>CM077029.1:45017016-46443516 GCA_039090855.1 Macrothele yani
TTTAGAGTCATGGTCGTTAAAGGGTTCATGTATAAGTTAAAAGGTTTTTAACGTTTTAACGCATCCATTAAATACGTTGTTCGCTTAATCTGAAGCTTGCGTACTATACCTGCTAGACTGCTACTAGTAGTCAGGTTGCCTTGACTACTAGTAGTAACAGCTTCGTATGTGTTTTATCCTTACCTATTCCATTATTTGATCTACTCAACTATGGGTGAGGCATTTAAGACTTTTAAAATTGCACGTCTACGACTTGCCTTGGAAGAGAGAAATCTGACTTATTTACTGTATTGTCGTGAACTACATATCATTTCGAAGTTCCTTAGCCTGAGAATAAAACCTTGATCTTGGAGAGACTATCACGTCCTAAGGAATACCGAAGAAAGAAGACTTCGTGCTGAAATTCATGTTAAACGAAGTCTACTTGACCACCTACATAAAAAAACTTATACAGCTCACAGTCGACTAGAGAGTGAAGTCCATGATATTGTATTCAGCCATTATCTTATTGTTGTCAGGCTATAATTAATTCAGAGGTTAACTGCACACGCGAAAGACATATCCATGAACTGCGTAACCTTGTTGCTGAAGATGTAGCCATTAAAAACCAAAGTTCTACACGCCTCAGATCTGCAACCCAACAACAGTTTACCTCTGTGTGATTCATTAACTTTTGTGACATTCAGTTTAATCAATTGCAACTGTCAGTTTTATCTAAGGACCTAAAATTTGCTTTCCAGAACTCTAGGGTCAGAATTATTACTCTTATTCCTCAAGTTGAATCAATAACATCCCACTTACCTTATGACCTTCGAGATTTAACTTGATACCGAATGGTTACCACTATTAACAGATTTAAACTCCAAAAATACAACCCAAGGACCCGTAACCTAATGGAAGAAAAGAAACAACTCCTAGAACTGCGAAAAAATAACAACTTGTCCATTTTAGCAGCTGATAAGACATCGCAAATGATACTTATGAATAAAGCTGTTACAATAACAAAATTCTTGACGCTATTCAGGACATTCAACATGTCATCATACATTCTGACCCAACGAATGCTACCCTGACTGCGTTAAGCAAACTTAAGAAACAATTCAATCTTCCTGACTCCATCCTTCGGAGTTTGAAACCGGTTCCTGGGGCTCGTGTTCCAGAACTCTTCGATAAACTTAAAGTTCACAAAATTGGACGCCCTATACGTCCTCTGGTTTCAGGTGTTGTATCTCCCACTAGACCACTCGAAAAAGCACTTGCTGCTTTTCTGGATGTGGTTGCATTATTCCCAAACGTGCATTTCTGACGTACACGAAATTATCAAGACTTCCTTAATTAAACTTTGCCATTCCCAAGAAACTGTTGTATCCGTTATTGCTGCTTTAAAGCTAATGCAACAAAATTCTTTCTTCAGGTTCAACCACATTCTCTATCGCCAAACACGTGCTCTGTCTCCAATTCTGGCAGAGATCTTACTACAAGATCTCGAAAACAAAGTACTACAGGAATCTCATCACCGTCCACGCCTATACCAACGTTATGTTGACGATGTGTTATTGTTCTGAGACCATGGTCTGCATGAGCTACAGGTTTTCTCGGAATATATGTCCTCTATATATCCTTCAATAAAATTCACCATCGAACTTGAAAACAATGGTACATTACCGTTCCTAGATTTCCTCTTAAAACTCTGACTTCTGACTTCTGACTCTGACTTCTGCTCTTTACACTATTCAGTGTACAGGAAACCTACGTCCGCACCACCTATGATACCTGCCTCTTCGGCACACCCAAATAATATAAACTCACTCTCATCAATTAACTTCATGCTAAGAAGAGCGTTCACTCATTCTTCCGATAGCTTCAGGCGACGTTGCGAAATAGATAAGGTTTTCGACATTACTTGTGCCCATGGTTTGCGATAATATACTGTTCAAGCTGCACTTAGGAAAATCTGTTGTCAACGTCTAACTACACTTCAGGCCGAACACTCCTGTTGCAATTTTGTGGTCTCAATGGATTATTTTCCAACTATCTCTTCAATCCTTAAAAATATTTGTAAAACCTTCAATCTGGACTTTGGGATACGGACTTACTACAAATATTTTTACTTTGATCAAGAAAGATCGTGACCTAGTTCCAGAAGCTAACAAATTTGGCGTATGCACCATCCCACTTGATAGTTTGAATAAAGTTCCCCTATGCAGCCAATGCATCGGTTCAACCAAAAGATCATTGGGAATTAGGCTCAATGAACATAAATATGCCGTTAAGAATGGCCTATCAAATACTGCTCTTGCAAGACTAGTGAACGATGGACAACATCATTCTAATCGGAAAGAGGCTAAAATTATTACAACACCACGCACTGTCTCCTCCTTATTATTCATGGAAGTTTGATTATTGCTGAACAAGGAACTTCATGTTGTAATGAAAATACTCCTGTCTACATACCGACACCTTGGACACAACTATTAAAACTTTCCCCCTCCATTTGTGGAGAATGTAAATATATATATTTTTTAATTCTTTGTCATATTATAGTTGGACTTCATTATGTATATCATACGGTTGTCATAAGTAAGTTACGTAAGGTTACCTCCTTGTTGTATGTATTTACCTTACTTCACTCATTTATTCTTTTTTTCCCATTGTCTTACCTGTCTTGTATGTTATTTAGTCAATAATTTGACCGTTTGATTGTTTGTATTCATATATCGATTTAAAATCATCATATTTAAATTTGACGACATGATCACTTGTTCAATACGTGGCGTTCAGTCTGTAGGTTACTTATATGCCTCCCCACCCAAAAAATTCTTTTGGTACTTCCATCTGATGACGGTCTTTTGGAAGACCGAAAGTTCTTAAGGCTTTATTTTTAATATTTTAACTTATACATTAAATACGTTGTTCACTTCATCTGAAGCTTGCGTACTGTTTTAATTATCGTGCTTTTAAGACTCCTACCTTAAACTTATATGATTGACTCATTCCGAACGAGAACCTGATGCCTTGAACCGTTTTGAACGCATACTACTGTTCGTGAAAATTGCGATACCATGAAGGACTGCTGATATTTGCTTTAAACTTACAGGGTATGTTCAACAGGTCGGAACATGCAAATGATCCCAGGAAAAACACAAGTGTTGGGAAACTGCTGGCCACCAGCTGGCAGTGATGGGTCACTGCTGGCTGAAATCTGCCGCTCACGGCCCGTTAACGGTCCGTTGATGGCATTGCAGGCGAGCCATTGATGGCATTGCAGCATCGCCGTGAATTACGGGCCTCCAAGCAACTACCACTAGTGGCCCGTAGCTGGCAACGGATGCAACCCCAACACCAGGTGGAAGCAACGGGACTGCGCATGCGCATAAGCAACATGTGCTGTGTCTCTCGTAGTACCAGTTAGCTGAAGACGACGCTATCGCCATCGTGTTATTTAAGTGGATGTTAAGAAAAAAAGCATATGTAGAAAGGCGAATTAATTTCCTAATGAAATGCCACGTCGACGAAGATATCAGATTAAGCCATGATATACTAGATTATATCCATGAAATACACCCAATCCATTCCCATGAATAACAAGAAGTAATTTCTGTGTAATCTTTCGTTTTAACATTCACTAAACTGCTTGAAACAAAAGTCCTGAAAAAACATTAAAAAAGCGTTATGTTGAAAAAAAAAGAAAAAAAAGAAGAATTATATGCGTACAAAACGTATCAATTATTTGAAAAGAAAAAAATCAAAGCTATGTGGATAATATGTACTCATCCATAGGTTGAATACACAAGATTGGAAGAATTCGCTGCTAAAAATAACGAGAAGTAAAATAAAATATCTTTCCTCTTTAAAACAAATGTAGCTTCGAATCGCGGAATGGAAAGATACAACGTTAAAAATGTAACAGAATGTGCAGACAAGAACGGATAAATATATTAATTAAACAATTGCCCTTCAAGACCATCATTGTTATATTAATTAAACAATCGCCTTTCAAGACCACGGTTTGGCAGCGGCAACATAGTGCTGGGCAATTGCTGGTAGTGCTGGCCCAGCAAGACTGTTTATGCTGGGATTAAAATGTTTGTGAAAATGCGCATGCGATTTCGGAGCAACTCCTTCCGCAGCAAAAAAACAAGTGTTGGGAAACTGCTGGCCACCAGCTGGCAGTGATGGGTCACTGCTGGCTGAAATCTGCCTCTCACGGCCCGGTAGCGGTCCGTTGGTGGCAGCGCTATCAGTTGGCGAGCCATTGATGGCCCTAAATCATCGCCGTGAATTGTGGGCCTCCAAGCAAGTGCCTCTAGTGGCCCGTTGCTGGCAACCAATGCAACCCCAACAGCAGGTGGAAGCAACGAGACTGCGCATGCGCAGAAGCAACACTTGCTGTGTCTCTCATGGTACCAGTTAGTTTAAGACGACGTTATCGCCATCGTGTTATTTTATTGGATGTTAAGAAAAAAATCCATGTGTAACGAGGCGAATTTATTTCCTAGTGAAATTCCACGTCGACGAATATATCAAATTAAGCCATGAAATACTAGATTACAGCCATGAAATGCACCCACTCCATTCCCATGAATAACAATACATGGAATGGAGTGGGTGTTATTCATGGGAATGTAGTTGGTGAATAACAAGAAAAAATTTGAAACCGCTTGAAACAAATGTCCTGGAAAACCATTAAAAAAACCTTTGTTGGAAAAAAAAAGGAGAATTATACGCGTACAAAATTTATTAACTATTTGAAAGAAAAAAAAGCAACGCTATGTGGATATAATGTACTCATCCATGGGTTGATTACACACGACTGGGAGGAATTCGCTTCTAAAAATAATGAGAAGTAAAATAAAATATGTTTCCTCTTTAAAACAAATGTAGCTTCGGACAACGGAAAGGAAAGATACAACGTTAAAAGTGTAACAGAATGTGGCATGAACGGGTAAATATATTAATTCAACAATCGCCTTTCAAGACGACAAGGGCAGCACAAAACTTTGGAAAGCGCCTTTCAATTGGTACACTCCTTGAAAATGAGTGAAGTTCCCTTAAGGTAAAAAAAAAAACAAAAAACTATCGTTACGTTAAAAAAATGAATTTATGAATTATATGTAACTGACATTTATGAAAAATACCTCGCAATATTGTAAAATTAAAAAGAGAACCATTCGATTACACTTCCGCAGGAAAGAGACTCAGCTTCAAGCACTCGCTCTAACGTGGTAAATCAGTCCCGTCGGTAGAGAGCTCGCCTCCCATTTCGACAGCCCTGGTTCATTTCCACCTAGATCCAGGCGGGCGTTTTCCCAGTCTGGTGATAAAGTTTGCCCAGCGCGGTGCCATAATTCAGAAGTTTCGTAAGGGGGAAGAAAAAAAGTTGTAGCTTTGGGAAACTGCGGTTGCCCTTTATTTGTATTTATTATTTTTTTATGGCTACTACTGGGAAATTGGCGACAAGATTCGACAAGCCATCAGTTCTGTCACGTGATTGCCGGCTGCCACTGCCGGGAAACTAGCGGACCACATTAGGCTAGCCATCATTTCTGGCACCTGCTTGCAGGGCCGCTGAAGGGCCACTTGTGGCAGCTACTGCCTGTGATGGATAACAGATGGCCCTGTTGTGGCATATGACAACTGATGGGGGTGGCAACATAGTGCTGGGCCAGCAAGACTGTTTTTGCTGGGTTGTGTATCATTATGCCCCGTCGCCGAAGAAAGTCGTGTTATGAACATCTGATTGACTTTGAACGAGGAAGGATTGTTGGGATGAGAAAAGATGGATTTTCCTACTGCCAAATTGCCACTCGTAAGAGACGAAACGCCAATACAGAATTGCGAACGTGACGTCAGTGGGCAGATGACGCTCGGACGTACAGAAATTCGGGAAATGGATCGCCAAAATCGCACGACTGCACGGTATGACAGACATCTCTACCGCATGGCCGTGACCGATCGCAAAGCGACATTCACGGTGTTAACGTAGCAATGGAGTACTATCATAGGTCAGGATTTGTCTTCTAGCACAGGTCGACGTCGTTTGCTCAATAGAGGACTGGTCGCTAGCAACCCATTGCTGTGCATTCCTTTGACCCACGGACGCCTGAGGCTGCAATGAGGTCTCGAACGCAAACATCTGCTCGCCGATTGGCAATAGGTCGTGTTTTCTGACAAGTCACGATTCAACTTGATGCACCCTAATGGTTGCATACGTGTTCAAAGACATCGTGGTGAACGGCACCATGCAGCGTCATGCGGGCCCAATGTCAAACATCATGCCACTGAGTTCGATTCGCGATCGCGCTTGATACGAATTGAAGGAACTTTCAATGGCCAGCGATATATCAAGGTTGTTTTAGAGGCAGAGGTGATACCTGTGATGCAGAGGGGATACCTGGTATACCTACAGGACATTTCCTTCGGAGCTGTCCTGCTGATATATTCCAGGAAGACAATTCTCGGCCACAAGTGGCCCTGTTGTGGCATATGACAACTGATGGGGGTGGCAACTCTCTCCGTGCACTACAGATACCGCTTCTTCCTCTGTCTGATGGGGTCCAAGACCTCTCCGTGCACTACAGATACCGCTTCTTCCTCGGTCTGCACGCTCCCGGATATGTTCCCGATTGAACATATCTGGAGCATGATAGCTAAGCGACTGGCCTGTCAAGTGCTCCGCCACCCATCACAAATGAACTACAGTCTCGCGTAGAAGCAGCCTGGCAGGCTATTCCACAGAACGATATCAAAAGCATCTTCCATTCAATGCCACGCCGTGAAGAGGCTGACATTTTTTCTCGAGGTGGCTTCACACGATACTGAGTTTTGGAGCGAAAATTCTCGTTATGGACAAATGTAATCAGTTATTTCCTGTAACATGAGAAATATGTGATATAAATTTCATTTGAACAGCGAGATTCTTTCTTGGTGTTGCAATTTTCACAAACAGCAGTGTACATATAGGCAGATGGGGGCGCATTATTTTATGGTTTACCTTGGGCTCAGAAATGCTTAGTTACGTCTCTGGTGCCGGGGTTCGAGTCCCAGATGCGGCATGGGCTATGTGTTTGTCACACCGCACTGGCTATCTCTCTTCCCTGAAACCAGTGGTTCTAAATTAGGAACGAACAATTGCTTATAGCCCTTAGAGTTCTTCAAGGTGGTCGTAAACCCTTCCCTGAAAAAAAAAACACATTTTAACCTGAGATAGCTTAGATAGTCATCGTGACGTCATGAGCGAATCGCTTAGACCTGGTGGATATTAAGATGGCTGTGACTCAACCGAAAATATCCATATCTTTTCCGGTATTAAAAAGCCCATATCTTCCTTCTCGGGACCCAAATTTATGTACGCATTTGTCTGACATGCTTTTATATAAATGCGTATTACATACCTCCAATTTATCATTAGAATAAAGCCTCAAAAAATTATCTTTAGGGAAATGCATTTAGTTATTATTAATACCTTTTCATTTCTGTGCTTAACGATCAAATGCTTTACTTTGGAAGGGTAAAAGGATTCGCCCATTTTGTCTTTGAAGGCCACCAGTTTTGAAGAAGAGAAACCGGGGTCGTAAGAACAAACACAGCATGTCAGACATACAGAGATGCAATTCCAGGACCTTCAGAAAGAGGAACCGAAGATCGTTGCCCCAGTGGCGCAGTGGTCTAAGCGCTGGCTTCTGACCATTCGTCCAAGATGGGTCAGAGTTTGAATCCCGGTGAGGCATGGGTGTTGCACTGGCTCTCTCTCTTCCCTGAAACCAGTGACCCTAAATTACGAACGGGTGGTTGCTTATACTTATAACCCATGGAGTTGCTTACAGTGGTCTTTAAACCTCCCAAACAAACAAAACCCATGGTTCTACGTAGTTATTTGCTCTACGAGCGACATCTTTAGTTACTCTTAAGTGATTGAAAGGCCTGATTGCTCGCTTCGTAAATTTCGTTCCTGTTAAGTTCGAGAATTTTTCCGATTATACAAAAACGAACACAATGGTTGCCATCTAGATTTGCAGTAGGCCAATGCCATAGTTTTGCGACGCCACAATGTTCTTTTTTTATTTGAGGATTTTATGACCACCGTGAGCAATTCAATGGGCTATAAACAGCTGCCCGTCCCAAGTTTAGTGCCACTGGTTCCAGGGTAGATAGAGAACCAGTACCGTATGACAAGCCCAGCATTCATGCCTCATCAGGATTCAAACCTGGCCCTATCTTGGACGAATGTTCAGAAGCAGCGCGCTTATATGTACCACTGCGCTACTGGGGCGACTTACAGTGTTCTATCAAGATTTCTTGGATTACTGATCAGCTCTAATTACAACAGGAAGAAGAGCGAGTGCAGTTATGACGTCACCAAACAATTGCTCAAAACAAAGACGATTGGAAAGTAGAAAGCCATGACATTTCCTCCTTTTGTGACGCCACGTGAAAACCAGTGTCTCAGATTGGTTTCTAACAAAGACCTTTAAGGTCTGTGGTTTACAAGGCCATGTAACCTGAGAGTGACGTTACAAAAGGAATGAACTCATCTCGTTAATGTCATGGCTTCCTACTTTCTAGACGGCTTTGCTCAAACCCGCTATATATATCTAGGTGGTTGTGAATACGCGGAATGGATAACATTCCACTTGTTTCTTACAGTATACATGTATATACACTATCTACCAACAAGTAATTGGACACCCCTGCAATCGACGATATCTGCGGTCCTGATACACGTCACGGCCGCCGCCGTTTAATATCGTGTGGGAAACAACAACGCACCCAGTCGCATGCAAGATGCCACGCAGTTCGGAGCTCTCTGATTTCGAGAAAGGTGTAATCGTTGGGTATCACAGAAATGGCCGATCCATACGTGAAATATCCAGCGAGTTGAAATACCCAAAATCGACAGTGGACTACGTGATTGGCAAGTGGAAGATGAGAGGTGACTGTCGGAATGTGCCCCGACTCGGCTGACCCACAAAACTGGGAGTTAGAGACCGACGGGTGCTGGCCAGAGAAATTCGGAAGAACCGCACCAAATCGATGGGCCACATCCGCGAGGAGTTTCAACAGGCATCCGGGAGTGTTCTTTCGATGAATACCATCCGTAAGGAAGCCCATCTTCTCGGTTATCATCGACGTGCTGCCGCCCACAAGCCTTTGATCACCAAGTCCAATAGCGCTGCTCGGCTAACGTGGTGCAAAGAACGTCGACAGTGGACCGTTGAACAGTGGAAACAGGTTCTCTGGAGCTACGAATCAAGGTTCACCCTCTACCGTTCGGATGGCAGGGTCTGGTTTTAGCGTCTGCCTGGAGAGCGCCTCCTATCGGAATGTATTGTGCCAACTGTGAAGTTTGGCGGCGGTGGAATTATGCTATGGGGGTGTTTCTCCTGGTATGGCACGGGACACTTGGTCGCAATTCCTGGTACACTCAACGCCGAGACCTACTGCACCATTTTGGATGATCATGCGCTTCCTACGTTGTGGCAGTTTTACGGGGTGGACCCATGTTACTTTCAGGATGACAATGCTACCTGTCATGTTGCGAGGTCCACCATGGCTTGATATGGTGACAATGGGGTTAATCGAATGGACTGGCCTGCGCAGAGCCCGGACCTTAACCCTATCGAGCACCTCTGGGGCGAATTGGACCGTCGACTTAAGGGGTGCCTCCACCGTCCGAAATCGGTGAAGGAACTGACCTGTCTTCTCCAAGCCGAGTGTAAGAAAATACCGCTAGCCGTAGTACAACGCCTGGTTGAGAGTATACCCCGGAAGGTCGCAGCTGTAATCGCCGCTCATGGAGGCTCCACCAACTATTGAAGGCGAATAAACTTCGTTTTCCTTTGCTATCACAGGCGTCCAATTACTTGTTGGTAGATAGTGTACAATGACCATCTAGATGTACAGGGCCTGTTTGCTCGCTTCGTAAATTTGCAATAATTAAGGTGGACGTCAAGTAATTTTGCTTCCTATACTTCCAATGGAAAAACTTCTGTACACATTTTCTTCACAATTAATGCGTTCCCAAGGATGAAAATTTGAACATCGATTAAAATAGCTTCATTTTATGACTTGGAATACTTAATATTTTCTAAAACATAACCATAATTATGCAATCCAACATTTGTTTGTCTACTGACGTCATCAAAGTACAGTTCTCGCCATCTTTTTTCTGATTTCAACACCACCAAAGGAAAAGTTATTGGTTTTTAATATAATTAAGGTTAAGTTTTAAAAAATATTAAGTATTCCAAGTTATAATTATAAAGTTATTTTAATCGATGTTTAAATTTTCATCCTTGGTAACACACTAATTGTGAAGGAAATGTGTACAAAAGTTTTTCCATTGGAAGTATAGGAAGCAAAATTTCTTGACGTCCACCTTAACAAGTATTTTGGGTCATCTGTCGCTTCTGATTTCTCCAAGGTAAACGCCCAGACCTATTATTCACGGCCAGATAGCCGTGCGGTTTCCGTTGCCGAATGATGAGGGCTACAGGATTCAGACTAGTCTGAATGGACCTTATTCACCTCGCATTGCATCATGGGAAAACTTTTCTCAGTCAGCGGTCCAACAATTCGTTATTTACATGCGTTTTTTTTTTTTTTTTTTTTTTGATTGGAGGTTTAACGACCGCCGTGAGCAACTCAATGGGCTATAAGCAGTCGCCCGTCCCTAATTTAGGGTCACTGGTTCCAGGGAAGGGAGAGAGCCAGTGCCGTAAGACAAACACAACATCCATGCCTGACCGGGATTCGAACCCGGACCCCTTACGGACGAATGATCAGAGGCCAACGCCTTAGACCACTGCGCCACCGGGGCGGCCATGCGTTTTCCTATTGCTTAACAAGGTGTTACGTTGCAGGGGTTCAGGAAAATCGCGATTTTCGTAAATTTATTAACGACATGTCTAACTTTTTCTCATCGTATGCGTTGTGCTAATTAATACTGTAACCTAAAAAAAAATGTACAGAAGAAATAACTTTTCATAATTTTCATCTGAAAAAGCCGAAACTGTTTAAGAAATCGCGAATTAACTTTTACGTTCTGTCCCCAAAGAGCGAAGCATATATATAATTTTTATTTTATTTAATGTTACGCATTCATTTTATTTTTAAATAGATTGCCCAGTGGGGGACAATCGGAAGTTTTCCCTTGTTTTTTTTTTTTTTTTTGTTTTTTTAGCCCCAGTTTGTTTGTTTCTATATTACCTATTTGTCAGAGCTTCTATATACGTACTTCGTTGCGCAAAAAAAAAAAAAAAAAGTCGCGTTTATATTTCAGATGTTTTCCCAATGTCCGACAATAAGAACGTAAAATTTAATATTCCGTGTCTGAGAAATACTTCATTAAAAATTTCACAATGATTAATGGCGATGTTGTCCGCCATCATTTGAAATAAACATGGAACACAAAATTGTCTTTGTGTATTTTTGCAACCTTGATTTGTTTTTCTAAGAAATTAATTTCTCCTTCTTCGCCTCGTAGCTCTATTAATTCGTTGGCGTATTCCAAGAGGTTAAAATTTTAAAAAATTGACCAACCGTAAGGGGTAATCGAATAACAACAACATTGAATCAGCAGCAATATTGGTCCGCAGAAATCCACTTTTGACGTCATATGAATAAGGTCCATTGGGTCCGCGACGGTTCCTTAAGTGAGGCGTGAGTAATGATTGTCCGAAAGCCTTTCGCTAGAATTAGCCACCCTAAATTAGAAACATGCGATTCCTTATAATCTTAATGTTCATGGGGGCCATTAAACCAAGACAGAACAACAACAGAAAATGGTCATGCTTATAGGTTCAGAACTGCTTCTTGTCATCATTGCCCAGAGAAGCGCTTTTGTTTTTTCTCTGGTGGCAGGAGTTCAAATTTAGGATATATTAATAAATGTTCACTGTTTGTGTCCAGTCCAGTCACAACACAAGCGAAGGGCATCAGCAAGCATTCGTAACGACAAGCACTTAGGCATTCGGCAGCTGTGAAAGTGAGTCTATGTGTGGAAGTATTTTGAAAAACTTGTTGCTCAGTCCAACGAAAATGAAGCTATATGCTTCAAGGTTTTTGTTTCTTTCTGTTTTTTTGTTGTGCTTTATCATTTACAGCGCTTTGTCCGAAAGTTCCGAGGATCTACGTTACGTTACTGGATATGAAGTCGTTAATGTCACCATTAAGAGGATTCCAGTTCCAAAGACAGACAGAATTCCGTTTACCTTTATATCGGGGTTTCCTTATAACCAGGCCGTCGATGCTAATTCCACAATTGTGAGTAACTTATCCTTCACTGCCTTTGGTCAGTTCTACGAAGTAATTTTTGATCTTTCTCAACCTTCCATATTTTTACCAGATGCTGAATTATACTTATATGGTATAAACAAATCTTCACGTCTTTTAGCTGAAAAATCAAAATTTGTTGTTTTGGAAGGATATCTCAGAGAAGAAAAGGAAACAAAAGTGTATGGGTATGTGTTAAAAGATACTTTTACCGGTGCCATTTTCTTTAGAAATAGCACTCTTATGTTGGAATCTTTCGACAGGTATTACGAGAAGCTGTCAAATGGAACACCGGCTCCAGGAAATACAATCGTATTCCGAAGTCGAGATTTGAAACCTTACTTCTGTAAAGAAACTAATTTCTCAACAACAAACCCAACGGGAGAACAAAGTGAAAAAGGAAATGTAAGTAGTGAATGTGCAGAGAATTTCAGCGACAAATCTAAGGCTTGCAGGTGGAAAGGAAATGGCGTCGTCATTTGCACAGATAAAATCTGGAAAGCAGTCAAGTTTGCTGAAGCTGAGGTTTATAACAAAACTCAAAGCTCTGAAGTGGAAATTTATTTTATTTCTAATACAAGCATGATTGTTGAAACGGATTCTCCTATTCAGAATGAAACTGGAAGTACAGAAAAAAAAATCATAATTCCCTACACGGCAAGGCAATTTGCTGCAATAGATCGTTGGTACCTTGACGCTGTCCAAATCCAAGACGGAAAATGGAACTTAAATGCTAATACAGCCAGCAGCCGTGAAGGAAAGGAAGTCGCCATTCAGGAAACCGCACAACATGAAAACCTTCTTGGCCTCAGCACCACCATAAGTGGCAATCTTCCAGAAATGAAAGTCTCCGTTCTTAACAATTCGGACGACCTTGAAGAAAACCTTCAGCCAAACCTTAGCGCAACGAGCCACTCTGTCGGAGTGGAAGTTTTGGATTTTAACGTTACGCATGGGTCAGGAGAAAAAGTTGATAGAAGCTTTAACGCAACAAGCAGTCTTACCGAAACGGAAATCTTTCTCTTTGAAAGCACGCATCACCCTGAAGAACTTGACCTGGACGCTGAAAAAGACAAGTAAGATTTGCTAAAAATTTAAAGTAATGTTTTATGTAATTATGCTAAAAGTAGTCGCATTTAAAGTAAACACATCTTAGTGAGAAGTGTTCTGCATGACGGTAACCAGCGCCAGATCAAGGCGTGTTTGCGGTTCTTTGTAAAGTGCCACTTTGGCGCCCCTTAGTGAACTTTTCGCTGGAAAAAATTAACGTTATGGTTTCGAATTAATGCATTTGGCTGTTCTGCCCCATTTTACTTCCAAAAATGTAGAGATAAAGTATTTTAGTTTCTTTCAAATATTTGCGCAAATTGTCAAGGGGTATAAATGATGTCATTCACATCGAAAAATACTAGATAGGAACTGCTCCCCTCGTAAAATTATTGGGTGATGTAGATTCACCTAGCTGGATCGGCGCCTCTCGTACTTAGAATACAGAGATAAAAATATGCAATAATTTCTCAATGTCCATTATATGTGACGTACTACAGAGGTGAAAACATGTGCCAGGACGACAAATCTGCAGCGAGACATTCTGTCTGCGTAGCTCAGTTGGGAGAGCGACTTACTCCGGAGTGAGGGAACCCGGATTTGATGACCGTCGCGGACAAACTTTGTGTTTTCACATTGGCGCCCGATTGTGGAAAATGGATCCACTGGCCGTTGGGTTCTTCGAAAAATGTGTGATGTTTGTTCCACACGTTATTTGGAACTAATGAAAAATTCCTGCTTCGCTTCAAAGAAAAAAATAATTAAGAGGGAGATGATGTGACGTACTACAGAGGTGAAAACATGTGTCAAAACAACAAATCTGCAGCGAGACATTCTGTCCGCGTAGCTCAGTTGGGAGAGAGACGAACTCCTGAGTGAGGAGACACGGACAAACTTGTGTTTTCACACATATTTTATTAATTCAAAAAAAGTGTTTCGTGAAATTTTTAGAGAACGAAATTCCGCCCTACCGTTAACTGTCCAAGTAACTGCTTTGTTTGTTTAATGGTCAATACGTCACTGCGGAGTGAGAGCAAGGAGGTTAGAATAAGAAATCTGGAGACGCCCTTGTTAATGGAGCAATATTACTTTGCGCGAAGCCTGTAACCGTCAGCAACTGCCGTTAAAGTGTGCGATAACTGGTATTTTTCTAGGCTTTTACAATGCATTTTATTGCAATCGCAATCTTTCTTCTCAAATGTTTCTAATTTTGCATCATCACTTGCTTGCCGATTTGTAAAAAATTGCTGAATTTATAAATTTAGTAATTATTTAAGCAGAACTCATTTAAGAAGGAGCTTAACGGGGGAGGGGGCTGCAGCCCCGGGCCCCGCATTTTCAGGGGCCTTAGAATTATTCAGGATGTTTGAAGAATTGACAGAGTTCTACAGGGGTTGTTTTTTTTTTCATAAGCATAGCAAAAACTATAAGAAACTACCTTGTGAAAAAAAAAAAAATTCTATTTATTCCGCTTTCTTTAGGACGAGTTCGCGAAAAGTATAGTCCCCAATCCAGCCTCAAATATTTCGAAAGTATCACATGTTTTTAATTTTCATGCATTAAGAATTCGTTTGAATCATGATATTTGGATCATATTATTTTGCCCGCTGCTTCGATATAATTTCAACTAGCTGAACCCTGGCACAGGGTGAAGTTGGGGCGGAGGGGGGTTAAAGCAGAACTGAACTGGTATCCATTTTTCAACCATACATTGTTAAATTTTCTTGCTAACACTGATTCGTCCATGAATCGCGGGATACACACATCAATACGGCAGGGATATTTTTATAGCTCCCTCATCATATTTTGGGAATGTTTTCCCCTGGGTGCTTTTATTCATCCATCCATATTGTAATTCAAGATGTGACACTAATACTTGGGCCCCAAAATACTGTCCAGCCCCCTGGCCCCACTGTCTTCTTCAATGTGCTCTGATTTTGAGTCGCCTTCCCATTTTTTATTTTAAATTTAAATACATTTTTTTCAAAATAAAACATAGCTTAAAAATTGAAAACTTCATTTGTGCGTGAAGTATATAATTCATTCCGCTTTGTTATTAACACGATTTCTGCAACCGTAAACCACGAAATTAATTACACACAGATGAAACTGCATGGATATTATGTAAACAAAACAAAATTCCTACACTTTGCGGCTTCATGGTTAAGAGACTCGGGGCATCTCCAGAAGTATTATTCTAATCGCTTTGGGTGAGGGGTACTCCATGCTGTGTTTCGTTGGCTCAGAGAAAGAAGTCAAAGGGAAAAGAGAGCAAAACACGATAAATTGGTCAGTACAGCTTTTGTGTAAAAACCACTCCTTGCTCTCGGAGAGACTTCCGAATCAGAACGCTATTCAAGTAAATCCTACTTAGCATGCATTGTTCCGCTTTGTGTATATAGGACCTACTCACACCCAAGGAGGTTAGAATAAGATATCTGGAGATGCTCTTGTTAATGAAGCAGTACCACTTTGAGTGATGCCTATAACCGCGAGCGACGGCTTTCAAAATGTGGGAAAGCTCATGGTTTTCAAGGCTATTGCAATGCATTTTGTGTTGGCAGAATCGCCTTCTTTCGTCGCGAATGTTTTCAATTTCGCATCGTAACTTGTTGCCAATGTGTGAGAAAATGCTGAATTTATAAAATTCTTAATTTTGAGGCTCCTAATTTTTATTTTAAATTGAAATACACGAGCATTGCTGCGAATTCTAAACAAAACATAACGTTAAAATTGTAAACTACACTCGTGTAAGAAGTATAATTCATTCTGGTTTGTTATTAACACGGTTTCTGCGACCAAAAACCACGCAATTCCAAAATACAAACAGATGAAATTACATCGGTATGTAAACAATAGGAAGTTCCCACACCTTGCGGCTTCACGGTTAAGAGACCAGGGCAACTCCAGAAGTATTATTCTAACCTCCTTGCTCACACCCAGCATGAAACTGCAAAGGAAGTAATTCACGATAGGGACAATTCTTACTTTTTTCGCTACTTTTATACTAATATATCCATACAGAGAATAATAATACGTATTTATCTCATACACAATATTTATACATCATAATTAGATTCAGAATCTTAATGAAACGCACTTTCATTGGGTGAAAGTTTTTCCATGCATTCTTTCTTTCGAATCGGCTGGCAGTACTTTGCAAATAACAGAAAATTAATCTTTGATAATAATTTTTTTCCAAAGAAATAAAAAAAGGGTGTGAAGCATCAGTCGTAGCAACTTTAATTTCACGGAATAAAATGGAATTAGCTTCTCATTGAAAAAAAAATTGCGGCAGATCAAAAAAATCCATAGTACTATTATTCAATGAATTTCTTTCATAAAATGCATTTACAAAAAATTAAAAAAGAAGGGAAAAATAATTAAAGCGTTTATTCTTGTAGCGATACTCTTAAAGGGAAAAAAATATCATATAATTAACAGGAACTATTTTCTTTGCCGTTTCATGTTGGGCGTGAGCTGGTCCTATGTAAACAACGCGGAACGATACACGCGAAGTCGGGAACTATACTTGCAAGGCGTTCTGGTTCTGAAGTGCATTGTTTATCTCAGCTATAAAACGAATTAAGGGTATGAGACCCCAGAAATATTTTAATTTTCCCAAACAGCCTATTCAACATTTAAAATTTTACATAAGTTGGGTAGTAAAAGGCAACCCAACCCCTAGAATAGGCGCTCCAATGTCTTTCTTGCAGGCTCAGATGGTATGTGACGTGTTTGATATCTATTTCTCTCCCTAGATATGCGTTTTAAACATATCACTTAAGAGTACACTAATTATGCAAGTTCAAAACGGTAATAGAGGAGTATAAATCAATTTATTCACTGGAGTAAAACAGTATATACAAGTCGTCAAGCTTTCGTTCTTCACTGGGAGGTTTTTTCAAGACAGTGGTTAGATAGACCAAGGTCGTCTTAAAAGCAACATTAGAAAAATGAGTTCCCTCCGTTTGTGACGCCACTCCATGTTACGCCGACTGATACGTCGGTACCGTTTCCGATGTCACACACGCTAGAGTTGGAAACCAATCCGTGCCGCCCCAGTGGCGCAGTGGTCTAAGCGATGGCCTCTGATCATTCGTCCGAAAGGGGTCCGGGTTCGAATCCCGGTGAGGCATGGATGTTGTGTTTGTCTTACGGCACTGGCTCTGTCCTTTCCCTGGAGTCAAGTGACCCAAAATTAGGGACGGGCGACTGCTTATAGCCCATTGAGTTGCTCACGGTGGTCGTTAAACCTCCAATAAAAAAAAAAAAAAACAATCCGAACGAAGACTTGGCTTCTGCTGACGTCACCAAAGATTGAACCATCTCTCTAATGAGATGGCCATGTATTCCCTAGACGGCCTTAGGTTAGTTTTTTTTTTCGGGGTTTTACGGCCACCGTGAGCAACTCGATGGACTTTCAGCAGTCGCCCGTCCCTAATTTAGGGCCACTGGTTCCAAGGAATCTAGAGAGCCAGTGCTGTAGATAAACACAACATCCGTTCCTTACCGGGATTCGAACCCTGATCCATCTCCGACGAATGGTCAGAAGCCAGCGCTTAGACCACTGCTCCCTGATCATCGCCGTAATGGTTTCTGGTGGAGAATTCCTCAGTGCAACGTGTCCTCAAAGAGCGTCTCATGCACGATCTACTGAACTGAGATCAGGGTAGCACGGTGGCCACTACATCCGACGGATGTTTCTTCCAGATCAATTACCGCTTGGGATCCGACGAAAGATTAAAGCGGATATCATCTGTGAACATTATCTTGGCCCATTGATCTGAAGGCCAATCGACATCAGACACATACCATTAATGGAGGGCTGTCGGTGTGCCGGATAATGGCTGACAGCGTACGGGTTTTCGAACATATAGTCCAGTAGCATCTAGGCGCGAAATTCGCAAACCTGTGCATTCTGGAAGGATATTAGCCAACTGTTCCACAGTGTCTCCGTTTTGCCTTTATGGCCATGTAACGGTCATGCAGCTGGCTCGTACAGAGGGAACGACGTCCAGTGAAATATATTCGGCAGCTATTGTGTGTCGCCTGAAAGCTAACCATAGCCACGGTCCTATGCTGTAACCTACACCAGACTCTCCGGCGACATTGGTCACAGTCCGGCATTCTTTGAGTTTGCCAATGATTCGACCTTGGGTAAAGTCATCCACATGTTGTCTGCGAGACATCGTTTCGTTACCTCACATACGCAGGTTCTCTCTCCGTCCCTGAAACACATGAAAAACAGAATGAACTCGTGAGAGCATGAACTCGCAGTGGTCAAAGCGAGGACTTCTGACCATTCGTTCGAGATGGGTTCGGATCCCGGTTAGGTATGGATGTTATGTTTGTCTTACGGCACTGGCTCTCTCCCTTCCCTGTAACCAGGGGCCCTAAATTAGGGACGGGCGACTGATTATAGCCCACGGAGTTGCTCACGGTGGCCGTTAAACCACCAATATAAAAAAAGAACTCGTGAGATACGACTCTGCTGTTCCCTCGGGCGCCTATGTGGCGTTAATAAGCACTGCATTTTCCATAGCACGAATTTATAGTTTAAAGAGCAATTGTGGGAATATTCTTTTAAATAGTTTAATAGAAAAGTAAGAAAGGAAACAACGGAATGGAGATTTTGGAAATTATTATGCCTCACATAATAATTTCATAAATTTGACGATCACTAAAAAGCGAAAAGTGACTTTTCTTTTCTCTTCTTGCCTTTTCTTTCTTTTCGTACTTCTTTTCTTTTTTTTTTTTTTTTTTTTTTTGCGAGGACGGTTAATGACCTTTCCCCAGAAGCATGCCATGTCTGTTATTGAAGAATCACGGATTATTTAGTTTTAGACTGGTTCAATTCGTACTGAAAAGATAGTTCGACAACTGTACAGTAATATTTTTCCAAATTCTTTGAGGAATGTTTAGGTGAGTTAAATACTGTTGTTTACTTCACTTTTTCGTTTTTTATTGATATTTTATGTGTCTGTTCTTTACAACAGCGTAATGACCGGGGCTGTCAAGGTATGCATACAAATAAATATTATTTTATTTGAGATGATGTGCGTAGATGCTTTCCGAAAGTTAAAAATGCTTCTAAGATACATTAAATGAAGAGTTTTAAAGATAGTTATTTTTCTGTATGTTTTATGGTCTTAAAATGAATATCAATAAATATACACAGTCCAGTCACATTATTGTGACCACCTCCTACTTTTGACGTCAACAGCGCGTTGCCAAGGAAAGAAAGAACGTGTCGTGAGCTGGCTTGGAGAGTTTATAAGGTGTACTGTTTGCATTCTGAGAACATAACACTCATTGCTCTCATGGATAAAAGGAGCGATTTATCAGTTTTGCACAAAGGGATGATTATCGGCTTTCGGGTCGAGGGTGGCAGTATTTCTGAAACAGCGCAGTTTATGAACCTTCGCGTGCTGCTGTAGTTAAAGTGTATCGTGATTGGAAAAATGGCACCATTGCGAAATAAGCGATGTGGAAACTGCGGAGCATTACTTGCTATTGATGTGAGAGGTGAAAGTCGGCTTCGAAGGTGAGCGAGGGCCGATCTACACGCGACATTGGAGCAACTCACTGGCCGAATGAACCAGGGGGCTACCGGAAGTGTGTCTAAAACGACAGTTCAGCGAACCCTGCTGCGTATGGGGCTCCGATGCAGACGGATGGTCACTGCAGCTATGCTAATGAAGGTGCATCAGCAGAAAAGGCTTACATTTGCACGGCAGTATCGGAATTGGACCTCCGCTAACTGGCAAAGAATTGCCTTCTCCGATGAGTCACGTTTTCTGCTTTATCGAACGGATGGACGTTCGCGTATAAGGCGAGAAACATCGGAGAACAAACACCTTCAGCCATTGCTGGAAGAACACAAGCTGTGGCGGGGGGGGGGAGCATTGTGGACTGGAGAATGTTTTCGTGGCATTCCGGGGGTCCTCTCATACCCGTGGAAGGCACTATAGACCGAATTCGTTATGAATCAATCCTTGCAGACCCTGTACATCCATACATGCTGATTGTCTTCCCCAGGGCGGATGGAATCTTCCAGAACGACAATGCGACGTGTCACACAGTTAGAAATGTCCGACAGTGGTTGGAAGACCACGATGAAGACTTCAAAGTACTTCCATGGCCCCTTAATTCCGCAGACTTAAACCCAATTGAGCATCTGCGGGACCACCTCGATCGTGTTGTTCGCTCTATGGATTCTCCACCACGCACCCTCCAGCAGCTGTCCGATGCACTGCAGTCAGCATGGCTCCACACACCTGTGAACACCTTCCAGCACCTTCCTGAGTCACTCCCAACCCGTCTAGCTGCTGTCCGCGCTGCCCACGACGATTACTCTGGATATTAGCTGGTGGTCGCAATAATGTGACTCGACCGTATAATCGTACACTGGGTTCCATCAATTAAGAGAAAAACAGAAAAATCTAGATTGTATATGAAAGAGGAGTTGGAAATGCACGAAATTTGAATATATGGCGTGAAAAATAATGCGGAATCAGGATATCGTGTGCAAATGGGCCGCGCCATAAAAGGGGTGGTTGCAGAAGTGTGAGTCACATCGTTTACGGAGTGTAAAGATAAAATTTTGAAATAGCAGATTTGTTGTTATGGTTGCGAGACATCATTTAACGGATGAACTCAGGTGAAGAGCGATCGGAAGACGAGGCAGGCCAAAGTCAGGTGGAAGTTTCAAGGTGGCTGCATGTGAATCCATCTGTGGTCCACAGACTGTGGGAACAATTTCAAAGCACGCAGTTAGTTCCCTGAAGGTACAACGAAGGAAGGCCTGTGGCTACAACATCCATGGATGACCGATATCTCCGATTTATTGTAAGGAGGAACAGGAAGGCTACCCTGACACAGCTGCTATCTGTCCCTAATGCTGCTACAGGAACAATGGTATCTGCTTCCACTGTACGCAGAAGGCTTCATTAAGAAAGCCTTTATGCTAAATGACCAGCACTCTACTTGCCTTTTTCTCCCAGTCACAGGAGGAAACGTTTGAATTGAGCAAGACTTCACGTCAATTGGACTGTAAACCAATGGAGGTCAGTAATCTTTACAGATGAGTCCATATTTGCTTTTCAGAGAGATTCCAGGGGTGCCCTGATCTGGAGAGAACGAGGAAACTCTATCATTTCTTTACGACCTTTGAGAAGAACACTTATGGTGGTGGTAGGTTGCTGGTATGGGGTGTCATCTCTTTAGGTGGGCGCACAGACCTACATGTGCTTCGAAGAGGAACCATGAATGGTCGACGTTATAAGGGTTACATCCGGGACCCATATGCTCGCTCTTATGTAGGTGCCATAGGATGTACGTACATTTTCCTACAGAACGGTAATGCTTGTCCCCACCGAGCGAAGGCTGTTTGAACAATATCTTCAAGTGGCGATCATCGTCTGGATGGATTGGCCAGCCATGTCTCCCGACCTTAATCTATCGAGCATACCAGGGATGCTCTAGAGAGGCATGTTGCTGTCCTCTACTTTCTCCTAAAATACCTGGAGGGGTTCAGACGAGCTTTGAACGAACAATGGTCGCTGCTACCTATGAGTTCCTTGACAACATGATCAACAACAGCATGAAACATCGCAATGAGGCGTGCATTATTCTGAAGGGTGAAAAAACTCCCTATTGAGGTACTTAGGCTATTTTTTTTTTACACTTGATTTTTACCCTGGTTCTGCATGTTGTCATTTTTGTCAGAATGAAGTGTCTCTTACGGAATGTTTTAGGGTCTTCTTCTAATGTACGATATGATGCGGGGTTTTTTCATCAAATTTCGTTAACATTTCATTATGTATTTTTTGAATTATCACGAGTTTTATGATTTTTTACTTAATTTATGGAAACCAGTGTAATTTTATCTTACTTATTAAAAAGAGTACGTATTTTTAACCTGCATGCACATCACTGTTGATTTATTCCAACATGAATTTAAAAATAATATCACAAACAATATACTTTCCTTTGTCTGAACGTTTGTCCCACTTTGGTGGCTCAGTGGAAAGCAGGCTTGCCTGTTTTAATTGTCAAATCCCTGCCCCAAACAATAGACAACGTGATTCATAATTATTGTCGGGGTTTCCGTGGCCTGGCATGGTCAAACCCTAACCGACCAAATAAAACTGTCCACAAGTTCACCGTGGGAAGTTTTATGTGGCAACACGGTACACACTGAATTAATGTCATGCTTCAAAATGGCGACTGTTCAAGAAACAGCAATATGCGTACTCTGGTTCTTCGAAACAGATTCAGTTATCACAGCGCAACGTCGTTACAGAACTCAGTGTAAAATCGTTCTACTTAGGAACGGTCATCATTTCTGGAGACGTGGAGCGCAATGGTCCAAATGCAGTCACGACGACACTCGGCATTGCTATTAACGTACACTTTTTTCTACCCACCACGCAGCTTACACACGAACAACACCAGGAAACATTAAATACAATCAATTAATAAGGTACATCGTAAACACTTCTATTTCCAGCGGTCCCCACTTTTCGTACGTCCCATTCCCACACAGGTCACGATTCACTCAACCGATTCACTACTGCGTAGTTCAATTCATTTTCTTTTGCAGAACTATTGCCTTTCCTTCGTCCGCTGAGTTATAAAAAGAGGAGTCTTGTTTCATTTCTCGACAAACTTTTTTAAAATGCCTCCGCAGCCGAGCGGCAAAGCCGTGAAAAAAGCAGGCAAGGCACAGAAGGCTGTGCGTGCAGGCGATAAGAAAAAGCGCAAGAAGAAGAGGAAAGAATCTTTTGCCATTTACATCTACAAGGTACTCAAGCAGGTTCATCCCGACACCGGAATTTCCAGCAAAGCGATGTCTATTATGAACAGTTTCGTCAACGACATCTTTGAGCGAATTGCTGCGGAATCTTCGCGCCTGGCCCACTACAACAAGCGGTCCACCATCACCAGCAGGGAAATCCAAACCGCTGTCCGACTTCTGCTTCCTGGTGAATTGGCCAAGCACGCAATGTCAGAAGGAACCAAGGCTGTTACCAAGTACACAAGCTCCAAGTAAGAAAGCTGATTTCAACTTCCTTCTTTTCTTTCTCTTTACGCTTCTCTGGCGTCCCTGGCTCCTTGCAGATGGCGTGCTGGCTGCTCTCATGGAACGCACCAGCGGTGGTGACCTTCAGTACAGCAGGAGGCGGTGACCTTCACACTCAATATGGCAGAGCTCCACCTTTTAATAATGCTAGCTGACGTTGGTTAAAGCAGTTTCAAGAGACTGGTAGTGTGCAGCATCTAAAAGGAGCAGGAAGACCGAGCACTTCGCAGAACAATGTTGATCGTGTCGAGGAAGCCTTTTCTCGAAGCCCTCAGAAGCCAACGAGACGAGCTGCGTCACAATTAGGTATGCCACAAGCGACTGTTCGATGGGTTCTGCATAACCGCCTACAACTCCGTGCGTACAAACTGCAGATTGTACAGGCTTTACAGCGGGACAATAAACCCCGCTGTTTCCAATTTGCCCAAGACATTTTGTCCAAAGTCGAAGCTGGTGAATATTGCCTGTGAATGAACGTTTCCGAAAGATTACCTGGTTCAATCGCAGCAATAGTTACTTGTAGCGATCAGCAGTAAGAGTTTGACCCTGTTCCAATAGCTTATAATAGACCACACCCTTCATATCCCACCAGATTTACAGCAGAACTTTCTTGGAGTAAATGTTGCGTTTCGGTGTCGAAGTCGTTGCTTCACCGGGGTCTACCCAGTGTTTTTTGCGTTTGGGATTGTCGTACCATATCCACTTTTCATAAACCCGTAACGATTTTCTACAGGAAAGACTTTATGTGTTGTTTATTCAACAGATTTAAACACTCCATAACACGCTCATCCTTGTTCCTCTGGCTCAGGTCATGTCATGTGGCACTCATTTTCCTTCCTTCTGAATCTTTCCCATTGCGAGTGAGCGTTTGGAAATGGTTTGTTGAGTTGCCCTCAGTTGTTCAGCTAGTCCTTTTTGCGTTTGAGACGAATCTTCATCCAGCAAGTTGTGCAACTTTTTGCGGGGCGCCGCTACGTTCACAATCGCTAAAATTAAAATCTCCTGCTTTAAACCGTCTAAACCAAAACTCACACATGCTTTTCAATAAAATATTCTCCCTGAGAACAGAACAGATCGTTGAACACGCTTTTGCATCAATTTTTCTTTGATGAAATTCGTAACGAATGCAGTGTCCAATAAATGCAGTATCGCTTGCCACCTTTCACCTACCTATGTGCAATTGCGTTTGACTGTTGGGCAAGCTTTCTGTGCCCCATTTTATACTCTGGACCAGTTACGGTCACATGACACAACGTGAGGAAATGTTGGATATGTAAATTAGCGGTATACGTCACACAAAAAAACTACGAAAGTTCCGATTCAGTAAATTTTAAAAAAGTCCGTAAATAATAGCCTGGCGCCGTCTGGCCTCGAAAAAAAAGTGGCCTGGCCGCTGCACTCCTGAATGAAAATGCAGGAAGTGCATGGCTGAAGACTGCTTTGTAGGAGAGGGGTGCAAGGAAAAGTCTCTGGCTTGGAGGAAGCGAGTTAGGGGGAGCAGAGTTGGAAACGGGTCAAAAATTTTGGACCCGACCCGACCCGTGCCTGATCTGCTGTGAGCTATAAATTCGAATATATCATCATCATCAGCGGCAGCATTGTGAATCACTGGCAGTCCACTGCTGGTTAAAGGTCTCCCAAAGTTTTTTCCACAACTGAATGTCTCAGACCAGTCTCCTCCATCCACCCATCTCCCACGTGGTCTACTTCTGGGTCTTTTCCTGTCCTTTGGTATCTAGTCTGAAATTTCGGTTGTTCATCGGTGGTACGTTCTCCTGGCAATATGTCCAGCCCATTGCCATTTCCGGGATTTTACTCTGATCATGATGTCTTCCACTCTTGTTATTTTCCTTATCCACGAGTTCTCGTTTTTATCTTTCTCGGTTACACCAAGCATGCATCTCTCCATGCTTAATTCAGTTGCCTGCAGTCTTTGTGTGTCTTTTTTAGTTAAGGTCCCATGTCTGTGTAAGCATTGGAAGAATGCATTGATTAAACACTTTTCTTTTAAGACATAATGGCATATTACTCTTAAAAATTGTACTGTTTCTCCCAAAAGCTCTCCAACCAAGTTTTATGCGCCAATTAATTTCTTCACCAATGTGACCCTCGCTTGATATCTGCTGCCCATCAATCGATAGATCTTAATTTTTTTAAAAGCATTGTACATCAGTTCTACCTTCTGAAAATTCATTTGCAATCCCATTTTTTTACTCTTCACCGTAAGTTCCTGGATCATACTCTGCAGCTCTGAAGTATTTTTTCAAAGACCTCTGAAGGGTTCTTTGAATTTTTTTTTCTATTCAAAAATAAAACGGAAATAAAACCGGGTCGAAATCGGGTCAGGAGCACCTTGACCTTACCAGTTTAACCCGCAAGAAGTTGTTAACCCGGTGACGCGTTGACCCGTGACCCGTTTCCATCTGTGTGTGTGTGTCGGGGGGAGGGTATTGTGTCTTTGTAGCATGACGTTAAAATTTCTTTGCAAAGCAAAAAGCAAGCAAAAAGTTGAAGACGACATTCTACAAACACTTGTATCTTACACCAGTAGCGTAACTAGTCATATCCGTGAACGTGTGTGTGTGTCCAGGTGGAAGGGGTGAGGATTGCACGAATTCTTTTGAAAAGCGTTAAAAACTAGTTTTTCCAGTATTTCGTAAAAAAAAACGTTGGTATCAAGCTTGCCCTACCAAAATTTATGCTCGCCCACCCATGTTTCGAAGTCTAGCGACGCCATTGCCATGAGGACCCCACAAGCTTTGCCATCTAAGAAATTCTCTGACCCAATCATCTGTCCATCCCAATTTAGCCTTTGTCAAACTAGCTTAAATCCACTGCCTTTCTCATATGACGAGCAAGAATAAAACTAACAGAAATCAGACCAGATCATATGCAGAGGATTTTAAGAAGGGAGTGTCTGACTCCAGGTCTTAAACAACCCTTAGAAATAGGAAGCTAGTGGATTTGGGCTACACTGCCCGATAGGAAAGTCACACGGAAGCAAGGTAGAAGACGCCCTTATTTACAACCGGGGGAGGGGGGCAGTCCCCGCGGTCCGACGGCTTAACGTGCCCATCCGACGCACGGCGGGTATTTAGTGGTTCGAACGTTCGTACCTGCCCAGGATCAAACCTGAGGTTCCTCCGTGGTAGTCACGAACGCTGACCACTAGGCCATCCGCGGCCCCTAACTAACAGAGCTCAGTATCAAGTATTATTTCTACCGTTTCATGACCTTTCCACGCAGCATCGTTTATCTGCAGTTGCTTCGATTTGCGTAAAGACGCGCTGGTCATAATATTTTGACGATGCATACTTCAAAGTGAGTTTTAATAAGATGTCTGTAAATTACAAGCACGAGTTTTAATTTGTCGACTTTCCTTTAAAATGAAAAGTGTTCTTCTCATGGAAGTACATGCAATAATATTAATATGCATATTTTCTTTTTCAGAGGTCCACCACCCATAACTGCCTCTACTTCATCTAATTTGACGTGCACCGTGAAAGTGACTGCGGATTATTACTACTTTTCGAGCATGGGGAAGTGCGTAAACAGGGTAGCTGCAGAAATGGCTTACTACATCAAAATGGCTGACGCAATCATGAAAGAAGTTAGTATCGACAACCAGAATATAAGATTCATCGTGAAAGATGTCGCCATTTTCACTTCGCCCTTTGTGAATGAATCTGTTGCGAAAGCTGCAGAAGAGAATTCGCTGTATGATGATCTACAAACCTGCGCAGAGCACCATGACAACCATCACAATTATTGTCTGTCAATCACCTTTACTGGCAAAAGGTATTCTTCCGATAGCATTGCAGTCTTTACCCCTGATAGCGAGTCCAGCGTTCTAACTGGCGGTATCTGTTCAGACCAGCATGAAAATGAGGCAACTAGGAATTCCAAGCATGAAAATGAGGAAAGCATGAATTCTAAGGCAAAAAACGTGGGAATAGTAACAACCGTCGATATGTCTGGAGACTTACAGCCAACTGCCATGAACATTCTCCTGACGGCAAGTTTGATTAGGCTCAGTCTGGGTGCTAACAGTGAGAATTCTTCTTGTTCTGGTAGTGATCTCGACAGAATGAAGCCAACTGATCTCGATGGGTTTAAATTAAGAGGCAAGTGGTTTCAGTCGTGCAACACGAAAAGTGTGGAAGAAGTGGTTCAAAAAGCTGGTAAGTTGACTAATTTTCTGGTACTTTGAATTCTCGATAAGCAGTTTGGTGTTTCTACGGAGTAGTAATGACGCAGCTGGTTCGTATAAAAAGCACCACACTGTGAAACGTCACATAAATTCTGAAGAACATTGCTCACGCGACTTTTTCTTGTTTTTTTTTTTATTTTTGTTCAGGTGTTGAACGACTACCGTCAGGAACTCGATGGGCTATAAGCAGTCTCCCGTTATTATTTTCAGGGTCACTGGTTCCAAGAAAAGGAGAGAGCCAGTGCCATAAGATAAACAACATCGAAGCCTCACCGGAATTCAAACATGGACCCATCCCGGATTTTTTTTTCTTTGATTGAAGGTTTAACGACCACCGTGAGCAACTCAATGGGCTATAAGCAGTCGCCCGTCCCTAATTTAGGGCCACTGGTTCCAGGGAAGGGAGAGAGCCAGTGCTGTAAGACAAACACAACATCCATGCCTCGCGGGATTCGAATCCAAACCCCTTTCGGACGAATGATCAGAAGCCATCGCTTAGACCACTGCGCCACCGGGGCGGCCAATCTCGGATCTCACTTTTTTATTGGAGGTTTAACGACCACCGTGAGCAACTCAATGGGCTATAAGCAGTCGCCCGTCCCTAATTTAGGGTCACTGGTTCCAGGGAAGGGAGAGAGCCAGTGCCGTAAGACAAACACAACATCCATGCCTGACCGGGATTCAAACCCGGACCCCTTTCGGACGAATGATCAGAGGCCATCGCTTAGACCACTGCGCCACCGGGGCGGCCCAAATAAATTAATACACAATTCTGAAACATTGCACCAACCTCATAATTCCAAGAAAGATGCTCATGCGCCTTTCAAGCTCCGAAAAGGTGCAGTGGTCTAAACGATGGCATCTGACCATTCGTCCGAGAGGGGTCCGGGTTCGAATCCCGTGAGGCATGGATGTTGTGTTTGTTTTACGGCGCTGGCTCTGTCCCTTCCCTGGAACCAGTGGCCCTAAATTAGGGACGGGCGACTGTTTATAGCCCACTGAGTTGCTCACAGTGGTCGTTGAACCTCAAATGAAAAAAAGTTCCGAAAAGAGATAGAGACGGGTCACCGGGTTGACAATTTCTTGCGGGTGGTCGGGTCAAGGTGTCCCTGACCTGATTTCGACCTGGTTGTATTTCCGTTTTACTTTTGAATACAAAAAAAAATTCAAACAACTTCTGATGTCTTTGTAGGTGCGGCAGCGTTGATAGTTAATTAATTAAATTCATCGTAAGGGAACACATGTTTTTTTTATTTATTACTCTCTACGTCAAATAGTAGTTACAAGAATGTCATTGGTCAGTCAATGTTTGAATATGACCCCTGTCAAGTAGCGACCCCGCTGCACCTCACATTCTTAACATATCGCCAGGGATATTGGTGACGGCAGCTCTGATACGGCCCTTCATTCCAATATGGTGGCACAACGTGTTTTGAAGACTTCTTGCTCGAGGTACCCTCGTAAGAAAAAATCAGCAGATGCTAGATCTGGGGAGCGGGGCGGCTCAGGGATGTCACCATAACTAGAAATTAAACTCTGTGGAAAGGTTTGTCGTAAAAACTATGCATATGCGGGCCGTGTGCGCGGTCGCCCCGTCGTGTTGGAACCATAAATGGTCCATATCCCCATTCAGCATCCGTAATTGAAACAGCAAGACGTCTTGCAGCATCCGTAGATAACGTTAACTGGTGACAGTTACAGCGACACCCTCATCGTCCTAAAAAAATCATCATCATCATTGTCAACCATTATCATTCCACTGCTGGACGAAGGTCTCCCCAAGTTTCTTCCACAACGATGTGTCTTGTGCCAGTCTCCTCCATGTTACTCCCGCATACTTTCGAATTTCATCCACCCATCTCCCATGTGGTCTTCTTCTGGGTCTTTTCCTGTCCCTTGGAATCCAATCTAAAATTTCTGCTGTCCATCGATGATCTGTCCTTCTGGCAGTATGTCCAGCCCATTGCCATTTCAGGGATTTAACTCTGATCATGATGTCTTCCACTCTTGTCATTTTTCGGATCCACGTGTTCCTCTTCTTATCTCTCCTGGTTACACCAAGCATGCACCTCTCCATGCTCCTTTGAGTTTTCTGCAGCCTTTGTATGTCTGTCTCTTTTAGTTAAGGTCCACGTCTCTGCACCATACGTAAGCACTGGAAGGATGCATTGATCAAACACTTTTCTTTTAAGACATAATGGCATATTGCTCTTGAAAATTATGCTGTTTCTTCCAAAAGCTCTCCAGGCAAGTTTTATACGCCGATTAATTTCTTCATCAATGTGACCCTCACTTGATATCTGCTGTCCAAGATAAACGTACGTATCTGTTATCTACAGCTTTTCTCCATCAATTGATAAATCTTCATTTCTTGTTAAAGCATTGTACATCACTTTTGTCTTCTGAAAGTTCATTTTTAATCAAACTTCTTTACTCTTGTCAGCAAGTTCCTGGATCATACTCTGCAGCTCTGATGGGGCCGTTGCAAAAATGACTACGTCATCAGCAAAACGAAGGTGAGGTACGGCCCAATAATTCCAAAGGAAGCAACTCCACACTAGACAGTGACACGGGCGCTGTGCAAGGACTTGATGTGCAGTTGACCCGGTAATAACGCACATTTTGTTTATTCACCGAACCACATAACTCGAAGTGTGCTTGATCTGACATAATCAAGGTGTGTAACATCTGTGGATTTTCACGAAGGAGATAACACATTGTTGTGCAAAACTGTACGCGTTCAACCAAATCTTGAGGCTTCATTTCTTGCACAATTTGGAGCTTATAATGATGAAAATGGAGATCCCCATGCAATATTCTCATGAATGAACGATCGGAAATGTACAAAGCTGTAGAGTGTCGCCGAGCAGATCTTTTAGGGTTACGCAAGATTATAGCATGAACATTTTCAATCATTTCCGGTGTCCGCACACATTTTTTCGCTACCTCCTGGTTCACGATTACAAGCCGAAAGCTGTTGATCTAAAGGAACTTACCCACTTTATAATAGTGCGACCATCTGGCACATTCCCATGACGTCACACTTTGAAATGTCGCCTGAATAGACGTTGTATAGCAACTATAGAATCGTTAATAAATACACAGTTGACGTGGAGTTGGAACATCAAATAGAAGTAATCGCTCTTTCCCACGTTTATAAGTGAGTCACGGAAAAATTATCATCGGCTACCACCGGGAATCGAACCCAGGGTCTTCCAGTTGCGCGCCGGACATGCTTCCACTGCACCACAGAGGCCTCGAAATTCTCCAGACTCACATACGACAAACTGCCAACCACCTGGCAGGTTGCTTTCTTTGGAGTCCCGCACAATGCTGGGGATTCACCAAAGATGAACAGTAGCAAAATGCTCTCATAATTGGCGTCGGCTGCCAGTGCGTATCATAGTTAATTCTGTTTTCAAATTCGTGTCTGCCTGTTAGCGCGTGAATTTGTGTCGTGATTTTTTTCAAAGCAGATAAATTTAACTCCTAGTATACAAGCAAGCACCGAATTGGTGAGTAAATTGAAGAAAAGATTCTTCGAAAACCTCTTTAGCAAAGATTCAAAATGTAACAGTGTTTTAATGACAAAACGAAAGTATGATTGCATAATTGAAGATGTAAAGCGAATAAAAGTTTCCAAGAAGAAAGAATCATGTCGAGATTATCGAATAATTCAAAGGTATAATGTGTTGACTGTACAAGGCTGTGAAAAACTGCCTTGTACAGTCAACACATCATACCTACACTTGTACAGTCAACTCATCATAAAACAATCCCTTGGTACTGGGCAGGGTTTCAGAAAATGTGACTGCAAATCTAAATGTACCACAAATAGGTGTGCTTGTCGCAAAAACCAATTGCTATGTAATTCAAAGTGTCTCCAATCTATAGATTGCACTAATAAGTAAGCATAATTTTATCATATGTTTTGCAAATTCATTTCCTTAATTATAATAATATTTTAAACCGTTTGATTCTTTCTATTATAGTTTTTTTAATTAATTGATGATTGATTCTATCAACTAATTTGTTGATTGTTTGATTGTATTAACTTGATTCTTTATATATCGTAAAATAAATAAATAACATTATGTTAATTTAAGCGTACAGAAACGTTGCTGTTGTTCCAGCAAAGATCTTATTTTCACTTTAACGAGTGCCTAGTAGGTAATGTGCAGATTATCTAGGTAATTTGCAGATTACCTAGGTAATTTGAGAAATGAAACAATTTTCGGCACTTTAACGGATCACCCTAGTTAATCTGCACATTACCTAGATAATCTGTAGAATAACTGATTTCTGCACTTTAGCGGTAACAAATACACAAAGACGCCGCCGCGCTAGTCCGTCGGTCTAGCGCACGGTGTCTCTCTGTACTAAACGCACGCCACTGCATTCACCGCGGTACTGACGACAGCCATTCAGAATGAACGTTCCTTTTCTTTTTTATTACGACTTTGGGTTTCTCAAATTCATGTCTTATCAAAATTTCTCAAAATTAATTTTCCTCAACAAACAAACAGCAAACACACACTATTTCTTTCGGCTTTTTTGCGCTACCCCCCCCTAACATTGGCGTCCAGGGCATGCACCCTACTTTCCCCACCCTAGATACGACACTGCAAACGCTGAAGCTTCACGGTAGCAAGGAGGGGCGTGGAGAGAACGCTCTGACAGTGACATCAGAGCAGCTTCTAAGTACGAAAGGTTACAGTGAACACCCCACGCCCTCATAACAGCTGTGAGTCACACGTGAAATTTGTTTCGGCTCAGTAGCGCCTGTATTAGAATATTCGCGTTTGCTGAAACATCACTTAGGTATTGGACACAGAAATTAGTGGCAGCTTGTCACCGGAAAAATAGGTGAAGCGCTATAAAAAGAAAATCCATAAAACAATCGCTTATTTCTTGTAAATAAGACCAGTTCTACCTTTTAAAGAAGCATAGCCGCCAATAATGTAATCGCGAAAAAAGCTATTTAACCGCAAGTTTGTTTTGTTCCGAAACACGGGATTGCGCCATATAATACAAATTTTGAAGATGACAATCCGATTTTTGGCGTAAATGTGACAAGGATGGTAAGTCCGATAATACCCGAACACTTGAAAATTTTCATCGTCCAGGAGCGGGACTCGAACCAGCGTCTCCCAGAAAACTCCAGGGTGTGCTAACCACTATATACACCACCCAGAACGATCAAATTTCAAGTTTCCAATCAATTTGAATATAACCATCACAGGATTCGCTAGTCGAAGCAACCGGCATTCATGGTTAGCGAATTTGGAGGTTAAGAATCTTATCCCTTGTTTGCCCGGAGAAGCAGATAAATCATGAAAGAAATACGGGATTACGCCATATAATACAAATTTTGAAGATGACAATCCGATTTTTGGCGTAAATGTGACAAGGATGGTAAGTCAGGTAATTACCGAAAACTTGCAAATTTTCTAGAAAACGTCCCGCTCCAGGACGATGAAATTTTTCAAGTTTTCGGATATTATCTGACTTACCACACTTGTCACATTTACGCCAAAAATCGGATTGTCATCTTCAAAATTTGTAATTACAGTATTTATTATAATGTTACATAATGATTGCTAAGTAAATATAATAATGTTTATGCAATAAGGATATAATGCATGCAGCAATACGGGTTTCATAGCTGGATGCAGTGTGCAAAAAAATATTAAATTTGTCACCAAAGTTTTTAATTATCCATGTATTCTTTACTAATTGAAGCGTGTATATGTGGCTTACGGAACACTACGTAAAGTTTGTCCGTATGCACTCACTTGAAGTGGAATAGGAGTCACTCAAATAAAGTTCAAGAAAAATTACTTACAGTTCTTCTTTTATTCCGTCAGTACTTCATAGGCACTTCACTCGATGCCTAATATTCATGAACTAAAATGAATTACAATCGGGTAGAATACGCCTAAATCAATAACAGTAAATGGTTAAAATACGTTTTTGATGGCGTAGAATCGGATCCATAGGCAAACCAGAGGGGTTCCCATGGGCTCGGCGATCTCGGCGGTACTAGAAGAAGGTGCCTTGCTCCCGCTTGAAAATATAGGGCCGTTTCATAATTGGCCGATGCCGACAAGGCAACTTTGCATAGCTGGTTACGAGGGACGCCTCGTAGGAGGAACTACCAAACGCCCGTGCAAAGTGAATCGGTTCAGTTCACGTGTATAAAACGGTATTTCAGACAGATCTCAGCAGTTGGGGACGTGATGGAGCAACCCGACGTGAGATCAGTGATTTTGCACGAATTCAAACTTGGCCGGAAAGTGTCCGAAACTGTCGCAAATGTCAATAGAGTGTAGGTTGTCAGAAGGATGAGTGACAGAACTGTCCTTAGGTTGTTTTCCAAGTTCCATGCTGGTGATGTTGCCATCGACCATAAGCCAGGATCCGGTCGTCCGGTTCTGCGTGACACTGTACATTTAAGGCGGAAAGTGGAAGAAAAACCAACGTTCACAGTACATGAGCTCAGTGCCGAACTTATCATATCATCAGCGACCGTTTCCAAACACCTGGCAGCTATGGGCAAGATTAAAAACTGGATACCTTGGTTCCACACGAGCTCACAGAGCAGCAGCAGATACGGCGCCTGGAAACACGCATTGCCCTCCAAAAACGTGAGGCTAGTGCTTCCTTTCTGCGTCGGATCCTTACGGTTGATGAAAAATGGGTGCTTTATGACAAAAGGAAGCGAACGCCACCGTGGCTAGATAAAGGGGAACCACCCAAACACATGTCCAAACCAGAGTCGCACCCACAGAAAGTTCTGATCTCTGTGTGGTGGACTTCCAAGATTGTGGTTCATTATAAGTTTTTGCCTCGAGGTCAAACAATCACAACGGACGTGTGCTGCCGTCAGCAGAACGAATGCCACCAGAAATTATGCAGCAAACAACCATCACTCGCCAATCATTTGGGTCCCATACTGCTTCAGGATGGCGCACGACCGCATGTGTCTATTGGAAGCATGCGAAATATCAACGCCTTGTAGTACGAGGTTCTCTCTCACCCTGTTTATTCACCTGACTTGGCTCCCTCGGTCTTTCACGTGTTTCGCCATTTGTAGCACTTCTTGAGGGGCAAATAGTTTGCTAACAAGGATGCTGTGGTTTCCACCGTTAGCGATTCCTCGGACCACTGTGATGCCAGTTTCTGCCACCGCGGCTTTTTTGCACTGAAAACACGTTGGGCACAGTGTATTGCTGCTGAGGGCAGAAAGATTTTAAAATAAAATGCATTTCGTCGTCTGTTACTGCTGTTTGTTTCTTCGTGTCCAAATCGGCTAATAATTATGAAACGACCCAATAGAATCCTCGCTACGTATTCCCCTTCCCCCAAGCATCTGGCTGCGCTACGCAGATGATATTTTCTTCGTGTTGGACAAAGGCGTAGCAATGCTCAACCATTTCTTCTCCGTCATCAACTCCGAACATCCAAACATAAAGTTCACTATTGAAATAGTGAATGAATCCTCGTTGCCTTTTCTGGATGTGCTTGTCAAGAAAGCAGACTCTGAACACCTCGCTACGCAGGTCCATTACAAACCTACGTATGTGCCGAACGTAGTCACTCCAGATTCATTTTGCCCAAATGCCCGAAAGCTGGCCCTAATAAGAATCAGAGCCAGACGTGCGATCGGCCTCTCCTCGAATACTCCAGCCCGATTGAAGGAGATCAACGATTTGCGAACATTAGCTTCTACAGTGGGGTTTGACAGCCACCAAGTGGACAAAATCATCAACAGGGGAAAATCAAGCGCCACCAACCTTAATACGCAGAAAAGTAAACCCCAGTATATTTGATCATGCCCATATATCCTAGGTTTCTCATATTTTTTAAAAACACCCTCCAAAAACTCGTGCTTGACATAGGCATCAAGGCTCCAAAAACGATTGCCTCATACCTCACACTCGAAAAACCATTTACCACTAATCTTCAGGACGCTGGAGTATACGCAATCCCTCTTGAGTACCCTGAGGGCACAATCAAGGAGTATGTTGACATGACAAAACGCTCCCTCAAAGTACAACTCCAGGAGCACAAAGGGGACGTGATGTACGGAAGACTCACAACGGCACTAGCGAGAGAGATCAAGAACCATGCCGCCACACCTAGGTGACAAGAAATCTGAAATGTAGCCCCATACACAACGGCTAGAGCCACAGCTTGTAGAGAGACAGTAGAAATCTGGAGTATACGCAATTCCTCTTGAGTACCCTAACGGCACAATCAAGGAGTACGTCGGCAGGACAAAACGCTCGCTCAAAGTACGACTCTAGGATCACAAAGGTGACGTAATGTACGGAAGACTCACAGCGGCACTAGGGAGGGAGATCAAGAACCATGCCGCCACACCTAGGTGACAAGAAATCCGAAAAGTAGCCCCATACACAGCGGCTAGAGCCACTGCTTATAGATAGACTGTAGAAATCTGGAGTATACGCAATCCCTCTTGAGCCCCTGACGGCACAATCAAGGAGTACGTCGGCAGGACAAAGCGCTCGCTCAAAGTACGACTCCAGGAGCACAAAGGTGACGTAATGTACGGAAGACTCACAGCAGCACTAGGGAGGGAGATCAAGAACCAGGCCGCCACACCTAGGTGACAAGAAATCCGAAAAGTAGCCAAATACACAGCGGCTAGAGCCACTGCTTATAGAGAGACTGTAGAAATCTGGAGTATACGCAATCCCTCTTGAGTACCCTGACGGCACAATCAAAGAGTACGTCGGCAGGACAAAACGCTCGCTCAAAGTACGACTCCAGGAGCACAAAGGGGACGTAATGTACGGAAGACTCACAACGGCCCTAGCGAGGGAGATCAAGAACCATGCCGCCACACCTAGAGGCAAGAAATCCGAAAAGTAGCCTCATACACAACGGTTAGAGCCACAGCTTATAGAGAGACAGTAGAAATCCTGTCTAACCCCGACGTCTGCAGTGTAGACACCTCTATAGAGTTACTTTACGTCTGATACTCGATCCTGGGCATCCCGGAATGCTAAATCATGCATCAAGTGTCACATGCGCGTGACAATGTCATTGTTTAAGCAGTTTTATTTTATTCTGTGTTTAAATTTTGAAAACTTCTGGAACTGTTTGTGTTTCTAATTTAGTGTTTACATTTAGTTTTGCTGCCTGAAGAAACCACCCGTGAGTGGCGAAAGCTTACTATTACGCTGTAGTTTGTATTCTATGCCATTAACAACGGATTTCAACCATTTACTGTTATTCATGAACTAATTCTTAACAGCACTAATAACTGATTGTAACATCACTCGAACACGCAGACTTCAAGAACAGACAGCTTCAGTGTAAAACAGCTTCTACGAATACTTTACCACAGATCGATAGACACCATCTTCGTGAAAATAATGATTACAGATTTACTGCTTCCTCGACAACGCTCCACATACAGCTTCCCAGCAGCTTAGCGCATACTACGAGGGTTGTACCGAAAGTAATGCAAAAGTGGGTATAACTTTTTTATTAACTGACAGAGATCGTTCAAATTGCACATGTTGGTACAGTAACTCTTCCTCTATAGTAACACTTCTTCTTTATTGCAGGTAAATAATGGATTCCAAGCCGAAGCAACTTGCCGTCATTGAGTTCTTGACGAAGGGAAAGTGCTGGAGGTCCGACATCCACAGAAGGCTACAGAATGTTTACGGTGATGACACCATTGACAAGAGCAATGTGCACAGATGGATGAAGAACTTTAAAGAAGGGTGAACCAGTATTGAAGACAAACCACATAGTGGGAGACCATCATTAACGACCACTGACACGAACCGTCAGCGAGTGGATAAATTGATTCGCGCAGATACACCAGTCACAATCCATGAGCTTGTTGCACAAATGGACTGTGGTCACAGAAGATGGTGGAAGACTTAGGGTATCGGAAAGTGTGTGCAAAGTGGGTACCTCGGCAGTTGAAACTCGATTTGTAGGAGAGAAGGGTGGAAGTCTGCTCTGATCTGCTGGAAGCGTTTGACGCCAATGAAGACACTTTTTTTTTTTGATCTGGTGACAGGGGGTGAAACGTGGGCGTATCTTTACGATCCTGAAACGAAAAATCAATCCATGGAATGGCGTCACATCTCTTCACTAAGGCCTAAGAAGTTCAAGAGCAAGTGATCAGAACAGAAAATCATGGGGTGACTGTTTTTTTGGAATGACAAGGATGTCATTTCCTTGATTTTCTGGAACGTGGGCGTACCGTGACCAGCGAGCGGTACATTGAGACACTCAAAAGCTTAGAGAAGCCATAAGGAGGAAGAGACCGAACAAGAATCTGAAAAGGATGCACATTCACCATGACAATGCGAGACCTCATACATCTTTGGCAACAAATCAGGCGATCAGCAAACTAGACTGCTCGGTGGTCTCCCATCCACCGTACAGCCCATATCTGGCGCTCTCCGACTTCCACCTGTTTATTCCAATGAAGGACAGTCTCTGGGGACAACGATTTGATGACACAGTTGAGGTGAAAGTGGCTGTGAATAAATGGGTACAACAGTCCACACCAGAATGTTTTCAAAGAGGATTCGAGAGTTGGGTTCAACAGTGGCGCAAATGCATCGCTTGTGATGGAGACTATGTTGAGTAGTACTTTTGTATAGAGGAATAATTACTCTACCAACATGTGCACTTTGAACTGCCTCTGTCAGTTAATAAAAATGTTATGCCTACTTTTGCATTACTTTCTGTACAGCCCTCGTGTATGCAGGGGTCTGCTTGCCAGCCATGCATACGTCATTCACCCTTGACCTCAAGTGTTGCCAGATAACATTCAGTAAGTGAGAAAAAAATAAGAGGTTTAAACGCTAAACGAGAACAAACTCAAACTTTACATGGAGGAAAACAATTATAATAAAAATGAAAGTTAAATTAGAGTATACTTCATACCCTGTACAACTGATTTCAGTTTTCCATTGAAAAATTTGATCAATGTTTTGTAATACACTGGCGGAAAGTGAAAAAAGAAAACCAAGAAGGAGACGTCTGATACCAAAGAAATTTATACAGCATAATAACGGAATACAGAGGATAACGTGATCAAAACATTATGGCAAAATACATCTGTATTTGCTGGTAAACTGAAAAATAACATTTCCATGTAACATGGTTAGTACGAGGATGAATCGCCATGAACTGCGTCTTTTTTTTTTTTTTTTTTTTTGATTGGAGTTCTAATGACCACCGTGAGCAACTCAATGGGCTATAAGCAGTCGCCCGTCCCTAATTTAGGGTCACTGGTTCCAGGGAAAGGAGAGAGCCAGTGCCGTAAGATAAACACAACATACATGCCTCACCGGGATTCGAACCCGGACCCCGTTTGGACGAATGATCAGAGGCTATCGCTTAGACCACTGCGCCACCGGGGCGGCATGAACTGCGTCACACTGTGCAATTCTGGCATGGAGTCTGTCGTACAGATGTTGGATGTAAGTTTGGGGTATTGAGTTCCAAGCATCCTCAACCTGGACGCGTAAATCGGGGGTGGTCGTGGCTGGCCGTGGAGACCGGATAAGTCGTTGTCCCATAAAATCCCACACGTGCTCAATGAGGGACAAATCCGGTGAACGTGCATGCCATGGAAGTTGTCTCACACCCTGAAGTGCATGTTGCGTTGCACGTGCCGTGTGTGGGCGTGCGCTATCTTGCTGGAAAACAATACGATGGACCGATCTTACAAATGGCACAACAACGGGCTGAATGATGTTCTTGATGTTGGAGGTGCTGTTTAACGTACCCGGTACAAACACTAGTTATGTACGGGAGTGATAGCTGATCGCTCCCTACACCAGGAGACCAGATGTAGGCCCTGTGTGTCGCTGGCGGATGCAAGAAGGGTGGAGACGCTCCCATGTGCGTCTGCGAACACGCATACGGCCATCGGAGGCTCTCAAGCAGAATCTGCTTTCATCGCTGTACACGACAGATCGCCATTGCGTTCTCCAGTGCAGACGTTGGCGACACCACTGCAGCCGTTCCTGACGGTGGCCTGGAGTCAGAGGTACACATGCCAGAGGCACACGTGTAGGTAGTCCTGCATCGAGTAGACGGTTGCGGATTGTTCGCACAGTCAGCTCAGGTGCAACGGCAGCTCGGATTTGCGTCGCAGTGGATGTTCTGCTTGACAAAGCCGCTCTTCTTATGCGTCGATCGGTCCGCTCATCAGTCCATCTGTGACTCCCGGTTCCACGTCTTCTCGTGTGGGAATGTTCCTCGGACCATCTACGCCACCATCGTACAGCCACCGATACTTCCCGTCCAATTCGTTCCGCAATACGACGATACGACCACCCGGCCTCGCGTAGTCCGACTAGACGACCTCGCTCAAAGTCTGATAACTGCTGAAATCCTACACGTCTTCCATGTCCAGGCATTGCAGCTTCTTCGGGGCCTTCGCACGTGTCCGTACGCCGACGGCTGATTACATTCACTTCGCCGTACTCCTTAAATACCACCAACAATAATTTGCATATTATGCCGTGCTGTGGCGTAAGCAATCACCGGTTGGTCCCGAAATTAACATCACACCTACGTAAACTCGACCCCATTAACATATGTAAATTTCATGATAGTCCGCCAATTCCTTCTAGGTGTTCTTTTTTCACTTTCCGCCAGTGTATATGGTGCTTTTGAAGTCCATTTATTATTCTCAGATTCTTTCACGCAGGCTTTCGGTAATGATCCATTTTCTATTTCCTAGGTGGCTGCTTAAGACCTTTTGCAAATATGTGCGGGAATGGAATAGTAGAACTGCTGGAGGAATGCGATTGCGGAACGGCGGAAGCGTGCAAGCGCCAAAAATGTTGCACCCCACCTGGTGGAGCCGACGGAGACCATGGTTGCACCTTCAAACGATCGGAAGGGAGAGTGTGCGATTCCAAGTTTCCCTGTTGCACAGATGAGTGTGCAATCGCTCCTGTCGAGATGAATTACTTCTGTGGTGAAGGAGATAGGGAATGTAATCCGAGGTTTTGCGACGGTGAATCGGCCGAGTGTCCCTACGCTCCTATGGTGGAAGATGGGACTCCTTGCATGGGCGTTTTTTCCTGTTCATCGGGCTATTGCAACAGCTCAATTTGCAAGGATCACCATCTGGAAGACTGCAACTGCAAGACAGCAGGGGAACAGTGTCTCGTCTGTTGCAGAACGAAGGAAAGAGAATGCAAAGCATTTGCCTCGATAATTGGAAGACCTCCACTTTACCGACTTCCTGGAACTCCTTGCGACGGGCAACAAGGAGTTTGTAACTCGTAAGATCTATTTATTTGTCTGTTTATCCATAGTGAGTGGATGCTGATTATGTGATATGAGTTATCGGTAGACTCAGAGGCGTAACTATAGGCCTTTCTGCGCCCGGGGAAAACCACAAAATATTACGCCCCTCCCTACCGAAGTCGTTAAAACAAAAGATCTTTACCGCCTAAAATATTATAATCGTGCTTGCTGTATGAGTTTTCAGGATAGTAGAACTGATCCTGTGTGTTGATTACGCACGAATTTGCATTATTTAGTACCCCCACACGCATACAGTACGTCTCAAATATATATGGAAACATAATTTTGTAAACGAAAACAGTTGCATGCAGAAAATAGCAAAGACTTTTAGTGAAACATGATATTGTATATATTATGACCAGCAACATAAAATACAGATATCAAACGCTGCTGACAACATATACTTAGCATAATATTCTAGTTTCATGAAATCAAACTATGCAACATTGTCCCAGAATTATATGGAAATAAAATAAAACCAGAAGAATATTTAAATGGCAAACACAATTAATAATTAATTGACTTTCCTCTACCCGCAATATGCTGATATGCATTCTGGCATATTCTATATGAAATTATGCAGTGGCGTAGGAACGCTTTTGATTTAGGGGGTACAAGCTCATGAACCTTACATCTCAAGGATTAAGCCATCTTTGGATGACCCCCTCCGAATTTTTTTTTTTGGGGGGGGGGTGTCGTATATTAGAGTTTTTATAAAACACGTATACTGATCAGGAATTCATCCGAATGAACATTGTTATAATCATATTATTATTAATTATTACCATTATTACTTTTATTGCTGACAAAAAGTTATCATTATTAATTTCTTATCAGAAAATGAATGGAAAAGGGTTGTTGTTTTTTTTGTGTTCTCTCTTGTTAATTTTTGTACTTTTTTTTTCCATTAAAATATTGAGCAGGGACAAGTCAACATTAGGATAATTTCTGTCAGCAGGGTTTGGAAAAGAGGGATTTCTCAGGAAATGTTATATAACTCTTTACAAGAACGAATTAAATTTCTTATCATTTTTGTTTACGTTAATTAAGTAAAACCGCAATAAGATAAAAACTGCTCTGCCCGCGAAGATAGTACCATTGAAGCATTATGAAGTCTATATTAAAAACTTTGAACGATACATAGGCTGACAATTGATGTAAGAAGCACATTGGTCTGGTGCAAAGCTAAATGCTGGGATGGAGATATCGAGGAATTGGAGTTCTATGAGTGGTATGTGAAATCCGTAATGCACTTGTATTGCTACAGATCTAAAGACAGAAAACAATTTTAGTGCCGGGGCTGCGGGCGCTGAAATGTCCACTTGTGCATTAATTTTTTTTTCTTAAAAGTGCAGAAAGGACGACCTGGTCAAGATGCATGGAATTTTAAGAGAAAAGAAACACTGATCACAAGTATGTTATGAAGCTCCTAGCCCTATCATATGCTGTTTGAAGTTATTAAAAAAAAACTCGCACTCGTCGTTTCCCTGCAGAACTAATTTGCTGGAGTTTCCCAGATGGTTGGCCAGTTTTTGGTGGATGAAAAGCCTCCCACTACAAGCTTCGGATATAAAAAAAAACAGATGACACGTGATATTTCTTTGAAAAAAAGAGAATAAAAAAAATAAGTAGCATATAAATTTTACAGTTCACTCTTCATGAATGATTGGTTTGCGTTTGCTCATATCTGGTGCTCATATCTGGGGGGGGGGGTACAGTAGATATTAATGTACCCCTCTCCAAAATTTGGGGGGTACACTGTACCCCCCCCCCCCCGTTCCTACGCCACTGAAATTATGCATAATTATACCGTCAAAATTATACCAACAGTTCAGGATTTCGGTGTCCAGATCTTTAACGCTTGAAAATTGCCGGTGATTGGCCTACACTTCGAATCAAAATTCCCCAAAGATTTTCAATTGGGTTGAGATCCGGGCTGCGAGCTGGCCACGGCAGTAATTTGACATTGTTCGATCTCAGCCAGGCCATCGCAGAGGTTGCTCTGTGAATGCTCGCGTTGTTCTGCTGGAAAACCCAATCAGGACCACCTATTTCAGCAGCAGCTGGGAGCAAACTGTCCTTTAAAAGTTCCTAGTATGTTACGGCATTTTGACGTCCTGAAAAAGCGCAGATATTACCTTGCCCATTAAATCCAAAAAAAAAAAAAAAAAAAAAAAAAAAAGGCCCATACCATCACGGAACCTCCTCCGTATTGTCGGCTGAATATTTGGCGTTTTACCGTTCTCATATCATGCCAATAATATCCCGCACCGTCGGGGCCATCTATATTAAATTTCTTTTCGTCACTAAATAATATTTGGAGCCATTCGTCCTTCCATGACATATGGTCTTTGGGCCGAGTTTAATCGAGGTTGTGTGTGATGTGCAGTTAAAGGCAGTTTCTTTAACCGTCTTGCATATTTCACGAGGGGTGTCTGCAACTTTTCAACATTTTCACGTTTCCATGTTGACTTATATTCCGTACAAACAGATTATCATGCACAGACAGCTTCCGGATTTGTCGTTTCATTCGAGGACAGCTTCCGGATCATGCACAGACAGCTTCCGGATTTGTCGTTTCATTCGAAACTTTACTAAGCTGTCCAGTTTTGTTTCTGAGCTGGATAGTTTTTGCTACACCTTAAAACGTTATAAATAGAAATTTGGATCGTTTTAATTTGTTCGAAATCACACTTACATTCATTCCTTGATCCTGCAACTCCCGAACGTAAATTATCTCCTCCGTTGACAGCTGTTTCCCACGTGGGATTGTTAAAACTGAATCAGCCCCTTCACGTTTACCGACTATTTTTATCCTGCTCCGAAGCCAGGGTAATTTGCATAGCAATGCGAGTTAGTGTTCGCGCGTTTGTGTGAGGTTCCATATAATTGTGGGACAGTTTCAGTACAGTTCATATTTAAAACGTTTAATGCATATCCGAAATTATTATTTTCTCATCCGCAAAAATGTCTGCAAAGACTATGTGGTTTATTTTCACCACTGTGTTAATGGGCTGTGTATATTTTCACTAATCGTACACTTACTCTGTTTTTATACCTTTCCATATAATTGTGGGACGGACTGTATGCAATTACAGGCTAAAAAAACTAACACTGGCCATCGGGAGTTCCTTCTGACATTTCGCTGCACGATGAATTTCATACTTTCTATTTGTGTCATATTCTCTTGTAGTCAATTGATAATTAATAATCACTAACGGTCGTGCAATATATTTTAAGAACGGCCTAGTTTTTCGGCTGATCGGGGGAAGACCATTGCAAAGCTATTGCGATTTTAATTGTTGTTTAATAACCTAGCTTTTAAACATTTTTATTGGGGTATGATACTGTAAATAGGGTATTATAATTATTATCCCATACGGGAACGGCATTTTACCGTCATTAATTGCGTCGGAATAATTATGAAGTGAGGTGCAGCACTCATCAGAAGGGTTTCGCGCATTTCTCTTATCCTTACTTACATCAAAGATGTTCTGGGTAGTGAAGCTGAACTAGACGCGGAACCCATTTAGGGCAGTAAAATACAAAATGTTAAGGGAGCGCTGAGATTCCCGACTGCTCCGGAGTTCCGACTTTTGGTACCGCATTAAACGGACCGAATGCCGCTTTTAGTAGTGTCAGTAATGATTCAATTGCACCCAAAAGAATCATAAGAAATATGAACGATATCCTTATCTTGTAACGTACGTACAACCGCACCGTCATTTTTGATTGTGAACAAAATATACCTGCCCTGCACATTTTGAAGAAGAAATGAGAATCTGAAGCCGCCAAGTTATCGCAACTGGCGAAAGAAATTACAGTTAAATTTTGAATTTCTGTATGGTGCAAAAGTTTCAATCTCTATTTTAATCAGATTGTAAGCAGTGCTTTTTCCGCCCACTCTTGAGCTGCGCCCTGCCCCACTCTAGTTACGCCTCTGGGTAGACTTACTACTTACTGGCCCATGTAACTGAAAGCCATCAATTCCTTTCTGGTGTCACCTTAAATGGACTGAATGTTTGTTTGTTTGTTTGTTTCAAGGTTTAAGGACCACCACGAGCAACTCTGGAAGCTATGGGCAGCGGGTGGCCTAGTGGGCAATGTTCGTGACTGCTACGGGAAGGACCTCAGGTTCGATCCCAGGCAGGTACGAACGCTCGATCCACTGAATATCCGCCGTGCGTCGGATGGGCACGTTAAGCCGTCGGACCTCGGGTACTGCCCCCCGGTAATAAATAAGGGCGTCTTCCTCTCCCTTTCTACTTCGCTTCAGTGTCACTTTCCTATCGGGCAATCTAGCCCAAATCTCCTAGCTTCCTATTTCTAAGGGTTGTTTAAGACCTTGGGTAAGACACTCCCTTCCTAAAATCCTCTACATATGATCATGATGATCTGGAAGCTATAGGCAGTCGCCTATCCCTAATTTTGGACAACTGGTTCCTGGGAAGGACAAGAGCCAGCGCCGAAGAGCAAACACACAACGTATGCCTCACTCAGGATCAAGTCCAGGCCCATGTCGGACTACTCATCAGAAACCTACGTCTCTGACCTCTCCGCATGCGGCGAGGCTTTCTCTTGAACCTCTATTTACTAAAGGACAAAGCACTTCAACGGCTACAACAGCGAATGTTTACTTTGTGAAAACACAAATCTCTCCGTGACGAAGATCGAACCCTCGCTCCGTCACTCCGGAGTAAGCTGCTCTTCCAACTAAGCTACACGGACGGAATATATCACTGCAGATTTGTCGTCTTGACACGTGCTTTACCTCTGTAGTATGTCACATCATCTCCCTCTTATTATTCTCTCTTTCTTTGTTTTTTTGAAGCGAAAATTTAAAAAGACAATTCAAGAACGAATTTTTATTAATTCTAGACGATGTGCGAAACAAACACTACATATATTTTTTTTTTTTTTACAAAGAACCCATCGGCCATTACATCCATTTTTACGTTCGGGCACCAATGTGAAAACACAAATTTGTTCGTGACGAAAAATCGAATCGCGCCCCCCTCACTCCGGAGTAAGTTTCTCTCCCAACTAAGCTTCACGGAGGGAATATATCGCTGCAGATTTGTCGTCTTGACACATGCTTTACCTCTGTAGTACGTCACAACTTATAACGTTTGTTTATAGTATTCTCTGTCACAAAAGAAGCTAGCTTAGCGATAAAATCATTACCGACGGGATCAGTTATGTACCTCAGTGCCTTAACCCAGCTGTGTTGCTAATATATTCAGTTTTTGTTACATAGAATATACTACAAAAAATCACTGTAGGTAAACATCCGTTATTCTATTTTTTCAGGCTATCCGTTTTCTTATAGACAAACAAGCATGCGAAACAAACATTCCGTCGAATTACGACTGCGCCATAAATGAATAATTAGATTTTGTTACAGCGGGCAGTGGCTTTCGTAATATTTCTTTTTCAAGCTGGGACACTTCAAGTGTTTTACCAGCAGAGAAGGAAAAACATATGCACTGAATACACAAGGAACGCGTATAGCGTAGTAAATCCGTTTATTTTCGTGGTGTAAATTTGTATAAAGCTTCGCCAAGTTTTCACACTTTACTGGGAGGCTTTCTCAAGGCAATGTAGACATAGGTAGACTTAGGAAAATGTACACATAGGCATTTTATGTCTACGTTACCTTGAGAAAGCCTCCCAGTAGAGTGTGAAAGCTTGGCGAATCTTTATACAAATTTACACCACGAAAATAAACGGATTTATTACGCTATAAGCGTTCCTTGCGTACTCACGACCTAGTGTATTTAAAATAAGAATATGCACTGAAGTAGCAAATTATTAGGAACACCCAATGGCAATCAGACATGTGCCATACTCACTTACGTACGCAACTATGATAATTAAGATGGCTTTATAAACCGCTTACTGCAGGTGCAGTGCGCCGGATTGGCACGTTAAGCCGTCGGACACGGGGCCCTGCCTCCTCCGTTAAAAGCAAAAGCCACCCCCTCTCCCTCTCTCGCTCTCTCCCTTTCTCTCTTACTCTCTCTCTCTCTCTCTCTCTCTCTCCCTCTCTCTCCCCCTCTTTCTCTCTCTCATTCTCTCTCTCTTTCTCTCCCTCTCCCTCTGCTCTCTTTCTCTCCCTCTCTATCTCCCCCTCTCTCTCTTTCTCTCCCTCTCTATCTGCCCCCTCTCCCCCCCCGCGGGTAGTGTGTGCTTTGACGTTGTGTGACGTCAGTCGCGTTAGCGACGCGCTCTAGTGGCTAGACATTCTGGCTTCTCTCTCTACCAACTTTCTTATCGTGAGCCTCTAGGTTCCACCTCCTCTTCTTTTCTGGTAATCGGCTCAAAAGCCTGTAACAGGCATAGCTAGTCGAGTCTAACCCTACAGTAACGGTTGTTGAGTGAATCCTCACTGATAATGATTCAAACATGTACGAAGCGTAGATAGGGGCAATATGGGAAAGACTCGTGATTTAAGCAAATTTCAAGGAGGCACTAGACAGGCAGGCACAAGCATCTCAGAAACGGCAAACCTTGGCTATATGTAAGAACAACTGAATCAAGAGTGCACAATGAGTGGGGTGCACAAGCGACAAAACAAGCAATCAGGCTTCCTGTGGGAGGAAATGGCTGGTCGATGTTCGAAAGCATCCCCAGCTGGAAACGATTGCACCGTCAAAGTCGCTTTGCTGTCGCATGGCAATGTCGGTCCTCATAATGCTCCACACACTGTTGGATGCCTCTCTCCCCAGCAAATAATCTTTGAAGTATTGGAAAATCATCCGTAGTGTCTTGATCTCGTTCCCTCCGATTATCACTTATATTTGGTTGCTCCAAGACGCCTTAGAAGGCCGATGACTTGCAGTGAACCAAAAAGAGACAAAAGTGATGCACGCGTGGCTGGTTTCTCATAACTGCATGAAGAGCTGTGCAAAGCTGGAAGAAAGTGCGTTCAAAAGCAGTGGTTCTATGTCGAATAATGATGTTTCTTCCTGTAAGAGGAAACAACTGGTCGAAACGACAGTATTTTGAGAGCACATTTTAACAGTGTATTTGTGTTCATTCTATATTGTCTTCAAAGAGCGCAAGGTCGGTCCCACATACACTGTGGACAAGATTGAATGAACACAAATACACTGTTAAAATGTACTCTGAGAATACTACACTATCTCGACTAACTTCACTGGGATCTCACCAGCCAAGCTGACATTCATTCTGACCACCCATACCTCGAAGTCCAACATCCAGTTTGTAGAAAGTTTGATTATTTATGAATTTGGCTCTTCTTGCTGAAATGATGAATAACGTTCGATTACACTAATATGCAAGGTTTTGTTGTTTTGAAATGAATAGGTGTTTCTGAAGGGATTCCTTGCGCAGATTCCGAAAATGACCTTCCAAATTCCGTATCATGTCAAGTTTTTTCACAAATGACGCAAATGTGAAAATTAAAAAAAACGTTATTTTTTTATGACATTGTTATATGGCAACGTATGTAACGTGTGAAAATGTTCTCTGGAGGGGCGGAATGATTGTTTAAGGAATAGATAAACATAAATATATAGCTGATAATGGAAATGCAACTGTTTTATCTGTATGACGTCATGATTTGCGCCACTCACAAAGGCGGAACATGAGAGAATGTTATCTTGGCACGGCAGTATGACTCCTACCTCACGTCACTGCTCCCTTCTTTCTATTGGTCACATATGGCGCCATTCGAGGCAGATAGTGTTACACTAGTCAGTGCAAAGAAGAGACTGGTCCCGTTCGGTTGTTTCTTTGTAGCGTGTGCAATGGCTTCACGTGGTTGTGTAAATCATCCAGACATATTTTGCTACATATGTGGCTGTTATACGACAAAAAAAAACAGAGGCAAAATATTACGAGCCGCCCCGGTGGCGCAGTGGTCTAAGGCGTTGGCATCTGATCATTCGTCCGTAAGGGGTCCGGGTTCGAATCCCGGTCAGGCATGGATGTTGTGTTTGTCTTACGGCACTGGCTCTCTCCCTTCCCTGGAACCAGTGACCCTAAATTAGGGACGGGCGACTGCTTATAGCCCATTGAGTTGCTCACGGTGGTCGTTAAATCTCCAAAAAAAAAAAAAAAAAAAAAAAAACGCCTTTCGTGAAAAATGCTTATTTTCAATACTTCGGCATTAAACTAGCAGATCAGGACAAAGTTTGGTCTCCTCACAATGTGTGCCGTGCATGTGTGGAGGGGTTGAGGAACTGGAAAAGTGGAAAAAGGCATCAATGCCGTTCGGTTTACCCATTGTGTGGCGTGAGCCAAAAAATCACAGTGACGACTGCTACTTCTGCACAGTGAGTATCGTGGGCCATACCAGAACCAGTAAGCGTAACATTGTGTATCCCAATATCCCATCTGCCATAAGACCAGTGCCCCATAGTGAATCCATCCCTGTGCCATCCCCGTCCTATATCAAGCCCCCAACAGTCACCGATTCAGACGGTGATACAAGTGATGAGATGTACCAACCGGACAGCATGGAGGATGAACCCCCAGTGTCATTTACCCAGCATGAACAGAATAATTTGGTTCGTGATCTAAATTTACCTAAAGACGCAGCAGAGCTTTTAGGATCACGACTTCAGTAAAAGAATTTACTATGCCCTAATACGAGATTCTCCTTCTACAGACACCGAGAAGCAGAATTGGTTCCGTTTTTTGCTGAGGAAGGCGGTTTGGTATATTGTCGAGACATTCCGGCAGTCATGAAATACTTCAACATTAATTACAATTCAGGACAGTGGAGGTTGTTCATAGATGCCAGCAAATCCAGTTTAAAAGGAGTTTTATTACACAATACTAACATCCATCCATCCATTCCAGTAGCACATTCTGTGACTTTGAAAGAGACATACGAGAACCTTAAATTTGTGCAGTACAAGTTTCATGAATGGTCTTTGTGCGGGGATTTCAAGGCGATTGGAATATTGCTCGGCCAACAAGCAGGCTACACCAAATTTCCTTGCTTTTTGTGTGAATGGGACTCCAGAGCAAAGACGGAACATTGGGTTCGGCAGCAGTGGCCAGTCAGAAGTACATTCACACCTGGCGAAAAAAACATTGTTTCACTTCCACTGGTCGATCCCTCGAAAATACTGTTGCCACCTTTACACATCAAACTTGGCTTAATGAAGCAATTCGTGACAGCTTTAAGCAGGGACAGTAAATGCTTTCAGTATTTTGGTGGTAAGTTTCCATCAATCACGTCTGAAAAAATTAAAGCTGGCATTTGCATAGGCCCTCAGATACGAAAATTAATGGCAGACAACATATTCGAGAAAACCATGACTGAGTGCGAATTGCGAGCATGTACTGCATTCAGAAATGTGGTACACAACTTTTTGGGGAACACGAAGGCTTCAAATTACACCACTTTAGTCGAGGACATGCTGGAATCCTATGAACTGCTTAGTTGCAACATGAGCGTCAAAGTTCACTTTCTTGATGCTCATCTAAATTACTTTCCTAACAATCTTGGTGATTTTTCGGAAGAACATGGCTAGCGCTTCCATCAGGATATTAAAATGATTGAAAAGAGATACCAAGGAAAGTGGACTGTACATATGATGGCCGACTATTGTTGGATGTTGTACAGAGACTGTACGGACGCACACGGAAGACAATCCAAAAAGAGGAAGTTTGAAGGGGAGCCCAGTGGCGAATGTTAGGTATATTTGCTTTTGAATATGTATTTATGTTTATCTATTCCTTAATCAATCATTCCGCCCCTCCAGAGAATATTTTCACACGTTACAAACGTTGCCATATAGCAATGTCATTAAAAAATAACGGTTTTTTAAATTTTCACATTTCCGTCATTTGTGAAAAAACCTGACGTGATGCGGAATTTTGAAGGTCATTTTCGGAATCTGCGCAAAAAATCCATTCAGATACACCTATTCATTTGAAAACAACAGAAAAAAGTTGAAAAATTGCAGATCAGTGTTATTCCTACCGTTTGGAAACTTGCACTAACAGTCAGGAATAACTCATCTCTGAACTTGAACATACCACACTGAGCCAAAATGGCGGTTTCCTCTTAGTTCGCTTGCACATACCAACTGCGTCGCCTAATCATGTGACCGATTTCTCGATGTATATATATATATTACTGTCGCTCCAATTCTTGTGTACTAATGTTACATCTGATGATGGGGACGACGCGGCTCCGAAAGGTCTCAGGTCTCATGTTTTTAACTGTAATATATAGTTTTAATTGTACTTAGTAAAGTCTTTTAATATATCAGCAGTTTTTAGCTTCTCATATTTTTATCGTGCAGAAACAGTATGTGTATTGTTTAGTTTTCATCAAGGCGATTCAAATATATACTACAAGCTTTGCAAATGCAGTACCGCTGTGCGGGTGGATGCCTGCGCAGTTTTAGAGTTCGTATTTTTTAGGTGTCTTTAGATTAATGCCTTGATTTGGTCGTCGTCGACGTCAACGATCTTCCACATTGTGGTTCATCTGTGAGTGAGTATTCTCCACGACGAAACATTGCGAACCTATATTTATACCGTTGAACGCTTACAGCATACTCTCCATGCATACCCCATATCTTCTTTTACGTTTGCACTTCGTTTTTACCCTTGCCATAGAAAAACCTCATTAAACGAAGAATATGAACCACATTTGTCTCCCATCGTCAGACCCACAGCAAATGAACAAAACTGGACCGATCACGCCGAACTTCTTTTGTACAGAAGTGTTGGGACCTCGCTTTGCAGAATACGCAAATATCATGTGTCTGCAATTGAAGTTATTAGGTGTGCAAATAAGTTTTAAAGCGTTTATCGTGTGACTTTTACCGCTAATTTACATATCCGACATTCCCCCACTTTGGTTTCATGTGACCGCAACTGGTCCAGAGTATAAAATGTGACACAGAAGTTTGCCCAACAACCAAACGCACTTGAACATCGGTAGGTGAAAGATGGCAAGCGATACTACATTTATTCGACATTACATTCGTTACGAATTTCATCAACGAAAAAGTTCTGCAAACGCATGTGCATCGATCTGTTCTGTTCTGGGGAAGAATATTGTATCGAAATGCATTTGTGAGGTTTGTTTTAGACTGTTTAAAGCAGGTGATTTTGATGTCAGCAATCGAGAACGTAGCGGCGCTCCGCAGAAGGCTGCACATGAGGAATTGTAAGCATTGCTGGATGAAGATTCATCTCAAACGCAAAAAGAACTACCTGAACAACTGGGTGTAACTCAGGAGACCATTTGCAATCGTTTACACGCAATAGGAAAGATTCGGGAGGAAGGAAAATGGGTGCCACATGACCTGAGCCAGATGAACAAGGATGAGCGTGTCATGAAGTGTTTGAATCTGTTGAATAATTAACACAGAAAGTCTTTCCTGTGGAAAATCGTTACGGTAGATGAAAAGTGGATATGGTACGACAATCCCAAATGCAAAAAAATGCTGGGCAGATCCCGGTAAAGCAACGACTTCGACACCGAAACACAATATTCTCTCCAAGAGCGTTCTGCTGTGCATCTGGTGGGATATGAAGGGTGTGCTCTATTATGAACAATTGGAACAGGGTCAAACTGTTACTGCTGATCGCTACAAGCAACAATTGCTGCGATTGAACTAGTAAATCTGTCTGAAACGTCCATTTACAGACAAAGGATTGCGTCCCGTGAAATTACTGCATGACGACGCCAGACCGCATGTCGCGAAATCGATCAAGGAAACGTTATTGGCGCTTGGCTCCTTCGGGCAATCATTTGTTCTGATCGATGCAACATGGTTCATGTGACGAAGTACAAAAATGGGTTGACGACTGCATTGCGCCACACGACGAAGTATTCTTTATGGCTGGAATCCGTCAGCTTCGCGACCGATGGCGGAAGGTAATAGATAATGACGGCGCATATTTTGATTCGTAAAGGTATTGTTGTTTTCTCTCCAATTATATGTTGTGTTATCTTAAAACGCTTTAAAACTTATTTGTACACCTAATAATCTTTAAAATTGGTCGCCAAAATGTGATGATACTTTTTACACAGTCAAATCGGTTTATACTTATCGGATTCCATAACCGTGCCTTCCCTGTGCAATTCATAAATATTTCATAAGTAACTGAACTTTACCCTCTAGTGCCTCTGTATAATGTTTAAGATGCAATCTGTATATTTTATAAAAAATATCGTACCTCTGTTATCGGTTTGTCCGTCTGTGGACAACGTATCTCTGCAACTATTAGTCCGATTTGAAAAATCTTTTTGCATTGGGAAGATTGAAACATGCGAATGATGATCCTTCATTTCGTTTTTTTTTTTTTTTAAGATGAACAATTTCGCCGCTAGGGGGCGTAGATGCAGATGATATCGAAATCAAAATACATTTTATTCCATATATTTGCTTCTAAGCAACCGACTGAAAAAATTATTTTACCTTTCGATTCCGTTTATGTCGAAGAATATTTTTTAAGTATAGTCACTTTTTTAAGTTACGCATAGATTTTCCACTGGGGGGCGAGAAAGTAAATTGCGCTTTCCCCGACATCTTTACTTCTAAAATTCCGATTTGAAAATGTTTTTCTTCAGCGCATGCAGCTCCTGATGGGAAATCGTTTGCAAATAATTTCTAATTCTGGTAAAGAACGGTTTGGTTACCAAGGAGCGTAAGTGTTATTTTCAGCTACTGATGTGTTTGACCCAAAATCTGAGCTTCTGAAATCTCGGTTGAAAAAATTCTTTCGTGGACCGGTACCACTGACGTCGATGAACCTTTTCGGAATATTTTGTTCTTAAAATAATGCATGGTTTCTCCGCCAGTGGGTGTAGATGTATTTTTTATTTTTATCAGTATCTCTGAATCTAATGGCCCGAAATCCCTTCCTTATTGGATAGAGTTTTCAGTGCGACATGTTTTTCATATAATTTCAAGATTTTTAAGGGACATTCCGCTAGGAGGCGTTATGGTAAATTGCGTTTCTCCCGATATATCTGCTTCTAAAACTCCGATTTGAAAAATTATTTCTCCACCGGATACAGCTCCTTATGGGAAATCTTTTACATATAGTTTCTAGATTTTTTGGTAAAAATGGTTTGGCCACCAAGGGGCGTTAATGTATATCCTATTTTTGTCAATAACTCTACTTCTAATAGTCGGATTTGAAAAATTCCTTCTTTGTTGGATAGCGTTTCCGGTGCGAAATGTTTTTCGTATAATTTCAATTTTTTTAAATAACTCATAGACTTTCCGCTAGGGTGCGTTTCGGTAAATTGCGTTTCCCTCGATATTTCTGCTTCTAAAACTCCGATTTGAAAATTTTTCCTGTATCGCATACAGCTCCTGTTAGGAAATGTTTTTTACATAAGTTCTAAAATTTGGTAAAGAATGGTTTGGCCACCAGGGGGCATAAGTGTTAATTACTGCTTCTGAAGTATTTGTTGCAAAATTTGAGCTTCTGAAAACTCGACTGAAAAAATTCTTCCTGGACCGATACGGCTCACATCGAAAAATATTTTGATAATGCTTTCTTTGTAAAATAATGCATTTTTACTGCCAGGGGGCGTAGATCCATATCTTATATTTGTCGATATCTCTGCTTCGAAGAGTCCGATTTGAAAAATTCTTTCTTTGTTGGAGAGCGTTTCCGTTGCGAAATGTTTCTCATATAAATTCATGTTTTTCATATGGCACAAGTCTGCAACCACAGGACGTAAGCTCACGTTTCCGTTTACAGCAATATCTGAGGGATTAAAATCCCGATTGAAAAACTTCTTCCTTCCGTCAGATACTATTGTTATCGATACCGGTTCCATTGACTTTGAATAGCTTTGATAAATTTAATTCGCGTCAAACGGATTCAAAAGGCGTGCTTATTACACCCGAAAATTCGGTGTCATCTTTTTTGTTTATTGTAAGAAATGATTTTATTGTGACTACCACCTCCTGATATCGTAACACCGCGAAAAATATTCGTTATTTATGCAGTCCATGTGGGCAAATTTTATAAGTAGTAAAGTATAAATATCTGTGGGAATACGGAGAAAATCTGAGTTATGAGTTCATAATTCCTCTTTATAAATTACGTTAATCATCTTGCCATAAAGTGTCAAAATGCTTCTTTTTCTCTGTATATTTACTTCTCTTTCCATTGTTCTAGTGCGAAAGCAAATTTTTGCAGGTGGCGAGATTCAACTCTTATCCTTTCTCAATTAAGCACACCGACAAGCGCTTATCTGCTCCTTTGCGTCTTGACATGTGCGTCACCTCTGTAGTACGTCACACATATCTCCTCTCCCTTAAGAAAGTTGGGGGGCACAAAATTGCAGGTTTCGGGACATCGCAAACCATGGTTTTATTAACTTTCTGTAGAAGAAGAAATTCTCACTAATTCCAGATCTGTGGAAGAAGCATCATACATTTTTCGAAGCGAAGAAGGAATTATCACTAATTCCAGACGATGTGTGGAAGGAACACCACACATTTTTCGAAGCGAAGAAGGAATTCTCATTAATTTCAGACGGTGTGTGGAAGGAACATCACACATTATTCGAAGCGAAGAAGGAATTCTCATTAATTCCAGACGATGTGTGGAAGGAACATCACACATTTTTCAAAGCGAAGAAGGAATTCTCATTAATTCCAGACAATTTGTGGAAGGAACATCACACATTTTTCGAAGCGAAGAGGGAATTCTCATTCATTCCAGACGATGTGTGGAAGGAACATCACACATTTTTCAAAGCGAAGAAGGGATTCTCATTCATTCCAGACGATGTGTGGAAGGAACAACACACGTTTTTCGAAGCGAAAAAGGAATTCTCATTAATTCCAGACGATGTGTGGAAGGAGCATCACGCATTTTTCGAAGCAAAGAAGGAATTCTCATTCATTCCAGACGATGTGTGGAAGGTACGTCACACATTTTTCGAAGCGAAGAAGGAATTCTCTTTAATTCCAGACGATGTGTGGAAGGAAAATCACACATTTTTCGAAGCGAAGAAGGAATTATTATTAATTCCAGACGATGTGTGGAAGGAACAGCACACATTTTTGAAAGCGAAGAAGGAATTCTCATTCATTCCAGACGATGTGTGGAAGGAACATCACGCATTTTTCGAAGCGAAGAAGGAATTCTCATTAATTTCAGACGGTGTGTGGAAGGAACATCACACATTATTCGAAGCGAAGAAGGAATTCTCATTAATTCCAGACGATGTGTGGAAGGAACATCACACATTTTTCAAAGCGAAGAAGGAATTCTCATTAATTCCAGACAATTTGTGGAAGGAACATCACACATTTTTCGAAGCGAAGAGGGAATTCTCATTCATTCCAGACGATGTGTGGAAGGAACATCACACATTTTTCAAAGCGAAGAAGGAATTATCTTTAATTCCAGACGATGTGTGGAAGGAAAATCACACATTTTTCAAAGCGAAGAAGGAATTCTCATTAATTCCAGACGATGTGTGGAAGGAGCATCACGCATTTTTCGAAGCGAAGAAGGAATTCTCATTCATTCCAGACGTACGTCACACATTTTTCGAAGCGAAGAAGGAATTCTCTTTAATTCCAGACGATGTGTGGAAGGAAAATCACACATTTTTCGAAGCGAAGAAGGAATTATCATTAATTCCAGACGATGTGTGGAAGGAACATCACACATTTTTCAAAGCGAAGAAGGAATTCTCATTCATTCCAGACGATGTGTGGAAGGAACATCACGCATTTTTCGAAAAACCTAACGGCCAGTACATCTATTTTTACGTTCGGGTGCCAATTGTATTTTATTTTTTATTTTTTTGCAGGTGATAGGGTTCGAAACCGCATCCTTCACCTCCGTAACAGAATGCTTCCCCAGTAAAGCCACACCGATAGGTGCTTATCACTGCCAATTGCCGTTTTAACATGTGCGTCAACTCTGCAGCACGTCGCACTAGCTGGAGTCATGAATTACCTCTTTCAAGGGAATGCAGTTAAAATGATTTTGGCGAACGTACCTTGTATAAATCCATATGAATCACAGGTAAAATAATTACCCAGTTCGAAACCGATAGTGAAGCACTGCATGCATTGCGAGAGCGATGTACATTCGTAGCCAAGAAATATTTCGACCACCAATGGAATAACGTTACCCAAATAAGGGAAGTTGTTTCTCGACTGGCAATGCGCAGGTGACGCAAGCATTTTCAAGCAGGCGCGAATTGCGGCGTACTTTCCAGATCACATACTCTTTCTCAGCTGTCTCTCAGTTGTTGTGGAAATAACATGACAAATATTTTTGCTTATAGCGCGTCTCCTTTGTAGAATTTTGACTTGCGATTGGCCACTGCAACTCGGAAAAGAATGAAGAACGATCTTTCAAGTTTTGAAATATGACTCGATTTTCCTATGAGTTATTGCGGCCATATGCACACGTTTTCTTTTATTGTTAGTGATCCATCATTAGAAAGGCAGCGAACCAACCGAAGACGGTTGATACTACTGCAACATGCGCTTTAGGGATTGAAAATCGAGCTATAGAATCATGATAGTCGAGAACAGAAGTCATATCCGGTTGTCTGTCTTCTATGCAGAAATAAAATTCAGATGAAGATCAAAGTCATTCAATTATCTACCATTGTTGGTTGAGAACCGGACTTCTTCTGGTTGGTGATTTTTCCAATGCGCCAACCATGTTACTGTGAATTGTCGTCGTAACCAATGGTACATACATTGGATAAGATATCTGTAATCAAATCAGAATGGTAGAAGAATATCCCCTATTCTAGAAATTAAATTGCTATATCTTCATTTCCAGTAGTAATATTAGTCCTACACTTAGGTACTGTCGATGTTGAGTATCCAGTTTCCTCACTCAGTTCTCTCTAACGCGCTCGCACGCTTCAAATCTTTCTTCTGAACGTCGTCTTTTGTGCGCGTGCGAGTGTGTGTGAAATATCTCCATCTCGTTTTAGGTCTTCCTCTGCTTCACTGTCCTTTTAGCTCCACGTTCAAAACTGCATTCCACGTAGCCTTCATTCTTTCTCAGCACAAGCCTACACCAGCACATTCCTAATACTTTGGTTTATCTTGAAAACACCTTTTACTCTTCTTTAACGTTTTCGTTCCAAACTCTGTTTCCTTATAGTGATTGCGCATATCAAAATCGACATCTTCATTTTAACAATGTTTTACTTGTTTTCTTGACATAGGCCTCAGCGCTGAACAGCATTACCGCTTTTTTTAGTCTTAAAAACTTAGCTTTTCAGCTTCATGTGCAGTCTTTGCGGGAGAGAGAAAAACAGAGTAAGCCTTATGTTGTCCTCCAGTTATTCCATCCGTCCTGCACTCTGTAGATCACCTGCTCTGTTACATTTCCTCTTCTTTGTAAGTAGCGGCACTCTTTAGAGAAACGTGACATCGTGCTGTAGAAGAGTATTTGTATGTGTGTGTTTGAACATGGTTCTGTTTGCTCGTTCGTATCTATGAGTCCTGCTGTTTTCTCTGAGGTTCTTGGTAATACAGAAGTGTTTATAGCAACAGCTGCTTCACTTTCTAGAACATCAGTGCATTAGGCCATAAAAGAATGTTTTTAGTCGGCGTGATAGTTATAGAGTGAAAAGACTAGAATGAACTATTGGGTGAAATTTTCCGATTTCAGCTTTATTGAGTATTTTGAATGAACTAGAACTTTGGGTAATAGAAAGATTATTTCTCGCCTGTATGAACAATGTAGATAACAATATTTTTGTCAGTGAGGATTGCATCACGCTCTTTGCTTCATTCCCAAACGCTGCATAAAGTGTGACCAGAAGGATGAGGGTTTTCATCAAGGCAAAAGATGCGTGTACGTGTTTCAAACATTTTCAAATAGGTGTAGTTTTCTGCGAAGAATTCAGCAGAACATATTTTTTATCCTGTGAATTATTTATTCATCTGAAGGTGTTTGGGCCTTTGGTGAGATCGAAAGATGTTGTCAATTCGTAGAGTCAATCAGACCAAGAAAGAACTAACGATCGAAACGGTTCGACTTCCACAGAATTACTTCTGTCGCATTCATATGTTGCTTCCTGTGAAGAACGGCTTCCAATCCTGTGATGGCTAAATGCTGGAACATGCAATTAGGCCATTTAAACCTCATCTTTATCAGCTGACGAAGGAACAATACTTATCGTTGTGACTGAAAAGAAATCGATGCAAAAACTTAAACATTAACATTTAATATAGCCCACTGACTGAATCTTTGCTTGACCAATGGCTGAGGGATAAGAGGTACAAGTTTCTGGGCAATCATGCGAGGTGGGCACCAACTCGAGCACTAGATGAGGCAAAAGCCCTGTACTTATCTTACAGATCTGGTTCTGTCCCTTCTATGGAACTAGTAACCCTAAGTTAAGGACGAGCAACTACCCATAGACTTCCATTGTTCCTGTGGATCGTTGAACCCTGGTACAAGAAATAGGTAAATAATGAACTTCTTTCTGACACGGGAAGAAGTAGACCGTCTAATTCATTGATCTTGTGAAAGATTAGCCTATTTGTACAGATTAGCGGTTTGTTTGTTTTTAATTCAAAAATGTTTATACCCCCACAGGCGCAAAAGCACACGTGAAACAGCAGCAGTAACTTTGTGGAAGATTAAAATACAGAAACGTACATGACCCAAGGCAATAATATTGAAGTTCCATCAGTTACGTACTAAGGAAAAAACAGAGAGTGCAATGTTCTTTTCGACGCTGACGTCAGTTACTGTAAATCTGGGAAATTAAGATCAGCTCACAAAATGAAGCTATCTCCAGACTTGAAGCAAGCCGCCCAGGTGGGCGAATGGTACAAAGCGCTGGCATCCAATCATTTGTCAGAGATGTGGTCCGGGTTCGAATCCCGGCGAGGCGTGAATGAGTCTTATGCGGTACTGGCTCGCTCTCTTCCTTAAAACCAGTGGCCCTGTATCACGGATCGTCTGCTTTTTATAGGTCATTGAGCTGGTCGATTAACTTCCGAATGGACAAAGACTCGAAGTAACATGTGTGAGTTTTGCACTCGTCGTCTGATCCTTAGACAAATTTGGTATTTGATCACTTTTTTACTAACTAATGTAGTTAGAAGTTGAATCAAAGCGACAAGTTATAAAATTTAATTGAAGTCATTTTATAAAATTTGATGTGTCGTATTGCTAGTAATGGAATTTGTACGTCGGATAATGTACGGCTTGGTAACAACACTATTACTTTTTCCATCGTCATTCGCGCGTCCACAACCAGTGGAGATGTACTTTCCCATGGCAACTCGGTTTATTTCTTGTGTCAGTAATGTGTCTATACAGTGTGACAGTTGATCAAAAAATAAGGTTTTAAGGCTGATCATTTCGCACGTGCATTTGTAAGGAATACAGTCAGGGATGGATTGCTCCACCGGGATACTGGGATATTTCTTTTTTTTTTTAATGAGTGAATAAATGCCTGGTACTTATTGGATAATAATCTCTAATTTCATTTGTGCTTTATTTCTGTCTGCAAAGCCCTTTTGAAGAAAACTTTTCTTTTTGTGTCAGCTGGAGCCAACTACAATTAGACGCAGGTTCTTGGACATGGATCCCGAGGTGATTGGTAGGCTCAACCCACCTTTTTGTGAAAGAGGTCCCAGTACTCATTCTGATAGCCATCATCCTCACCCCTTATCCACAAATTGACACAGAGCACAAATCGATTCTCCGGCAGAAGTATTACAAAATCCGTGTTCCACTCACATTTAGCTTAAAAGAAGAAACGATTAATACCAGTACTTGTTCATGAGTCGAAATAATGGGTAGACTTAAAAAAAGACACCTGTTCAAGGAGGAGATTTCAATATTGTTGTGCAGTAGGTGAAGACTGAACAAATAAATCTAAAACTTAATTGCGTAGGAAAATTGCCATGTGCCCATTTCAACTTCATGGTGATTTAGTTGGAAATGGAGATCTTCAAGAGACGGGATATGTAATATATATATATATCATCATATTTACTAACTATTATCAATCCACTGCTGGATGAAGGTCTTCCCAAGTTTCCCATATAACTGTCTGTCTTGAAGCACTCTCCTCCATGTTACTCCGGCATGTTTTCGAATTTCATATATACAGCGGTTGGACAGAATAATGTGAACACCGCACTCAGAAACGTGACTTTTTTATGCAGCTGCGTACGTCGCAATGCGCAAAGGTATCCACCCCGTTTTGGTTGCAATTGCTGTGTTTAGAACCTCAAGGTCCTATTTAAGTGCATTTAAAATGTCTTGTTGCAAAATTTCTTTCAAGGTGACAACGAAATGAGCGACCTAACGGACTTCGAAAGAGGGCTAATTATTGGTGGCCGGCTAGTTGGTGCCTCTGTGACAACAGTCGCCAGGGTGGTGGGGGTGTTGATAGCTACTGTGTCTAGCGTCATGACAGCATACCGTGTTCGTGGCAAAACCTCGTCTGCGAAGCACAAGAGCAGCCCGAAAACGACCCTGACTGATAGGGACAGGAGAGCATTGAAGAGGATTGTTACCCGTAATAAGAAGACCACGGCACCGCAAATTAGCGCGGAGCTCAAACTCCATCTCCATACCCCGGTATCAACGAAAACAATGCGCAAGGAACTGCATAAACAAGATATTCATGGCAGAGCTGCTATTGCACAACCTCTGGTGACCCGGATGAACGCATAACGGCGACGGCATTGGTGCCAGGAGCATACAACGCGGACTTCCGATGCATGGAAGCTTGTAATGTGGTCGGATGAATCCACATTCACACTGTTTCCCACCGTAGGACGTGCTTACGTGTGGAGAACACCGTCAGAAGAGTACAACCCTGACTGTCTGCTCCCAACATTGCATCATGGTGGTGGTTTTGTCATGCTCTGGGCGATCATGTCGTGGTTTTCAGCATGTCTCCTATTCACCTTGAAAATGCAGATGACTGGCAGGGCATATGAAACTTTTTGGCAGACCAAGTCCATCCAATGGCTCAGGGATTTGGGAACATGAGGACTTTCACACCTTCCTTGGCCTCCCCAATCACCAGACTTAAACGTCATCGAGCCACTGTGGTGTGTGTTGGAAAATAGAGTAATATCTCGTTATCCTCGTCCTGCATCTTTCAAGGACCTGGAGCAGTTTCTGCATGATGAATGGTGTAAAATCCCCCTAACCGCCATCCAGGATTTGTATGTGCCCATTCCAAGGAGGATTCAGGCGGTTTTGAATGCAAAAGGTGGTCCCACTCTCTATCAGTTACGTAAAACCTTCTTTTCTTAGGTGTTCACATTAATCTGTCTAACCCCTTTATATCTGTATATATATGTCAAAACCAAATTTTCCAAGGAAAATAATTATTTGTTGCAACACCCGGTTTCTAGCGTTGTTTGCTGCTACGTTCAAATATGGGCGAATTTTTTAAATTCTTCCACCGTTAAACTATTAAAAACTGTTCACTACTGAATTATTTTTAGAGTGCATATTTCAGCAGTTCTCTTTCATCCACAATCGAACATATATTTTTTCATGAGGGGATTTGTGAGGTATTCATTCCCCTGTAGATGCGTACACTGAAGAGCAATTGAATTAGAGACAGCTGGCTTTATGCAATTGTGGCGCTGTGGGCGGCCCTGTAAACGGAAACGACATGACGTATGCAGCGATCCGACAATATAAGGAGTAATGCGACGGGAATCAGTAACAGTCGGACGCAGTATGGGTAAGACGAAGGATCTAAGCGCATATGATCGTGGGCAAATAGTCGGAGCCCGACGAATGGGTCATTCCTTCTCGGAAGTCGTGCAGGCACTGGGATTTTCACGAGCTGCTGTGTCACGGGTGCACCACGAGTACATCGATTCCGGTAAAACCATCCCTGCAAGGGCCAACTGTCGTGGACAACAGCGTGTGGATGAGCGGGGTCATCGTCGGCTAGCTCGCATTGTAACAGCGGATAGACGGGCCACAGTGCAAGAAATCACTCGGCAATTTAACGCTGGTGCACAAAAACGTGCAAGCAGCCACACCATCCAAAACCATCTCCTCGCTATGGGGTACAGAAGCCTTCGTCCCACGACGGTACCTCTGCTGACCGCACATCACAGGGTGCAAAGATTAGCATGGGCGCGGGAACATGATAGGTGATTAACAGTGAGAAATATTGCCTGGACTGATGAGTCGAGATTAACGTTGGTACATGCGGATGGCAGGATACGAGTACAGCGCAAACCACATGAAGCGATGGATCCTTCTTGCCAGCAGGGTACTCTTCAAGCTGGTGGGGGCGGCATTCTCGTCTGAGGACTGTTTACGTTGACTGAAATGGGACCCCTGGTACGTTTGACATCGTCCTTCACAGGTCAATATCCTGGACGACCATTTGCTCCCGTTTGTGCGTCTTCAACATCCCACTGGGGACCTCATTGTGCAACAAGACAATGCAGCTCCCGAATTGTATCCGAATGGGTGGATGAACACTCCACCGATGTGACCTTGCTTCCTTGGCCAGCTAGCTCACCTGACCTCAACCCCATTGAGCACATCTGGGATGCCATCGAGAGAGATGTTCGAGGCTCTGACCCCCTCCATCAAATCTTCGTGAACTGTGGGAGCTTGTTCAGGGGCCTTGGGTCCGTATGGCTTCCGAACGCTTTCGGTGTCATGTCGAGTCCATGCCGAGACGAATCGCCGTCGTCATCAGGGCGAAAGGTGGTGCTACACGTTACTAGACAGGTATCTCTAATTCAATTGCTCTTCAGTGTATGTTTTGATAGTGAGACGCAAGACTAAAATTCGCGGCCCGGTTTGGTCGTCCCAATCAGCCCCTGAGTATTGGATTTTTTTTTTTTTTTGGATTGGAGGTTTAACGACCACCGTGAGCAACTCAATGGGCTATAAGCAGTCACCCGTCCCTAATTTAGGGTCACTGGTTCCAGGGAAGGGAGGGAGCCAGTGCCGTAAGACAAACACAACATCCATGCCTGACGGGATTCGAACCCGGACCCTTTACGGACGAATGATCAGAGGCCAGCGCCTTAGACCACTGCGCCACCGGGGCGGCGCCCCTAAGTATAACAATCCTAAGTATAAAGAGTAATATACCCGGCAACACTGCTCAGCCTAAAGACTCATGCGCACATTACAGCTCTGTCTTCCCAGTTCTTTTTTTTTTTTGATTGCAGGTTTAACGACCACCGTGAGCAACTCAATGGGCTATAAGCAGTCGCCCGTCCCTAATTTAGGGTCACTGGTTCCAGGGAAGAGAGAGAGCCAGTGCCGTAAGACAAACACAACATCCATGCCTAACCGAGATTCTTTCTTGTTTGTTTGGAGGTTTAACGACCACCGTGAGCAACTCAATGGGCCATAAGCAGTCGCCCGTCCCTAATTTAGGGTCACTGGTTCCAGGGAAGGGAGAGAGCCAGTGCCGTAAGACAAACACAACATCCATACCTCACCGAGATTCTTTCTTGTTTGTTTGGAGGTTTAACGACCACCGTGAGCAACTCAATGGGCTATAAGCAGTCGCCCGCCCCTAATTTAGGGTCACTGGTTCCAGGGAAGGGAGAGAGCCAGTGCCGTAAGACAAACACAACATCAATGCCTCACCCAGATTATTTCTTGTTTGTTTGGAGGTTTAACGACCACCGTGAGCAACTCAATGGGCTATAAGCAGTCGCCCGTCCCTAATTTAGGGTCACTGGTTCCAGGGAAGGGAGAGAGCCAGTGCCGTAAGACAAGCACAACATCCATGCTTCACCGAGATTATTTCTTGTTTGTTTGTAGGTTTAACGACCACCGTGAGCAACTCAATGGGCTATAAGCAGTCACCCGTCCCTAATTTAGGGTCACTCGTTCCAGGGAAGGGAGAGAGCCAGTGCCGTAAGACAAACACAACATCCATGCCTCACCGAGATTCTTTCTTGTTTGTTTGGAGGTTTAACGACCACCGTGAGCAACTCAATGGGCTATAAGCAGTCGCCCGTCCCTAATTTAGGGTCACTGGTTCCAGGGAAGGGAGAGAGCAAGTGCCGTAAGACAAACACAACATCCATGCCTCACCGATATTCTTTCTTGTTTTTTTTTTTTTTTTTAATTGGAGGTTTAACGACCACCGTGAGCAACTCAATGGGCTATAAGCAGTCGCCCGTCCCTAATTTAGGGTCACTGGATCCAGGGAAGGGAGAGAGCCAGTGCCGTAAGACAAACACAACATCCATGCCTCACCGGGATTCGAACCCGGACCCCTTACGGACGAATGATCAGAGGCCAGCGCCTTAGACCACTGCGGCCACCGGGGCGGCTCTTGTTTGTTTGGAGGTTTAACGACCACCGTGAGCAACTCAATGGGCTATAATCTGTCGCCCGTCCCTAATTTAGGGTCACTGGTTCCAGGGAAGGGAGAGAGCCAGTGCCGTAAGACAAACACAACCTGCATGTCTCACCGAGATTCTTTCTTGTTTGTTTGGAGGTTTAACGACCACCGTGAGCAACTCAATGGGCTATAAGCAGTCGCCCGTCTCTAATTTAGGGTCACTGGTTCCAGGGAAGGGATAGAGCCAGTGCATAAGACAAACACAACATCCATGCCTCACCGGGATTCGAACCCGGACCCCATTCGAACGAATGATTAGAGGCCATCGCTTAGACCACTGCGCCACCAGGGGCGGCTCTTCCCAGTTCAAAATGGCGCTTAGACTGGAACATTCATATCGCAAAGGGGTTCGATCTATTCTGTCAGCAAAGAACGTTTCTTCGGCTGACATCCAATGACAACGTATTAAGAACGTGTACTGTCGGGTAAACATTTTCCGAATGGAATTGAAAGTTTCTGGATGGTTGATATACTGGGAGAGTATTCAAGAGACTGCGGCATTCAATGGGACGTTTTCCAATTCCTCTATAAATGGATGATGTCATCGCTCTGACCACGTTATTTTATAAACAACGCATAGCAACTGAAAAATTGTTCTTCCGACACCGTTGGGATCGAACTCCAGATCTCTCGATAACTAGCCAAGTGTGTTCGCTTTACGCTACGGTGCCAACAATTCACAGCGCTATGCATAGTTTATCAGTCAGCATCTGATTACACAAATCCGTATCGATGGGCTCAGCAACTGATGTGTCGCCATCTGGTGGCATTCAACAGAGCAAGCTATTTAAATACAGTTGCTATGCGGTTTTTATAACATAACGTGGACAGAGCGATGATATCGTCCATTTACATTGTCTCCACGTATTTGTTATATATTATCCTCCATAAATCTCGAAACTCGAACCTGACGATTTCGCTCTCTTTTCAAAAGTGTTGACAGATCACATGAATAGACGTCCTTTTACCGGCATTGAAGAAATTGAAGGAAGTGGGATCTCGTATGTGCATATGACTGAAATAAAAAATTGATAACCTGGAGTTGAAAAGTGCAGGAATCGGATTTCAATAATCAACGAATCAACACTCGTCGAATGCATTTCAACCCATTGTCTATCGACCACTTTTTGATGAAAGATTTATGAAAACCCTGATGACTTTTTTGTGTCATTGTAGTTATCAGTGGCGTAGCCAGAAACTTCTTGAGGGAGGGGTGTTATGGATTTGGTTCATCGGCGAAAGCCACCCCCTCCCCCCCGTCCAAAAATACTCCAAGTGAAAATAAGCCCAAAATGTTTAAAGGTCAAGAGATGAAAAAAAAATGAAAAAAACACGTCACTGAGGAAAAACTTTTTTTAATATATATGTACGGCCAGTGCGACATGAAGGCAGAGAGTGCTAAGAATCCCCGGAGGACCGGACTAGGCTGCCATCTGATGCTGACCTTGGCTACGTATAATTTACGCTCCCTATCTTCTGATTCAAGGCTTCTTGAATTGGAAGAGGAAGTCCAAAGGATCAAGTGGGACATCGTCGGGCAAAGTGAGGTAAGGAGAAAAGGAGAAGATCTCATTGAACTGAAAAGTGGACATCTCTTCTACTATCGTGGGACAGATACTGGCAGAACTAGTGGTGTTGGATTTATAATAAACAAGAAACTGAAGGATAAAGTTGTAGAAGTTGAAAGTTCCTCTGACAGAGCTGCACGACTCGTTATCCAACTCTCGAGAAGATACAAGGCTCAGATTATTCAAACTTATGCACCCACCACAAGTCATCCTGAAGAAGAAATTGAAGAATTTTATGATAATTATGGGAGATTTCAATGCAAAAATAGGACAACAGCAACAGAATGAAACTTCAGTAGGTGAATTCGGTCATGGCAACAGAAACCAGCGTGGAAATACTCTTGTTGAGTTTGCAGAGGCAGAAGGGTTTTTCATCTTGAACTCCTTTTTCAAGAAAAATCCACACAGGAAATGGACATGGAGACATCCAAATGGGATGACAAGTGAAATTGATTTTATTATGTGTAACAAAAAATTCATCATATATGGCAGTCATTCCAGCATGTTTCGGAGTTCGACAGAGGACGAATAGTGGCTTATCGTGACAGCGGTTTATCGTACTGAGACATTGGCGCTCATGTGGGACGACATCCAGCCACAGTGAGGCGAGTATGGATTCGGTGAGTGCAGGAGAGACGGACGGACCGAAGTGAGCGATTGCCACAGCCGCAGTACAGCACCGAACGAGAGGACCGGCATGTTGTGCAGTGGGCATTGACAGTTCGCACCGCCACATCACGAACGTTAGAGCAGGAATTAGGGTGTGTTGCACAACAACCTGTGTCAACACGTACCATTTGACGTCGTCTGCAGGAGCGGGGACTTGTCGCACGGCGCCCATTGCTCCGATTACCATTGACGTTACACCACCGGCGAGTGCGGCGGCAGTGGGCCGTTGAACGCCACACCTGGACTACGGAATGGCACGACATTGTCTTCTCCGACGAATCCCGCTTCTGCCTGCAACACCACGATGGTCGGATACGCGTGTGGCGGCACACTGTGGCGAGAGACTGTATGACGTCTGCATTATACATTGCCATACCGGTCCGTTGCCTGGCGTTATGGTTTAGGGCGCAATTGGATATGACACCCGCACCATTCTGATACGCATCGCCGGTACACTCAACAGCCACCGCACCTTCTCCGACGTTTTGGAGCTTGTAGTCCTCCCTTACTTGCAGGACCTGCCACCGGCAACGTTTCAATAGGACAATGCGCGCCCGCACGTGGCACGCATCGTGCAACAATTCTTCACGGCCCACCAGGTGTCACTGCTGCCGTGGCCCTCCTGTTCTCCCGGTATTTCGCCCATCGAACACGTCTGGTCGCTGATCGGCAACCGAGTGGCCCGGCAAGCACCAATCGCGACTACGCCTGACGAACTGTGGCAATGTGTGGAAGCAGCCTGGACCGACATACCCCAAGCCCACATCCAAAGCCTCTTTCGTTCGATGCCGCGGCGTGTAGCGGCCGTTATTGCCAGCCATGGGGGCCACACGAACTATTTATGCCTGCGTGTCCCGCAAGTCGCAGGGGCCCGTAAGCTCAATCGTTTCATCTTTGTATTGGTTGTTATGTGTGCTATAAATCTGGCTTTGCTATCTCGTGTCCTTCTTGGTGTTGCATTTTGGGTGGTCAGCAGTGTATATTCCGCAGATCGCCTCTTCCCCTGTCCACATCTGGTATTCTTAGTTTCACTGTATCTTGATTGTCATATTCGCCGGTAAAAGTGAGAAATTCTATGATATTTATCAAATTTACCAACTTAATATGGGATTAATGTAAAATCGCCGGCAAAAGTGAGAAATTCTGGAGAATTTAACAAATTTACCATCTTCCTTTGGGAAATTATTCGGTTATTATGCAAAATCACCGGATTAATCACTTTTACCGTAACATATTGTTTATATTATTTCTGATGGCAGAGCTACTTAGGCGTCTGGGACCATCGAAACTTCTGACAGCATTTATTATCTGATATAAATCCGGGCTGGGAACGTATCTCTTGATTAGAGCAGCGTTCCTTAATAACAAGGAACTGTACTCCAATTTTACGAGTATAACTGTATTAGTAATCCTAATTTCTTGGCGTAGAAATATATAAATAAAAGTTTCCAAGCTTTCGCACATCCACCAGATAGCTTTTTCAAGGAAGGTAGACAGCAAACTGCAAACTGAATAATATTAATAGAACGCTTCAATAATTTGAACGCGGGGACATGACTTAACAATAAACGAACAAATGAGAAGAAATTATTCATTCAAATACTCGAGGCGTCATGTTCGCTTAGCACGCGGAATCCTGGAAGGAAAACAAAAGACATTCACTATTTGAAGAACTGGTTCCAAACTTGTGGCAAATCCAGCGAGACGCTGTCATTGCATGATTCGCTGTTGGTGATGATCTCTACAGTTTCGTGAATGGCAGTAGATTTTGGGGTGGAGTAGGAAGCTAATTTCATTACGTCACATCGAGTTCAAATTGTTGATGCGATGTATCATTCAGTTTGCAGTTTACTGTCTCCCTTCCTTAAAAAAGCCATCTGTTTGATGTTCGAAAATTTGCATTTCTGTATTTCAACGCCAAGAAATCTAGATTACTAGTATGGTTATACTCTTTTAAGCATTGTTCCTAATTTCGGGAAATCCAGCAGTCAACCCTAAACATGCAGAAAAGGGATGCAAATTCTATTTACAGCGTATATTTTCAAAGTTAGTAAGAAGCGATTTCTGTACACTGCTATTTACATGAATGGAGGGCCTTATATGCGCCCATCAGTTATCTAAGTTTTTCCTGCCCAGGAATCGGAATAAGTGAAAGTCTTACTTGCATCAATAATCCTGGGTGAAATGCTGGTATTATCCAAGAGTAAGAAAATGTGAAATTATAAGGATACGGCATTATCCAAAGTATTAGGTGTGCAACTTGATTCTCGGCCACAGGCACGACACGTTGACACCAAATTATAGCAAACCGAATGCGTACCTAATCAGAACAGTAGTGTAGAAGGGCCTTAGCGCTGCTAAGCCGCGCTAAGGCACTTTTTTTATATGCTTTCCAACCGTAGGTTGAAGAAGCGTATATGCTCCAGCTTTGTTCGTCTGTCTGTCGGCACGATAACTCACGTAAAAAGGGTTTGATTTCGATGAAATTTTAGCATATTGTAGGGGACCACCTGGGAATGAACCCTATTGAAAATGGGTGAAGTGGGATCAAACGTCAGGACATGGGAGCGGGATGCATTCCATTGCCCTTATGCGTCATAACGTGCATAAACATGGTTCGATTTCGATGAAATTTTAGTATGTGGTAGGGGACCACCTGGGGACGAACCCTACTGAAAATGGACGAAATGGGGTCAAAGATCAGGACATAGGATCAGGATCCATTCCATCGCCCATATCCCATACTTAAAGGAGCAATTCTTGTATGTATGTAAATTTCATTTTGAAAACGGCTCTAAGGATTTTGATGAAAGTCGTTAACCTAACGTTTTCTGGTACTGGAAATCGATTTAGCTTGATCTCGACTTTAGGAAAATTCGTTTAGTGGGTAAAATAACCACTCCGAATTGCCACGTTTTTACTGTCATGGCGTCGTCCCATAAATGTTGTCCATGCTTAGAAATCTTATGACGACACAATCTCGCGCTTGATACGTTGGCGCGCGGTCACCCCATCTTTCTCATTACGTCACGCGTTGTGTGGGGATCGTATTCACTCTTTCGAGCGGATGGTCGCGATTCCCATCAGCCTCATTACGTCACGCGTTGTGTGCGTATGTCCGGCCGCACGATAACTCGCGTAAAAATCGTTCGATTTCGATGAACTTTTAGTATGTGGAAGGGAATCACCTGGGAAAGAACCCTATTGAACGTGCACGAAATGGGATCAAAGGTTAGAACATAGGAGCGGGATCCATTCCACTGCTCTTATGCGTCATAACTAACGTAAAAAAGGTTCGATTTCGATTAAATTTTAGCATGTGGTAGGGGACTACCTGGGAACAAACCCTATTGAAAATGGGCGAAATGGGGTCAAACGTCAGGACGTATGAGCGGAATCACTTTCATCGCCATTATGCGTCATAACTTACGTAAAAATTATTCGATTTGGATGAAACGTTAGTATGTTGTAGGGGCCTGCATGGGGACGACTCCTATTGAAAATGGGCGAAATGGGGTCAAAGGTTAGGACACAGGAGTGGGATCTACTCCATAGCCCTTATGCATCATAACTTACGTAAAAATGCTTCTATTGCGACAAAACTTTATCATGTTATTTCAGAGGTGTACTGAACTGGTTCTGTAGAATATCATCGAAATGAGATCAAAAGTCAGGGCACAGGTGCCAGATTTATTCCACAACCATTATCCTCATAACTTCAGTAATAACTTGAGTAATGATTTCTGGTATGTTGGAAAGCGTATCATAATCAATGCATTGCATGATTTTACTAACTTGTCTAGGCTTAGCGTCGCTAAGGCACTTTTCATAGTTAAAGCCGATCAAGGTAATTTTTGTTACAGTCGGTTCACGCTTAATGGCGTTTCATGAAGCACAAGAGTTTTAGTGTTAAGAGAATGAAACTTCTTTGTTATGACCGCAATCTTCAAAATGACCTTATTGGAGGTAGATTCTGCGTATGTTGAAACTTCACTAATAAGAAATAGATCAACACAAAGAAATTAAACAAGTATGTAGCATAACTGACAAGTGTTTATATTTGCAGTGGGATTTTTTGCTGAAGTCGTTGCGTAGCACATCTCTTGGTTCTTTCCGGGTAACGCGAAAGGAAGACCCGGTATACAAGGGATCAGAGGCGTTGGCTTCTGTCTAACTGCTGGAGCTGGTCCCAGACCCCAAACCAGGTTATAACACGCCCTGGGCTCTCCCCTTTTCGGGACCAGTGGCCCTAAATCAGTGACGGGCGACTGCCTATGGCCCTGGATACTCATGGTGTTCGTTAAACGCCCCCACCCAGCCTCACACACACACACACAAGATAACCATTTTTCTTTTTTTTCTTTTTTGATTGGGTGTTTAACGACCACCGTGAGCAACTTGATGAGCTATAAGCAGTCGCCTTTCTTTAATTTAGAGCTACTAGCTCCAGGTAAAGGAGAGAACCAGTGCCGTAAGACAAACACAATATTCCTGCCTCACTGGGATTCGAACCCGGACCGAACTCGGACGAATGCTCAAAAGCCATCGCTTAAACCGCTGCGCCACCTGGGCGGCAGGTATCTATTACTGCCTCCCCTAATTCATAGAAAAAACTGATAGGCCAAATCAATGAAAAAACACTGAATATGTAAAATATTATCAATACTTAATATTTAAAATCGTTTAGAATCCCGTTCATCGCGAAGGCACTTCCTTTATTATAGAAATAAAAAAGAAAGTTATATTCTTGGAATGTGACTCACACGTAACATTCATTCTTTGTTTTAAATTCCCTAAACTCAGCAGTTTTAACAAAATGTAATAAAATTATGAACAACAAAATTAAATTAAAATTATAAATGATTAAAATAAGTCAAACTTTAAAAAACTTTTGAAAGTCTTCTTTCCGGGTTGTTTTTGCCTAATCCGTCCACCGCTAAGGCACTTTTTTTATTTTGAACTACATCACTGAATCAGGGAAATAATCCCCGTCGAGTTGGATACATTTGAGCCATCGGTTATTGAGCTGCGGAATGCCACTGCGCCAAAAAGAGGGCTGTTTCGAGTTGATAAAGTCATCAATACTTGTGTGGACCTCCTCGACAGAAGTGAAGTGCGTATCACTCAGGTGATGTTGCAGGGAGCGAAAGAGGTGATAATCCGACGGGGTGAAGTCTGGAGAACATGCCGGGTGGGACAAAATCTCCCATCCCAGGTCGGTGATCGTGTTTAAAGTCGATTTCGCGGTGTAAGGACACGAGTTATCCTGAAGCAACAGGACCTACCTTCTGTCCTTGCCGGTGTACGGACTTTTCGCCTCCAGTGCGTCACTCACACGAATGAGTTGCTGACAATAACACTCAGTATTGACCGTTTCACCAGGTTTGATCAACTTAAGTGTACGACACCGCGCTGATTCCACCATATGCACAGCAACAACTTCCTGGCATGAATATTCGGTTTGGCGGTATTGGTGATAGGCTGACCTGGATAAACCCACGATTTGCGCCGCTTAGAATTATCGTAGAGGATCCACTTCTCATCACAGGTCAAAATCTTGTGGAGGAAATCCTTCTTGAATCTGGAGAGCAAGGACACAGCAACATCGTAGCGCCTAGACTTGTTTGCAGCTGTGAGTTGGTGGGGCACCCAACGGCCCTCCTTGTGAATCCATCCAAGCTTGTGCAGGCGCTTTGCAACGGCTTGCCGTGTTACTCCGAGTTCCTGGGCGAGCTCTGACTGTGTACGACAGGGATCCACGTTCAATAATTGTTCCAGTACCTTATCGTCCACTTTCTGTGGCTGTCCCGGATGTTCTGCATCACGGAGATCAAAATTTCCCTGCTTAAATCGCTGGAACTACTTCTTACACGTACTGTAGGACACAGCAGCCTCACCCAAGGCAGCACTGATAATTTGCTGGGGAAGCTTCAGCGACACTTTTTTCAGCTGAAATGCGAACAGGAGGCAGTGCCTCAAATGTTTCTTCTCGAATCACCGTCAACTTTCGTCCTTTCTGTCACTACAGCTGTTACAGATTCCGGTTGCCTGGAAAGCTGTTTGATGGCGCTGCAATCAGCCATTATCGCACACAGCTATTTGCATTTGCCGACGTTCTATGATCGCTTGCGGTTAGGGGCCGAGAATTAAGTTGCACACCTAATACTATAAGCACAGCGTAATAATTCACAGCATCCGCAGATGCACTCTTTTAAATCACAGAGGGCCGCCCCGGTGGCGCCGTGGTCTCGGTGATCGCCTCTTATCATTCCTCCGAAAAGGGTCAGGGTTCGAATCCCATGACGCATGGATGTTGTATTTGTCTTACGGCACCGGCTCTCTCCCTTCACTGGAACCAGTGACCCTAAATTAGGGACGGGAGACAGATTATAGCCCATTGAGTTGCTCACGGTAGTCGTTAAACCTCCAATCAAAAAAATAAATCACAGAGGTTTCTCTCTTTCTCTGGGGGAATGGCACGTGCGTTCACTATCCGCAGAGCGATAGCACATCGACGGACTCAAGCAGCCGTTTCCAAAATAAGAAGAGGTCTGAATACTGTGGGGGATTTTCGTCAACTGCCTCAGTTTTTTTATCGAGTTCTTAACGCTTTTTTTTCCAATCATAAATCTCTGCTGGTGCGGTCTTCCTTTCTCACCCTTGGTCGAGGTACAACAGACAGACAGTATTGCATTTTTTCGCACTTCGCTTTTAGTGTAAAATGCTGGAGTATTTACTAACTTCGTTAACATCCGTCCCATTCGCGGCCACTCAAAATGAAAGAATACACCCCTTAAGAGGGCCTCCTGTCTGCATGCCAGAGAAAGACCTCTTATCTGCGTGCCAGCGATATATACACTATATTGACAAAAGTCACCGGACACCCTTCAAAACCAAATGAACGGATCCGCTAAGTTGTTAAGATGAGCGGTACAGCAGCTGCAAACGGCATGAAAACAAGCCTGCAGCTGACCGCGACGATCATATCACACTGTGAGGTTGAGTTAAAATGACGCGGCGGGAGAGAACTGACTTTGAGAAAGGAAAGCTTGTTGGTTGTTGTATCAGTGGGTTGTCCATAAGAGAAACCGAAAGGCGTTTAAACATACCTGTTTTGGATGTTTTGAATAAGTTGAAGACTCATGGCGTGCCTGAAGCTGCAAAACGTACCGGCAGACCAAAGAAAATCAGTGATAGAGGACGTCGAAGCCTCAGGAGAGTCGTTACAGCTAATCGACGGAGTACTGTACAAGATCTCAGTGTACAGGTGAGTAAAAATGCTGGAACCTCGGTATCTACACGTACCATTCGCAGAGAACTTTATTCCATGGGTTACCGTGGTCGTGCGTCTGCTCATAAGCCTTTCATCTCCACTCGGAATGCTACTCGTCGTTTAGCATGGTGTAAAAAACATTTATCGTGGACCGTAGATCAATAGAAACGGGTCCTATGGACTGATAAATCGAGATACACGATCCATCAGTGTGATGGCCGTGTGTGGATACGGCGGCAGCCGGGGGAACGCTATTTACCATAGTGTACTGTTCTAACGGTCAAGTTTGGAGCTAGCAGTGTACTCGTGTGGGGCTGTTTTTCGTGGTATGGTCCCGGCCCATTGGTTATCCTGGACAAACCTGTTAACCAGCACGTCACCATCCTCGATATTCTTGACAATTATGCCCTACCAACTCTGTGGCAATACTGTGGAACCGAGTCTTGTTGATGCTAGCAGGATAATGCACCGAGCCATAAAGCAAGGACTGTTACGGCGTGGTTTAATGATAATTCCGTATCGTGTGCGGACTGGCCCGCACAGAGCCCTGATCTTAATCCCATAGAACACCTATGGGATTAATTAGAGCGCCGCATAAGAAGTCTGGAACCAAGGCCTACTACTAAGCAACAGTTAGCGGCAGCATTATGTACTGAATGGAAGCGCATACCTATTACTGTGTTCCAAAACCTTGTCGAAAGGATGTCTCGAAATGTCTGTGCATACATTAAGGCCAAAGGTGGACCGACACCGTACTGGTATTAGTGTAGCACGTATCCACCTACGAGAAATTGTTTCCACTTTAGTGTAGCACGTATCCACCTGAAAAAACTATTCCCGTCAGTGTAGAACGTATCCTTCTGTGAAAAGAACTACTTTTGAACTTCTTATACAATATTTTTGTATTTTTGGTGAAATTGTTTTATTCTTTCTTCAAATTTTTAATTTTTTTAATTTTCAATTTTTTTTTTTGGTTTTTTAATACAATGAAAATAAAATACTCATATGTTGTAATAGCCTCGGAACCAGACTATTGCTCTAATAGCCTGGGAACCAGGCACAGGCTCTTGCAGCTTAATCCTTTCCTCGCATGTGTTTGGAACGTGGTGCCACTATGCCAGTGCAGCCAGGTGTGCCTAGTAAACATCGTAGTTGCTGTTGCTGCTGCTGCTGTTTTGATAAAAGTAAACCATTCCTGTGGGCAAATTCAGTTGCAAGTTCCTCAGTTGCTGTTAAGGCACAAAACTGGAACATATCTGGATCCTACGCAGCCATTATTTCAGTCAGAGAAAACACTGTTGCACAGACTACTGTAATAGCCTCGGAACCAGGCTATTGCTCTAATATCCACCAGGCACAGACTCTTGCATCTCAATGTTCAGATGTAATAAAAAAAAGAAACATTAGGTCTACGGGTTTAAAAAACCCGCTTTCAAGACTATAAAGGATAGTATCTCATTTATTTACACTGGTAGATACGTGCTTTAATGATGGGGATAAGTTTTTTATAGGCGGATACGTGCTTTAATGATGGGGATAAGTTTTTTATAGGCGGATACGTGCTTTAATGATGGGGATAAGTTTTTTATAGGCGGATACGTGCTTTAATGATGGGGATAAGTTTTTTATAGGCGGATATGTGCTTTAATGATGGGGATAAGTTTTTTATAGGCGGATACGTGCTTTAATGATGGGGATAAGTTTTTTATAGGTGGATACGTGCTACACTGAAGGGTAAACCATTTCTCGGAGGTGGATACGTGCTACCTTAATACCCACCGTACTATTGTATGTCAGTAAATGCTATGTTGTGTTTCTCTTCTAGGTGTCCGGTGACTTTTGTACATATATACTGTATATATATATATACATATATATATATATATATATATATATATATATATATATATATATATAGCATAGGGGATGTAAGGTCAGGTGATGCGTAACATCACAGCCTCTCCTTGACAAATGTCAACCCCGCCTTCTCGTGGTGCATCCTGTTCCCACTAAAGGCGCTCTGACGACCGCCAATAGCGGTATAACTATACCATCGGGATTAGAGGAAATTCTATCCCACACTCACCAACCTGCTTGGCCAGCGTGGTGAGTTATGGCCAAACCCCTCCAAAATGACTCCACAACTTAAATCTTGGCCCTCAGTCTCCGGCAGCTGGAATGTACCTGGCCAAGGCAGCGGCCAGTGCGACATGAAGGCAGAGGGTGCTAAGAATCCCCGGACTAGGCTGCCATCTGATGCTGACCTTGGCAACGTACAATGGATGCTCCCTATCTTCTGATTCAAGGCTTCTTGAATTGGAAGAGGAACTACAAAGGATCAAGTGGGACATCGTGGGGCTAAGTGAGGTAAGAAGAAAAGGAGAAGATCTCATCGAACTGAAAAGTGGACATCTCTTCTACTATCGTGGGACAGATACTGGCAGAACTAGTGGTGTTGGATTTATAATAAACAAGAAACTGAAGGATAAAGTTGTAGAAGTTGAAAGTTCCTCTGACAGAGCTGCACGACTCGTTATCCAACTATCGAGAAGATACCAGGCTCAGATTATTCAAACTTATGCACCCACCACAAGTCATCCTGAAGAAGAAATTGAAGAATTTTATGAGGAAATTTGTCATCTAAATAATAAAGGTAAGCAGCACTTGAAAATAATTATGGGAGATTTCAATGCAAAAATAGGGCAACGGCAACAGAATGAAACTTCAGTAGGTAAATTCGGTCACGGCAACAGAAACCAGCGTGGAAATACTCTCGTTGAGTTTGCAGAGGCAGAAGGGTTTTTCATCTTGAACTCCTTCTTCAAGAAAAAGCCACACAGAAAATGGACATGGAGACATCCAAATGGGACGACAAGTGAAATTGATTTTATTATGTGTAACAAAAAATTCGTCATAGAAGACTGCAGTGTGCTAAACAAGTTCAACACAGGTAGTGACCATAGATTGGTGAGATGTAAGATGAACCTCAACACTAAACTTGAACGTGGCAAGCTCATAAGACAAACAAAATCTATTGACATAACCAACCTTAAAAAACACCATAATACCTTCAAGTTGGAACTGAAGAACAGGTTCTCTGCTTTAGAAGGCCTAACATCGGAAGAAGTGGACATCTCTGAAGTTAACAGAAAAATAACCAAAGCTCTTATGGAAACAGCAACAAAATTAGCTGGGTCTAAGAACAAGTTGCATGTAAACAAATTATCAGGAAAAACGAAAATGTTGATGCAAAAAAGAAGAGAGATGAGGACAACTAAAGAAGATGTGACTTCCAAAGTGGAATATATAGAGCTATGCAAGACAGTACGAAAAAGTATCACTGAAGACGTAAGAAAATTCAACTGTGAACTAGTGAGGAAAGCAATTGAAAACAACCAAAGCCTAAAGATAGCAAAGGGACATCTCAGTAAGGGAAGAAAACAGATTATGGCACTGAGAAAAGAAGATGGTTCTGTAACAAGAAATAGAGGCGAAATTTTGACAAGAGTGAAAGATTTCTACTCCAAATTATATGAAAGGGATGATACATGCACTCCAGACATCATGAAAGATACCAGTACCAGAGTTCCTCCAGTCCTTCCAGCAGAAGTTGCACATGCAATCAAGAACATGAAGCGGGGAAAAGCTCCAGGAGAAGATGGAATTACTGTAGACATCATACAAGAAGCAATGGAGAAATCGAAACAGTACTCGCCCAAATTTTCACTCGATGCCTAAATGAAGGAAAGATTCCTTAGGATTGGAACACCGCTACAATGATCCTGCTACATAAGAAAGGTGACATTGAGGATCTCGGAAACTACAGACCTATCAGCCTCCTATCAGTAGTTTATAAAATCTTCACTAAAGTTCTTTCACACCGCTTGAAGGTAACACTGGACATGGCTCAACCGAGAGAACAAGCTGGATTCAGGAGTGTCTACAGCACAATAGATCATATCCATGTGCTGAGAGAACTAATTGAAAGAGCGAGGGAATATGAACTTCCATTGTGCATGGCTTTTATCGATTATGAAAAAGCCTTTGATTCGGTGAAACCATCAGCATGTAACTGCTGGCTCTGAAAACCTGCGGTATTGAAGATGCATACATTAATATTATTAATAACATCTATGAAAATGCAAGTGCAAAGATTAGGCTGTTTGAAAATACAACACACATAAAAATTGGAAAGGGAGTGAGACAAGGTGACACCATATCTCCGAAGCTCTTTAATGCCACATTGGAGGGTGTTTTTCAGTCACTGAGCTGGGAAAACAAGGGGATAAAGATTAATGGAGATTATCTAACCCACCTTCGTTTTGCTGATGACGTAGTCATTTTTGCAACTACCCCATCAGAGCTGCAGAGTATGATCCAGGAACTTGCTGACAAGAGTAAAGAAGTGGGATTAAAAATGAACTTTCAGAAGACAAAAGTGATGTTCAATGCTTTTACAAGAAATGAAGATTTATCGATTGATGGAGAAAAGCTGGAGATAACAGACACATACGTTTATCTTGGACAGCAGATATCAAGTGAGGGTCACATTGATGAAGAAATTAATCGGTGTACAAAACTTGCCTGGAGAGCTTTTGGAAGAAACAGCATAATTTTCAAGAGCAATATGCCATTATGTCTTAAAAGAAAAGTGTTTGATCAATGCATCCTTCCAGTGCTTACGTATGGTGCAGAGACGTGGACCTTAACTAAAAGAGACATACAAAGGCTGCAGACAACTCAAAGAAGCATGGACAGGTGCATACTTGGTGTAACCAGGAGAGATAAGAAGAGGAACTCGTGGATCCGAAAAATGACAAGAGTGGAAGACGTCATGATCAGAGTTAAATCCCTGAAATGGCAATGGGCTGGACATACTGCCAGAAGGACAGATCATCGATGGACAGCCGAAATTTTAGATTGGATTCCAAGGGACAGGAAAAGACCCAGAAGAAGATCACATGGGAGATGGGTGGATGAAATTCGAAAGTATGCAGGGGTGACATGGAAGAGACTGGCACAAGACAGACCGTTGTGGAGGAAACTTGGGGAGACCTTCGTCCAGCAGTGGATTGGTAATGGTTGACAATGATGATGATGATGATGATATAGCATAGGAAAGTAACATTTTCACTCATGTAATATAATATAAATGAAGAGTGATCCAGGGGTTCTGAGTAAACGTTTTAATACATATTTTCTTTACATTGTTTCGTCATTTTGTTATTCCCTTTAGTTTTTTTTTTTTTTTTTATCTGAAGGTTTTTGGCCCTATTTGTTTGTTTATGAGGGTAGATTGCTTGTATGTTAATATTCTTTTACTTATATATATAAATATATATATATATATCTTTAAATTCATACTCAGTCCGCTTCAAAGGAGGGGTCCGGACCCGAGTCCCCCCCCGTATAGATTGTTGAATCACTAGTGTGAAGAATAACTGTGCAGTGCTAATTCTTTTTTAATAAAAACTGATGCACTTCTTTCTTTGTTTTCATATTACTAGGTTTGGGTATTGCATGGATATATTGGAGCCATCTGCAGAAAGTCGACTAATAGCTTTTCGCCAGCTGAACTGCCTTTTGACATGCCTCGTGATGTTAGTCACCCACTTTCTTCACCGTCGTTTGTAAGTACGATGTATGTATAGAAGCAATCAAAAAATGTGCATTGTAACACTTGCATAAATGCCTGTAATTTTTTCTGCCTTAAACTGGACTAATAAAAATGAATCGTTCTCTTGAAAATGTGTCACGGTTGGTATTGATGGCAATACAAAACTACTTCGGAAGCAACCACTAAAATCGTGAGTGTAAGACACCGAGCGCTTTTTTCACAACCTGAATACGAATTTACTAGTCATATCCGATGACTGATCAAAAATATGAGGTACTTTGGACCAAGGCCTGATTTACAACTAGGTGTACAAATAAGTTTTAAAGCGTTTTAAGAAAAAAAACATGTAATTTGAGAGAAAACAACAATACCTTTATGAATCAAAATATGCGCCGTCATTATCTATCACCTTCCGCCATCGATCAGGCAGCTGACGGATTCTGGCCGTGAAGAATACTTCGTCGTGTGATGCGATGAAGTCGTCAGCCCATTTTTACACTTCTTCACATGTCCGGAACCGTACAGCAGACAAACCATGTTGCACCGATCGGAATAAATGATAGTCTGAAGGGGCTATATCCGGACTATACGCCGGGTGCTCCAAAACTTCCCAGCGAAGCGTCAATAACGTTTCCTTGATCGATTTCGTGACATGCGGTCTAGCGTCGTCACGCAGTAATTTTACGGGATGCAAGTCTGTAAATGGACGTTTGAGACAGATTCCCTGGTTCAATCGCAGCAATTGTTGCTTGCAGTGATCAGCAGTAAGAGTTTGACCCTGTTCCAATAGTTCATAATAGAGCACACCCTCCATATCCCACCAGATTCACAGCAGAATTTTCTTGGAGTGAATGATGCGTTTCGGTGTCGACGTCGTTGCTTCACCGGGATCTACCCAGCATTTTTTGCGTTTCGGATTGTCATACCATTTCCACTTTTCATCACCCGTAACGATTTTTTACAGGAAATACTTTCTGTATTGTTAATTCAACAGATTCAAACACTTCATGACACACTCATCCTTGTTCCTTCAGCTCAGGCAATGTGGCACCCATTTTCCTTCCTTTTGAATCCTTCCCATTGCACGTAAACGATTGGAAATGGTTTCCCGAGTTGCCTCCAGTTGTTCAGCTATTTTTTTTTGCGTTTGGGATGAATCTTCATCTAGCAATGATTGAAGTTCCTCATGGGCAACCTTACGTTCTCGATCGCTGACATCAAAATCACCTGCTTTAAACCGTCTAACCGAAAACTCATACGTGGTTTTCGATACAATATTCTCCCCCAGAACAGGACAGATCGATGCACATGCTTTCGCAGCGCTTTTTACTTGATGAAATTCGTAACGAATGCAGTGTCGAATAAATGCAGTATCGCTTGCCCTCTTTCACCTACCGATGTGCAAGTGCGTTTGACTGCTGGGCAAACTTCTGTGTAACATTTTATTATCTGGACCAGTTACGGCCACATGACAACAACGCGGGGGAATGTCGGATATCTAAATTAGCGGTATACGTCACACGAAAAACGTTTTAGTTACTATTTGTACAGCTAATACGTGTGAGGCTGAGGGCATAAAACGTTTCCGGGGGCCTCCTTATTCTCTATCGACCAAATAGTAGCCGCTGTGCGGGACAAGTGACTCATCAGTTGTTTGTGGTGTTAACGACCCTATAGATTCTAACTACAACAATAAAGATGACACCGAATTTTCGGGTGTAATAAGCACGTATTTTGAATCCGTTCTGATGCAAAATGAAATTTATCAAAGCTATTCAAAGTCAATGGAACCGGTATGGAAAACAATAGTACCTGACGGGAAAATGAAGTTTTGCCAGTCGGGGGTTTTAATCCCTCAGATATTGCTGTAAACGGAATTGTAAGCTTACGCCCTTTGGTTGCAGACTTGTGCATTAAGAAAAACATGAATTTATATGAGAAACATTTCGAACCGGAAACGTTCTCCAACATAGAAATAATTTTTCAAATCGGACTCTTAGAAACAGAGATATCGACAAAAATAAGTTGTGCCTTTATGCCCCCTGGTGGGAAAACCATGCATTATTTTAGGAAGAAAATATTCTCAAAAGGTTTTTCCATATGAGCACCATCGGTCCAAAAAAAAAAAAAATTTAGTCGAGTTTTCAGGAGCCCAGATTTTGCTACAAATGCATCAGAAGCAGAAATTAACACTTATGCCCCCTGGTGGCCAAACCATTCTTTACCAAACATTAGAAGTGAAAAATATTTCCATCAGGTCTTGTATGCGATTCAGGAAGAATTTTTTTCAAATCGGAGTTTTAGAAGCAGAAATAATCGCCGCCCCAGTGGCGCAGTGGTCTAAGCGATGGCCTCTGATCATTCGTCCGAACGGGGTCCGAGTTCGAATCCCGCTGAGGCATGGATGTTGTGTTTGTCTTACTGCACTGGCTCTCTCCCTTCCCTGGAACCAGTGACCCTAAATTAGGGACGGGCGACTGCTTATTGCCCATTGAGTTGCTCACGGTGGTCGCTAAACCTCCAACCAAAAAAAAAAAAAAAAAAAAAGAAGCAGAAATAACGCAGAAAACGCAATATACCTTTGCGGCCCCCTAGCGGAAAGTCTATGATGTACTTGGAAATTTTGAATTTATAGGAAAAACATATCGCATCGGACACACTATCCAACAAAGAAGGAATTTTTCAAATCGGACTCCTAGAAGTAGAGATATTGACAAAAATAAGATATACATCTACGCCCCCTGGTGTAGAAGCCATGCATTATTTCAAGAAGAAAATGTTCCTAAAAGGTTTGTCGACTTAAGTAGTATCGGTGAACAAACCACTTTTTCTCAATCGAGATTTTAGAAGCTCATATTTTGCTGCAAATACATCAGAAGCGGAAATTGAGACTTACGCCACCTGGTGGCAAAACCATTTTTTTTTTCAAAAATTAGAAATTATGTGCAAAGTATTTCCCATCAGGATCTGTATCCGGTGCAGAAAGAATTTTTCAAATCGGAGATTTAGAAGCAGAGATATAGGGGGGAAGGCAATTTATCATTACGCCCCCTAGCGGAAAGTCTACGAATTACTTGAAAATTTTGAAATTATATGAAAAACATTTAACACTGGAAACACTAACCAACAAAGAAGGAATTTTTCAAATCGGACTTCCTAGAAGTAGATTTCATCAGTGATAAATCTGTGTTTATCAAAAGCATTTTTTATTAATTACATTGTGTAGTTGTGTGATATTGAAATTCCCGAAACGTTGAAGTTTCTCTACAGGAGTTAAAGCACATCAACTTTTTTAATTTAGGACACTAAAATTTATAAGGCAGCAGTGTGTCAGACTAGGATCAGTCCAATTCTTACGTTTTTGATATGGGAAGAAAGAGTTCTGTATCGAACTATTGGACAAATTATTCGACATGTGAAGAACGTGTATCAACTTTTAAAGTCACAGGAGATGAAAAGCGATAACTAATTTGTCCTTTGATATCAACAGAACTCTGGCAGTATAAGTTGTTTATGTTATACATGCGTGCCGCCATTTTAAAATGTATAAACGGCGGCCCACATGAAACCATAGCAATCGCGCAAAGATAAACATATCGTTGTTTTGTTTTTTTCTAATGAAAAAAGCTATTTTTATGATGGAAAAACTATCAACCGCCGCTTTAAACTTACTGTTCTACGTGTGAAAAATGAAATTATCCTACATAAAGGAGTAGAAACATGAAATGCAGTGCGTGCTTTACTAACCAGTGGTATTATCAAACATAAATATGCATATTATATCGCTGTATTGACAATATCCTACCTGGCAGGCACAAAAGTGCATGTTTACGAAGCGTTTCTGGTTTTGTTTTTTTCAGTTCCAAGCAAAACAGAATTCTTAAAACACGATACTTCTGCCCCTTCCTTCCATAAGAAAACATAGGTTGTGTCCAGTAATCGGCCCACACGTTGGTCGCGCCATCTGGCGACAAGTGACATTAATGGGAGATTTTTTGTTACCACCTGACTGTCATACATCGTGCCTGTCTCCATTTTCGCCGGTTTTTTTTTTGTTTTTTTTGCACAAGTATGTTTATAAGAAGTTGCCGCGCCGGTGGTGCAGTGGTCTAAGCGCTGGCTTATGATCTTTCGTCCAAGAGGAGTCCGGGTTCGAATCCCGGTGAGACACGGATGTTGTGGTTGTCTTACGGCACTGGTTCTCTCCCTTCCCTGGAGCCAGTGGCCCTAAATTAGGGACAGGGGACTGCTTATAGCTCGTTGAGTTGCTCACGGTAGTCGTTAAACCTCCAATAATAAAAAAAGAAACTGAGTCTCTTTCATTTAAGTAGAATTACTTTTTATGATATGTAATTTGCACGTTCGCATTTCCCAATTAGGGATAGGCGGGGCGCGATGCTGACAGATCACCAAAAATTATGTGAAATGTTTGAGAATTATGTGTTTTTTCGTATGCGTCCGAAAAAACTTGGATGTTGAAACAATAAAAAAATTGTATGGTCTTTTAATCGTAGACAGAGTCGTAGAATCGTACTACAAACGCGAATACATTATATATTTTATGCCACGATTAAAAGTTTAGGATTTCATCTTTCAACATCTAAATTGTAGAGTTAGCGTAGATTCGACATTACAACAGTACTACAATCGATGACGAAACTGCGTAATATCAACGTAGAACCGACGTCTACACTACTTAGAAACAATGTACTGTTGACTTGATATCGACTTAATAGGTTTAAAAATTGACTTCGAAAAGACGTAACAAAAGTGGATATGGATATCTATATTCAACGTTTCATATTGATCGAAAAAAAAAATTGACTTGGAATCGATATAATGTGCTACCGGGGTAATCGTGAAGCCACAAAGTGTGGGAATTTTTTTATGTTGTTTGCGTGATACTTACAAAGTTCCATACGTTTCAGCTGTGCGATATTTTTAAACTGCGTGGTTTGGGTTGCAGAAACCATGTTAATCCTAAACGGGGAGCTTATGCTCCACAGAGGAATACGTTTTTTCAATTTCAACGTTTCAAACTTTAACGTTTTACGTACTTCAATTTGAAAAAAATGGAAAAGTGCCTCAAATTAATAGTGAATTTTATTATGAATCCTGCATCTTCGTACACATCAAAAGCAATTACGATATAAAACTAGAAACTTTTACAACGAAACAATGCAATTTAGCCAACACAAAATGCATTGCAATAACCTTGAAAACGACCAGCTGTTCCACTCTTCAATGTGCCGCTCCGGTGGCGCAGTGGTCTAAGCGATGGCCTCTGATCATTCGTCCGAAAGGGGTCCGGGTTCGAATCCCGGTGAGGCATGGATGTTGTGTTGGTCTTACGGCACTGGTTCTCTCACTTCCCTGGAACCAGTGACGATAAATTAGGGACAGGCGACTGCTTATGTCCCATTGAGTTGCTCAGGGTGGTCATTAAACCTCCAATCAAAAAAAAAACTCCAATAAAAAAACTCTTCAATGGCCGCCCGGAGGCGCAGGGGTTTAGGCGGTGGCTTCTGATCATTCGTCCGAGATGGATCCGGGTTCGAATTCCGGTGAAGCCTGGGTTTTTTTGTCTTCCGGCACTGTGTATTTCCCTTCCCTGCAACCAGTTGTCCTAAATTAAGGGACAGGCGACTGCTTATAGACCATTGAGCTGCTCACGGTGGTATCGTTAAAGTTCTAATGAAAAAAGAAACACTTTAATGGCCACTGCTTGCAGTTACAGGCTTCATGCAAAGTAATACAGCTCCCTGACGAAGGCATACCCAGATATCTTATTCTAACCTCCTTGAGTGGTTTTCTTTCCATTCATCCGAGTGGGTGTGGCTCGTGTCTTATCTTACGGCACTGGCCTTCTCCCTTCACTGGAATCAGTGGCCCTAAATTGGGAACCAATTTGGAACAGGCGACTGTTTGTTACCCTTAGTGCTGCTCATCGTGTTAGGTAAACCCTGGAAATAACGCTAAACAAAAAGTCGCAGCTGAATATGTCTTTAGAGTCACTTAGAGATGCTCATAGTAGGACATTTCTGTGTAAAGATTTCTTACTGATTTAAAACCGCACGCCATTTTGATCAAACGTAGTAGACATTTGTGATTCATATGGACTAACTTTTGCTGTTTTTGAGTTTAATGGACAGCAACTCTAAGAGCAGCTCTATGATCATCAGCAACTGTCTGTCAGTCTGTCACTAATTTGTTGCTGATGGTTCTAGGGATGGGGAACCAAAGACCTTGGAGATAATAGACTGGCAAACCTAATGCTACGCTTCGGAGACAACGAACAGCAATTGCGACAGCAGCGCCATCTGTTACCGCGAGGAGTTGGTGAGAAATTCATAGCTATTGGAAAGGTACATACAGTGTTTGATTCAACGCATAACATATCGTAAAATAGCGCAGAAGGAATATTCGGGTGCGAATGCGAACCAACAAATTCCTAGATCAAAATTTAATTACCAAATTCTTAATTTCGATGAAAATCAGCTATGAAATAGGAAGTACGCCGCTACACACAACGAACACCTGATACATTAAGTTGCAGCAATGCGAATTTAAATACACCGCATTACCGTTCTTTCATATTTCCTTTAACCACCCACTTTTGTTCCTCAGATTGTTTTATTTAAAAGTAATTTTATTCAAAAGCAAATTAAAAAATGTGAGGCAATGCAAATACTTCATCTTTCCACAGGGCAGGAACACACATACATCGCTGTTTACGCAGAGAGCCTTGGAGGCCGTTCACCATGTTTTAGGCAATCTTAAAAAAAAGATTAAAAATTTAAATTCATAGGAGGAAATAGTTTCCAACAGGTGTTTTTCAGCAAATTAAAAAAAAAAGGGGGAAGCCAATGAACATATTTCTTGTTCCCACAGGGAGGAACAGTAAGTCACTTTTTACAGGGGTGATTGTCGAAGAACTGTATTTGCACTTTTAGTGCTCCCAGGCCCAATTTAGAAATTCTGATGTCTCAAAACACGCAGTTTGTGAAATTTTTATTATATCATGTTCGAAAACCTCAATTGCAAACAATTCTTAGGCCTCAAATGTCACTATTTGGATGTCGAACATGTGTTTCGTGGTTTGATTTTTTGAACACTGAATACAAAAATTAAAATGAACAAGAGAGAATGTTTAAATATTGTTAACAGTCCTATATTAAAACCAAAAAACGAATGCACTTCAATCTTCGGCCCCGTATCGTCGTCTGCTTAAGCTCTAACGCGCTGCTGGAATGACGGGAGAAACATTTCGAGATGGGGGCGCTGCAGCTGCGTCGGCGTTTTTTGCCCCTTCGCTGCGTGCATTACGTAATCGGTGTGTGTGCTGTGCTGGAGGAGTGGCAGGGAGACGAAATATGCGGCGGGGGGGGGTATTTTTGAAAGGAAGGGGTTTATTTTGTAATATGGCTGGCCCTGAAAAGCGCCTTTATGGAATGTAAGTAGTTCAGGTGTTGTTAAATATTTATAACGACAGAAAAGAAGTTTTTCATCCTCATTCAGAACCTGTCTATCAAGTACGAATATTTAAGTGGAAAATATTATGTACTAGGAAAGAACTGGTTGATGATAACAATCATTACCTTAAAACATTGTTCAGAGGAAAGAGGACAATTTCGTCGGAATAAATACTCCAGAATGTGATCGGCCAAGTGGTCTTTGTCAATGCCACTAGATAGTGTGCGTTTGAGGAGCCACCAATTGCTCTCAACACCTTGCGTATGCTCCCCAGTAGTCGGATCGACGAAATTGAGTGAGTGGTTTACTGACAGATGTTGGAAACCACAGGATGGGATATTGCGGTACGCAGCCCAATGACCCGTCATGACAGTAGTTCCGGGTTGAACATGTTTCTGGATGAGCGGCATCAATGTGTGAGCAGAGCGATTATTCTGCGGGCAGATCTCAACCATGAATCGTTTCGAATCTCGTTCAAAGATGCCAAGGATCCAGGTGCCCTCAACGAGAAGACCACGATTATACTTCCGCTTCCCAACCTCAGCCTCATCCACTTCTACGATGACACCAGGGCCTCCAAGCTGTCCTTCGTCTTGTTCGTAAGGTACCCTAAACTCTGCGACTAGTTCTCTGCAAGACTGATAATAGTCACTGACTGTCGCAGAGGATGTGGAAACCACACGCTGGGAAGATTCCTCAATTGCATCATCGTTATGCAGTCCTTTGGCGAAACAATACAAATTAGTCATCACCTTATCAAGAGGAATACAAGCAGCTTCAAACCACGTCCCAAGTAAACGGGAACGCTGCTCACTTTTCCCTGTAACGTGATTCTTCCTACACCTGAATTGTCCTAAACGATGAGACATATCCACTCGCAAACTCATTGGATGACCTGCGGAACATCTTCTTTCGGTTGGAAGCAATCATTTCCACTCACACCATGCAATACATGTTTCTTCATCCTTCCCAACTTCGTCGAAGAAACGCCTCCAGTTCCACATGGCTACTTACAGAGCTACAACGCACGCTGAAAAGAACAGCTTAGAACATGGCGAACAGAAGACGAAATACGCATTCAGCAAACAGCGATTACGTAACATACACAGCGCGGGAGAAAACGCCGAAACAGCTGCAGCGCCACCTATCGCGAAACGTTTCTCCCGGCATTCCATTCGCACAATAGCGAAGTAGACGATGGGGGCCGAACTCTAAAGTGTAGTCCAAAAACATTGTTCTATAGATAATTATCATATTATGAACATGATGTAATATCCAAATATTCCTTCATACTTAAAACATACATTCGTTCATGTCGCCCCGGTGGCGCAGTGGTCTAAGCGATGGCTTCTGATCATTCGTCCGAAAGGGGTCCGGGTTCGAATCCCGGTCAGACACGGATGTTGTGTTTGTCTTACGGCACTGGCTCTCTCCCTTCCCTGGAACCAGTGACCCAAAATAGGGACGGGCGACTGCTTATAGCCCTTTGAGTTGCTCACGGTGGTCGTTAAACCTCCAATAAAAAAAAAAACATTCGTTCATACTGGGAAAAAGCATCATCTGTGCAATTACAGCAAAAGACATTATGAACAGCAATGAGCAAAACATTTAACTCACTTGTGAAAATACTCGTATTTTATGTCGGGCGTTATGTTGGGTACATGTCTAAAACAGTACCTGACCCAAACCTGCCCTGTCACGTTGTGAGTTGTTCCGAAATTTTGGGCTGTGAGTGTGTGTTTCAGAGCTCTAGCTCAGTTAATTTTGCACCTACCTATCGTTTAAAGGCACGTTGGTTCGTTCTATTCAACTCCCGAAGCAGTGAGTCTTTTATTTTGCCTGTTTTCTTCTTTGTTTACATCCAGGTCGAGTAGGCCTACTGTTCTTCACTAATGGCGACTTTCGGTGGGGATTCGTCGAGCTCTATCCCTACTTCCAGCCCTTCGCTACTGTTCCATCGGGGAGTGGCGTTACTACGCCGCCCTTCCTTTTGGGCGCTGTACAGCTGCCTTCATCGTGTGCGTCATCGATTAGCTCTTCCGGCGTCTTTGCCCACAAGCTTGTTCTTCTGGCCTTTCTTCGACGGTGGCTGATGTTGACGTAATGGACATTGATGCTGGCGATACTCCTCTTCCTTCATTGCTTCCGACGACTTTGTCGTATTCGGCGGTCGCTTCTTCTTCGGCTTCTAGTACTGCTATTCTTGCTATTTACGCTGATACTGTGCCTCTTCAGCCTCATCTCGAACGTGTCGGCGATGAACTTATTCTCGACGTTCCGTCAGATTCTCCAGAAGGGGCTTCTTTTACTTCCCTTCTTCAGCACATGGTCTGTTTTGAGGCATTATCCGACACCCCGTTCAAGATTTATGCTAATGCTACCAAGCGTCAGTATTTGTCGCCTGCTATTCTGCACATGTCTCGGCAACCACGCGTCTTGAGCGTCTATTTTACGCGGGCTGATATCGCCCAGTCTGTTCTTCAAACTGGTTTAACGATCAGGATCAGCTTCTGCTGCCGGAGCCTGTTAGGCAACGGACAGTTGCTGTTTCCCTTTACCCGGTCCTCCCAGAAGTGACTGATACAATGTTGTGCGCAGCCCTTCTTCTGACGAACGAGTCGTTGGGCGCATTAGCACCCATTCCGCCGCGCCACGTGATGCGGCGGGTCGTTCAATTAAGAGTGCTCAACGGGTTGCCGGATGGTGTTCCCATCTATCGACTGCATCGCTCAATGCCCAACCAAACTTACTGTCCGGTGTGCTGATCAAGTTCGACATATTACTCTTCTGACGCAGTTCCATTTTGAGCAATGTCAGGCATACGGCCATCTGAAAGCGGCCTGTCCAGTTTCTGCTTCTGCTCCCCTTCCCTTGTTCGACAGCCGACTGCCAGCTTGCCCGCTGATGCCTCTCCGAAGGTGACTCCTTCGGAGCAATCGACTTGTGCCCCTGTTCTTACTGACGATCAGTACCCTCCTCTTCAAGTGTCTCTGACTTCTGTGGCTTCTGCCTCGTTTGGTTTGTTGGACGGTGGTTGCGCTGCCTCTGTTCCGGTGGCCATTCCTGCTGCTACATCTGTGGAAGCCTCTTCTGTTCCCTTGCCTGCTACTATTGATTCTGCTGCCTCATTAGGTGCGTCTCTTCCAGCTACGTTCACTGTTCTTGTTCCTGCAGACAGCGCTCCTGGCGCTGATCCGTCCCTGTGTGATGTTTCCGGGGGTAGCTCTAGCACCCGTACAGACAAGAGGGGTAATTTCAAGCATCCTGGAGGTCCAGCGAAGCGTGGTCGTGCAATGGTGCATCGTTCCCGCTCCTCGTCTCGCCCTCGCTATCCTCCTGTGACCCTCCGGGATTTTGTTACCTCTGGCGATTCTGCTGATCCTGATGATTCTGGTGAAGCTGTGCTGCTTGAGTCCTTCCGGCGGTTGTCTTCTGACTCTGGCTTGCCTGACATTCCGTTACCATTTTCAGCGCTGTTTGACCTTTTTCTTGCTGCTCGGTATCGTGTTAGTTTTTCGAAATATCTCTCTGGCTGTAACGTTTTCACGACGGATGCCCTTCTCTCGCAGCTGGGGAGTATATGATTTTCTTTGGCGCCATACAGCCCACTGTTCCCGACGCAGTGCCCTGTCACCAACGACTCATTTCTATGCTTTCGCAGCTGGAACCAGCTATTGATGCCCTTCGGTTGTCTTCTCAGAGCTGACGTGACCTTTTCTACCCCTCGTAAGCTTGTGCTGTATTGTGGACGTTCCTCAGCGCCTTATGTCATGAGCTTCCCTTAGCCGCCCCGGTGGCGCAGTGATCTAAGCGATAGCTTCTGATCATTCGTCTGATTGGGGTCCGTGTTCGAATCCCGGTGAGGCACGGATGTTGTGTTTGTCTTACGACACTGGCTCTCTCCCTTCCCTGGAACCAGTGGCTCTAAATTAAGGACGAGCGACTACTTATAGCCCATTGAGTTGCTCACGGTGGTCGTTAAACCTCCAATCAGCCGCCCCGGTGGCGCAGTGGTCTAAGGCGTTGGCCTCTGATTATTCGTTCGTAAGGGGTCCGGGTTCGAATCCCGGTCAGGCATGGATGTTGTGTTTGTCTTACGGCACTGGCTCTCTCCCTTCCCTGGAACCAGTGACCCTAAATTAGGGACGGGCGACTGCTTATAGCCCATTTGAGTTGCTCACGGTGGTCGTTAAACCTCAAAAAAAAAAAAACTCCAATCAACAACAACAAAAAAAAGCTTCCCTTAAGCTCCCCGGTGTTTTATTTGTATATTGTTACGCTTTGTATAAGACTTGATGATTTCATTTTTTTTATTTTTTATCCTGGACAGTTCCCAGGACTTGTATATATATTGCATTTTGTACTGCCTTGTTGTATAGCTTCTTTTCTCGAATAAAGACGTATTTGACCCAAACCTGACAGTATTTATTTTTTATGAGAACTATTTAAAGCACGATTTGCAACTCGCACGCAACCAGCATATGCTCAGGAACAGCTTTCACTAATCGCTAATGGCGGAATTTACGGTTTTCAAAAACTCACGAAAGTAGCTAGGCATTTGCCAGTCTATTCTCTCCAAGGTCTTTGTGGGGAACCGGCAGCACAAGGAGCTTCTCTACGGGTCGGCTGTTTTCCAGATCCTGTGCAGGCTGTCCACAAAATGATCATATGTAGAGGATTTTAGGAAGGGAGTGTTTGACCCCAGGTCTTAAACAACCCTTAAAAAATAGGAAGCTAGGAGATTTGGGTTAGAGTGCTCGATAGGGAAGTGACACGGAAGCGAAGTAGAAAGGGGAAGGAAGACGCCCTTATTTATTACCGGGAGGCCAGTACCCAGGGTCCGACGGCTTAACGCGCCTATTCGACGCACGGCGGATATTTAGTGGATCGAGCGTTCGTACCTGCCTGGGATCGAACCTGAGGTCCTTTCCGTGGCATTCATGAACGTAGCCCACTAGGCCACCTGCGGCCAGGCTGTCCACAGATCCTGCACCGCTAGTTTTAAACGATGTGGTTTAGGAACATATTTGCCATACCCTCATACGCGTTATTGAACCCGTAGCCCAAACAGTGTAAATTAATCATATCGTGATGTAATGTGAAAAATATCAAATATAATAGAATAAAGACAGTAACTTTCAAATCACAATTTTACCATTAAGCAGTTGATAATAACAGATGTGTTGATGCGAAAATCATTCTCTAAAATAATAGCATGTGTTATACCCGCAACCGTAATTATAGATCGACTGAAGAAATAAACATTGGGAAAAGGGAAGGGAATTTCTTATTGTGGGTTCTTACGCCCTTTAATTTTACGATTAAAAACTGTTACAATGGCTTTTTAACGGGGAATTGTTCATTTTGTACTGCTACTGGGGTGGTGTTGGGCTTGAAAAGTCGAAAGCTTCGTGGTATGGGAGCTCAACAGGGTAAGGAGAAATGTGGTAGCGGTTCATCAGTTAGCAGCAATCGTGGAAAAGCAGCCAAACATTACCAAAGGAGCAAATCTTCTTCTAAAGACTCGAGAGCATCTCCTGCATCAGGAAATGTCTTTACAGAGCACAGTGGTTTGTAAAAACTCCTGCTGATTAATACTTTCTTTGTATTAAATTTCTTATACATAAATAAGTTGTACGTCGCGATTTAAATTGTCTCGCTACATGCATTCCTTCATTGTTTAACAAAAGCCGTAGTCATTATTTTAAAATTGGTGCAGTATATCCTATTTTATTATGTTTACCTCTTTTCATTAAAGTGTGGTAAAGGCAGTGTGAACTTCATAAGCTTTTATATAGCGCATGGGTTATGATCTGGTAAGATTTAGTTGCATCGTTTCATTGGGAATAATTCTTTATATTTTATAGTAGAGGATAAATAAATTAATGTTAAATTAGTTTACAATATAGAAGCAGACAGACGTTAGGAGAGATTTTTACATCTGAAGTTGAATTTTTCTGGCTTGAAGTTTTCTATTAAACTCAAAATCATGTGATATATATATCTTTAGTTGTAACTTCTTTGCATGTGTGTTGTTGACATTGTGCATGTTCTGTTGCCACTTTTTTGTAATGTAATTGTACTTTAGGGATTGGATTACCTGCTGTTTTTCTTTTGAATAGCTCTGATATCATTAAGTTCAGTTCTAGATAAAGGGAGACTTATGTATACACACGTCACATGTTCTTGTAGTGGTACAATTTTTAGCAAATCTGTTTAGTCATTGATCATCTTTTGGGGTTGTTCTCTTGCTTGTAGTGCATTTTGTCAAAAGACTATACTGGAGGAAAGTAAAGGGGCTTCGAGTGCTTTCCAAAATGAAATAAATCAAAGACTACTGAATGCATGTACATTTCTAAATTCATCAAAGACTACTGAATGCATGTACATTTCTAAATTCAGCTTTCTTGTTAGTCTGGTGCAATACTTTGCTAGACAAAGTCCCAAAAGCCTTCTTTTTTCTCCAGTTATTTTTGGTTCTTGTTCTTTATGCTTTTTCTATATCTCATTTATGTGTCATTTTTGATTTGCAAAATTAAAGTTCCAAATATTTTTTTGCTTCATTTAATTTCATGAGTATCAATGCATTTTCTATTTTGGTTCATATGTAGTTGTATCATGGTATTTCCTCTTTTAGCATTACACTAAACATTATTCTTGGCATCTTTCTTTATGTGGCATGTATATTTCTGCATTGCTTTACATTTAGTATTCATGTTTTCTAGCATGTTTTAAGATCAAAGTCTGTGTTAATTGAAAGCCCTCTTTTTAGAGAAATGGGAATATTCACAAATATATCCCTTTATTTTTGAAAAGCAATCCAGAGTTGTTGTATTTGCTTCTTTTAATTTTTTTCCAGCTTTTTATTACTTTTAAGTATTTCTTCAAGGTGATTGAAGAAAATTACTTTTTTAGTGGTTCTTTACTTTCAAGATAATTTCATCAGTTGTAGTGTGTTCCATTTGGTGTGGACAGTGTAACCACCATATCTAAGGTGACTAATCCTTTATTACCTATTTTGAGACTGGAATTCCATCAATTTTTCTTTGTTAATCCTTTTCTTGCCTATTTTAAGTCCCAAATTCCATTTTTTTCTTGTTTATTTCTTTTTGTTGTTATTTTGTGTTATTGATGCAATTACATTATTATGTGTGTAATCTATATTTATTATGTAATCATCATCACGAATTGAGATATTGTGCGGGACTGGAATTCTGTCCCTATATATGTTATGTCTCATCAACAAAAACAACCATTCTCAATCCACTGCTGGATGAAGGCCTCCATTAGTCTCTTTCACAACTCTGTCTAAAGCAATTCATTTCCATGTCATTCCGGTAAACTTCAAACTGCCGCCCCGGTGCCGCAGTGGTCTAAGCGATGGCCTCTGATCATTCGTCCGAACGGGGTCCGGGTTCGAATCCCGACGTGGCATGGATGTTGTGTTTGTCTTACGGCACTGGCTCTCTCCCTTCCCTGGAACCAGTGACCCTAAATTAGGGACGGGCGACTGCTTATAACCCATTGAGTTGCTCACGGTGGTCGTTAAAACCTCCAATCAAAAAAAAAACAACTTCAAACTCCATTCACCCCACCCCTGCATGTTGTTCTTCTGTGTCTTTTCCTGTCCCTTGGCATCTAGTCTGGTGTATAAGTTGGACAGCGGTTGTCAGTTCGTATAATAATTTGTTCAGATCAGCCCATTGTTTCTTGAGGGTCTTTACTTTGGTCATAATGTCATCAACTGTTGTCATTTTTCATGATCCATGAATTCCTTTTTGGATATCTTAGTTGCAAAAGGCAAGCATCTCTCTATGACACTAATAGTTGCTCATAGAAGCATAGAGAGATGCTGTTGTCTTTTTTAGTTAAGGTTCATGTCTCTGACATAGGCACCCATAGCTTAGGTTTTAGGAGAAGACAAAAAATAAAAAAAAAATGTTACTATGAATAGCATATGCAAATGTCCTCTGTGCCTTTTTATTATCTAATTGTTTTAGTGATACACTCAGCACATAAATTTAATTGGAAACGAGAAGACCCCAAAATTACATAAACAACACGGTTGAATGAAATTAGACAGCATGTTAGGAAAATAAGGAAATTTCTTCATCCCTTTGATCAAAAGGCCACTAGGTTGGTCATCACGAACGAAAAAGTACCCTCAAGACAAACTTCTGGAGAAAATTTCAAGATATCTTCGTCCAGTAGTGAATAGCTCCTGCAGAGAATGATTATTTTTCATTTTCTCGTCTTACATAATATCACTGAGACTGTTTGTATGTACCCTATTCTTCAACATGCAATTGGGAAATTTCATTATTATTTTCTGCCATCAATTTCTGCTTTTTCTACTGAAAATTTCGAAAGATTTTCCTATCTCATCTGCATAAATGCATGTCCAGAAGTTCTATGGAAAAATTAACAACCAGAATTAGAAAATCTCTGTAGTACTTTCCAAGGACAGAAAGGGCATGATCTATCTCTTGCATAACTAAAAACTAATAAGTAAGGAAAGGGCATGATTCACCACTTGCATAACTAAATACTAATAAGTAAGGAAAGTGCATGATCCATCTCTTTCTTACAACTTTAATCTCAAATATTTTCGTTATTAGGGAAAACAAAGTGATCAAATTTTAGTATAATGTTGTTACCAAATAGAAGTTTCTGTGGTATAAAATTCAGATTTTTACTGTGTATCCCACTGTAGATACAGCTAAGTCTGAAAAAACTAAAAATTTCGAAATTTCCCATTTTTGTCAGTGAAAAAATCTTGGAAAGGCTCAACACACTCCAGTTTTCTCACCCTAGATACAATCTACTGTTACCATGGTTCTTGCACAATAAAATTGGGTTGAGTGATTTGACCCCTTCCCTGTGAAAATATGGCTCGGAAATTGAAAAAATTGTAAATTTCAATAGTCAACTTTGACCACCAATAAAATTTCCAAAACATCTCAGATAATAAAAAAGGATAAATCAAAACAATCAACACTTCATTCTGAATAATATGGTTTTTGAATTAGCTAAATTAGGGGAAAAGTTATAGCATTTTACATAAATAGTTGCAACTCCAAAACTGGAGATGTTCCAAGCACCATCTAGGGACCTCCCTGCCAAACAGTCAGGAATTTTTTTTTTTTTTTTTTATATTATTGGTTTTGAACTCTCTACTTTGACATTCCAAAAAGATTATAAACAACTGTGCAAGAAATAATAAATGGTGCAGCAACCACCCATTGTTGAAATGACATGGAATGACCCAGCTTTGACTTTTTTCACAGTTGTTCTTTTCCATTTATTTTGTCTGTGTGGTTGTTCCATTCCAGCTTTCTTACTGACACACGTTCAGTCATTTACAGGTTGTAGTTTACTGGATATTTTAATTTTTTTGGTTTTACTGCGTAATGGGGTTGCACTGTTTTTATACTGTGTATTTATTTCTTTTCTGTTATCAGAGCTTTTATAATATTTTGATGATAGTCAATGTCTTTCATTTCAGAGCATGCAAGTAATGTTAATTTTTTCAATTTTTTTTTTTTTTGCTCTTATAAATGTGTTATAGATTAGGGTAATGAATCATATATACATGTATGTTATAGCACATTGAAGAGTATCACTACTCTGTATAAAAGGAATAATGAGAATCCACCAATTTGTATTGACTAAGGCTTTCTTGAAGTAGTTCACTATAAACTACAGCGAGCATTTCAGTAATTCAGAATGTCAAAGAAGCTACTCTGCAAATGTCATGTGCATGCATTTTCAGTGTTACAATAAAGTTGCCGCCGCCCTGGTGGCGCAGTGGTCTAAGCGATGGCCTCTGATCATTCGTCTGAACGGAATCCGGGTTTGAATCCCGGTGAGGCATGGATGTTGTGTTTGTCTTACGGCACTGGCTCTCTCCCTTCTCTGGAACCAGTGACTCTAAATTAGGGACGGGCGACTGCTTATAGCCCATTGAGTTGCTCACGGTGGTCATTAAACCTCCAATAAAAAAAAAAATGATGTTGCCAGTTCATCATGATTAATTAAGCCTAATATTACTAAAGACTCGAATAAAGAACAGATAGCAAATGTTTCAGTAATCTGAAAGATCAAGAAAACTAATAAAAATATGTGGATATGATTTTTAAGTCACAATAAATCTGCCAATGCATCAGCATGGTTTGCTAAACCTAATATGGATAAAGAAAGATAAATCATCAATATTTTGTAACAGAACAGCCAGCAAGGGTTTCCAGTAGTTCGGAAGATTAAAAAATCTGTGATGAAAATATATGGATGTTCATTCAAAGTCACAATCAAGTTGCTAATGCATCTTCATGATTAACTAAGCCTAACATAAATAGATACCAATAACTGGTACCATACATTAGAGTGAAGCTTGCTTATCTGCTGTAATTCAGGATTTCCCATGTCTGTGACCAGTCTGCATGGGTAGAAAAATCAGTTAAATGTCATAGTTAGAAAGGATAATGTTATTCCTAGAAGTTATTACTATATAATTATTAAGTAAATATAGTGTGTTTCATAGATTTTTTTTGCTTAACTGTCTGACAGTATACATATCCATTTTTAGGAATTGCTGTTGCCATTCCTGAAATAAAATACAAACCTTATGATCATTTTAATGTAATTCCTCTTAGTTAAGTAGTCACTTAACAAGAAAAATTACGTACCAAAAAGGACTTTTTGAAAAACTTGTAAAAGTGGCTCCAGGATTACACATTAAAGTAAATTACCTCCCTAAAAAGAAGAAAATATCCTGTTGTGCAGGAAGATGTCATCTACAACATAAAATGTGAACTTGTCTTAGTTATGTGGGAGAGGCAGAACAAGAGTGGTGGAACATAAAGCTGCATATCTGATGAGGTGTATTTCTCAAATGCAGTTCTCATTATCTTAAACTCTGTGCACATTCCTTCATGTGAGTAGCTTAGTTTCACGTTTGATGCATGCACTAAAAAACTGTAGCAATCTGGATACTGCAGTAAAAAAATATATTAAAAACAAGAGGTTCCAGGGACTATTTAGTTCAAAAGACTATTAGTCTTACTGTTGAGAACATTTTGCTAAGAAATATTTATTATCGTATAGTAAAACTAAATAGTCCCTAGAACCTTTTGGTTTTAATATACAGGGTGATTCATAAAGAAGTATAGAGTTTCAACACACTATAAAACAAGAACAATGTAAGATATTTTATGAGACAGTCACAGATGTTCTACACTGGCTTGCAAAAATTAAGGACGAGAGGGTTTTTCGAATGTAACGTCGTGCAGAAGTGCTCCACATCGACTCAAATCATACCATAAGATCCCCAAGATGTAAGAATATGGGACAAGTGAGCAAAACCGTCCAAACAAGAAATCCAAAGGATACCAAGGCACTTTATTGAAAGGTAGCTTCGAGCACGACTGGACAGAAGACAGAAACCTCCATGTGACAGGCAGCTGCCAAGGAAAATCCAGTCTTTAGTAGGGGATATGATACCTTTGACTGCGTTGCAGGATTTACAACATCTGTCCATGCTGAGGACGAGGTTGTCAAGGAGCTGTTGAGGCATCGTGGCCCATTCCTCTTGTAGCGCCAATTGCAGCTGCGGAATCCTTGCTGGCGGCTGGTGACGTGCGGCCAAGCATCTCCCGAGAAGGTCCCACACGTGTTCGATTGCATTTAGGTCCGGGGACCTTGCGGGCCAATCCATGCGCTGAATATCTTCACTCTCCAAACAGCTCTGCGACAGCCATTGTGCGATAAGGTGTAGCGTTGTCGTCCATGAAGAGGAACTCAGGACCCACAGCACCTCTAAAGAGACGCACGTGAGGCAGGAGAACCTCGGTACAATAGTGGACACCAGTGACTGAATCTCCTTGGAAGATGTAGAGGTCAGTACGGCTACCAAGCATGTTACCGCCTCAAACGAGAACTCCGCCACCTCCAAACCAGTCCCTTTCGATGATGTTGGAGGTGTGATTGCGTGTTTCCTGCTCTCTCCAGATGTGTATACGTCCAGAATCGCTCGTCAGACTGAATCGGCTCTCATCCGTAAAGAGAACAAGAGAACTCTACCCCATTGCTGATGTGCCCAGTTCTTGTGTTCCTGGCACCACAGAAACCGCAGTCTCCGATGAGCAGGCATTAATGGCACACACCGTACTGGTCGTCGTGCAAATAGACCACCTTTGTGCAGCCTAAACGCGAAAATGGACGTCCAGTTGTCTGTTGCATGTGCCTTGCGATTTCTCCCGCTGTCTGTCTTTTCTCGCCTGTAGGACAATATACCGGTCGTCCGCCGCCATGGTTGCTCGTAGACGACCACTGCTAAACTCTCGGACAGCTGTTCCTGTCATTTGAAATGCTCTCCAAGCTCGTGAAACGAAGCTGTGAGCGATCCCAAACTCCTCGGCCACACTAGTCACACTTTGCCCTTTTTCCAACTTCCCAATGACGCAACCGCAGGTAAAGTCATTCAGATGTCGTCTACTGGATTGTCTGTTGGCCATATCACAAGGTGGCAGCAACTCGACGTCATTCAAACCGATGTACACCGTGCAATAGCTCTCACTGAATTGCTGAGCGTACACCGCCAGTGTGCTTTATACCCTTCTGATACTCTTCCCCCTACGTCATGCTGCATATATGCGCATGCCCTACCGTACCGGACCCTAGTCTATCTCCTGAGTGGTCTTTCGGTCCGCTCTGCCTACTCGATCCACTGTTATGCTAATTTCTCCTCTTCGTCCTTAATTTTTGCACACCAGTGTATGTGTCACACGACACACATTGAGCTGGTAGTCCATTTCTGACCAAACGCGAGGTAAAATATCTGAATCAAGTGCAGTGATAGTGGCTGTGATACGCGGTTTCAGCTCTGCTAGATCAACAGGAAGGGGAGGGGCGAATACCTTGTCCTTTATGTACTCCCACAGGAAAAAGTCACAAGGTGTTAAGTCAGGACTTCTGGGTGGCCATTCGGTCAGTGGCGTTGTAGTCCGCGGCTCATCCAATCTATCAGTGAGGAAGATGTTCATCGAGATAATCTTGTATGTCGCCTAACCGGTGTGGTGGTGCACCATCCAATTGGAGAATAAAGTTGTCACTGTCGTCCTGCAACTGTGGCATCAACCGAAGGCTTAACATATCCAGAAAAGAGCCTCTCGTGAAAAAAGAAGGGGCCGTACACTTTCTTTTTGGACGCAGCACAAAACACATTTACCTTAGGGGAATCTCGCACATGTTGTACTGTAAATCTGGGATTCTCCGTTCCCCAAAAGCGAACATTGTGCTTGTTTATCTGACCACCCACGTGAAATATAGCTTCATCGGTGAAAACTAAGTGATCGGCAAAATCGCCAGTTTCAAAATGGTGTTGCATTTCGGCACAAAATTCAAAGAGCTTTGTCATGTCAAGGTCAGTGAGATTTTGCAACATCTGCACTTTGTATGGAATCATTTTCAGCTTCTTTCTCAAAGTTCTCCAGACAGTGGGCTGTGAAATCTGCACTTCACGACTCACCCTCCACGTTGATTTTCCCGGGCTTCGTTGAATGACAGTGCAAACACTGTCGACGACTTCTTCCGATACACGCGGTCGTCCAGGACTTTTAAATTTGCACAATCAGCCCGTAGTTTAAATTTTTTTATGCCAATCGTAGATAGATTTCCTGGTTAGAGGTTCTTTTCTGAATCGTGATCGAAAATGCCGTAGCACATCAGTTACAGATTCCGTTTTGCTTAATTCAAGAACACAAAATGCCTTCTCCACTGCAGATGCTGCCGTTTTGACTGACTAGTCACGTGAAGCACGCTATTGCCTACGTCACTTCCCTCAGTAGTGGGATACAAACTTTATGAGTACATCTACCTAACGGTTCACAGTTGTGGTCCATATCTTCAGCTGTTACTGTTTTACAGCATCTGGAAATTGTATACTTCTTTATGAATCAGGGTGTATTTTTTTACTGCAGTATCCAGATCGCTACAGTTTTTTAGTGCATGCATGGAAAGTGAAACTAAACTACTCACATAAAGGAATGTGCACAGAGTTGAAGATAGTAAGTTATTTAGCACATTAATATAGACCACATCCTTATGGTTTTTACATAAAGCTGCAGTTAAAAACATTTCAACAAAATAGATGTGTACAGGCATTCACAAAATACCAGACAAAAAGTGATTTGGGACTATTTGGAAGTACTGGAAAATTGACAGCACTTAAGCAAATTTAGAAAGAAAAACTACATTAAATGAACAGAAGGATTGGATTTTATCCCAGGAGTGGAAACAGTACTAAATCCTGATGATGGATAAGTGTACTGTCTGAAAATTCTGGCAAGTGAAAAATCATATATTCGTATGAAACCCCCATATTTGCTTGAATTAATAAAGTTAAATATTATTTGCATGCTTTGAAATGTAAAGGAAACTTTAAATATTATCATAAAAAGAAAAAGGTTCTGATGTAGAAAGTACAACAAAAATATATATCAGTATATCACTACATGTATTTCACTAAGCTGTTCTCTGAAATTCAGAGGGCCGCCCCGGTGGCGCAGTGGTCTAAGGCGTTGGCCTCTGATCATTCGTCCGTAAGGGGTCCGGGTTCGAGTCCCGGTCAGGCATGGATGTTGTGTTTGTCTTGCGGCACTGGCTCTCTCCCTTCCCTGGAACCAGTGACCTTAAATTAGGGACGGGCGACTGCTTATAGCCCATTGAGTTGCTCACGGCGGTCGTTAAAACCTCCAATCAAAAAAAAAAAAAAAAAAAAAAAAAAATTCAGAGGTTAGCTCCTCAAAGAAAGTTCATTTGTCAGATTAAAGTTTAAAAGTGATGGAACCAGGTAGATTTTACTTACTGTTGAATATCCATGGCATGTCTCACATAAGACCTTTTATACTTCATACTTATTATCTTTTTCTCTTGTAGACATTCCTGAGTGTGGTCCTCCCATAATTCCCTTGGCCTTCCTCTACCTTTCTTTCCTACCACTTGGGCTAAATAAATTCTCTTAGAATGAATCTCACCACTCATTCTTTAAGCATGGCCAAACCACCTAAGAATATTTGTTTCTACCTTACTAACAACATTTTGCTTCACATTACACATCTGTTACACATCTTTGTTCTGTCACAGGATCAGAATGTGCCTTGCCATTCTGGTCCAAACTACAAAGAAAAATCCTCACAAAAGTCAAAATGGAATTAGTCCTGGGGCCTGACAAATCAGAACATTAGATGTGGGGAAAATGTTTACATTAAAACATAAGATTCATTTTTTTTTATAAACATACATGTATAGTCCTACAGGGAAAAATTTGGGGATTTCAAAATGTAGCATTAAATGCATGAAACCATTAGATCTGTGAAATACACTATCTACCAACAAGTAATTGGACACCCCTGCAATCGACGATATCTGCGGTCCTGATACAAGTCACGGCCACCGCCGTTAAATAACCTGTGGGAAACAACAACGTAACCAGTCGCATGCAAGACGCCACGCAGTTCGGAGTTCTCTGATTTCGAGAAAGGTGTAATCGTCGGGTATCACAGAAATGGCCGATCCATATGTGACATATCTAGTGAGTTGAAGTACCCAAAATCGACAGTGGCCTACGTGATTAGCAAGTGGAAGATGAGAGGTGACTGTCAAAATGTGCCCCGACCCGGCAGACCCACAAAACTGGGAGTTAGAGACCGACGGGTGCTGGCCAGAGAAATTCGGAAGAACCGCACCAAATCGATGGGCCACGTCCGCGAGGAGTTTCAACAGGCATCTGTGAGTGTTCTTTCGATGAATACCATTCGTAAGGAAGCCCATCTTCTCTGTTATCATGGACGTTCTGCCGCCCACAAGCCTTTGATCACCAAGTCCGATAGCGCTGCTCGGCTAACGTGGTGCAAAGAACGTCGAAAGTGGACCGTTGAACAGTGGAAACAGGTTCTCTGGAGCGACGAATCAAGGTTCACCCTCTACCGTTCGGATGGCAGGGTCTGGGTTTGGCGTCTCCCTGGAGAACGCCTCCTGCCGGAGTGTATTGTACCAACTGTGAAGTTCGGCAGCGGTGGAATTATGCTGTGGGGGTGTTTCTCCATTGTATGGCACGGGACCCTTGGTTGCAATTCCTGGTAGACTCAACGCCGAGACCTACTGCACCATTTTGGATGACCATGCGCTTCCTACGTTGTGGCAGTTTTTCACGGGGTGGACCCATGTTACTTTCAGGATGACAATGCCACCTGTCATGTTGCGAGGTCCACCATGGCTTGGTATGGTGACAATGGGGTTAATCGAATGGACTGGCCTGCGCAGAGCCCGGACCTTAACCCTATCGAGCACCTCTGGGACGAGTTGGAGCGTCGACTTAAGGGGTGCCCCCACCGTACGAAATCGGTGAAGGAACTGTCCTGTCTTCTCCAAGCCAAGTGGAAGAAAATACAGCTAGCCATCGTACAACGCCTGGTTGAGAGTATACCCCGGAGGGTCGCAGCTGTAATCGCCGCTCGTGGAGGCTCCACTAAATATTGAAGGTGAATAAACTTCGTTTTCCTTTGCTATCACAGGTGTCCAATTACTTGTTGGTAGATAGTGTATCTTTCTCATTTCATGTACTTAGTTGCCATGCAATTAAGAACATGATTCAGTGGGGAAGAGCTTCAAGGTAAGATGGAATTAGTGCAGAGATTCTACAGGAAGCCAGTGAAGAAATAGAAACTACACTCCCCCTCTCACCAAGTTTTAAACAGATGTCTCAATGAAGGGAAGATTCATGATGACTGTGAATAGTGCTGCATAAAGGAGGGGACTTCAACGATCTCAGGAACTACAGACCTGTTAGCCGCCTATTAGTTGCTTATGGAATCCTCACCAAGGTATTGTCACATCGCTTAAAGGAAACACTGTGGATGGCTCAACCAAGAGAATAAGCTGGATTGAGGAGACTCTGCAGCACTATAGATCATATATGTTAGCTGACAGAACTATAATTGGAAGAGCAAATGAGTGTGAACACACACTACATACAGCTTTTATTGAATATGAAAAGGCTTTTCATTCCATGAAACCACCAGCAGTTATATCTTTGAAATTCTGCAGTATTGAAGATACATTCCTCAATATTATTATTAACATCTATGAAAATGCAAAGGTTTGACTGCTCAAGGGCACAGCACATATACATTTGAAAAGGAAGTGAGACAAGGTTACTGATGCAGGCATCAGTTACTACTAAATCTGCCCCCTAAATATTCAGTTTCTGTAAAAGTATTGAATATAAATTTTTGTTTTCTGTAAGTTCATCTTTTTACATTTACCTTGGGCAACAGATATCAAGTAAGGGCTACAATACAAAGAAGAAATCAATAAGTGTATAAAACTTGGCTAGAGCATGCTTAGAAGAACATTTTGAACAATTATCATTATATTTGAAAAGAAAAGTGTTTAATCAGTGCATCCTCCCCTTCAGCTCTTACTTATGGATAAAAGACATCAACCTTAAAAACAAAACAAAACAAAAAAAAAACAGATATACAGAGGCTGCAAACAACCCAAAGACACCCAGAGATGCATGCTTGGTGTAGCCAAGAAAGATAGGAAAAGGAACTCATAGATCTAGAAAATGACAAGGATGGATAGAATCATGATCAGACCCTCAAGTGGCAGTGGACTGGACATATATTGCTAGAACTAACTACCATTGGACAAGTGAAATACTAGACTGAATCCTAAGGGACCCGAAAGACTCCTAAGAAGTTCATGTGGAAGGTATGTGGATGAAATTCGAAAGTCTGCCAGTGTGACATGGAAGAGAAGTGCTCAAGACAAAGTTTCGGAAGAAACTTGGGATGCCCTTCAGCCAGCAGTGGATTGGGAGTCATTGATGATGATATTAATTCATAAATATCTTCCCCATGGCAATAAACGTATGTGCACCCCATACATGGCTGTTATAAATGGTAAGAAAAGTGGACTGGTTTGCTTTTTTAAGGAAACCAGTTTAATAAACAAAGTACTCCACTTGAACTATGGTTTACAACAAAAATCGGTATAAACAGTGTAACAGGTACCCTGATATATGCCTGGAAGCGCTACTCCTCTCCTAACTCGAATGCAATAAATTTATACACACCCAGCTCTCGCATTCAATCACCACTTCGTGTGTCCTCCTCTTGCATTATACACGTAGGCAACTTGCCTAGGCATTGATTTGACATAGGCACTACAAAGGTATTGTGGAATGTTGGCTAACACTTCTTGAAGGAACCTTCTTCAACTGATCTTCTGCTCGAGGCTTGCATTTTTGCTCCTCTTTCTTGAGGACATATCACAAGTCCTTGATTGTGTTCAGATCGGACAAAATTGGGACCCAGTCCAGGACTTGGATCCCATTTTGGTGAAGCCAAGTAGTGGTGGAGTGTGCAGTATGTGGCTTGGCAAGATCTTGCTGGAAAGATTGCATTTCCCTGCTGATGAAAGTGGGCTGCAGAAGGCAGGAAATGCTGTTGCAAAATTGCCTGATAGTGTTGTGCATTGACAATTCCATCATATGGAACCAAATTATCAATGCCAGGATATCCAGAACCCACTCACACTTGCACCATGGTTGGGAACTTGACTTCTTGCTTCACACAGTTTTGGGCGAGTTTTTCATTCAACTGGCGGATAACTATCTATCTGATATTTCCATATAAAACTGGGAAGGGTGACTCATCAGACCAAATCCCTTGTAGCCATTGAGCCTCCTTCCAGTATAGATGGTCCCTGGCCCATGCAAACCATTTCTTTTGCTGAAGTGGCATTAACATGGGCTTTAGCTTACTCTTGTACGAGCCATAGCCTATGCCATTCAACCTGTTGCAACAGTTTCTCGAGGTACGGGTAGGTCTATGTGTTCGCTTTACAGTTCTGCTGCTTCTATGAATGCATCAGGTCGGTATTTCATGACAAGAACACACAAAAATTCGATCTTCCCTGGCAGTAATCGTTCATGGTCTGCCATTGCTGCATCCAGGCAGGATGGAACCTGCTTCTTCATAGTGTCTGAGGAACGTTCTAACAGTAGACTTGTCCAAAGACAATTCCCAAGCAATCTGCTGCATAGCTGATTCATTTTGTCATTTTTGGAAGATGGATCAGCTATGCAACAGATTGCTGGGAAATTTCTTTGAACAAGTCTACTGTCAGTTTTGAACACACACATGCACACACACACACACACACACACACACTATGAAGACCACCACATTTTATATTGCTCGTTGTTTGCATATTGTCAACTGTGCAAGATGCCCAGCTGAGTAACATCTGATGAGTTCTGGGTGCATGTAAATTTATTGCCTCTGAATTTTGGGAGGAGATTTTAATGCTTTCAGGCATACATCGAGATGCCTGTAACAGTGTACCAATATTTGTCGTAAACCATAGCTCAAGTAAAGTACTTTGTTTATTAAATAAGTTTCCTTACAAGCACAAAGGAGTTCACTTTTCTTACCATTTATAACAACCACGCATAGGATGCACATACATTTATTGCCACTGGAAAGGTATTGGAAATCTGATGATTGTTGTATTAATGTATTATCTACTTTATATTTTACTTGTTTCTTGAACAGTATATCCCTGTTGTGTTCATTTTAGAATTATTTTATGTGCATCTGCAAATTTCTTAAATGTAAATAATTTCCTTTGTAGGTGTTGCATTATCTGCTTAGTGTATGTAGTAACTGTAGAGTTTACTATCATGGAGAAGTATTCCTAATATGATATTTGAAATGAAATTAGTACTTTTAAGTTATGCAAATAAAACTTAAATGCTGACTTTCTTGTTAAAAACAAATTTTGCCACTTTTATCAATTTCAAACTTTAAAACACCCCAAAATTTTTCATCTTTGGGGATCCTGCTTCTCCAATTTAGAAAGCATGAGTGCTTAAAAATCTCAGTATTCTTTCTCAATTTGAAAGTGTTTGAATTATCATAAGTTTGCGTATATTGTAAGTTTTTCTGTCTAAAACTGTGATATATTTCAATACCTTTTTTGTTGTTACATGTAAAACTGTGGTTACAAAATGCAAAAATGTTTTCCAAAATATCATTCTAAGGATTTTTTTTTATTCCTGCTGAGGGATTACCTTGGTCTGATATTCGTAGCTAAATATTCAAAATTAAATATTCCCATTTTTTTTAAAACACCAAGTCTGAAATATCTTGAAATTATTTGAAATTAATATATGAGGTTATTGTGTGAATTTGAAATTGTATCAAACATTTTATAAGTGTAATTGTTCAACAGTGTTATGAAATTTCATTGTCAGTTGTTCTTTCATAGAGCAATTACATTTTCATTCATAGAAATACACAGTCGAGTCACATTATTGTGACCACCTCCTACTTTTGACGTCAACAGTGCGTAGCCAATGAAAGAAGGCACGTGTCGTAAGCTGGCTTGGAGGGTATATAAGGTGTGCTGTAGACATTCTGAAAACATATCACTCATTACTGTCATGGATAAAAAGATCGACTTATCAGGTTTGCAAAAAGGGATGATTATCGGCTTTCGGAACAAGGGTGGAAGTATTGGGTTGTTGGAAAAGTCATGACATATTTTAGCCATGTTTTGCAAAGGTCATTTATTGATAGAAATAGCAAAGATCAATCAATAATATAATGCCCGTTTTGTTCGATAACCTTTTGCCATTTTTCAGTGAGCTGCAAAGTGCTTCGTTCACAGAAGGACTTGTCTTTCGTGGCAAAAAACTGTACAAGGTGCTGATTTACAGCCTCATCTGAATTGAACGTTATACCACGCAAGGACTGTTGAAGAGAGCGAAACAAGTGGAAGTCTGACAGCGCAAGGTCAGGCGAGTATGCTGGGTATGGCAACACATCCCACCCAAGCTCCAATACTTTTTAGCTGGTAATCAAACTTGTGTGTGGTCTCGCGTTGTCATGATGGAACACATCTTTACGATGAACGAGCTCTGGACGTTTCTGGATGATGGATTCGTTCAAACTGTCCAATTGCCGACAGTACACATTCAAATTGATTGTTTGGTTCCGTGGTAGGAGCTCAAAAAACACATCTTTAAAATCCCACCACACTGAGACCAGAACCTTCTGCTGCTGAATGCCTGCTTTGGATGTCGTTTGAAGTGAAGCAGCACGTTGGGACCAAGACCGTTTGTGCAGCACATTGTTGTACACAATCCACTTTTCGTCACCAGTTATCAGGCGCTTCAAAAAAGGATAATTTTCCTCTCGTTTAATTAACATATCGCAGATGTTTATACGCGCTGTCAATTGAGCTTCTTTGAGTTCATGAGGAACCCACACATCGAGCTTGCTTACGTATCCCAGCTTCTTCAGGTGGTCGTGAACGCTTGAATAATGGATGTGCGATGTGTCTGCAATCTCTCGTGTCGTGTAATGTGGGTTTGACTCGATCAATGCCTTGATTTGGTCGTCATCAACCTCGGTTGGCCTCCCGGACCGAGGAGCATCGTTGAGGTCAAAATCACCAGCACGGAATTTTGCGAACCACCTCTGGCACTGACGTTTTTGTAGAGCATCATCACCATACACTTCATGCAACTTTTCACGAGCTTGATGCGCGTTCTTCCCTTTACGGAAGTAAAACAGTAAAATATGACGAAAATGCACGGTTTGGTTTTCCATCTTCAACTTGATGTCAAATCTCCACAAATCAACCAAATCACTCACTATTCCTTTTAGACTGCAGCTAGAACTGCCACCTGTTGAATGCCACAGCAATAAGAGCTGCACATGCCTCTAGTACTTCCAAAACCACCCAACCGCCATTGACTGCCAAAACGCGTCATGACTTTTCTGACAACCCAATATTTCTGAAACAGTGCAATTTGTGAACTGTTCGCATGCTGCTGTGGTTAAAGTGTATCGTGATTGGAGAAATGGCACCATTGTGAATAAGCGATGTGGAAACTGCGGATCACCACCTGCCACTGATGTGAGAGGTGAACGTCGGCTGCGAAGGTGCGTGAGGGCCGATCGATTTACTACAGTGGAGCAACTCACTGGCCGACTGAACCAGGGGGCTACCGGAAGTGTGTCTAAAACAACAGTTCAGCGAACCCTGCTGCGTATGGGGCTCCGATGTAGATGGATAGTCACTGTGCCTATATGCCCTCTTCTTCTCCTTCCATCTCTGTGTGTGTGTTTTCTCAGACTAGATTCTGATCATCCTGTGTGCTTGTTGATTATGTAGTTGTGTCTCCATGGCTGAAGAAGTATAATAATCATAAGGTTTTTCATTTCATTACAGGTATTTGTACTTGGGGAATTAAAAAAACTTTAATGATCATTTTTGGGGGAAATCCTATCCCTTTTTCAGGTGAACTAGTGTCTTGGTGGCCAAAAAGTCAGTACTGTAGGTCTCTTGGTTAATTGTCCAAGTTCAGTCTGGGTTTTAGGCTCTGAGTGAAACTTGGGCATTGCATTTGCCTTTTGGCACTTGCGCTGTCCTCTTTCCGTAACCAGTGGCCCTAAATTAGGGATGGATGGTTCTGTATAGCCTCAGATGTTCAAAAGAGTCAATAAACCCTGAAACTAAAAAATAAATAAACTAAAAAAATTAGATCAACTATGGTTATGGTTAACAGCACACTGTCAAGGAAGTATTTGAAGCCTGATGATAGTTAAAATATTTCTCTTTCTTGTTTCAAATTCAAAATCTTTTCGTTTTTTTTTTTTAATGGTATTTGGCTGTTTGACTTTTACTGAATTCGAGTATATTTTATGATATTTTTACCATCTTTGTAACATACTTCAATACATTTTTAGTAGCTAATTTATACGTAGTGCAATAAAAAAGTTCTGAGACTAGGTACGTAGCGTGACAACAGATGGCAGTATGCGGCGGATTCGCGAGCAACCGTCGAGGGCAGCGACCTTCATGAGTCATTGTGTGGAGTGGCGTTATTCTCTGAGCATCGGGAGCTGTGCTACACGATATTTGGTGATCACGTGCAGAACACAGCTGCAATTTCAGTATGGACTGCAAACTAGAGCAGCGAGCAAAAATCAAATTCTGTGTCAAACTCGGCAAATTGGGAACGGAGACGCATGAAATGTTGTTGCAGGCTTATGGCAATGAAGCAATGAGTCGTGCAAGGTGGTTTTTTTTTTTTTTTTTTTTTGATTGAAGGTTTAACGACCACCGTGAGCAACTCAATGGGCTATAAGCAGTCGCCCGTCCCTAATTTAGGGTCACTGGTTCCAGGGAAGGGAGAGAGCCAGTGCCGTAAGACAAACACAGCATCCATGCCTCACCAGGATTCGAACCCGCACCCCTTTCGGACGAATGATCAGAGGCAATCGCTTAGACCACTGCCCCACCAGGGCGGCGCAAGGTGTTTTGAGTGGCACTCACGCTTCAAGAGCAGCAGAACGGCACTGGAAAACAATGAGAGATCAGGGTGACCGTCTACGAGCAAAATCCCCGAAAATGTGGACAAAATTAGGGAACTGGTGCACGAGGATTGCCGGAGAATCGTTTAAGACATTGCTACCATCATCAATGTGTCATATGGAACAGTGCAAGAAATTCTGACGTCGGTTTTGAACATGCACCGCCTTACTGCAAAGTCTGTTCCAAAGATTCTGAACCCCAAACAGAAGGCGCTCTGTGTCGAACTCTGTCGAGATCTTCATCAGCAGGTGGTGAATGAACCAACGTTCCTGTCGCGGGTCATCACTGGGTATGAGACTTGGGTGTATGATTACGACCCGTAGACCGAACAACAGTCGTTGCAGTGGAAGAGCCTGGCATCTCCATGACCGAAGGAGGCCCGACAGGTCCAAAGCGCAACCAAAAGCCTTCTCGTGTTCTTTGACATTCGTGGGGTTGGGCACCGTAAATTCATCCCCCAGGGCCAGACCGTCACCGCCCTTTTTTTACTGCAATGTTCTGCAGCGTCTTAGGGAGGACATTCGCCGCAAACCACCTGAAATGTGGCGCAGGGGCAAATTTCCTGCTCCATCACGACAATGTAGTAGCTCACAGAGTGTTAACAACATGCCAGTTTTGCAGCCGCAACAGCATGACAACTCTTCCTCACCCGCCTTACTCACCGGATCTGGCCCGCTGCAACTTTTTTCTGTTCCCGAAGATGAAGCTGAAGCTCAAGGGTCACCGTTTTGAAACCATGGAGGAGATCCAGCACAAATTGTAGACATTGCTTGACGCGATTCGCTAACAGGACTTCCAGAGAACGCTCCAACAATGGCAAAAATGCTGGCAGTGGTATATCGCTTCCCAAAGAGACTACTTTGAGGGAGATCAAACTTTAGTAACGTAAGTCCTTTGTTGTATATCAGCCTGGTCTTGGGACTTTTTATTCTTTCAAAGAGGTTTCCAGCTATCTCCTTGATTCTCCAATGTTTTAAGCAAGCACACATGTACCAGGGTTCATTCTAACTGTTTTTAGAAGGGTGCTACACCCTTCTAAAAAAAAAATCCCATCCTACCTGCCCTCAAGCCTAAAATAAGCACCCTAACCCTAATGGTCCATTTGAAAGAGATGCACATGCATTTATTGTTCATTTGCATGAAACCATTTCTAGATGGTTAGAAAACCAGTCTGTTGTTACAAATCTTGGTCTTAGATCTTACAGTATTATATATTTAACAGGAATTATCGAGGATAAATTTATTAAGGTACATTACCTCTCAAATTTTTGATCTATACACTAGATCATCTTCAGGAGTTATTGCATCTTACTAATTTTTTTTTTAATTAATAGAGTAAGATGCAAGAACTCCTGAAGATGATCTAGTGTATAGATCAAAAATTTGAGAGGTAATATACCTTAATAAATTTATCCTCGATAATTCCTGTTAAATATTTATAATACTGAAAGTAATAAGAGGAAGCCAAGAAGTCATTAATTCTTAGATGTTAAAAAAGTAGGGCCAGAAACCACTCTAAGTCTTTATGGTTATGGCATTGCTGAAGTAATGAAGCTGGCCAAATACTTCAACCTAGATGATGATTTACTGTTAGAGTGGAATGAGTACAAATCAATGTTTCTATCTTAAACTGATGTTGACAGTAGTAATATGTCAGTTTCGAAAATATGTTCAATTCTGTCAAAATCAGAAGGAATTGTGGGTAGAAAATTTCCACCAATGCAGAAACTTTTAAACATTTCATGGACCTTAGCAAATTCAAATGCTGAAGAAAGAATATTTTCTCAAACTAAACTAGTACTTAATGATAATAACATATAATAATAATAATAATAATAATAATAATAATAATAATAATATTCATAGTGAATTACTGTTAAACTTTTCAGGTGAATTAAGACAGCTTGTACAGTCTTGTTTTTGTAAGGTCGATATATACTCTATTGCTCCTTGAAACTGTAAGCTGCCCTTTTTTCCATAAGGAGCACCCTGTGCTTTTTTAGTCTTAGGATAAACCCCGTGTATTCATCCTAGGCTGTCAAATACTGCTTCTCTCAGTAGAATTTCTTTTACTTCTGAAAGATATCTTTTTATTAGATTAATAAAGTCAGGAGTTTTTCTTGTATTGAACTTTTTATACTGATTTTTTTGCAGTTGGTAGTAGTTCACAGTATAGGTTGCAGACGTGGATTGAATTAAATAAGAGAGACCTTGTGATAGCTGAAGACCTGTTTGAAAGAACATAAGCCAAACTTTAAAAAATGCAGTGTTAGAATTAGAAATAAATCTTCTACTGGTCCAGCAGACCACTAGAATTTGCAAACCACTGGTCTACCAAAAATGCCCACTAGCCCATTAAAAAAAAAATAAAAAAATAAAATAAGGAATTTACAATATATGTAGAAAATAATTTGTCATTTTAATGGAATTATCTCCAATATTTGTTTTTAAAACATCTAATTTGAAAGTGCAACTGACAGGAAAAAAGTTTTCCAGAATAAGATCCCGATGGATTGGTGGTAAGAGTGCATTCTTGATCCGTTTTTAGGTAAGAAGGAACAAGGAGACTCCAAGGGTATAAAAAAATTCTTATACATTAGTAGCCTTTTTTATATGTTTTATTGTTTAGGATTTAGCTTCCTTTCCTTATTTTTAGTCTTATTGCTCATCCTTGCTACTTTCCCATGAAGTTAGTTTTAGTCCCCTATTTAAAACTGTTTCATGTGAATTGCTCTTTTACAAAAATTACCTTCATGCATCCAATTGACCTTCTGTGATTGTGTGTTTTCTTGGGCCAGTAACAAAAGCTGGCTTGTGTCTGGTGTCAGTGTCTGCTACATTCACTAGGGTAGGTGAAGGTAATAAAACATGACTATAGCCATTACAAGACAAAGACCGGGAAACTGCATTTCTATATTAGCTGTTTCTTCCGCTATTTACAAATCATGAGGGATAAAAAAAGAACTGTTGTCCAATAGCATTTCACGAAACTATCACTAGTTTGCAGCCTGAAAAGAAAACCGCACAGCGAGGTAAAAGAAATAGAAATTTATTAGAAATTTATTTTTTAACTTGTGACAACTTATAAAAAAAAAACCTACTAGCCATCTGGGCCAGTAAAATCAATAATTCAGTGGTCCGACAGAAGTTTTACTGGCCAATGGCCAGCGAACCACTGGGTAATTCGAACACTGAAATGTGTTGCTTAAAACTGAATCAGATAGGCATGTACAGAAAATTGAACATGAACTGAAATTCATCAACAAATTTCTTCAAAATGAAGCAAGTTGAACTTCTGAAAGATTACTTTAATTTTCAAATGTTCTTCTAGCTTCCATTTTTATAACATTTGGCTGGCTACTTTAGAACTTCATAAAGTTTTTAAAAGTAGCCTCGCCTGAGCTTTTGGGAAGTTCATAAGCAGCCAGCCAAATATAGGAAAAAGGAAGAGCTAGAACATTTGGAACTTGAGATAATCTTTCAAAAGTTGGATGCTCATGAAATTCATCTGTAAATAAAGTAACTTATGAATGAATATCATTATTTTTGATGATTTTAAGTGTTTCCATCATTCGAGTCTCTAAGAAATTAATTCTGTTGCCTTGAAAAGGATTTTATTTTGCACTGACACTCATTTCCAGTATTGGTATGATGTGACATTTCCACAAAGATATGCAACTCTTTGGCAGAGCCACTGAAAAAAGGCTGATTGGCCATTCTGGCAATCATTGTCGCTCCCCAGGATAAAGTTAAATGAAGCAATGCTGGGTAGGCCTGTTCCACTCCAACATAAAATTTTAGAATCACTGCTAACTAATGATGAAAATCCCTACAAAACAATAGCCATATTGCTTATGTTGTCTTCTCCCACAGCGATCTATGCCAAGCCAGCACATGGAAGGCGAAACTGTGTTTTTTGACTTTGCAGTAGTTGTTGCAACATCGAAATGTTGGAAAGGAGTGTCTGTGCAAAATAAAACTCTTTTTCCAGTGGTTACAAAATTAATATGTTGGAGTTGCCAGAGTGCAAGAAATATTTACTATCACAAAAAGAATGAAACTAATTTGAAAACTTTATCAAAATCGAGTGTCTAACTTCTAAAAGATTACTGAAATGGTTTAGATGCTAGTAACATCTATCAATGATTAAATCCATTGGACATTTCCTCAGAATGGGGTGTTAATTAATATTCTCCCCAGAACCTATTTCATTTGTCACCCAGCTGCTCAGGTTACATAAACATTATGGAGTTGTCTTTTTAGTTAGCTTCTGTTATTTCTAGATCCTTTTTTTTTTTAATGTTGTCATGGATTGCAATATTATTGCATGCTTTCAACAAATGCTTTCCTGGACACAAGTTAGCTTTGCATCTAAGTCCAACCAAAAGTATCATTAGTACTTTTAGTACCAATGATACCAGCTAAAAAAGTAGCTTGAGCTGTATCAATATATACATAGTTGAGTCACATTTTTGTGACCACCTGCTAATATCCAGGCAGCACGGACAGCAGCTAGACGGGCTGGGAGTGACTCAATAAGGGAATGGAAGGTGTTCACAGGTATCTGGAGCCATGCTGACTGCAGTGCATCTGACAGCTGCTGGAGTGTGCATGGTGGAGGATCCATAGAACGAACAACATGATCACAGTTGCTCAATTGGGTTTAAGTCTGGAGAATTAGGGGGCCAGGGAAGTACTTTGAAGTCTTCATCATGCTCTTCCAACCATTCTCGGACATTTCTAGCTGTGTGACATGTCGCATTGTCGTGCTGGAAGATCCCATGTGCCCCAGGGAAGACAATCAGCATGTGTGGGTTTATGTGGTCTGCATGGATAGATTCACAACGAATTCGGTCCACAATGCCTTCCACAGGTATGAAAGAACCCAGGGAATGCCATAAAATTCTCCCAGACCATAACGTTGCCCCCACCAGCTTTTGTTCTTCCAGCAATGGTTGAAGAGTGTTTGTTCTCCGATGTTTCTAGCCTTATACACCAACATCCATCCGTTTGATGAAGCAGAAGACGTGACTCATCGGAAAAGGCAATCCCCTGCCAATCAGTGGTGGTCCAGTTCCATTTAGTACTGCCGTACAAATGTAAGCCTTTTCTGCCGATGCAGCTTTGTTAGCATAGATGCAGTGACCATCCGTCTTCATCGGAGCCCCATACGCAGCAGGGTTCTCTGAACTGTAATTTTAGACACATTTCTGGTAACCTCTGGTTCATTCCGCCAGTGAGTTGCTGCACTATAGCGTGTCGATCGGCCCTCGTGCACCTTCGCAGCCGACGTTCACCTCTCACATCATGGCATGTGGTGCTCCGCAGTTTCCACATCACTTTTTGTAATGGTGCCATTTCAGCAATCACGATACACTTTAACCACAGCAGCACGCAAACAGTTCACAAACTGCGCTGTTTCAGAAATACTGCCACCCTTGGCCCGAAAGCCGATAATCATCCCTTTTTGCAAATCTGATAAATCGCTCCTTTTATCCATGACAGCAACGAGTGATATGTTTTCAGAATGCCTACAACACATCTTATGTACCCTCCAAGCAAGCTCACGACACGTGCCTCCTTTGATTGGATACAAGCTGTTGATGTCAAAAGTAGAGGTGCTCACAATAATGTGACTCGACTGTGTGTATAACCAATTATTTTTGTTCGCTTTGAGTTGAATGTTTACAGCTACACACACACACTGTTCATTTTGAATCAGGCCTTGATTTTGTTTTTTATTAGCAGTAGCAACAGTTGTTAGTGGCCTTATTTTTTACTAGCAAATTGCATTATCTACTAGCAAAAGTTTATCAACATTATACAAAATAAACTATAACATGCCCCCTCCATTAGTCAGTCATGACAAATTTTGATTTCACCCCTGTAAGTGTCATATTGCAATGCTGAAAAGATTACAAATAGTTAGATATAACTCACCTTTTCAAGACTTGACAAATTAATTCTAACAATTTAATTCAAATGCAGATATTTAAAAAAAACATTTTTTATTTAACTTTATTCACAAAATTATAGAACACTATTCAAAATCTTAAGTTATTTTCCATATGGTTTACGGTCTGGGTTTCGGGTTTTTTGATCATACCACTTTAAAACAGCAGGCCTGGGGTCAAACTTGTCTTCGGATGGACCTTTAACCTCAATACTCATGAGAGCATTCAATGTTTGTAAGTTCAAACTGCCCCTCCAATCACCCTGGATTCTCTTCATAAAACTGAACCCAACCTCATGTGCAGAAGTAGATAAGGGAAATATACTGGATATTTCTACTAGTGCCAAAATGTTTTTATAATGGTTGTACTTTTCAAGAAACATTCATTTCCAGAAAGCAGTTTTTGTAGGTGTCTAAAATATTCCACACGCGCAATGCAGTGGCGCTTTACAGTTCACACTAAAACATTCAAAATTTTTCCACTAGCAACTTTTGCTAGAACCACTTTTTATCACTAGCAAAATGCATTTGCTTGCTAGCAATTTGCTACTAACTACCGGTCAAAATCGCGCCCTGTTTTGAATGCCATTTCTATTTATATGAAGAATTGTAGTTATTCATTTTATGCTCCTATTGTTCATCTGTTCTGTGTGTGTGATTTCTTTATGTTTAAAATGGGGAACTTCCCAAGATTTTTAGAAATAAAGTAAAAAGCTTCTATCTTCTGGCCCTTGTGTTGAGGGGGGGGGGCAAAAATACTGCCCAGCTGATATTTCTTACCACCAAGCTAAAGCAGTTTTTTACGAAGAACACTACATTTGTTAACCAGCTGACCAAGTAAAGGGTAGAATTTATTTTTATCCCATAAACAGGTGGTAGGTTTTTTAATATATCTGTAGGTAAAAATACAGATAATTAAATTGAAACTCTTTAACTACTACAGAAAAGCCATGCACTGATTTATTGCGAATTCAATCTGATTTGTGTTTATATGGCCATGTGTAGTCCTTTGCCCATAAAACAGTGTAACTCAAACATTTTTTTAAGGAGTTCTTTGTTCATTGATTCCCATACTTTATTTTTGGCTTTCAATGCCAGTTAATTTGTGTGATGTCCAGCATTGATCTTCAGAGTTTTCAACATGTATCATGTAATGAAACTACTTTAGATTCAGAATTGCTGAGTTTATATAGTACTGGGTTATTGTAATAGGATAGGATTTTATAAAATTAATGTTTTTTTTTTGTGTGTGTGTTTTTTTAGAGTTTAGAAGTAATCTAAAAGATGTAGTACAATATCTTTTGTACCATGCGTAACTTCTACTGTCACATTCCAGTTTTCAGGTTAATAGAACTTTGTACATAGAAAGTCATTATAGAGCTTAAGATCTTGATGAAATCTGTGAAGATACAGTGAATGCTAAAACTGTACAGTACTCAAGGGTGGATTGTCTGGTGCAATCACCAGGCCAGGCTGATCGAGGGCTGGTTGATGGTTAAAGTTCCTCAGTAATTACACTGCCTGACAGAGAAAATGCCACACCATGAAGATGTGAACGCAGCACCATGCAAATTGCAGGGTGGGTACACACGCACAAGTTATGCAAATGATTGCATTTGCAGGCCAATCGCACGAATGGCTCACGAGATATAAGCGGACAACCAGCCCATGAAGCCATCAGTTGAGACGTCATCACGGCCATGAGAGGTGAGTGGTTCTGCTGTAACCATGTCTGAAAAACGAACAAGGGGTGCCAATGCTGTTAAGATGCCATCGTACACGATTTTGTCAAATGGATGAGTTCACGAGAGGTGTTATCATATGCTTTCATACTGCTGGATGGTTCTTGCATTGTATTGTGGAAGAAACACAATGTGATGCCATAACCGTCGGTCGCATTTGAAGACAGTAGTCCTAGGAAGTATCTGTGCAACGTCTTAGTGGGACCAGAGCATGGAGACGGACGTTCGAGCTCACCGATCGTTGCATCCGACATCATTCCGTGGCAGACTTACAGACCACAACAGGCAACATTTTGTGGAGTGTACGGGGAGTCTTGGATGCTCCGATATTGACGCGTACAGGTGTCGTGCTGATTGGCTGCATCTGGTTTGCTGTCCAGCTGTCTGTTGTGAAGTCTACCCTTAACAATGACCCATCATCACCGTTTGGCGTGGTCTAGAGCTGTGTGGGGTGCTGAATGGAGCTGTATGGTGTTCAGCGATGAGTCACAACTCTGTCTCACCACGGATACTCGCTGTGTAAGAGTCTGGAGGCGACGTGGCCAACGGGTGGATTCCTCTCTCATTGTGGAGCACCACATGGTCTGGCTATGTGGAATCATGGTGTGGGGTGCTATCAGCGCCAACAGCCACTCACCACTGGTATGCATTACGGGCACATTGATGGCACGCTTTTATGTTGATGAGGCACTGGGGCCTGTGACACTACTGTATCTGCAGGGCATCCCAAACATAATTTTTCAACAGGATAACGCCCAGCCACATACTGTTCTGATCAGCCTGATAGCTTTACACTGTGTGCGGATGCTTCATGGCCAGCACGATCCCCTGACCTCTTGCCCATTGAGCACCTGTGGAACACGATTGGACGTCGGTTGAGTATCCTCCCACCTCCACAAAATGAAGATGAACTGTGGACTCAGATCAACACCACATGGTCCACGATACCCCAGTACTCTATTCGGACTCTCATTGCCTCGACACGTCAGATTCAACGATGTATTGCCCAAAATGGGGGACACACTCCTTATTGATCATCCTGTATAGTCGGCCACTGGAGCCTAGTCTGTATGTGACAATTAAATCATTTGTTCAGGACATACTTGGCTATCTGTGTGTGCAATTTGGTCTGTTTTCGAGCATTCCTTCATGGTGTTGCATTTTCTTTGTCAGGTAGTGTATTTCAGTAAAATTAAATTAATAATCATATTTAATTCTAGTTCCACTTGAAGAATCTTTAGTTAATCTTTTACTTTCCTCGGAGTTCCTTTGGTATTTTTACAGACTTTTCTGGCCTCTGGATTTTAGTTAAGGCCTGTTTTCAAGGTAAAGAATGATTATCAAAAATTTTGTTTGCTCCTTGCATCCAAAACTTTTGATAATCCTTCTATATACATTGAGAACAGGCCGTGACGAAAATCCAAAGGCCAGAAACGTCTGTAAAAAACCAAACGAACTCAGAGGAAAGGAAGATTAACTAAAGATTCTTCAACTGGAACTAGAATTAAATAAATATATCTGGGTAAAGCTTTGAGTAAGTGATTTAATTCCTGTTAATAATCATATTTTTGTGTATGTCTAAAATGGAGCATAAAATGTTTTTTTAATATATATACACTGAAGTGCCAGAAAAACTGGTACACCAGTCTAATACTTGGTAGGTCCCCCACAGGAGCGCAGGACTGCAGAAATACGATGGGGAATGGACTCCACTAGCTTCTGGAAATATGCTGTAGACAATGCACACCATACTTCCTGCAGGGTGTTTCACAATTCGGGTGTATTCCGAGGTCTCGGATTTCTGTGTTCGATAGCGCGTTGCATGGTATCCCAAATGTGTTCTATCACGTTCAGGTCTGGGGACTTCGGTGGGGATGGCAACACCCCAAACTCAAATTAATGCTCCTCTAACCATAATGTGGCGTCCCAACACTTCTTTGGAGCTGCATTGTCCTGTTGGAACAGGCCCAACCCATCAGCATGAATGCAGAACATGGCGATGACCTCTGATCATTCGTCCGAACGGGGTCCGGGTTCGAATCCCGGTGAGGCATGGATGTTGTGTTTGTCCTACGGCACTGGCTCTCTCCCTTCCCTGGAACCAGTGGCCCTAAATTAGGGATGGGCGGCTGCTTATAGCCCATTGAGTTGCTCACGGTGGTCGTTAAACCTCCAATAAAAAAAAAAAAAAAAGAAAAAGAATGCAGAACATGAACGGGTGTTCCACGTCAGAAAGGATGCGCATATAGCGTTGGCCGGTCACAGATGTTTGTAGACGTACCAGAGGTCCCAGTGAAGTCCAGCTAAACGCACCCCATACCATTACGGACCCCCCACCAGCCGGTATAGTTTCCTGTTGACAAGCGGGATCCATGCCTTCATGGGGTTTGCGCCTCACACGAATCCTTCCATCAGCCCAATACAGTTGGAAATGCGACTCATCAGATCAGGCTACTTGTTTCCAGTCATCAAGTGTCCAGTGGCGGTGTTGCTGTGCCCAAGCGAGGCGCATAGCTCTGTGTCGTGCACACATCAAGGGTACTCTAGTTGGGCGTCGGCTCCCAAAGCCCATATTGTGCAAGGTATGTTGCACAGTCGGGACGCTGATGCTTGCTGAGGCTCCAGCATTGAATTCCGATGATACCTGCGAGAGTGTTGCACGCCTATCACGTGAAACAATTCTTGACAGCCGACGATGGTCTCGTTCACCCAGTATCTTTTTATGGCCACACTGGTATCATAGGTTGGAGGTTTTGCCGGAATTCTTGTAGTCACAGTACACCCTTGCAATGGTCGTCCATGAAAATCTGAACTTCATTTCTACCTCCGAAATACTATGGTCCATCTCACGAGCGCCAACTATGACACCACGTTGAAAATCGCTTAAATCATTATTACTTGTCATTCTCATGCTAAAAACAGCTCTGACAGCTGGCAAGGATGTCTATTGCTTTGTATACACACTGGTGGACGCAACCGAGTACGCGCATAGGTGACGTTGCTATGTATTTTGCATAAGCTCGTCTGTACTAGTTTTTCTGGCACTTCAGTGTATATATTAATGTCATAATACTTGCAAAAAATAACTGGTACTAGCAAGCAGGCTTTAATTTTTTTTCCTTTTTAATTTTCTTCCAATGACAAAAGATTTTAGAGATTGTGATAAGAAATCAAGTGTCTGTGTATATAATGCTGTTTTGAAATAACTGCACTATGGACTTCCATTATTTATCATTGACTTTGTCTTTCTGTCAATCACTACAAATGGCCACATGAGCAACCATTTGAGTAATTTTAAACTTACCTAATTATAAATGCAAAATCATATTGTACAACTTTATTAAGAGTTCATGCAATAAAAAGTGAAGTACTTATTTTTTTGGAAATTTTAAATGACAACTTTTTTCAGTGCATGCATGATTAGAGTGAGTGGCATTTTTAATGACTGCTTATTGGTTTTTATTTGTCATATTTAAGGCAGCTGAAAGTAGGTCTATTGAAAAATGCTACTGTTTGCAAACAAATGAAATTTTGTGTATGTCAAAGTTTTAAAATAAATTGTTCATACCTTCAGTTTTTTTCCATATGCATACATGTTTTTTTTTCATTTTCTTTTATTTTTCTTTCAGAAGCCCTTTTACAAAGCAGACCCCTTCCAGAAATACCTGATATTTCTGATGATATCAAAAACCTGCCAGCACCTTTGGACGGTGCTTCCCGTTGGACCTCAAAAGAAAACCTACTTTCACAGGACGACAATGATCCTCAATTGTTTGTAGCACTGTACGACTTCCAGTCTGGAGGGGAAAATCAACTGTCACTTAGAAAAGGTAATTTCATGCACAACATAACTGAGACACCTAATTCCCACATTAAATATTTATGTATCTGTTATATTTTTAAATAATGAAGACTAACTGAGAGTTGCTCTGGTATAATGTTTAAGATGTAATCTGTATATTCTGATTTTTACTCAATGAATGATCACATTGTGAGTAGTACTTCATCCTTGGACCCACAAATGACAAAAAAATTAAAAAAAAAATCATTATTTTTTATTGCACTAAATTTGTGTAAATCTTGTTAGCAGTTCTGTAACAATATGTATGGAATACACAAATATAAGAAAAAATCTTAGTTATAAGCATACATGAGATTCTTACGCAGATTAGCGAAATTACGTTTTTTTTTTCATCGTTTTTGTCATTCTCGAGATCGATGCAGAACTAAGAAGAAAAGGGGTGCGGAAGAGGTTTGGAGTGGTCGTTTTCCGTCTGGGGATGGCATTTCGTCTTTCAAAACTTTCGAAAACTGAAGTTAAACGGAGTGACAATTTTTCCTGTAATCGTAATTTATTTTTTCTCATGATGTTGCCTGTTCCCAGTATTGTTATTAAATAGGATTTTATTGGATAAATGTTTGTATTTCAGCATGAAACTGTGGGCAATGATTTTCAAAAACGGAAGTTAAGACGGCACAAAGATTTCCCTGTGGTGTTCAGGCATGAAATTCTTCCGTAGATTCGAAGAATTCCGCCATATCCATTATCATTTTGGGCATTCTCGAGATCAATGCACAACTGAACAGAATTTTTTTTGGGGTGGGGGTAATGGTGGCGGAGGGGGATTCCTTTCTTCATTTGACGACAGGATTCCGTCTTTCGAAACTTTCGAAAACGGAAGTTAGATGCAGCAAAAGATTTCTCCTGTAATCTTTTTTTTTTTTTTCTCGCGATGTTCCTTCTGCCCAGTGTTCTTAAAATTTATCTTTTTTATTCCACAAATACTGCTCTTCAACCTAAAAATGGAGGAAGAAGTTTCCGAGTACGGAAGTCGGTCGGAGCGAAGATTTCTCCCGAAATTGCATTTTTTTTTCTTCCCGCGATGTTCTCACTATCCTGTGTTGTTGTTAAGTGTTACTTCCCCCCATAAATGTCTGCACTTGAGCTGATAAGGGAGGGGACATTTTCCAAAAACGGAAATGACGGAGTTTGAAAACTTGTTAGAATTTGATGCATGGTGTTCGAAAATATTCATAGTCTGAAAGTCACACCATTTATCTAAAGTAGCGAAAGCTTTGATATCATGCATTCGTGGTCCTCAGGCTGAAAGTTCTTTCAGCACGATGGATATCATCTGAGGGAATAAAAGGGGAGGAGGAAAGAAAAGCGTTGAAGAAATAGGAAGGGAATTATATCAACAGAAAGAGAAACTAAGCGAAAATTGCTGTGCAGCTGCAGAGTCAACAAAAGACAAATATGGCCATGGAACTTGCTGAGAAGAAAGCAACACAAGAGGAAAATTGAGCTAATGTTCTAGCAAGTACAAAAAAAAAAAAAAAAAAGAGGAAGAGATGTGTTTGAAACAGTGTTTTTTAAAATCACTTTATTTTGTTTTGAATTTAGTAATTTTATATTGTGAATACAGCAAATAATTCCATCTTCCTCTTGCTACTTTATACATATTCACACTTTCTTGTCACATGTTCTGAATTTTTTACCCGATTAAAAAGTTCAGCTTTTTTGTTCCTTGGTCATTCTCATGTATGTATAAGTCCATGAATTTCTTCTTTCTGATGGAATGTAATGCAAATGAGTTTGTTAAGCACACCTTGATAATATTTTATGAATCATAGGTGAAATAATTTACTCAACCAAAAACCCTTAGTGAAGCACTGCGTGCTTCCGGAGAGGAACGTACATTTGCCACCAACAAACAATGCTTCGAAAGAATAACAATGCCGAAATAAGGGGAGTTTTGAATCTTGCAATGCTCATGTGACAGAAACATTTTCATACTTGCACCACTGGTGGAGAATGCACAGACACTCACCCCGCACGGGGATAACTGGTTTTCCAGTTATTTGGGGAGCGGCGCCCCCACGGCCCGAGCTGACCTTGTGACTGGTCAACATCTTATGTCATGCCACCGCTTGTTTTTTATTTTGGTGTTTGCAGGGACGGCTGTTCATCCAGCTGTTGGGGAGTCGCGGCCCCACGATCCCGAGCTGGTCTTGTGTCTCGCTTTTTCGTTTTTCCTTATTTTCTCCACTGGCTAGTTGCCCGTGTTGTATTCTCTACCTAATCGCTACCACGTTATGTACTAACACCCCGGTCTTGTGGTTTTGTTACCCTCCACCACTAACTGATTTATATTAACCGCTCAGTTCGTAGGTTGCTGAGATTCCGATTAAGTTCCCTGCCAGGATTTGTCTTCTTTGGATTTCTTTTTTTCCTTTTCGCTGGTTTGGGTGCTAGACCTACCTGCATGTTTGCCGCGTGCGGAGACCCGTGAGGCGGAAATGGGATGTCTGGCGGCTGAGGTCGCAGGAGACCGGTTAAGTGCCTCCTGTGTACCAACACTCCTCTTCGACCCCGGCTTCGCTGTAAACGGGAGGCTAGAGACTAACCCACCTCTAGTCAGAAGTCTTGTACCAAGTTGTGTACAGGGCTTTAGCTGCTTTTGTCGTATGGCACGGCAGGGTGAGCCCGGGGGCTGTGGGATCATGCCAAAGGCGTTGGCATGACGGTACCAGGAGGCCGAAGTGTCCGCCGAGTGCGTGTGATCACAGCCAACGGACTATATCTGCAACGTATAAGCTCCAGAACTGTGTCTAGCGTCATTTTCTTGGCTTGCGGACCTCCAGTTCTCCCTTGTAGGGCTCGGTGGTGGGTGGAGTAGTCTGCAGACGAATCTTCCTTCTTTTTTCCATGGGTAAACCCAAACATAAACACTCCAAATTTAAGTCACCTGAGAAAATGATAGTTGCAACCGACTCTCCGTCTTCTCAACCTACCAAGTCTCATACCCTTAAACGGTCTTTAGACCTTGTCCAAGAATGTGGAACCTCTTCTTCGGCTGCTGTACCAGTCGCTCCGAAGCGTCGTCTCCCTCGATTGCTGTGACTACGCATGCTACACACTTACTTGTAGAATCCATCGATCCGCATGAGAGACTGTCCACCAGATCTCCATTTTTTATTTCTAAAGCTTTGGACGCTGCGGTTGGCCCCTTGAAGTCTGTGAGGAAGCTTCGCTCTGGGGACCTGCTTGTTCAAACTTGCAGTGTTTCTCAGAGTAACACTCTTTTGCTCCTTACTAGTCTTCAAGGCATTCCTGTCAAAGTGGCACCTCACCCGTTTCTTAACACCTCTCGGGGTGTTATTTCGGAATTTGATCTCTTACCATGCAGTGAAGAAGAATTGGTGTCTGAACTTGCAGATCAAGGTGTTCTTGCTGCACGTCGTATGATGTTCCGGCGCGATGGTTCTTTGATTAAGTCTAAAAATGTGATCTTGACTTTTAACTCCCCGAAAGTTCCGACCGAAATAAAGGCTGGCTACTTGGTCTGTGGAGTTCGCCCGTACATTCCCAGTCCTCTGCGCTGTTTCAGGTGCCAGAGGTACGGGCATTCCCAACGTTTCTGTAAGAGTTCCGCTCGTTGCGCTAATTGTGGCTCCAGTGAACATGACGGGGAAGGTTGCACTTCTGCGGCCTCCTGTGTTAACTGTGGTGAGGCCCATGCAGCTTACTCCCGCAACTGTATGAAATGGAAGGAAGAGATGGCGATCCAGCGCCTCAAGACCCTGGAAGGCCTCTCGTACCCTGCTGCCAAAGCCAAGTTGGGTATTCCCAACACCCGACAGCGTAGTTTTGCCGCAGTTGTTAAGTCTCTGCCACAACCCGTGCAGACCTTTGTTCCGCGCCCTGTAGCTCTCGCCGCACTTGCCAAGCGATCTACAGTTGAACAAGCGACACAGGTGGATTTCACCGAGCTCCAGCTTATTCGACCAGCTGAGTCTGCGCCTTCTCTTTTGAAGACGCCCGCCTCTTCCGGTTCCCAGCAGACAGCCTGCACGTGCGGAAGACCCAGCCCTCAATCCGCAAAGGTGTGCAGTGTCCATCAAACTGTCTCGGCCTCTGCGAGGTCCCCACCCTCAACCGACATTATAGAGGACCATGGGGGGAGGAGAGTGACAGTTGGTCCCCAGCCTCAACCAGTATTGCAGAGGAACATGGGGGGAGGAAAGTGACAGTTCGTGCCCGCCCTCTGCCAGCATTGCAGAGGAGTGTGGGGGGAGGTGAGTGACTGTTCGTCCTTCTCCGTTAGTAATTTTTTTTATAAATCTGATTAACTACCTTGTCTTCCCTGCTTTCATCATACTCTTTTTCAACTTTTCCCAAGCCTGTCTGTTCTTACTCATTTTCCACGCTTTTCAAAATCTGTGGCTGATAGTTCTTTGTCTGGCGCTCTTTGGCCAAACCTGGCCCTTGCGCCAATAAAATCCAACAACCAACCAACCAACCACAGACACTCAATGTCACATTTGTATTTTCACTCTTTGGTTCCCATAGAAATATCACAGTAAACATTTTTGCCTCTAACAATCACTGCTTTTGGAATTTCAACTGGAAACCAGCTGCTGCTGCATCTTGGACAACAATGGAAAACCTGCCAAATTTTGAAGCGCCTACCACAATCTTCTGACGAGTTCTGGCTGACACACTCATGCATTCTGTTTTATTATTGTAGACCTAATTTCATGGCAAAACTGTATTGTTCACAAAATCGTATATGTTCGTCATTCCCATTTGGTTTAAGGTGTAATTCCAACTACAGGTCCAAAGGAAAGGTGGATTTTCTTTTCTACATCCCAATAATATTTTAATGTAAATAATAGCGGAAAAATGCACGTGTGAAATTTTTTTTGTCATTATGAATTTGTTGATTATAGGAGTGAAAAAAGATAGAACTGAATGTTTACTGTATCAAATAGTTTAACTTGTGTTAAAATGTTTCATGTGACAATGGGTTTATTTTGAGGATACAGTATGTCACCCTTTTTTTTTAAATATTTATTGAAGAGGGTGTTGGTGCATAATCAAACAACAACAAAAAACCAAAGAAAAAAAAAAGAAGCAATTCAAAAAATGTATACGTATTCTCAAACTGTTCTTAGTTAACGTGCTTATTGTATTAAATTCAATTAATGGAAACTCACCTTTTCGGGTTTTTGTTCCTCTTGTCAACATTTGTTGCACGTATATTTCAAGCAGACTTGTCATTACACGTGAAGGCCTCTCACGGTCGCTGTATCTTTCATCTCTGTGTTTTTTTGTGTAAACTCTGCTAGTCTTGCAGTCATTTCTGTTATTATACACATGTGTATCTTTTCCTGAGCTCATTTCTATACATATTACATTGCTTACACACTTTCACCACACTCACAAAATTTTCTTATTACCAACTTATCAAAAACCTTATACACATTATGTACAATTACTTTTTCAACTGTCGATATTCTAAACCTAATCTCCTTGGTTGCCTTGCTTCCAAAGTCATTACATTCACAAACTTTTACATTCATTCATATTAAACATTTATATATACACTATTTACAGATACATACATTATTTCACTAACTCAATTCATTTTTATATCATGGCTTAGTTTTATACTCCTTAACCTTATGCAGTCCTCCGACGGGAATCCAGATACCCCCAACCACAAACATTGTAACCCTCACCACGATGACCACAACTGCTTCTAGACCACAACTGCCTTCAAATAACCCGAACTCTGCAGCCGCAGAGCTATTGATGCATTCGGCTCCGGTCCTCGTCTCTTTCGATGTATCTCCCGTTGTTCACCTGTGGCGCCCTCAGTTCTTCGAATTGGTCAATGTCTAGCATTCTAATTTCTTTTTCTTTTCTGTTCCATTTTTATCAAAAGTTTCCAATTATCATTGATTATATTCGGATCATTAGAAGTACACAGCTTATCTCTGTTTTTTTTTTTCAATAAGTACTGACTCAGCAATCTGTAAGTGTCTTTCTGTTTTACATTTGTAATAATCCTAATATCTTCGAATTTCGGATATTCATTGTTTTCCAGGCAAAATTGAATTAAAGCAGTTTTAACCTCTTTTTTAGAGGCTAAAACTGCGTTAATTCAATGTTACCTGGATGGTTTTCTCATTTTATATGTTTATGTTACCTGGAAAACGATGAATATCCGAAATTCGAAGATATTAGGAAGCTAAAACCTAAATGTTTGAATATGCCTTCTGAAGATGGCCTAGGCTCCGCAGAAAGTACTAGAGGCAGGCGTGGTCATGGTGGTGAGGGTTACAATGTTTGTGGTTGGGGGTATCTGGATTCCCGTCGGAGGACTGCGTAAGGTTAAGGAGCATAATAAAACTGAGCCATGGTATAAATTAATTGAGTTTGTGAAATAATGTCATATGCATGTAAATAGTGTATATATATAAATGTTTGATATGAATGAATGTGAAAGTTTGTGAATCTAATGACTTTGGAAGCAAGGCAACCAAGAAGATTAGGTTTAGAATATTGACAGTTGAAAAAGAAATTGTATATAATGTGTATAAAGTTTTTGATAAGTTGGTAATAAGGAAATTTTGTGAGTATGGTGAATGTGTGTAAGCAATGTAATACACTGGCGTGCAAAAATTAAGGATGAGACGGTTTTTCGAATGTAACGTCATGCAGAAGTGCTCCACATCAACTCAAATCATACCATAAGATCCCCAAGATGTAAGAATATGGGACAAGTGAGCAAAACCGTCCAAACAAGGAATCTAAAGGATACAAAGGCACTTTATTGAAGAAGTAGCTTCGAGCACAACCAGACAGAAGACAGAAACATCCATGTGACAGGCGGGTGCCCTAGAAAAATCCAGTCTTTAGTAGGGGATATGATCACCCCTGACTGCGTTGAAGGATTTACAACATCTGTCCATGCTAAGGACGAGGTTGTCAAGGAGCTGTTGAGGCATCGCGGTCCATTCCTGTTGTAGCGCCAATCGCAGCTTCGGAATTGTTGCTGACGGCTGGTGACGCCTTGCCAAACGTCTCCCGAGAAGGTGCCACACGTGTTCGATTGGATTTAGGTCCGGGTACCTTGTGGGCCAATCCATGCGTTGAATATCTTCTCTCTCCAATAGCTCTGTGACAGCCACTGTACAATGAAGTGTAGTGTTGTCGTTCATGAAGAGGAACTCGGTACCCACAGCACCTCTAAACAGACGCACGTGAGGCAGAAGAACCTCGGACAATAGCAGACACCAGTGACTGAACCTCCTTGGAAGATGTAGAGGTCAGTACGGCTACTAAGTATGATACCGCCCCAAACAAGAACTCTGCCACCTCCAAACCGGTCCCTTTCGATGATGTTGGAGGTGTGATTGCGTGTTCCCTGCTCTCTCCAGATGTGTATATGTCCAGAATCGCTCATCAGACTAAATCGGCTCTGATCCGTAAAGAGAACTCGACCCCATTGCTGATGTGTCCAGTTCTTGTGTTCCTGGCACCACAGAAACCGCCGTTCCGATGAGCAGGCGTTAATGGCGCACACCGTACTGGTCGTTGTGCAAATAGACCACCTTTACCTTTGTACAGCCTCCTGGCCACGGTAAAATGCGATAACGGACGTCCAGTTGTCTGTTGCATGTGCCTTGCGATTTCTCCCGCTGTCTGTCTTTTCTCGCCTGTAGGACAATATGCCGGTCATCCTCCGCCGTAGTTTCTCGTGGACGACCACTGCTAAACTCTTGGACAGCTGTTCCTGTCGTTTGAAATGCTCTCCAAGCTCGTGAAATGATGCTGTGAGTGATCCCGATCTCCTCAGCCACACTAGTGACACTTCGACCTTCTTCCAACTTCCCAATGACGTGACCTCGGGTAAAGTCATCCAGATGTCATCTACTGGATTGCCCATTGGCCATATGACACGGTGGCAGCAACTCGATGTCATTCAAACCGATGTACACCGTGGAATAGCTTTCACCGAATTGCTGAGCGTGCACAGCCCGTGTGCTTTATACCCTTCCGATACTCCCCCCCCATGTCATGCTGCATATATACGCATGCCCTACCGTACCGGACCCTAGTCTATCTCCTGAGTGGTCTTTTGGTCCGTTCTGCCTGCTCATTCTGCTGTTATGCTAATTTCTTCTCTTCGTCCTTAATTTTTATACACCAGTGTATGTATATAAATGGGCTCAGAAAAAGATATAATAAGACTCCATAACTAGCAGAGTTTACACAAGAAGACACAGGGATGAAAGATATAGCAACCATGAGAGGCCTTCACATGTAATGACAAGTACCTGAAATATACGTGCAGCAAATGTTGACAAGCGGAACAAAAACCTGAAAAGGTGAGTTTCCATTAGTTGAATTTAACAACACGAAATGTAAATCCATGATTTTGCCTCTTAAAAAAACTTTAATTACACTGCTTGCTACTTCTGATGATCAGGAAAGGATTTCTAAAGTTCAAGTCTGAAGTGCTCTTTTGAGAAAATATTGGAGAAACGCCAGGAAACTTCAGCAGGTGGTTAAGAGTGTTTACTTAGAAGAGACGATGGTAGATGGAGACATGTCCATTTGCTTCTGCTGGTATTCTTGTGGGATGCAAGTTTCTTAACAGGAGAGAAGCTCCATGTGTCACCAATTACATCTGGCTCTTTTTGAGCTCTACTGCTTTGTCAATTATATTGATCTTAAAAGTAATGCCTTGTCCCTCATAAGATTTTTATTTGTAGCAGCAAAATTGTCAAACTTAGTGGCAAAATACTTGAACATATTGTTAATAATGTTAGCCTATTCAAAGTATTGTCCATCAGTTTCTGTACATTTCCGTCATCTTTTAACCCATTGGTAAAATCCATTTTGGAAAAAAATTCCTGAGGCTGTCGTTCCACCCATTAGTTCACAGCTAGTTTAACATTGTTGAAACGTTCCCCACAAAAGGTGTTTTTCAAAGGGGCAAACAGGAAAAAATCTGAGGGAGCCAAATCAGGACTGTAGGGGGTTGGGGCATCACTGTCCACCCCATTTTGACAATAGCCTGTGAAGTCTCCCATTTAATTGTGGAGATGTGCATTATCATGGTGTAAAACAACACTATGAAGTGGAATGTCACACCTTTTCCTTCTGATAGCTTCCTTTAGCTTGTAGCACGTAGTGAGCACTGTTTGTTGCACCCTATTCAAGGAAATAAGTCAAAACGACACTATGTTTTTCCCAGAAAATTGTCACCATCACTTTCCCTGTGGAACAAGTTGTGTTCACCTTTTCCTGCTAGGGGAAAGATCTGCAGTGCCATTCCATTGACACACATTTGGTTTCTGGGTCATGAAAGAACACCCAGGTTTAATCCCCCGTCACAACATTAGAGAAAAACACCCCCCCCCCCCTCCCTCTCATAACAGTCCAAGAGGTTCCAGCACATGTCCACCCTTTGCTCACGTTGTTCATGGGTTAGGTTTCTTGGGATCCACTTTGAACACATTTTTCTGTAGCGTAGATCCCTGATTAATGTTTCCATAGCACTCTGACCACAATGAATTGCGTCACACAACTCCTGGATTGTGACACGACGATCAGCTGTGATGAGGTCATTCATTCGCTGCCTGTTGGCATCTGTCACTGCAGTTGCGGGTCTTCCACTCCGTTATTTGTCCGACACTGAAATTTCTCCCTCTCGAAACCTCTTCTTCCATCTTCAGACATTACTGATATCGATTGTGGCAGCTACATACACCGCTAGGAGTCTTCCGTGCATTTCTGGAGCCTCACATCCCTCTTTTGCAGGAATTCAATTACGGCTCACTGCTTTTTTCTGTCATTCATGATCTTTATTTCCAATTCCAAAAAAATTTTTTTCCCATATTGGTAACATATCATAGTACATGTCAGTGCAGTTTCATTAAAATCACTTTAAAATTTCAAAAATTATTAAGGAGGAGGCTTTACTTTCACGATGCCCCATGTATTTCTAATTTACAAGTTATTTGTGTTCACTAATTACTTTTGTTGCTTTTGAAATTGAACTGCTATTTAAATTTTGTTGTTGTTAACTTTCTCAGCAAGGGCTGGTGAGCAAAAGGCAAAAATAAGTTGTATATTATTATGTACAAGTTATTTTTATATATATATTAAGGTATTGTTTCATCTCAAGCCTGGAAATTCAGGAATTTTCTAATGATTTGGCAAATTTGTAGAAGGACTGCATTTTGGATTGCGTGAAACAAGCTCTGTGGCAATCCTAATTCCTTGAGAAGTTTTAGAAAGTTATTTGATGCCACTGCTGTTGCTGAAATAACAACTGGTATGATCTGTGTTATGCTTTGTTTCCAGATCCTTTGGATTTACATTTGCAGGTTCTCATATTTTGAAGTTTTCTTAGATACTGTTCTTTAGATATTTTCCATAGTGGAACTGTTACATCTATCAATTGTGTCTTCAGTTTTTTGTTTACAATTATAATGTCAGGTTGATTGCAATCAACAGTCCTGTCTGTAATGATAGGTTTGTCTCAGTACATGATGTAATTTGGATTTTCAAGAATAGGTTCTGGTTGGCACTTGTAAAAAGTAATTAATATGGCCTTAGATTTGGCCATGGCTCTTGATGTAAGACCTTATCTACCTGGTCATATATGTTAAGGTATTGTTTTGAAGCAAGGAGAGAGCAGCTAGCTTAAATACACTGGCGGAAAGTGAAAAAAGAACACCAAGAAGAAGACGTCTGATACCAACAAAATTTATACAGCATAATAACGGAATACGGAGGATAACGTGATCAAAACATTGTGGCAAAATACAGCTGTATTTGCTGGTAAACTGAAAAATAACATTTCCATGTAACATAGTTAGCACGAGGTTGAACCGCCATGAACTGCTTCACACTGTGCAATTCTGGCATGGAGTCTGTCGTACAGATGTTGGATGTAAGTTTAGGGTATTGAGTTCCAAGCATCCTCAACCTGGACGCGTAAATCGGGGATGGTCATGGCTAGCCGTGGAGACCGGATAAGTCGTCCCATAAAATACCACACGTGCTCAATGGGGGACAAATCCTGTGAACGTGCAGGCCACGGAAGTTGTCTCACACCCTGAAGTGCATGTTGCGTTGCACATGCCGTGTGTGGGCGTACGTTATCTTGCTGAAAAACACCACGATGGACCGACCTTACAAATGGCACAACAACAGGCTGAATGATGATGTTGTTGATGTAGGAGGTGCTGTTTAACGTACCCGGTACAAACATTAGTTGTGTACGGGAGTGATAGCTGATCGCTTCCCACACCAGGAGACCAGGTGTAGGCCCTGTCTGTAGCTGGCGGATGCAAGAAGGGTGGAAACGCTCCTCTGTGCATCTACGAACACGCATACAGCCATCGGATGCTCCCAAGCAGAATCTGCTTTCATCGCTGAACACAACAGATCGCCATTGCGTTCTCCAGTGCAGACGTTGGCGACACCACTGCAGCCGTTCCTGACGGTGGGCTGGAGTCAGAGGTACACATGCCAGAGGCACACGTGCACGTAGTCCTGCATCCAGTAGATGGTTGCAGATTGTTCGCACAGTCACCTCAGGTGCAACAGCAGCTCGGATTTGCGTCAAAGTGGATGTTCTGCTTGACAACACCGCTCTTCTTATGCATCGATCGGTCCGCTCATCAGTCCGTCTGTGACTTCCGGTTCCACGTCTTCTCGTGTGGGAATGTTCCTTGGATCATCTACGCCACCATCGTACCACCACCGATACTTCCCGTCCAATTCGCTCAGCAATACGACGATACGACCACCCGGCCTTGCGGAGTCCGACTAGACGACCCCGCTCAAAGTCCGATAACTGCTGAAATCGTACACGTCTTCCATGTCCAGGCGTTGCAGCTTCTTCAGGGTCTTCGCACATGTCCGTACGCCGACAACAGATTACATTCACTTCGCCGTACTCCTTAAATACCACCAACGATAATTTGCATATTATGCCGTGCTGTGGCATCAGCGCTCACTGGTTGGTCCCGAAATTAACATACGTAAACTCGACCCCATTAACATTAAATTTACATATCATGAAATTTACATATGTTAATGGGGTCGAGTTTACACCTACGTAAACTCGACCCCATTAACATATGTAAATTTCATGATCGTCCGCCAATTTCTTCTTGGTGTTCTTTTTCCACTTTCCGCCAGTGTATGTTCTATGGTTTCATTGGCTTTCAGCTTATTCTATAGGTGCCACCATCTGCAGCTCTTGTTATGTGTTTCTTGTAGTTATCCATCGGATAACATGGTCTTGAATTCCAATGAAGAATTTTTTGGTCTCTAAATAAAGCTTATCTTTTTTTTAACCATTGTAATGAGGAGTTTTTATCAATGTTTTCCAGATCAGTTTGGATATTTACCATGCAGAATTTTGCCTTTCAAACTTTGCAGTGGATCTGAATTGTTTTCTTATTAAGGAAGGATTTAAGTAGTATTCAGATTCAGTGGGGTTCAAGTCTTCATCAGCTGCAGTTGCGGCTGTAGTGATGGCATGTTTTCTCCTCGTGAAGTACTGTTTCAGTTGTTTCTTTTCTTTTCTGCATAAAGACCTCATATATTGGTTAGCCCCTTTCTTCCTCTTTTTTTTTTTTTTTTCAGGTTTTAAACTGATGATTTTGGATGGTGGCATCTGTATTTAGTTAAAAGTCTTCTAGTGAGTTTGTCAAGTTCCTGCAGATCAGTGTTGGTCCATTTAAGGATCCCAAAAGAGTATGTTAACATAGGAGTTGCCCAGGAGTTGATATCAATAATTTTATTTTTGGAGCATAATTTAATGTTCAGAATTTATTTTAGGTGATTGGTGTATTTAGTAATGTTTTTTTTTTTTTAAGTCTGTGTGATTTAACCTTCCATTTTGATCTATTCCCAGATATTTATTAGTTTGATCATCTTCAAGGTTATCTATCAATTGATTCTAAGGGCACAATTTTAAGCGATTTTCCTTTCTTGATATTCAGCATTGCTCATTTGTTGAGGCCAAATTCCAAACCCAAATCATCACTGAAAATTTTAGTTGTTTTGATTAAGCTGTCAAGTTGTTTTTTTGCTGTTGGCGTGTAGCTTTAGGCCATCCATATATAACAAATGGTTAACTTTCCTTTGATATATTTTAATATTGATATGGTACTCACCTGGATTTTGATTCCCCAAACTACTAGAGAGGGTTTAAAGAGAAGCAAAACCACATTAGGCTTAGTGATTTATTGCTAATGTACCAGTTTATTATATTCACTTATTTCATCAATATTTTCATGTTTCATCTACTTCTTACTCATTTGCAGTGAAGGCACTGGTTCACTGTAGTTCATATAGTTCATGTACACTACTCACAAAAAGTTATGGTTATTGCTGTTGCAAAGAGAAACTATGATGATATGCAAATTTAGTGACTATTGGAGATTGGTTATCAGCGTAGGTAGCTGCATCATGACAACACTTTGCGTGTGAGCCCTGATAAAAGTACTCTACAAAAAATGGAAAATGGGTCATTTCACTGCATGGTCTAGAATTTGCTGAATGTATTGCTGGGTGGTTAAAAGTCAAAGACAGGACTATCATTCATGATGGATTTAGGGGACTATCTTCTTACACGGTCATTAGTAATTTAAGGGCCAAATATAAATAGTTGGAATTTGTAGCAGTGATCCCACATTTTTGATATGTCATGACCTCCTGCTACAGTTCTGAATGTAGTGTTATTCTAGGGTTAAAACTGTTATCAAAAATAGCTTTTGTGATTTTTAGTCAGTAAAAGTACTTTAAAATGAAAAACATAACTGACTTTGATTTCTTCTTTCCAGCATGTTCCTGCTTCATTTATTCATTTATTTATACTTTTTTTTTTTTTCATGAACATTTTTATATAAGAATTGGCTGTTTAATATTTCTCACTTCATTTTTGTTCAGGTATCTTTTGATAGTACAAACCGGTTATAACCAAAAGTGTAACACCTGTAATTCATGCAGTGAAACATATGCTTAGCTGCCATGGTGGTGCAGTGGTCTAAGCTATAGCTTCTGATCGTTTGTCCGAGATGGGTTCATATTTGAATCCCGGTGAGACATGGATGTTGTGTTTGTCTTCTGGCACTGGTTCTCTCCCTTCCCTGGAACCAGTGACTCTAAATTAGGAATGGGTAACTGCTTATAGCCCACTGAATTGTGCTCACTGTGGTCATTAATCCTCCAATCAAAAAAAAAAAAAAAAAAGAAAAAGAACTATACTTACAAGCTGGAATTCATAATCAGTATAACCCTCTAAGAATGGCTATTAACTGCAAATAAATAAATAAGATAATAAAGGGAAAACATTTGGGATATTTAATGTCATCATGCTTTTCATTTTTATATTATCTCATTAGATTACCTAAAGTGTGGCATTGTGCAGTCCCATGGACCATATCACTTGTTAGTGTATGTTTTATTCATATATGCAATAGACCTAATGACTTTTATGTATCACAAAATGTTGTGTTCAAAGCTGTCCCATAAGTTGTGCAGTCCAATGAAAAGTACAATGTCACTGATGCATGAAAAGAAACTAAAAATTGCCTCTTTCCAAGGTTTGTGGTTTGGGTTTGGGAAAAATCATCTGACTTTTCAGATCACGTACGTTGCATTACTCCCTGAACTTAAGACTTATTTGCTGTGTCATCATCTTTCTCATTGCTTTTGTGAAAGCTGAATTGAATTAATGTGATTTCATTCACATTGCATTTGGAATACATTTGCTAGTTTTTGGCTTCCAGAATGTTTTATAGTCAGTAATTGGACATCATGACCCTGGGTTGTTTGTGAATATCAGTCTGTCATGACCTCACTTTGAGGATGATGATATTACCAGTTTATACTAACTGGAAAGTGATTTATAGGATTTTACAAATATAGACAATTTTGAGGAAGGAATTGATGAAATCATTGAGAGTACTCATAGCAGCATTTCAGAACAGTCAGAAGAAGAAACCAGATAAACACATCATGAACAAGAAAGTTTGCCTAATAAAGTACAAGAACATGAGGCTGTCAAAGGAATTACATTTGTTTATGAAACACCTTCTTGGAATCTGGAAAGAGCAGGTTAGGAGAAAAAAAAAAAAAAAAAAAAAAGGGTGAAAAATTAGCATGAGAAAATAGGAAAACATGCTTTCTATTTCGAGCAGCAAAGAAGCCCAAACTGCCTCTTTTTGTTCTTTCAATGTACTAGTATGTGTCAAGTGTGCAACTCCAGTTCCTGAAGCTGAATGTGATGTCAGTTCAGTAACTGCTGTTTTCCAGGAATTCATGTTGGAGAGACCAAATACTTTTTCCGTGAAGAATGTTTCATCAACAGCAGATATGCAGTCTTTGTAGTGGGCATATTTTATTATTTTCTTAGGAGAATTTAAAACATATATGATTCAGATTAAAACTTCTGAGTTCCAATAAGATTTTCATGAATTCCAGTAACAAAATTTTAAAATATCAAAATTTTTGTCACATTTGTATCTCAGGGTATTACTAAAATGGAAAACAGTAATTAATATAATTCTTTCTGCAACAGGTCTTCATTTAGGGTTACAATAAGTACAGCTATCTCATGGACTACATAAATGCTCTTTACACACGAAATATGCAGGCTTATGGGTTAAAACCAGTGGCGTATATTCAAGGCTAGCTAGGCTAGCTGCAGAGCCCAAAGAATGCACAAATAAAAGTCAATTAAATATACACAAATAAAAGTCAATTATCAACGGTATTAAGATATATCTATGCTTTCGGTGCGAGAAAAAACACGAACAGATTCGCTTCTTTCGATTATGAGAATCAGTCTGGCGAGCGATGATCAATGGCATAACGCAGTAGGTCTTTGAGCGCCTTCGCTGTTCTGATGCGAAGAGTCCATACTATTGCCTGCTAGCGTTTCCATGACAACATGAATGAGCTACGGAGCACGTGAGTGGACCATTGCTTGGCTCAAAGGTTTCACTAAAAAAAATTGAAGCCTTCAAACTACTTCAGTCCTTCCATGCTTCCAGCGCGTATTTCGCGAGAGTTGTTTCAGTTTGTGTGAAGTGTCAATGAATTAAAAATCAGGGATATTATATCTTAAATTCTTGGCTTTGTTAGATTGGAACTGTGTTGATAAATTTTGTGAAAGCTTCTCTGAACATCTATCAGAGCTTAAAGAACTCTATGCTTCAAATTTTGATACAGCTCGATTAAAAAATAAACTGAAGGTGTTTTATTCCCTTGATGAATACAAAACAAATCAGTAAAAGATATTACTTGTTACTTACAGTTGACTAATTGGACATAGTGATACTTGCGAATTCGCCGTCATGGGTAGTGCAACGGATAGCGCGCTCGAACGGTAATCGGGAGATGCGGGTTCGATTCCTGCTCCACGGTGATGAAATTTTCAAGTTTTCTGATGTGATGTAATTCACGTGTGAAACAGTAATTACAATAAATTCGGCGATGTCCGATTGCTGTGTTAATTATCATGACGTATTTACCATGTATTATGAGGAGAATATTTCTTTAACTCTGAATTGGACATAGTGTTTATTGAGGTGTACAAATTAGCAGATCTAATATTAAACTTTTCATCAACAACTGCAACTGCCAAAAGAAGTTTTACCGTATTAAAAAGAATCAAGATATATCTTAGAGCCACACAAGAAGAATCAAGATATATCTTAAAGCCACAAAAAAGAATAAAAGAATCAAGATATATTTAGAGCCACATATTCAAGCAACTTGGCTGGTTTGTTAATAGAGAAAAACATTATTTTTAAATATGAAAAAGTACACGGAAGAAAGTTTTTTGTGAAAACGTAACACTCAAGTTCACACAAAAGGAAAGAAGTTCTTCACCAAAGTTGGGCTGAAAACTTCTGTTTATCTTCAGTTTCCTTTGGAATGCAACAGGTGTGTTTCATCACAACTTATATTTATATTGTGATGTTATTTGTCAAGCGCCATTCTATGGAGTTCATGTACAAATAAGTGTTCAAATCCTAATCCTCATAATTATTTGGTACCATGTGAGCAATAACATGTACTTAAAATTTAGAAAAAATATTACTTCTATTATTTAACAATTAAAAAATAAACTCCACAATGACATCTGGTTCAAAAACTATGACATCTGGTTCATTCTTTGTTTTGCATTTGTTTTTTTTTGGGGGAAGGGGGAGCATAATATTATTAAAAGCAATGTTTTTAACACTTTAAATTCTTGTTATATCTCATTTTTACATACCATGTGTATGACCGTATATGTATATTGATGTGCTTTTTTCTCTTATTTTATTTTTAACCTAGGCCAGCAAGTTCGAGTGTTGTCTTACAACAAAACTGGTGAATGGTGTGAAGCACAATCATGGAATGGGCTTGTTGGTTGGGTTCCAAGTAATTACATTACTCCTGTAAATAGTTTAGAAAAACATTCTTGGTACCATGGTCCTATATCACGCAATGCAGCCGAGTACTTGCTCAGCAGCGGGATCAACGGTAGTTTCCTGGTCCGGGAGAGTGAAAGCAGTCCCGGGCAACGCTCAATATCAGTTCGCTATGAAGGAAGGGTTTATCATTATCGCATTAATGAAGATTCAGACGGAAAGGTATGTTGTTTTTAAATTTGTGACCTGCATCATTTATGATGTATTTGGTTGGCCACAGCATTATGCAGTTGAAATTAAAGTTTGCACAATTGACGTTTCAGGCACAGTAAAGTTAAAGTTTAAGTAATTGTCTATTGAATTTTCGTGGAGTACATATCCCAGCTTCATCAGGCCATCTAGTGTAAATAAAGCTCATGTTAACCCATAGCTTTTCCCTATGATTATGTAAATTAACCATGAAAATAATTTAACTAATTCTTACATTTCTTTGTCTTATTAAGGAAAATCCTGCATTTTCTACATCTCTTTTGCACTGTATGATATCTGAAAGCAGCGGTTGCTCTGGCATTTTTGAAGTTTTCACCAAATTCAATTTTTTTGCCAACCCATTTGCCAAATTCAATTTTTTTCCCCAAATGGAATCTGAAATATCACCAATACTTTTGCCAAAATTTTTTATGCATCCCCAAACCATTTTCTTTTTTTTTTTTTTTTTAATTGCGAAGAATGCGATCGGCAGCACAATCCCTGTGAAAAAAAAAAAGTCCCAGCGTCCTTGTGAAAATACCTCATGCTGAGTTTTAACATGCCTTGATGAAAATTCATTCTCTAAAAAGTAGTGGTAAAAAAAAAAAAAAAGTAAGTGGGTAGCAAAAAGTAACACGAAAGATATTAAGAAGGTTTAAGGCCGCAAAAAGGTTAATGAACTGTCTTGAAAAACGGGAAATTTGTTTTATGCAAGTTCCTGGTATGTCTTGACTTCGATGTCTTTCCGCCTCATCAGACGTCATATAAGCACAAGGGAAATGAAATGCAGGATTTTACCTAATAAGAGAAAACATGTGAGACATTTTTTCTAACACTTAGGTATTTTCATGATTAATTTGCATAATCATGGAGTAAAGCTAAAGATTAACATGAGCTTTTCTTATATGTATTTGTTATGCATTTTTAAGAAGGAGCAAAATAAGTTTTTTGCTGGAATTAAAATTTACATTTCATGTAATTTGTGTTCCATCAGTTATGATATTAGTGATACCAACAATATGTGGTTTTGCAAGATATTTCTATGTACTTGAGAGGAATTTAGGTATTCTTTAGTTAGCATTTTGTTTGAAAGTGGTGTTGAAATTTATTACCTGATTATGGAATGTACTGGATCCATACCCCTTGATAGAATCAGTTTTGAAGTTATCATTACCAGTTGCTAATCCTGATTGTTTTTCAGCAAGTGTAAAATATTTACAAAGTGAACAGAACATTTTGTCCACTTCAGAATTGTACTGAGCTAAAAGTCTTCGGCTACTGCTGCCCAAATGCATGTGGCCACCGATTGCAGTCATATTTACAATCATGGATACTTTCAGATATACATGATTTCCTTTTTTGATCGAGGTTTGAAACTGATACCATAACACACCAGTTCCTTCACTGGTCCTCAAGTTTTTTTCCAAAATTTTACCACTGCTAAAAAGCTGATTGACTGAACAGAAAGCTGGACATCAAATTAAGAAATCTGAATTTCGTCTACCATGTGTACTCATGTATAAGTCATCCTCCACCCCTCCTACTTCAACAGCTAAAAATTGGTGAAAAACTAATTCCAAGATTTTGGACAACATATTTATTTAAATGAATTATGTAAATTCCTGAGATTGACTCACTGTTGAAGTTTATTATTAGGTGTGCAACTTAATTCTCGGCCCCTAACCACAAGTGATCATAGAACACCGGCAAATGCAAATAGCTGTGTGCGATAATGGCTGATTACAGTGCCATCCAACAGCTTTCCAGGCAACCGTAACCACTCACAGCTGTAGTGACAAAAGAGACGAAAGTTGACGGTGAAAGCAATGCCGTTCGAGAAGCAACATTTGAAGCACTGCCTTCTGTACGCATTTCAGCTGAAAAAAGTGCCGCAGAAGCCCAGCAAATGATCTGTGCTGCTTTGGGTGAGGCTGCTGTGTCCTACAGTACGTGTAAGAAGTGGTTCCAACGGTTAAAGCAGGGAAATTTTGATCTCCGTGATGCAGAACGTTGACGATGAGGAACTGGAAGAACTGTTGGACGTGGATCCCTATCACACACAGTCGGAGCTTGCCCAGGAACTCGGAGTAACACGGCAAGCCATTGCAAAGTGCTTGCACAAGCTTGGACGGATTCACAAGGAGGGTGGTTGGGTGCCCCACCAACTCACAGCTGCGAACAAGTCTAGGCACTATGATGTTGCTGTGTCCTTGCTCTCCAGATTCAAGAAGAAGGATTTCTTCCACAAGATTTTGACCTGTGATGAGAAGTGGATCCTCTACGATAATCCTAAGCGGCGCAAATTGTGGGTTTATCCAGGTCAGCCTACCACCAATACCGCCAAACCGAATATCCATGCCAGGAAGTTGTTGCTGTGCATATGGTGGGATTAGCGCGGTGTCGTACACTATGAGTTGCTCAAACCTGGTGAAACGGTCAATGCTGAGCATTATTGTCAGCAGCTCATTCATGTGAGGGACGCAATGGAGGTGAAAAGGCCGTACACCGGCAAGGGCAGAAGGTAGGTCCTATTGCTTCAGGATAACGTGTGTCCTCACACTGCAAAAACGACTTTAAACACGGTCACCGACCTAGGATAGGAGATTTTGTCCCACCCGGTATATTCTCCAGACTTCACCATGTCGGATTATCACCTCTTTCGTTCCCTGCAACATCACCAGTGATACGAGCTTCACTTCTGTCGAGCAGGTCCACACAAGTATTGATGACTTTATCAACTCGAAACAGCCCTCTTTTTTCCGCAGTGACATTTGGCAGCTCCCTGTTCGATGGCTCAAATGTATCCGACACGACGGGGATTATTTCCCTGATTAGGTACATATTCAATTTGCTATTATTTGCTGTCAATGTGTCGTGCCTGTGGCTGAGAATTAAGTTGCACACCTAATAATAGCTCCCATATCATCCATTGCATTAATTATGCAGCATTTTTTGAAAGACTTCATAACCATTTCTAGTGAAATTGTGTCCCACAATTCTTTCACCCCAAAAGCAACAATGCCAAGGTTGGCCTTTTTCAAGTTACCACATTTTGTAAAACACCTTATCTTTGCTCTTCCATAATGCTGAACACTGACACAATTGGTGGGAACAAGGCCACCAGATCCCATGCTTATTGTGAAAACTCATGGTTATGCTCCTTCCCAACATCCAAGTGATTTATCTGGTGTCTGACTGACTCACTGCGTGTCAGCAAAGATGAAGTGTCGAGGTCCGACAGCGGAAACAGCAATTCCTTCTTGTTTGGAAGCAAGGAATTCCACACTCTGAATTTGAAAAGGGGTTTGTTTCACACTCATCATATTAGTGTCACCTATTTCCATAGAAATATCCTGCTCTGGGTGAAAAAAACATTCCGTAATTTATTTTATTTTATTTTTTGAAGTACCTCCAAAGTGTTATGTGAATTCTTCCAGTGCAGTTGTTGGTGATTGTTCACGTTTGATATCGTGGCTCTCTGTGCACCACTACATGTTATAAGTAGTGAAATGCGAAACAGGGTTGAATGTTATTTTAAGAATGCATGTACACAGTCGTATCAGAATAATATGACCACCTACCTAATAATGGGAATAACCATTCTTGGCCTGGAATACAGCTGCAAGAGTGTGTGGCATGGACGCAATGAGGCCCTGGAAGGTTGCCCGAGGCACTCATGCCTATTTGGACTGTACCCAAGCTTGGAGGTCCCGTAGATGACGTGGTTGTGGCTCGGCACTTCGAACCTGTTCATCCAAATAGTCTCACAAGTGCTCTGTGGGATTGAGGCTGGGTGATTTCGCTGGGCAAAAGCCAACAGAGTCATCACTGTCGTATTTCCGGAGCCAGTCGTGCAGCCCCTTGGCGACGTGGCATGGCACATTGTCCTGTTAGTAGACACCATCACCACCAGGGTAAACGTCCAACATGAAGGAATTCATGTGGTCAGTGAGGATGGGCAGGTAGCCATTGGTGTTCATAAACCCATCCGTTGGTACCAGCGGTCCCAGTTCATATCAGGAATACACCCCCAGACATGCACACTGCCACCGCTGGCCTGTACTTGACTGACAAGCGTGCCCAGGTGTTGATTCTTGTGTGTCTGACGCCGTATCTGCCACCACCCATTACTTCGATGGAGTAAAAACCATAATTTGTCAGGGAAGACAGCTATTTCCCACTCTTCTACTGTCTAATAGCGGTAGTCTCATGCGGTGTCATTGCAGATGGACCTGGGCTAACATGAGTGCCTTGACGCAGCATTGACTTTGGAGACCCATGTGTAACAGGATTTGCTCCACTGTTATGGGAGATACGTACCTAGGTGCCCCAGCATGAATTTGCATGGTCAATTGCTGCATCGTTGTACGTTAGTTGCCCTTTACCAGTTGACGGACGCGACATTCTCCTCTGGGGTCGAGAGCCTTTGGGGCTCCACTGTTATGACATCGGGAGGTACTTGGTGTGCCAGTGGTCCATACTTGGCACACCCTTGCAGGGTTTGTATGGTCCTTAAAAGTCCTTAAGAACTCCTTAATTTCCATTTGCCTTTTTAAGGGCCCTTAAAAAGTCCTTAAGAACTCCTTAATTTCCATTTACCTTTTTTAAGGGCCCTTAAGAACTCCTTAATTTCTGTTCTGTTTTTAAGGGCTCTTAAAAAGTCCTGGAAAACCGCATATTTGGTAAAGGGTTAAAGGTTAAAGGTCCGTCGTAAATTTATTATTTTTAACCAAAGAAATGCGCGTGTTACTCAGGCCTGCTGGTTTCATTAGTGTGATGAGTGATGATGGTTTTACGTCACTAGATCCACTAGATCCCATGTGGCAAAAGTTTACCCATGTTCTGTATTGCTTTTGGCAGTTTGCCAACCAGCTACCTTCAAATCCCTTTGGTTTAGATTAGATTTATCGCTGGCTTCTTGTTTTCTTTGCGCAGGGTCAGTGCAGTTCAGATCATTATCTTCTGTTATTTATTAGAGAATGTGGTACTAAGTAAAGAGCATAGAGCTTCTGTCTTTTTAGCTAGACAGAAATATGTTCAATATTTAGATGCAGATAAAAAAAAGTGTGCCAAGCAACATCTGGGAGGAAACGTACAAAAAACTGAAAGTAGAAAAAAAGGAGCTGAAAATGATTTCATTGTAGGCCTACGTCCTTTGTTTGACCTCAAAAAAGTGAATATGTACATAATATAATTTCCTTGCAGTCATTGTTAAATTGCATTACTGTTTTTTAAGTTTAAGAGCAAAAAAAGATGAATAATAGAAGTAAAAATTTTGAAGGAAATTTCATAGGTGTCTTGTTGTTTCTGCAGTTTGTTTTAGCTTTTACAGCTATACACTATTGCCAAATGTTGAAAATCAACCTGCATTAAGTGTATGGAAGAAGTTACTACAAGTGCTACAGCTGTAGAATTAAAAAAAAAAAAAGTGCAACAGTTACACAAGCAAAAATGTGTTATTCATCCAAATTTACGAAAACCAAATTTTTCTCCAGATTTGGGAATTCAGAAGCTGTGTAGTAAATAAAAAAAATAAATAAATAAATACTTAAAAGAAAGTGTGCTTCACTGTTCAGTTTTGATTCTTTGAATTCTGCCAACGTAGTTTTGAAATTTATGCAAGCATTTTTATTGAACTTAGGGCTTTCAATTCCGATGATATGATTTAAGTTACGATGAACTTGTGTTTTTTGATTTGATTTAGATAGTGTGTTTACTTGCTTCATTAACCTAAAACAGGTCTAACAAGCTGTGCTGCATTTTTTATAAAAGTGTTATTTTTCCAGCTGCAGCACTTGTAGTGATGCCACCCACAGAATTAATGCATTTAGTTTCTTAGCCTGTGTCCGTACATATTTGTAAAAGTAATTCTAATGGAAGGAATTAAGTTATTGAATGGAAAGGTAAAGATACCAAAAATTTTAAAGACTGACAATCACAGCCATATGAAATTCTAAGCTGTATTTGTAATACTGTTTTTGTTAAAATGAATTTGTAAATTAATAAAAAAATATAAATTCGGATAAACATTGAAGGAAAAACAAATGCAAATGTAAAAAGTTTCCGAAACCACAAAGATGAGCCTATAATCACAATTAATGGGTGAAAATTGAAATTCCGAAGTAAACAAATTTTATGCTTCACACCACAATACGAAGAAGCAGAGTGTTAGTTCTGTAGATGCAACGATATGCTTCAGGACAAATAATGGATCCAGTATTACCAGTAAGTAATGTAAATAAGGAACTTTGGTACTTACGTATTAACGCCACCGCAGCTACAGATTTGGCGGTTTAAGTGCCACCAATCTACACCTAAAATTTTTGCGACAAATCATAAAATAAAACACTTTATTTAAAAACAAAGTAGTCAATCGGATTTCGGTGGAAAATGGGCCGATATAGAGTTCAACATAGATTCAAAACAGTCTCTATTTTCTTTCACCTGATGCTGTCGCCATATGAACGTATTAACGCCACCGCAGCTACAGATAAAACACTTTATTTAAAAACAAAGTAGTCAATCGGATTTCGGTGGAAAATGGGCTGATATAGAGTTCAACATAGATTCAAAACAGTCTCTATTTTCTTTCACCTGATGCTGTCGCCATATGAACTCTGATAAATAAGATTCCAAATGATGTCTCGCTGTCCCCCTATGTCTCTTGTTCCTCCATTTAGCACTGCCCCACATTCTCTCAACTGTTTATGTATGAACTCCTGTATCAGGATCAATAAAATTGTATTTAGGATTAACTTTAGCATGTAGGAATCCTTCTATTTCTATTCTATTTGTTTGGTAACCTTTCCAACTGTCAGAATAAATTGTGCTACCATCTGCAATGTTTTCAATAATTTTATCAAGAAGGGTACAGCCAGTTCTATTAGGAACAGTGACAACAAACAAATCTTTTGTTTCTCTACATATACCACCAAACACCCACTGTTCGGGTAATACTCGACCACAATTATTTTTACGTTTAGTAAACAAACTTTCATCAATTTCCACAATGCAGTCTGGTCCACCTACCTTCTTGTTCAGTTTATTCTCCATATCCAAGACACATAATTCACGCATGTAATTGTTCCAATCTATAACAGTTTTATCTGATAAATCAAGTTGCTTTTCACAAAATTTAATCGACGTCAACTCCTCGCACCAGCAGTATATGAATCTCAAAGCTGAACAAAATGGAATTCTGCTTCCCTCAAACCAGTTGTCTTTTCTAAGTCCCACTTGCTGATCACACTGTCTTAAATTACATTTCCAAAACTTACGTTTACCGAAATAAAGTTTCATGTCATGGGAATTGGTACATTTTCGTTCTTTTGGTAAAATATTTCGCTCCTGAAAAAATAAAATTGCATCTTGTTCTGTTTTTGGCAAATCCCAAATGCGCATTTTCGTAGCACTAAAAAATGGCGTCAAAAATCAGCAAACAAAAAGGCAACAAAGAATCCAAAATGTAAATGCCTGCGTGTGCGAACAACAAGATTGCTCTTTATTGGCGCATTAGCACAACTTCTGCTGTGGTGGCGTTAATGCCTGCGCATGCAAACAACAAGATTGCTCTTTATTGGCGCATTAGCACAACTTCTGCTGCGGTGGCGTTAATACGTAAGTACCGGAACTTTTAAGTTAGTTGGTTTTCCTGTTGGAGTATTTAGGTTTATATTAGTACAACTAATTTTAATTCATATATTTGTGCAATGGAATATTCATTAGTTTCAACAAAATTGATTTTTTGTGTTAAAATGACTTATGTTGTAATAGTTAACTCACATTTTGTATATTGTGTATATTTGCATGCAGCGATTATGAAGTCCTTAAAAATATTTAAGGGTCCTTAAAAATAGCCTGAAGGTCCTTAAGAACTCTTTAATTTCCATTTTCAAAAAAGAGTACGAATCCTACCTTGCTACAGCACCTCACAGACAGCCCACGAAGTCTGCTGTTCCTGAAATGCTCCCACCCTTAGCGCCATAGCTGATGATCATTACTTTTTGAACGTCCACAAATTGATCATTACTTTTGAACCTCTGCCCTTCATGCTCATGTAGTGCACTATGGCTCATCAAATCATATGTAGAGGATTTTAGGAAGGGAGTGTCTGACCCCAGGTCTTAAACAACCCGTAGAAAGAGGAAGCTAGGAGATTTGGGCTAGAGTACCCGATAGGAAAGTGACACGGAAGAGAGGCAAAAAAACACCCTTATTTATTATTGTGTGTGTGTGTGTGTTACGTGACCATCTGATGCACGGCAGGTATTTAGTGGTTCGAGCGTTCGTACCTGCCTGGGATTGAACCTGAGGTTATCTCTGTGTCAGTCACAAACGTTGACCACTAGGGTCTGAAAGATAGATCATAGATCATATGTAGAGGATTTTAGGAAGGGAGTGTCTGACCCCAGGTCTTAAACAACCCTTAGAAATAGGAAGCTAGGAGATTTGGGCCCGATAGGAAAGTGACATGGAAGAGAGGTAGAAAGACACCCTTATTTATTACGGGAAGGGGGGCAGTACCCGGGGTCGGACGACTTAACGTGGACATCCGACGCACGGCGGGTATTTAGTGGTTTGAGCGTTCGTACGTGCCTAGGATTGAACCTGAGGTTATCTCTGTGTCAGTCACAAACGTTGACCACTAGGGTCATAGATCATATGTAGAGGATTTTAGGAAGGGAGTGTCTGACCCCTGGTCTTAAACAACCCTTAGAAATAGGAAGCTAGGAGATTTGGGCTAGAGTGCCCGATAGGAAAGGGACAGCGGAGCGAGATAGAAAGGGGGAGGAAGACGCCCTTATTTATTACCAGGGGGCCAGTACCCAGGGGCCCACGGCTTAATGTGCCAATAAGGACTATGGCTCATCTGTCCTGGCTGGCTGCTTATATCTTCATGTGGTTGACCTTGTCACATGCACTCTGTGATGCGTCTGAGCAAGTACACTGTAATTCCAGGGGTGGTCATATTATTCTGATATGACTGTGTATGCTTAAAAAACCTGTAGAATGGAATGTGATAAATCTCTAACTCATACAGAGGGTGAGTCAAAAGTTTTGCAATATCTGTATAAACGCATGTGCTGTGATCGGTATGTCATGTGTTTAAACTAGTTCAAGTTGCGTATTGAAGTCAGTCAAAAGGGATATAAAGTGGTAGTCATTGTTGTGAACAGCATTGCATGTCATTGTTCTGACTGTGGTGGGGATGCCAAAAGATGAACAGCCACAACTGGCTAATTAGAGAACTTTGCTTTAAGCGTTTGAACTCGGCCATAACGCTGCTCAAACAACCCGAAACATTTGTCATGCGAAAGGGGAAGGTTTGGTGGACCACAGCATCACAACCAGATGGTTCAAGAAATTTCGCTCAGGTGACAGAAACCTGGACGATTAGCCACGGTCAGGTAGGCTATGAACCTTGCGCCAGGATTTAGAGGCAAATCCGACAGCCAGCACTCAGAGGTTATCAGGCGAGCTGGGCATATCACAAACCACCATGGTTCGTCACCTTCAGGACCTTGTCAAGGTCTACAGGAGCTGCCACATCATCCCTAGCAAATTGCCAAGTGGAATGTGCACGGAACTCCTAGAAAACCTGAATGATGTATGTTTCATCAAGATAATAGTTACATGCGATGAAAAGTGGGTCTATTTCCATAATCCTAACAACCAATGGCAGTGGTTGAGCCCAAGCCATCTTCCTGAACCTGTTGCCAGGCATGGGCGCTTCAAACACAAGGTGATGCTCTTTGTCAGGTGGAATTTCGAGGGGATAATCCATTACGAATTTGTTCCTGACGGTCGGACCATCAACGCCAACCTCTACTCTGAACAGATGGAGCGGATATATGCTGTTTTGGACAAGAAGTACCCATCACTTGTGAACAGAAAGCACGCTTTCCTACAGCAGGACAACACTCGGCCTCATACCACTCGACTGACCTGGGCAAAACTCCAGGAACTTGAGGACATCGAACTGGTGCCACACCCAGCATATAGTCCAGACCTTGCCCCATTGGATTATTACTTGTTCTGGTCCATGGCCCACTCGCTTCACGGGTGGCACTTCAACATCCAGGAGGAGGTGAAAGCAGGGATGAAGGAGTTCTTCGCCTTGAAGGACAAGAACTGGTACCACAGCGGAATTGAAGAACTGGCTGACAGATGGCTAAAGATGGTGCAACACAATGGCCTATATTTTGAGTGCCAATCAGTTTTCATCGTAAAGGTGCATATGAAGACATAAAGTAATCTAATGCAAAACTTTCGACTCACCCTTTGTAATTTTCTTGTCATTTTGGTGTGAAATCTCCTTCAGCGTTGCATGTATCCATTGACGGATGGAAGGAGTGTCATTTCTCCCTATGTCTTGAGAGCAGAATAATCATACCTACCAGTTATTATCCATAGCTATGCCCCTTCCCCCTTCAAAGTGGGGGGGGGGGGGCACAGCTGAGGATATAATGGATAGAGGTCGGAAAAAGTATTGTGGAGTGACACGTGGAGAGCTGCGGTCTAAAATGTAAACAAACCAACTGGCAAATACCAGTGGAGAATTCACATAACACTTTGGAAGTCTCTCTATTTTTTACTGACCCACCTATAAGCCGACCTACCCCTTCCCACTTTGAAAGCAGGATTTCTTCCAAAAACGTCTGTCTTATGTGTGAGTATATACAGTAAGTTTCTGTAATTGTAAATGGCACCACTGTAGAAATCCACTGTAAAAATATTGTTGTACCCCGGCTGCCAGACTATTGAACAGTCTGGTGCTTAAGGCATCTGGTGGCCCCTGGACAAGGGGGCTCTGTCCAGAGCATACTAACTCGTTTTCTACAGGTAAAAGTGAATTATTTTACCTCTTGGGTCATCTGCATCTCAGCCATTATTGTCTGAATTAATTCCACCACTTTATCTGATCTCCAGAAGGCTGCTTTGTAGTTTTGATCCAACATCCTGGCACAGAACAAGATTTCTTAATGTGCAGAATTTCAGGTTGTCTACTGCTGTAATGCCAGAAGCCATGCTTTTCCAAGAGAAATTATTCTGCATCTCTCCAGTCTTAGTGCAACCATGCACCAGAAAAGGGGTATCTCCAACCTCCTTTTCCTTGTGGTAAAATCTACCACTTGGAAGGCTCTTTGTTCATCTGGCCAACTTCTTTGGACAGAAGCTTTTTTTCTGCAAAAGAAAACTATACCAGGGGATCACCCTGGTCTCACTATGGAGTCCATCCCTTTACCTTCATGGGCTTGTTCAGGCTACCTTTTTTTCGGTAATTCAAATTTTTGCATGCTCTATTGTTGCAGGCCTGTATTCACTCAGTTGTCAATAGTAATTGCTTTAGAAGCATTTAAGCATTTGGCATGATGTAAGATGGTAAGAGTACAGAGCTCTTGCATTCTGAAATATACTTCCATAGCAACACTGTTAGGGACGAGACACATTACTTATAGTTGCTACATTCCATTGCTCTGTTTTGGCACTTTTGCCTTTTCTGCAATCCCATTAAAGCACAGCCCCACTCTACTCTGCTGACATTTAATCTCGGACACTGGCCAAATGCTATTCCACTGTTCTGCAACAGGGCATCCCAGTGTGCACGACCAAAACACATGGGGTACAAAACGCGTTCCCCACACCAAACAACCCAAGCTTCCATTTGTTCTCGTATCCTTTTCTTATGCAAAGGAAGAAACTACTGGCTGTTAATTTTTAACCAACAATTAACCCTGCTCGTGCCTCATACAAAACCCGCTAATTGGATTCATTATGGCCGCCCTGGTGGCGCAGTGGTCTAAGTGATGGCTTCTAATCATTCATCCAAGATGGGTCTGGGTTTGAATCCTGGTGAAGCATGGATGTTGTGTTTGTCTTGTGGTACTGGCTCTCTCCCTTCCCTGGAACCAGTGGCCCTAAATTAGGGACGGGCGACTGCTTGTAACCCACTGAGTTGCTTATGGTGGTTGTTAGACCTTCAATCAAAAAAAAAAAAAAAAAAAAAAAGAATTCATTATGCTACCCAAAATTCGTAACAACATTAAGCATTATTTTGCGTCTGTCAATTGGCATGCATTTTACTTTTTATGAAGGTCAAGGATTATTTTCAGTTTCTGAGAAATGTTAACTGAGATGATTTGTATGTATACTATATCTATATCCAAATGATCTGGGAATCCAGCTTTTAATGTTACAACTAAATGCAACAGAAGTGATTTAGCAACCATTGTTATGAAAAAGGCATTGATAAAAAAGACAGGAAGATGTAACTGAACCTTCCTTTTCATGCTGATTCCATAGCAGATTACTGTTTGATGTGTGTCACCATTCGCTGTTAAAAAAATATACAGTAACTGTTTTGGTCTGTTAGAATGTATTTTAAATTTACGTTTTTTTCGTGTTTCTTCTTTTACAGGTGTTTGTTACATCCGACTGTCTATTTAATACCTTAGCTGAGCTAGTTCATCACCATTCCATTCACACTGACGGTTTAATAACTGTGCTTCTCTATCCCGCACCAAAGAGAAATAAACCTACCGTATTTGCTCTTAGTCCTGAGCCAGATGAATGGGAAATTGAGCGCACAGACATAGTCATGAAACATCGACTTGGTGGTGGACAATATGGCGATGTTTATGAAGCCGTGTGGAAGAGATATAACATGACTGTGGCAGTCAAAACATTAAAGGTTAGTATTTTATATAAAGTATCTGCTGTAATATTCTGTGAGTATAAAAAGAAAAGAAGCACCAAGATTAGACCACAGATAAATAACAACCATGTCACTGTTACATCTGTACAGCACAACATACCACAGAACAAATATGTGACTTTATTCTAAGATAATAGCTATTTCTTATCCAGTATGTGAGTTTAAAATTATGTGTGCAAAATAATTACTAATTTCCTGAACTTGATTGTTCAAGCTCTAGAGTTCTCATCAAACAAAGATATTTGCTCTTTCCACGTTTATAAGTGAGTCACGTAAAAATTCTCATTGGCCGCCACCGGGAGTCGAACCCAGGGTCTTCCAGTTACGCATCTCTGGTGAATCCCCAGCATTGTGCGGGGCTCCAAGAAGCAACCTGCCAACTTGGCTTGGCAGTTAGCATGTGTGAGTCAGGTGGAATTCGAGGCCGCTGTGGTGTAGCAGAAGCATATCCGGCATGTAACTGGAAGACCCTGGGTTCGACTCCCGGTGGCGGCCAATGAGAATTTTTCCGTGACTCACTTATAAACGTGGAAAGAGCGAATATCTTTGTTTGATGATCCTGGTCCACGTTAAATTTATGTATTAATTATTCTTTGCCTTCTAATTATTTCTTCAGTTGCTGCTTACCATCTTTGGTGAATCCCCAGCATTGTGCGGGGCTCCAAGAAGCAACCTGCCAACTTGGCTTGGCAGTTAGCATGTGTGAGTCTGGAGAAATTTGAGGCTGCTGTGGTGTAGCGGAAGCATATCCGGCGCGTAACTGGAAGACCCTGGGTTCGACTCCCGGTGGCGGCCAATGAGAATTTTTCCGTGACTCAGTTATAAACGTGGAAAGAGCGAATATCTTTGTTTGATGATCCTGGTCCACATTAAATTTCTGTATTAAAAACTCTAGAGTTCTGTTTGAGATCTTCTACTAAATGCTATATTGGGCACATTTCATTTCTCCAAGGTCTGATCATAATTAGTTCAGAAGTCTGCAAATCTTAGTAAGCGAGAAGAAAAGTCTTACCTTTTTTTCTCACTTACTAAGATTTGATCATACATACGTCTGAGATCTTACTCCAAGTTTTTCAGTAAGATATGCATGTAGTGTTGTAGTACAATATAGTTTGTGTTTAGACACGATTAGACTACAATTATGCTTCACTGAAACTTGTAGTACCTGTCTCACCAAAATCATAGTAATGTATTAAAATTGGGAAATGTATCTTGCTAAAATTGTAGTAATAACTCTAAAGAAGGTATTTTATTCAAGGGAAAATATGCAGCAAATTCATAGATTTGTTACTTATCATGTGAGCCTTTCTCAGGCACGTCTTTTGTAAAAAAGATCCTGCTTATGTTATCGGTTTGTCTGTTCGTCCGTCTATCTGTGGCCATGTCTCTGCAACTAATAGTGCAATTTGAAAAATTCTTTTTGCATTGAGGAGCTTGAAATGTACAAATGATGATCCTTTATTTATGAATTTTTTTCATGATGCGCAATTTTACAGCTAGAGGGTGTAAATGCAGATATCGAATTAAAAATGCATTTTGTTTGACATAGATAGAGGACAAATTGGGTGGTGAAATTAGTAGACGAGTGAATTGTTCATTGAAAGTCATGGCTGCTTTGGGAGGTTTTCACAGCAATGATGGGTTCTCAAGAGAATCCCGCATGGCTGTGTATGAAAGTGTAATTGTTCCTACTCTGATGTATGCAGGCATGCAAGACTTTCGCAAAAATGCGGAAATCCGCTTTTTTCTGTTCCATTTTTGGTGTTTCCGATATTATTCCAAAAATCCAATAAAATTTTTTAGGGGGGGGTATCCTCCCTCTTGCGAAAAGCAAAATCGTAATTACTTTGAACGACGGGATGGTTACGGCTGGGAATGACGTCACCTCTTCCAGGGATGGAAATTCTGCGCCAAAGTGTGCCAAAACAAAAGTCTTGTGCAATCTTGCTACAAAAAGCAGGTTTTGCGCAATCTTGCCAGAACCTCTGTGCCCCGTCGTCATCATCGGGACTTCGGTACAGTAAATTCTCTGTGCGCACTCTTCCGCTTGACTCTGAGTAATTCCATGCGGTGAGAAAAAGGATTCAGCAACTCTAAGTACCAGGAATTTTACGTAGTTACTATGGTAATCGTTGGTCCGCTACAGATGACAAAAAGCATAGAGTATGCTATGGAAATTGTTGGTCCGCTACAAACGACGGAAAGCATCGAGTATGCTATTGAAATCATCGGTCCGCTATGAATGACGGAAAACGTCGAGTATGCAACAGAAATCGAAAATCTCAGTGAAATAACGTTATTAAACATCTGTGTAAAGTTAATTTGTGTGTTTTCAAGATTCTAATGTCACGTCGTTTTCCGTTACCTCATATTAAATTTATTCGACCAAGTCTTCCCCCTTTCTCTCTCTCTCTCTCTCCCTCTCTGCCTGATTATATTTTTGTTTTAGAAGTTTTCTTGTCATATTCCTCGTTTTTAATATCTTTGGTACCAGTGAAAAGAAGCGACTTCATCGGGGTTTTTTTTTTTTTTTTTTTTTTTTAAGGATTTTTTTAATGAAATGCATGTTACTCTATTTCTAATAAATACTTTTTCCAACCTAATCAATAGATAGCAATGGTTTTCGCCCCTTCCCCTTTTATTTAATGAAATTAAATTTCTAGATCGGTATTTAATCTGTCCATGGTGGAATCTGCACCGTTTCAGTGTCCCGTAAAAAATTTTCACGGCAGAGTGAGCAACCCAGTATCAATGTTTCACTTTCATTTTCCATTTCTTAGTTACTTCTTACTCATACATGATGTTATTTCGTGGATTCGCGGAATTCCGCTTTTTCTGTCGTCATTTGGGTCGTACTCGAGATCGATGTAAACCTGAAAAGAAGCTGTTTTATTGGGGGAAGGGAGGGGTCTTTTCCATCTGGGGACGATATTTCATCTTTCAAAACTTTCGAAAACGGAAGTTGAACGGAGTGAAGATTTCCTCCCATAATCCTAATTCATTTTTCTCTCGATGTTATTTTATACTTTGGATGTAGTGATGTGCTCCAGTTTAATATTTACATAAATAGATTTCAGTGAATCCCAAAAACATGCACTTTTTAAGTTAAACAAATTCAGTGCCCTCTCAAAAATAATGAAGGCATTATTGAGTTGTTTTCGTAGCTCTCAAGTTGAAAAGTCCTTTAGTATGATGGGGGATGTACTTGATAAAGAATCCAGCAACACGAAAATTGAAACATTTTCATCTGTTCAAACCATGAAATATAAGCTGCTGAATCAGGATATGTCAGCCTTGGAATTTTTTTTTAAAGAAAAACTGTTATTTGCATGACACTGTAAATAGAAATTTATGCCAAAATATGAAATCATCATATTCAGAATATAAGAAAGAATTACAAGATAAGGAAGAAATGAAAAAAAGGTGAAAGGAGCTAAATATCTCTAATAACTTATGCAGCAAATTAAAATGAAAGGAATCGGTTCAAGAGAAAGAAAACTCTAGCTGGCTAATTCATGAAAGAAGGTTAAAACAAATTGTTAGAAAGAACTTAAGAAAATAAAATTTAATTAGTCGTGAATGACTTTTATTATTTATCTACAAAATGTCTTAACGTTTCCGCAAGCATTTATCATATTTCTTCATTAATAATTTTGTGTCAAATCAAGAATGAACATTTATTCTTCATCAAACTTTTATTACTTATCAACAAACATGTCTGAAGTTTTTCAAACCTTCAAGATTTCATTTCTGTACAACATTGTTATCTTATAAAGACATTTGATTAAAGACATCGTTCTGTACTAAGGTGAGTGATTTTCTATGCATATGACCACATCAGCAATTTCCCCCTTACATTATATTGTACTATATATCTAATTTTCTTGAAACAAAATACATACATTAAATGTGTTTAGTTGGCAGGCATATGACCAATACCTAAATGTCATGGTTGTATGCATTAGAGAGTGAAATGCAAGATTCAACACTGTTACCCCACCCCACCCCACCCCACCCCACTCTGCGTGATGAAGTTCAGCTTTTCCTATCACTGCCCACTTTCATGCCTGGATGTATGGCAGTGAAACCTGGGTACTTCAGAAGAAACATAGGAGTTGTTTTCGTGCTGGAGAAATGCGTAACTTATGGGGGGTTTGTGGCAAGACACATTCTGATTGTGTGAGGAATGAAGGTGTGTTGCAGCTGTGTAATGTGAAGCAAAATGTTGTTAGCAAGGTGGAGACCAATATGCTTCAGTGGTTTGGCCATGTTAAAAGAATGAGTGAGTTAGTTAGTTAGTTAGTTAATTGATTTTAGTGGCGCAAGGGCCAGGTTTGGCCAAAGAGCGCCAGACCACAGAACTAAAGATTTTTTTTTTTTTTTTTTTTTAGAGGCGGGGTGAAATGATTAGGAGCAGACAGGCTTGGTAAAAGTTAGAAAAGAGAATGATAAAAGCTGTGAGGACTAGTTAGTTAATTAGGTTTATAAATAAATTTATTAATTCACTGTTATAATCATTATAAATTATTATTATTATTATTTTTTTTTAAATAAGTTTTAAAAAGTCAATCTGCTTTAAGAACGAAAATACTGCGAAGTGTCGCAGTGGTCGCCCAAAAGCTTCTGCAGTGTAGCTGCGCCGTCATCCAGTAGATGAGACTGAAAATAGTGAAACCGATTATTACAAAAACGAACACAACTACACAAAACATGAGAGACGGTGAGTAAACAGTCGCACGCCTCACACATTGGGGCAGCGTCGCCACACAGCAAATAGCTATGCGTGAAGCGACAATGCCCAATGCGGAGACGCGCAAGAACAACTTCTTCCCTACGGTTCCGGCGACACGATGATTTCCAGATTCCAAGGTTAGGTTTTATACGGTGCAGTTTATTCTCCACCTGTTGGTCCCACAGACTTCGCCACGTTCGTCTGATATGATCGTGAACAAGAAAGCGAAAATCACGGTGAAACAGTGGCAAGGGTGTGACGACCAAAGAGGAGGCAGATCTAGCAGCAGCATCGGCAGACTCGTTCCCTGGGATCCCAACATGCCCAGGAATCCAGCAGAACCGAATCTGGACATCAGCCTCGAGCAAAGAACGAAGAAGTCTCCGAATGGTAAAAAGAAGTGGGTGGCCAGAGAAATCCAAAGATGACAATGATTGCACAACACTCAACGAATCAGTGTACACAATAGCACGCTGATGAGAGCTCGACTGCACGTGAACAAGTGCAAGATACACAGCATGCATCTCCGCCGAAAACACCGTGGCCTCAGGAGGAATGCGGGCAACAGAAACTTCGTCAACGCAGACGGTGGCGGATCCAACAACACCAGCCGCCTTAGATCCATCGGTGAAAACAGGAATAAAGTCTGCATTGACGTAACGGTGTTCAGCGAAGAGCTGCTGGTACACTGACGCAGGGGTTGAGGACTTGTCAAAAGATGTAAAGCTGGTATCAACCATGACACCAAGAGGGTGCCATGGGGGATCCTCAAAGCCCCTGGTCTCTCCAACGAGTGACAAGTCGAGCCCTGCATCATGAGCTACGGCTGCCATACGAAGACCGAAGTTTCGAATGCACGAGGGACGGATCTCGAACAAACGAGCATGCTGGGGATGAAAAACTGCATCGTGTAAAGGATGGTCTGAGAGAGATTTAAGTTTCAGGTAAAATTGAGGAGACAGCTGCAGACGGCGTAAATGAAGCGACGGTTCGTTCGCGTCGGCATAAAGGCTGGGAATGGGTGACGTACGAAATGCTCCCGTACAAAGACGCAGCGCTTGATGGTGGATGGTATCCAAAAGCCGGAGAACGGAAGGACGCGCAGAGCCATACACCATACAGCCATAATCCAGCTTAGACCGAATGAGAGAATGGTAAATACGGAACAAGGAAGTCCTGTCTGCACCCCAGGAGACTGAGGCAAGGATCTTAAGGATTGACAAGGCTGTCAGACAGGAATTCCTTAGCCGTCGAACGTGCGAGCGAAAGGTGAGAGCACGGTCAACGGTCAAACCAAGGAACTTGGTTTCCGGCAAAACTGGAATGGCTGCACGGTCCAAATAGAGCTCTGGATCAGGATAGAGGCCACGCCTCCGGCAGAAATGGACACAGGCAGTCTTGTCGGGAGAAAGAACAAACCCATTATTGTTAGCCGCTTTAACAATCTGGGTAATTGCAGACTGCAGCTGCCTTTCAACGAAATGCATGCTGGATGACGAACAGAAGATGTGAAGGTCGTCAACATAAATGGTAGCCGAAACCGTAGGAGGAAGATTTTTGAGTAAACAATTAATGCGGAGGATGAACAGAGTCACCGAAAGAATGCTGCCTTGAGGAACGCCTTGTTCTTGATGGAAAAAGGCGGAGAGCGTTGTACCCAGGCGCACCTGGAACACACGGTTACGAAGAAAGTTGGCAATGAAGGTTGGCAGGTTTCCCCGCAACCCACTCTCGTGGAAGTCACGGAGGATACCGTGACGCCACGCTCTATCGTAAGCTTTTTCGATGTCAAAAAACACAGACACCAGGTGCTGCCTACGTACGAACGCCTCACGAACAGACGTCTCAAGGAGCAGGAGATGGTCAGGATCTGAACGATGACGACGGAAGCCACTTTGTGATGGAGACAGTATTCGATGTTCTTCAAGAAAATAAATTAGCCGGGAATTAACCATTCGTTCAAGGATTTTGCACAGACAGCTAGTGAGGGCAATTGGCCGATAACTAGAGGGAGACTTGGGGTCTTTGCCAGGCTTGGGAGAAGGTAAAACAACAGCTCTTCGCCAAGAGTCCGGGAAACTGTGCTCCAACCAAATGCGGTTGAAAAGCACTAACAGATTCTCGAGAGACGACTGCGAGAGATGACGAATCATGTCATAGTGGATGCCGTCGGGACCAACAGATGTTGCGCCGGACCGATGCAGAGCCACCCGTAGTTCAACCATGCTGAAGGGGGAGTTATACTCAGTGTTAGAAAAAGGTGCAAAGGAGATTTTCTGGCGTTCCGCGGTTGTTTTAATCCTCTGAAAGGGCGGGAGATATGCCTGAGAACTAGAAACTGAGGCAAACGCTTTGCCCAAGCAATCCACAATCTCCCCAACTTCAACATACGTGCAGCCGTTATTCTCAAGAATTGAAATTTGGCGGGAACTATAGTTTCCCCGGATCTTACGAATTTTTTCCCAAACAGTTTTTGAACTGGCACGTGAATTGATAGATGAAACGTACTTCATCCAAGACTCCCTCTTGCTTCGTCGACGCACCAACCGTGCGTAAGATTTTGCTCTTTTAAATTTAACAAGATTAGCATCGGTTGGATAACGCCGAAAAGTACACCAAGCCTTATGTTGAACTCTCCTAGCCGCTGCGCAATCAGGGTTCCACCAAGGCTTCGGACGTCTTGGGAGCGTCTTTGAGGTTTTTGGGATAGAGAGATCTGCTGCCTGAATGATACACGTTGTGACATCAGTAACAGCTGGGTCAATTGACCCCCGGGTCACCATGGCAAAAGATATCACTGCGGACGATGTGAAGACCTCCCACTTGGCACGATCCATCCTCCAACGAGGAGGGCGGGAGGCAGAAGATGGCTTGCTCACATTATACCTAAGTACAATTGGGAAGTGGTCGCTTCCATGGAGGTCGTCACACACCTTCCACGACCAGTCGGCCATAACCGATGGATTACCCAAAGATAAATCGATTGCACTGAAACTTCGTGTAGGCTCGTGGAAGTAAGTGTCAGCACCGGTGTTAAACAGGCACAAAGAGGTCGAGGAAAGAAGAGATTCGATCCTACGGCCTCGTTTGTCTGTTCTGACACTACCCCACAATGGATTATGAGCATTGAAGTCACCCAGAAGACGAGCAGGTGACGGCAGCTTCTCAACTAAGCTCTCAAGAACGGACATGCTCACGTCCTCATCCGGCGGCAGATAGACGCTGCAAACAGTTAGAGGCACAGGCATGGAGATACGCACCGCAACGGCTTGTAAAGATGTTGAGACCGCAACGGGAGAAACTGGAACACTGTGGGGGACAAGGATGGCAACTCCCCCGCAAGCTATATCTCCTGAAACATTATCTTTCCGAAATGCACTGTAGCCTCGAACTGAAAGGAGGTCTGATTTTTTAAGTTTTGTCTCCTGGAGGCAAAGGCACACCGGAGAGTATGACGAAAGCAGATGTTTCACAAATTTTGAAGATGACAATCCGTTTTTTGGCGTAAATGTGACAAGGATGGTAAGTCAGATAATATCCGAAAACTTGAAAATTTTCATCGTCCTGGAGCGGGACTCGAACCCGCGTCTCCCAGAAAACGCCTAGGTATGCTATCCCGTATTTCTTTCATGATTTATCTGCTTCTCCGGGCAATCACGGGATAGGATTATTAACCCCCAGATTCGCTAAACATGAATGCCGGTTGCTTCGACTAGCGAATCCTGTGATGGTTAAATTCAATTTGATCGGAAACTTGAAACTTGGTCGTTCTGGGTGGTGTAGTGGTTAGCATACCTAGGCGTTTTCTGGGAGACGCGGGTTCGAGTCCCGCTCCAGGACGATGAAAATTTTCAAGTTTTCGGATATTATCTGACTTACCATCCTTGTCACATTTACGCCAAAAAACGGATTGTCATCTTCAAAATTTGTATTATATGGCGTAATCCCGTATTTCTTTCAAGATGTTTCACGTCGTCATGTCTTGTCCGAAAGCCTCGACAGTTCCACTGAACGATTTGACCCATGGTTTGAAGTGTGGTGAATGAGAAAAAAAAGAAAAACGAAAAGCAAAACCCGAGAAAGACTGGGACAACTAATAGTTGTCCGATTCCATCATTTTATCAGCAATGTCCATTTGCGCTTGGGACTGTTTTGTCCGACGCCCTGTAGTCTCTGGTGGTAAAATGGGGCGGTATTTTGGTTCCTGTGTCGCAGATGATCTTGCCCGATCCTGGTTCTTATGATGGGAGTTTGGAGATTTCTTCTCCTTTTCCTTTCTCTTTCCTCCCGGGGTTGTTGAAGTCCCGGTGCTGCTGGTGTTAGTTGCAGCAGGTTTAGGCACAGTGGTTGTTGGAGCTTTCGCGTCCCTAGCTCGGGATTGCAGTGCTGCCAGACCAGCAGCTATGATGTCGTCTAGCTTGTAGGGACAATTCACTGGGATTTGGCTATCAGTCTGTGTACCGACTGTAGTCCTTGCAACAACCGCTGATGCATAGGATCGCCGATTTGATTGATTTGGAGCGACCTTTCTTCTGGCCTCTGAGTAGGAGATTCCCTCAACAGTCTTAATGCGTTGGATCTCTTTTTCCTCTTTCCACTTTGGACAGTCTCTCGATGATGCTGCATGAGATCCCTTGCAGTTGAAGCACAGCTCGGCTTTGGCATGGCAATCTTGCAAAGTATGGTCTGTTGCTGTACAACGCCCACACCGAGCAGTGCTCCTGCAAGACTGCTGGGAGTGACCATATGCTTGGCATTTGAAGCACCGTAGAGGACTTGGTATGAAGGGGCGCACTTCAAGGTGTAGATACCCTGCCTTGATTGATGTTGGCAGGGATGGGGTGTTAAAGGTCAGTATGATGTTTCGAGATGGGACAGATTGGCTATTTCGCCGAAATAGGATGCGCCGGACTCCACTCACTTGTTGGTCTTTCAGTTCCTCCAGAAGTTGTTGGTCACTGCACTCCAGAAGGTCTTGAGAAGAGATAACACCTCGTGAGAAATTGAGGAAGCCATGAGGGGTAACTTTTACTGGACAATCTAAAAAAGAGGTAGTGTTTAAAAGCACTGTAGCATATCTGGGACTCGACATCTCGACAAGAAGATCTCCAGATTGGAGCTTCTTAACGCTCTTAGGAGAGCTGGCAATTTATTGCAATGCTTTATTTATCCAGAAGGGGCTTCTGGTGTTTAATGGATTTGAAGCGTCCAAGGAGTGGATGCAAAAGAACCGAACATTGGCAGAATCAGGTGTAGGTTTCTTGTTGGGAGAGGGTGACCCTTCCTCAATGGGCCGCTTTGTTTGAAGTTCTTGGGAAATTTTTTTGTTATCCATGAATAGAAGTGAAAAAGTTCGTCCGCCGATTTCCCCGCCCACAACCGAGCCCAACAGGGGAGAGCCGGAGGTCCGCAAGCCCAATTGGACGCAGGACACGACTCTAGGGTTAAGCAACGGATATAGCATGTTGATAGGTCAGACATGCGCTCAGCGAGTACCGAGACTTTCCCAGGTCTCGGTAACACCCCTTTGGCATGCCCGCACTATCCCCAAACTCACCCTGTTGTACGAAACAACAAGCCGATTGACTAGGAGTGGGTTAGTTCCTAGCCGCCCATTTAGGGTGAAGCAGGGGGCAAAGAGGAGTGTTGGCGACTGGCGACAACAACAACCTGGCCACCAGAAACCTCAGCTTCCAGCATCCCCTTTTCCACCTTACGGGTCACCGCACACGGCAAACGTGCAGGTAGGTCTAGCAAACCAGCCCGGAAAAACAAGAGAGGAACAGAAAATGGAGAAGCAAGTCGAGTAGAAAATGGAGTAGAAAAGAAGAACAGGTAGTGGAGAAGAAAATAAAAACAGGAAAGGGAGAGAAAGCCAGAGGAAAGGAAAGGGCTGGCGCATAATCACAACCTCAGCAACCAACAACTGAGACGGATGCTGTCAAGGTGGTGGCAACACAAAGTTGTAATGGGAAGAATCAAACATAACATGTCGGCTGGGGCCGTGGGGTCGCTACTCCCCATCAGCTGGATGAACAGCTGTCCCTGCGGTAACGTGAAAGCACAAATACAAAAAGCAAAAAACCGTCACAAGGTCAGCTCGGGCCGTGGGGGTGCCGCTCCCCAAATAACTGGAAAACCAGTTATCCCCGTGCAAGGGGAAAGAATGAGTGATGAGATGCTTACTAAGAAAATCTTTTAGCCCAAGTGGCAGGAAGGAAAGGCAGAGGAATGCCAAGGAAGTCATGGGAGGATCAGATTCAGGAGTGTCTGCATGAGGAAAAGATCATGAGTATGAAGTGTAGAAGATCTTGTGTACAGCATGTGATGGATGTGAGTGAAGCCCGAGTTGTATGTCAAGATCGCTGTAAATTTGATATGGCAACAGTAAGTAAAAATTATCTGGTAGTTTGTATTTTTTTGTGGAGCTAACCACTGAATCTCAGAGAACAGCTTAGTGATATGTATATGTATGTATGTATGTATTTGCTTCTAAATGTCCGATTGAAAAAGAAATATTTTACCTTTTGATTCCGTTTTTGTTGAAGACTATTTTAGGTATAGTTACTTTTTCAAGTTCCACATACATTTCTGCTAGGGGTTTAAAACTAAACCGCATTTTCTCTGATATCTCTGCTTGTAAAACTCCAGTTTGAAAAATTCTTTCTGCAGCGTATGCAGCTCCAGATGGGAAATCTTTTGCATATAATTTCCAATTTTTGGTAAAAAAACAGTTTGGCTACTAGGGGGCCGTAAGTGTTAATTTCTGCTTCTGTTGCATTTGCAACAAAATCTGAGCTAAAATCTCGATTGAAAAAATTGTTCCCGGACCGATGCCACTCACGTCGGTAAACATTTTTGGAATATTTTCTTCTTAATGCATGGTTTCTCTGCCAGGGCCGTAGATGTGTATATCTTATTTTTGTCAATATCTCTGCTTTTAAGAGACGAATTTGAAAAATCCCTTCATTGTTGGATAGAGTTTTCAGTGCGAAATATTTTTCATGTAATTTCAAAATTTTCTAGTAATTCATAGACTTTTTCGCTAAGGGGCATGAAGGTAAATTACGTTTTCCCCCATATCACTGCTTCTAAAACTCTGGTTTGAAAAATCTTTCTCCATCAGATACAGCTTCTAATGGAAAATGCTTTGCATATAATTTCTGATATTTAGTATAGAATGGTTTGGCCACCAGGGGCCGTAAGTGTTTATTTCTGCTTCTGATGTATTTGCAGCAAAATCTGAGCTCCTGAAAACTATTGAAAAAATTCTTCCGTGGACCAATACCGCTCACATGGAAAAACCTTTCAAGAATACTTTCTTCTTAAAATAATGCATGGCTTTTCTGCCAGGAGGCATAGATGCATATCTTATTTTTGTCAATATCTCTGCTTTTAAGAGTTAGATTTGAAAAATTATTTCTTTCTTGGAGTACTAACAGTGTATTTTCTTCCCAAAATAATGCAATTTTGCTGCTAGGAGGTACAAATGCTCAGTCTGTTTTTTTGCAATATCTCTGCTTCTACATCTGCGATTTCAAAAGACAAAAAAAAAAAAAAAAAAAATTCAACGCTGGATGCCATTTACCTTGTAGAACACTTTAGGCTAGCACATGAGGAATTTTGTAGTTCACAGTTCTGTCTGTAGGTGGTGTTTGTGTATTTCAGTTTGCAGCTGTATCCCCACTTCTAAAAACACTTTATTGAGAAATTTCTTCTGCACTTTATGCCATTCACTGCACTAGAGATGTGGTTCATTATCCTCTTTAAATAAATCACACGTTTCCCCATTAGGGGGTGTAAAGGTCAAACCTTTTTCTTGGTATTTCTGCTTCCCGGAAACATATTTAAAAAGTTCTTTTTCCTTAGCATAGCTTTTTCCATACAGAATATTTTTTGCCTACTTTCAACTTTTCCATTACGCAAAATTCTTCCACTAGAAAGCATATAGTTATATAATGTTTCCTTCTTTTATATTTCTTCTTTTAACCCGGTGATGGAAAGTTTGCACCAAACTGTGCCTATTTCATTATCTTGCGCCAAACTGCTACAAATTATGAAAAAATTAATACTTGCGCCCAACTGAACCAAAACAGCAATGCACAGCAAAAACTGCGGAGCGAAAAATTCACGGCAAAAACTGCCGTTTTAAATGGCAAATCGAATGACACTTTTTAAAGGTCTGCGCGTAATTTCGTTTAACGTACAACGACGCTTAATTAACATGTACCGCCAATCCCAATATTTTGGAAGGTTTTTCACCTGCCTTCTAATTTGTTGTCTTTTCGGCATAAGTAACGAATAGGTTTCGCGATATGGGTAGAGCTTATGATGGAGGAGTTTTGTTGTAATCACATGGTGTGTAGGAGAAACGGTACTGTACATTATGAAATCCTGATGAAGATTGTTTATAGATGGTTTGGTGGTCTTTTGTACTGTTGTACAGGTCAAATTGTTTATATATCATTCCCTGCTCTTTGGGATGGCGCAGTTATTTCATTCCGGGCGAGGTGCGTGATTAGGTAAATACAGCATAAGGTCAGTTGTTAGCTATTTTGTTGACGTGGAGGACGACTGAAAATGGCTCCCCGTGGCAGGATACGATGGTTCTGTTTTTAAAGGATTCATAGGTATTCAGACATGCCAACTTTTGTGGATTTTCACTCCATCTTATGGTTTTATGGAAGTCACCCCAAAACCTACAGAAAAGCCCATGCAAGATCCCTGCACGCAATTTTCTAATTTTTACCATCTTTTGGTCGAAAAAGCACACTTTACAGATAGTCCCTGTACGCCTTCGATGTTCTGACTTCCCCTCCAACGGAGGCAAAGTTTTGTCACTTGATTCCCCGTACAGCCATTTGAGAGTGCTGTGCGCAAAAGCTGAGAGGAAGCTCTGCTCAGCACCTTTTGTGAATTCTACATTGATTACATGTGGCTTTGTGCAACGAAGGCGAAGTTTCGGTGCGAACGCTTTAACCCTTTCCACTCGACTGTCGGGTGGCACCCGACATTATGAAATTGCCGAATAGCTCGTGGGCGGGTATGACCCGCCACTCCGATGACACCCCTATAGCTTGCATGTCGACGTTCACGAGACAGTTATTTTTTGTCGAATAGGTCGTGTGTCACTCGCTACGCCGATGACGTCCCTATAGCTTGCATGGCAGGGCTCGCAAGACATTTTTTTCACCAAATAGAGAAAAACGTCATCGGCGTGTCGGGTGTAATCCGGCATGACGATGACACCTTTATAGCTCGCATGTCGGCGCTCGAGAGGAATTTCGTTTTCACTGAATAGCTCGTGCGTCGGATGTTATCCGCCACGCCTATGACGTCTCTGTAGTTAATATTTCAGTGCTCGTGAGCTCTGACATACAAGCTATGGAGGTGCCACGCCTATGCGGCGCCTCTATAGCTTGTATGTCAGAGCTTGCGAGACATTTCTTTTTCGCCAAATATGTCGGGTGTCACCCTCCATGCCGATGACACCTCTATAACTCGCATGTTGGCGCTCACGAGATATTTCTTTTTCCCCGAATAGGTCGGGTGTTATCCACCACGCCCATGACGCCTTCTATAGCTCATGTGTTGGGGCTTGTGGGACATTTCTTTTCGCTGAATATCGTGTGTGTCGGGTGTCACCTGTCGCCCTCCACGCCGATGACACCTCTATAGCTTGCATGTTGACGCGTTCACCCGCCACGCCGATTATGCTTGTATAGCTCGTGTGCTGGGGCTAGTGAGCCAAAGCTAAGCTTTCACTGCTAAGTTGTGGCCTCTACTGCAGGGGAAAAAAAGAGTGCTGGGTGAGTATGGGTGAAAAGTTATTCAAGTGGAAAGGGTTAATTTAGATTAAAACAAAATGAAATGTAGCAGTGAAAGAGCTATGACAACGAAAAGAACGAAGCCAGGTAAAACTTATCTTCAAGTGTATCGCCATATGCATAGTAAAGAATGGCCTTTTTATGAAGCATCTAAAGTTTTGCCAAATCATGTTTTGTAAGCCATGTATGTGGCTGAGATTTTAGCCTAGCACATGGCAGCCACGATGATTGTAGGCGTCATGCGGAGAGCAAGAATCACAAAGGTCATGTCAAAAGACTAATGGAGATGTGAGTAAACTTCTGACAGCTTATAAAGAATCCTGGAAAAAAATATCAAGAGCAGATTAGTGCTGGAAAAAGGCAACAAAAATAAGCAAAAAAGAGAAAAGAAATTGAATGTTTACAAGGTGATTTAAAACAGGAAGAAGCTGAACTTTTGCAGTAGTTGGACTCTTCTCATAAAATGTTAAACAATGCTGAGATGAACATTGAATGTGGCATAAAAAAAGAGACATGAGTGCTATAGAAAGTGGACAGGTACTATTAAAAGAAGCAAAACAAAACATTGCTAACTATCTTTAAAAAAATTAGAAGAAAATAGAAGTGAGCAATTATTAAATATTGAGAAAAGCAGCAAAAAATTAAAAAATTGAACATTTTTTGTAAAATAAATGATTAATAATAGAATCCTGCTATGGTTACACATTTTTTGGTCTATTTGAAAACTAAAATCTTTGCCTATGTGTGTGTGCATTTCAATGCAAGAAAATTTGAGTAGAGTGCATCTAGTTCCAAAACATTTTGTGCTTAAGAGTTTGTTCTATCTACTAATATTTTACCTGCTCCAAAAATGTTTTTCCTTACACTAAAACTGCATTTTGTTGCTCCAAAATGTATTTCACCTGCTCCAAAAATGCATTTTGCTGCTCCAAAAATGTATACTACCGGCTCCAAAAATGATTTTGCAACTTTCCATCACTGTTAACTGTTTGATTTGAAAATCTTTTTGCCTCAGATGCCTTCCTTGTGCTCTGACAAATATTTTTGTGCCATTTGTTACTTTTTGTAACATGCTTTTTAGCCGCTGGTGGAACTAAGCAGATGTTTCTATTTCTGGATGTTTTATCAATCGTTGAAACCAGTTGATTGTTTTTTTAACTGGTTCCACTGACTTTGAATAGCTTTGGTAAATTTAATTTGTGTCAGAACGGATTCAAAAGATGTGCTCATTACAACCAAAAATTCAGTGTAATCTTTTTTTTTTAGTCTCAAGATTATATTTTGCAAAATAAATGTATTAATTTGTAATAGTTAAGTCATGTGACCATAATTATGAATAATTAAAATACGAGTACAATGTACAAGTATTTTGTCTTCACAGCCATCATACAGATTTGGACAAAATAATTTCATCCTTGTTTGTGAAGTATAACTGCTAGAATCTGCAGATTATTTTTAGAGATATCCTGGAATCAGTGTTACATGTAAGTGCTACAAATGGGAGTTATTATAACATTTTCAGTGCCATCTTATACTATGCGACAGATTGTTTGACTGCATTTGTGTGCTGAGATTGAGGGGTGCATAAAAGGATGAAAAATTCTACAGCAGTAATTTTAACATTTTCAGTGCCATCTTATACTATGCTACAGATCGTTTAACTACGTTTGTGCGCTGAGATTGAGGGGTGCATAAAAGGATGAAAAATTCTACAGCAATAATAATTATTGGAAAATGCATTTTCTAGTTGACGCTGCTCTTCGAAGTTTCTGTATCAGGTATTATTTTATCAAAAGCATCTCAGTTGTTAAATGCAGTATCAACCCTCTCTCACTGCCATAAAAGAGAATAAATCTGAGTAGAAATATTGTGTACAACCAGTTTTGTTCCCTAATTAGTCTTCTCTTAATGCCAGTAGTTTTATACCATTGATACAAAATTTCTCATCTTTGCTGAATCTGTTTACTAATTTCATGTGCATCATTCTTGTTTCATTAGTAACCCCCACCAAATACAGGTGGTTCTCTACTTTCATACGCTCACCTTTGTACAACACACTCTTTCGCAAATTATACTTTTATACCCTTAAATTGCTTTTTCTTCACCAGATTCAGACTTTTGCATCAAAAGTAAAATGCTATAGCAAAAATTTCTAATGGCATTTAAGGTACATTATCCACACATATACTTGGGAAAATCATACTCTTGGTCAAAAGAGTTTGATAGATTTTGTTGTTTATGATCAGCATCTGAAACTGTTGTTGACACTCATGTGATGAGAGGTGCGGATGTTGGCTCTGATCATTGCTTGGTAGTGTTACAAGTGAAACTGAATGTTGGTTGGAGGAAAAGGAATAGGAAAAGGCATAGGATGGAAAGAATAAAGGTTGAAAGGCTCCCTAGAGATCATCAGCATTATTTTGACTTACTCAGAGAACAACTGAAGGAGCTGAAGTCTTGTGAGAGGCATGTAGAAAAGTAGTGGGAATGTTTTAAGAACTGTGCTGTCACTGCTGCTGAAGAGGTCCGTGGCACCACAATAGTGGGTAACAACAGAGGAGATGTTTGGTGGAATAGTGAGATTGAAGATGCAGTAAAGAGAAAGAAGGAAGCCTGTTTGGGGATGTTGCAAGGTAGAGTTTCTGTGGATGAATATCGCTGTAAGAAGCGTGAAGCAGCTAAGCTGGTTCACCAGAGTAAGGCAAAAGATAGAAAGGAGGAGGTGGAAAGGCATGAATTTGCTTTTTGGAAAGATAGAAACAAAATTCTGGAAGATATGAGACTCAGGAAAAATAGGGTTAAAAAAGCTGTAAGTTGTGTGAAGAATAGGATGAGGGAAATGATATGAGAGCCCAATGAGTTAAGTGAAAGGTGAGGTGAATACTTCTGTGAGTTATTAGATCAACAAAGCAAAGGTGATTCTGTGGCAGAAGCAGATGATGTCACAGTGAAGGAGGGAAGCACTGGAGGAATTTCAAGAGAAGAGGTGTGTAAAGCTCTAAAATCTCTTCAGAATGGTAAGGCTATGGGATTTGATAGCATAACTGCCGAGATGTTGAAATATGGTGGTGACTCTGTAATTGACTGGTTACTTAAGCCATGGTCCCTCAGGATTGGAAGGATGTTATCATTGTTCCCTTGTATAAGGAAAAAGGTGATCAAATTGACTGCAAGAACTATTGTGGTATTAACCTACTGAGTGTGCCAGGGAAAGTGTTTGGTAAGGTCATTATTGAAAAAGTACAGGGTCTTACATCAGAGAAAGAGTGGGATGTTGGTTTTATGCCTGGTAAAGCCTGCACTAACTAAATTTTTGCATTACACATGATTGAAAAGTATTTGGCTGTTGGTAAGAAAGTTTTTGCTGCCTTCATAGATTTAGAGAAAGCTTACAACTGAGTAAATAGGACACTTTTATGGAAGGTATTGAATGAATATGGTGTTACTGGGAATCTACTTAGTAGTGTGAAACCCATGTATGCTGGTAGTAGAACTTGTGTACGAGTGAATGGTGTTTTATGAAAATGGTTTGCTATTGGTGCAGGAGTCAGACAAGGTTGTGTAATGTCACCATAGCTGTTTAATATATTTATGGATGTGTGATGCCAAAATAGATAATACTGGTTTATGTCTTGGTGATATCCGTGTGTGCAGATTGCTCTATGCCGATGACACTGTCCTGTTGACAGAGAGCAAAAGTGAGTTGTAGAGTATGTTGTCCCGGATGTATGAAGTTTGCATGAAATTCAAACCGAGTATAAAAAAGGGAAAAACCTGGTAGCACTGAATGTAATGTAAGTATAAATGGCACTGTGATTGACCAGGTGAGTGAGTTTGTGTATTTAGGAAGCATGTTTGACAGAGAGAACAAATTGGATGGTGAAATTAGTAGGCGAGTGAATTGTTCATTGAAAGTCATGGCTGCTTTGGGAGGTTTTCACAGGAATGATGGGTTCTCAAGAGAGTCCTGCATGGCTGTGTATGAAAGTGTAATTGTTCCTACTCTGATGTATGTCAGTGAAACCTGGGTACTTCAGTAGAAACATAAGAGTCTTTTGTGTGCTGGAGAAATGCGTTACTTATGTGGGGTTTGAGGCAAGACACGCTCTGAATGTGTGAGGAATGAAGATGTGTTGCAGTTGTGTAATGGGAAGCAAAATGTTGTTAGCAAGGTGGAGACTAATATGCTTCAGTGGTTTGACCATGTTGAAAGAATGAGTGATGAGATGCTCACAAGAAAATCTCTTTAGCCGAAGTAGCAGGAAGGACTGGCAGAGGAAGGCCAAGGATGTCATGGGAGGATCAGATTCAGGTGTGTCTACATGAGGAAAAGATAATGAGCATGAAGTATAGAAGATCTTGTGTACAGCATGTGATGGATGTGAGTGAAGCCCAAGTTGTATGTCCAGATTGCTGTAAATGGAGAAGTTTGATACGGCAACAATAAGTAAAAATTATCTGGTAGTTTGTATTTCTTTGTGAAGCTAAACCTCTGAATCTCAGAGTACAGCTTAGTGATGTGTGTGTGTGTGTGTGTGTGTGTGTGTGTGTGTGTGTGTGTGTGTGTGTGTGTGTGTGTGTACACGTACGTACGTATGTACCCACCTACCCCTGCCATTAGAGTGCACATCTCATAGTCTGATTCTTTCAAAACTGTAATAGTGCTGACTTAGTTGTGTTTAGTTTGTTAATACATTGAAAGGAAGTATTCCTAGATTTGATTGAGTGGTCTTTGTTGCAATCATGATTATTGGTCTAAAGTTTGCAATAAAGACCTCTCTATCAAAGTCAATAATATGTGAGAAAATTCCCTTGGTTTAGTTTGATAATATGGTGCAAGGAAATTTTCCCAGTCATTATTAACTTCGATTGAAGGGTCTTTGATGCAAGCTTGATTATTGGTAAAATTTGCAACAAAGACCCCTCTATCAAAGTCAGTGATATCTAGGAAAACTTTTTGGTTTAGTTTGGTAATGTGCTGCAAGGAAGTTTTTCCAAATATTACTAACTTTGATAGAAGGTTTCTTACTGCGAGCTTGATTATTGGTGGAAATTTCAATACTTTCATGGAGGAGTAACTTTAAGGATTTTGAAAGTTTCCATCCCAAATACCTAAAAAGATTTTTAGCATCATTCCAAACAGCAGTGAAATTAAAGCAACAGCTTCAAAAACTGCCTTCTTATTATTCATAGCTTATTTGCATCCAGAACTGTGCAGTATCTCATGAAGACAAGTTAACTATTTCCTTGAATAAAATATTAAATTGGCTTGTGAAAAAGCAGGGAAACTAATCTCTCCTCCTGCTGTCTCAGAAGGTCCTTTCATCAACTTATGTAACCACAGTTTTAACTGCTACAATGAAAACATTTTTAAATTTGGTCCAAAATTCATTTAAACCTTCTATTCCTAACGTTAAGGATTTTATTTCTTGATATTGAAGTCATCATTGCTGGGCTTCTTTTGATTTAAAGAATGAAATTAGACTTGGCTGCATTGAAATGCCCAAACAGTTTCATTTCAAGTCCCCTGCCTAGGATGTTGAAGCCTCGAAGAGCTTTGAAAATTGCCCTAATATCACTGTCATCACATCTGATAAAATAGCCCACCTTGTAAATTTTAGTAGGTCTGAATAAATTACCTTAGTTAGCATCTCATCACTCATTCTTTCAGCATGGCCAAACCACTGCAGAATATTCATCTCCATTCTACTAACAACATTTTGTTTCACATTACACATCCACATTTATCACATGACCAGAACATGTCTTGCCACAAACTCCTCTTAAGTAGCATCTCTCCAGCACACAAACAGCTCCTAAGTCCCTGCTGTGGTACCCAAGTTTCACTGCCATACACCAGAGTAAAGAACAATTACAATTTCATACACAGCCATTCGAGACCTTTTCAAGAAGCCACCAGTCCTGTGAAATTCTCCAGCTGTGATTTTCAAGGCTGAGTTCACTCACCTACTAATATCACCATATGATCTGTTTTGTCTGTCAAACATGCTTCTTAAATACAGAAACTCATTCAGACTGTTCTTGTATTCAGTACCCTCAGTTTCTTGCTCAACAACCTCAGCCTCCCCCTACTTTTACTGGGCTTTAATTTCATACAACTTTGTATATCCAAGGCAACAAACATACTCTGCAACTCACTTTTGCTCTCTGCCTGCAGGACTGTGTGATCAGCACACAACACTTTGCACTTATGAATGTTACCAAGACATAAACCAGTATTGCTTCTTTTAGCACCACACTTGCATGCATTCATAAATATGTTGAATAGCCATGGTGACGTTACACAACTGTGTCTGACTTCTGCACCAATGGAATACCATTTTGATAAAACACCGTTCATGTACGTAGCTTTTACACTTCCAAGCAGGTTTGCAGTTATACCATAATTATTGAAGATCTTTCACAGAAGCATCGTGTTTACATGCAAAGCTTTCTCCAAATCTACAAAGCCAGCAAAATGTTTACGAGCAGACAGATACTTTTCAATCATCATACGCAATGCAAAAATTTGGTTAGTACAACCATCACTTACTAGGCATAAAACCACTCAGTACATACTACACTTTCTCTGAGGTAATGCCTTATTAATAATGATCTTTTTAAGCACTTTCTGTGGCGCAATCAGCAGGCTGATACCACAAGATAGTTCTTGCATTCAGCTTGGTCACCTTTTCTTTATACAAAGGAACAATGATAGCATCCTTCCAATCCTGATGGATCATTCCTAAATCCCAGAACAACTGGCAAATTCCAGTTAACCAGTCAATTGCAGAAGCACCACCATATTTTAACATCTCAGCATTTAGCTCTACCATTTTGAAGGAATTCTAAAGCTTTACAAACCTTTTTCCTTGAGATCCCTGCTGTGCTTTCTTCTCTTTGTAGCATCATGTGCTTCTACCTCAGAAGTGCCTTTGCTTTCATGCTTTAATAATGTACAGAAGTATTCATCCCATCTTTCAAGTAACTAATTAGGCTCCCATATCATTTCTAAGATCCTATTCTTCACACAACTTAGAACTTTATTTTCTCTGTCTTTTTTTTTTTTCTGTCTTGTGTTCTTCCAGAAGGAGTTCATATCTCTGCAGAAAGCCTATTCATACCTTTCCACTTTATCCTTCCTATCTCTTGACTTACTCTGACGAACCAGCTTTGCTGCTACCTGATTCTTACAGCGATATTCATTCTCAGAAACTCTACCTTGCAACAGCCCCAAATATGCTTCCATCTTTCTATTTCCTGCTTGTTTAATCTCACTGTTCCACAAAGCAATACATTCAATTCTACCTACTGTTGCATACCACAGACCTATTCAGCAATAGTGACAACCCATTAAAACATGTCCACTTCTTTTCCACATCCCTCTCATGTAACTTTAACTGATTCAGTCCTTCACTGAGAGTGATGCTGATGTTCTTTCAGAGTGATGCTGATGTTCTTCAGGAAGCCTTTCAGTCATTATTCTTTTCATCACAGGTGTCTTCCTATTCGTCTTTCTCCAACCAGCATTTGCTTTCACTCATGACCCTAACAGGTAATGATCAGAGTCAGCATCTGTAACTCTCAGCTCACACATTTCGACAATTAAGTGTTTCAGATGTTGATCATAAACAACAAAATCTATTACAAATTCTGAAGATGACAATCCAATTTTTGGTATAAATGTGACAAGGATGGTAAGTCAGATAATATCCTAATATCATGTGTAAATGTGACAAAATGTAAGTCAGATAATAGCATACCCGGGCGCTATCTGGGAGACGCAGGTTCAAGTACTGCTTCAGGATGATGAAATTTTCAAGTTTTCGGATATTTTTATCTGACTTACCATCCTTGTTACATTTACACCAAAAATTGGATTGCCATCTTCAGAACTTGTATTATATGGTGTAATCCCGTATTTCTTTCATGATTTATCTGCTCCACTGGGCAGTCACAGGATAGGATTCTTAACCTCCAGATTCGGTAAACATGAATGCCGGTTGCTTCGGCTAGCGAATCCTGTGATGGTTATATTCAAATTAATTGGAAATTTGAGACTTGGTCGTTCTGGGTTGTGTAGTGGTTAGCATACCCGGATGCTATCTGGGAGACGCGGGTTTGGGTCCCGCTCCGATGAAATTTTCAAGTTTTCAGATATTATCTTACTTACCATCCTTGTCACATTTACACCAAAAATCGGATTGTCATCTTCAGAATTTGTATTATATGGTGTAATCCCGTATTTCTTTCGTAAAATCTATTACACTTTCTGTCCCAGATTATGATTCTCTAATGTATAAGTGTGGATGTACTTGTGGTTGAAAAACATATTAGATACACACAACCGATTCACAATGCAAAGTTCAATTAATCTTTTACACTGGAATTATTAAACTTATCCAGAGTATTATCAGAAAAATCTCATTCTGAACACATACTCTAGCAGTGAAATATCCCTTGCTTATATACGTACATGAGATTCTCCCGCGGATTCGCGGAATTCCCTTTTTTGTCACCACTTAGGTCATTATTGAGATCGATGCAGAACTGAAAAGAAATACTGGAGGGGGTTAGGGAGGGGTCATTTTCCACCTGGGAATGGTATTTCGTCTTCCAAAACTTTCAAAAACTGAAGCTAAACTGAGTGACAATTTTTTTCCGTAATCGTAATTTCTTTATTCTCGTGATGTTGCCTGTTCCCAGGTATTGTTATTAAATATCATTTTATTGCATAAATGTTTGTATTTGAGCATGACACTGTGGGCAGCGATTTCCAAACACGGAAGTTAAGATGGCACGAAAAATTTTCTGTAGTCTTCAGGCATGAGATTCTTTCATGGATTGGAAGAATTCCGCCATTTCTGTTATCATTTTGGGTATTCTTGAGATCAATGCACAACTGAATAGAAATTTTGAGGGGTAATAGTGGGGGATTCGTTTTTCGTTTGACGACGGGATTCAGTCTTTCGAAGCTTTCAAAAACGGAAGTTAGATGCAACGAAGATTTATCCCATAATCTTGGGGGTTTTTTTTTCTTGTAAAAAACGGAAGTTATTCGGGGCGAAGATTTCTCCTGAAATCGCATTTTGTTTTCTTCCTGCAATGCTCTCACTATCCAGTGTTGTTGTTAAGTGTTACTTTCCCCCATAAATGTCTGCATTTAAACCTTAAGCTTGATAATGGAGGGGAAATTTTCCAAAAACGGAAGTGACGGAAATTTGTTAGAATTGATCTATGGTGATCAGAAGTATTCATATTCTGAAAGTCACACCATTTATCTAAAGTAGCAAAAGCTTTGATATCATACGTTTGTGGTCCTCAGGCTGAAAGTTCTTTCAGCATGATGGATAAATTATTGTCATCTGAGGGAATAAAAGAAGAGAAGGAAAGAAAGGTGGTGAAGATATAGGAAGGGAACGATATCAACAGAAAGAAAAACTAAGCAAAGATTGCTGTGCAGCTGCAGAGTCAACAAAAGACAAATATGGCCATGGAACTTGCTGAAAAGAAAGCAACACAAGAGAAAAATTGAGCTGATGTTCTAGCAAGTACAAAAAAAAAAAAAAAAAAAAAAAATGTTTGAAGCAGTGTCTTTTAAACTCACTTTATTTTGTTTTGAATTCAGCAATTTCATATTGTGAATACAGTAAACAATTCCATCTTGCTCATGCTGCTTTATATTCACACTTTCTTGTCTCATGTTCTGATTTTTTTTTGCCCGATTAAAAAGTTCAGCTTTTTTGTTCTTTGGTCAGTCTCATATATGGAGCACAGCATTTTCTTTAACAGCAAACTGGCTCAAAACAGCTTTCAGCTCATTCCAGAAATCATCCTTCCTATCAAAAGGTTCTGAGTCACAAGAAGCACACACCGCAACAATTATTATTCTCTGAAGTTTCACTTTCAAACGAATCGAAATAACTCTCTCACTTATGTAGCTATAGTTAATCAAGTTGTTCTTCATCCTCTTACTTAAAATCACACCTTCACCAGCTTGTCCTCTTACATTATCCAACACTCCAGACCACACATTTACCATTTCATTCAATTCTTCTATTTCAATTGTTCACTTCTATTCCATTTGCAGGATTCCACTTTTTTTGTCATCGTTTGAGACATTCTCAAGATCGATGCAAAACTGAAGAGAAATTTTTTGGGGATTAGTGGGGGTTAGGGAGGGGTCGCTTTTCATCTGGGGATGGTATTTCGTCTTTCAAAACTTTAGAAAATGAAAGGTAAACAAAGTGAAGATTTTTTCCATAAACATAATTTTTTCCCTGCGATGTTGCCTCTGTCCAATATTGTTACTAAATATCATTTTGCTGCATAAATGTTTGTATTTCAGCTTGAAACTAAAAGCAGCAATTTCCAAAGACGAAAGTTAAGACGGCACGAAGATTTCCCTGTAATCTTCTGGAATGAGATTCTTCCGTGGATTCGGGGAATTCCGCCTTTTCCGTTATCGTTTGGATTATTCTTAAGATCGTTGCACAACCTTATCGAAATTTTGGGTAAGTTTGTGGTAGTTGGGGAGTCGGTTTTCCGTTTGAGAATGGAATTTCATCTTTCGAGACTTTTGGAAACTGAAGTTTGCCTGAGTAAAGATTTTTCCTGTAAGCTGTCTTTTTTTTTTTTTTTTTTTTTTTTTCTTGGGATGTTTCTTCTGGCAACATGGTTCATACAGTCCTTGAAAACCTTGAAAAGTCCTTGAATGAAAAAGTTAATTTTCAAGTCCTTGAAAGTACTTGAAAAAGTTTAAGACTCTGTAAATAGTACTTGAAATTTTGTTTCGTTTTGTTTTTTAAATAATGATACAGAAGAGCATGTGTTAAATAATAAATAATTGATTGTGCTAAAAAGATGTATAGAAGATTTCTATGTAGTTCTTATAAAAACACCAAGCTGATCAAATAGCGCAGAACTTGCGTTCAATCCAGGGAGTGAGTGGACAGCTGGTGTCTTGGCTATGATATCACTACAGAGTAAAGCGTCAGCCATGGGAGTAAAATAAGTGGAATGACGTATTCGCAAATTGTGACGGGCTTCTGTTTACTGGGGTTAGGGACTCATTCTTGCCGGAGGGTGGAACTTCCAGGAATTGCTTGTGCTTCATGTGTGGAAGCTTTGTCTCCTGGCTGCATCAAAGTCATGCATCAAAAATAAGAAATTCAAGCAAACAATAAATGTCACACCAGCAGATGAATACGAAAATAATGTACCCTTTCAAAACATACCACAAAATAAAATGATTTTGAAAAACACCAAAACAGAGGGGCAATTCAAAGTTAATAAAATAAACCAACAGGGAGTGTCAGGAGGTAACAGGCAAGTCATTGAAGGAAGGTGTGTCCACCTGAACTTACTAAAATAGCTACCTACTGACCGACTGACAGTACACACATATGAAAATTTGGGTTTAAAAAGTCCTTGAAAAGTGCTTGAATTTATCTTGCTTGGAAGAGTACGAACCTTGGACAAGTATTGTTGTTCAACATTCTCTTATTCCATAAATATTCGTATTTCAACTTAAAAATTTGGGGGAAATTTCCGAAAATGGAAGTTGTTCGAAGTGAAGATTTCTCCCGTAATCATATTTTTTTACCCCGTGATGATCCCACTATCCTGTATTGTTGTTAAATGTTACTTCAAATGTTTGCATTCAAGCCTGATAAGCCACGGGAAATTTCCCCAAAACAGAAGGGACTAACTGGAAAATTTGTAAGAATTGGTGCATAGTTGTTCAAAAGTATTTATGTTCTCTCAGTTACACCATTTATCCAAAATAGTGAAAGCTTTGATATCATACATACATGGTCCTCAGGCTGAAAGTTCTTTTGGCATGATGGATAAAATTATTGTCACCTGAGGGAATAAGAAAAAAAGAAAAGAAGCTTCAATAAAGAAATGGGAAGAGAATTCGGTATCAGCAGAAAGAAAAATGAAGCAGTCAGTGTGCAGCTGCAGAATCAACAGCAGTGTCTGAGAAGAAAGCAAGGTTTGTTTGCAAGAGGAAACTTGAGCTGATGTTCTAGCAAGTACAACAGCAAAACAAAACAAAGAAATTGTGTTTGAAGCAGTGTTTTTTAAAACCACTTTATTTTGCTTTGAATTCAGTAATTTTACTCGTATATTGTGAATATAGTGATGTGCGCCAGTTTCTTCACATTGAACAATTCCATCTTGCTCATGCTGCATTATATTCATTCTTTCTTACAGTGTGTTCTGATTTTTCATCCGTTTAAGAAGTTCAGCTTTTTTTTTTTTCTTTGTCGGTGCCATGTATGTTACACACAGCGCATTGAATCTGTAGTTATTCATTTCTTCAATCACTGCATTAATCTTTCTATTTATTCCTTTAGTATTTCATCATTATGCAGATATCTCTTTCTCATATGCCATTTTTTAGTTCAAGGAAGATTCTGTGGTGGACCAGCCTTCTCAGCTGTGGTTTACCCATCATATCCCAAACTTTAGTCCTTCAGTAATTTGTTATAGTAACAGACTTGTAGGCATATATATATATTTGCAACTTCTGCTGGAAGGACTGGAGGAACTCTGGTACTGGTATCATGAAAGATACCAGTACCAGAGTTCCTCCAGTCCTTCCAGCAGAAGTTGCACATGCAATCAAGAACATGAAGCGAGGAAAAGCTCCAGGAGAAGATGGAATTACTGTAGACATCATACAAGAAGCAAGTGGAGAAATCGAAACAGTACTCGCCCAAATTTTCACTCGATGCCTTAATGAAGGAAAGATTCCTGAGGATTGGAACACCGCTACAATGATCCTGCTACATAAGAAAGGTGACATTGAGGATCTCGGAAACTACAGACCTATCAGCCTCCTATCAGTAGTTTATAAAATCTTCACTAAAGTTCTTTCACACCGCTTGAAGGTAACACTGGACATGGCTCAACCGAGAGAACAAGCTGGATTCAGGAGTGGCTACAGCACAATAGATCATATCCACGTGCTGAGAGAACTAATTGAAAGAGCGAGGGAATATGAACTTCCATTGTGCACGGCTTTTATCGATTATGAAAAAGCCTTTGATTCGGTGAAACCATCAGCAGTTACAATGGCTCTGAAAATCTGCGGTATTGAAGATGCATACATTAATATTATTAATAACATCTATGAAAATGCAAGTGCAAAGATTAGGCTGTTTGAAAATACAACACACGTAAAAATTGGAAAGGGAGTGAGACAAGGTGACACCATATCTCCGAAGCTCTTTAATGCCACATTGGAGGGTGTTTTTCAGTCGCTGAGATGGGAAAACAAGGGGATAAAGATTAATGGAGATTATCTAACCCACCTTCGTTTTGCTGATGACGTAGTCATTTTTGCAACTACCCCATCAGAGCTGCAGAGTATGATCCAGGAACTTGCTGACAAGAGTAAAGAAGTGGGATTAAAAATGAACTTTCAGAAGACAAAAGTGATGTTCAATGCTTTTACAAGAAATGAAGATTTATCGATTGATGGAGAAAAGCTGGAGATAACAGACACGTACGTTTATCTTGGACAGCAGATATCAAGTGAGGGTCACATTGGTGAAGAAATTAATCGGCGTACAAAACTTGCCTGGAGAGCTTTTGGAAGAAACAGCATAATTTTCAAGAGCAATATGCCATTATGTCTTAAAAGAAAAGTGTTTGATCAATGCATCCTTCCAGTGCTTACGTATGGTGCAGAGACGTGGACCTTAACTAAAAGAGACATACAAAGGCTGCAGACAACTCAAAGAAGCATGGAGAGGTGCATGCTTGGTGTAACCAGGAGAGATAAGAAGAGGAACTTGTGGATCCGAAAAATGACAAGAGTGGAAGACATCATGATCAGAGTTAAATCCCTGAAATGGCAATGGGCTGGACATACTGCCAGAAGGACAGATCATCGATGGACAGCCGAAATTTTAGATTGGATTCCAAGGGACAGGAAAAGACCCAGAAGAAGACCACATGGGAGATGGGTGGATGAAATTCGAAAGTATGCAGGGTTGACATGGAGGAGACTGGCACAAGACAGACCGTTGTGGAGGAAACTTGGGGAGACCTTCGTCCAGCAGTGGATTGATAATGGTTGATGATGATGATGATGATGATATATATATATATATATATATATATATATATATATATATATATATACTAAAGAGCAAAGCCAAATACATAAAAAAAAACTTTACAATTTAAAACGAAAGTTGCAAAACAACCTGAAGATCAAAACGCGCAACGCAGCAGTTATGAAAATTCAGAATTCACATTCCATTAAGAAGAAACTGAAGCTAAAATTTTTTTCAACGCATACTAAGTACTGAAAAAATTTTTAGCTTCAGTTTCTTCTTAATGGAATATATATATATATATATATAGGCCTACTAATTGAAAGAGCGAGGGAATATGAACTTCTATTGTGCATGGCTTTTATCGATTATGAAAAAGCCTTTGATTCGGTGAAACCATCAGCAGTCACAACGGCTCTGAAATCCTGCGGTATTGAAGATGCATACATTAATATTATTAATAACGTCTATGAAAATGTAAGTACGAAGATTTGGCTGTTTGAAAATACAACATACATAAAAATTGGAAATGGAGTGAGACAAGGTGACACCATATCTCCGAAGCTCTTTAATGTCACATTGGAAAATGTCTTTCAATCACTGAACTGGGAAAACAAAGGGATAAAGATTAATGGAGATTATCTAACCCACCTTCGTTTTGCTGATGGCGTAGTCATTTTTGCAACTACCCCATCAGAGCTGCAGAGTATGACCCAGGAACTTGCTGACAAGAGTAAAGAAGTGGGATTAAAAATGAACTTTCAGAAGACAAAAGTGATGTTCAATGCTTTTACAAGAAATGAAGATTTATCGATTGATGGAGAAAAGCTGGAGATAACAGACACATACGTTTATCTTGGACAGCAGATATCAAGTGAGGGTCACATTGATGAAGAAATTAATCGGCGTACAAAACTTGCCTGGAGAGCTTTTGGAAGAAACAGCATAATTTTCAAGAGCACTATGTCATTATGTCTTAAAAGAAAAGTGTTTGATCAATGTATCCTTTCAATGCTTACGTATGGTGCAGAGACGTGGACCTTAACTAAAAGAGACATACAAAGGCTGCAGACAAGTCAAAGAAGTATGGAGAGGTGCATGCTTGGTGTAACCAGGAGAGATAAGAAGAAGAACTCGTGGATCCAAAAAATGACAAGAGTGGAAGACATCATGATCAGAGTTAAATCCCCGAAATGGCAATGGGCTGGACATACTGCCAGAAGGACAGACCATCGATGGACAGCCAAAATTTTAGATTGGATTCCAAGGGACAGGGGAAGACCCAGAAGAAGACCACATGGGAGATGGGTGGATGAAATTCGAAAGTATGCAGGAGTGACATGGAGGAGACTGGCACAAGACAGACCGTTGTGGAGGAAACTTGGGGAGACCTTCGTCCAGCAGTGGATTGATAATGGTTGACAATGATGATGATGATGATATAGGCCTATATATTTCTACTTTAAGATGTGTGAAATACCATTCGTGCTGTAAAAATAACCTAACTAGTTGAACTTCCCATTCTTGTGTTTTGTGCATGATTTTAGGTATATTTGATAAAAGTATATTGCTAATCAAAAACAAATATTATGGGAATTTTAGTAGGGAATTTTTTTATTTAAATTTCAAATTTTCGGAGAAAACTCTTCTCCTTCTTCAGGCCGTTTTTTTGTTGTCACTTATTCCCATCACTATAGCCGTTACAGTTATTTTTCATCAAATCCTGCCAAATGTTAGGCGGGGAAAATCCTTTGCAGTCATTGATGATGGAATTTTGTTTTTTCTCAATCTCTATTCCTTCTTATAGCTTTTTTTTTTGAAAATTGCTTTGAAAACTGATGACTTTAAGGGAATTCCAATCCATGATGTAACTAGTTTCTCTAACATGCTTATCTAAACCAGTCTTGTTGGAGCAATTTTTTATAGCAGCTTTATGCTCTGCTATACGAGTTTCTAGTCTGTGACCTGTTTCACCTATGTAAGATAGGCCACAACTACATTTTACGAAGAACCCGCAAAAGCAACAATCAAAATTCACTAAAAAATTTCTTATCACAAAGGTTTGTTTGAGTCTTTAAAGAGAATTAGTAAGAAGTACAATATTAGGCTAGCTCCAAGTTTAGAGAACAAAGTTAACATTTTTTTCCCTAAAATAGTTCAAAGAGAAGAAGATATTTTTAAAATGTAAGGTGTAGTCTATGAAGTGAAATGTAGTTGTGGACTATCTTACATAGGTGAAACAGGTCGCAGACTAGAAACTCGTATAGCAGAGCATAAAGCAGCTATAAAGAATTGCTCCAACAAGACTGGTTTAGATAGGCATGTTAGAAAAACTAGTCACAGCATGGATTGGAATTCCCTTAAAGTCATCAGTTTTCAAAGCAATTTTCAAAAAAAAAAAGCTAAAAGAAGGAATAGAGATTGAGAAAAATCAAAATTCCATCATCAATGACTGCAGAGGATTTTTCCTGTCTAACATCTGGCAGGATTTGATGAAAAATAACCGTAACCTCCAAGGGTAACCGCGATAGTGACGGGAATAAGTGACTACAAAAAGACAGCCTGAAAAAGGAGAAGAGTTTTCTCCAAAAATTTGCAATTTAAATAAAAAAATTTCCTAGTAAAATTCTAATAATAGTTGTTTTTGATTAGTAATTGAATTCAGAAACCAGGAAGCCAATTCTCAACATGAGCTTTATTCAAAGTATATTGCTGTTTTTAAGTGTTTTTCAATGTGAAAATGTTATTTTAAAAGATGGAATATCTTTGCCACATCAGTAAAATTTCCCATAATTTAAACCTGTGTATTTTGTGTAATTCTGAGATTTTAAAAGTTTTACCTTCATTGTGTTTTTCTTAGGATGGTACACCTTTTTTCCTCTGGAAGAAGGGCATGTTTTTTATATATATTTTTTCTCCCATTATTTAATAATTTTTATTGCCATTAGAATATGCATTTCTAGTTTTACAGTAATTGAAAATGCAAATGTCCAGTTTCTTTTGGTATTAAGAAGGAGAAGTTATTAGTTCAACGGGAACAACTTTTTGTCATTTGTTTATGATGTTTAAAACATGCAGATTTGAATGTTTTGAATCCTTTAAGTATATAACACTAAACATTACTTGTGTGTCTGTTTATTCTTCAGGAGGACACAATGGCATTGAAAGATTTCCTTGAAGAAGCAGCTATTATGAAAGAGATGAAACATCCTAACCTAGTTCAGCTGTTAGGTAAAAAAAACATTTCTCATAGATAGATAGGAACCATGCAGATGAATAATTTATGAAATTTAGTTCAAGGAAATTAAGTAACATTTAATTTCTAAACCATGTGCTAATTCAAATGGAACAGTTTCTTTTTCAGGAAAGTTCAGGGTGGTACATCTTGAACTTTCCTGAAAAAGAAAGAAAGTTGCCACAGGGTGGAAATGCGATCAACAGTTATTGTTTGAGAACTCTGAAAGCTCTCTCTTGTTTGTGTGAAAAGGATATATTACTGTAGAGTCATATTATGTGCCTCCTGGAATTTATAGAGAACTCCTTAAATGGGCCTTTCCCCCCTATTTTCCCTCAGACTACTGGAAAAGTCCTTAAATTTAATTTTGACTCCTGGAAATTGTTGTACTTTGGACCTTTCCTGTATCTTCCATTGCTCATCTAATGAGTGGGAGGTGATGCCCTTAACCCCTGAAATCTGAAATTCGCGATTTCCCTTCATCTGCTGGAAGCTACGGTGTGTATGAATAATATCTATGCACTGACTGTATGAAATGTAGTAATGTAATAATAAAGAAAGTTGGAATGGAATTACAGTAGAAATGACCTGCCATGTGGAAGTGCTCTGTGTCTGGTAACCTTCATGTCTCCCTACCCTGAGGTGTGTGCAGCAGTCGTTCTGAGTGAAGGTCATTACTGAGTGCTTGGTCAGTGGAGGTACCATAATTTTGGGTAAATAACTCTCACTGGCGTATACGCCGTAGCGATAAAAAAAAGGGGCGGAATGAAAAAAAATCATCATAATTGCCGCACCTTCGCAGTAAGGTGGGGTAGTACCATGGCGGAATCTTGAAAACATTACGTAGATAAAAATATAGTACGTGATCTTTCAAATAATAAATAAAAATATCAATTAAACAAGGTTCAATCTTAAGGATGACACTTACTCTACTACCTATTTTATAAAAATTTACTCAAATAATTCATTAGGCGCTTAAACCAATTATATAAAGCATTTATACCTCAAGAATTTAAAAAATACACACACAATATTCTGAAAATATATGGTACGCATAGTTTTTCAATCAAATCGATCAAAATCGGAAACTTTACTGTCCGAATTAAAAACTTTAAAAGTTCACCATCTAAAAAAACTTCGGGGTCGTCCGCATCACTTTTGCTGTCTTCTGGCGTTTCACCACAGTTTTTAGAATTATTGTTTGCTTCAGTGAAGCCCGAAATAATCGTCGAAGTTTTGATGTTTTTCCAGGATTCGAAAAAACATATTTATTTAGCATTAGCTTAAAACTTGAAGTATAACTTCTGCGTTTCGTCATTTTACTTTCCATGATAACATGACCTATGCGTACTCGAGAAAATGCGATTTGGCGAACTGAATGCAAGGAATGCACACGTCACTGACGAAATTTGCACGTGCTATCCTTGAGTCATTGACCAATGACAATCGATCTTGGATGGTAGTCGAATATCCCATTTCAAGAGGGGAGAGAGAGCGAAGCTGATGACGTCATGAGTTCAAAGAGAGTTAGCTGCTCGGAGCATGAAACAACTAACAAGGGCGATCCTTGCTAACAAGATCGATTCCCGGCGAAATTTCTCCCCGCCACAGATTTTTTCAGAGTTTTATCGGTCACTTCTCTCTTACTTGTCCCACCTCAATCCTATAACCTATTATTATTATCATGTCTTGTTTTAAGAGAAGGGTGGGTGGAATTTATTGCACGTGGCCGTAACATCGTTATTCTATTCCCTCTCTATTGAGATATCTTCCCACGGGAAAAAGAATGGAACAAGACAAAACGTTTTTTGGTACATAATTTCGCTCCGCCAAAAAAAAAAAAAAAAAAAAAAAAAAAAAAGAAGAAAAAGCTGTATACGTCGCCGTGCTGTATAAGCTGCATGGGCCGAAAATTTAATTTTGAACTCTTATACGCTGTAGCTTATCTACCCGAAATTATGGTAGATGTGTCAATTGATCACTCATCTCGCCCCAAGGAAAGTGGTGTTGACGGTTGAACAGAGTGTTTTTTGTGAGACAAGTCTTTCGCCATGACAACAAGCACACGGACAAAGTGCAAAAACAGTTCTGATAGGAAATTTTGTGATGCAGACGTCCCCCACTGTAATGCGGTATGTCAGCTCATAGCGAAGCTTTGGGAAACTGGCAGTGTTCTGGATGCCCCCCCCGTTGGGCCATCCACGGCAGATGAGACCATACAGGATATCCAGGACAAGATACAGAGGATTCCACACAAGTCTGTGAGGCAGCTGTCAAAACGAGCTAATGTGCCAAAGAGTACATACAGCCCATGATATTCTGAAAAGGAAGTTGCGTTTCCACCTGTACAAAGTGTCTTGTCGAGCATCAGCTGAAAGAAACAGACCACGAGGCCCATGTTTGGCACTACAGGTGGTTCCAAGAGTTCCTGTCTGAAGAAAGTGAGGACATTCTAGATGTGACTTTCTTTACAGATGGGGCATGGTTCCCCCTGCCCGGGTACATCAACAGCCACAACACTCATCTGTGGGGTATTGAAAACCCCCTTGAATTTTAGAAAGTGCCTCTCTACAATTAGAAAGTTGATGTTTGGCATGCCATGACTCATACCTGCATTATTGGACCCATTTTCTTTAGTGAAACCATTAACTCAGAATGATATCGTTCCTAAATTATCCAACCATTCATATCCAAACTCATGGAATAGGAAATCAACGAAGGATGGTTCCAGCAAGACAGTGCAACTTCTGACACTGCTGACATATCAATACAGTTTCTGGAGAGATTCTTTGGAAATTGCATCATCTCCTGGGGACTATGGCCTGTCCGGTCACCGGATCTGACACTGCCTGACTTTTTTCTGTGGGGAGCACTAAAAGGAAAGGTGTACTCAAGTAATCGACTTACACTTTCAAGAGTTACAGACTGCAATAACGACCCACATCCAACAAATCACACCACATACCCTGAGAAAGGTCTTCACCAACATGCAGAAGTGTGTGCAGACATATCTGGATGTTGGTGGGGCCCATTTCCAACACCTGTAGAAACCAGTTCTACATGCTAAGTGTAACTTTCAGTGCACAGTTATTTTTTGGACACCCTGTATGAGCATTAATTATAAGGTTCTGAGTAAGTACATTTCTGTATCAGAAAATCGGATTTTTTTTCAGACATTCTACGTGTTATTCTTGTCTATAAATTGTTTGTAAGGGACTCTGTTTTAGACCAGTAGCTTGTCATAATTGCCTGATTAGATGAATGCTGATAAAATACAGTACAGTCCCTTACATAACAAGCCCGTATTTAGTGAGATCTCAGATTTAATGAAGAAAACCAGAACTTTTGTTTAGTATAATGTCAGCCCAAAGCCAATTTGACTGTTTTTTAACTAACAAATTTTTAAAAAGTCCCTGAGATGATGAGGGAGAGGAAAGACAAGATGATCACTTTTAACAAGCAAAACTAACAAAGTTTAATGAAAGCCCATATTTAATGAGGCAGAGAAAATTTGCTGTGCACTGTCCTGGAATGGTGGAATAGAAAATAATGGGCATTGGCATAAAGAGGAAATTGCAACTGTGCAGGAGAGCAGTGGCGGCTCGTGGTGTAAAATGCTGGTGAGGCGAACGGTCTTGATGTAAATGTAAAACAGTAAAACATATGTTATTGAAAAATATATAAATTCGTATAACGTTATACGAATATATATATATATATATATATATATATATATATATATATCAGTGGCGTAGCAGGGGGAGTCGTGGTTTGCACCCCCCTTATTAGGCGAGACAGTTAGCTTTTTCTAAGTACGTTTTATAGATAATTTCCCTATTTAAATTCTTTGATTTTTATATAACTCGGAAAGCAATGTAATTTCTTGATAATAAAAGAGAAAGTAAAGCAAAGCGGCCAAAGAAGTTGATTTATTAAATTTTTATTAAAACAACTATAATGTATTGCATTTTCTTCATTTTATTAAATTAGCTTCATTTTGTATTAATATTCAAGATGTGCGTACGTACCAATAGGAAAATATTTGTCGAAGCGCCCCCCCCCCAAAAAAAAATTGTTATATGCACTTATACACAGTTATACAGTAGAAGTGCAGAACCCCCGCCCTTCAAAAAGTTTCATGTCAAAGGCAGTATCCCCCATTGGATATCTTTGAAGTCCTGGGTTCGAGTTGGCTGAATCATTAAAATCCACTGAGATTCGGAAGTCTCGTTAAGCCATTGGTCCAGGGTAGGCGGCGCCTTGTTATTAACAGCTGTAAACCCCATCCCTTAGGGCTCCATCCCATGTCATTTAGCCCTTATATATAAATATTATTCAACAGTAATGGAATAAAATTATAGAAATATATGAAACACGGCGTGGGGAGTCTTTCTTCACGAAAAAATCCAAACATTTTAGAGGGAAAATGTACATATACCTCTCTATATATGTGTGTGAAGAATTTTAAATTGAAGAATTTTATGAGGAAATTTGTCATCTAAATAATAAAGGTAAGCAGCACTTGAAAATAGTTATGGGAGATTTCAATGCAAAAATAGGGCAACGGCAACAGAATGAAACTTCAGTAGGTAAATTCGGTCACGGCAACAGAAACCAGCGTGGAAATACTCTCGTTGAGTTTGCAGAGGCAGAAGGGTTTTTCATCTTGAACTCCTTCTTCAAGAAAAAGCCACACAGGAAATGGACATGGAGACATCCAAATGGGACGACAAGTGAAATTGATTTTATTATGTGTAACAAAAAATTCGTCATAGAAGACTGCAGTGTGCTAAACAAGTTCAACACAGGTAGTGACCATAGATTGGTGAGATGTAAGATGCACCTCAACACTAAACTTGAACGTGGCAAGCTCATAAGACAAACAAAATCTATTGACATAACCAACCTTAAAAAACACCATAATACCTTCAAGTTGGAACTGAAGAACAGGTTCTCTGCTTTAGAAGGCCTAACATCGGAAGAAGTGGACATCTCTGAAGTTAACAGAAAAATAACCAAAGCTCTTATGGAAACAGCAACAAAATTAGCTGGGTCTAAGAACAAGTTGCATGTAAATAAATTATCAGGAAAAACGAAAATGTTGATGCAAAAAAGAAGAGAGATGAGGACAACTAAAGAAGATGTGACTTCCAAAGTGGAATATATAGAGCTATGCAAGACAGTACGAAAAAGTATCACTGAAGACGTAAGAAAATTCAACTGTGAACTAGTGAGGAAAGCAATTGAAAACAACCAAAGCCTAAAGATAGCAAAGGGACATCTCAGTAAGGGAAGAAAACAGATTATGGCACTGAGAAAAGAAGATGGTTCTGTAACAAGAAATAGAGGCGAAATTTTGACAAGAGTGAAAGATTTCTACTCCAAATTATATGAAAGGGATGATACATGCACTCCAGACATCATGAAAGATACCAGTACCAGAGTTCCTCCAGTCCTTCCAGCAGAAGTTGCACATGCAATCAAGAACATGAAGCGGGGAAAAGCTCCAGGAGAAGATGGAATTACTGTAGACATCATACAAGAAGCAAGTGCAGAAATCGAAACAGTACTCGCCCAAATTTTCACTCGATGCCTTAATGAAGGAAAGATTCCTGAGGATTGGAACACCGCTACAATGATCCTGCTACATAAGAAAGGTGACATTGAGGATCTCGGAAACTACAGACCTATCAGCCTCCTATCAGTAGTTTATAAAAGCTTCACTAAAGTTCTTTCACACCGCTTGAAGGTAACACTGGACATGGCTCAACCGAGAGAACAAGCTGGATTCAGGAGTGGCTACAGCACAATAGATCATATCCATGTGCTGAGAGAACTAATTGAAAGAGCGAGGGAATATGAACTTCCATTGTGCATGGCTTTTATCGATTATGAAAAAGCCTTTGATTCGGTGAAACCATCAGCAGTTACAATGGCTCTGAAAACCTGCGGTATTGAAGATGCATACATTAATATTATTAATAACATCTATGAAAATGCAAGTGCAAAGATTAGGCTGTTTGAAAATACAACACACATAAAAATTGGAAAGGGAGTGAGACAAGGTGACACCATATCTCCGAAGTTCTTTAATGCCACATTGGAGGGTGTTTTTCAGTCACTGAGCTGGGAAAACAAGGGGATAAAGATTAATGGAGATTATCTAACCCACCTTTGTTTTGCTGATGACGTAGTCATTTTTGTAACTAGCCCATCAGAGCTGCAGAGTATGATCCAGGAACTTGCTGACAAGAGTAAAGAAGTGGGATTAAAAATGAACTTTCAGAAGACAAAAGTGATGTTCAATGCTTTTACAAGAAATGAAGATTTATCGATTGATGGAGAAAAGCTGGAGATAACAGATACTTGGACAGCAGATATCAAGTGAGGGTCACATTGATGAAGAAATTAATCGGCGTACAAAACTTGCCTGGAGAGCTTTTGGAAGAAACAGCATAATTTTCAAGAGCAATATGCCATTATGTCTTAAAAGAAAAGTGTTTGATTAATGCATCCTTCGAGTGCTTACGTATGGTGCAGAGACGTGGACCTTAACTAAAAGAGACATACAAAGGCTGCAGACAACTCAAAGAAGCATGGAGAGGTGCATACTTGGTGTAACCCGGAGAGATAAGAAGAGGAACTCGTGGATCCGAAAAATGACAAGAGTGGAAGACATCATGATCAGAGTTAAATCCCTGAAATGGCAATGGGCTGGACATACTGCCAGAAGGACAGATCATCGATGGACAGCCGAAATTTTAGATTGGATTCCAAGGGACAGGAAAAGACCCAGAAGAAGACCGCATGGGAGATGGGTTAATGAAATTCGAAAGTATGCAGGAGTGACATGGAGGAGACTGGCACAAGACAGACCGTTGTGGAGGAAACTTGGGGAGACCTTCGTCCAGCAGTGGATTGATAATGGTTGACAATGATGATGATGATGATGATATGTATGTGTGTAATATACGCTACTTTTGCAACAATATTTTTATGAAAACAATTATTCGATAATTTTACAACAAAGAAAGAAATATTTCACCAGTATTCTTTTATGTATAATACACTTGAGCGAAAATACGCAATTTGCGCGGTTTCTTTAGCTTGTCAATGCGTCACTCACATCCCAACGCCAATCGGAGATCCACTTCTTAAAAAATTCAAAGTAAATCATTTGAATATAATTTTTTTTCTCATGAAGTGTTTCTTGAGCTTGAATAAAAGTCACAGTTCGATTGGCATATTAGTGAAGGTGCATTTAGCACGGGTCACAAACTGAAGTCCAGGCTCGTGATAACTATGTACAGGAGAAGTCAAGCTAAGGAAGCACATTTCTATATAAAAAAAGTATAAAATAATTTAAACCTGGAATTAAAAACAGAGGAATACGATATTAATTTGCTTTGGTCTCGAACAGAATGCTTTCAGTTTATTTTTTATAAATAAGTTCAATTCTGCGATCCTTTTTGGCTGCAAATTTGTCTATGATCAGATCATAAAATGGTTGAGTGGACATTAGATGGTTCAGCAATTCTTTCTCGATTGAAATTTTAGCGAGTGAAGACAAACGATCTTGTGCTGTTGTATTACGGAGGTAAGTCTTAATTCTCTTCAAACAAGAAAAAATTCCTTTCAGCAGAAGAACTTGTTGACGCCAGTGTCAATACAAGAGAAAATAATTTGTAGGCTTCTGGTAACACATCTTTCAGCTCGTTTTCTTTCATTGTTTTCTGAAAACTGAGTTCCCTGAAGTTGGGATCATTATATAAAAAATCTAATTCGTTTTTTAGTCGTTGTGTGTCTGTAAAAATGTTTGGATAAATTTTTTTGAGAGTGTTAAGGGCACTGGATGGAAATGACTCTGAATAACTATGGTATTTTGAGCTGTCAACTAGCTGCAGAAACTCGAGCTTTCCCATATCTTCAAATCTGGTATTTATTTGGACTTTTATATATTCATGAATACACTCCATTAAATCATTCTGTATCGTTTTAGATTGTCCAGAAAATAAGCTTCGTATTTCTTCAAAATGTGCTTTTAATTCTGGGGTGCTCCTACGAAGTAACATTTAGAACATTTCCTTGAAATTACCTTTATTTAATGAGGAAATAGTTTCATCATGTCCTCGAAAAAGCAGTTCTTGCTTGCTTAGAACGACAACTAAATCGATTATATGTTCCATAAAAAGCCTATTTAGTCTGACCTTTTCATTAAACTTGACTTTATGAAGAGCAGCATTTTCTTTGAGCATATCAGAAATAGTGTTTGTTTTTTTCCATTCGTTTTAGACCTACGTGGTTAGTAGTTCAATGCTCTTTAGAGCTTTCGTGCAATTTTGCACTACGAGAAAAGTTTTTAGATCAAAATAACCCGTTGTATTCCACACATTTTTCTTATTGCTCAAAAGTAAACATGGCCAGCAAAAGAGAGTTTGCTTGTAATAGCTACCAGAAAGCCAGGGAAAAATCTCGTACTATGATTTATTGAAAGACCTAAAAAACGATTTGCTGCACTTCTTATCTTTAGATATTGAACTTATTATAGGTTAATAATCTAAAGCAACTTATGGGAATTTACTAGGAAATTTTTTCATTTATAGCAAATTTTCGGAGAAAACTCTTCTCCTTCTTCAGGCTCTCTAGTTGTTGTCACTTTTTGCTTGTCACTATCATGGTTACGGTTAACCTTGACGGTTTAGGTTATTTTTCAACAAATCCTGCCAGATGTTAGGCAGGGAAAATCCTTTGCAGTCATTGATGATGGAATTTTTTTTTTTTTTTTCTCAATCTCGGTCTTCCAGATATGAGAACATCCTTGTTATCATAATCTTTCCAGTGTTTAAAAGGAATTTCTTCCAGAACACAAATCACGTCGTTTGTTGGGCCATTCATATTTTCCAACCAAAATCAAAATATGCTGTTTAGTAACAATAACAAAATAAAAAAAGAAAAACTCAACATTACTATGAACTAGCAAACACCCGCAGAAGAGAGGATTGAAAACACACTACAAAAAGTTAGATTCAAATACACTCTGACGAATAGTTAAAGCTACGTAGAAATCTTCGTACTCCAAAGCGTATAGAGGCGAACGGCGTCATCGCCTGTGAAACCACTTTTCACAAGGGTCATCTGCTCATTTTCCCGCGCCCATTGGATACACAATCCTTGGGTTCTCCAATAACAGCGGAGATGCGATTCCAGTTTAAGCGAAATGGAGGGTCGCCTCAGAAATTTCCTTTCTCTTACTGGAAGTCCGGCACCTCTTTGGGTAGACCTCGGACCGTGGGGGTGGGGTGGGGGGTGGGTTCAGTCTGTAGGGCTCTTCTCTGATCCCCAGTTCCCAAAACCGGCTTCTCATCGAGACGATTCAGCCGGTCGCCTCTAAGCGCTTAAAACATGCAGCTGCTTTGCAAAAATAATGATTCATTCCTCTTCTCGAAAGCCTTTCTTTAAATTAATTCATGAATCACAATGTGAATTTCAGTGTTTCATTTATCCTGCAAAGTTCTTATATCTTTGTTACTGACAGAAGGGTTTTTTTTTGTTTCTTTCACTTCTCATTCTGCGGAATTTCAGGTGAGGCGGCGCCTCACTTGCCTCATCTGACGGGCCGCCACTGCAGGAGAGTCCTTGTGACTCTGTCCGCCACCCATGCCTTGCTTGTATTATGTCAGCAGAGTTGAAAACAGGTCACCTACTCGTATATAAAAAAAGAATGGGTGGGGTTCATGCAAATGTAAGTGAATTTCTGGGTGACAACTGCTGAGAGGGATAGGGGGAAAATGAAATGGGAATGTTGTCAGAGCTGAAACAGGAAGTAGCAATACCTCAAATTCTGTCCAATGCTCCTTTCACCCTCCAAATGAGTATTGCATTGGGAAGATCAGTTGTTACGGATATTTTTCTGGCAAAGATATTAAATCTCATTTGCAGCATTTCTTTTGCCTTGCTTTCCTTTTTCTTTGTCTTCGAGCCTGGGAAAGTTTTATTCATTTCCCCTAGTCAGGAAGTATCGGACTTTACAGATGGTGCCTTCCTGTCACATTTTTGGATTTCTTCACCAAAGATACTCCAATGGAGAAAGTCATTTGCAGACATTGCTTTTGTTTATTGTAGCCTCACCTTTAGTTGGTCTAGTGCAATTAGCACCCTACGCTGTCTTTGATCATCTAAAATCAGCTTTGAGTTTTGAATATAGTGCTGCTTTAATCCTTCAGGGATACTGCAGTGTTTGTTGGATGAGGGAGCTGATTTTTCCCGAGGACAAGGAGGAAAGGACAGTCAGCATGAGGAGAGAGCAGCGCTGACTCGCTGCTCTCTCCTCATTTTTGGGAGTGTGCGAAAGAAGCAACAGGGAGCTATCAAAAGGGGTAATGTAGGGAATTGAGAAAAGTTCATCACTATAATTAAGATAGGAAGTAGCTCTAGTGTGTAGCCTGTAGACAACCATACTTCAGTAGATGAAAAAAATAAATTGTTTTTAAGTGATAAAGCCATCTCCTGAAATATTTAGCGTGCTGCATTATTATCATTATTATCAGTTTTTCTATTATTTTTTCATGTTGGTAACTGTGTGCCGAACTTTAACTACTGACCCCAAGATGAAAAAGTACTATTACAAAGAGTCTCTTACATGGAATTTGATCCTGCATTATACCGTGTAGTTCGGGATTGCTTATCCAGTAGATGTGAAAAATTGTGGTAACATTTATGGTGTTAGTCTGTTCATTAGTGATAATGGCTATTTATGATGTTAGTCAGAACCAGTGACATAACATAGTGCTGCTTTTGCTTCATGTGTGTTATGTAGTTAAACAGCGATCAATCCCAAGCAGCATTCAAGTTGTGTACACTTGAAAGATTTAATTAATTAACTATAGTCCTAATGCAGTTTATTACTTAAATATTTCAAGTATATCTAGTTGTTATGGACATAAAACATTAACATATACACACATTATCACACATGCATATTTTTACATAGAAATAATTTTCATCCAATAATGGATTTAGTGATGAGGGTTTAATGAGGGTTTCTGTTGGTCCCAAGCTTCTCATTATAAGTGGGTTCAACTGCATTAGGTTTTGTGTGCTTTGACTGTTTTACAGTTTGTGCACATTTTTTAGCACATCTTTTTTAAAAATAGGTCATGTTTATGTTATTGGTTTGTCCATTTGTCTGTAGACACCATATCTCTGCAACTATTAGTCTGATTTGAAAAATTCTTTTTGCATTGGGAAGCTTGAAATATGAGAATGATGATCCTTCATTTAATATTTTTTTACGATGTACAATTTCATGACTAGAGGGGTAAATGCAGATGTTGTCGAATTCAAAATACGTTTTATTCCATATATTTGCTTCTAAACATCCAATTGAAAAAATGCTTTTATCTTTCGATTCCATTTATGTCACTAAAATATGTCACTAAATATAGTTACTAAAATATTTTAGGTATAGTTGCCAAGTTATGCATAGATTTTCCCCTAGGGGGCGTAAAAGTAAATTACGTTTTCCCCAGTATCTCTTCTTCTAAAACTCCGATTTGAAATTTTTTTTTTTTTCAGCGGATACAGCTCCTGATAGAAAGTCGTGTAATTTCTAATTTTTGGTAAAGAAGGCTTTGGCCACCAGGGGCATAAGTGTTAATTTTTGCTTCTGTTGTTTTGCCATAAAATTTGAGCTTCTAAATTCTCGATTGAAAAAATTATTTCGTGGACCGATGCTACTCTCTTCGATAAACCTTTTTGGAATATTTTCTTTGTAAAATATTTTACGGTTTCTTCGCCAGGGGGCATAGATGTATATCTTATTTTTGTTAATATCCTAGCTTCTAAGGTCCAATTTGAAAAATTATTTTTTTATTGGATAGTTTCTGGTGTGACATATTTTTCATATAATTTCAAAATTTTTAAGTAATTCATAGACTTTCCGCAAGGGGTCATAAAGGTAAATTGTGTTTCCCCCGATATCTCTGCTTCTAAAACTCTGATTTGAAACATTCTTTCTGCACCGGATGCAGCTCCCGATGGGAAATCCTTTGCATATAATTTCTGATTTTGGTAAAATACAGTTTGGCCACCAGGGGGTGTAAGCCTTAATTTCCGCAATCTTAGCTTCTAAAATCTTGATTGAAAAAAATTGTTTGTGGACCGATATTGCTCATGTTGACAAACCTTTTAGGAATATTTTCTTCTTAAAATCATGCATGGTTTCTGCGCAAGGGAACGTAGATGTATATCTTATTATTGTCAATATCTCTACTTCTAGGAGTCCGATTTGAAGAATTCCTTCTTTGTTGGATAGTGTTTCCAATGTGAAATGCTTTTAATATAAATTCAAAATTTTCAAGTAAATCATAGACTTTCTGGTAAATTAAGGTAAATTACGTTTTCTGTGTTATCTCTGCTTCTTAAACTCCGATTTGAGAAATTCTTCCTGTATCGCATACAGCTCCTTATGAAAAATGTTTTTCATATATTTCTAACATTTTGTAAAAAATGGCTTGGCCATCAGGGGGCATAAGTGATAATTTCTGCTCTTAATGTATTTGCAGCAAAATCTGAAATCCTGAAAACTCGACTAAAAATTGTTTTTCTTGGACTGATACCACTCACATCGAAAAACCTTTGAAAATACCTTCTTCTTAAAATAATGCATGGTTTTCTTACCAGGGAGCATAGATGCATATCATATTTGTCGATATCTCTGTTTTGAAAAATCCAATTTGAAAAATTCTTTCTTTGTTGGTAAGCATTTCCGCTGCAAAATGTTTCTCATATAAGCTCAAAAGTTTCTTAAGGCACAAGTCTGCAACTAGAGGGCATAAATTCATGATTCTGTTTACAGCAATATCTGCGGGATTAAAAACCCGATTGAAAACCTTCTTTCTTCGGTCAGATACTACTGTTTTCCATACCGGTTCCATTGACTTTGAATAGCTTTGATAAACTTAATTTGTGTCTGAACAGATTCAGAAGATGTACTGTGCTCATTACACACGGAAATTCGGTGTCATCTTTCTTGTTAATTTTGGAAGCACTTTAAGTTATTAACTCCTGTTTCTATAGAACTTGTTTTTTAATTTTGTGAAATATTTAGCTTGAGAAAGATTGACTAACTGCTAAATATTGATATTGGGATAGTGGACCTTTTAAGTTATTTAATACTTTTTTAGTATTTGTTTCTTTACTTATACATAAAAAATCATATGCATATTTTCTGTGTGTTTTTAGGTGTTTGTACAAGGGAACCGCCTTTTTACATAATCACAGAGTTCATGCAGCACGGCAATTTGCTTGACTTTCTACGTAATTCAGCACGTGACAGCATCAATGCCATTGTTTTGATGTACATGGCTACACAGATATCGTCTGCCATGTCGTACTTGGAATCTCGTTGCTTCATACACAGGTATGTGTAAACTATGTTTTGCTATATTCATTATTGTAATAATATCCATGTTTCTGTATTTTGTGTGATAAGTGGCACTAATAGTGTTTTGCATGTGTGTGCATTGCAACAGTACTTATGCCAAGTTGAAGGATAATGTGCATAAAGTAATAATTTAATGATTTCATTTACGAGTATAAGTGTAGAAATATAAGAAAAAAAAATTGATTGGAAAGTTTTAGGACCAAATATGGAATGTGCCAAACTCAGTTTTGTGGAAAGTCTTTGAACCAGATGTGGGATGTGCCAAAGTTTAACACAGTCGAGCTGAACATCATAGAACCAGATGAAGTACTATGGCTTTGTATACATTACTGAACTAAACTAATTTGTTTTAATCATGAATACACCTTTAACAATACATGGCAAATGTATAAGCATACGTACCAGATAATTTTGCGGTTACCGCACCTAGATGGAAAATGGGGAGTGGGATGGGGGGGGGGGTGCTACAGGTTCAATTTCTACTCTACCTTCAGTGTAATTTTGTGAAAGCTTTTTGTATAAATGAATTTGAATTTGTTAGTTTAGAAAATTCTTTATCAGTGAGCAGTGAATGAATAGGGGGAAAAGTAAATGTCATCAGCCTTTAATTCACTTAGTGGATAGTAGGGTGATTATGTGATTCTGATTCCCAAAGTTATTCTGGGAGACTATTTGTATTGTTATATATCCGAGTAGCAGTCCTCTCTTATTTGCAAGATTTTCTTCCAATTCAGTGGCCTAGTTGTCTGATATGCTGGCTTCTGACCATTCATCTGAGACAGGCCCAGATTTAAGACTTCGATGAGACATGAGTGGTGTATTTGTCTGATGACACTGGCTCTGTCCCTTCCCTGAAACCAGTGGCCATAAATTAGGGACAGATGACTGCTTATAGCCCTTAGAGTTGTTCATGGTGGGTAAACTTCAACACAAAAAAAAAAGTTGTGTAGATGAAGTGGTTGATGACTCCTAGTTTCCCTGTGCTTAACACAGACAGCTTCACACTGTAAGAAGGAAGAACAATATGCTGGGGGAGGTTGTTCCACACGTATTCCTGTAGTTTCAATATGTTCCTTTTGTGTAATGTATTGAAACTTTCCTTGTGTTCCATATGTTCTTCCATCTTTTGATAGTGTTCCTATTCATAAATTTATCTATATCTATATATCCATATTGTCATGCTGTTTCTTTGATGTTCAGTAGACTGCCTCTTACCAGGCCTTGATAGAACTAGACCACCGGCTAGGTAAGTGAAAGACTGGTTAATATGAAAATTAAAGATGTCATAAAATTAAAAAATAAATACATGCTAAGAATCACATTTCACATACAAATATTTGTGTATTGATGTACTAAAATAAAGTAAAATATTTTTACATTACTTATGTAAAGTGTAAATAGTATCAAGGAATTGCTTTGGTATTGCTTTTGTAAAACCTGCCACTGTGTGAACATTTCTTTTTGGGGAACACAGAAAGTTTTGGACTCCATGGTTCAGTTACATCTGCTGCTTGAAGGGTAAATATTCGGACCCTCTATTAGTAATGAATTCGGTCCTACTCAAGCAGCATGTTGCAGAGTTGATTATAAATATGTTTGTAGGGTTGTGATGAGACAATAGTGTGACTGCTAGTGAGGGATGCTTTGCTTGACAGAGTTAACTGATTTCCATTGCAGATTGGTAATAGGGTGCCACATGAGCATGTTCTGTACATGACATTTTGGTGGCATTAAAGATTCCTAGGTGTAGGTTGGTGATGTGATATGCAAATAGAAGCAGACTGAGGATAAATCTGCCAAGAAACGACACAATAAGCCTTTTCAGCTAACAGGACAGGACAGGAGAGTTCTGCAAAGGACTGTGTACTGAGAACGTAGATCAACATTGTCTCAAATGGCACAAATTCTATGGGAGACTATTGGGACTGCTGTTAGTATCAGTGCAGGGTGTACAATGTTGCACTGCATGGGTTACCATGATCAATCAGCCATCTGCAAGCCACTAATCATCCTTGCCACATGCCAATTAGTGTGGTGTAAGGAATGTTGATCTTGCAGTGTAAGACCAATAGAAAACTGTGCTTTGGACTGACAAGTTATGGTACCCAGTCTGATGCTCATTCCTGGGTGTGGCAGATGTCTGGAGAAAGGTACCTTCCAGACTGTATTGTCCCAACAATGAAGTTTGGTGGAGGTAGCATGATCGTATGGAGCTGTTTTTCATGGTTCAGCCTGGGTCCATTAATTGTTTTGGTTAAAACAAGAATGCTTTGCTCTATCTAGCTATATTGGACAATTATGCACTACCAACATTATGACAGTACTTTGGTGAATGCCCATACCTCTATCAGCAGGACAACACACAATGTCATACTGCTTGCGCTTTTACAGATCGTTTGTAAGACATGGGTGTCATAAAATTGGTCTGGCCAACCCATAGTTCTGATCGGAACACTATAGAGAGTCTCTGGGATGAAATGGATCACAGGTGTACGGATAATCAGATTGCCCAACAAACAAAGCTGAAGTGGTCACCTTCTTTGAAAGAAGGCCAAATGCTGGAACATATCAGTGGACATCTACAATAATCTAGTGGAGAGCAATGCTCAAAATGGGACAGTATTTGCCAGTATGGCATATCTGCACTTCTTTTTTTCCTAGTATTTCATACCAGCACTTTTTTTTATCTGAAATTCACATATTGTCACTAATTTTAGTAGCGTGAACTGAAGAAATGAATTTTCTTTTTGTCCCTGTCTTACGAGCTCACATTTGTAAACATAGAAACCTTATGTGCCTTGTGCAATAGCTGTGTAGGAACCGTAAAGGATAGAGAAGTGGTGTACACTTGCGCTATGAGTTCAATCCTTCAACGGATGGAAATAAAGCTACCCGTAGTACATGAGCACATCTTGCCCAAGCCCCAGATCACCCCACTAAAGATGCCCATATTTTTTATTATATCATTAATTTAATATACAAGTATTCAATTTGAAGAGCTTCTTCACAGCATGAACAATCAGCAGTAATAGGAATGCTTATAGCAAAGTAAATCCATTTATTTCTGTGGTATAAATTTGTATAAATATTCACTAAGCTTTCACACTCCACTGGGAGGCTTTCTCAAGGCAATGTAGACATAAAATGCAGGGAATTAGAACACGTAGGAAATAAAGATGAGCTTTTGAAAATAATGTGGGTGACATCATGAGCAGTATTACGTGAGTTTTTATCATGCAATTATGCGGTGTGCCGCGATGTGTTTCTATCTTTTAACAACACATGCCAAACCATTGGTAGTTCCATAGAGACCATGTCATTGCATGTCAGTTTGCTGGAAAGGATTTCGACTGTTTCCCTGATGGCAGCTTCTTTAAAGTTCATGTAAGGGGCAATTCTTCTAATACTATTCCATACAGGAGCGGCCGTGCAATGCATAACTTCTCTGGCGAGGACTGTATTCTGCATTTCCTGGTTGACACTTCGGACGGGTTCTTTTTATCAAATATTCAAAGATTGCTTAGTCATTCCAATATATATCTTTTCCGTATTGTCAGGATATACCAATCGTATAGTGTACACACCCGCTTTTTCTTTCTCACACTGTCTGTCTTTGTAGCTTGATGTTATATGTGATAACAGAGTTAGTGATTTCATTGCTATTGAGATGTGGTACTTATGCAATAAATTCCTCAACCAGTATGTAAAACCTATGGCATATGTGATGGATCCTGCATATCTCATTGTCTTACTAGTTGGCTTTGTCATTGTAGACATTATACGACTTCTTACGATTCTATATATTCTGTCTATGTCATCCTTATTATATCCAGGCTTTATACTCTTGCTATAAATATTATCAATTTTCTTATTATGTAGGTAGGCAAGTTTGCATATGTTATACACTCTGTAGAACCAGGCTCTAAATGCAGAAAGTTTGTACCCTTTTTGGCAGTGTGAATCTGGAGGCATAAGACCAACCACAGTACCGAACCTTGTCCCTCCAGGTTCAGGCTGCCCAAAAGAGTACAAACTTTCTGCACTGAGTATACATTTTGATTGTGGAGATTCTAATTGCCCAACTTTCTACTTCATGAAAGTCCCTATTGTTGGAAGGGGACTGCCTTCTTGGCTCAGGACCTTTAAAGTTCTGAGTTCAAGTTCAGCTGAATCACTAATAATTAGCTGAGGTTCATAAGTCTCATTAATCCATTGGTCCTGGGGTATAGACACCTCATTATAAACAAGTTTAACCTCAGTCCTTGGTGTAGCATGAGTAGTGCCCGCTAGACCCACAAACCAACCAACTGAAATCTTCAGCCATCATTTCTGACTTATAGTGTAATAGTATTCCATGGAATTGTCAATTACATTTTTCACACAAAGGAAGTTTTCTTCTTCCAGGAATTTTTTTTTTTTTTTTTTAACTTTTTTCAGTTTTCAAGATTTTCTGGTGAAGGTATTTTTCCTGATATGATTTTTAGCTACATATGAGTGCCCTGGCACTTTAAAATTTCCATTTTGAGCACTGGTGGACAGCACTCCACAAAGAAAGGGTAGCCATCTTGTCCAAAGGTTTGAGCACACAATGTTAAATTTTTTGTAAATTTAGATTATTTAGAGGCATTCTGGTGCCCGGATATTACTGGTAGGTCATTGTGTCTTGCATATTGATAGAAAATTCATGGCAGAGTTTGTGCATTTTCTTCTACTTTGCATATATAGTAGTTTGTTAGGGGCAGCATTAATGGTGAACCCATTACCAGTACTGATGTTTGCCTGTATAATTTGCTACCAAACTGAAAAGAATTATGTTTGAAAGTAAATATTAATATTTCATAAATTCTTGTAAGTTTTCTTATGTAACATCTACTTAGTCCTGAAGATGGGTTGCTTTACTGCCCAAAAATTTGATAAAGAAGTGAAAAATAATATATTCCTCAGAAACCTTGTTTGATACAAAAAACTGATTAGTTATTATTTTGTCCTGATTATTGCTCCATTTTTGAAAACTTTTATACCAGTGTTTGTTCTAATGAATTTTAACTAACAGAAAAGCCTACAGTGAACAGGGCAGGGATGTAAGAAGCAATTCTTCCTTCAGCAGCTGTTTTAAAAAGTAAATGGCCATCCTTTTAGGAATATCAGTTGTAGATTGTATACAACTTCAGATTTTTAATTTAGAAATTCAAATCATAATTTTTTTTTCACTGTTCAAATTGCATCAAAAGTTTTTGTTACAGAATTACTGTCTGTTATCTTTTTAATACCTGAATGGCTATAAATAATGTTATCTTTTTAATACCCGAATGGCTTACGGAATTACTGTCTGTTATCTTTTTAATACCTGAATGCCTGCAATTGATTTGTAATCAAAATATGCCTATTGTGACACCTAAAAATAGGAAAACCCCTAAGTTATTTTTTCTCCTCTCCTTTTCAAAGGGATTTGGCTGCCAGAAATTGCCTGGTTGGAGATAGTCATCTTGTTAAAGTTGCAGATTTTGGTCTTGCTCGCCTCATGAGGGATGACACATATACAGCTCATGCAGGGGCAAAATTTCCTATCAAGTGGACTGCACCTGAAGGACTGGCTTATAACAAATTCTCCACCAAATCTGATGTTTGGGGTAAGTATGTCACTTGCATTTAAATTTTAAAATATTAACTATTTGGCAAGATTCTGAAATCATGGTTTTTTTTTTTTTGCTGTTACAAAGCACGAGTCTAAACATGAAACAAAAAGTCTTCTAATTTTTTCACCTTTCTTATTGTAATACTGCTATTGGCCCAATCTAATAAGTATTTTTCACAGTTTTCAAAAAAGTAAAGTGGTAATAAAATTCTGCCATTTTTTCACGCTTTACGTATTCTGTTCAGGGAATATAGAGAATGTGTAAATATATTATCAACAAAATGCAGATCCAGGTTGTGTCCTGCTACTTCATGTTCAGTTGCCTCAGCTGCAGTCTTGTATGCTTGGGCGTAAGGGCTGTTACCCCGAATATCTGACAGAGCTGTATATATTATACATACATACATATCACTAGGGATGTAAGGTCAGGTGATGCGCAACATCACGGCCTCTCCTTGACAAATGTCAACCCCGCCTTCTCGTGGTGCATCCTGTTCCCACTAAAGGGGCTCTGATTACCGCCAATAGCGGTATAAATATACCATCGGGATTAGAGGAAATTCTATCCCACACTCACCAACCGGCTTGGCCAGCGTGGTGAGTTATGGCCAAACCCCTCCAAAATGACTCCACAATTTAAATCTTGGCCCTCAGTCTCCAGAAGCTGGAATGTACCTGGCCAATGCAGCATCCAGTGCGACATGAAGGCAGAGGGTGCTAAGTATCACATGAGGACCGGACTAGGCTGCCATTTGATGCTGACCTTGGCTACTTACAATGGACGCTCCCTATCTTCTGATTCAAGGCTTCTTGAATTGGAAGAGGAACTACAAAGAATCAAGTGGGACATCGTCGGGCTAAGTGAAATAAGGAGGAAAGGAGAAGAAGATCTCATTGAACTGAAATGTGGACATCTCTTCTACTATCGTGGGACAGATACTGGCAGAACTAGTGGTGTTGGATTTATAATAAACAAGAAACTGAAGGATAAAGTTGTAGAAGTTGAAAGTTCCTCTGACAGAGCTGCACAACTCGTTATCCAACTCTCGAGAAGATACCAGGCTCAGATTATTCAAACTTATGCACTCACCACAAGTCATCCTGAAGAAGAAATTGAAGAATTTTATGAGGAAATTCGTCATCTAAATAATAAAGGCAAGCAACACTTGAAGATAATTATGGGAGATTTCAATGCAAAAATAGGGCAACAGCAACAGAATGAAACTTCAGTAGGTAAAGTCGGTCACAGAAACAGACACCAGCGTGGAAATACTCTCGTAGAGTTTGCAGAGGCAGAAGGGTTTTTCATCATGAACTCCTTTTTCAAGAAAGAGCCACACAGGAAATGGACATGGAGACATCCAAATGGGACAACAAGTGAAATTGATCTTATTATGTGTAACCAAAAATTCGTCATCAAAGACTGCAGCGTGCTAAACAAGTCCAAAACAGGTAGTGACCATAGATTGGTGAGATGTAATATGCACCTCAACACTAAACTCGAACGTGGCAAGCTCATAAGACAAACAAAATGTATTGACATAACCAACCTTAAGAAACACCATAATACCTTAAAGTTGGAACTGAAGAACAGATTATTATATTTGCACTTTTAAGGTATTAACCTTTTGCAAAGTGCGCATAGTTTACGTGCAATTCATAAATGGTTTTTTCATTGAAGAACAGATTCTCTGCTTTAGAAGGCCTAACATAGGAAGAAATGGATGTTTCTGAAGTTGACAGAAAAGTAACCAAAGCTCTTATGGAAACAGCTAACAAAATTAGCTGGGTCTAAGAACAAGTTGCATGTGAACAAATTATCAGGAAAAACCAAAATGTTGATGCAAAAAAGAAGAGAGATGAGGACAACTAAAGAAGATGTGACTTCCAAAGTGGAATATTTAGAGCTATGTAAGACAGTACAAAAAAGTATCACTGAAGACGTAAAGAAATTCAACTGTGAACTAGTGAGGAAAGCAATTAAAAACAACCAAAGCCTAAAGATAGCAAAGGGACATCTGAGTAAGGGAAGAAAACAGATTATGGCTCTGAGAAAAAAGATGGCCCTGTTACAAGAAATAGAGGCGAAATTTTGACAAGAGTGAAAGATTTCTACTCCAAATTATATGAAAGGGATGATACATGTACTCCAGACATCATGAAAGGTACCAGTATCAGAGTTCTTCCAGTCCTCCCAGCAGAAGTTGCACATGCAATCAAGAACATGAAGTGGGGAAAAGCTCCAGGAGAAGATGGAATTACTGTGGAACATCATACAAGAAGCAAGTGGAGAAATTGAAACAGTACTCGCCCAAGTTTTCACGTGATGCCTTAATGAAGGAAAGATTACTGAGGATTGGAACAACGCTACAATGATCCTGATACGTAAAAAAGGTGACATTGAGGATCTCAGGAACTACAGACCTATCAGCCTCCTATCAGTGGTTTATAAAATCTTCACTAAAGTTCTTTCACACCGCTTGAAGGTAACACTGGACATGGCTCAACCAAGAGAACAAGCTGGATTCAGGAGTGGCTACAGCACTATAGATCATATCCACATACTGAGAGAACTAACTGAAAGAGTAAGGGAATATGGACTTCCATTGTGCATGGCTTTTATCGATTATGAAAAGGCCTTTGATTCGGTGAAACCATCAGCAGTTACAATGGTTTTGAAATCATGTGGTATTGAAGATGCATACATTAATATTATTAATAACATCTATGAAAATGCAAGTGCAAAGATTCGGCTGTTTGAAAATACAACACACATAAAAATTGGAAAGGGAGTGAGACAAGGTGACACCATATCTACCAAGCTCTTTAATGCCACATTGGAAATGTCTTTCAATCACTGAACTGGGAAAACAAAGGGATAGAGATTAATGGAGATTATCTAACCCACCTTCATTTTGCTGATGACTTGTCATTTTTGCAACTACCCCATCAGAGCTGCAGAGTATAATCCAGGAACTTGCTGACAAGAGTAAAGAAGTGGGATTAAAAATGAACTTTCAGAAGACAAAAGTGATGTACAATGCTTTTACAAGAAATGAACATTTAGCGATTGATGGAGAAAAGCTGGAGATAACAGATACATACGTTTATCTTGGACAGCAGATATCAAGTGAGGGTCACATTGATGAAGAAATTAATCGGTGTATAAAACTTGCCTGGAGATCTTTGGGAAGAAACAGCATAATTTTCAAGAGCAATATGCCATTATGTCTTAAAAGAAAAGTGTTTGATCAATGCATTCTTCCAGTGCTTACGTATGGTGCAGAGACGTGGACCTTAACTAAAAAAGACATACAAAGGCTGCAGACAACTCAAAGAAACATGGAGGGGTGCATGCTTGGTGTAACCAGGAGAGATAAGAAGAGGAACTCGTGGATCCGAAAAATGACAAGAGTGGAAGGCATAATGATCAGAGTTAAATCCCTGAAATGGCAATGGGCTGGACATGCTGCCAGAAAGACAGACCATCGACGGACAGCCGAAATTTCAGATTGGATTCCAAGGGACAGGAAAAGACACAGAAGAAGACCACATGGGAGATGGGTGGATGAAATTCGAAAGTATGCGGGAGTAACATGGAGGAGACTGGCACAAGACAGACCGTTGTGGAAGAGGCTTGGGGAGACCTTCGTCCAGCAGTGGATTGATAATGGTTGACAATGATGATGATGATGACATATCACTAAGCTGTTCTCTGAGATTCAGAGGTTAGCTCCAAAAAGAAACACAAACTACCATATATTTTTACTTACTGTTGTTGTATCAAGCTTCTCCATTTACAGCGATCTTGACATACAACTTGGGCTTCACTGACATCCATCCCACGACGCATGCAAAATCTTCTATATTTCATACTCATGATCTTTTTCTCATGCAGACACTTGAATCTGATCCACCCATGCCTTCCTTGGCCTTCTTCTGCCTTTCCTTCCTGCCTCTTGGGCTAAAAAGATTTTCTTAGTAAGCATCTCATAACTCATTCTTTCAACATGCCCAAACCACCGAAGCATATTAGTCTCCACTCCACCTTGCTAACAACATTTTGCTTCACATCACACAACTGCAATACATCTTCATTCCTCACACAATCAGACCGTGTCTTGCCACAAAGTAACACATTTCTCCAGCACACAAACAACTTCTATGTTTCTTCTGTAGTACCCAGGTTTCACTACCATACATCAGAGTAGGAACAATTACACTTTCATACACAGCCATGCGGGACTTTCTAGAGAACGCATCACTCCTGTGAAAACCTCCCAGAGCAGCTATGATTTTCAGTAAAGAATTCAGTCACCTACTAATTTCACCATCCAATTTGTTCTCTCTGTCAAACATGCTTCCTAAATAAACAAACTCACTCACCTGGTCAATCACAGTGCCATTTATATTTACATTACATTCAGTGCTACCAGTTCCTCTCTCAAAGACCATAACTTTGGTTTTTCCCTTATTTATACTCAGTTTGAATTTAATGCAGACTTCGTACATCCGGAACAACATACTCTGCAAATCACTTTTGCTCTCTGCCAACAGGACAGTGTCATCAGCATACAGCAATCTGCACACACGGATATCACAAAGACATATCAATTGCTTTAATTCTTTATTTTCATTACTACCAATATGTATATCAGTAGCTGCCGAGGAATCTATAAAGTACAATTTTCACCAGTAAGTGGTAATAAATCCAAGATGTACCGGTGAATCTGTCCCTGAATTTTAAAGCAGTATGGACCATTATCTGAAATCTTTTTTTTTGTGGCCAAGAGGGAAGCGATTGACATTACACTATTGTATTTCCGGATGTTTTGGACAAAATTAGGTCTGCTCAGAAGTAAGTCCTTCAGTCCCATATTTATCAGTAGTCCTGGAAGGGAAATGCGGCCGTTATGACAACAGGAATTAAAATGACCATTAGTTTTCTCTTTAGCGAAATGGAAAGTGTGGCAGTGCACACATTCAATATTCATTGCACCCAAGCTGTGCTCATGTATGGCAGTTTTGTCCAATAAAGCTTTTTGGAAAGATAGGCTGCTGCATGTATTACTGCGATCAATTAAGTGTGCTTTCAAAATTCCTTCTTTCACTTACATTACAAAATACATGCCCTTGTTTGGGTGGTCTCCCACGAATGCTGCTCATAACAGAACCCTGTTTCTGTCCTAACTGTAACAGTTTACATTTGAATAGCAGTGAAAGCACGTGCAGCCGATTTGTCCTTGATAATAGCCACTCAGCTCCTTGCTCGCTGGCACCATCTCCCAAGGTCGTATGACTACCCGTCTGTCCCGCATTGTGATGATGAAGTCAGACTGAGTGCTGTGACACATACGTAAATCAGCTGATTAAATTTAGAAGAAAATTTATATTTCCCCCAATTCTTGGGATCAAGATCTCTAAAATGAGCCATTTCTGAAGTTCGTACGACGTATCCATGTCCCGCAATTTTGTGCAACACTACAGAATTATATATAAGATGGGCATATCAGATCACTGAAAGATGAAACTTTAATGCATTTTTAAATATATTTCTTGGTAGGAGGCAATACTGTACTCACTCATTCTGTCAGCATTCCAGTTGATTCATATGATATTAACAAGATAGTTTTCTGAGATATCTGTGGTCGTATGAGATATCTGTGGCCATAGAATGTCCGGTAAGTAGTATTTATTAGCAAATGAAATGGATCCTGTATATGTTTGGTCTGTAGCATGGATAAAGTATATCAGGTGTTGTTCAGTCGAACAGGAGCTGTCTGCTAATAAATGCCCATTGGTATGGTGGTCTGGGACCACAATAATTGAAAAAAAGCCCCCCCCCCTATAAATATACCCTAGTGTATTTTTTGTCGATACAACAAGATGGAAAACTTGTTGGAAACGTATTCGTCTTTAATTAATATCCATTTAATGATAATGGTTTAACTGTTGTAACTTTTTACATGTTATTTTTCTTTTGTGTCAAATGCCTTTCTCGATTGGAAAGTTCTAGGATTAACTGCAAACAATTTGATAGACAAAGTTGCAACGTACCTTTAGGTTGTAACAGTTGTTGGGTCTAGTCGTCGGTATGTTATTTTTCGCTCTGTTCTTGAGTTTAAACACTCCAAAAATAGCAGATATATTCTTCACAGAAGTGTTGTGCGTACTCATTGATTACAAAGTCCAAAAGAGGTGGCCTTCTTCAAGTGTACTTTGGACTAGAATACTATTAGGTCAAAAATTCCAAAGGCCAACAAGGTGGGGGCTTCAGAAATCCATTAGACCAGTATAAAAAAATGTCTCTTTTAAAAAACAATTGCTCCAAGAAGGGCTGTCATAACCAAAAACCAAGAACTAAAATGAACAGTAAAACATCAAAATACCTTAGCATAGGAAGTACAAATATGAGTCATTTGAAATATTTTGTCAGTACGTTGTTTTTCGCTCAGTTCTTGAGTTTAAACACTCCAAAAACAGCAGATATATTCTTCACAGAAGTGTTGTGTGTACTCATTGATTACGAAGTCCAAAGAGGGGGCCTTCTTCAAGTGTACTTTGGACTAGAATACTATTAGGTCAAAAATTCCAAAGGCCAACAAGGTGGCGGGCTTCAGAAATCCATTAGACCAGTGTAAAAAAATGTCTCTTTTAAAAAACAATTGCTCCAAGAAGGGTAGTCATGACAAAAAACCAAGAACTAAAATGAACAGTAAAACATTAAAATACCTTAGCATAGGAAGTACAAATACGAGCCATTTTAAATATTTCCGCATGAGAAAATGCAAGTCACCAAATATATCACTGGACTTCATGGCTGTATTGTCCAATGCATTTTGGCACACTTGGTTGCCATCTTCAGGAAATTTGAGTTGACCGTTCCTTCGGCAGTCCACACTGACTGTGCCACATACTCAGATCACGAATCTCTGCCTTCGTGTGTTACGACATGTCATCAATCTACTATGTTGCTATTCTCTGTTTTTGAGAACTCCATAGGCTTGTTGTGTAGGAATCTAGGTCTGGTTGTGTGCGATGTTTTGCATTGTCTGTTTCCTTGTCTTTTGCTCTCTTCTTCTATGAGGATTTACCAGGAAGTGGTATATCCACTCCACTTCTAATATTACAGTTGGTGTTTTTAGTTTTTTCTATTATTATTGCTTCGGCATAATGAATGTTTTTTTTGGTAGGTTGTTTGCAAATAATTTCGATATCTTCAAATACTGGTACTGTATTATTTTTTTATGCAATATTGTACAAGATAATAAAAAACAGCACTTGCACAATATTGCATAAAAAATAATATAGTACCAGTATTTGAAGGTATCAAAATTATTTGCAAACAACCTACCAAAAAAAAAACCCATTAATTATGCCGAAGCAATAATATAAGAAAAAACTAAAAACACCAACTGTAATATTAGTAGTGGAGTGGATATACCACTTCCCTGGGAAATCCTCATAGAAGAAGAGAACAAAAGACAAGGAAACAGACAATGCAAAAACATCACACCCAACCAGACCTAGATTCCCACACAACAAGCCTATGGAGTTCCCAAAAACAGAGAATAGCAACATAGTAGATTGATGACATGTCGTAACACACGAAGGCAGAGATTCGTGATCTGAGTATGTGGCACAGTCAGTGTGGACTGCCGAAGGAACGGTCAACTCAAATTTCCTGAAGATGGCAACCAAGTGTGCCAAAATGCATTGGACAATACAGCCATGAAGTCCAGTGATATATTTGGTGACTTGCATTTTCTCATGCGGAAATATTTCAAATGGCTCGTATTTGTACTTCCTATGCTAAGGTATTTTAATGTTTTACTGTTCATTTTAGTCCTTGGTTTTTTTGTCATAACTACCCTTCTTGGAGCAATTGTTTTTTAAAAGAGACATTTTTTTATACTGGTCTAATAGATTTCTGAACCCTCCCACCTTGTTGGCCTTTGGAATTTTTGACCTAATAGTATTCTAGTCCAAAGTACACTTGAAGAAGGCCACCTCTTTTGGACTTTGTATTCAATGAGTATGTAAAATGCCTCTGTGAAGAATATATCTGCTGTTTTTGGAGTGTTTAAACTCAAGAACAGAGTGAAAAACAACATACCGATGACTAGGCCCAACAACAGTTACAACCTAAAGGTACGCTACGACTTTGTCTATCAAATTGTTTGCAGTTAATCCTAGTATTTTCCAATCGAAAAATGCATTTGATGCAAAAGAAAAATAACATGTAAAAAGTTACAACAGTTAAACCATTATCATTAAATGGATATTAACTAAAACCGAATATGGTTTTTTCTTCTTCTCTGTTATGGACATGAAAAGTGCTCAGTTTAGATTGTTGTTTTGGTGAGAGCAGCATTGCTGCCATTCAGAAAAAATATTAAAAGCAGATCAGAATTTTTTTTGCCATTTGAATGCTCTGAAATGTAAAAGAAGCAATTTGTCAATAAAAAAAAAAAACATGATTTTTTTATTTGCCTACATAATTGCATAAATTCAATCACTGAAAATAAGTCAGTATCACGTTTCCTTGTGCAGGATAAATCCATCAGTATTCAAGGCAACAACCTTCCGTGCACATTATTAAAATCCTGTACGTGTAAAAATCCCAAACTCAAGTGAGCCTTAAAAACATTTAATAATTGCCCACAGATTGAAAGTATAACATTAAATCATAAGACCTTTCAGGTTTCCATAAACAGATAAATAAACCAAACCCTAGCATGAGTATAGGCGTATATACACATGTGTACATCACATCATTCAAGGAAGTGACGTAATTAATCAATAACCGCCAGCAACATGGAAGGATCACATAACACAACACATGTGTATGATGGTTCACATTCCCCAGTCTGGGAAGATGCTTCCATCATCATGAACTGTGTTTCTTTTACTGTTGTAAACTGATTTACAGGATTATTTTTGTCACACCTGCTTGGTCCCCTTATTTAGGCCATTGAATTTATTGTATGTGTTCTGTGATCGTTCCATGCTACTGGCGGTTATTGATTAATTACGTCACTTCCTTGAATGACGTGGTGTCCACATGTATATATATGCCTATACCCATGCTAGGGTTTGGTTTATTCATCTGATGATGGGTTTATGGAAACCCCAAAGGTCTTATGATTTAATGTTTTACTTTTAATCTATGTGCAATTAAATATTTTTAAGGCTCACTTGAGTTTGGGATTTTTAGATGTACAGGATTTTGATATTGTGCACCGAAGGTTGCTGCCTTGAATACTGATGGACTGAAAATAAAGTGTGTAATATATAGATTTTTTTTATTATCTTTTTTTAGTTTTTTTTTTTTTTATATTTCAAGATTGCTGGCAGCATTCTTCAGGTGTCTTTCAGTTCATCCTGTTTTTATCTGGTTGGCACTGGTTGTCAACAAAATGAAAAACAAGACAAAGTGAAAGATGCCAATGGTACTAGATATATGTGCATATGTCATGCAATACTGAGTGGCTCAAAAGCCAGTTTAAATTTCAAAACTTTATAATAAAAGAACAAATATGTGCATAAATGAGTGGTAGGCAGTGCACGTAACTAACAAACTAATTAAGAAGAAGGTAGTGTAGAACACGCTAAGTTACGTATAAAAGTTTAATGCAAATATATTTCAGCCATTACTATGGCCTTCATCAGTGCGACTACGATTGGTTTACGTTGCCAGATTGGAAAGGTAAGTTGTGTAATGGTAACTCTGGGTGACGACTTACCTTTCCAATCTGGCAACGTAAACCAATCGTAGTCGCACTGATGAAGGCCATAGTAATGGCTGAAATATATTTGCATTAAACTTTTATACGTAACTTAGCGTGTTCTACACTACCAACTTCTTCTTAATTGAATGTGTTCATTACAGGGTTTGCACAAAAAGCATGAGTTAGTTGGGGGATTTAGTTAAAAAATGCTATGTAAGGGGGCACTTTACACGCAAGCAAGCCACGAAAGATATGTGGATGTGATGCCTTTGAAAACACTAAGTGGAATGCTGTAGCTGTTAATCATCTGTGAATTGCCTTCATTCATTCATCTTGTTGTTGAAAATGGTGTTCAAGAGGAGTGTTGCTATGCTATTAACTTTGCCAGATAAAACCTTGTTAGTGAAGCTTTTTATGTAGGCAGAGAATTGGCAACAGAAGCTTTGCTAAAGCTCTAAAGACAGAAAAGAGTAAAGAAGAGTCAATGTCCTATCACCCATGCCACTTTGCAGTGTCTGGCGAGACGATTTGAGGAAATTGAAAGTTTGTTGGTTCACCCCTGACGTGGGAGACCAGAATTCAAATTCTGTAACTTCCCAAATGGGCGAACTAGCATCTTAAACTACAAGTGGAACAAAAAGTGCTCATTAATCAGCAAGATGTTTGAACATATTAAGAACATCAGTAAATCGTATTCTTCAGGGTGTGTTAAATCTGTACCTATACAAACTTTTCACCAGCTGTTACTGGCAGATACCACACTGTGGGATGCATTTGCCAAATGAGCTCTGGCAAAAATCACTGAGAATCCCCAGTGGTTGTTAAATGTGTTGCGGACAAACAAAGATCATTTTTTTTAGGTCTGACAACACCCATAATTGCTGAATATGGGCACAGGGTAATCCACCTGTGTAAGCAGGTGGATTATCCTGTGCCCATGCATCCTCCACAAGTTACTGTGTGGTGTTGATTCACTGCATCAATCATTCTTGGGCATTTTTTCTTTGAGGAACCAAGCTCCAAAAACTTCTGGAAGACTTGCTCACACACAGTACAGGACTCAGCACAGTACAAACTATCTATGTACAAACTATCACAGTGCAAACTATCTATGGACTTAAAGACCTAGTCCGGAAACTTTTTGATTCTGCCTCGTATTACATATGTCCCTGTGTGCCTTGGCAGCTCTTCTTGTTTTAGCAAACATAAAGGTGTAAAGGGTGACTAATGTGTGCTTTATCAAATCTCATGTTAGCACCTCAAATGCTACATTCTAAATTAATTGCAACTGTCAAAGCTGCTGTTTCCATGGCAGCAAAGTTCCAGCCGTGCAATGCTGCAGTGCTAACACCTGTTAAAATAGAAAAAAGGAAAACCATTTGTGTGTTAATATTTTAATTTAAAACATGTCGTAACCATTATATTCGATCAGTTCAGCGTTCAGCGACAAGTTCTAACTCTTTTTACATATCTTTATGTCTTACTGAAGTTTCTAATATGCAGATATTCATTGTGTTTTGTGCTGGCTTATTTTTTTGCACAGCAGTTTGAATCACTTTTTTTTTCTTTTTACATTTTGTGTTATTTTTCCAGCTTTTGGTATTCTGCTCTGGGAAATCGCTACTTATGGTATGTCTCCTTACCCTGGTGTTGAATTAACCGATGTTTATCACATGTTAGAATCTGGTTACCGCATGGAATGCCCTGCAGGATGTCCTTCTCGTATATATGAGCTTATGAAAGAATGTACGTTTTATTCATTTCTTTACCATTAACATTCTAAGTGTTTTTGTTTTTTTATTTTAAAGACATTAAATTTGTGGTGCTAAGTGGTTAACACCATAAATTTAATGTCTTTCTTGATTGTTGTGGGTTGTAAACAATGCTTTGGTGTAGATACTGATTTTGAATTATGAATAAAGTAGATATGCATTAATTAATAATGAGAAACTATACACCAACTAAAAACAGTATAACTGTCTAGTAATCCGAATTTATTGGTGTAAAATAGAAATCTGAAGCTTGGAAATTTGATTTCTATTCTATGTCAGTAAATTTAGATTACTAGCAAAGATTTAGATAGTGTATAAGACAGACACCAATAAAAGTTTGGAATTGCATAGCAAAATTTGTGTACAGAAATTTTGAAGTCATTGTAAAACCTCTAGTTGTTTTTATTGACAGTCTTCTTCATTAATATCATTGTATAATTGATGCAATCTGCTTATATTTTATAGTTCCTCCATTATTATTATTATTAGTTATCTTTACTCTGTAGAGGAACATCACATATGGCATCTTCTGTAACATAATATTGGGTTGGAAGGAAAGTAATGTCCAATGACAAGATACCTAAAGTTGAAGCCCCGGCCACTGAGATTGTGTGGCATGCCGGCATGACATCAGCAGATAAATGGCTTAAGTCAGTAGCAGTTAGCCATCAGAAGATGAAGAGTGTAAGGGCCAACCAATATGGAAGTGGACGAGAAGCACATCCGCCATTGCATGCTATATGAGTTTTGTCCTGGTAGATCCCCTGCAAGTGTTTTAAGGAACATTACAGTGTGTACCTCAATACCGTATCACATTGTCAGTGCTGTCATTGATTTGACCAGTTTTGAGAGCAAAATTTTTGCCTGTCTGCCCTTCCCAAAGCTGGAAGATCCATAACTGTGGATATGGACATGCTTGAAGACCTTAGTGGAGACCGACCCATGTGTGACCATGCAGGAATTGGCTGGGGACTTCCTACCTGAGCATTGTCATGCATCTGCATCAATTTAGGAAGGTGCACAAAAGGGGAGTTTGGGTATCCCATCAACTCGCAGTTGAGCAGAAAGCAAACCGCATGAGTGCATGCATTTCCCTGCTTCCATGTGGCCAAGTTGAACTGTTCTTGGATTGCATTGTGATAGGTGGTGAGAAATGGGTCCTGTATGACAATGTCAATGTTCAGAATCTGTGGATGGACCCAAAACAGAAGTGCCGCCCCGGTGGCACAGTGGTCTAAGCGATGGCTTATGATCATTCGTCCGTGTAGGATCCAGGTTTGAATCCCGGTGAGGCATGGATGTTGTGTTTGTCTTACGGCACTGGCTCTCTCCCTTCCCTGGAACCAGTGACCCTAAATTAGGGACGAGCAACTGCTTATAGCCCATTGCGTTGCTCATGGTGGTCGTTAAACCTCCAATCAAAAAAACAAAAACAAAAACCAAGCCCACGTCTACCCTCAAAACTGACTTACTTGCATGTAAGGTCCTGCTGTCTGTTATTATATTAATGCATAAACGTTAAGCATTTACGGTTCATCACATTATTCATGGTATTTAATATAACCCTCCGACGTGCCCTCCAACACCTACTGCACCATAAAAGTTATTCATATCGACACAATAACTTTTATGGTGCAGTATACATATGTTGGAGGGCACGTCGGAGGGCTGTATTAAATACCATTAACAATGTGATGAACAGTAAATGCTTAACGTTTATGCATTAATGTAATAATAATTTGGCCATGTAAAGTAATCTCGATTCAGCATATATTTTTTGCTGGTTTGTGTAGATAATGCAGTATGTCCCGCTGTCTGTTTGGTGGATATGTGGGGTGTCGTGTTTTTTGAGCTGCTGCCAGATAACATTACTATCACTGTCAATGTGCACTGCTGTCAGCTCAACGATCTGCAGGCATCACTCATGTCGAAACGACCAGCATTGCTGAACCACAATGTTGTCGTCCTATAGCAGAATGGAGCGAGACCTCACACAGCAAGGGCGATCTGTCACAAGATCAGGGACCTGGTCTGGGAGCTGCTACCACACCCAGTCTATTCCCAGAACATTGTGCCCAGTAACTACCACCTTTTCCAGTCATTGCAGAATTTCTTAGACGGACAGTGGTTCCCAACCGGGATGATGTTGGACATGCACTTACTCACTTCTTTGCGTCCAAGCCACCACAATTCTGCAGGGATGGTATCCAACAGCTGCTCAGATGATAGGAGCAGGTTTTGGTAAATGATGTCAACTACATCTTGGACTGATTTGTACTTGTAAATATGGTAATTATCACTTTTCTGTTGCCTTGTATTTGCAGACATTACTTTCATTCTAACTCTATACCTATGGTAGTAGTGTCTTAAAAATGACAGTACTGGTTGCTGTGAGAGTGTGTTAAAACTATCGAGTTGGTTCAAATGAAACGTCTGAAATGAAAATTTCACCTGCAAACCCTCATAAAAAATAGTAAGCACCTACCTATCTAGGCAGAATAGTTCTATGTCAACATATTTCTGTCAACAGGTTACTAGGCTGTGAATTCCACAGTGATAAAATCCTCCAGTCTCTGAAGTAAAGAAGGTGGCAATGGCCTGACTGACACCATGGTCATTTAGGAAGGTCTCCTCCAGGAAATGGTCCAGGTTCCAGAAAAGGTTATCATCCATAGAAGCAAGGTCTGGAGCATATATAAGGTGCAACAGAGTTTCATAGCCCAACTATTGGAAACACCCACCTCCCTATTCAGAGTAGTTCTCTGCATCGACATATTTCTGCTGGCAGGTTACTACTAGGGGTGTTCAAATGAAAAGGTACGAAACGTCATAAGAACGCAACCGTTAACATATTTGCCTATGCCGCTATGGGAGAATGTAGTGACACAACTAGGGATGCGATTGGAGTCGCCGGCGTGGATCGGAGTATGCGCGGGCGCCCGCATGCGCAGGAGAGAGCAGAGGCTCTTATAAAGAGCGCCGTCCAATTGACGCGGCAGTGCGTGTGAGGACAGGATGGCGTTCACATTGCAAAATTCGACGATTGAGGAGCACCGAGGCGTTATCCGATTTCTGACAGCGGAAGCTGTTAAAGCGGCCGCTATTCATCGCGGAGGGTATGGTTCTGCTCCATGATAACGCGCGTCTACACGTCTCCAAGGTCACACACGCGGAACTGGCCAAGTTCCAGTGGGAGCAGCTTGACCATCCGCCCTACAGCCCGGACATGTCGCCCTGCGATTTCCATGTGTTTGGTCCCCTGAAAAAACATCTGAAAGGGAAGCGCTTCCACTCGGACGACGAACTCAAGGACGCTGTGCAGGACTGGGTCTCGTCACGGCCACAGGAATTCTGGGAACAAGGAATCCTTCGGCTCGTTAATCAATGGGAGGATCGTTGTGCTACGGCATATGGTGTATACTTTGAATAAAGTCTTCATTTATACCCACAGTGTCGTTTCGTACCTTTTCATTTGAACACTCCTTGTAGGTTGTGGATTCCACTGCGATAAAACTGGAGTCTCTGAGGTAAAGAAGGTGGCAATAGCCTGATTGACAACAAAGTCTTTTGGGAAGGTAGTCTCTTCCAGGAAATGGCCCAGATGCAGGAAAAGGTGATAATCAATGGGAGCAAGGTTTGGAGAATATTCAGGGTGCAGCAGAGTTTTGTAGTCCAACTGGTGGACTTGTTGGACAGTCCTTTGTGCAATGTGCGGGTGTACTTTGTCATGCAGCAGAAGAACCCCATGTGTGTTTTTTCTTTGGGTGCGTGTGTGTGGGGAGGCTCCATGTTCTTAATCTACATCCTATGTACCCTTCACCACTCCTTGAGATATGCCCATGTCTGTGCAGTCTTGTTTCTTATGCCTTTTTTGAAGCTTCATTATTTCAACTGTTGCTTTTATCCTTCTCATCCTTTCTAATGACACAATCTTATCCACCTTCATTCTTGCAATGTATAGCTAATTGTAAGTATGCAGGTGCTCAAAATTAAAGCAACCACAAGAACCCTGATGAAAGGTTTTTGAGGTTGTTGCTTTAAATTTCAGAATTACCCTGATGAAAGGTTGACGAGTTGGATCAGTTCTTTGAGTGGCTGCTTCAAGAAGATGAATGTTATGAGGCAAGTTTATTCTTGACACTCTGGAGAAATAGGCAATTGACTCTGGAGCTTGCAGCAGCCACTGGAACCAGAAGATCTTAATGTTTTCCTGGTGTGTACAAAATTCCCATTTCTGCTTCTAATTGTACCACAGTTTATATCGGCAGCACTTTTCATAGCATTACTGTGTGTCTGGCTGAGCATAAAAAAAGGGTGTTAGCCAAGGTAGGCCTAATTCTTCCTTGGCATTATTGACTATCTCGGATACATCAGCAGTTCCTTTCTGGAAGAATACTGAGAAAATTACTCCTTTTTTAAATTGAAGTACTGTACGTTTATACCTCTTCAAAATGCAACACTATTAGTCCTTATTTTATCCGCATCATTTGAAAATCTCTCCTGTCATTTGGCAACAACCATATTGAAGAATTTAAAAATCCAAATTTGGCAACCAGTTTTGCTCCGAATGTTTACAGGTGATGAAGACCCAAGACGGTGTCGAAAGGCTTCTTCCTATGTTTTTCAATTTTTCTTTAACTTAACAAGTGTGATATTTCAACTACCTTCAGTTATTTCATACTTGTTATTTACCTCTGACAGGGGTTCAGCTGCTGCCATTCTACCAATCACTCACTACCCTTGTGAATTGTCCAAATTCTGTCTTCAAGTCATTTTAAAATCCATCTAACACTGCAGTACCATCCAGCGCACTTTTAGAGGAAATACGAAGTGCAATAAAAAGTGCCGATCTGCCATCTTTCTAATGCGGTCCTGATTTGCATATTCTGCTCCAAAAGAGACACATGCACATGGTTTCTTCTTCAGTACCACTGTATTTGCATATTCCCCCACTTTCATTGCATTTTTTGTCCATGAACCTTGTGTTTATCGCAATTTTTTTCTTTATCATTTATTTTGCATATCAGTGTATTACTTCCTTTTTCTTGTTATGTGTATTTATTTACCACATGTGTAGACTTAGTTGTATTTTGATAATGATTATGTTTGTCTTATTTTTTCCAGGTTGGCAGTGGGAACCAACAGAAAGGCCAACATTTAAAGAAATACATGATATTCTTGAAAATATGTTTCAGAATTCAAATATAATTGAAGGTAAGTCTGCTAATAGTAACATTGTATTTTTATTACTTAACCACTTAATTTCCTACATGTTTTGCAGCTTTCATGTTCTTGTTACCTTTGAGTCTAATGATCAGATAAATAACTGTGTTAAGTGATACATTATACACTGCTGGCCATTAAAATAGCAACACCAAGAAGGAAGCATTCGACAGACCTGAAATTTTCATGATGCATACAGCATGGTAGGGCAAGCAAATGATTAGCAGCACAGCGCAGATCATTTGCGCCAGTAACGCCACCTAGAAGCATTATAATGGGAGATTAGAGAGCTGGTTTTCCATAGTGAAATTGTGTTTGCTCACGGTTTTTTCTCGCAGAAGGTCTCAGGACGCCTCGTGTAAGAAGATGGAACGCTTCCCAGCACGTGTCGGAATTCGATTGCTGCAGAATCGTAGCGTACCGAGACTGTGGATTATCCTGCCACGAAACTGGTCTTCGCATTGGGTGAAATCCGATCACTGTGATGCGAATTTGGAATTGATGGGTCCAGGGGGTACGACGGAGTGACGGGAATGATCACAATGGCCGCAACACAAACGCTCGAGAGGACAGACATGTTTTGTGCATGGCTCTTAGGGATCGAACCAGAACATCACAGACCCTAACTCACCAATTAGGGTCTGTGGTACGACAACAAAGTATCCGGATGTACGATGTGACGTCGTTTGCAGCGGCATGGACTGCTTGCACGGTGCCCACTGCTGCGCCTGCCTTTAACTCTACAGCACAGGCGTCGGATGCACCAATGGTGCGCTGAACGATGCAGATGGATGCGGGAAAAGCATGATGTAATCTTTTCAGACGAATCCCACTTTTGCATCTAGCACCATGATGGCCGTATCCGTGTCTGGCGCGACCATAGGTACTGGCTCCTGTAGTCTTTCATTTTGCAGTGTCATACTGACCCAGCACCTGGAGTAATGGTATGGGGTGCCATTGGACATGCATCCAGCACGCGTCTATTATGCATAGTTGGAAATTTGAACAGCCACATCACATCTCCAAGGTGTTAGAGCCTGTGGTTGTTCCATATGTACAGAGCCTCCGGGGGGCCACCTACCAACAGGACAATGCACGTTGCAGGCAACGTGCGATATTTCCTTGATGCTCAGCATGTTCCACTACTCCCTTGGTCAGCACGATCATCAGATCTTTTGCCTATTGAAAACATCTGGTCACGGAGCGAGTAGCCTGACAACTACCACCGGCGACTATAGTAGATGAATTCTGGCACAGAATTAAAGCCTCATGGAATGCAATGCCCCAAGGTGACATCCAGAGTCTCTTCGACTCTATGCTGAGCTGTCTGGCAGCAGTTATTCATGCCCATGGTGGCTACTCTCCGTACTGATTTTTGTCCATTCTATGCATCCGAATTACCTCAAATTTTAATCACTTCATCCTTCTACTCTAAGGTATAAATAAACTCAGTTTGGCTATCTTATCTGTTGTCCTTATTGGTGTTGCTATTTTAATGGCCAGCAGTGTAGTTCTGAGAAGTTAAACATTTGTATTTACAGTGTAGTATAATTAAAAGCATTTATTATTTCTTTTAATATTTATCGTGAAGTGAAATTACAAAAAGGCTTGGGTTTGATTGAAAAACCACTTTTGACTTTTAGTTGAGAAGATGCACAGTTCTGATGCTAGGTAGAATAAGCCTGCATTTCTATTTGCAGCTGTGATGTCCACTTCTAAAAAGCCGAGGGAAAATAAGTCTTTTGGACTGTAATGGTGCAAAATAACTCTTTTTGGATTGTAATAGTATAAAATAACTCTTCTTGGATTGTAATAGTACAGGGTGTCCACATTCTGGAAAGTCAGGGAAATGAAAATTGGTCAGGGAAAGTAAGGGAAATGCCTGAAATGTTGGTAAAAGTCAGGGAAAATCAGTGATATTTAAAAAAAGGTCTTAGAAATTTCAATCACAGTTAGACTACAACTAGCTTTAACCCTGCACCGGGGAGTAACGCCCTCATCGCCCATTTACTTGCACTTAGTGTTACAGGTAGTCACTAACTTCCCCTTCCTACTAATGTAGCCTTGTATTTCCTACCTATTATTGTAAGTTGTGTTACATTACTTGTTAACATTTCTCTTTTTGTTTTAGGTCAAAGGAGTAGTAGAAAATTTGTGATATAAGTTATACCTTGTTAAAAGGCAATTAAGACTGCAGCAATGTCAAAGCGTTGTGTGTTTAATGAACAATGGTTGGACGAACAATTAAATCCTGAGTTTTCTTGGTTGGATAGCTGTTGTGAACGGCGACAATGATTCAGCATTTTGTAAAGTGTGCTCTTAAACTTTCAAGCTCAGCAACATGGGGTGTCGGGCAGTCTCATCATTTGAAAAACATCCATGCTAAAATGTCTGAGCCCAGTCTTGCTTCTTTCACTTCCTCTGTGAAAAAGAACTCTCTTTGTAATAACCAACTCTTGCCATCAACAAGCTCAGGAAATGTGGAATCAGTACTTCTAGAAAATATTAAGTCTAATGACTCAAATACTTATGTTGTGAAAGATAATGTGAAGCCCAGTGACCTTAATGCTTATGTAGTGAAAGATGATGTAACAAAGTCAGAAATAATATGGACCATGGAAGTGTTGTCCAAGCAAATGTCTCTGAATCCTTGTGCACAGATTAACAAAACATTTTAGTTAATTGTGGAATAACTTTTTTTTTTTTTTTTTTTTTTTTACACGGGTCTTTTAGAGGTTATTTTTAATGAAAGTTGGTTGTCAAATTTTCGAACTAAAGCCTAGTTCGTCATCTTCTTTCACTTCCTCTGTGAAAAAGAACTCTCTTTGTAATAACCAACTCTTGCCATCAACAAGCTCAGGAAATGTGGAATCAGTACTTCTAGAAAACTAGATACTGTGGACCAATCTCTACCCTCTCAGATTCTGGAAGAATTTAACTTACTAGAGAATACCTTGAAGTACACCCTGGAACAGGAAAAAGACCATAGCATCAATTACCTGGATTTAACCTTGACCTCAAGAGAAGGGAAAATATTCACTCAGCTTTTTAGAAAACCCACCAACACAGGGAAGATGTTAGACTTCTGCTCATTCCACCCTGATTATATTAAATCGAATACAGCAAGACAATTTTTGGAAAAAAATTGAAATCCTGGTCTCTTCAGCTTCTCAAAAGATCTTCACAAAGAAGAATTAAAGGAAATGTTGGCAGAAAACAATTACCCCTCCCCATATGTTGAGAAAATATTTAAACGAGTGCCAAAAAAGAAGCAGGAAAAAACCAACTTCAAATTCACCAGCAAAATTACGTACCACAAGGGACTTTTCGAGAAACTGAAAAGGATCGGAGCAAAATATAATATCAGGCTAGCTCCAGATCTTAATAACAAAATAAAGAAATTCCTGCCAGCTTTAAAGCAGAAAGAATTGGACATCCAATTGCAGGAAGGAGTAATTTACTGCATCGACTGTAACTGCGGACTCAGCTATATAGGAGAAACAGGGAGAAGTATTAAGGTCCGAATGAAAGAACACCAAGCAGCTATTAGGAACATTGGAAACAAAACAGGGCTAGACAGACATGTACAAGCAAGTGGACACTCCATAAATTGGGACTCAGTGAAAATAATCGCCCACCAGTCAAACTTAGTAAAGAGAAAACTAGAAGAAGGGATCGAAATAGCAAGAAGAAGAAGTACCACAATTAACGATAATTGCGGATGGTCTCTTCCAATTGAGTGGCAGCAACTACTCCAGTGACATAGTCCTGATGACGAACTAGGCTTTAGTTCGAAAATTTGACAACCAACTTTCATTAAAAATAACCTCTAAAAGACCCGTAAAAAGAAAAAAAGTTATTCCACAATCACTATGAATAGAGGTGCCATAAATGCATTTACAACTATTTTAGTTAATGTTTCCTGACAGTGCGATAGCTTCAAAATTTACTTTAGGCAAAAGCAAAGCATCTTATATGATAAACCATGGATTGGCACCACATTTCAAAGAGTGTTTAATGGACAATCTGAAGCAGTGCACTGACTTTGTAATTTGTTTTGATGAATCACTAAACAAAATTGCTCAGTGTGGGCAAATGGATCAGTTTGTTCGTTATTGGGACGTCAATCTGCAAAAATTTTCCACTAGATACTTAAGTAGTGTGTGTTTTAGGACGAGCAACAGCTAATGACCGGCAACAGCTAAAAACCATGGTTACCCGAACAATGTTGTTAAGGGGGTGCACAATAAAGTACGGTTTTCTATGTCAACTGCTTTAATTAGTGAACAAGTGCCTAAAAAGTATGTTGGATCTGTTGATTTTAATCCACATATTGTAAACCTTCTTACCAACATATGTTCTCGTCATAAAATACAATTTGGAATACGATCATGCAATCTATATACCATTATCCGCAACGATCGTGACAAAATTAACAAAGGGAAAAAATGGGGTGTGTATGTTATTCCTATGCTCGACACTATCTCTGGTGAACTAAATAATCATTATGTGGGTTCTACCAAAAGAAATTTGGATTTGAGATTAAATGAACACAGATATGATCTAAAAATGAATCACCAAAGCACCTCTTTTGCAAGAACCATAAGTGCTGGAAATTCCATCCCCGACTGGGACAACGCTAAGATTATAAACACACCTAACTCTGTTTATTCCTTGTTATTTACAGAAAGCCTCTATATTTCGGCTTATAATACACGTTGCTGTAATGACTATTATCCTTGTGTTTTACCTGAACCTTGGAGCAATCTTGTTGGGAAGGACAGCACAATAACAATTGTTTCTGTTAAGTAATTTTCATTGGCTAATTATGCTTTTTTTTACTGTCTTGTTATCTGGTATATCATGTGACATTGACATTACCTTTCCCATGATGCATGTACTCCACGTACTTAAGACCAGCATGTAACCACATGGTGAAATCACATCTGATGAAGGTGTCAATGTGACACCGAAAGTGCTCATGTTTTTTAAACTGTACATAGATTTCGTTTTTTAGCTGAATAAATATCATCGTGCAACAAGACGGATTTCTTTTAATACTAGTATTCATGCATGAATTATAGTGTCTACAGCTAATGACCTTTTAGAGAAATTCACTAAAGGTGCACCTCTTCCCTTGGATAACATGCAACAAGTGTCAATGGATGGACCTAACATTAATCTCAGCTTTCTTCAAAAGCTGAAAGATAAACTTAGAACTGAAAATCCAGATGGTAAATTATTAGTTGACATTAGAGTATGTGGTCTTCACGTGGTCAATGGAGCTATGAAAACTGGACTTGAAGCAGTGAAATGGGATATACATCACTTTCTGCGTAACTTGTACTACCTTTTAAAAGATAGTCCTGCTCACTGTGCAAGTTATGCTATGGTTACTGGATGTAAAGATTTCCCTTTGAAATTTTGCACTTGAAGGTGGTTGGAAAATGTTGTTTGACTAGGGCATTGCTTGTCTATGATCATATCAAGAAATATGTTCAATAATCATTGGTTTCCAGCAAAAAGCACGTTTCTTGCATAATTCATGGAAAGTCCACTGTTGAAATGCAAATTGGCTGCATTTAGGACTATAGCTTCAGAGTGTGAATCTTTTTGAGAAGGTTCCAAAGCCCAAAGCCTTTTTTTTTAATTCCTTTCTTACACACTGATTTGCTGGATCTGATGAAAAATTTTATGACACGAAGCTTGAAGCCTGACAAATTAAGTGAAGCTGATAGTGTCTCAAAACTGTTAACTTTAAATGTATCAAAAATTGAAAATCTTCTCTCAATTGAGAAAGTTGATATTGGATTTAGTGCTAAAAATTAAAAGAAGTGAAGTGCTCAGAAAGGGAGAAATTAGAGTTTAAGCTTGAATTTAGGAAACTTGTGACCAGTATGATTGAAAAACTTCGTGAGAAAAGCCCACTAAAATTTAAGTTTGTCCGTGGGGTAACTTGTTTGGACCCAAATATTACAGTGCAGCAGCTGAGGCTAGGCAAAAAGAGATTGGAAATTGTGCTCGAAGTTTTACTTAGTGCAAACAAGAATTCTGTGCTGAAAAAGCTAATAAACAGTACGCTTCATTGTGTGTAGAAGCTCAATCTGCTTTAAAGTCTCAGTTTGATGAATTTTTAGACAGTCATGATTATTCCATTGGATTAGACAAATTTTACAGTGCTCTACTTGATAACCAAAAACAATTCGGTGAACTGTGGGATGTAATGAAAATTTGTCTCATTATGTCTCATGGAAATGCTTCAGTGGAAGGTGGATTTTCTGTCAATAAGTCTCTTCTTGTGGAAAATCTCCTGGAAGAATCCCTGATTTGTCAGAAAACAGTTTTTGATGCCATTAAAAATGTGGGAGGAGTAGAACACATTGCCATCAATAGAAGGCTTCTTCTTTCTGTAAGAGCCTCCAGACGAAGATATCAGGATTATCTTGAGAAAAAAAGTGTTCTTCAAAACGAAGAAGAAAGAAAACTGAAGGAAAAAATAAAAATTGATCATGAAATAAAGGAATTGAAGGAAAAAAGACAAAGAATACGGAAGGAACTAGAGTTGGAAGAAGCAGCATTGCAGGCGAAGATTTCAGTTTGAGAAAAGAAGACAAATGGTGTGTAATATAAAAACAGTGACTGTGTTCCTACTGTAATATTTTTATAGTAACTGTTCTGAATATTGTGTCTGGGTTTGTTTGAGTGTTTCTTCAATAAATGTAAAACCATGAAAAAAAGAGTAAACTTAAAATTAAAAAAGTGTGAGTTGGACGGCTATGGGAAAGGTGGAAGCCGATTAAAAAAAATAAATAAATGAATCAGTTATTTGGGAAACTTTATACGTCAAACGGAAACACCTTTAAATAATATAAGTTTCTCAATGATCCAATTCAATTTTATTTATTATAATGGCACATATATTGAAAAACTCAAATAAACCTATTTGTGTAAGGTCAGGGATTTCTTATATATTTGGTCAGGGAAAGTCAGGAAAATCAGGTTTGATAATTCTGTGGGCACCCTGTGGTATAAAATAACTTTTTTTGGACTGTAATGATGCTGTGGAAAGGTTTGCAAACATTATCCATTTCAAATAATGCAGTTTTACCACTACAAGGCCCACATGCATTAAATGTTTTGTTAGTATCTCTGCTTTTGAAAGTTGAATGTGAAAAATTCTCTTTCCATTGCATAACTCTTGGTATGAAGAATAGTTTGCAACTTTTCACAATGCGTAGTTATGTCACCATGAGCATCAGTGTATATTTCTCATTGCAAGAGTATTTTTTATTCTACAAATCCAGTGAAAAAATTCTTAGTAGGATCTATACACTCTGATGAATGTTTTGCTCTATTTTCTTCTTCAGATATTGTGCAACTTTTTGCAATAAAAGGCATCACATTTTCCTGCATGTCTTTATTTCTAATTGTGTGATTTGAAAAATTACCTTTGCTTTGGATATCTTCTGCTAGTTGGTAATTTTTCATAATGCACATTTCTGCCTGACTCTAAGGCTTTAATGCTGTTTCTAGAAATTTGGTTGAATAATTAATGGTTCCTTTCACCATGAAGAAGATGACACATTTTAAATAATGCACAATTTTCCCACCAGGGGCATAAATTCATTTATTTATTTTTTTATGCTGATTTTCTCCTTTTTTAAAAATCTGATTTGAAAAATTATTTTTGTGTGTCAGGAAAGATTTCGAGATGTGCTCTTTGTGTGTGAGAATTCAATGCCATATTTCTTGTTTATAGTAATACAAAGGGGATACTCACTATTAACAAGCATTTGGAATTTATTGTGTGTAGTGTGTGTAATAATTCCATTAAACATAGCAAAAGCCAGATGAAAACAAGAATAATCTACTGATTGGTTAACTAGACCTTATGTGATGGATGAAAGATTATGGCTAGATACACCCATAATCTTTTTTTTTTTTTTAATAGTAAATGTGAATTTTTTTGTTTGTTTGCCCTCTTTTTTGTACTGCTGGTAACAGCATAGATGCCAACCATTACGGATTTCTCCCTGCAATTACAGAATTACGGATGACTAACAAAAATTACGGATATCCAGATTTTTGCTGTTATTAAGAATGTTTTACTGGATTTGTAATTGATCAATGCAAAAGCCTCTGAACAAAGTTTGTAAAGCAGCTCCTGGTTTCTTTTTTTTTTTTTTCTTTGAGCAGGAGGAATGTGTTTTTCTTGTTTGCCTTGGAAGTTAAGTGGGAAGAAAGCCTGGTGCTTGGCCAATATTATGTTGGGTGGGTCAGTAGCCCTGCAGTGTTGCTTACGTCATCTGCCATCAGTTAGATACAAGTTAGCCGCACTCTGCCGAGATGAGTGCAAGAGATAAGAACTTGGCGGCAGGCAGAGTTTGCCAAAATGCATAATTATGTGTTTAGTACGCATTGAAATTTTACTAATGCGTAAAAATACACATCAGAAATTTTTCTCAATGCGTAAAAATACATGTTGGGAATTTTTCTCAGTGCGTAAAACTACGCATCGAAGAATTTTACCAATTCGTAAAAATACGCATAGGGACAATATTTCGTCTTTCAGAAAACGGAAGTAAACGAAATAAAGATTTTTTCCGTAATCATAATTTCTTTTTCCTGTGATGTTGTTTCTGTCCAGTATTGTTGTTATATATAATTTTATTCCATAAATATTTGTTTTTCAGTTTGAAAATGGTGGAAAAATTTTCGAAAATGGAAATTTGACGGCGAAAAAATTTTCGCTGTAATCTTTAAGAATGAGAGTGCGATGACTTCAAGGAATTTATCTTTTTCTGTCATAATTTGGGTTATCCTCGAGATCGATGCATAACTGAATAGAAATTTTGGGGCAATTAGTAGTGGTGGAGGATGTTTTTCACCTGAAACTTTCTAAACTTTCGAAAGCGGAAGTTTCGTCTTTCAAAACTTTCGAAAACGGAAGTTAGACGCAGTGAAGATTTCTCCCGTAATCGTTATTTTATTTTTCACGTGATGTTTCCTTTGCCTAGTATTGTTGTTAAATATAATTTTATTTTGTAAATATTTGTATTTCAACTTGAAATTGGAGGGAAAATGTCCGAAAATGGAAATTGGACGTAGCAAAGATTTCCTCCATAACTGTAATTATTTCCCCCAACGATGATCAGAACATGTATTCTTAAATATTCCCCCCCAAAAAAGTTTTGCATTTCAGCTTGATAAGGGGGGGGTCCGAAAACGAAAGTGATGAAGCTGAAAAATTTGTAAAAATTGATGCATGGTGTTCAAAAGTATTTATATTTTCAAAGTTACACTATTCATCTTTTATCTAAAATAGTGAAAGCTATCATGCATTCATAATGGATAAAATTGTCATCCAAGGGCATTAACAAAAAAAAAAAAAACGACAATAAAGAAATAGGAAGGAAAACAAAAATATCAGCAAAATGAAAATTTAAGCAATGGATGCTGTGCAGCTGCAGAAAAACAAATGTGGCTGTGAAACTTGCTGAGAAGTTTATTAGATATATTTAGATGCCTATAAGAACCTCAAAAGTGCAATGTTTTCACTTCTTGAACACATAGCTGTTCCATGTGGTCATTACAAAACATGATAAATTTAATGTTATTGTTTTAAAATATGAATATTATATTTATTTCTAAAAAAAGAAACAAAATGGATTCAAATTCTAAATACATTGAGCAGTAGTGAAATATTTTTTATATGAAAAAATCTGGATTGACTTTTCATAATTGCCTAGCATTTTCGTAAGTATTTTATTTCATATGTTAATTTTTCTAAAATACTCCCGACTTTTGAAAATTACTCCCTAAATTTTTTCAAAGGAGTAAAAATACTCCTTTAAAAATGTTTTTTTGGAAAACTCTGGCGGGAGGTGGGTCGCTATGGTTTTGTTGATATATCTTCATGTCCTCTGCTCAACTGAAGCAGTGTGGCAGCGTCCCGGGAGTCAAGTCAGGTGGTACAGCGAGACTGGTTTTGACATAGGGTACTGTTTGTTACAGCTGGGGTGGGACGTGGAGCATGTTTTCTGTTCCATTTACACGAGGTTGGTGAACGTATCCACTGAAACTTTAGGGGCATTGTTAGCCTTAAAAGTGAAGATGGCATCATTTTCAGAGGTTTGCCATTCTGCTGCATTTTCAGAAAAAGAATTGGCTGTTGCAAAGCATGCCACAGTGGCAGCACTGAAAAGCAACCAAGGCAGCCAACTAGTTTAGAGAAATCTATAGATATAAGTATACATTAATTTCTAACCACACTTCTAATTTTGAAAAAGAAATTTACGTGATAGTAAAGGATTTGTTAAAATACATTCTCGTAATTGTGCTGTTGAAAGAAGAAATTTATATGATAGTAAAATATTTGTAAAATACACAGCCGTTATATAATCTTCTTAGATTTATTAATTTAAATTGTGGGTTGTCAACACCAAAGCCAATAACAAACAAATATAATACAATCCGTATTTATTGGTGTAGGAAAAATATAATCTTGCCGCAAGCTTTCCCTGTCAACGGATGGCTTCATCAGGCAGTTGCAAAGGAAAACAGAATCAAACTAATAGATTAATATGCATACACATAAATAAATAAATATGATATGTAGAACACCATACTCGTGCATGCCAAACACGCGGGTAACAACTTTCAAGACCATAGACATTGCTATGAATTCGAGTTACTTTTCCTATGACTCGCATGTTTACAAACAATCCAAAGGAGTACCAATGAGATCAGCATTGTCTCTTGTGCTTGCGGAGGTTGTGATGAGATATCTTGAGGACTCAATTCCCTACCCAGAACCCCGAAATTATGGTTATGCCATGCGGATGATGTCTTTTTTGTCTGGAAACATGAAGAACATTACTTGCAAGACTTTGTCATTGCTATGAAAAAAGTGCATGATGACAAAATTTTATGTTGAAATTGAAAGCTGAGGAGAATTACTTTTCTTGGATGTGCTCGTAAAGAGATTAGAATCGGGTGCAATCAGTACCAAAGTGTACATAAGTCCACACACATGAATAACCCCATTCTGCCAACTTCAGCCAACCCAACAGCCCATAAATACGCACTCTTCAAATACAGAGCTAAAAGAGCCAGGGAGCTATGTACTGAGAAGGTGGACTATGAAACAGAAATTGTAGCTCTGAAAGATCTCGCCAGAGCTGGAGGATTTGACACTTCCAGAGTGGAAAACATCGTAGCGAAAACGGAGGCAAGCAAGCGAATTAAGGTAAGTAAAAAGGCACCACTGAAATTTGTTGGAGCTATTCCCTACATACCCAGAATTTCATATTTCATCAAGAACCTTTTTCAAAGGAGAGGTCTGGGTGTAGGTTAGAAATCACCTAAATCAATGGCGGCCATACTCAGCACCGAAAGAAGTGACTCCACAAGCCTTACGAACCCAGGTATCTATAGCCTTCCACTACTGTACCCGGTCTCGTCCACTAAATATTATATGGGACTCACTGAAAGGTCCTTTAGTGTGAGAATGGTAGAACACAAGAGGGATGTGAAACAAAATAAATTTACCACAGTGCTTGCCTGGGAAGTAGCTATCCAGGAAGTGCAACCGCAATGGCAGAACATCTGCAAGATTGCTCCATACAGAGATTCCAGGACTGCAGCAATTAAAGAAACTATTGAGATATTAACATATCATGATGTGTGTAACACAGAAGTCTCAACTGAGCTCCCTGTGGCCTGGAGTCATCTGCTTGGCATAATAAGTAGGATGCAATGATTCTGTATACATTAATGACTTATTACGTTTTGATCATATATCATATACTGTAGCATTTCAGTTGTTGCCCGCGTGTTTGGCATGCGCAAGCGTGATGTTCTATGTATCATATTTATTTATTTATGTGTATGCATATTCATCATCTATTAGTTTGATTCTGTTTCCCTTTGCAACTGCCTGAAGAAGCCGTCCGTTGACGGGGAAAGCTTGTGGGAAGATTATATTTTTCCTTCACCAATAAATGTGGATTGTATTATATTTGTTTGTTATTAATTTAAATTTTCTGTATTAATATAATTTTTGTTTAACAGTATCCATCAAATTGTTGAATTTAGAAACAAAGAAAAATTCATTAAAGCAGGACTATAACGTAATATTTTATGATAGTGTCCTGTAATTCATGTGAAAGTAAGTTACTATGATATACAAGTATGGCAGGTTACACTGTAGTACTACATATAATATTGCCCTTAACTCTGAAAAAAATGGTGTGTTACATTACTGAAAATATTACTGAAAGTTTGTGTTCCATTACTGAAACATTACTGAAAAATCCCCTATTGATTACTGATAAATTCTGCTAGAGGTTGGCATCTCTGTAACAGCTATGTATGATAATTGTTATTTATGTGTGTTCTTATGCTGAGTTTGCGGGAAATCATGAAAATTAGGGAATATTCAGTGGAAAGAAAGCCACTTCAATCTTTTCTACTTTCCTTAAACCAAAAAAGGTGGGACTGTTTTTTTTTTAACAAGTTTTAGCTGAATATTCCTCTATTTTAAAATATTTCCAAATCTAAGGTTATCATGCAGTGGTTGAGCACAGGGTGTGGGCTTCTGACTTTTTGTATCTGCGTTTGGGTTCAAATTACGGGGTAAGACACTGATACTGTGTTCATCTTTCCATTGCTACTTTTTTCCCCCTGGAGCCTGTGCCTCTTAATTAAGGATAAATGATTCCTTATATCCTTAGGTGCTATAAGGGTATGAAAGTAGGAAGCAAATAATAATAACAAATAATAATATAACAATAAAAACATCCAGATCTTAACTTTCTGGTGGTTCATGAACTTCTAAAATGATAAAGTGACTTTAATTACAAGATGCCTGGGCAACACAACTTCAGAAGCTAAAGTGATGAGAAACTTAACTGTGAATTTTCATATTAAAACTGAACTGAAGCAGTGCAACAGAATCTCTCCCATTTCGTTTAATGTAATATTGGATAAAGTTATTTTTTAATAGTGAGTTTGCTAGGTTACAAGTGGGAGTCAATATATTCTTAAACAAGATTTTAGAGGGATAAAGATTGATTGATGAAAGTGATGCAAAAATGGATCTTTTAGCATATGCAGATTATATTACAGCAGAAAACGAAGAACAGCTGAGAAATAGAGTCTCACTCACATATTGAAAATTCTGCAGAGAAAGTAGGATTGTGAGTAAATGATGAAAAGACAGAATAGATTCTTTTGAGAAACAACATTAACATAATGACCAATGTTTTGCTACCACAGTAGTACATTAAGGAATGCAAATTTATCAGAGCAAGTGAGTTAAAATATCTTGTTGCTTGTCCTTGGATCTGGTAAAATGGCAGCTTATGTTATAGATGGGGAGTCAATGTAATTTTGGGTTAAATAAGATTTACACTACAAAAAGCATTTCAAGGATATACAACATGGATACTACCCGTGGTTTTGTATGGATGGAGCACCCAGAAACAATATCTTTTACAACACAAGGTCTTTGAAAGAAGAAGAATCTTGAGGAAAATGTATTGTCTATATTTGACACTGAAGTGGTTGCTTTGAGAAGGTATAATGAAAAACTTGAAGAACTATTAGGCACCATCATTTGCCACAACCGGCTCCCATCATCATAGTAACTGTTGAATACTGTCCCTCTAGAATCGTGGTGGCTTGGGTACAAAGAAGTGAGTAAGTGTGCGTTCGGCATCGTTCCAGTTGGTGGACCGCTGCCCATCCAGGAAATGCTGCAATGACCAGAAAAGGCGGTGGTTGCTTGAGGCAATGTCCAGGAAATAGGCTGGATGCAATAGCAGCTCCCAGCCCAGGTCCCTGATCTTGTGACAGGTCACTCGTGCTTTGTGAGGTCTCACTCCATTCTGCTGTAGGATGATGCTCTTGCGGTTCAGCAGTGCTGGTTGTTATGACTTGAGTGATGCGTTCAGATCGAGCCGACGACAGTACACATTGGCAGTGATAGTGGTGTTGTCTGGCAGCAGCTGAAAAAACATGACATCCCCACATATCCCACCAAACAGACAACAGGAACTTACATGGGTGTAAGCCAACTTTGGGGGGCAGTATGGGCTTCTGTTTTGGGTCCAACCACTGTTTTCCTATGCTGGCATTGTCATACATGACCCATTTCTCATCACCTGTCACAATGGTGTTCAACTTGGGCACATACATACATATCACTAAGCTGTTCTCTGAGATTCAGAGGTTAGCTCCAAAAAGAAATACAAACTACTAGATAATTTTTTCTTTCTGTTGCCATATCAAACTTCTCCATTTACAGCGATCTTGACATACAGCTTGGGCTTCACTGTCATTCATCACATGCCATACACAAGATCTTCAATACTTCATACTCATAATCTTTTTTTTCATGCAGAAACTTGGTCACATGCAAGCATGGAAACACATGCACTCATGTGATTTGCTTTCTGTTCAATTGTGAGTTGATGGGGTACTCAAACTCCCTTCTTATGAACCTTCCCAAGTTAATGAAGGTGTGTGATAATGGTGGGTAGTTAGTTCCTAGCTGGTCTCCACTAAAGTCTTCAGCATGTCCATATCCACTGTTGCGGGTCTTCTGGCTTTGGGACGGTCTGACAGGTCGAAACTTTCCTCTCAGAACTGTTCGAACAAACAACAGCATTGGGGTACACACTGGTAATGTTCCTTACAGTACTTGCAGGGATGCTGCCATGACAAAACTCATACAACTTGCAATGGCAGATGTGCTCTTTGTCCACTTCTATGTTGGCTGACCCTTACACTCTTTGCCTTCTGACGGCTAACTACCACTGACTTAAGCCACCTACCTGCTGATGTCATGCTGGTGTGTTGCGCAATCTCAGTGGCCAATGGGCGCCGTGGCTGTGGCTTTGACTTCAGGTACCTCGTCATCAGATATTACTTTTTTTCCAACCCAATATACAGGGTGTCTCAAAAATTCAAGGCAAAACTGCAGGAATGAGTTCTTCATAGGTAGCATACATGAGATTCTTCCGCGGAAGTTCACTTTTTTTGTGTCGTCATTTGGGTTATTCTCAAGTTCAAAACTTTCAAAAACGGAAGTTGAACGGAGTGAAAATTTTCCCCGTAATTGTGATTTCTTTTTCTCGCCATGTTTCTTCTGCACAGTATTATTGTTAAGTATAATTTTATTCCATAAATATTTGCATTTCAGCTTGAAAATGGAAGAAAAATTCCAAAAACCGAAGTTCCTTGTGCTCTTCAGGCATGAGATTCTTTTAGTGGGTTCGAAGAATTCCGCCATTCCCATCGTCATTTCGATGGTTCTCGAGATTGATGCAGAACTGAACAGAAATTTGGGCGGGATTGGTGGTGGGATTGTTTTCCGTCGGTGGGTGGAATTCCGACTTTCAAAACTTTCGGAAATGGAAGTTAGCTGGAGTGAAGGTTGCTCCTGTAATCGTATTCCTTTTTTCTCGCAATGTTTCTTCTACCCAGTAGTGTTGTTAAATATAATTTTATTCCGTAAATATTTGTTTTGCAGCTTCAAAATGGAGGAAAACTTTCCTAAAACGGAAGTCAGACAGAGCCTAGATTTCGCTGGTAGTCATAATTTTTTTTCTCCACGATGTTACATTTTTATCCTGTGTTGCTGTTAAATGTAAAAAAAAAAAAAAAACATACACTGCTGGCCACCCAAAATGTAACACCAAGAAGGACACGAGATAGCAAAGTCAGAGTTATTGGACACATAACAACAGATACAAAGATAAAACGATTGAGCTTACAGGCCTGTGCGACTTGCGGAACACGCAGACATCAATAGTTTCTGTGGCCCCCATTGCTGGCGATAACGGCCGCTACATTCCGCTGCATCGAACGAAAGAGGCTTTGGATGTGGGCTTTGGGGTATGTCGGTCCAGGCTGCTTCCACACTTTGCCACAGTTCATCAGGTGTAGCCGCTGGTGGTGCTTGCCGGGCCACTCGGTTGCTGATCAGCGACATATCGGGAGAACAGGCGGGCCACTGCTGCAGTGACACCTGGTGGACCGTGTAGAGTTGTTGCATGATGCGTGCCATGTGCGGGCACGCATTGTCCTGTTGAAACGTGGCCACTGGCAGGTCCTGCAGGTAAGGGAAGACTACAGGCTCCAAAACGTCGGAGATGTAGCGGTGGCTTGAGTGTACCGGTGATGCGTACCAGAGAGGATGCTGGGTGTCATATCCAATTACGCCCCAAACCATAACGCCAGGCGACGGACCGGTGTGGCGATGCATAATGCAGGCATCATACAGTCTATCGCCGCAGTATTGCCACACGCGGATCCGGCGATTGTAGTGTTGCAGGCAGAAGCGGGATTCGTTGGAGAAAACAATGTCGTGCCATTCCGTAGTCCAGGTGTGGCGTGCAACGGCCCACTGCCGCCGCACTCGCCGGTGGTGTAACATCAATGGTAATCGGAGCAATGGGCGCCGTGCGACAAGTCTCAGCTCCTGCAGACGACGTCGAACGATACGTTCTGACACAGGTTGTTGCGCAACACACCCTAATTCCTGCGCTAACGTTTGTGATGTGGCGGTGCAAGCCGTCAATGCCTGCCACACAACATGCCGGTCCTCTCGTTCGGTGGTGTGCTGCGGCTGTTGCAATCGCTCACGTCGGTCCGTCTGTCCCTCCTGCACCCACCGAATCCATACTCGCCTCACTGTGGCTGGATGTCGTCCCACACGGGTGCCGATGTCTCAGTGCGATAAACCGCTGTCGCGATAAGCCACTATTCGTCCTCTGTCGAACTCCGAAACGTGCTGGAATGACTGCCGTATTCTGCGACGAGGCATTAGGAAGCTTCCCACGCACCGGTCCGGCAGCACAACACACTTCCACTACTTACACCCCGCCTTCTGTGCATCCTTCTTATAGTGCTTCTCGGTGGCGTGCCGGGCACACATGATTTGCAAATGCCCTGCAATGCTAATCGTTTGCATGTCCTCTCGCGGGCGACGCATGCTGCGAATTTCAGGCCAATCAGATGCTTCCTTCTTGGTGTTGCATTTTGGGTGGCCAGTAGTATATATATGTATATATATTTTGAATACAGTGATGTGCTCCAGCTTAATATTTACATAATAGATTTCAGTGAACAATTCTGTCTTGCTCACACCGCATTATATTCATGCTGTTTTGCAGCACGTTCTTATTTTTCACCTCTGTGGTTAAAAGTTCAGCTTTTTTTTCCCCTTCATCAGTCTCATGTATGAGGTAGATAAGAAAAAAGTTTATATCAACATAGGTCCGGAAATGCTTGGTTTTCGAGTTGTGAAGGTCTGTCTATGACACTTAACTGTTCACATTACCTGAATCAGGTCTGTCTTGGTTTCCTAGTTATTCACCGGAATGTTTTATCTCCCGCAGGCGAATTCCTTCATCACAAGGTACTGACAGAATCTGGTGGTTTTCCTTCCCGACCATGTACTCGAATCAGGAACAAGCGGATATGCACTTTATGTACGGTTTGGTGGATGGCAATGCTCTGGAAGCTAGTCGTTTGTACCACAAAAGGTTCCCAGGACGAGGATGTCCATACAGGAAAATGTTTGAAAGTATCCATCGCTGCCTTTGTGAACATGGGACCTTTACATCTCGTGCTGCCGACAGAGGACGACCAAGATCTACGACTCCCGAAGTAGAGGCAGAGATTTTGGATGGTGTGCATGCAAATCCTGGAATCAGCACACACAGATTAGCAATGCAACTGCCTGTTCATTGTTCGGATATTTGGAGAGTGTTGTGAGAACAACACCTGTATCCATACCATCTGCAATGGGTACAGGCCTTGCCACCAGCAGATTACCCTGCACAAGTAATGTTCTACCAGTGGTTCTTGCAGCAGTGTGGTACAACTCCTTGACTTTCTTGCCTTAGTGATATTCGCCGATGAAGCACAGTTCACACGCAACGGAATCCTAAAATTTCACAATCAGTATATATGGGCCGAGGAAAACCCACATGCAATTCTTCCATCACGTCACCAGGCCCCATGCATTTCCCAACACACTCATGGGGGAGGGGGGCATACCATGCCTTTCTAGAAAACAACATACCTGATTTCTTGGATGACACACCACTGATCATTCGTCGACAAGCACACATTATGCACGATGGCGCTCCCACACATTTTAGCCACCTAGCTGGCAATTACTTGAATCGAAAGTTTCCTAGTTGGTGGATAGGTAGAGGTAGACCAACTGCCTGACCTCCCCGCTCACCAGACTTAAGCCCTCTAGATTTCTCCTTGTGGGGCCATTTAAAATTATTGGTGAATTCAACTCCAGTAGCAGATGTGCAAACTCTCCGGAATCGAATTATGGCAGGTTGTGAAGCAATACGGCACATGCCAGGAATTTGGCAGCACGTTCGCGAGTTCATGAGACATCGATGTGAGGCCTGTACTGAGGCAGAAGGTTGACATTTTGAACAATTACTATAAGTTAATGTGAACAGGCAAGTCACATATTCCTGCTCTGAAATTGATAAACTACTTGCCAATGGACCCAAATTTCCACCTATTGCTAATCCTAGCCTACCACATACTACACTGGTGTGCAAAAATTAAGGACGAAGAGGAGAAATTAGCATTACAGCACAGCGAGCAGGCAGAATGGACCGAAAGACCACTCAGGAGATAAACTAGGGTCTGCGGTGCGGTAGGTCATGTTCATTTATGCAAAATGACGTGGGGGGGGGGGGGGGGGCTGAAGGGTATAAAGCACACGGGCAGTGTACGCTCGGCAATTTGGTGAAAGCTATTGCACAGTGTACATCGGTTTGAATTGAACAACGTCGAGTTGCTGCCACTGTGTGATATGGCCAACAGGCAATCCAGTAGACGATATCTGGATGACTTTACCCGAGGTCGTGTCGTTGGGAAGTTGGAAGAAGGTCGAAATGTGACTAGTGTGGCTGAGGAGTTCGGGATCGCTCACAGCATCGTTTCACGAGCTTGGAGAGCATTTCAAACGACAGGAACAGCTGTCTGAGAGTTTAGCAGTGATCGTCCACGAGCAACCACGGCGGCGGACGGCTGGTATATTGTCCTACAGGCGTAAAGAGACAGACGGCAGACGGCAGGAGAAATCGCAAGGCACATGCAACAGACAACTGGACGTCCGTAATCATGTTTTACTCTGGCCAGGAGGATGCACAAAGGTGGTTTATTTGCACGACGACAAGTACGGTGTGTGCCATTAACGCCTGCTCATCGGAGACGGCGGTTTCTGTGGTGCCAGGAACACAAGAACTAGACACATCAGCAATGGGGTCGAGTTCTCTTTTCGGATGAGAGCCAATTTAGTCTGACGAGCGCTTCTGGACGTATACACATCTGGAGAGAGCAGGGAACATGCAATCACACCTCCAACATCATCGAAAGGGACCGGGTTGGAGGTGGCGGAGTTCTCGTTTGGGGCAGTATCATGCTTGGTAGCTGTACTGACCTCCACATCTTCCAAGGAGGTTCAGTCACTGGTGTCAGCTATTGTACCAAGGTTCTCCTGCCTCACGTGCATCTGTTTAGAGGTGCTGTGGGTCCTCCTTCATGGACTGTGGGTCCTGAGTTCTCCTTCATGGACGACAACGCTACACCTCATCGTACAGTGGCTGTAGCAGAGCTGTTGGAGAGTGAAGATATTCAACACATGGATTGGCCCGCAAGGTCCCCGAACCTAAATCCAATCGAACACGTGTGGAACCTTTTCGGGAGACTCTTGGCAGCACGTCACCAGCCACCAGCAACAATTCCGCAGCTTAGATTGGCGCTACAAGAGGAATGGGCCGCGATGCCTCAACAGCTCCTTGACAACCTCGTCCTCAGCATGGACAGACATTGTAAATCCTGCAACGCAGTCAGGGGTGATCATATCCCCTACTAAAGACTAGATTTTTCTTGGCAGCCGCCTGTCACATGGACGTTTCTACTTTCTGTCCAGTTGTGCTCGAAGCTACCTTTTCAATAAAGTGTCTTTGTATCCTTTGGATTCTTTGTTTGGACGGTTTTACTCACTTGTCCCATATTCTTACATCTTGGGGATCTTATGGTATGATTTGAGTCGATGTAGAGCACTTCTGCACGACGTTACATTCGAAAAACCGTCTCATCCTAAATTTTTGCACCCCAGTGCATTTCATTACTGGAAGCAGCGATCCAAAACTCAGATCCCGCACATTAACTGATCATTCGTGCAGAATCGCTATTGCAATTTCCAAGGTTCGAACCCCAAGGCTCAAATACTCCTACTTTTTGAAGAAATATAGAAATTTCACTCAGTGTAATAATCTTGCAGTTTGCAAAGCAGGATGCCCTGTCTTCATCCATAAGGATTTCTTGGAAAAAACCAATTGCATAATACTGAAGGCTGACAACACTGAAAAACTATGTAAAGCTGTTAGTAAGCTTTCTAAAAAATCTTCTCGGAAATCTTTCTTAGGGGACATCTCCCCCCCCCCCAAGCTTATTTTTCGTATTCCCAGGTTGTTCTTACAGATCAAGCTTCAAAAAGTTGGACATCCCATTAGGCCATTAATTGAAAACACCTTTTCTCCTGCAGTCAATATATAAAGGCAGTTGGTCAAATGTTGCAAAGTTCTGACAAGAAATCATCCTTATTCTGTTGTATCAACCAAGGACGTTACCCAGAAACTCCCTTCTTCCATCAATCGTCAAGATTTCCTGTACACCTTTGAAGTGGATTCATTGTTTCCTTCTGTTCCTTTCTTTGTTGCCTACATGCTCATGGTCAAAAAACTAATGGAGCACCAAGAACTTCCTGGAGAACTGATCAAAGATCTTTATGACTGTTTTGATTCATTGGAAAAGTATTCCTGTTTTGTATACAATAGTATCTATCACCAACAAAAACAAGGTGTACCTATGGGCTCTCCTCTTTCCCCCTTATTAGCTGAAATTTATTTGCAGAATATTGAAACATTAATAGTTGCCCCATCCCTCTTAAAACCCACCATTTCGTTAAGGTTTAGGTGGACGACATCTTCATTATTTGGCTACACCAAAACACTCTCTGTTTGAACTCATGTCCTCCATAACTTCAAAATTCCAGCATATAAAATTTTCCTCTCAAGAATAGATCGACAATAATATTAGTTTTCTGGATGTTAACATCAACCCAGACTTCTCACTTGGCCTCTCTGTTTACAGGAAACCTTCTGCCACCCATAATATCATCCCTTACCATTCTCGCACTTTGGGAAAATACAAACTGTCTGCTCTAAAGTCATACATTTACCGGGCCAACCTATTTGCAACAGCCATTCTGCTCTTCAACTAGAATATCAGAACATCATCAACATTGGCAAATTGCATGGCTTTCCACCCCTCTTATTACATAGACTAATCAAGAGGTTTGAAACACAGAATAGATCTAGTTTACTGCCTGAACCTTCCACCACCCATCAGTTTGTTAGCACTTTGCTCTTTAGCCTGTCCTTCACTCATAAAGTTTGCTCTATTTTCAAGATTTTTTTCTACAGGATTGCAGTCAAACCACCTCCACATCTTCTCAAACTCATCCTTAAGGACAGAGATCTCAATAAACCCCTAGATTTACAAGGTGTCTACTCTATCCTTATCAACACTTCCACAGACGTTACCCACTATATTGGTAGTACTTACTGCAGCATAAACCGACATTTGGCCGCCCCGGTGGCGCAGTGGTCTAAGGCGGTGGCCTCTGATCATTAGTCCGTAAGGGGTCCTGGTTCGAATCCCGGTCAGGCATGGATGTTGTGTTTGTCTTACGGCACTGGCTCTCTCCCTTCCCTGGAACCAGTGACCCTAAATTAGGGACAGGCGACTGCTTATAGCCCATTGAGTTGCTCACGGTGGTCGTTAAACCTCCAATCAAAAAAAAAAAAAAAAAAAAAAAATAAACCGACATTTGATGGAGCATATCGCTGATGTTAAGAAAGGTAGTCCTTCCACCTCCCTTTCAGTTTTAACCATCAGCGATACATCTGCTGCTCCCGATTGTCACAATGTTAAGTGAATCGCCCCGTTCAGCAATCGGCATGCTCTCAGATACCGCGAAAGCATTGAAATCTACCTTACCCCCTAACACCTGCAATACTGATGCACCTTTTAACATCCCTATTATTTGGAAAGCGATTTTGAAATCTGGTAACAACTGACGCTTTTACCACGTGTCTCATTTCATGGCTGATGAAGGTAGAAGTCGCTACCGAAACGTCTCGCTCATAATTTTTCAACGTAACTTACGCGTGTGATGACGATTTCAAGAATTCTTTTAATGTCATAGACAGACCTTCATAACTCGGAAACAAGGCATTTCCGAACCTATGCTGATATAAACTTTGTTTCTTATCTACCTATGAAGAACTCATTCCTGCAGTTTTGCCATGTATTTTCGAGACATTCTGTATATGGGTAAAAATAGACTTAACTGAAGTAATGAAAGCCAGAGTGGGCAGGACATGTGGCAATAATGTGATACCCCTAGATTTTTGTGCTGGACCACAGACAGACCTTTGGGAGAAAGACCAAGGATTAAGTGGGAAGATTGTTTGAGGGGATATGTTATAGAGAACACACACACACACACACACACACACACACACACACACACACACACACATTCACACAAAAGGAAGAACTGGAAGAAGATCGAGAAATCTGGATGCAAATGTTGGAAGTATTGCATGCACACACAGAGGAAAGAACTGGCAGAAGATCAAGAAATCTGGATGCAAATGTTGGAAGTATTGCATGCACACACAGAGGAAAGAACTGGCAGAAGATCAAGAAATCTGGATGCAAATGTTGGAAGTATTGCATGGTCACCTGGGCCCAGCCATGTCATGGTGGTAGTGATGATGATAACTTGATAGCTGAAGTCATAGTACATATACTCATGAAAGTACACACAGTCTCAGTGTAAATGTGAAATTATGTGGTGCAACATTTGTTGGTATTATTCATGTTGTGGAATGCAAATCTTTCTTTCAACATGATAAGTTTATTATTTGTGTAATGATCATATTTATGTGCAGACAGAGAGTTAAAAAAAATTAGTAAATTGGACAATTTTTTTCTTCAACTTTTTTTTTCATTCAAGTGTATTTTTAATAGTTTGTTATAAATCCATAGTTTTATGTTGGGCATTGATTAAGTGCTCATAACCATTTGGGTCATAAGGTAGATGATTTCGGATTTTGGGGTAAGGACAAAGAAAAAAGTTTGGGCACTGAAGTTGTAATGAAAAGTAAAAACATTTTGTTTTTTTGAAATCTTTTGTTTATATATATATTTGTTATTAGCCATAGAAACTATATTTATTGTAGCTACAATTTTTTTTTTTTTCATGTAGAAGTGGAAAAGCAGTTAGAAAAGAAACATTTTGCTATGGTTGCAAAAGGCAGTGGAAATTCTGGGAAACTTCATGCAGCAAACAACAAAAATAACCAAAGCTCAAAGACTGAAAGTAGTATGTGGTTTTTATTTGTTTGTTTTTTTAATCTTTTAGTTTCATAGTACTTTCATCATGTCTTCAATTAAGTTGTTTTCTTCAAACCATCCAAAATAAAGTAATAAGTTTTGGGTGACTTACTTGCTATTGGCTTTGCATGACATATTAGGATAACACATTTGTTTCCACATTTAATGAAGTTGATTTTTATTTCTCTGTTTATGAGGATGTCCTTTATTAATGTATCATTAGTGTTTTTCAAATTAACTACACCAAACTTTCAGAATTTATATCACACCATAGATAAGTGAAGTAAATTCAATTTGCAATGTGTGTGTTATCCAGTTGGGTGACCATCCATGGACACAATTCATTATGAGGCACTGTGCAAAGGTGGTAGTTTGTCATTTTCTATTGTACACAAATGCATTTGGAAAAAAATATGTATATGTGCTGTTTTTTTTTTCTTTACTTTTTTCTGTTTTTTAATGTGAGAATGAATTGTTATGAGACAAAGCCTGCGTAGTATGTGGACCATGTTCAAAGTTGCTTTTGAGTTTTGAAACATAGTACACCTCAAATACATTTTGCTTGCCCTTGATTTAAATTATTGAAGATTGTAATGCTCAGTAGTAGGAAAAGAATTCCAAAGTTTTGATGAAACAGGTACAGTAGATTCTGGTTAATTGGACCACCTGTTTATTTGGGATACAGCTTCGCATAATTGGAGCAGCTGGTTAATTAGGGCCAACGTTTTTCTAGCCCTAATGTGTCAATTAACCAGAATCTACTGTATTAATGAGCTGGCAAAATGATTGGTGCAGCATTGGATGAAAAATGGGTGCTGGGAGACTGTTTCATGTAGAACTAGGTTTAGTCAGTGTGACTTAAAAGTGCATCAGGTAGGGAATAAGTCTACAACTGTCATGAACAATGTCCATGGTACATAGATCTAAGACCTAAATGCTTATGCGATAGGGATTTATAAGAATTGGTGAGTTGTGAGTCATTTTATGAGGAGATTTGCTTTTTTTTTTGCACAGCATCAAAAAGATTTAGTTCGATGCATTGCCCCAAAAATGCAGAGAGTGCTCCAGAGTTTTACAAGCTGTAGAGGGAAAATGTTACTTTGTTTCTGACAGAAATTTTATCCTTGTAGAGTTGCAGAGGCAAGTGTTGTTGGAATTTTGATTAAAAATATGAATAAGTATGTAACTGTTTTGAAGGGCATGAGTGTCTGCCATACTAGATTAGGGGTCGGCAAACTGCGGCTTGCGAGCCACATGTGGCTCTTTGGTTACGTACATGTGGCTCTGAAGTAAAATCGAAAATGAAAATAAAACTATAATAGTTTTATTTATAAAATTTTTAAAGGATTTTATTCACATAATGGCGATTTCATTTGTTTCATAGGTCTCTCAAAACTTCAACACTACTGAAGAATTTCTTTTTTTTTAATGCATGTCATTCGCTACAGTGAATATTGTGAACATTACCCTTTTTAAATAATGTGCAGTTGTACTAAAGCAAACAAAAAAACTTATCTGTCTCTGCTCCGGGAAGACGTATTTGTAAAATTATTTTTCCGTAGCATAGCTTTTACTATGGAGAATAATTTCATTTGGTTCATAGGTCTCTCAAAACTTTGAAGCGTGACGTCAAGGAGGGGAAAGCGAGCGTGAAGGGGGTCTACAGAGGGAGTTGAGCAACATGTAGGCAGGTGCTCAAAGTGACTAATAAGTGAGTGCACAGGCTCCCTCTACTGGGTAAGACAACATTGGCAATGTCAAAATGTGAAAGCTGGGAATCCCCTACCAGGGGAGGCATGTGTAGTTGTTATTTGTGTAGTTGTTTACGGACGCGGACGAACGTGGAGTCTGTGTTGCTTTGCTGTTTCTGCAACTTGGTATTCTCTTTTGGCTGGGTGCATCCAGAAACTACATTAATCTTCGCAAACAAGTTTACTACAAGTTACAAGAAATTGTTGATTTTTTCAAATTATTGCCAGTAGTACTGTGTGAAATTATGCGAAGCTGTTGTCAAAACTGTGAGATTTTACCAAAAATGCTGTTGTGTTGCTTGTAATTTTTAAAGCATTAATAAGCATTTTCCGGCAAAAACCAACAAATTTTGAGAAGCATATCAATTGTAGATAATCGAAATAAGTGTCTAAGGTGCTTTTCAACACGGCTATGAAGACAAAACTAAGAAAAACAATTGATGGGCATCGTGAATTTAAAACTGAATGGGCTGAATGTTCCACGTTTATCTCGAACTCAGATGGCCTTCCAACCTGTCTTATTTGCCAAGAAAAACTGGCGCTCAACAAAAAGTCAAATGTGGAGAGACACTTTACGACAAACCATGCATCATTTGCCAGAAAATGTCCTGTCGGTGACACGAGAAAAAGAGCTTTGAAGAACTTTAGAAAAATGTTGAAAAATCAAGTTCTGTATTTAATTATTAGAGACGGTCTACCAATAACATTAATATTGCAAACTTCGTAGTGAGTCAGGAGATCGCTAAGAGAGGAAAACCATTCACAGATGGTGAATACATAAAATGTTCCTTTGCTAATGCATCTGAAGAACTTTTTCGGGATTTCAAAAACAAAGCAGAGATTTTAAATAAAATTAAAAACATACCATTATCTGCCAAAGCAGTAGCAAATAGGACAGTTAAAATGTCCTCAAATGTGACCAACCAACAAGTCGAAGACGTTAAATTAGCTTCAGCTTTATCAATTGCTGTAGATGAGTCTTGCGACATCAAGGACACAGCCAAGGTTTCCCTTTTTGTGTGGTATATATCATCTGAGGGTCCGAGAGAACTTCTGGGATTATTGCCACTCAAGGGCCAAACGTGTGAAGAGGACACAGCAAATGCTGTCCTTGAATGCATGGAAAAAAAAATCATATCCCACTCAATAAAATTGTGTCAATTGCAAACCGATAGTGCAAAAAGCATGACGGGAGCGAAAAAGGGTTTTGTTTCAATTTTAAAAGGAAAAATTAATCGTCAAATGATTACTTTCCATTGTATACTCCACAAGGAAGCACTTTATGTACAAGCATTTCCAGAAAAAATGAGTAAAATTATGGAATTGGTTATTAAAAATTACTAACTTTATTACAGCAAGGGGACTTAACCATCTACAATTTAAAGAGTTGCTAAGTGAAATGGAGAGCGAGTATTCAAATTTCTCCAGTACAACAGGGTTCGATGGTTTTCCAGAGGTGATGTGTTAAAGCGTTTTGCATCTTCCATAAATGAAATCAAACTATTCCTTGACAACAAGGGTATTCAATATTCAGAAGATCAGTGGTTGCAAAAATTGTGCTTTATGGTGGACGTTACATCACAACTGAATCGGCTCAATTGTAAATTACAAGGCAAGGAAAATACTGCTTTTTCAATGGTAGAAGAAGTTATTTCGTTTGAAAAGAAATTGATTCTGTTTGCTGAAGATTTAGAGAGGAGAACTTTAGTTCATTTCCCAAATTTGTATCAATATTGCCAAGAAAACAATGCCCTCATTAACAGAGATTATTTCAAGACAGCAGTTTTAAACATGAGAGAATCTTTTCTTCAAAGGTTTCAGGCATTCAGAAATGATAAAGCGACTCTAGCTTTGATTACAAATCCTCTTAATGCCATTGTGAAGGAATTAAAAATTTCTCCGTTGGATATTGACACTGCTGATTTTGAAATACAATGGTTGTACTTGACAAGAAAAGACTTATGGAGCTCCAAATTTGTGCGTCTTGGTACTGAAATAGAAGAACTGGAAGAAGAAAAATGCAGTCTGATTTCACAGCACAAGCACACTGCTGTAAATCACCTACAGAAGGCAGACTCAATGATTTTCAATACCTGGAATAGTCTTCCGGACTCGTTTCATGAGTTAAAAAAATTTGCATTTGGTGATCTCAGTATCTTTGGGGTCTACTTATTTATGTGAGCAATCATTTTCTAACATGAATTTCATTAAATGTAAATTGAGGAGCCAAATTACTGATGCCAACTTGGAATCGTGCCTTAAATTAAAAACAACTAGTTACAAACCGGACATACAGAAACTTTCTAAGGAAATGCAAGCTCATTGCTCACACTGATTAAAACCAAGGAGAGCAATTTTTTGTGTGATTTAATATTTATGATATTAAGTTCATATTATAACTTAATATCCTAAATAAGTTATACTATTAATTAATAAAGATATAATTAATGTTATAACTTGTTATAATAGTACTTTAAATTTTCCTTATTTGTAAAAATATATTTATGGCTCTTGAAAAATTTTTAAATTGTTGAGAGGGACAGGTTTGGCTCTTCTGTCTCAAAAGTTTGCCGACCACTGTACTAGGTGGACCAATTTATGCTGTCTTATTCTGAGGTAAAAAAAAAAAAAAAACTGTCAGAAATCAGATACAACAGGTAAAAATAATTCACTTTGTTTGGTTTCTAGAATGTGCCATTATGGTTATTGTATAACAACAGGGTTTCCATGCAACCTGGGAAACAGAGAAAACCTGAAATTCTCAGGGAATTCTAAAATGGTTCAAAACCTCAGGGAAAATTGTGTTTTTTCATGAAAATCAGGGAATTTTTTGTCAGGATTTTTTTTTTTTTTTTTTTTTGGCAAATAAAAAATCAGGGATTTTTTGTTTTGCCAAGACTTTTTTTTTCAAATTTCCAGCCTTTGCTTACAGTCACTGCTTGCCTAGAATCTGATAAATCTTACTTTCAATATATTGCATTATTCTTTAATTCCCTAAAAAGGATCAGAACTACCTGTTATTAAGTTTTTGTTCCTGCAGATAGTTGGTTTCATGTCTTTAACATCGAGTATTTTGGCCCAATGGCATGACACCTTCCTGCTTTGCAAAACACATCACAAGAGAACTAAGCAACCAATGGATCAACGCTTGTTCGTTGGTTCTGTTGTGACATGTTTCATGTTGCAACTATGTTCCTGAAAGTTTGTCACTATCAGCATATACTTAAAATATCAAAATATAAAAAAAATTATAAATGAAGAATGTCTAAACAAACAATGGATGTCTTCCAACTAAACTGCTCAACTAAACTTATATAATCTCAAAGTGCCCCCTCATAATCCAAAGCATCATGCTGGAGCTGGATGCGTTTTACACAGCCTATCTCACTAGCATCTTCAACGGTCATTAACAAATCATTGTTATTGTGTGGAGCTTCCAAAAATCATGCCTCTACTACTGGTTGCTGATGTCATGACGTAATTGGCTCCATCTATCGGTGATTTTGTTTGTAAACTTTAGATTTTGTATATTTCTTTTCCCTCTCTTGTTCTATTTGATTCTCTATTGCAACAAGATGTTTCCATGCATATGATAAATTTGTTGGACTGTTGTTATAACAATTTTGATTTTTTGTTTTTTCTATGCATATGGACTCAGCTGTTATGGACTCAGCATTGCAACATGAAAAAAGAATCTATGGGAATGTATTAACTTCTTCTACATTGACAGTATACCACTCAGATTCACAAAAATCATTGGCAATAATACCACTCAGATTCACAAAAAATCAAAAATAATGTGCCTCATATATTTAGTTGTTGTTAATGAAAATCAGGTAATTGTATAAAGATCAGTCATTTAAGGAATTTAGAAATGTATGCTTTGGTGAAAAAATTCAAGAATGGAAGGAAATATAATGATCCATCGCAACATGATTTGGATTGCCACTCTGGAAAAACTTCCAAAACCACCTGGAAAATTTTAAAAATTTAGAAATGTATGCTTTGGTGAAAAATTCAAGAATGGTAGGAAATATAATGATCCATCGCAACATGATTTGGATTGCCACTCTGGAAAAACTTCCAAAACCACCTGGAAAACTCGGGGAATTTTTTTTTTTTTAATGTGTACCATAAAATTCTGCATGGGCAGTATACCACTCAGGTTCAGAAAAGATCATGCAATTACGGTACCAAAAAAAAAAAAAAAAAAAATGTGCCTCATGCATTTAGTTGTTTATTAATAAAAAAACAGGTAATTGTATAAAGAACAGTTACTTAAAGAATTAAATGCAAGAATGTAAGGAAATTTAACATTTTGTCACAACGAGATTTGGTTTTCTTGCTCAGAACCAACTGAAAAAAAGTCAGGGATTTTTTTTTTTTTACTTTTGAGTGGGAACTCTGAACAATTTTTAGTAATAATACAAAAGCATATGTACTAATCAGTATATTTATAGATCCATGTATATGTGATATCAAAGTAGACTATACTGATTTTAGGGTTTGAACAGCTCTTGGTAATCATGGAAAACTCCTGGAATTTTGTGGCCTGTATTACAGACATGTGGGAAGTCCTTGAATTTTTTGGTTTGTTTGTTTGTTTGTTTGTTTGTATTGGTGGGTAGGAGAGTTGTAAGAACCCTTGGGATAATCATGGATATTTTCTGTTTGCATAAAAAAGTGTCACTTCTGCTGCTGAATTGGGTCACACACTACCTGCAAAGGCTTATCTGATTACTGCCTGGTCAGTAGTAAAGAGGGTGAGGGATTGTGCTACTTCTTTCCATTATTGTATCTGTGTATGGGCTGCTCACAGTGACATCACTTCTCTCCATATGGGGAGCTGGAACGAAACTGGTGTTGTCTCTTTCATCACATCTGTCTGCAAAGCAAGACAGTGTTGGTTGACTGATAGTAACCATGTACAGCAAGAGTCATAATGACATTTGGTGACCTTTCAAAATGCCTTCAGTAACTATTCCATTTTCTGTGCACTCCACTTCCTGGATGCTTGGTTTAATTTACTTGCATGAGCAGTGAACACAAGCCTCTCAGGGTGAAGTTTGTTGGGTATACCCACATTGTTGGTGGTGATTGTGTAATTTACGGTGGAATGTAACCAATATCCGTATAACTGCATTAAAAAAGGAGAGAGAGAGATAAAGGAACTTGACATTGCATGTATGAAACATGGCTGTGTCACATATTGACTTTGACATGAAACCTGACTAAACATGGCTGTGTCACATCTTGATCTTGACATGTTGGTGTGGAATTTGCCACAAGAGAATGACATCTGTCTGTTTAAGTATGTGAATATGTGTCAAGAGGTGTAAAAATTGTAATAAAGCATGTGTGTGTGTGTTGCTCTAGAATTTGCATGCTGGCATGCTATTGCCACTTTGTTGTATGGTGTCCATTGCTCTGCTGTCTGGGGCCATTGTCACTGTATTCTGCTATGTGAGGTCATTGTCACTATGTTCTGCTACATGGCCATCGTCACACTATTGGGACTGTCGCACTGTTGAGTCTAGACATGTGGATTTTATGATCCCCAAATGCAACAGTTACACCAAAGAGCCAAAACATTATGACCACCTGCCTAATATCATGTTGTTCCTCCACGTGCCACCAAAACAGCTTGCATCTGGTGAGATATGGCCACTAAAAGGTTTCTAAAGAAGTCTTGTTGTATCTGACACCAACACGTTTTTAGCAGGTCCTTTAAACTCTTGTAAGTTATGTGGTTCAGCCACTGCAGGTCGAATTTGCTGTTACAACACAAACCACAGATGCTGGAATGGATTGATATCTAGGGAATTTGGTGGCCAGGGCAGTACTTGGAAATCTTTCTCATGTTCTTGAAGCAGTCTGGGCAGTGTGACTTGGCACATTATGCTGCTGAAAGAAGGCAGTGCTAGAGGGGAATGCTGCATAGCTGCCAAGTTTTACAGTTTACTTGTAAAATTTATGGAAATTCTACCTGTTTTATCGTTATTTTACGGACATGTTCTACAGATCTACAAATTTGTAAGTTGTTGTTTCATTTTGTTTGTTTTTTCAGGTTGGTACTTTTGAGGGTAGGAAAAAGAGTTCCTAAGGACCACCGTGTGTATATGTACTCTGATTTACCTGACTGTATTTTCACCCACTTCCCCATCCCAAACCCTCTCTGCTCGTAGCCTAGCGATAAAGGTTCAGTAAAAATGCTGTCAGAGTAGTATTAGCAATAACTGCTAAAATAGTAAAAATATCAGAATCACATAAGACTTTAAAAAATGTGTTTTCTGAAGGTATTTTAACATGCTGGCATAAAAATTTAAACTCCACAGGCTTCAGTTAAATTAAAGGTAAAAGTTACTGCGATATACTATCGCAATGATTTCGCAGTTAAAAATGAAATTTTTATCTGTATATGTAGCCTAATGATAGCATGCTAAGGAGATAATTGTTTATTGATTACATTTTAATTGATGCAAGTGTAAGTTATGCCAAATACCTTAATTATGGCATACAAAATGGACTAAATTCGACATATCATTTGCTTAATAAGTCAGTTTTTTAATCAATGTGTTCGAATACATTTAATTGATACTTCCGATATATTAAGCACTAAACATATCAGTGAAACGTTCACTGGAAATTTTTTACGGATTTCAGTTCTTAAAAGTTGCCAGGTCTGATGCTGTTGCCATGAAAGGATGTACCTGGTCTGCAATGATGTTTCGGTAGGTGATAAACATCATAATTCTCTGCACCTAAATGACTGGATGCCGCCCTGGTGGAGTGCTGGCTTATGACCATTCGTCTGAGAAAGGTCTCTGTTTGAATCCCATTAAGGCATGGATGTTGTGTTTTGGCCCTTTCGGCACTCGCTCTGTCCCTTCCCTGGAACCGGTGACCCTAAATTAAGGATGGGCAACTGCTTATAGCCCATCAAGTCGGTCACGGTGGTTGTTAAACCTTCAATAAAAAAAAAAAAAAAGACCTGACCCTGGGTTTTCCAGCAGAATATTGCCCAAACGTGGTTCATACGCTCCTTGAAAAGTTCTTGAATAAAAAGTTCACTTTCAGGTTCTTCAAAGTACTTGGAAAAGTTTATGGCTCTGTAAATAGTACTTAAAAAATTGTTTTGTTTATTAAGCAATGATATGAAAGAGCATGTGTTAAATAATTGTTTATGCTAAAAAGATGTATAGAAGGTTTCTGTGTAGTTCTGATAAAAACACCAAGCTGATCAAATAGCGTAGAACTTGCATTCAACCCAGGTGAGTGTGTAGACAGCTGGTACCTTGGCTATCATACCACTGCAGAGCAAAGCATCAGCCATGTGGGTACATTGCTTGTGCTTCATATGTGAACCGTTCGTCTTCTGGCTGCATCAAAAAAAAAAAAAATGCTTGAAAGTATCAAAGTCATGCATCAAAAATAAAAGGTTAAAGCAAACAATAAGTGTCATACCAGCAGATGAATATGAAAATAATGTATCCTTTCAAAATATTCTACAAAATGAAGTGATTTTGAAAAATATCAAAACAGAGGGCAATTCAAAGTTAATAATATAAACCAACTGGGAGCAAGGGGTAATGGCAGGTCATTGAAGGTGTGACTTCCCCAGCTATGATTAATTATCTGAACTTACTAAAGTACCTACTTACTGACCAATCAACAGTACACACATATGATAATTCAAAGTCCTTGAAAAGTGCTTGAATTTATTTTGCTGGGAAAAGTACAAACCTTGCCAAAGCATTACACTTCCTCCACGAGCTTGTTTTTGTCCCATAGTGCATCTTGTTGCCAATCACGTCCCCTGGTAAACAATGCACACACACCCTGCCATTTACATGGTGCTACAGGAAATGTGATTCATTAGACCAGATGACCTTCTTCCAATGATTGCCCATGTGTCCATTGTAGGAGCTTTTGACATTGAACATGGGCACTCGGAGCGGCCTGCTGCAATGCAGCTTCATTTTCAGTAGGGTTTGATGCACTGTGTGTTGTGACAATTACAGACGTACCAACTCTCCGGATTTAGGCGGGAGACTCTGGATTTTCAGCCCTTCCTCCCGCCTTCCGGATAAATGTCAAATTCTCCTGATTTTCACCGAGAATTAGCCATTAGGATAGTCGAAATTCCATCAACCACCATGATTTCAATCCGCATGTGAAATCTTTTTCTTTCTGTGTCGATGCAAGGCGGCATTACAGTTATCAGTTTCGTACTTTTCCTCTCCTATCTGCAAAAAGAAATCCACGTCGGTGGCGCAGGGGTCTAAGCGCTGGCTTCTGACCAATCGTCTGAGATGAGTCGGAAAAAAATTGTTTTCAAAAAATTTCTCCCAGTCCGATTGTCATACGACGCCTTCAGCTAAGAGCTCACCCACACTGGCACTGGAATGCCAGGCAGGGTCAATAATTTATTGACACATGGAAGCTGCCCAGTCTTGGAACCCCTCGCCTCAACAGAGCCGCACGCATTCTAAGTGATGATAAACAGTAGAGTTGCGGCAAATTGAACTAACGACAAAAGAAAGTAGTTACAGTTGTCATCTTTCTGTCATCTTTGTCTTCGCGCACAACCTACAGAAGAAACGAAATACACTTGGCTGCTATTTTATTTGTAAAAAAACAATATTCTGGCCATTTTACATTTTTATTATCTTGCGGAATCGAAGTACCTGAAAACGAATTTCAGTAGGGGAAAGGAGTGTTGATTTTCGCACTGTTTTTTTTTTTTTCTCCAGAATTTTTAGTGGACATTTAATAATACTATTACTTCTGGAAAGTTGTTCCTACGTCTGAAAAATGTTGATAAAAAATGGCTCTTGTGTGATTTTATGAGCTGCAAAAATCTCCCGATTTTCAGATTTTGAAGGTTGGCATGTCTGCAATTATTCCCATCTCCAACATTCAAATTCTTGGAGAGTTGTGCCACAGTATCCCTTCTGTTGGCATGTACCATATGGTATAGACTTCGCTCACCTCTAGCATCGATGAGCCTTGGTCGCCCATATGGGATAGACTTCGCTCACCTCTAGCATCGATGAGCCTTGGTCGCCCATGTGGGATAGACTTCGCTCACCTCTAGCATCGATGAGCCTTGGTCGCCCATATGGGATTGACTTCGCTCACCTCTAGCTTCGATGAGCCTTGGTCGCCCATATGGGATAGACTTCGCTCACCTCTAGCATTGATGAGCCTTGGTCACCCCACACCTGGCCAGTGGTTCGTGGTTTCTCTCCTCGGACCACATTTTAAAGTTATTAACCATGGCTGACTGTGAGCAGCACCCCACAAACCTTGCCATCTCAGAAATGCTCTGACTCAGCTGCCATTACAATTTGGCCTTTGTGTAACTCGCCTAAGTCTGCTGCCTTTCATTTCTGAGGAACAAGAATAACACTGATAAACAGAGCTCACTGTCAGGTGTTATGTATACTATTTCATGATACGAGGTCCGATCAAAAAGTTCCGAGACTAGGACAATGTACAACAAAGTACTTACGCTACTAAGTCTGGCAATGATCTCCCTCAAAGTAGTCTCCTTGGGCAGTGATACAACGCTGCCAGCACTTTTGCCACTGTTGGAAAGCTCCCTGGAAGTCCTGTTTGTGAATCGTGTCAAGCACCGTCTGCGATTCGTGCTGAATCTTGTCCATGGTTTCAAAATGGTGACCATTGAGCTTCATCTTCGGGAACAGAAAGAAGTCATAGGGTGTCAAATCCGGTGAGTAAGGAGGGTGAGGAAGGGGTAGTCGTACTGTTGCGGCTGCAAAACTGGCATGTTGTTAATGCTTCCGTGAGCTGCTGCATTGTCGTGATGGAGCAGGAAATCGCCCCTGCGCCAAATTTCAGGTCGTTTGCGGCGAATGTCTTCCCTAAGACGCCAAAGAACATCGCAGTAGAAAAGGGTGGCGACGATCTAGCTCCAGGGGACAAATTCACGGTGCACAAACCCACGAATGTCGAAGAACATGATGCGCATGCTTTTGTTTGCGCTCCGGACCTGTCGGGCCTTCTTCCGGTCATGGAGATGCCGGGCTCTTCCGCTGCGACGACTGTTGTTTGGTCTCCGGGTCGTAACCGTAGACCCAAGTCTCATCCCCTGTGATCACCGCAACAGGAACGTTGGCTCATTCACCACCTGCTGACGAAGATCTTGACAGAGTTTGACCCGGAGCGCCTTCTGTTCGGGGTTCAGAATCTTTGGCACAAACTTTGCAGCAATGTGGTGCATGTTCAAAACCGACGCCAGAATTTCTTGCTCTGTTCCGTATGACACGTTGATGATGGTAGCAATGTCTTGAATGGTTCTCCGATGATCCTCGTGCACCAGTTCCCTTTTTTTGTCCACATTTTTGGGGATTTTGCTCGTGGACGGTCACCCTGACCTCTCGTTATCTTCCAGTGCCGTTCTGCCATTCTTGAAGCACGAGTGCCACTCAAAACACCTCGCACGACTCATTGCTTTTCAGAGTCTGATGCAGAATTTGACGTTCGCTCGCTGCTCTAGTTTGCAGTCCATACCAAAATCGCAACTGTGCTCTGCACGTGATCACCAAATATCGTGTAGCACAGCTCCCGATGTTCACAGAATGACGCCACTCGGCACAATGACTCATGAAAGTCACTGCCCTCGACCGCTGCTTGCACATCCACGTACTGCCATCTGTTGGCGTGCTATGTACCTAGTCTCAGAACTTTTTGATCGCACTACGTGTTCACAAATGCTGTTGTTTACCTTCAGTTGCTTCAATTAGCATAAAAACCCACTGGTCATAATGCTTTGGCTCTTCGATGTATGTTGATTTACTGACCCCGACACATGGAAAGTCACCCGATCACTGAATACCACTCTGTCTAGGTAGTCATTTTCTTTGTGAGTTAGCTGTAACATTTTCACCACATAGCTGTAATGGATCTCAGGATCACTTTGCTGTAACTTTTGTACCAACTGCAGTTTATATTGACAGAGTTTCAGCCTTTTGTGAACCACATTATGAACTGTGGACTTTGGAATTTCCAGCAGCTCACCACTTTATCAAGTGGATTTCTGGAGCCTTAGCTGGAATGCTGTTCGGATGGCTTCCATTTGCTCAGGCGTTGTCTTTGGAGTTCCACCAGCATTTTGCTGCTCGAAACTTAGATGAATCAACAAGTGGTTGTACCATTCATTTATACCATTCTTTGATGGCATTCTTGGCTGGCAGTTTCTGTCTTGCAGGATGAAATGTCCTCTGCACTTTCACAGTAAACTAATATTTTGCGAGCTAGTAACAGCACTCCAGTCTCTGCTGAGGTGTGCATGGTACCATTTACAGTAATGTCATCTTGCCTCTCTGCTCATGCATTGCTTCCTTGCCATTGGCAATCTTGTGAAACTTGCTGCAGTTTATTGACCCAGACAGAATGCACATACCGTTGTTACAGGTTATTAATTTTTCTCATCAATCAGTTTCATCTTGAACACCCTGTATTTTAAGAATTAATGAGCAATGTCACTACTTATCAACAGCAGCGCCATGGTGCTTTAATGTAAAGTAATATTTTAATGTATCTGTTTCTTCTTGCTCCATCTAAAGTATGCTTTCATGAAATTGAGAGGTCACTAGCAAATTTTGGGCTTACTCACATTTCAGATTTGAAATAACTAGCTGATGTGGATGACCACAATCTTTTAGAAGTTGGTTTTGAAGAAATGGGCCAATGGATATTTCTGGTTTTTATTTTGATAATTTTGGGCATTGGTAGCTGTGCAATTATTTTTGTAGCCATTGCGGAAGGAAGGGTTATATTTTTCACTGTCACTCATTACCAATATCGGGATGCTGCAGCACTTTCTCAAAGCCACACAGTACTGTTTCCCAGGACTGGCTGATTAGCTGTTTGATTGATCATCATATTAAATTTCAAGGGCTCATTTTATATGGAATATTGTCAGGTATATGTTCACCCCTGTATATAATTCCAGAGCTGCTACTGAGCAGTGTCACAGCATTTGATGGGATGTGCTTCAAAACAACTGGGGGGGGGGGGTGAAGGGCAGACAGAACCATATTCTGTTGATTTGCTCAAATATTGCAGCAATACCAGTAATGAGAATGAGTGTTATTGCAAAATTATTTTCTACATGTCACTAAGGCAGGAAAAGTTAAAAAAGAAAGAAATTTGTTGGTGCATTTTTACTATGTGCAATTTTGTGAAGATTTCAGTAATTTTTTTCGGTTATTGTTATTTTCATCCCCGAATTGAAAGAAGAAGAAAAAAATGCAAACGCAGAATTTGTTTTGTTTGCATTGCAACTGGAGAAAGCAATTGACATCATGACCATTGTGTATGTCTTTACCACAGATATAATATACAAGATGCTAGATTGGACCCACAAGACGTGACAATGTAGGTGTCATTTTGAGCTATGGAATTCATTATTTTTCTGGCCCCTTCTATTAGGCAAAACCGTCTTGCTTTTTAAGTTAATGGAATAGAAGTTTGGTACAATGATTTGCTATTTGTATTCAGATTCTGAGCAACTAGTACACATTTGTCAGAGGAAATTGTAATGTTTAAGTGAAAAACACTAATTTTCATTTGTTCAAACTACTGCTGAAGTAATTCAGATTCGATCAGGACTTAGCATTCCTGCATGTGTGATTTAAAAAAATCAAACTGCTTAAGATTTCTTGAGAGTTAATCGAATTTTAAAGTTTCATGTCAATGAATGCTAAATTTGCGTGCGTTATTTGGTTGCAGGTTTTCCCTAATAAATACTTTGAAATTCTAAAAACTGAAAATTCCTTAATGCATTACTAGGTGAATTTTTTTTCCAAATGTATTTGTAATTAGCTATTCATAAGCAGCTGTTGCTCTGGCTTTTTAAAAATTGTTGCCAACCCATTTGCCATATTAATTTTTTTTCCCCCACCAAAGTGTTATTGACAGTACAAAAAGGTAATTGACAGTATTTTCTCCAAATGTTTTTTCCCCATCGCCAAAAGAATTTTTTTTTCACAAATTGCAAAGAATGCAATCGGCAGCACAATCCTTGCATAAATAATAACATTTTTGAGCAAGCACAATAAATGAATCAGAATGACACTGATGACATAGTAAGCATGGTATAAGATTAATGTTATTTTTCTCTTCTGTGTAAAGCACATGGAATTCATTATTTTTCTGGTTCAAATAAATAGTTTCCTGGATTTAATAGCTGTTTCTTGATTTTAAATATAATGTTATATATAATTCAAGACTACACACTTGTGATGTTCATTTAGAATAAATTATCAACGTTTTTTCACAATTAAATGTTTTATTAACATCGACTATAGTTTCGCAGAGCGTCTGGCTCGGCATCATCAGGACGTCCTGATGATGCCGAGCCAGACGCTCTGCGAAACTATAGTCGATGTTAATAAAACATTTAATTGTGAAAAAACGTTGATAATTTATTTTAAATATAATGTTCGTATCTTCCATATGTTGTAGCTCTGCCATATTATGATCTTTAAAATGTTATTGAGTTATTTTCCACATTTGTATGCAATTCCAACTTTAATTTTTTCTGGTTAATTAAGGCCTTGCCAGATTTTTTTTCAGTATTGGGCAAAAAACCAAATAAGTAAGTACAATTATATTTTCATCTCCCAGTGTACGATTTAATGTCTAAGCAATCTTTACACAGTAGATGACTCCAAACTACACTTCATAATATGCTGTGCTCTGACATCTTGACCCGCTCAATGTGGCTTTGTGGTTCTCACAGTGCAAGCATGTGTTCATCAGATCAGACAACCAATATAATTCCTTATATGATATCTGTGGTCTTTACACACAAACCTTGAAATATAGAAATATGGTAATGAAAAACAGGATTTTGCTTTTTGTGTGTGTGTGTGATTTAAATATACATAGTCAAGTCACATTATTGTGACCATCTTCTACTTTTGACTTCAATAGCTCGTAGCTAATGAAAGAAGGCAGGTGTCGTGTGCTGGCTTTGAGAGTATATAAGATGTGCTGTAAGGCATTCTGAAAACATATCACTCATTGCTGCTATGGATAAAAGGAGAGAATTATCAGATTTGCAAAAAAAATAAAAAAAATAAATAAATAAAAGGATGATTATTGGCTTTCAGGCCAAGGGTGGCAGTATTTTTGAAACAGCGCAGTTTGTGAACTGTTCGCATGCTGCTGTAGTTAAAGTGTATCGTGATTGGAGAAATGTCACCATTGCAAATAAGCAACGTGCAAACTGCAGAGCACCACGTGCCACTGATGTGAGAGGTGAATGTCGGCAGTGAAGGTGCGTGAGGGCCGATCGACATGCTACAGTGGAGTAACTCACTGGCTGAATGAACCGGTGTGCTACCGGAAGTGTATCTAAAACGACAGTTCAGTGAACCCTGCTTCGTATGGGGCTCCGATGCAGATGGATGTTCACTGCACCTATGCTAACAAAGGTGCATTGGCAGAAAAGGCTTGCATTTGCATGGCAGTATCAAAATTGGACCTCCGCTGATTGGAAAAGTATTACCTTCTCCGATGAGTCGTGTTTTCTGCTTCATCGAACGGATGAACGTTGGCATATAAGGCAAGAAACGTCGGATAATAAACACTCTTCAACCATTCTTGGAAGAACACAAGCTGGTGGGGGCAGCGTTATGGTCTGAGGAATGTTTTCGTGGCATTTCTTGGGTCCACTCATACTTGTGGAAGGCACTATGGACTGAATTCATTATGAATCCATCCTTGCAGACCACATACACGCTGATTGTCTTCGCTATGGTGGATGGGATCTTCCAGCACAACAATGCAACTTGTCACACAGCTAGAAATGTCCGATAGTGGGTGGAAGAGCACGATAAAGACTTCAAAGTACTTCCTTGGCCCCCTTAATTCTCCAGACTTAAACCCAATTTAGCAACTGTGGGACCTCTGTGATTGTGCTGTTCCGCTCAATGGATCCTCCAGCACACACCCTCCAGCAGCTGTCGGATGCACTGCAGTCAGCATGGCTCCACATACCTGTGAACACATTACAGCACCTTATTGAGTCACTCCCAGCCTGTCTAGGTGCTGTCTGTGCTGCACACAGGGATTACTCTGGATATTATCTGGTGGTCACAATAATGTAACTTGACCGTGTATATCCAATATGTTAGCCTATTCAGTTTTCCATGGTTTGTACGCTTCTTGGAAACCTTGAAAAGTCCTTGAAAGTACTTGAAAAAGTTTGACTCCATAAAAAGTACTTGAAAAAAATGATTGTTTTGTTTTTTAAGTATTGGTATGACAGAGTATATGTAAAATAATTGTTTGTGCTAAAAAGTTGTATAGGATATTTCTTGTAGTTCTGATAAAAACACCAAGCTGATCAAATAATGCTGAATTTGCGTTCAACCCAGGAGAGTATGTTGAACGCAAGTACTTTGGCTATGACATCACTAGGGAGTAAAACATCAGCCATGAGAGTAAAATAAGTGGAATGATGTTTTCGCGAATCGTGATGAGTCAACAGAATTCTGTTGACTGGAGTTGAGGAGCGTTCTTGTGGGAGGGTGGTACTTCTAGAAATTGCTTGTGCCTCTAGGAATTGCTTGTGCTTCTAGTAATTGCTTGTGCTTCTAGGAATTGCCTGTGCTTCATGCGTGGATCCTTCATCTCCTGGCTGCATCAAAAAATGCATCGAAGTCATGCATCAAAAATAAAAAGTTAAAGCAAACAATAAATATCATGCCAGCAGATGAATACAAAAATAATGTACCCTTTCAAAATATTTCTCAAAATAAAATGATTTCAAAAACCACCAAAACAGAGAGGCAATTCAAAGTTAATAAAATAAACCAACAGGGGGTTAACAGGCAGGTCATTAAAGGTGTGCCCGTCCCATCTAAGTTAACGGTTTGAACTTATTAAAATACTTACCTACTGACCAACCGGCAACACACACATATGATAATTTGGTTTTAAAAAGTCCTTGAAAAGTGCTTGAATTTATCTTGTTTGGAAGAGTACGGACCTTGTTTACACAATAAATGGAATGACTCTCAATTTGAGGCCACCCTGGTGGCGCAGTGGTCTAAGCGCTGGCTTATGACCATTCGTCCGAGAAGGCTCCGGGTTCGAATCTCGGTGAGGCATGGGGGTTGTGTTTGTCATACGGCACTGGCTCTCTTCCTTCCCTGGAACCAGGGGCCCTAAATTAGAGACAGGCGACTGCTTATAGCCCATTGAGTTGCTCATGGTGGTTGTTAAACCTTCCATAAAAAAAAATCTCAATTTGTTGTTACACACACACACACCTTTTACTGTTTCATGTTTATCCGATGAGCTGTTTTTATATGTTTGCATTACTGAAGTGCAGACTGAAGTTCAGATCACGCAAATTATGTAATTAGCCCAAAGTCTGCCTGCTGCCACGTTTCAGTCCAACATGTATAATGTAAAGAATTTCGCTTTCACCCCTCTAAGCTGTTCATAAGCTGTCCATACCAGTACATGTTTGTTGTCATCCCCTCATTTCTGTTTCTGTCCATTCTGGCAATCCTACCCTTTCGCATTAGCATCACCATACATCTTCTCATTGGCCAAGTTTTGTCCCTCTGCAGCGTCTCTTTATTGGAATATTTGCTTTTCAGGTTCATTAGCAGCCTTTTATCACAAAATAAATATGATGTTTTCTTCTTGGGTTTTCAGCTCATCTTCACTGTATTACTCTCTTCGCCTTTCATATCTCCACCAGACTGGTAAATGTAAAGAAAATTCAGCAGAGGTTAAAAGAAAGTGAGGATTATGTATACAATCACTTTCCCTTTTTTTTTTATAAGAGTAGTAATGGAATCACTGATGCATAATTGACAATATGCTATCAAAGAAGCAGTTTGTGAAGTTAAGTTGAGAATGGTGCTCTGCGAAGCTATGCGCAATCTTCAAATTGCATGCAAGTCTTGTGTCATTCGGCATGTGAATGAAATGTGTTTGTTTTGAGTGTGTATGTAGTTAAGTGTGTCTTTTCTTTCAACTACATCTCTTGTTTTATTTTTCAGGTGCAGTAACTACAAAGAACCATGACATCGTCACTGTGAAGTCGGTGTTTGTACAGCTTCGATCCAGTCCACATAGCCAGTTGATGCCAGTTCCACCACCAAAGCGAAGTGGGTCCTCTCTTCGTGACAGTGCGTATCAAGAAGGCTTGCATAGCATGGATGACATGAAACCGTCAAAGGAGTCCACAAATGAGTTACACGTTATTCACAATGTTACTGAAAAGGAACTGGATGAGTCCAACAGTGGCAGTTGTGTTACAAAGAGTGACAAAAATGGAAAGGCTCTGGAGAAGGAGAACTCTGGCACCAGCTCATCCGTCACTAGCCAGCACCAGCAAAAGAAAATGAAGAAGACTCGAACAAACTCACAAAATGTGCAGCAAAGAACAAAGGATACTGGCTCGAAAAAAGTTCAGGTTGCTGCACTGGAGGTACAGAATGTCAAGAAGGCTATTAATCGATATGGTACCTTACCTAAGGTTACTAGGATTGGAGCTTACCTTGATTCTTTAAAGCAGCATGGACTACATGCTGGAACTATATGTCCACCAGAGACAGTAATGGAAGGAGAATTAGATTGCATGAGTGAGATTAGTGGCGAAATGCACATTAATCCTCGACATCACAAGAAAGTAGCTGGGTCCATGACAAATGTCAGCAGGCTTGAAATTTCCAGTTCCAGGCAACTCATGGGTATCCGATGTGGGATTGAAAATAAAGCTCTCAGAAACTCTCACCGGTTCTTCTTGCGTCAAAAGTCTGACCTCTCTCACAGTAAAGTAAATGAAGTACTGGAAACATTTACAATTACTGAATCGCATCACCTAAAAGCAAGCAAACCATCATTATCGAGTAGATTTTTCCAGGCAAAAAGAACTGAAAAGAGATCTGGATCCCTCACTTGCGTCGAAGAACCGAGCCATTTACTTGGTAACGTTTCCAACATCTTCATGAACAGCACTTCACACCACACCTCTTGGGAAAACATTACTAGTCATTTCACAACTGATAGCACATTAGTTTTTGATGCAGATGCACCTGGCACTAAAATGGCAAAGCATAATCTTAAAAAGAGGATAACCAACAAACACAATCTCCTAACAAAAAACCATGTTTCGAAGAATACCTTGTCCAAAGTAGCCTCATTCTCTGAAATGCCGTCGGAATGTAAGCAAAACAATACATTTGCTAACAAGGTTGCACTGAACAGTCCGGATAAAAAGTTAAGGTCTATTTCAGGTAGTGCTTGCTTTTCGAATTCATTGGAGTGTCTAAATGCACCACTTTCGCCGGTGAGAGACACTTCTGATGATAATTTGAATTGTACTGATGAAGGTTCCACTAGTCCATCTATTGAACTGGAGAAAACTTTATCCAATGTTACAAATGTGCAGAATGGTGTACAGAAACCTCAAAAATCTTGCAGTAGGGCAACTGAAGATATCACCATCCAAGCGTTACCTAATCTCTCTGAAGGTGATGGTAGTAGTAGTCAGATCACAGATGTCATTCCTGCTCCAGAAGAGTTCCAGAACAGCATAGTAGAAGAAGAGAACTGTATTCCCGATATATCAAAGCTAAATGTTCGAAGTGGCGTTAACACGAAGTCTGGCGAAAATAAACCTCGATCATCCAAGGACTGTGCTAGCATGTTTATGTCATCCAAGTACTCAGCAGCTACTAGTGAAGCAACTGCAGCTAATCAAAAATCTTCAAGCACCAGTATGAACGGCAGTTCACTTTTGCGCAGTACTGTTGCTGGTTCGGTGAGCTCTGATGTTGTCCACACGGCAAGTGGGGAAGTTGGTGTTGAGGAATATCGTCATGAACGCAGCAAAAGTGAAGCTTTCGTTAGTGAACGAGCCAGTGTTTTGATTAAAGAGGCTGGATCGAGGAGGCACAGTTCAGGAAGTATTGGCAGCTTGAGAAAGTTTTGGGAACGAGATGTAGTGATTTATGACAAATTTGCCCATTCGGGGGAAGCCGTAATAACAGCCGCAGCAGCAATTTTCACGGTGAGAATCTCAGTTTGATTTCAGGTTCATCGTCACTCGCACATTGTGATAGCATTTCCGGATCCAACAGTAATTGGTTGTCATCCGAACAACAGGGGGCTGATCGTTTGCCTGAAAATGCAGATTTTTTAGGAAACTCCAAGTCTGTGTGTAAGCGCAACTCCACATTGCCACAGTCGCGTGAAGAAAACGACAATTTTCCATTTTTCCCTCCACCTCCGCCCCTGTTAGACATGAATTGCGACCAGGACGAAGATTTGTCGAATGAGCATTTGATGGAACACAAACCTATTGTCTCCACTGCCACTGACACAGGAGGGCAAGAATCTGCCACGTTTCCTTCTTTACTACATGGACAATCATTAAAATTAAAGAACAAGCTTCAGAAAACTGACGTGAAACGAACTGAAGTTTCTTCTGAGCAAGCCATTTCTGTTGGTTTGAAAAAGAAATTCCAACCTGGTGCTTTAGATGACTGTGCAAATAACAAAAACTCTATTGTTGAAATTTACAATGGCCTGGAGGACATTATCAGCCAGCTACGAAATTCCAGATATGGGAACAGCTATAAAGTGGTCCAACTTTGTGAGAAAGTAAAACTTTTCTGTTCTGTGTGTAGTCAGTACGTAAGTAGTGTGCAGTTACAGGAGCAGTTTCACTTTCGGGAGTTGATCTCCTGCTTAGAAAACCAGAAAGAAAAATTGCACTCATATTCTAGTAACTGTTCTAGTGATGTAAAGCAGCTTACCGAACTGCATAGCACAATTAGAGATTTGATGAATGTTGTACAAAGGTGAAACACCTGTTACATAATGTTAACTTTTGTACCTAAAGAGCAAACTGTGTGCGTGTGTGTGACTGGTTTACATCTAGTCTAGTTTTAAGTGATGCATACAAAACACTGCATCAAATTATGTATTAGTAAATTACACGCGTATTTCTATATTTATTTTTAGTCATTTTTAGAAATTTTGTTTCTTCCTAGGAAACATTCTTTCCTGATTTCACTGGACTAGGTCTGTGCAACTGCTTTTAGCCATCTTATGTATTAGGTTTCATGCAACTGCTGTTTTTATGCAGGACTTCTTTTCATTGTGCAGCTTTAATGTTAAAATTAAATTCCTAAGAATATTATAGAGAATGTTTGTAAAATAGGTTTTGTGTTATCCATAGTTCAGTAAGTCCTCGATTTATTCGGTTAATTTGTTCCGAAGATTTCCATGTGAGTTGATTGATGTTTAAACACAATTTTTTTTTTTATGTATATGTTTTATTTCAAAGGATCATTAAAGCTAAAGAGCTTATGAAAAGAAAACTTTTAAGAAAATGAAACTTTATCAGTGTCCCATCAAGTACATAAATATAAAAACATATGTAATTGTTGGAAAACTAATACATACAGTACTACATATTCATTATGAACACACACACACACACATGCTAATTGCTTAACATGTTCTTAGAGTCTTCAGATGTTGATTGCATCTTAAAGTGATGTCTGTGCTGTTGTTCTTTTTTCTCTCTCATCATAAATCAATTCATAATGAAGCAGTAGCATCATGCACTGCTCTAAATACTTTCTCAAACTGAATCCTGGTCTTTAAGCCGGCTAGTCCTATCTATGTCTGTCATTTTAAAGAATGCTGCATCTCTGCTTAGTTCTCAAATCATTTTGGTAGTTCAACTTCTTGTTCTTCATCTAAAACCCTGTCTTCATTCCTCTAGTCTTCAAACTTCATCGAAGTTTTGTTGCTGAATTCCTAACTGCAAGAATTCAGTAAAATCCTTTTCCTCAAAATTTAATTTTAATATTCTGGTTATTTCTGTGAGGTTTTCAATTACATCTGCATGTTCCTCAAACACTGAAGCATCTTGAACGAACTGGGGAGCTAAAATATTTTATAATTTTTAGAGGGTGATTGAAGGGTTTCATGTGTGGCCCCCTTCAATTGTCCTCTAAAATTTGAGGAAATCTTCTGCTGAGCAAGCTTATGTTGCATGATATACGATATACGTAAACATCTTATAGAAAGCACAAATTTCTTGTCTCATTAGATGGTTAGATTTAGTGCACAGGAAACAGAGAATAGGTTGCAGAAATTCGTAGTGATGAGTGAGCCATTCACATATATCCTTGTGCCTCACTCTGATGGCTTTCTTATCACTACAGTTCTTTTTGGAATCCATTTGCTATTTCTTTACTGACACATGCTAAAACCAAACCATCGAATGCAATGAAAAGTTTTTGCTTTCTGTGCTCATTTATATTGTGCAATATACATTTGCTCAACAGAAAACTGGCTAAAGAAAAAAAAAATTGATTTCCATAAGGATGTTGCCATACATGGAGGTTGCAATCCTGGAATCATTGATACTATCCTCAAAAAATTTAGGAAACCAAGGCCAACCAGTACACTGACTACTATAGTGTTCTTACCAAAGGAAATATTCATTGTCATTCCATTTGTCCATGTATTTGTTACCAAATTTCTGAACTTCTTAAAACTTTAAATTTCAAAGAAATTTTCACACTTATCAATAAAATGAGTCCTACATTTGCAGTTTAAACAAACTTCTGTTCCCATGGAAAATTGCTTACTAGGATGTGCTTTTTTCTGGTAGTTGAATCTAAGCAAACCATGGTGGAAAGAAAGTGTAATCTTTATTAAAGGAATGTGTGATACAAAACATTTCTTTGTTACCTCTGACGATGTAATGCTTTCACAAAATTTTTACAGAAGGTGATAAAGGAATTCATTGGCAGCTTAGTTTACTTGGATACATGCACCAAGTGGCAAATACACTGAAATACAGGGAAACTTTTCAGCAAATTGGCTGTTGACGTAAACTTAAACTCTCTTGGTAATAATTGATCACATGACTATTGCTAGACTTAATGCACTATAAATATCTCAAAATTATGAGATTTAACTAAGGAATTAAAGGAAATTTATATGTCAAATTTTATGGTAGTACCCCTGTTGTAGGAGTTCTACCCAAAAATTTGGCATGTAAATTTCCTTTTATTCCTTAGTAAAAACCCATGATTTTTAGAAATTTATATTCAGAGGTTGAAAAATGCGGTCACCTGGTCGCTCAGGGTGGCCAAAAACATTGTCCAGGCCATCACAGAAAACATCACTAAAAAACATTTACCGTAATTTTTGTTGTAAAATCCATGAAAAAAAAAAAAGATGTTTTTACGGCCATTTGATTTTTAAAAAATCCACATGGTAATTGTGTAGGAGAGGGGGTGTAAGTGGATAAGGAACTCCTTCGGAAAATTTTTCTTAGTTCTGGAGTTAGTACGGAGCAGAGAGGAGGGGGTAGTGGTGTCATAATAAAAGATCCTTACTTAATCGAAAGATCAGGAAAGTTGTAAGGAGGTACAGCGGGAGTCATTTTGCATTGTTGAGAAAGACAGCGCTGACTGCTGGTGCCCTCGCTTTATCAATCAGCCAGTGAAAATGTATGCACAGTGCTTGCTGCGTGAACCTACATATGCATGCCTCCTTTCAAAGTCTTTTGTTTTGCAACTTGTGTGCTCTGTGCTGCTTCTGTTTAGTTTATCCTTCACCATTTTGATCGTCTTTGGTGCTGTTATTTTCCTTCATTGCTATTCATGAGGTCTTTGAAAAGGAAATATTTCAGGTACATTGCTGAAATTAAACTTAAAGGGAGGGGGGCAATTGAGGACGTGGATCATGCCACTGGCTTTCAGAAGGTCAGAAAACAATCGCGCAGATAGTTGCTGTCTAAAACGTAAACAAATCCGTCGATAAACTCCGCAGGAGAATTCATGAAAGTCAAGCCCTGTTTTTTACTGACCCGTGTGGAAGCAGACTCCGCAACTTTTAAAGCAGGATTTCTTCCAAGAACTTTCCATTTATATGCGAGTATATATGGTATTTCTACAGATGGTTCTATATCAGCTTTGCGTCATATGCAAGGTGTAACGCAGTACTTTAGAGCTGCATCGGCATGATTAAATTTTGTGCTCTATGGATGCCACGCCACTGTGCTTTATTTCTGTCCCGAGATAACAATATTAAAAAAAGAACCTTTAAAATGAATTTATTTATTTAATAAGATCGTGTTGTTCTTGCTTCTTCGGGTTCCTCGGTCATTATGTGACCAACTTTTCTGTCGGAAATTCCACTTCAGGAGCAACATTTGTTATGTGTGAATTACACGTCGATTTTTTTCTGAATGTCATGGTCTACAGATTATACGAAGGCAATAAAAGAAATTGTGTGAATTCCAGGGTCTGTGTATTATACACTGACAAAAATTATGCAGGTAATATGACAAAAATGACGGTAATTCATGAATTTGCAAGAACCAGAAAAATAAATAAATAAATTAGTACAGTTTTTTTTATTTTTTTTTTCAGGTAGAGATTCTGGCTGTCTTAGTTAACAGGGTAAAGCATAATTTTTTTAACAGAAATGTATATGACTTTGATATATATGCCCCCCCCCCCGGGCTGCTGGTCCAATGTTTTAATTCTGTCTACTAAAAAATTTAGCTGGCCACCAGATTTCAGAATATTTTTCTATATCTGTCTATAGTGCAGTAAGCTTTCTGCAAATCATTATTAATGTAGTGCATTCCCTAAGAATCCATTATATAACTAGATCAGTCATGCTGCATAATTTAAAACCAACATAACATTTGGATGAAGTGCACAGCCCTGGTCAGCAATAAATTATACTCAATCTATGTGATGTTCCTGTTGTACATAAAATGCCACTGGGACTGAAAAGGTGAGATTCCTTGCTTGTGATTCCTCTCTTTTTTCAAACAATCAAGCTTTTTTTCACTCTAAATATAAACTGAAGTTACCCTGAAATCATTCCACATCCATCAGCAAGTTTACTTTTATTCTGCAGTTGCACATGCCTGTCTTAGTGAACAGACAAGTCAGCTTTTGTAATTATGTTTTATATTGAAAGCTATTTATTAATTGAATTTTGTGCATCACCAGTATTGGTGGTCTTGTATTTTTTTACATATTTTATACTTTCACGTGCATGAGGGCTGCCTTGTACTAACTGAGAATTAATTTATCTTGAGGAAATCTGCTAAGGTTCCCTCGCATGTGGTGCTTCTTTTCAAAATACTGTCTGTCCTGTTATAATGTTGTAGCTTCTCCAATTGCCCTCCCCATTTTGCAGGTGTGTGATTTTTGGTGTCATATTTTTTACAGTAGGTTGGGGTTTGAATTTAAGATAAGACGTGAATGTGTTTGTTTCGTGAGGTTCTTTCATGTGAAGCCTATAACATCCAATTAAGGTGGATAATTTTTAGCATCTCCTAAGATGCTTGTGACAGATGCTGTCCTTTGCTTTGTGAGGTCACCAGGTGTGTGATGGTATAGAATTGAAATTTTTGTCAACTCCAAATGTAGTGTTCTGTGATTTTTGGTGTAGTAATAAAAGTCTGTGTTGAACAGATATAATTTTGCATAATATTAGATTTGCATAAAGTAACCCTTGACGTGTTTAAAAGCCTGTTTATACAGAGGTACAGCATGAAAAACACTGACATGTTTTAGCATCTATTTTCCTCAAGAAGGTGTATATCTTCCATTTCACTAAGAAGGCTTATGTGATCTTTGTGTTACTTATGTGTGTGGACATCATTTGGTAATTTGAATTAAAACAAATGTGTTGCCTGTAAGATTCTTATTGGAGTCTTGCTGTATGGTCACCAACAAACTAAAAAAAGCAGAAAAGGAGAGCAGAATTTGACCAACTATTAAGAGCTGATGTGATAGGGTGGGATATAAGCAATAAAGTGTTTGTGTTTTTGTTTTCAAAAGGAAAGAAAAAGTTTTCATTCCCATGTTATTCCTAGAAAAAATTCTCAGAGAGGACTTCCCAGTAGGCACAGTTCATTTTAACCCACAAGGAAAGGAAACAGAGTCCATCAAAATGAGCCCATTAGTATGACCATTTGAGTTACTGCAGTGTTCTAGCCAAACATACAGTGAAAGGTGACAAATTTTCTTGATTAGTATAGCAATTTGGACTACAGCAGAATTTCAGATGTAAGTGGTGTCAAGCTTGAATTTTACTGAACAGCCACTGGTATAGTTCAGGTTATATTAGAATACAAGGGGTATCATATGAAAAATGATAGGTTCGAATCCGTTGAGCTATGCATCATTGTTTGGAGTTAAACATTTAAAGGGTATTACTTGGTGTGGGAGTAACAGGTTTAAATCAAATTGTGAAAAGCTATTTCATGACTGTTTGGGTTAAACACCTAAGAGCATCCCTTGGTGTAGAAGTGAGAGGTTTAAATCAAACTGTGCACAGCCATTTTATGACCGTTTGTGTTAAACACATAAGCACTTGGTGTGGGAGTAACAGGTTTAAATCAAACTTCGCAGAGCCATTTTATGACTCTTTGGGCTAAACACCTAAGAGTATCATTTGGTGTAAGAGTAACAGGTTTAAATCCAATTATGCAGCCATTATATGACTGTGTGTTTGTTAAGCACTTAAGACTTAAGGGGTGTCACCTGGTGTGGAAGTACTGGGTTTAAATCAAACTGTGTGGCCACAGTTTGGTTTTATCAATTATGGAAGTATGTGTGAGTTACATGTAACTTCTGGTTGCATTAAGTGTGGGAAGTATTATGTTTGCATTCAGCTAAGCTGTTACTATCACTGCAGCCAAGCCAAATTGCAGGTGCATTAAGTGCCAGAGTAGGTTTGAATAGTATGAAGTAGCCAATGGTATAGAGATAACAGTTTTAGCTATCCAGGGTAACAGATTTGAATGCACAGTTCTTTTAGTGCTTTTTTTTTCTGTTGCAATATGTATATGACTTGGGGGCATTTGCTGTATGAGCCACACCACTTTCAATAGGCTTCAGAGGTAACATAAGCCAAGGATAGGCATCATCAGATGGGCAAGTGTGATTCAGACTGGAATGTAAAGGCGTTCATCATCGCAGTAAATTTTTGTGATAGAAAAGGAAGTTTTAATTCTCAGAAGGTGGGGAGGACACATCACAGTACTTTATTAGCAACTCCCATCATGCATTCCACCTACAGCTCTCTTGTTAAAAAAATATAAAGCAAAAATCAGTCAGTAAATATGAGTCAGCCCTCATGCAAACTCAAGTTTGCTTTCTTGTTTGTTATGAATGTGTGCGTTGTATTTTTTACCAGTGGCTCTTTCATTTCCTTGCATTTATATACTCATATTCTCACAGACTAGTGTTCATGTTTGTACATCAAGTGTGGCTATCCTGCATATATGCATTTACAGCAAGAAAGACTGCTTGCATTACTCATTATGCAGTTCCCTTTTTGTATTTATACTAGGTAGGATGAGCTTCACGACAGCAAAGTATCAATAGCCATAAACTTTTTGCACCATTCTGTTTGTAATTCATATGGCATGTAAGCTGCTCTTTGTAAACCAACCTTTCCTAGAAACCTCTCTGTTGTTGAGCCTTTCTGTCTCATCGTTGCTGAAGTACCTTTGGCCCTTTGCACAGACTCTCATGAGACAAAGTCTCAGTGTAATTAGGTAATTTTTGGACTGTCAATACTGTGTCCTTGTTAGAAATAAGCTTGAAGTTGTATTTAGTTCACGTGTGACTTTTTATACTACCTGCAGTTAAAATTGTTCAAATAATCGTGCACCGATGTTACACAAAAATTAGTCATGTGTAGTCACATGCAAAAGTAGCTATATTTAAAAACTGTGAAATTCAAAAGTATGGGGAAATAAATGAAGATTCCAGCATTATATCGAGCCTTTTCAAAGCTGCTAAGAATAGATACTGTTATAGGTAGATATAAAAGAGATTTGTGTATGAAAAATTAAATATCATGTTTCAGAAAAGTTAAATACTGCCATGGCATTACAAATTGTTATTCTCACACAGTTGTTTTTATGTCATAAGAACTATTGATATACAAAATGTTGCTTTCTCTCTGTCTGAATGCTGTTGCTAAAATTGTTTTTTCACATTTCTGCACACCGTTTAAATCATGATTGTAAGAGGTGCGGAGATAACTTCTTCCAATTAATAGAAAAACTCTTCACAGAAGTGCCAATAATTCTTTGTTAACAAATACTAGTTTACAATTCATAACAGAGGAGAATAATTATTCTTGCCACAGAAGAAAACGGGTCATTCTTCAGACAAAGCGAAAATGTGTCATACAAGGAATGTTTTGAACTGAAGGCATGTGTGGACTCGTAGTCAGGGTCTGATTAGTGCATGGGCCAGCAGGGCCTGAGCCCTGGACTTCCTGTTTAATTGGGGCCCTCACTTTTAAAAATTTGTTTCTGGAAATCACATAACCAGTATGGAACATTTTATAATTGTTATTATTATTTTTAAATTTTTAACATCAGAATTGACCTTATATTCAAATTTAATTTTGAGAATGTTATTACGAATTTCAAGAAAGAGACCTATGTTATTATACATGTGCTTTAATCAGGGTTCAGGTTCTTCTAGCTTTGTGCTCATCCAACAAAACCTGGGTGGGTTCATTTTGGAAGAACCCTATAAAAACCCATGACAGAGCAGAGGGAAATTCTCTCTGTTTTCAAATGCTAAGTATGCAATTATTTTCTTTCTTTCTTTTTTTTTTTTTTTTGTAACTGTCTTTACCATTCTAGGGCATCCACTCAATTGCAAATACTTTTATTAAAGGAAGAGTTCACACATTTTCACAAATTCTTTCTTGCTTTCTGTCCAAAATTGCAGTCTCTACAAGATCACAATTAGTTTTACTTTAGAATTCGTTACACGGATTGTGAGATTATTTAAACTACTGTTACAAATTTGTAGATTATTAATCACATTTTACAACTTTTCCACTATTACTCAATCGGATTTATTATTTAGGATGAACTGTTTATATATTTTTCTTACGTGCAGAACAGAGATATGGATTGTTTACTAGAAAAGATGTACAGAGGCTGTGGACATTTAAAAGAAGCATGGAGAGATGCATACTTGGTGTAACCCGGAAAGATGAGGAGAATAACTTGTGGATCAGGAAAATGAAGGGAGTGGAAGACATCATGATCAAAGTAAAATCACTGAAATGGGTTGGAAATATTGCTGGAAGAATTAGCCTCTGATGAACAACTGAAATATTAGACTGGAAACTAAGGAACAGAAAGAGATCCAGAAGGAAGACCATGTGGGAGATTGGTGGATGAAATTTGAAAGCATGCTGGAGTGACATGGAGGGGGACTTGCTCAAGACACAGTTGTGGAAAAAAACTTGGGGAGACCTTCATCCAGTGGTGGATTGATAATGGTGGGCAATAATATATATATAACATTATATACACTGCTGGCCACCCAAAATGCAACACTAAGAAGGACACGAGATAGCAAAGCCAGATTTACTGGACACATAACAACAGATACAAAGATGAAACGATTTAGCTTACAGGCCCGTGCGACTTGCGGAACACACAGAGATCAATAGTTCGTGTGGCCCCCATGGCTGGCAATAACAGCCGACACACGGCGCGGCATCGAATGAAAAAGGCTTTTGATGTGGGCTTGGAGTATATCGGTCCAGGCTGCTTCCACACGTTGCCACAGTTCATCAGGCGTAGCCGCGGGTGGTGCTTGCCAGGCCACTCGGTTGCCGATCAGCGACCAGACGTGTTTGATGGATGACATATCGGGAGAACAGGCGGGCCATGGCAGCAGTGACACCTGGTGGGCCGGGAAGAATTGTTGCGCGATGCGTGCCACGTGCGGGCGCGCATGGTCCTGTTGAAACGTGGCCGCTGGCAGGTTCTGCAGGTAAGGGAGGACTACAGGCTCCAAAACGTCACAGATGCAGCGGTGGCTGTTGAGTGTACCGGTGATGTGTACCAGAGGGGTTTGGGTGTCATATCCAATTGCGCCCCAAACCATAACGCCAGGCGACAAACCGCTATGGCGATGCATAATGCAGGCGTCATACAGTCTCTCGCCGCGGTGCTATCACAAGCGGATCCGGCCATCGTGATGTTGCAGGCAGAAGTGGGGTTCTTCAAAGAAGACAATGTTGCACCATTCCGTAGTCCTAGTGCGGCGTTCAACGGCCACTGCCGCCGCACTCGGCGGTGGTGTAATGTCAATGGTAATCGGAGCAATGGCCGTCGTGGCACAAGTCCCCGCTCCAGCAGACGACGTCAAACGGTACGTGCTGACACAGGTAGTTGCGCAACACACCCTAATTCCTGCGCTAACGTTCGTGATGTGGCGGTGCGAGCCATCAATGCCCGCCGCACAACATGCCGGTCCTCTCATTTGGTAGTGTGCCGCAGCTGCGGCAATCACTCACGTCGGTCCGTCAGTCCCTCCTGCACTCACCGAATCCATACTCGCCTCACTGTGGCTGGATGTCGTCCCACACGGGCGCCGATGTCTCTGTACGATAAACCGCTGTCGCGATAAGCCACTATTCGTCCTCTGTCGAACTCCGAAACGTGTTGGAATGACTGCCGTATTCTGCGACAAGGCATCAGGAGGCTTTCCACGCACAGGTCCAGCAGCACAACTCACTTCCACTAGTTACACCCCTCCTTCTGTGCACCCTTCTTATAGTGCTTCTCGGTGGCGTGCCGGGCGCACATGATTTGCATGTGCCCTGCAATGCTAATCGTTTGCATGTACTCTCGCAGGCGACGCATGCTGCGAATTTCAGGCCAATCAGATGCTTCCTTCTTGGTGTTGCATTTTGGGTATGTTGCAGCAGTGTATTTTGATATTTTATATGTATATACATCATTATTGTATTTTTTTTTTAGTCATAAAATCATTATTTAGAGCAAGTTTTCCCTATTGTGTCTGTCTTTTGACAGCAAAACACAGCTTCAGTGGAATGAAACTGAAAAATTCACATAGCATTTAAGGACTAATGTAGAATATACAATTTGATTTTGAAAAACTAAGTTGGATTCAGTTCTCAGACCATATTTCATGGTTTAAAAATGTTATAAAAAATAAATGTATTATATCATACCACATGCTTCTGAAGATAATGTGCTAGCACATTCTCCTCACTAGCATACAGAAGTGTTTCTTTGATTACTATTTAATTGGTCTTTGTGAATCTTTTTTTTTTTTTTTTAATCTTTTGTGAAGAGTAGCCCGTCTTCTGCACATGCCAATTTTTAAATGCAATAACAAAACTGTTTTATTGACACATTTAATGTGAGAAAATTGCTATATTTTTGGAAGCCTGCTGTCTCAGCTCCTTTTACAATGCATGAATGTAGCTACAACTGATTTCACAAAAACTGCTGGACTTATTCCTTCATGACTGCCACACACAACCTCAAAAAAAAAAAAAAAAAAAAAAGAGGCCAATATCCATTACTATATTTGCTAACTGCCATTCAACCTTGTTATTTTATTCTCATGGGAATGTTTCTTATGTTCTTCATCCATTCTTTGATTATTCTGATATCTTTATCAGCTGTATGTTTAAAATTGCATGTTCTGTAATGAATGATGTTTACTTTTCCAGTTTGCAAAAAACTTGTTACAAAATCCCCATTATTACATAGCACAAGTTAAAGCTCATTGAGCTATGCAGTCTAGTCATCTCTATTGTGTATTTGTATGAAAAGAGCTGTAAAAACCATCATTGACATTAGTGTTAAAAGCTTTGTTTCTTTATGAATATAAAGGAATGATGTATAATATTCTTTTCCTTGCTTTTTTAAGGTTTTAGATTATACTGTTCTTTATAATTAATGAGTGTTGACAGTGTTACACTGAAGTTTTTTTTTTTTTTTTTTGTAACTTTCATTTATCGGTCAAGCTCTCTTTTAAAATTGGGGAACATATCTAAGAATGCTTAATATAAGTATAGAGGTTTTATTATGTAAAATATAGTTCAAAGGAAGAGTCTCACTAAGATGTGAACAAATAAATAAGAAAGGGAAAAAAATGTTTTTGAGAGGAATCAATTGAAACTTCTGAAATTTTCAGCCCTTTAACTTCCATCAACAATCCTGTTGAATGATACCACACTATCAGCAAAGTTACATGCCATTCTGTGATATTATGATATAAGCTGTGCAGGCACAGTATTTATTTATCGAGGAAGTTATTTATCCAGAATATTATCCAAGGAGAAAATAAATTTAATGATGTCAGCAAATAGTTTTATGGAAAAAAATGAATTTATTTAATTAGAAGAATTCTTAATATCATCATGTCATGCATAAGTTATGTTAAAAAGATTATAAGTGGTGGGATGTTTTGGTAGTGCTATTTTGAAGTCTGGCAACAGCTGATGCTTATACCACATGGTTCATTCCATGCGTTTCATTCCACGCATTTTATTCTGCGTGTTTCATTCCATGGCTGGTGAAGGTAGAAGTCACTACCGAAACATCCCACTACTTATAATTTTTTAACATAACTTATGCACGATATGATGATATTAAGAATTCTTCTAATTTTTTGTGTGTTATGTGTTTCACTGCCAATCCTTTACACTATGAATTTATTTATCAGAATGCTGTGCATTTGTTTAGGAAAATAAATTCTTGATGTGGAACAAAAAAAAAAAAAAAAGCGATAAATCAATGTTGAAAAATGCAGTTTCTTGTTTTCTATTGACAGCTGCGTATCAGTTTTCACAGTGTGAGGGAGAAAACCATGTATCTGTACTAAGTTGTATACAAAACTAGTCTCAAAATGTTAATATATTGTCATTCAACATTTTTTTTTTAAATTTAATTTGCACATTATTAGTGTTTAATGCTTGGCATATTTAGAAAATATTTGAATGATTCTATGATGGTGGTTCAGGAGTTAAAAATGAAAGACAAATGTTTTTAAACGTACGTATAGAAAATGCAAGGTTTCATAGAAAATGAAGCTTTTAGCAATCATATGTCAAATCCCAATCATAAATATGTTCTCAAATGAAATATTAATTAAATACAAATCCAGTGATAAATAATTGATACATTCACCAGTGTGTCATTCTGTGAATATCCCAGTCATTATTCTTATGAGTCTTCCTTAGTCTGTTAATTAAGCCTGGGGTCAGAACACTGAACTTCATAAGTTTTTTTTTTTTTTTTTTTTAATTTACAACTGTGCTGTTTTCTGTTTCTTCATTCCTCTATAAAAAGTATTCTTTTTGCCATGCATGTACTCATAAAATCAAAGTGACCATGACTGTCTCTTACCTAAATGACAATCTCATAAAAAAAAATGGAGTGAATCATTTACAAATCTTACCTGGTCTGTTGTCCAGTGAGAGTGATCTGCATTTGGAGTGTAAAGGTTTATTTGCTTATGTGATTTTACAAGAAAAATTCTGTACAATAACTAATATCTAGAAGTCAAAACAACTGGCCATCTCTACTTGTTAAATTGAGTTTTACTGAGGTACCTATTTTTAGGAAATTAGGTATGTCTACAGGGAGTTATTGAATTGTGTGCGCGACAAAGTCAAATTGTAATGACAACGATCTGTGGCCATTATCCTTAAAATTAAGTAGCATATGCTTTCAAAGCACTGAGGAAAAAAGTTTTCACTGAATTCCATTTTAGGTGTACAAAGTATGGCTAAAATAACAAGACTAACAATATGGCTTTTTAAATAAGAAATTTACATTTTTTACTCTTATCACTTTCCATGTACTCATCTTCAACATCAGCACTTTGCTGCAAATATTAAAGATGGCCCTCTGTTTTTTGGTGTGAATATGACCACGATGGTAAGTCAGATAATATCCAAAAACTTGAAAATTTTGTCTTCCTGGAGTGGGAATTGAACCCACGTCTCCCAGACAACGCCCGGGTATGCTAACCACTACACCACCCAGAACGATCTAGTTTCAAGTTTCCAATTAATTTGAATATAACCATCACAGGATTCACTAGTCAAAGCAACCAGCATTCATGTTTAGCGAATCTGGAGGTTAAGATTCCTAGCCCGTGATTGCCCGGAGGAGCAAATAAATCATGAATGGAATACGGGATTACACCATACAATACAAATTTTGAAGATGACAATCCGTTTTTTGGTGTAAATGTGACAAGGATGGCAAGTCAGATAATATCCGAAAACTTAAAAATTTCGTCGTCCTGGTACGGGAATTGAAACCACGTCTCCCAGATAGCGCCCGGGTACGCTAACCACTACACCACCCAGAATGACCAAGTTGTAAGTTTCCGATTAATTTGAAGATAACCATCACAGGATTTGCTAGTAGAAGCAACCGGCATGGGGGTTACAAATCTGAATCCTATCCCGTGATTGCCCAGAGGAGCATATAAATTTAGATTACATTGCTGCATTCTGATCTTACACTGGGAAAAGAAGTACTGTAGCTCATCTAGTGTAACCCCTCTAGCAAGGAAAGACAGCAATTTAGCTACCACAGATCTAACTGAGATTTTGTTTTATTATTCCATGTACAAAAAGAGGAATATACGCACTTTGGTTCATTTTGCAATCTCTTGGATTCAGAAATATCTTGCCGAAAAGGTACAATACAACATTAAGCTGTGCATATGTAACCACGCATATATTCTGTGCTAATATATGCAGAAAGGTCATGCTTCCTGCTGTTCATTTAAATTTCAAGCTTAATTTACTCATAACATGAAATTCGCACAATTGGGGGTTTTGGCATTTGACAACTATATTAGATTTAGTTCTAACGTACAGTCGTATGAAGTAGAGAAGTGCTATGGAAGAAAACTTCACTGTTCGTTGCAATGTTCACTCATTTTGTGGTAACGTTCTTTAAATATTTATCTAAAGTACACAATGCTTTAGCCAAGCTTCCTGTGGTTGAATATCCAATTCACAGTAACATTTCACACAGCTGCATCATTTTCTTCTTCTTTTTTTGCTTACATCATCTGCATAACTTAATTTTGTATTGCACTTTTTTTGTGCAATATCTCTGAATTCAAGAGATTGCGACATGAACCAAAGCGCATATTTTCCTCTTTTTGTGTGTAGAACAAAATAACAAAATCTCAGTTAGATCCATGGCAGCCAAATCACTGCCTTCCCTTGTGAGTAGCTAGGTCTTTCTCTTCTTCACCACAGTAATTCACTCAAAACCAGTTCCTTTGAGTACAGATTTGACTTCAGCTAAAAGCAAAAAGTCCATTGGGGCCAAATCTGGTGATTAGGCAGGATGTTCAAGTACTGTGTTGTGCTTCTTGGCCAAAAATTGCTTCTCTGAGAGCACTAAATGAGCTGGTGCATTGTCCTAATGAAGGATGAAGCCATTTTTCCAGAACTCTGATCTCTTTCTTATGACCTGCTCTCTCAAAGTCACCAGAACGTCATTTGTAATAATGCTGGTTTACTTTTGCTCCATCAGGAACCCACTATGCTAAAATTACACCATTTATGTCAAAGAAAACAATTTTAATGTGTTCTTAAACTTGGACTTGCTTTTGTCATGCTTTCTTAGTCCTTGTTGACTTTAGTGTTTCACAGGGCATCAGCTATTTTTTCTTTTCAGGATGATGTTGTGAGATCCCGGTTTCAGCAAAATAATGACACTTTCTGAAAGGTTGGGGTTCACCTGAATTTATCCCAGAACGTCAGCGCAGATTTGGTTGCAATTTTTTTTGTGTTCAGGCATGAGAAGCTTCGGAACCATCTTGGTACAAGCTTTTCTCATGTTCAGATTTTCATATAAAATTTGTCTGATAGTCACTTTATCGATGTTTACCATTCTGCTATCATTCTGTTACTCAATTGTCAATCGTTTCTAATTGTTGTGTAGAACTTACTACATTGTCTTCTATGTTTGAAGTGCTTAGGTATCCCAGATGTTCGTCATCTTCAATGGCCTCCTGGTTTGTTTTTTGTTTCCACAAAACTTCTCACGCTATGTGAAAACACGTGCACATGGTATGCATTCTTTCCCATGTGCCTCATTTAACAGACAAAAAGATTTGGTTGATGTTTTCTTTAATTTCACCAAAAAATTCATGTTTATCCATTACACAATTCTTGAACTAGCACTTTCATTACACATGACAAACAGCATGTCTACTTTCATTGACATGTGTCACCAGTCTAATGCAGAGAGTAAGGTAAACTTTAATTTTTGGTTACGGACAGTTCAAGGTCACTCATTTTTTACCTTCGCTGCGTGTTTCACATGCCATAAGCACAGTCATATTATTTCATAGCCATACCTTGTATCAGTATTTTTTACGATTGAAAAACATTTCCAGCAAATAAATGTTGCTAAGGTAACTTTTTAAGAAATTGTGTTGATACAGAACTTTTCCATAGTAAAATATTTTCCACGCTGATTTGCCGTTGGAATTTCCACCATAGTGTTTTTGTGTTGTTATTAGTTGATTTGCAATTTGTATTCTGTATGTTCAGTTGTACAAAATGACTTAATACTGTTTAGAGGGCTGAATGTACTGGATATTTCCTGTGAGGAAAGGAATTACAAGATTCCTTTCCTCACAGGAAAGGAAGATGAAATCCCTTTAAACTAGATTCCTTTAGCACTACAAAAACTCATATAATTGTTCCTTCTAGTAAACTAAGTAAGATTCATGTAGAATGTGAATTTTGAATATCTATCTCCCTGAATCATTCAAAATATCTGCACTTATCTTCAGTTTTACTTGTTGAGATATTCTCTAGGTTTATTACAGAAGTGGGGAACCTTTTCATGTTGGAAGGCCACATTAAGTTAACTGTAATTTAACAAGGCCGCATTCAAGAAACTTCTATAAGATGTACTTTGAAATGTGCATTATTTCGTAGAAATCTTACTATGTACTAACTAACTTAAAAAAAAAAAAAAGTTAATTGTAAAGTTAACTGCCTTTTACTGACTTCATTGTGAGTGCTTTTTGTTGGAAAGCATTTGAATATTTGGGTGCAACATGGAGGTTTGCAATTTTAGCAGATCCTCTGGATGGGTATCCATCATTTGTGACCTTAAGGACGTCTTGATTTGGGTTAGGTAGAAGAATGTAGATTTGCAGCATTAAGTGGTGCAACAAAGCATTTTGTGCATGTTGCCAAAGGTTTGGGCATTGTATTGCATTTTAACATATTTCAAATGGATCTTTCTTAGCATCAAATAAGGACTTTAAAATGTCATCTTCTGAGAGCTAAATCAATTTCATCTGTAGTACTTTAGGAGCAATAGAATGAAATCATGAGCGTAGCAGGTGCCAAATAGCCCTTATGACTTACTAATGTTATAATTGTGGCTGTCAGTCGGGGAGCATTATTTCGTTGAATCTTTTACTCTTTGGTATTTTAAATATGGTCATTTTAAGGTTAAAATAAAAATAATGAAAGACATTTAATGAAAATAAAAGGTTTTGTTCTGTAAAATTTGTATTCACTCAAAAGACCGCAGGTTCCCCACTTTTGGTTTATAACATGAAAATTTCAATCAAAATTAAAACCATGTGGCTTATCCAAACGAAGAGAAAATATAGCTTTTTCATACACTTCCTTGGCTCCACACGCAAAGCAGTCTTCTTATTTCTTTGACTTTCTTCTTCAGACTCGAATTTTCAAATTAAAGACATTTAAAACTATTGTTTTTTGTTCCTCTGTATGAACAATAAAGTTCAGAAAGAACTTCTTGGTTTATGTTATTTAATATGCTCTCCCTAGGGTCATTGCCAGATGCCGAAAACCTGCTTTTTCAATAAATGTATTTAGTTTAAAACATGCAAAAAATTTAATACATTAAAACTTAGGTGATATAAAGGAAAAGTCTAATTCTTATGCGCAGGGAATTGAAGACACCTGGAAGTTTGATGTTTATTTCACACTTGTAGAGTGTTAATGCATGGTACAGTTCTTTTGAAATGCTTCTGACGGGTTTTAGGAAGTCCTGTCCTCCATTATCGGAGAACATGTTAACCATGAAGATCAAAGAAACACTTGTCGCTCCACTGCTTTCATATCAGCATCTGCTTACTATACTGAACAGTGATCTTTGTGTGAACATAAAAAAATTTGCTCACAGAGGGGGAGTGCTTGATTTGCACATATTCTGTGATGAATCTATCTTCCTCTCACACTTGTGCTGATATCTGGCGGTCTTATTTGATGGGCTATTTCTCTCTTTCCTTTCATGTAGTGCTTGTTCTTATTTTATTTTATTTTCAATTATATTTATTTCTCTTTCTTTCTGGATAAGCAATTTCCATATATTTGATGTTGGGTCATTGTATGTGTTCTCAAATTTAAGTTTTAGAATTTCTGACAGCAGGCGGGTCAGGTGTTGTTAGTTTTTACATCATCCTGTATTTGGCCATGTAATTTTTCTTTTTTTCTTTTCTCGATTTCAGAGAACAGGAAAAAAACCTATTCAAAAAGCTTTTTTGAAAAACTCATTTCACAAAATAAAAATGTGAAGTCATGTTCCTTTCCAGTTGTCAACATCTTGTTCATAATCAAATTCTGGGACCTTCCCCAAAGTAATCAACATTAAATTTCTTCCAAGCTTTTTTGTTTCATTTTGTTCTGTAGTCACATATGAATTTCTTTCAAAGCAGAGAATCTCCTTCCACATTTTTCAGTTATCACAGGAAAAAGATCTACTGTTTCTAATTGTAATAAGGTAGAGAATTACTCTCAAAGTTTGGGATTAGTGGCCATTTTTTAAGACAATTCCTTGCTAACACAACTTTGTATGAATCAGTCTTCATCAGCAAGGTCTTTATGGCTGTCAAATCATAGCAGTCAGAGCTCCATTTATGGAGTAGTAGAAGGAGATTTCTTCATATGAAGCATGAGCCCTATCTCATGATGGTGGTTCTTAGGCAAGCATATGGGTAAAAATGCATACACTGTTGGCATAGTGTGAAATCTGTGCTCTAACAAGCCTTTGTCACATTTAAAGACTTGTGGGAGGCATTTTTGGAAAATGTTTTGCCACTTCCATTATCAGCTTGAAACCCAGCACCTTTTGTTTACTTTCTGATATTATAGAAGGTTTTTTTATAATAAAAAGAAAATTTAGACTAATTAAATAAGTTTCTATTTTCTCTTGAATTAGATTTAAGTCATTTTATTCTGGATTTGGTTGCAGAAGAAGTCTGTATCTTTTCTAAACTAATGTTTTCATTCCCGATTCATTCGACAAACAAAGAACCCCACACTTTTTACAATGTTCAACAGAAAATTTTTAGTTTGGGAATTCCTTTTTCTGTGTCGTGTTAAATGGTTTATGTACACTTCTTGTAATTTGGTAATTTCCCTTTCTATGCTGTATTAAATACAAAGTTCTCTTGAATTGGATTCAAGTAATTTTATTCTGAATTTGGTTGCAGAAGCAATCTGTGTCTTTTCTTAACTAAAATTTTCATTCCCAATTCATTTAATGAGCACTGAACCCTCAAACGGGCACTGAACCCCCTATAGGCAATGGAAAATGTTTAGATTTGTAATTTCCCTTTCTATGCCATTTTGAATACAGAGTTTTCTTGAATTGGATTTAAGTAATTTTATTCTGGATTTGGTTGCAGAAGCAGTGTGTGTATCTTTTCCTTACATTTTCATTCCTAATTAATTTAACAAATACAGAACCCCACACATGCGAGCATTTTACAGTGCACAATGAAAAATATTTAGTTTGGTAATTCCCCATTCTGTACTGTATTGAATAGCGTTATGCACACTTCTTGTAATTAGGTAATTCCCCTTTCTATGCTGTATTGAAATCAGAGTTGTCTTAGGTTGGATTTCAGTAATTTTATTCTGAATTTGATTGCAGAAGCAGTTTGTATCTTTTCTTAACTAACAGTTTCATTTCCAATTCATTTTATGAACACACCTTGTTGTAAAAGTGAGTTTTGCATTTTCTTTCAGTTAGAAATAAATGCTATATTTCTGTTAAAAAATGATAGTAAAGTATTCAAATATTTTGCAATACATCAAATTCTTTAAACACTACTGGCACTGGAATGTGTTATTTATACATCAAGTAAGGGTCTGAAGGAGGAAGTTAATATGGCAGCAACAACACTTGGAGAATTGTTTCATTCAAATACTAAAGCAAGTGTGTTTAACAGGATCTTTCTTTCCTTGTAGACCATTGAAGGCACTGAAATTTATTTGTTGTTTAAATAGATTTCATTGATACAACCACTACTCTTCAAGTTGTAATTATCATTTTTGTTTTCCTGTTGTATGTTTTTGGTGCTTATATGAGGCTCTTCAACTTTTTCAAATTGTGTATATCCTAATTTCTGGTGTACTAAGGTCCATCCATAGGAAGCTCAAAACATTTGGTGCTAAGGAACTGAATACTGCATTTTTTTTTAAATAAAAGCAAAACAGAAAGAAAAGCTGTTTAAGCATTCAGCATGAAATTTTTTTCCCTCAAAGCCCTTAAATGTAACGTGTTTTGAACTAAAACTTTGTTCCTTGTGATGCAGGAGAAATGATTAACAATTGATGTAAATACAAATTCCTGTATTAGATAAGCGTATCAGTAACATTATGTTGTCATTTTTGTAGAATTCTCACAATGCCTACTTGTTCACAATCCGCGATGTAAGTGCTTAAGTTGCATAATTTTTGTTGTTGTAGTATGATACGTCTACAAGAATGACTCTCCAATTTTTGTAATGTACCTTTTTGATGTTGCTGCCAAAGTATCAGATTCAGTTGTTTGGAAACTATATACGTATATATATATATATATATATTTTGTGAGTTGCATTATTTAATGACAGTTTATTGCTGAGCTTTTATTGCATGGCACAAGTTGTTTTTCCATTTAGTTATTTTTGGGATCATGGAAGCATAATTACATGATTTGTCCATCATTGTTTAGTATGTCATTGTTTATTTTATCTGCTCCCATATTGCTTGCTGCATAAAAGATCTGTGTTAAGGTTATGCACTTTTAAAAAAAATTCTTTCCTGAAAATGGAATTAGGAGACAAACAAGAGCCCATTGAAAACAGAACCAAAGTACTTTAAAGGTGGACCTTCAAAATATGGGTGTGTTAACTGTGTTTATGACTCGCTGTTTGTGTGGTCTGGGGATAGGATTTTTCAAAGCTTGCAATACCATGTGGGACTGAAAATTTTCAAATGTTGGGTTTGGGATTCTAGTGGTGATGTTTTTTTTTTTTTTCTTTTTCTTTCTTTTCTTTTTCTGTCATTTTTCCCCAATGGGTTTTGCAAAGTACAGCAACAGGGCTTTAATGAACTGTGAGGCTAGGTTCACCTTTTTAATGAAAGAACCATTAATGATAAATGACTTTGCAATTGGCCTCTGTTGGTGACTAATCACCCCCTACCCCCTTCCTCCTTTCTTTCTTTAGATGCTGATCTAATTACCAACCAACCTGATGTGAGACATGGACTTTCTGAATGTTGGGTTTGAGGTTTTGGGTTTGAGGTTTTGGTGATGACATTTTTTTTTTTTTTTTGCTGTCAATTTTTGGATGGGTTTTGTGAAGTGAAGAGAAAGGGCTTTAATGGGCTGTAAGGCTTGGTACAGCTGTTTAATGAAAGAACCATTAATTAAAAATGACTTTACAATTGGCCTCCGTAGACTACATTGATCTAATTACCAATCTGATGTGGGACTGGGAATTTCTAAATGTCGGGTTTGGGGTTCTGTTGTTGACTTGCCTTTTTTTTTTTTAATTTCCCCCCCCCCTTCTTTCTTTTTTTTTTTTTCTTAGTTTTTAAATGGATTTTGCAAACCATTGGGTAAAGGCCTTAATGGACCTTGAGGCTTGCTGTGCCTGTTTAATGAAAAACTATTAATAGAGTATATCCTTTAACTATTGATCTACATAGAGTTACGTTGATGTAATCACCAATGACAGCAATCCATTAATGAGTATTGCACACCTACATTCTTACAGTCAATCAGTAGCACTCTTGGCTTGTAAACATAGTTTTTGGTATTGTGGTAGAGAAACAGCTCTTGTGTTTCTTGTTAGGAATTCATTAAAATAAAAAATACCAAAATGCTTAACACATTAGGGTATATACATATAGAATGTTGAATAAAAATGGTGCAGTTCCTGAATTAACAAAGAGAGGCATGTGAATAATTAAAGAGGACCCATACATTTTGATGTTTACCAGATATTCGTTTTGTAGAACAGACAAAACAGATGGTTAGATTTGAAAATAGAGATTTCATATTTTGGAACTTTTTAAATGAGAGCAGGTGAACACAAAATCAAATATGGACGATTTCTTCTGAAAGAGACTTCGATTGAAGTTAAAATCAATCTTCTGCAGGTAGTTCTCCTGCACTGTCTTCTACTTCAAATCACCTAAGTTTATAGAAGAAGATTTTTCTGAAATCTATTTTAGCATTTTTCTTATTCTTCAAATATTAAAAAGTTAGTGCTCTTTTATTTCAGCCTACGCCTACATTTTCAGAATACATATAATACTGAAAATGTAAATATCCATTGAATAGGTGTTGAAAAGTAGGCTCTTTGGGTGTAATTTCTGGAATGGATTAAATTCATCAAAGGATTTTTGACTTAGTGTATTAAAACTTGTGTTTGTCTCATAGTTTCAGTTTTGGAACAAATTTTTTTGAATACATTAGCATCTGCACAGAGCAAGTAGGTTTCATTGATTTTTTTAAATGGCAGTTCACTAACTTCAATAATAGAATTTTTTAGACAAAGCTATTCTTAAGAGCACATTCACATTATGATTTACAGGTATTAATTAATACAGCGCGCCAAGTGATGCATACAAAAACAAGAAGTTGAAATAAAAAAATGAGCTACAGCTTTTTATGCCACAAAAAAAAAAAAAAAAAAAAAAACCCGGACTTTTAGGCCAATGTAATATAATGAGAATCTTTCTGTCAATTTCCATATCTCTGGTGCAAATGATGCTTATCACTTTTCTAATCTGTCACTGCATAACTTTCGCATTTAACCAAGGGCAATAATCACAGAAATTTTTGGTTAACAGGCAAGACCAGATTCTACAACCTTTTCATGTTGAAAGGCCGCATTAAGTTAGCTGTAATCTGACAAGGCCACATTCAAGAAACTTCAATTAGATATACTTCGAAATGTACATTATTTTTTTAAAATCTTTTTATGTACTTACTAACTTCAAAAAAATAAAAAAAAATGTTCATTCTAAAGTTAACTAACCTTTTGATGACTTTGTTGTGACTGCTTTTTGTTGGAAAGTATTTGAATATTTGGTTGCAATATGGAGGTCTTCACTTTTAGCTGTTCCTCTAGATGGATATCAGTCATTTGTGACCTTAAGGGCTTCTTGATTTGGGTTAGTTAGGAGAATGTAGATTCATAGCAATAAGTGGCTGAAAAGCAAGAAAGCATTTTTTGTGCGTGTTGCCGAAGGCGTGGGCATTCTACTGCACTTTTCCGTATTTCAACTGGATCTTTCTTAGTGTTAAATAAGATCCTTAAAATGGCATCTTCTGAGAGCTCAATCAATTCCATCTGTAGTTCTTTAGGTGCCATAGAACAAAATCATGAGCATAGCAGGTGTCAAAATAGCCCTTATGACTTACTAATGTTTTAATTGCGGCCATCAGTCGGGGAGCATTATTTCGTTGAATCTTCTTTTACTCTTTGGTATTTTAAATACGGTTACTTTAAGATTAAAATAAAAATAATAAAAATTGAAAAAAAAAAAAAAAAAAAAAACCATGGAAATAAAAGCATTTGTTCTGCAACTTTTGGATTCACCCAAAAGGCAGCATTTTTAATGGCCCCGAAAGCTGTAGGTTCCCCCACCCTGTTCTGTACAAACTTGGTACCTGTTGCTTTGTTGTGGTTTCATTGCAGCACCTCTGTACAGGGTTTGCATGACCCCTGGAATCCTAGAATTGATTTCCCCTATTTTTCGAGGCCTGGGAAGTCTTTGATTTTTCATATTTTTGTGAAAGGTCCTGGAATAGTATTGGATCATTTTCTTGCAATGAAAAAAAAAAAAAAAAAATTGGTCGAAATGCCTAGATTGATTGCATTGCCTTGTCCTAACTTCCTGTGAAGTTTTCTTGCAGTGATATCACTTTGTTCCCTGGACTGTGGAGATATGATGTCATCTCTTCCACCTCGTGATGCTGGAGTGCAAGATGTTTGAGTACCATACTTCCAGCCACCTTGGTTTGTGGCATAGCAGCTGTGTGCAGTTAGAATCACAACAGTGTGTGGAAACCTTTCAGCAAGCTCTAGATGGCCCACTTTGTTCCCTGGAGTGTGGAGATATGATGTCATCTCTTCCATCTCATGTGATGCTGGAGTGCAAGATGTTTGAGTGCCATATTTTTCCAGCCACCTTGGTTTGTGGCATAGCAGCTGTGTGCAGTTGGAATCACAACAGTGTGTGGAAACCTTCCAGCAAGTCCAAGATGGCCCACTTTGTTCCCTGGAGTGTGAAGATATGATGTCATCTCTTTCATCTCATGTGATGCTGGAGTGCAAGATGTTTGAGTGCCATATTTCCAGCAACCTTGGTTAGTGTAATCAAAACAGCTTGTGGAAGCCTTCCAGTGAGTCCCGAGATGGGCCTTCCTTCTAGCATGCACTTTGCTCACTGAAAGAGATTGACAGACGCATAACTAGGGTGGGGCAGGCAGATGCATCTCAAAAAGGGACACAAAAATCACTACTTACAATCTGATGAAATTTGGAATTGAAACTTTTGCTCCAGTTTCTGGTATGGGCTTTCTCTTGTCTTTTCTTTTGTCATTTATCCATTTACAGAATTTGCTTATAATCTGCTTCGCCAGTTTCAGTAAACTTGGCAAAGAAAAATTCGCATTTCTTTCTCAAAGTCTTTACTGACATTAAAAAATGAAGGTGGTTGTAGATATGTTGCAAGAGGAGAATGTCGTTCACACTGTTGAAGATTCTCGGGGGCTATTTGATTATTACTGTGACTGCGAGCCACGACTTTCAGGTGCATCCTGTCCTATTGGATGAAAGCAGGTGGGAAAAGCCATGCAAATATTCAGTCTGATTGTTCCACCCCCATAGAGATAACATTGGAGTGTGATGTTAATTTTGTTTTGCCAAGCAATAATTTTTACTGTATTTGTATGTACTTACATGCACTGTAAAAATTAGTTGTATGCATATGAGATAAGAAGACAGAGGGGATGGTGGGTGTATTATTTTATGGCTTGCCCTGGGTGCAAAAATACCTAGTTATGCCTCTGGAGATTGAATCTGATATCTGGCCTCCCTGCCACCAGCATGTGTGAGAATAGATGACTCTGGAATAGTGAATCCTCAGTGCCATGACAAAATTGTTTTGCATTGTGCTAAGTACCAGATTGCTTCATATACATTTTATACAGAACAAGTTTTGTACAGGGACATTTTTGCCTCTTCATTTAAGATATAACACACCTTGAAGAACACTCTGTAACAGCAGAACCCATAGGACTTTCTAAGAATTATAAATGTTTGTTTAGTAATTTTCACCTCAATTTACAAAATATAAAACAAAGCTTATGATTCTAGCAAACATTTAAGCTCCTGGAATTTTTCAATTAATTCCTGTAAGTCCCATGGAAAAGTCGTGGAATTTATTTCCTGTAAATGTGTATGATTCCTGCCTTGAACAAGATCAAGAAGTTTTGCCCCAATTTTCCCACGTGAAACAACAAAAGAAAAAAACAAACTGATATGTCTGCCATAATGAGCTGTTATTGCAGTTATGCTAATTAGTTCTCTTAGTCTATTGCAGTAGAAAGGATATAAAAGCCATTCATTCATTGTGACTAAGTTAAATTCTGTTCATCATATTTAACATTGAGTTTTTATATGTCGAGGTGCTCGCACTTAGTCAAAGGAACAAGAAGGTTGTGAGATAATGCTTAGTTAAATATTTATAGAAGACTCACTGCTTTCATCTGTATCCTGTAACTACATTGGTGTGCAAAATTAGAGGATAATCTACAAAATCAGACGTTAGTTGCCATGGACAAAAGGAAATGTAATGAAATTTGACAGGAACTTTAATTGAAGCATATTACAAGATTTACATATTGCAGAACTTTGCAATTAAATCATGAACAGGAAATATGCACTTGGGAACAGGAAAAATAGAGTAGGAGTTTTCATGTCATTGTGCAGAACAGTCAGTAAGGTGTATGATTGCCTCTAACACGCACACAACATTCACAATAAATTCCCAGCTTGTGGGATTAACCGCCACTTCTGTAGGAGGGCTACTCAAAGTTCCTGGAAGGTCCTAGGTAGGAGGCTGGAATTCTGCAGCCAAACTTCTCAAGGCATCCCAGACGTGCTCAATAGGATTCATGTTCAGCAACATGATGGCTAATCCATTCAAGCAGAGTCTTGTGTTTTCAGATTATCCACTAGTTGAGCTTGATACAATCTGGTGTTTTCGTCCATCAGGAGGAAATCTGTGCCAACTGCACTCTTGAACAACCTAACAGGGGTTCAGAATCTCATATCATTATCTCTGGCTGGTCACGAAGCCACTCTGAAAGATGTGCAGGTCGGTGCGACCGCTCATAATGATGCTTCCCCATACAAGAAATGAAAACTGGACCTTTCACTGATATTTGAAGAGCTGCTGCTAGTTCCTGGTTTTCTCCAGATGAGAGCACGTCAAGAATCAGTATTTAAACTGTATCATGACTCATCTGGGAAAAGTACGTGTTCCCAATTCTCTCTCTGGGTTCCACAGCTAATACTAGCTACTCCATCTGAAACATGCCCTTCTGGAGTAGGGAGTTAGAGGGACACAAATCCTGAGTCTCCTCGCATAGAGATCTCTTACGCCACCTACGGCAAACTGTAAATCTAGTTTTTCTCATTCCAGTGGCTGCTGTGAGCTCCAGAGTCAGTTGCCTACTTGCTACCTGCTGTTGTCTTCTTGCCAAGAGAGCCATATGGTGGTCCTTGGCAGGAGTGGTAGCCCTGGGATGGCCTTGTGAATGACAGATCTCTCCTGTACTGAAGAACCGCTATCTTAGTCTTGAGATGACATTTTGTGGTATATTTAATGCTCTGGATGACTCCAACTGGACACCAGCTTCAATTTTACCAACCACTTGCCACTGCTGTGAACTGCCCAAATGCTGTCTTCGAGCCACATTTTCAACTCAGTCTAACACCACAATTCTGACCCAGCCTACTTTGAGAAGGAATATGAGGTGAAATAGAAAGTGAGATGATTTATCGCCTTCATAATGCTGTCATGATGTGCGCATTCTGTGTTAAAAGTGATGCATATGCCTACAGTTTCTTCCTGAGTATGACTGTATTTACATATCCATCCGCTTTTATTGCATTTACATCCATGCAACACATGTCTAGTGTGATTTTCTCTATTCTTTAATCTTGTACACCTGTTTGTGTGATACATGTTGTATCATAGTATTGTGTTGGTGCATCTGGAACAGTGAATATGCTGTTATTGTTGTGGTATATATTTCAGATCTGTATTTAAGAGATGATGAATTTCTAAATTCATGCTAGCTATAGATGCAGTTAAACAAAATCAAAATTTTCTAATACGAATTTAGAAATCCATCATCTGTTAAATACTGACCTGAAATGTATACCACAACAGTAATTTCGTATTTACCTCTCCGGAAGATCCTACAAGATACTGTGATGTATTGCATCTAAGACAGTAAGCAAAAGTGATCCAGGACATGTCTTTTATGATTGCCATGCATTCTTGTTGTCACAGATGCGCACTCTTCGGTCAATCTGCAAATAAGACTTCTACATACTGCACATTTTATTTACTGCTGCAGTATAGATTTCAGAGATGGGTGTCATTTGCTGAAAGTGTATGAGGTCATTTAACTGATAAAAATATCAGATTCCTGTTTTGCATCCTACAAAGCTACAAATTCCGTTATTGTATTGGGTATATAAATAAGTTTTGAGGGATTTGAGGTGAACAAAACACGTTGTTGGAGAACATAAACAATATTTTAATATTAATCGAAGTATGCTCCCTCTGAAGCTACAACTTCACCCCATCTTTTGGGCAGTGAACGTATGCCCCAAAGGAAGAATTCCAGTTTCTTGGAAGAGATCCAGTTGTCCAGCCAATTTTTGATGTCTTCATAAGAACTAAACCGTTCTCCAGAAAGTGCTAACTGCATCAACCGGAACAAATGGTAATCCAATGGTGCAATAACTGGCAAATATGGTGGGTGGGGTAGAACTTCCCAGTCAAATCCTTCTAAATACTTTTTCACAGGTCGAGAAACATGTGGTCTTGCGTTGTCATGCTGTAAGATGACTTTGTTGTGTTTATTCTACAATTCCGGCCATTTTTGCGTGAGAGCTCGTTTTAAACGCATTAATTGGGTTCGATACTGATCACCAATAATAGTTTCTGACGGTTTCAGCAGTTCATAGTGGATCACACCCTCCTGGTCCCACCAGATACACAGCATTACCTTTGAACCATGGATATTGCGTTATGGCGTTGAAGGACCTGGTTCACCTGGCTTCACCCATGCTTTCTGCCATTTCTTGTCGGCAGTAATAATACAATGCAAAAAACCCTTTCTTTTTTGCCTTTGAAGCAGCAATTCACAAATGGTTTTTCGACGTTCAAGGTCTCTTTCCCGCAAAGCATGTGGAACCCAATTCCCTTCTTTTTGCACCATTCCCATGGCAGCTAAACGTTGTGAAATGCATGGTTGACTAACATTTAATGCTGCTGCTGGTTCTTTTTGGGTCTGGCACGGATCCTCGTCGAGTAAAGCTTCCAATTCGGCATCAGCAATTTTTTTGGGTCGACCAGAACGTTCTTTATCACTGACATCAAGATCGTTCCTTTTGAATCATCTAAACCAATACTCACATGTTTTTATGGATGGGGAATGTTCACCATAGATTTTTGGCATTAAGCGATAGCTGTCAGCAGTACTTTTCTTGACAATAAAGTAGTGCACTAACACTTCCCGCAAATGTGGTTTTGTCGGGACGAAAGTTGCCATTTTCCATCGAGTAAATCAAATACGTCTTCGCACCTCAATCGAATGTCGTATACTGACTCTGACAGCTGGCGTCTCGTACTGCGATATCGCAGTGTTGCCATCTTAAAATACATGCGAGCAGTAATGAGTATGACATCGAACGGAAGTCCCTCAAAACTTATTTATATACCCAATAGTTTTTCTTTAACCCTCTAAAAACCATACCACCCAAATTGCCCATCTAGAGTTTGGATAATTTTCTATGTGCACCTGTTCTCTGTGGATTTACATAGCCTCTGTGAGATTGGAAGTCACTATCTGTCACCACTGCTGTCATTGAGCAAAGAGGTGGTTTTTGCTGGGGTTATATCATTTCACTCTTGCGACATTGCATATTCTCTCCATGGAAGAATGCAGTGTTGCCCCCAGGAAATATCTGAAGGTCAATGCATATCAAGCCTACAGATTGGAAGTTTTGTGTGGTATCCCAGCACAAGTCCTTCTTTCATTAACCCATTAAAAAGAGGGTAGGGGATTGAATAGAAATTCAAAAAGTCACAACAGACAGTATCCACCATTTTGGTATTCTGGGCGACATACAATTTTGGGGTCTTGGTCGTTAAGGAGTCAAAAATCTTAGTTTTTTTTTTTTTTTTTTTTTTGCAGAAATTAATGAAGAAAGAATTGTACGCCACTTGTAGGCACCCAAACGTATTGCTTTTTTTTTTTTTTTTTTTTTTTTTGGGCATACAAATAAGTGATTGAGTGTCTTCTTATTAGTGCTACTAACATTATAATTTTTTGGGGGTAGACTAAGTAATTAACTGTGATCTATCTGGTCAGTTCCTTGGACCAGATGTAGGTTTATTTCTTCAAAAAGGCAATGTAGTGTTTAAGCCTTTTGAGGATTAGGCCACACAGATATTAACTGGATATTATATTAAATTTTTCCTCCTTGTAGGGGGGGGGGATGACATTTCTTTTTCCCAAAGTTAATTTTTATTTATTTTGCATTGCATTATTTGAAATATAATTATTTCTTGCTTTAAAATATACTGTACTTCAGGTTTTGTTAAAGATGCAATTTTAATAGAATTTTGTTTAAAAAAAATGAATGCTGTAAAATCTGATCAGTCTATGTAATCTTATATTACTGTTTCACATTTTTATTACATTTGCAAGAAAAACTCAGTAGATGCAAAATAACTGGTACATTTTTTTTTGTAAAACATTTGTGATAAGGACTGTTTCTTAGGTATCCCTATTCTTGTTTTCAAACATACATTTTTCAGCTCCAATGTGCTACTTCATCTTTTAAGGAATGTGTGCAAAAAGTTATATTGTATGTTCATGTATTTAAGTAATTAATCTCAGTTATGTTTTTCTCATTTCTTATTTTTTTTAAATTGGTACCATGATTTGATATTTCCATTTTAAAAGAAAAAATGCTGAAAGAAATTGCAGGTTTATATCTTTTTTTGTTAACAGTGTGGTGATGTTCCTGATTTGGAGTCCCTGTTTTATGGTTGATCAAACAGTGTAAATTGTTTCACATTTGCTGGAATTTCATAGTCAGAAACACAATATTAAAAAATTGGAATCTTTAAGAAAAAAATGTCATTATCACAAGGGCCATTTTGACAGTCATGGTATGATGCATTTTACTAAGACAATGCAGTGCAATAAATTTATACGATGTAAACAACCTCAACCATTTTGTTATATTGTAATTGGTGTAAAATAAATCATTTATATCTATATTACTTAATTAAAGTGTGATTTTAAATCTTCGCTTTATATGGTAATGTTGCAATATTACCTGCAGTTCATACCACAAGAACATGAAAAGTTTATTTCACTTTTCTGAAATTTTTCTAAAAAAATGGACATTTTTTAAACCTTAAAGATGAACAGAATTTAAACACTAAATAAATTAATACTGAATAATGCAGTTGATATCATGTTCAATTATTAACAGTGTAACACTTTCGTTGAAACAAATTAACAAAAATTGTGGTAATCATGACTTTCGCAAAAAGCATTCATTAAATCAAATTGAATGTGTAATTTTCGATTTATTTCACTTCTTTTTGTAGAACTGACTCTGGAGTCCTGGTTTCAGTACGCATTCCAACCCAAAAGTGTTTTTCATCACATGCACATTTGCAAGAGTAGGGATGGACAAAATAAAGGAAACACAAGTGATAGGAACCACATATGTTTATGATGTTGGACAACTATTTGCTCATAATACAGCTCGCTGTACCAGATAACCAGTGGATATTAGATTTTTATCCATGAAAGAAGGCATCAAGCTCCGTTAATGGTGGGGAGGAATCTGCTTCTTAACCCATTATGTTCAGAAACTAACCACAGTAGCTCAATAATATTTAAATCAAGCCATGAAAGGTGTCAAACCTTATCTTTCTATTCTTCCAAACATGGCTTGACACATTTGGCTTTGTGCATGTGCGTGTCAAGGAGCATTATCATTTTGAAAGATGGCATACAATTTGGGTAAAAGGGCATGAACACATAATGCCATGTAATGTAATAATATTGACTAAGGGGTACTGCAACAAATCTATCTATCTGTCTGTCTATATATATATCATCATCATCATCATTGTCAACCATTATCAATCCACTGTTGGACGAAGGTCTCCTCAAGTTTCCTCCACAACGGTCTGTCTTGTGCCAGTCTCCTCCATGTCACTCCCGTAGATTTTCGAATTTCATCCACCCATCTCCCATGTGGTCTTTTTCTGGGTCTTTTCCTGTCCCTTGGAATCCAATCTAAAATTTCGGCTGTCCATCTATGGTCTGTCCTTCTGGCAATATGTCCAGCCCATTGCCATTTCAGGGATTTAACTCTGATCATGATGTCTTCCACTCTCGTCATTTTTCGGATCCACGAGTTCCTCTTCTTATCTCTCTTGGTTATACCAAGCATGCACCTCTCCATGCTGCTTTGAGTTGTCTGCAGCCTTTGTATGTCTCTTTTAGTTAAGGTCCACGTCTGTGCACCATACGTAAGCACTGGAAGGATGCATTGATCAAACACTTTTCTTTTAAGACATAATGGCATATTGCTCTTGAAAATTATGCTGTTTCTTCCAAAAGCTCTCCAGGCAAGTTTTGTACGCCGATTAATTTCTTCATCAATGTGACCCTCATCAATGTGACCCTCACATCTGTTATCTCCAGTTTTTCTCCATCAATCGATAAATCTTCATTTCTTGTAAAAGCATTGAACATCACTTTTGTCTTCTGAAAGTTCATTTTTAATCCCACTTCTTTACTCTTGTCAGCAAGTTCCTGAATCATACTCTGCAGCTCTGATGGGGTAGTTGCAAAAATGACTACGTCATCAGCAAAACGAAGGTGGGTTAGATAATCTCCATTAATCTTTATCCCTTTGCTTTCCCAGTTCAGTGATTGAAAGACATTTTCCAATGTGGCATTAAAGAGCTTCAGAGATATGGTGTCACCTTGTCTCACTCCCTTTCCAATTTTTATGTGTGTTGTATTTTCAAACAGCCGAATCTTTGCACTTGCATTTTCATAGATGTTATTAATAATATTAATGTATGCATCTTCAATACCGCAGGATTTCAGAGCCGTTGTAACTGCTGATGGTTTCACCAAATCAAAGGCTTTTTCATAATCGATAAAAGCCATGCACAATGGAAGTTCATATTCCCTCGCTCTTTCAATTAGTTCTCTCAGTACGTGGATATGATCTATTGTGCTGTAGCCACTCCTGAATCCAGCTTGTTCTCTCGGTTGAGCCATGTCCAGTGTTACCTTCAAGCGGTGTGAAAGAACTTTGGTGAAGATTTTATAAACCACTGATAGGAGGCTGATAGGTCTGTAGTTCCTGAGATCCTCAATGTCACCTTTTTTATGTAGCAGGATCATTGTAGCATTGTTCCAATCCTCAGGAATCTTCCCTTCATTAAGGCATCGAGTGAAAATTTGGGCGAGTACTGTTTCAATTTCTCCACTTGCTTCTTGTATGATGTCTATAGTAATTCCATCTTCTCCTGGAGCTTTCCCCCGCTTCATGTTCTTGATTGCATGAGCAACTTCTGCTGGGAGGACTGGAAGAACTCTGGCACCTTTCATGATGTCTGGAGTACATGTATCATCCCTTTCATATAATTTGGAGTAGAAATCTTTCACTCTTGTCAAAATTTCGCCTCTATTTCTTGTTATAGAACCATCTTCTTTTCTCAGAGCCATAATCTGTTTTCTTCCCTTACTGAGATGTCCCTTTGCTATCTTTAGGCTTTGGTTGTTTTCAATTGCTTTCCTCACTAGCTCACAGTTGAATTTCCTTACGTCTTCAGTGATACTTTTTCGTGCTGTCTTGCATAGCTCTATATATTCCACTTTGGAAGTCACATCTTCTTTAGTTGTCCTCATCTCTCTTCTTTTTTGCATCAACATTTTGGTTTTTCCTGATAATTTGTTCACATGCAACTTGTTCTTAGACCCAGCTAATTTTGTTGCTGTTTCCATAAGAGCTTTGGTTACTTTTCTGTTAACTTCCGAAATATCCACTTCTTCCGATGTTAGGCCTTCTAAAGCAGAGAATCTGTTCTTCAGTTCCAACTTGAAAGTATTATGGTGTTTTTTAAGGTTGGTTATGTCAATACATTTTGTTTGTTTTATGAGCTTGCCACGTTCCAGTTTAGTGTTGAGGTGCATCTTACATCTCACCAATCTATGGTCACTACCTGTGTTGAACTTCTTCAGCACACTGCAGTCTTCGATGACGAATTTTTTGTTACACATAATAAAATCAATTTCACTTGTCGTCCCAATTGGATGTCTCCATGTCCATTTCCTGTGTGGATTTTTCTTGAAAAAGGAGTTCAAGATGAAAAATCCTTCTGCCTCTGCAAACTCAACGAGAGTATTTCCACGCTGGTTTCTGTTGCCGTGACCGAATTTACCTACTGAAGTTTCATTCTGTTGCCGGTGCCCTATTTTTGCATTGAAATCTCCCATAATTATCTTCAAGTGCTGCTTACCTTTATTATTTAGATGACGAATTTCCTCATAAAATTCTTCAATTTCTTCTTCAGGATGACTTATGGTGGGTGCATAAGTTTAAATAATCTGAGCCTGGTATCTTCTTGAGAGTTGGATAACGAGTCGTGCAGCTCTGTCAGAGGAACTTTCAACTTCTACCACTTTATCCTTCAGTTTCTTGTTTATTATAAATCTAACACCACTAGTTCTGCCAGTACCTGTCCCACGATAATAGAAGAGATGTCCACTTTTCAGTTCAATGAGATCTCCTTTTCTCCTTACCTCACTTAGCCCGACGATGTCCCACTTGATCCTTTGTAGTTCCTCTTCCAATTCAAGAAGCCTTGAATCAGAAGATAGGGAGCGTCCATTATACGTAGCCAAGGTCAGCATCAAATGGCAGCCTAGTCCGGTCCTCCGGGATTCTTAGCACCCTCTGCCTTCATGTCGCACTGGCCGCTGCCTTGGCCAGGTACATTCCAGCTGCCGGAGACTGATTGCCAAGATTTAAGTTGCAGAGTCATTTTGGAGGTGTTTGGCCAAAACTCACCACGCTGGCCAAGCGGGTTGGTGAGTGTGGGATAGCATTTCCTCTGATCCCGATTATATAGTTATACCGCTATTGGCGGTCGTCAGAGCAGTATAACTATACCATCGGGATTAGAGGAAATGCTATCCCACACTCATCAACCCGCTTGGCCAGCATGGTGAGTTATGGCCAAACCCCTTGAAATTGACTCCACAACTTAAATCTTGGCCCTCAGTCTACGGCATCTGGAATGTACCTGGCCAAGATAGCAGCCAGTGCGACATGACGGCAGAGGGTGCTAAGAATCACCGGGCAGCCCCGGTGGCGCAGTGGTCTAAGCGATGGCCTCTGGTCATTCGTCCGAACGGGGTCCGGGTTCGAATCCCGGTGAGGCATGGATGTTGTGTTTGTCTTACGGCACTGGCTCTCTCCCTTCCCTGGAACCAGTGACCCTAAATTAGGGACGGGCGACTGCTTATAGCCCATTGAGTTGCTCACGGTGGTCGTTAAACCTCCAACCAGAAAAAAAAAAAAAATCACCGGAGGTCCGGACTAGGCTGCATCTGATGCTGACCTTGGCTACATATAATGAGCGCTCCCTATCTTCTGATTCAACGCTTCTTGAATTGCAACAGGAACTACAAAGGATCCAGTGGGACATCGTCGGGTTAAGTGAGGTAAGGAGAAAATCTCATTGAACTGAAAAGTGGACATCTCTTCTACTATCGTGGGACAGATACTCTCAGAGCTAGTGGTGTTGGATTTATAATAAACAAGAAACTGAAGGATAAAGTTATAGAAGTTGACAGTTCCTCTGACAGAGCTGCACGACTCGTTATCCAACTCTCGAGAAGATGCCAGGCTCAGATTATTCAAACTTATGCAACCACCACAAGTCATCCTGAAGAAGAAATTGAAGAATTTTATGAGGAAATTCGTCATCTAAATAATAAAGGCAAGCAGCACTTGAAAATAATTATGGGAGATTTCAATGCAAAAATAGGGCAAAGGCAACAGAATGAAACTTCAGTAGGTAAATTCGGTCACGGCAACAGAAACCAGCGTGGAAATACTCTCGTTGAGTTTGCAGAGGCAGAAGGATTTTTCATCTTGAACTCCTTTTTCAAGAAAAATCCACACAGGAAATGGACATGGAGACATCCAATTGGGACGACAAGTGAAATTGATTTTATTATGTGTAACAAAAAATTCGTCATCGAAGACTGCAGTGTGCTGAAGAAGTTCAACACAGGTAGTGACCATAGATTGGTGAGATGTAAGATGCACCTCAACACTAAACTGGAACGTGGCAAGCTCATAAAACAAACAAAATGTATTGACATAACCAACCTTAAAAAACACCATAATACTTTCAAGTTGGAACTGAAGAACAGATTCTCTGCTTTAGAAGGCCTAACATCGGAAGAAGTGGATATTTCGGAAGTTAACAGAAAAGTAACCAAAGCTCTTATGGAAACAGCAACAAAATTAGCTGGGTCTAAGAACAAGTTGCATGTGAACAAATTATCAGGAAAAACCAAAATGTTGACGCAAAAAAAGAGAGATGAGGACAACTAAAGGAGATGTGACTTCCAAAGTGGAATATATAAAGCTATGCAAGACAGTACGAAAAAGTATCACTGAAGATTTAAGGAAATTCAACTGTGAACTAGTGAGGAAATTAATTGAAGACAACCAAAGCCTAAAGATAGCAAAGGGACATCTCAGTAAAGGAAGAAAACAGAGTATGGCACTGAGAAAAGATGGTTCTGTAACAAGAAATAGAGGCGAAATTTTGACAAGGGTGAAAGATTTCTACTCCAAATTATATGTAAGGGATGATACATGTACTCCAGACATCATGAAAGGTAACAGTACCAGAGTTCTTCCAGTCCTCGCAGCAGAAGTTGCACATGCAATCAAGAACATGAAGCGGGGAAAGCTCCAGGAGAAGATGGAATTACTGTAGACATCATACAAGAAGCAAGTGGAGAAATTGAAACAGTACTCACCCAAGTTTTCACTCAATGCCTTTATGAAGGGAAGATTCCTGAGTATTGGAACAATGCTGCAATGATCCTGCTACATAAAAAAGGTGACATTGAGGATCTCAGGAACTACAGACCTATGAGCCTCCTATCAGTGGTTTATAACATCTTCACTAAAGTTCTTTCACACCGCTTGAAGGTAACACTGGACATGGCTCAACCAAGAGAACAAGCTGGATTCAGGAGTGGCTACAGCACTATAGATCATATCCACGTTCTGAGATAACTAATTGAAAGAGCGAGGGAATATGAACTTCCATTGTGCGTGGCTTTTATTGATTATGAAAAAACCTTTGATTTAGTGAAACCGTCAGCAGTTACAACGGCTCTGAAATCCTGCGGTGTTGAAGATGCATACATTAATATTATTAATAACATCTATGAAAATGCAAGTGCAAAGATTCGGCTGTTTGAGAATACAGCACACATAAAAGTTAGAAAGGGAGTGAGACAAGGTGACACCATATCTCCCAAGCTCTTTAATGCCACATTGGAAAATGTCTTTCAATCACTGAACTGGGAAAACAAAGGGATAAAGATTAATGGAGATTATCTAACTCATCTTCGTTTTGCTGAAGACATTGTCATTTTTGCAACCACCCCATCGGAGCTCCAGAGTACGATCCAGAAACTTGCTGACAAGAGTAAAGAAGTGGGATTAAAACTGAACTTTCAGAAGACGAAAGTGATGCACAATGCTTTTACAAGAAATGAAGATTTATCGATTGATGGAGAAAAGCTGGAGATAACAGATACATACGTTTATCTTGGACAGCAGATATCAAGTGAGGGTCACATTGATGAAGAAATTAATCGGCGTATAAAACTTGCCTTTGAAGCTTTTGGAAGAAACGGCATAATTTTCAAGAGCAATATGCCGTTATTTCTTAAAAGAAAAGTGTTTGATCAATGCATCCTTCCAGTGCTTACGTATGGGGCGGAGACGTGGACCTTAACTAAAAGAGATGACAAAGGCTGCAGACAACTCAAAGAAGCATGGAGAGGTGCATGCGTGGTGTAACCAGGAGAGATAAGAAGAGGAACTTTTGGATCAGAAAATTGACAATCGTGGAAGACATGATCAGAGTAAAATCCCTGAAATGGCAATGGGCTGGACATACTGCCAGAAGAACAGACCATCGATGGACAGTCGAAATTTTAGATTGGATTCCAAGGGACAGGAAAAGACCCAGAAGAAGACCACAAGGGAGATGGGTAGATGAAATTCGAAAGTATGCGGGAGTAACTTTGAGGAGACTGGCACAAGACAGACCGTTGTGGAAGAGGCTTGGAGAGACCGTCCAGCAGTTGATAGATAATGGTTGACAATGATGATGACATAGACAGACAGACATATCATCATCATTGCCAACCATTATCAATCCACTGCTGGACGAAGGTCTCCCGAAGTTTCTTCCACAGTGGTCTGTCTTGTGCCAGCCTCCTCCATGTTATTCCTGCATACTTTCGAATTTCATCTACCCATCTCCCTTGTGGTCTTCTGCGTCTTTTCCTGTCCCTTGGAATCCAATCTAAAATTTCGGCTGTCCATCGATGGTCTGTCCTGGCAGTATGTCTAGCCCATTGCCATTTCAGTGATTTAACTCTGATCATGATGTTTTCCACTCTTGTCATTTTTCGGATCCACGAGTTCCTCTTTTTATCATCTGAAATCCCATTATGTATGATTTATATTGATTATGAAAAGGCTTTTGGTTCTTTGAAACCATCAGGAGTTTTAATGTCTGAAATCCTGCCTGCAGTTTTTAAGAAATAGAAACGTAGATCTACATTATTAATAACATCTATGAATTTGCAAGTACAAAGGTTCAGCTGTTCAATCACACAGCACTTTAAAAAGTTTAAAGGGAGTGAGACAAGCTGCGGTGTGTGTATCACTATATCTCCAAAATTCTTCAATGCAACATTGCAGATTGTCTTTGAATCATCTAACTGGGAAGACAATGCGGATAAAAATGAATGAAGATTGTTTAATTCACCTTCATGTTGCTGACGACATCAGCATTTTTGCAAGCACCCATCAGAGCTACAGTCTGTGATCCAGGAATTTGATGATGAGAGAAAAGAAGTGGGTTTAAAAATAAACTTACAAAAAAGCAAAATTGGCATTCAATACTTTTACAAGAACTGAAGATTTAGCTGCTGCAAATCTAGAAACAACCAGTGATTAAATTGGACAACAGGCATTGAGCGAGAGTGACGTAGAAAAAGAAATAGGTAGGCATATAAAACTTGGTTGCTGCGTTTGTTTGTTTTTTTGGAAGAAATAAGTTTCAAGAGCAATTTATCATTATATCTGTAAAAAAAGGTTTTAATCAGTGCATCCTTCCAGTTTTTACTTATGGATAAGAGGCATGGACCTTAACTAAAAAGGACATATAATGTCTGCAAATAACTCAAAGACGCATGGTGAGATGCATGCTTGGTGTTACCAAGAAAGATAGGAAGAGGAATACATGGGAAACATGGTTCGTATCGTACACATCCTGGAAAAGTCCTAGAATTCTATTTTGTCCTGGAAATGTCCTAAAATTCTGTTACATGTCCTGGAATTTTATCCATTCCTGCCTTTTTGTCCCTGCGCGATGTTTTGTATTTGAGGATTTTTCTACTGACATAACTTATGCCTGACAAATTTCCCTCCACATGCGTGGGAGGGGTTTGGATTTCTTGTCTGTTAGGAGGACTGATGCTGCGTTGTTAGCATCTTTTTTTTTTTTTTTTTTTTTTGATTGGAGGTTTAACGACCACCGTGAGCAACTCAATGGGCTATAAGCAGTCGCCCGTCCCTAATTTAGGGTCACTGGTTCCAGGGAAGGGAGAGATCCAGTGCCGTAAGACAAACACAACATCCATGCCAGACCGGGATTCGAACCCGGACCCCTTTCGGACGAACGATCAGAGGCCATCGCTTAGACCACTGCGCCACCGGGGCGGCTAGCATCTTTCGCGTCGTGCTTATGTTATCACTTTGTCCGACCGAGGAGACCCTATCTCTGCAATTATCAGTTCGATTTGTAAAATTCTTTTTGTATTGGGAAGCTTAAAATGTTAGAAGAATGATCCATGCATTACGGTTTTTTCCGATGCGCAACTTCGCCGCTAGAGAGCGCAAATGGAGATCGTATCGAATTTAAAATTCATTTTATTTCATATATTTGCTTGAAAATATCCAATTGAAAACATTCTTTTTCCTTTTAATGACATTTATATCGAATACTTATTTAGTTAGTCTCTTTTTCAAATAATGCAGGCCGCCCCGCCCCGGTGGCGCAGTGGTCTAAGCGATGACTTCTGATAATTCGTCGGAGCCGCCCCGGTGGCGCAGTGGTCTAAGCGATGGCCTCTGATCATTCGTCCGAACGGGGTCCGGGTTCGAATCCCGGTGAGGCATGGATGTTGTGTTTGTCTTACGGCACTGGCTCTCTCCCTTCCCTGGAACCAGTGACCCTAAATTAGGGACGGGCGACTGCTTATAGCCCATTGAGTAGCTCACGGCGGTCGTTAAACCTCCAATCAAAAAAAAAAAAAAAATAATTCGTCTGAAAGGGGTCCGGATTTTTCAAATAATGCATGCCGCCCCGCCCCAGTGGCGCAGTGGTCTAAGCGATGACTTCTGATCATTCGTCGGAAAGGGGTCCGGATTCGAATCCCGGTGAGGCATGGATGTTGTGTTTGTCTTACCGCTCTGGCTCTCTCCCTTCCCTGGAACCAGTGCCCCTAAATTAAAAACGGGCGACTGCTTATAGCCCATTGAGTTGCTGACGGTGGTCGTTAAGTCACCAATCCAAAAAATAATTATGCATACATTTTTCGTTAGAGGGCGTAAAGGTAAATCGGGATTTTCCCAATATCTCCGCTTCTTAACCCTCCAGGTGGCAGGAGTTTTTGAAGAGGCAATGTGCCCCGGTGGCGCAGTGGTCTAAGGCGCTGGCCTCCGATCATTCGTCCGTAAGGGGTCCGGGTTCGAATCCCGGTCTGGCATGGATGTTGTGTTTGTCTTACGGCGCTGGCTCTTTCCCTTCCCTGGAACCAGTGACCCTAAATTAGGGACGGGCGACTGCTTATAGCCCATTGAGTTGCTCACGGTGGTCGTTAAACCTCCAATCAAAAAAAAAAAAAAAAAAAAAAAAAAGAGGCAATGCGAAATGTCACATGTACAACAGGAGACTCCCCTAAAAGCGTAAAACCGGTCCTCCTGTAGTATTCGTTGTCATTAAGATGCGTATATATGCGTTCTTGCTGCTTCTGAACAGGTTTTCGATGAACGTATTATTGCGTCGTCGTCGCTTTGGGCACAGAAATCTCCGCCGAACGTGTATATGCGTGCTTGCCACCAGGAGGGTTAAAGTACGATTTGAAAAATTCTTCCTGCGTCAGATACAGCTCTTGGAATCGGGGGAAGGGATGCATATAATTTCCCTGTTTTGGTAAGGAATGTTTGAGAATACCTCCTGCTTAAAATAGTGCATAAATTTTCCACTAGGGGTCGTAAACGTATATCTCATTTTTGTCCGCATCTCAGATTCTAGGAGTCCGATTTGAAAAATTCTTTCTTGGAGAACATTTTCGGTGCGAAATGTTTCTCATATAATTTCAAATATTTCTTAACGCACAAATGCGTCACTATAGGGCGTAAGTTCAAATTTCCGTTTGCAGTAATATCTGCGGAACTAAAATCCCGATTGAAAAATATTCTATTCCGATCAGATACTGCTAACTATAATAATTTTTTATGTGTATTTTCTTCGCACAATAATAATCTATTCCGTGTATTTTCTTCGCAAAATGTAATTAATTCCCTATGCGTATTTTCTTTGCAAAACTATTTAGTCTAGTTTTCTCAATATCTGCTTCTAAATGTCCGATTTAAAAAATTATTTTAACACCAGATGTTAATACCGTATGGAGCACTTAAGGTTTGTATTTGAGGACGTTTGTGGTTCACAGTTCTGCCACTAGGCGGTGTTTGTGTACTTCTGTTTGCAGCCTATCTCTGTCTCTAAAAACCCTATTGAATTTTTTTTTTTTTTTTTACTGTATGCCATTAGCTGTAGTAAAGATAGAGAGTCAATAACATCTTTTCTACAATGAGAAGATCCTCTTCAAATAATGTACAACTTTCCTCCTAGGAATTGTAAAAGTCAAAAAGTTTTTCTTGTTATCCCTGCTTCCGGTAGACCTATTTGCAAAATTATTTTTCCTTAGCATAGCTTTTGCTATGAAGAATACTTTTCGCCTGTTTTCAACTTTTCCATCAGGCGCTAAAACGCATAGAGTTAGTTATAGATATTAGGGCGGTTAAGATCCATAGCACGATGTATGCGATTATACATAGCTGGTAAGAAACACAGTGGACCAGAAAGATCTCGTGCTTTTTGGACCTTCATCTTATTAGATTGTATATATAAATCGCTTCTGAGAACCCGCACAGTTGCTGACTGATGTGTACATAGGCATAATAAACAATGGAACCCAGATTGAAGGTGTAATAAGCTATAATCGGATACATTGTGCTATGAGTCTTGGCCTCCCTAATATCTATTAATACAAGTCTGCACGAATAAATAATGATACTGGCATAGAGTTATATCATGTTTCCTTCTATATCTCTTCTTTTAACTGTTCAAATTGAAAATCTTTTTGTCCCTAATACCTTCCTTCTGCTATGGGAAACATTTTTTGCGGTATTTGTTAATTTTCGTAATATACTTTTTAGCCGCTGGTGGAAGTAAGTAGCTGATGTTTTATAAGCAGCTGATTTTTTTGTGTGTGTTATTTTGGCCTTTACTGAATTTTTTAATGAATACTTTATAAAAAATTTGCCATAAAATCAGATTGCTTCTAATATCGGAAACTTAAATCTAGTTTTTTTTTCATTATATTTTCTGAGCCAAGTAATCACTTCGCATCTTCTAATTAGCTTTCTAACCATGCCCAATTAAATTGCCTTTATATGACTAATGAATGCAGTTGTACACAGCCCTTGGACTTAATGTTTTCCCCTTAGGGGCTGTCCATAAAGTACGTCCCAGGCATGAAAGACCGCTGAAACGCGGGAATCCGCTTTTTTCTGTTCCGTTTTTGGTGTTACCGATATTATTCCAAAAATGCAATAAAATTTTTATAGGGGGTGGGGGGGGGGGGTTATGACTTGCTCTTGCGGATAGCAAAATCGTAATGACTTCGAACGACGGGATGGTTACGGCTGTGAATGGCGTCACCTCTTCCAGGGATGGAAATTCTGCGCCAAAGTGTACCAAAACAAAAGTCTTGAGCCATCTTGCTACAAAACGCAGGTTTTGTGCCATTGGGCACCAGAACCTCTGTGCCACGGCATCATCGTCGGGACTTCGGTACGGTAAATTCTCCGTGCGCACTCTTCCGCTTGACGCTGAGTAAGTCCATGTAGTGGGAAGAATGATTCAGCGACTCCAAGTACTAAGAATTTTACTTAGTTACTATGGAAAACATGGAGTATGCTATGGAAATCGTCGGTCCGCTACGGACGACGGAAGGCATCGAGTATGCTATGGAAATCGTCGGTCCACTACGGACGACGGAAAACGTCGAGAATGCAACGGAAATCGAAATTCTCAGTAAAATAACATTATTAAACATCTGTGTAAAGTTTATTTTTGTGTTTTCAAGATTCTAACACTTGTAAAATATTTTCGGGAATGTATTTTGAATGTTGAGAATGCCACGTCATTTTCCGTTTCCTCATATTAAATTTTTCGACCAAGTCCCTCCCCACTCCCCTTTTCTCTCTCTCTCTCTCTCTCTCTCTCTCTCTGTGCCTGATTATATTTTTATTTTTGATGTTTTCTTGTCATATTTCTTGTTTGTAATATCTTCGGTAATAGCGAAAAGGAGCAACCTGTTTTTTTCTTTTTGTTTTTTTTTTAAGAACTTTTCTTAATGAAATGCATGTTGCCCTATTTTTAATGCACACTTCTTCAAAACTAATCAATAGAGAGCGATCGTTTTCTCCCTTTTAATAAACGAAATTAAATTTCTAGATCGGTGTTTAATCCGGCCGTGGTGGAATCCGCGCCGTTTCCGTGTCCCGTAAAATTGTTTCACGGCAAAGTGAGCAACGCAGTATCGATTTTCCACTTTCATTTTCCATAAAATTCCTGTTTTTCCATTTCTTAGTTACTTTTTACTCATACATGATATTATTTCGTGGATTCGCGGAGTTCCGCTTTGTTTGTCATTATTTGGGTCATGCTCGAGATCGATGTAAAACTGAAAAGCTGTTTTTTTGGGGGAAGGTAGGGGTCTTTTCCGTCTGGGGACGGTATTTCATCTTTGAAAACTTTCGAAAACGGAATTTAAACGGAATGAAGATTTTCCCCCATAATCCTAATTTATTTTTCTCGCGATGTTTCTTCTGCCCACTATTGTTATTAAGTTTCATTTTTTTTTTGATTGAAATTTTAACGACCACCGTGAGCAACACAGTGGGCTATAAGCAGTCGCCCGTCCCTAATTTTGGGTCACTGGTTCCAGGGAAGGGAAAGAGCCAGTGCCGTAAGACAAACACAACATCCATGCCTCACCGGGATTCGAACCCGGACCCCGTTCAGACGAATGATCAGAAGCCATCGCTTAGACCACTGCGCCACCGGGGCGGCGTTTCATTTTAATGCATAAATATTTGTATTTTAGCTTTAAAAACGGAGAGAAAATGTCTGAAAACGGAAGTCGGACGGAGTGAAGATTTCGCCGGCAGTCGTAATCCCTGCTCGCGCAACGTTCCCTCTACCCTGTGTTTTTGTTAAATGTCAGTAATTTTATACTTTGGATGCAGCTCCACTTTAATATTTACATAAATAAATTTCAGTGAATCCCAAAGCATGCACTTTTTAAGTTAAACAAATTCAGTGCCCTCTCAAAAAAAAAAAAAATGAAGGCATTATTGAGTTGTTTTCCTGGCTCTGAAGTGGAAAATTCCTTTAGTATGATGAAGGATGTACTTGATAAAGAATCCAGCAACGTGAAAATTGAAACATTTGCATCTGTTCAAACCATGAAATATAAGCTACTGAATCAGGATATGTCAGCCCTGGAATTTTTTAAGAAAAACGATTATTTGCATAATAAATAGAGATTTATGCCAAAGTATGAAATCATCATATTCAGAATATAAGAAAGAATTACAAGATAAGGAAAAAAATGAAAACGGCTAAATATCTCTAATAACTTACGCAGCAAATTAAAATCAAATGAATTTGTTCAAGAAAAAGAAATCTCTAGTCGGCTAATTCATAAAAGGTTAGAACAAATTGTTAGACAGAAATAACTTAAGAAAATGAAATTTCATTAGTTGTAAATTACTTTTATTATTTATCTACAAAATGCCTAACGTTTTCGCAAGCATTTATCATATTTCTTCATTAATAATTTTGATCAAGCTTTTATTACTTATCAACAAAGATGTCGAAAGTTTTTCAAACCTTCAAGATTTCATTTCCATACAACATTGTTATCTTTTGAAGACATTTGATTAATTTCCTCATTTGATTAAAGACATCGTTATGTACTAAGGTGAGTGATTTTCTATGCATATGACCTCATCAGCAAGTTCCCCTTACATTATATTGTACTATGTATTTAATTTTCTTGAAACAAAATACATACATTAAATCTATTTAGTTGGCATGCATGCGACGAATACCTAAATGTCATGGTTGTATACATTAGAGAGTGAAATGCAAGATTCAACACTTTATTACCCTCGCCCGCCCGCGCCGTGGTGGAAGTTCAGCTTTTCCTATCCCTGCTCACTTTCATGCCTGACTTCCGAGATTGCAGGGGGAGTAGGAGTTCCTGACAACCGGACCAAATGTGACATGGTGGGAGGTTTAGTAATTCGAACGTCCAACTGCAAAAATACATTGGATGATATTTCTTCGTTTTGTTTTGTCTTTTTTAGCACTCTTTTGTAAAAAAAGATCGTGCTTACGCTATCGGTTTGTCCGTCTGTAGACACGATATCTCTGCAACTAATAGTTCGATTTGAAAAATTCTTTTGGCATTATGAAGCTTGAAATGTGCGAATGATGATCCTTTTTTTCGTTTTTTATTTTACAATGCAAAATTTTGCCGCTAAGGGCGTAAACGCAGATGATATCGAATTCAAAACACATTCTATTCCATATATTTGCTTCTAAACATACAATTCAAAAAAATCTTTTACTTCTCGATTCCATTCGTGTCAAAGATTATTTTAAGCATAGTCACTTTTCCAAGTTACGTATAGATTCTCCGCTACGGGGCGTAAAAGTAAAATACTTTTCCTCGGATATCTCTGCTTCTAAAACTCCGATTTGCAAATTTGTTCTTTCAGCGGACACAGCTCGTGATGGAAAATAATTTGAATACAATTACTTATTTTTGGTATGAAATGATTTGGCCACGAGGTGGCGTAAGGCTTGGTTTCTGCTTGTGATGTATTTGCATCAAAATTTGAGCTTCTAAAACCTCGATTGAAGAAATTCTTTCGTGGACGGATTCTACTCACGTAGACAAACCTTTTCGGAATGTTTTCTTCTTAAAATAACGTAGATATATATCCTGTTTTTGTCAATATCTCTGCTTCTAATGGTCCGATTTGAAAAATTTCTTCTTTGTTGGACAGAGTTTTCGGTGCGACATGTTTCTAATATAATTTTAAAATTTTTCAAGTAATTCATTGATTTTCCGCTAGGAGGAGTAAGGTAAATTGCGCTTTCCCCGATATCTCTGCTCATAAAACTCCGATTTGAAAAATTCTTCCAGCATCGGATACAGCTGCTGACGGTTTTTATTTTGTTGTAATTTCAAATTTTTTATAAAATATGGTTTGGCCACCAGAGGGCGTAAGCGCTAAATTTCTGTTTCGTAGGTATTTGCAGCAAAATCTCAGATTCTGAAATCCCGATTAAAAAAATTGTTTCGTGGATCGACACCGCTCATGTCGATGAACATTTGAGAATATTTTATTCTTAAAATAATGCATGGTTTCTACACCAGAGGGCGTAGATGTATATCTTATTTCTGTCAATATCTCTGCCTCTCAAAGTCGGATTTGAAAAGTTCCTGTTTTGTTAGACAGCGTTTCCGGTGTAAAATGTTTCTCATATAATTTCAAAATTTTCAAGCAATTCATAGACTTTCCGCTAGGGGGCGTAAAGAAAAATTGCGTTTTTCCTTAATATCTCTGCTTCTAAAACTCCGATTTGAAACATTTCTTTCTGCACCGGATACAGCTCCTGATATGAAATGTGTTTCATATAATTTGCAATATTTGATAATTTCTGCGTCTGATGTATTTGCAGTAAAATCTGAGCTGCTGAAAATTCAATTGAAAAAATTATTTCGTGGACCCATACCGCTCATATCGAGAAACCTTTTCAAAATACTTTCTTCTTAAAATAATGCATGGTTTTCCCGCCAGGGGCGTAGAAACATATCTTATATTTGTCGATATATCTGCTTCTATAAGAGCCCGGTTTGATTTTTTTTTTTTTTTTTTTTGTTGGAGAGCGTTTCCGCTGCGAAATGTTTCGCATATAATTTCATTTTTTTCTTAACGCACATGTCTGCTACTAGAAGGCATCAGCTGACGTTTCCCTTTACAGCAACATCTGCCGGATTGAAAACCCGACTGAAAAACTTCTTTCTTCGGTCAAATACTACTGTTTTCCATACCGGTTCCATTGATTTTGAATAGCTTTGGTAAATTTAATTCGCTTCAGAACGGATTCAAAAGACGTGCACCCGAAAATTCGGTGTCATCTTTCTTGTTTCTTCCTTTTGATAGTTAAAAAAAGATATGAAATATTTCTGATGATATTTAGCTAAATTACAACATTAAGTTCTCGTATTTGTACTACCAAATCTTTCGTGTTTTGTAGACGGTATGATCGGGAGTGCTACAACCTTGAATGCATGCGTTTATTTGTAGATCTTTATTTCAGAATAATAAAGTTCGGGTAACATTTGGAAATAAATTAATGCCTAAGTAATAAATATTTTCTGTAGAAAAAGTGTAAATATATGGAAGATTCCTTTAAATAATTACATGTTTTCTTTCTGTTTCTCAACGGACTACTAAAAGCAGTAGTAAAAGGGAGGGGGGGGTGCGGGAATTAGGACGTACTTTTTAGGGGGAGAGGTGTCAACAATCAAACAAAATGTGACACGGGGGGTGTCTAAAAATAGTAAAAAACCACGGGCGTACTTTATGGACGGCCCCTTATCATCTTTCGCTTCACGTTGAAAATGTTTGTGCATACTTTGATTGCTGGCGAGCAAAAATTTTAAACATAGCTACAGCATCAATATTATGTTGAAAATTTCTTCCCTAAATAAAATGTAACACAAATACTTGCTCCCATGATTATGTGTTTAAGAAATAACAATTCCCTTGCTTCTTTGAAAAAGTTTCAAATATTTCACTTTTTCCTCACCCTTAAATTTCCAATGTAAGCATTATTTCAAAATAATTAAATATAAATAGTATTTTATGTATTGATTGTGTGGTATGTGAAAGCATTTCAAGAGTAATGCCACATACCTATGTATTTTGGAGCTTTATGTCTTTTTTATTCTGGAATTTGCTTCAATAATTAAACTAAAGCCAAAGTAGAAAAATAAATTGTTCTCAAAATCAGTGTAGTATACCGATGTAAGGTCAGGTGATGCGTAACATCACAGCCTCTCCTTGACAAATGTCAACCCCGCCTTCTCGGTGGTGCATCCTGTTCCCACTAAAGGGGCTCTGACGACCGCCAATAGCGGTATAACTATACCATCGGGATCAGAGGAAATGCTATCCCACACTCACCAACCCGCTTGGCCAGCGTGGTGAGTTATGGCCAAACCCCTCCAAAATGACTCTACAACTTAAATCTTGGCCCTCAGTCTCCGACAGCTGGAATGTACCTGGCCAAGGCAGCGGCCAGTGCGACATGAAGGCAGAGGGTGCTGAGAATCCCCGGAGGACCGGACTAGGCTGCCATTTGATGCTGACCTTGGCTACCTATAACGGACGCTCCCTATCTTCTGATTCAAGGCTTCTTGAATTGGAAGAGGAACTACAAAGGATCAAGTGGGACATCGTCGGGCTAAGTGAGGTAAGGAGAAAAGGAGAAGATCTCATTGAACTGAAAAGTGGACATCTCTTCTATTATCGTGGGACAGATACTGGCAGAACTAGTGGTGTTGGATTTATAATAAACAAGAAACTGAAGGATAAAGTGGTAGAAGTTGAAAGTTCCTCTGACAGAGCTGCACGACTCGTTATCCAACTCTCGAGAAGATACCAGGCTCAGATTATTCAAACTTATGCACCCACCAGAAGTCATCCTGAAGAAGATATTGAAGAATTTTATGAGGAAATTCGTCATCTAAATAATAAAGGTAAGCAGCACTTGAAGATAATTATGGGAGATTTCAATGCAAAAATAGGGCACCGGCAACAGAATGAAACTTCAGTAGGTAAATTCGGTCACGGCAACAGAAACCAGCGTGGAAATACTCTCGTTGAGTTTGCAGAGGCAGAAGGATTTTTCATCTTGAACTCCTTTTTCAAGAAAAATCCACACAGGAAATGGACATGGAGACATCCAATTGGAACGACAAGTGAAATTGATTTTATTATGTGTAACAAAAAATTCGTCATCGAAGACTGCAGTGTGCTGAACAAGTTCAACACAGGTAGTGACCATAGATTGGTGAGATGTAAGATGCACCTCAACACTAAACTGGAACGTGGCAAGCTCATAAGACAAACAAAATGTATTGACATAACCAACCTTAAAAACACCATAAGACTTTCAAGTTAGAACTGAAGAACAGATTATCTGCTTTAGAAGGCCTAACATCGGAAGAAGTGGATATTTCGGAAGTTAACAGAAAAGTAACCAAAGCTCTTATGGAAACAGCAACACAATTAGCTGGGTCTAAGAACAAGTTGCATGTGAACAAATTATCAGGAAAAACCAAAATGTTGATGCAAAAAAGAAGAGAGATGAGGACAACTAAAGAAGATGTGACTTCCAAAGTGGAATATATAGAGCTATGCAAGACAACACGAAAAAGTATCACTGAAGACGTAAGGAAATTCAACTGTGAGCTAGTGAGGAAAGCAATTGAAAACAACCAAAGCCTTAAGATAGCAAAGGGACATCTCAGTAAGGGAAGAAAACAGATTATGGCTCTGAGAAAAGAAGATGGTTCTATAACAAGAAATAGAGGCGAAATTTTGACAAGAGTGAAAGATTTCTACTCCAAATTATATGAAAGGGATGATACATGTACTCCAGACATCATGAAAGGTACCAGAGTTCTTCCAGTCCTCCCAGCAGAAGTTGCTCATGCAATCAAGAACATGAAGCGGGGGAAAGCTCCAGGAGAAGATGGAATTACTATAGACATCATACAAGAAGCAAGTGGAGAAATTGAAACAGTACTCGCCCAAATTTTCACTCGATGCCTTAATGAAGGGAAGATTCCTGAGGATTGGAACAATGCTACAATGATCCTGCTACATAAAAAAGGTGACATTGAGGATCTCAGGAACTACAGACCTATCAGCCTCCTATCAGTGGTTTATAAAATCTTCACTAAAGTTCTTTCACACCGCTTGAAGGTAACACTGGACATGGCTCAACCGAGAGAACAAGCTGGATTCAGGAGTGGCTACAGCACAATAGATCATATCCACGTACTGAGAGAACTAATTGAAAGAGCGAGGGAATATGAACTTCCATTGTGCATGGCTTTTATCGATTATGAAAAAGCCTTTGATTCGGTGAAACCATCAGCAGTTACCACGGCTCTGAAATCCTGCGGTATTGAAGATGCATACATTAATATTATTAATAACATCTATGAAAATGCAAGTGCAAAGATTCGGCTGTTTGAAAATACAACACCCATAAAAATTGGAAAGGGAGTGAGACAAGGTGACACCATATCTCCGAAGCTCTTTAATGCGACATTGGAAAATGTCTTTCAATCACTGAACTGGGAAAACAAAGGGATAAAGATTAATGGAGATTATCTAACCCACCTTCGTTTTGCTGATGACGTAGTCATTTTTGCAACTACACCATCAGAGCTGCAGAGTATGATCCAGGAACTTGCTGACAAGAGTAAAGAAGTGGGATTAAAAATGAACTTTCAGAAGACAAAAGTGATGTTCAATGCTTTTACAAGAAATGAAGATTTATCGATTGATGGAGAAAAACTGGAGATAACAGATACGTATGTTTATCTTGGACAGCAGATATCAAGTGAGGGTCACATTGATGAAGAAATTAATCGGCGTACAAAACTTGCCTGGAGAGCTTTTGGAAGAAACAGCATAATTTTCAAGAGCAATATGCCAATATGTCTTAAAAGAAAAGTGTTTGATCAATGCATCCTTCCAGTGCTTACGTATGGTGCAGAGACGTGGACCTTAACTAAAAGAGACATACAAAGGCTGCAGACAACTCAAAGAAGCATGGAGAGGTGCATGCTTGGTATAACCAGGAGAGATAAGAAGAGAAACTCGTGGCTCCGAAAAATGACGAGAGTGGAAGACATCATGATCAGGGTTAAATCCCTGAAATGGCAATTGTCTGGACATACTGCCAGAAGGACAGACCATAGATGGACAGCCGAAATTTTAGATTGGATTCCAAGGGACAGGAAAAGACCCAGAAAAAGACCACATGGGAGATGGGTGGATGAAATTCGTAAATATGCGGGAGTGACATGGAGGAGACTGGCACAAGACAGACCGTTGTGGAGGAAACTTGGGGAGACCTTCGTCCAGCAGTGGATTGATAATGGTTGACAATGATGATGATAATGATACCGTATATAAAAGTTTAGCGTGGTCACGTTTTTAGTGGCAGTTTTGCTATTTCAGCATTTACTGTGATTCTAAGTTTCTGATTAGCTGCAGCGGCATCATTTTTAATATTCTGCATTCTGTATTAAGTTTGCCCAGGCATGTAGGAAGTTGTTTGTTGTAGGTTAAAGGTTGAACAGACCTATGGTTTCACTATATTTTAAGTAAGAGTGTTTGAATCATATGTCCTGGAAAATAATCCAAAAGTCCTGGAATTTTGTGATTGAAAAAACGTTTGAACCATGGGGAAATGACAAGAGTTGATGACATCATGATCAAAAGGAAGACCCTCAAGTGGAAATGCACTGGACGTATTGCTAGAATTTACCGCTATTGTGCAACTGAAATACTGGACTAGATAACAAGTGACAGTAAAAAACATAGAAAAAGACCACATGGGAGCTGGTGGAAAAAATTAAAACCATGGTGGAGTGACTTGGAAGAGATTATATATATGTGTGTACATATATACACTGGCGGAAAGTGAAAAACGAACACCAAGAAGGAATTGGCGGACGATCATGAAATTTACATATGTTAATGGGGTCGAGGTTACGTAGGTGTGATGTTAATTTCGGGACCAACCGGTGAGCGCTTACCGCCACAGCACGACATAATATGCAAATTATCGTCGATAGTATTTAAGGAGTACGGCGAAGTGCATGCAATCAGTTGTCGGCGTACGGACACGTGCTAAGACCCTGAAGAATCTGCCATGCCTGGACATGGAAGACGTGTACGATTTCAGCAGTTATCGGACTTTGAGCGAGGTCGTGCAGTCGGATTCCGCGAGACCGGGTGGTCGTATCGTCGTATTGCGGAGCGAATTGGACGGCAAGTATCGGTGGTGGTACGATGATGGCGTAGATGGTCTGAGGAACATTTCCACACTAGAAGACGTGGAACCGGGAGTCACAGACGGACTCATGAGCGGACCGATCGACGCATAAGAAGAGCGGCGTTGCCAAGCAGAACAGCCACTGCGGCGCAAATCCGAGCTGCCGTTGCACCTGAGGTGACTGTGCGAACAATCCGCAACCGTCTACTGGATGCAGGACTACGTGCACGTGTGCCTCTGGCATGTGTACCTCTGACTCCAGTCCACCGTCAGGAACGGCTGCAGTGGTGTCGCTAACGTCTGCACTGGAGAACGCAATGGCGATCTGTCGTGTTCAGCGTTGAAAGCAGATTCTGCTTGGGAGCCTCCGATGGCCGTATGCGTGTTCGCATTCGCACAGAGGAGCGTCTCCACCCTTCTTGCATCCGCCAGCGACACACAGGGCCTACACGTGGTCTCCTGGTGTGGGGAGCGATCAGTTATCATTCCCGTACACAACAAGTGTGTACCGGGTACGTTAAACAGCACCTCCTACATCAACAACAACATTCAGCCGTTGTTGTACCATTTGTAAGGTCGGTCCATCGTGGTGTTTTCCAGCAAGATAATGCACGCCCACACACGGCACGTGCAACGCAACATGCACTTCAGGGTGTGAGACAACTTCCATGGCCTGCACGTTCACCGGATTTGTCCCCCATTGAGCACGTGTGGGATTTTATGGCACAACGACTTATCCGGTCTCCACGACCATCCCCGATTTACGCTTCCAAGTTGAAGATGCTTGGAACTGAATACCCCAAACTTACATCCAACATCTGTACGACAGACTCTATGCCAGAATTGCACAGTGTGACGCAGTTCATGGCGGTTCAACCTCGTACTAACCATGTTACATGGAAATGTTATTTTTCAGTTTACCAGCAAATACAGCTGTATTTTGCCATAATGTTTTGATCACGTTATCCTATGTATTCCGTTATTATGCTGTATAAATTTCGTTGGTATCAGACGTCTCCTTCTTGGTGTTCTTTTTCACTTTCCGCCAGTGTATTTATGTATATATATGCTTTAGAAGGCCTAACATCGGAAGAAGTGGATATTTCTGAAGTTAACAGAAAAGTAACCAAAGCTCTTATGGAAACAGCAACAAAATTAGCTGGGTCTAAGAACAAATTGCATGTGAACAAACTATCAGGAAAAACCAAAATGTTGATGCAAAAAAGAAGAGTGATGAGGACAACTAAAGAAGATGTGACTTCCAAAGTGGAATATATAGAGCTATGCAAGACAGTACGAAAAAGTATCACTGAAGACTTAAGGAAATTCAACTGTGAACTAGTAAGGAAAGCAATTGAAAACAACCAAAGCCTAAAGATAGCAAAGGGACATCTCAGTAAGGGGAAAAAACAGATTATGGCACTGAGAAAAGAAGATGGTTCTGTAACAAGAAATAGAGGCGAAATTTTGACAAGAGTGAAAGATTTCTACTCCAAATTATATGAAAGGGATGATACATGTACTTCAGATATCATGAAAGGTACCAGTACCAGAGTTCTTCCAGTCCTTCCAGCAGAAGTTGCACATGCAATCAAGAACATGAAGCGGGGAAAAGCTCCAGGAGAAGATGGAATTACTATAGACATCATACAAGAAGCAAGTGGAGAAATCGAAACAGTACTCGCCCAAATTTTCACTCGATGCCTTAATGAAGGGAATATTCCTGAGGACTGGAACAACGCTACAATAATCTTGCTACATAAAAAAGGTGACATTGAGGATCTCAGGAACTACAGACCTATCAGCCTCCTATCAGTGGTTTATAAAATCTTCACTAAAGTTCTTTCACACCGCTTGAAGGGGACACTGGACATGGCTCAACCGAGAGAACAAGCTGGATTCAGGAGTGGCTACAGCACAATAGATCATATCCACGTACTGAGAGAACTAATTGAAAGAGCGAGGGAATATGAGCTTCCATTGTGCATGGCTTTTATCGATTATGAAAAAGCCTTTGATTCGGTGAAACCATCAGCAGTTGCAATGGCTCTGAAATCCTGCGGTATTGAAGATGCATACATTAATATTATTAATAACATCTATGAAAATGCAAGTGCAAAGATTCGGCTGTTTGAAAATACAACACACATAAAAATTGGAAAAGGAGTGAGACAAGGTGACACCATATCTCCGAAGCTCTTTAATGCCACATTGGAGGGTGTTTTTCAGTCGCTGAGCTGGGAAAACAAAGGGATAAAGATTAATGGAGATTATCTAACCCACCTTCGTTTTGCTGATGACATAGTCATTTTTGCTACTACCCCATCAGAGCTACAGAGTATGATCCAGGAACTTGCTTATTAAATCCATTTGCTGACAAGAGTAAAGAAGTGGGATTAAAAATTAACTTTCAGAAGACAAAAGTGATGTACAATGCTTTTACAAGAAATGAAGATTTATCGATTGATGGAGAAAAGCTGGAGATAACAGACACGTACGTTTATCTTGGACAGCAGATATCAAGTGAGGGTCACATTGGTGAAGAAATTAATCGGCGTACAAAACTTGCCTGGAGAGCTTTTGGAAGAAACAGCATAATTTTCAAGAGCAATATGCCATTATGTCTTAAAAGAAAAGTGTTTGATCAATGCATCCTTCCAGTGCTTACGTATGGTGCAGAGACGTGGACCTTAGCTAAAAGAGACATACAAAGGCTGCAGACAACTCAAAGCAGCATGGAGAGGTGCATGCTTGGTGTAACCAGGAGAGATAAGAAGAGGAACTCGTGGATCCGAAAAATGACAAGAGTGGAAGACATCATGATCAGAGTTAAATCCCTGAAATGGCAATGGGCTGGACATACTGCCAGAAGAACAGACCATCGATGGACAGCCGAAATTTTAGATTGGATTCCAAGGGACAGGAAAAGACCCAGAAGAAGACCACATGGAAGAATGGTGGATGAAATTCGAAAGTATGCGGGAGTGACATGGAGGAGACTGGCACAAGACAGACCGTTGTGGAGGAAACTTGGGGAGACCTTCGTCCAGCAGTGGATTGATAATGGTTGACAATGATGATGATGATGATGATGATGATGATATATATAATCTCTCGATCGTGTATATATATATATATACACTGACGGAAAAAGAATCCCAACACCACGAAAAAATAGTTGTAGAGGAATGAAATGGCGGCAATACATTTGTATAGGTAACATATTTAATCCATTAAGGTTTCAAAATCACAGGTTATTGTAAGCGCAAGAAGAGCCATTTTAAATGTGAAATGCTGGTACATTAATAACCGGTGTAACCGCCAGAATGTTGAATGCAAGCACGCAAACGTTCATGCATTGTGTCGTACAGGTTCTGGATGTCAGTTTGTGGGATGGAGTTCCATGCCTGTTGCAGTTGATCGGTCAATACAGGGACGGTTAATGCTGGTTGGCGGTGACGCTGGAGTTGTCGTCCAATGATGTCTCATACGTGCTCGATTGGTGAAAGATCTGGTGATCTAGCAGGCAACGGCAACATGTTGACACTCTGTAGAGCATGTTGGATTACAACAGCGGTATGCGGGCGAGCGTTATCCTGTTGGAAAACACCCCCTGAAATGCTGTTCATGAATGGCAGCACAACAGGTTGAATCACCAGACCGACGTACAACTGTGCCATCACGGTGCGTGGGATAACCACGAGAGTGCTCCTGCTGTCATAGGAAATTGCTCCCCAGACCATAACTCCAGGTGTAGGTCCAGTGTGTCTCGGCCGCAGACAGGTTGGTTACAGGCGCTCACCTGGCCTTCTAACCAACACACGGCCATCACTGGCACCCAGGCAGAACCGGTTTTCATCAGAAAACACAACAGATCTCCACTCCGTCTTCCAATGACGTCGCAAACGGCAGTGGTTTGGAGTAAGTAGAATGCGCGCTACAGGGCGTCTGGCTCGGAGCTTTCCTTCAAGTAACCGATTTGTAACAGTTCGTTGTGTCACTGTGGTGGCAACTGCAGCTTGAATTGCTGCCGCAGACGCGGTACGATGCGCCACGGCCATACGCCGTACACGGCGGTCTTCCCTCTCAGTAGTGCCACGTGGCCTGCCGGAACCCGGTCTTCTTGAGGCAGTACCTTCCCTTGACCACCGCTGCCAACAATCATGCACAGTGGCTACATTCCTGCCAAGTCGTTCTGCAATATTGCGGAAAGAAAATCCACCTTCTCGTAGCCCTATTACACGACCTCGTTCAAACTCCGTGAGCTGTAGATAATGGCTTCTTCGTCTTCTTTAAGGCATTCTTGACTAACATCAACACCCTACGTCGAATCTCAATGATAACTAACGCTCACGAACGTTACAGCGCGTATTTACAGCAAACCTTCTTTGCATGTTCCGAGGGGCGCTACTAGCGCCACACATATGCGCCGAGCGCGAAATTTGCATAGACGTCATATTACAGATGTACTCTCACCGCCTACCAACTGTCTTTTATCTAACACAACCCCTTCTTGGTGTTGGGATTTTTTTCCGTCAGTGTATATATAAAAGGTGTTCAGAGGAATGTGGAGCCATGCTGACTACAGTGCATCTGACAGCTGCTGGAGGGTGCGTGGTGGAGTGGAGGATCCATAAAGCGAACAACACGATCGAGGTGGTCCCACAGGTGCTCAACTGGGTTTAAGTTCGGGGAATTAGGGGGCCAGGGAAATACTTTGAATTCTTCATCGTGATCTTCCAACCACTCTCGGGCATTTCTAGATGTGTGACACGTCGCATTGTCGTTCTGGAAGATCCCAGGGAAGACAAACAGCATGTATGGGTGTGCGTGGTATGCAAGGATGGATTCATAGGGAATTCTGTCCATAGCGCCGTCCACACGTATGAGTGGACCCAGGGAATGGCACAAAATCATTCCCCAGACCGTAACGCTGTCCCCACCATATTGTGTTTTTCCAGCAATGGTTGAAAAGTGTTTGTTCTCCGATGTTTCCAGCCTTATACGCCAACGTCCATCCGTTCGATGAAGCAGAAAACGTGTCTCATCAGAGAAGGCAATCCTTTGCTTATCAGCGGAGGTCCAATTCCGATACTGCCGTGCAAAGGTAAGCCTTTTATGCCGATGCACCTTCGTTAGCATTGGTGCAGTGACCGTTCGTCTGCGTCGGAGCCCCCATACGCAGCAGGGTTAGCTGAACTCTCGTTTTAGATACACTGCTGGTAGCCCCCTGGTCCATTCGGCCAGTGAGTTGCTCCACTCTAGAGCGTCGATCGGCCCACACGCACCTTCGCAGCCGACGTTCACCTCTCACATCAATGGCACGCGGTTCTCCATAGTTTCCATGTCGCTTATTTGCAATGGTGCCATTTCTTCAATCACGATACAATTTAACTACAGAAGCACGTGAACAGTTCACAAACTGCGCTGTTTCGGAAATACTTCCACCCTTGACCCGAAAGCCAATAATCATCCCTTTTTGCAAATCTGATAAATCGCTCCTTTTATCCGTGTCAGCAACGAGTGATGTTTTCAGAATGCCTACAGCACATCTTATATACTCTCCAAGTCAGATGGCGACACGTGCCTTCTTTCATTGGCTACGTGCTGTTGACATCAAAAGTAGGTCACAACTGTGTATATATATATACGAATATACTGTATATATAGTCGTATCAGAACAATATTACCACCCCCGGAATCATAGTGTACCTGCCCGGGTGCGTCTCTGAGTTATCTTCCTGAAAGATAAAATTCCGCAAACCCATGTCTTGCGCAGATAGTAGCAGTTTGCACTCCAAAATATCCACATATTTCGATCCATTCAATGTGCCACCAACAATGTGCAGACGGCCAGCGCCACTGGGTGAAATACAGGACTATTACATCACTGAATGTGGGTGCTTGATTGTTGGCTGGGTGCAGCATGGCTTATATCTTTCACCAGCCCGACTACGTACATAATTATTTCCATTATTAGCGGGAATAGTAGCAGTTGTTTCATCATTGAAAATAACATCTTTCCCTTCATCAACAGCCCCATTCTTGTGTGTCTTGGCCCAAGCAATTTTTTTAAGCCGTTGTTGTTCAGAAAGGAAAGGTTTTCGTGCAGCTTTTGTGCAGTCAGTCCATTTTCTTGTAGCCTACGACGAACTGTACGGTGCAGATGCAATAATGCCTATTTCATTCTCCCAACGATTTCTTAAATCAGTGGCTGTTTTAAACCTTGATTTTGAGGAACGACGAATCAACATGCGATCATAACGTTCAGTACACAGCCTTGGTCGACCGGTTCTTTTTCTGTTTCCCACACGTCCAGTTTTCTGCAACTCTTTTAATGGTGCGCAAGACAGTGGAATAATCAGAGCCACATTTAACAGCAATTGTACAACTACTGAATCCAAGTTTATGCAGCCGCCCCGGTGGCGCAGTGGTCTAAGCGGTGGCCTCTGATCATTCGTCCGAACGGGGTCCGGGTTCGAATCCCGGTGAGGCATGGATGTTGTGTTTGTCTTACGGGACTGGCTCTCTCCCTTCCCTGGAACCAGTGACCCTAAATTAGGGACGGGCGACTGCTTATAGCCCATTGAGTTGCTCACGGTGGTCGTTAAAATTTCAATAAAAAAAAAAGTTTATGCAAAGTAATCATTTTCGTCCTGGTTTGAAGAGGCAGGACTAATTTTCGGGTCTTTGACATTCCGAAATTCAAATATCACCGGGAATTCTGCATAAACTTCCGTCAACTGACTACTAGCAGCTGCGTTCTAAGTCGGCAGACGATTCTACATCCTTTTATATTTCGCTAGCGGAAGTCGGAGAAAGCTATATTGGATTAGAGTGGCGCGAACGCTTTTTCAGAACAGGATTTGTGTTTCTTTACTTGCACATGTTTGCTTGTAACTTCACTTGTGTTACTGTTATTAACATTCTGTAAACATATTTGAGTTCAGCATAAAATTTCCTTTAAAATGATGTATAATATGTATTCCTGACTTTACCATTACGTTGTATAAGTTGACTTCAAAAATCAAAAAATGATTTTTGGTCTATTGGCGCAGGACTTTTGGCCACACTTGTACATTGTATATGCAACATTATGGCAACAAATCGATGAAAGCTCTTTCTGGACCGAAAGTTTAATGCTCCAGTCCATAAAACGAAGTCCGTGCAGAATGGGTATTATAAGATGGTCGTGCAAGAACTTGACTGGGCACGGACCCCCCACACCTTTGGGATGAATTGGAACGTTGGCTGAAAGCCATGCCGAACCCTCCAACATAGGAGATCGACCTGACCAATTCTCTTGTGGCAGAGTGGAGGGCAATTCTCGCAGTAACGTTCCAAAATGTATAATGGAAAGTATTGCAGCAGAGTAGAGGCTTTGATGACAGGAAAGGCAAGTATCGTCTGGACAGGTTGCAATATTCATCACTTCACTGAGATTCGTGATTTTTTGATATCTAGCATTTTTACTTAGTGGTAAACTATTTACTTAAAGAGGGTAACCCATTAAATTGTTGTGGTTTGAAATGTACACACTTAGCTGGTCCTTCCTGTTGATTCGCGATTAAGCTTTCCAGGGTCCTGACCAACCTTTGTATATTTTGGAACTCTTTGGCCAAAGTGCGTCAGTTATTCTGAATAAATTAACGAACAAGCAGTACCTCACGGGTATTACCAGATATTGCGCCTTGTACTGCACTCTCCGTTAAAAGAGACAAAGTGATTGTACTTTTTAGCAATAACTTACTTCAACAACTATTGGATATGTGCATTTTTTAACGATTCGGTATTTTTATTGAAAAGTAAACGTGTTGCATTATAAACCAAGGAATATGTTTAATTCAATTGCGACGACCTGTTTTTTTTTTAAGCATCAACTCGTCACGGTTTAACAATTTTGGAAAATTGTCCGACTGTGATCTCAGATTAGGCATTAGTACAGAAAGAAGTCTTTGTCTTGAGGAATAAAATAAAATAAAAAAAAGCGACGATATTTTTTTATTGGGGGGGGGGGTAACGACCACTGTGAGCAACTCAGTGGACTATAAGTAGTCGCACGCCCCTATTTTAGAGCCACTGGTTCCAGGGAAGGGAGTCAGCCAATGTCTTAAGGCAAGCACAACATCCATGCCTCAGGAATACAAAAAAATAAAAAAAGCAACGATATTTTTTTATTTGGGGGGGGGGGTTAACGACCACCGTGAGGCAACTCAGTGGACTATAAGTAGTCGCACGTCCCTATTTTAGAGCCACTGGTTCCAGGGAAGGGAGTCAGCCAATGTCTTAAGGCAAGCACAACATCCATGCCTCAGGAATACAAAAAAATAAAAAAAGCAACGATATTTTTTTATTTGGGGGGGGGTTAACGACCACCGTGAGGCAACTCAGTGGACTATAAGTAGTCGCACGTCCCTATTTTAGAGCCACTGGTTCCAATGAAGGGAGTCAGCCAATGTCTTAAGGCAAGCACAACATCAATGCCTCAGGAATAAAAAAAAAAAAAAAATAAAAAAAGCAACGATATTTTTTTTATTTCGGGGGGGGGGGGGGTGTTAACGACCACCGTGAGCAACTCAGTGGACTATAAGTAGTCGCATGTCCCTATTTTGGAGCCACTGGTTCCAGGGAAGGGAGTCAGCCAATGTCTTAAGACAAGCACAACATCGATGCCTCACCGGGATTCGAACCCGGACGAATGGTCACAAGCCAGCGCTTAGACCTCTGCGTCACCGTGGCTGCCAAAAAGCGAGAAATAAAGTAATGGGTTCTACGGTTCCAATTTCTTCATTGAAGTGCTCTCCGTATCACTTTGGCATATGCTTAAGTCTTCTCTTACGTGCGGTTTCTTGGTTTGTGTTGGAAGTACGTGATTAAACTTCGTATGGTTACAGAAGTAAACATTTTAAAATGTATTTATAAGTCCTGAATTTTTAAACCAATATGTATACATGTTTTTTAAATAAATTTAAATTTCTTCAGAATAATACATTTGAGGCGTCTCGTCAAATGGCGTACTTGTAACTTAGAATCCGATGACATGATTTTTGCAAAAGCTCACTTGTTTTAGTTGTGTGCGTTATTTATATTGCTGCTGAATGAATATTATTTCATTCTGATGGCTGCTAGACTTCTGTGAAGAACGAGGCTTGAAAAAAAGTAAATGCTTTATCAAAAGTACATGGAATTTTACGAAATTTTTTCGAAGATTACAGAAAAGGACTCACTGCCGAATGCGATCTAGCGATCGTAAACAACCCTGGAAGCGGACTTTTTGGAGCCCACTGTTTGGGAAAAATTATCAAGATACCACAACTCTAAAATTAACGATATGTCAACATCGCTATTCCTCATCATGAATGAAATCGGGGATTACACCTTATAATCGAAAACTTGAGACCTGGTCGTTCTGGGTGGTGTAGTGGTTAGCATATCCGGGAGCTATCTGGGAGACGCGGGTTCGATTGCCGCTCTAAGACGGCGAATTTTTCAAGTTTTTTGGATATTATCTGACTTAACATCCTTGTCACAATTACCCTCAAAAACGGATTGTGATCTTCAAAATTTTAATCGCTATTGCTGTTTTAACGTCTTTTCAACACAAGTCTACAAATTACCAGTGTTTTTATTGAGGCAACAATATTTTAGGTATTTTTCTGGGCTGCAGCATAATATACAAGGTTTGTCCGGAAAGTAATGAGACCACTTTTCCTGGTTCAATCAGAAGGGCCGGAGGGCGGAGTCTCCGGGCGTGACGAGTGGCTGGGTATGTTAGGTAAACGATCAATGTCTCATCAGTTGGCTCTGAGCTTTTACAGAGTGAGGATCACTTGCGAAGTGGACAGCCGTGTGAGGGTCGCGTAACGGTCAAAATGCAGAAGAGTGTCGAACAGCGATACACAGTAAAGTTTTGTGTTAAACTTGAAAACTTCTCTACCGAGACGCTTGATATGATACAGAAAGCCTACGGGAAGGATGCTTTATTGAAAGCACAAGTGTTTCGGTGGCACAAAACGTTCACAGAGGGAAGAAAACGTCGAGGATGAGCCACGCCCAAGGCGCTCTTCAACGTCTCACGCTTCAGACAATGTGGAAAAGGTGAAAGCGGTTTTGGACTCTGACCGACGTCTGAGTGTTAGATTGGTCGCAGAGCACGTGGGACTCGCGAAATCCATTGTGCCTGAAATCATCACGCAAGAACTGCAGATGCGGAAAGTTTGCGCCAAATTGGTTCCTAAAGTTTTGACCGATGAACAGTGGAACAACCGTGTGTTGATTTCTCGTGAGCTTGTGGACTGTATGAGAAGTGAACCTGTTTTTTTGGAGAAAGTGACAACAGGTGATGAAACGTGTGTCTTTGAGTACGATCCGGAGACGAAAAGACAGAGCTCAGGGTGGCACACTCTCGGGTCTCCTCGACCAAAGAAAGCTCGAATGTGCAAATCGAAGCTCATTGTTTTCCGTGACTGTAAAGGCGTTGTCCATGAGGAGTTCGTACCACTCGAACAAACGGTCAACGCTGCATTTTAAGTGGAAGTGCTTCAACGGCTGAAGAACAGAGTTGCGCGCGTCCGCCCGGAGATCATCAACACTTGGGTTCTTCACTACGGTAATACGCCGAGACATGCGTCGCTGAGAGTGAGAGAGTTTCTGGCGAAGTGGCAACGCTGCCTCAACCTCCCTACAGCCCAGACTTGGTCCCGGCTGACTTCTTTTGTTTCCCCGGCTCAAATCCAGCCTGAAAGGACAGCATTTTGAAACTGTTACAAACGTGCAAACTGCCGCGACGAGTGCTTTGAAAGCGATCCTTGTTCCCGACTTCCAGGCAAGCTACGCGGCGTGGCAGAACCGCTGGCAGCGGTGTATTGATGTTTAAGGATGTTATTTCGAGGAATTTTAAGGTTATGTAAGTATAACTTTAATTAAACGTCAGTTATTGAATGAGTCTCATTACTTTCCGGACAGACCTTGTATTCCTGTAAATTTAACATAAAAAAAGCTTTACTTCCGTTGCTGAAGCAATAGACAGAGTATACACGGTCGTATCAGCATAATATGACCACCTACCTAATAATGGGAAAAACCTCCCTTTGCCCCTATGACAGCGTCGAGACGGCGTGGCATGGACGGAATGAGGCCCTGGAAGCTTGCCCGAGGAACACGTGCCCATTCGCACTGCAGCCGAGCAGGGTAGTCCCAAGGATGACGTAGCTGTGAGTCGGCATGCCGAACCTCTCGATGCAAATAGTCCTACAAGTGATCTATTGGGATTGAGGTCGGACGATTTCGCCGGCCAAGGGAGAACGGAGACATCGCTGTCGTGTTCCTGGTATCAGTCAGTCACCCCTTTAGCGACGTGTTAGGGCGCATTGTTCTGTTGGTAGGCACCATCACCACCAGGGTAAAAGTCAAACATGAAGGGATGCATGTGGTCAGCGAAGATAGACAGGTAGCCATTGGCGTTCAGGGATACATCCAATGGTACCAACGCTCCCATGTCATACCAGGAAAACGTACCCTATACATGCGCACACCGCCACCTCTGGCCTGTACTTGACCGACAAGGTATCTGACGCCGCATCCGTCACTGCCCGTCACTTCTGTTTAGTATCAACCACGATTCATCGGAGAAGGCAACCTTTTCCCAATCTTCCACTGTCCAATGACGATAGTCCTACGTGAACTGCAAGCGTCGTTGCCGATGGACCTGGGTTAACATAGGCGTCTTGACGCAGCGTCGACTCCGAAGACCCATGCGTAACAGGATTCGCTGTACTGTTATCGGGGATACATGCCTGGGTGTCCCAGTTTTCATGCGCGTGGTCAATTGCAGCACTGTTGTTCGTCGATTGCCTTTTACCAGTCGACGGCTCTACAGTTTTGACGTCGGGTGGGTACTCGGTGTGTGCCACCGGTCGATTCTTGGTACACCCATACTACAGCACCTCGCGAAAAACCCCACAGAGTCTGCCGTTTTCGATATGCATCCACCCTTGTCACGGTAGCCGATGATCATTCCTTTTTGAAGGTCCGTCAGATCACTACCTCTGCCCATTGTGCTCACGTCACGCACTATGGCTAATCCGTCCTGGCCGGCCGCTTGTATCTCTGTGTGGTCGACCTTGTCACGTGCACTCTGTAACGCGCATGGCCGGGTACACTGTGATTCTTGGGGTAGTTATAATATTGTGATACAACCGTGTATATTCTATGAGAGAGAATGTCGAAGTTTTTATTCCACTCTTGCGAATTTCATTGCGATAGCTGTATAAGAAGTTGTAAATGTTCCTTCATTTTTAGAGGGAAGAGAAATCCAAATGTGCCCGACTTTTTGTTTCTCGAGGTCTACTGACATAAACAGAAGGATTACGAAAAATTAAAAATGCCGAGAATTGCAAGAATTTTAGTGCAAATATATAAAGTGCGGAAATTCATGTTCGTTTAATTACTTTCAGATGTAAAAAACAATCTTGCTGAAATAGACTTTTTGTAACATTTGCAGAAATCTTGCTGTAGCTCAAAAGTTAGTATGTATAAGGACCCCAAAAAGTAGCAAACCAAATGCAGATTCCGATACAGAAACTGCGAAAATAAATGAAATCAAATACGTACATGTACTTCGTGCAACTCAAAACTTTTACCTAAGGAGAACCTCAACGCTTTAAAGTATACAACGAATTTCAAGTTTCTATCCCAGATTTAAAGTGGCGAATGTATTGTTTTTATTGATTAGATGCTGTTACATTATAATACAAGGTGGTCGAAAAGTCCCCTAGGAGTTTCGATTGACAACTCTACAAAAACGAACAGATCTACAGCAATACGGTTTGCGGCAATTGAAAGAGTAAATATTCGAGTTTTGAACGCCATCTTTTTCCAACAGATAGCGTTAGGTGCTCGCAAATACAGACGCCGACTGCAAGACAACTGAAAATGTCGTCGCCGCTGGAGAAAGCAATGTGCGTGCTTTGATTTTTTTAGACGAAGTCTGTGATTACGGTACAAAGAAATTACCGTCGGACATATGGAAAAGAATTTCTTCTGCCACGCTCTCATACTTAAATCACCGAGTGATTTAAGTATGAGAGCGTGGCAGTAGAAATTCTTTCATACTGGTAGCGTCCAGGACTGGCAAAGAAGTGGCAGATCCCCTGTCAGTGAAGACACTGTGCAGAGCATACGGTTTTCGCTCGTAGTCCTAGCAAGTCCACAAGAAGGGCCTCTTTACAACAGAATGTTCCGCGATCCACATTGATGGGAGTGCTTCACAAACGCCTGAAACTAACTGCATACAAAGTGCAACTCCCACACCAGATTAAACCGAACGATGCACCTCAGCGCGTAGCATTTGCTATGGATATGTTGGAGCGCCTGGAAGTTGATGAAAGTTTCCTACGCAGTATAATGTTCTCGGATGAGGCAACCTTTTACGTGCACGGAAAAGTCAATACTCGGAACGTTCGTAAATGGGGTAGTGAAAACCCACATTCAGTCAGGGAGCACGTCGCGCACAGTCCAAAGGTGAATGTTCGGTGTGGGCTCATGCATAATCGTGTAGTTGGGCCAGTCTTCTTCTCCGAGCCCACAGTGCAAATGAATAATTACCTGAACATGCTTTAGAACTTTGCGCTTCCTCAACTACAAGATTTGCAACCAAACGTCATACTGCAACAAGATGGCGTTCCCCCACATTGGGGACTTGACGTTCGTGAATACCTGAACTGTGAGTTTCCCGACAGATGGATTAGCGGAGATGGTCCCATTCCTTGGCCATCCCGGTCCCCGGATATCACTCCTTTAGACTTCTTGCTCTGGGGCCATGTCAAGGACATGGTTTACCAGGAAAGATTAAGCAGTCTTCAGGAGCTCAAACAGCGCATTACAGCAGTGTTTGATAGAATCGATCCTGACATGTTGGAGCGCACATGGCAAGAAATTGAATACCGACTAGATGTGTTACGTGCCACTTATGTAGAGGTGTATTAAGGTAAGATTATTAAACTCGAATTATTACTCTTTCAAGTGCCGCAAACCGCATTGCTGTAGATCTGTTCGTTTTTGTACAGTTGTCAATAGAAATCCCTAGGGGACTTTTCGACCACCCTGTATGTTTGGTTATATGGATTATTCAACTGCAACCAGCGAAACAGAAAATCAGACGAAAGGGATGGAGCTTAAATTAGAAAGTCTCTTAGTTCGTCGAAACATTTGATACCCTTTTTTCTTTATTGTCTTTTCCAAGAAGTCAAAATGTTAAATAAACTTTGCCTTTTCAGCATAACTCTAGCATAAGCCTGGAATAAGGTGTCCCACTGGGAATTTTCCCGCTATCCCGGAGGTCCAGTTCGCGCCTGCTCACAGCAGCCCAGGTGATCGAGTGATTAAATGCGTGGGTTTCAGGCCAACCGTCTGAAATGGAGGAGTTCCGGATGTGGCATGGGTGGTGCGTCTGTCCTACGGCGTTGATTCGCTTCCTTCCGGGAGCTAGTTCTCCCAAATTTCGGACGGGCGACTGCTTGTAAGCTTTGATTCTCACGGTGGTCGTTAAACTCCGAAAAACCGCCATGGTGACCAAGTGTCCTGGGACGCTATCTTCTGACTTTTCATCAGAGATGGGCCCTGGTCATAGCCAACGAGAGTCTGAAGACCAGGGCGGCTTTTTGTGATGTCAGCAGCACCGTCCTTTGTTATACAAAGCACTGCGACTTTTGGGAAGATTATTACTTAACTGCGCTAACAGTTTCGCTTACGGATCAACAGGAAAACAAATGTAATCTTTAAGTTAACTGATGACGCTGATAATGTCGCTAAAGCTGCACATTTCTGCAAGGCTTACATGATTACTTTTGTTGTCACAATTTCAAGAATGCCGCTGAACTCAAAGTGAAGCCACCGAAAAAAATAAATATATAATTCACCCAAATCACACACTCAGTCACACTGACATAACACAATTTTAAAAGAAAACTAAAAAAAAATTATGTGCTGATGGAGGGGGGTAAGAGCCTCGAGCATCACTCTCGATGGCATCCCAGATGTGCTCGATTGGATTGAGGTCAGGTGACCTAGCTGGCCAAGGAAGCGAGGTCACGTCGGTGGAGTGTTCATCCAACCATTCGGATACTATTCGGGAGCGATGGCACGGTGCATTGTCTTGTTGCAAGATGAGGTCCTCAGTGGGATGTTGAAGACGCACAAACGAGAGCAAATGGTCTTCCAGGATATCCCGGTAACGTTTACCTGTGAGGGACGATGTCACACTTACCAGGGGTCCCATTTCAGTCCACGTAAACAGTTTCTAGAGGAGAATGCCACCGCCACCAGCTTGAAGAGTACCCTGCTGCCAAGAAGGATCCATCGCTTCATGTGGTTTACGCCGTACCCATGTCCTGCCATCCGCATGTACCAACGTGAATCTCGACTCATCAGTCCAGGCAACATTTTTTCACATGTCTAGGGTCCAGTGGCGATGTTCCCGCGCCAATGTTAACCTTTGCACCCTGTGATGTGTGGTCAGCAGCGTTACCCTCGTGGGACGATGGCATTTGTACCCCATAGCGAGGAGATGGTTCTGGATGGTGTGGCTGCTTACACGTTTTTGTTCACCAGCGCTAAATTTCCGAGTGATTTCTTGCACTGTGGCCCGTCTATCCGCTGTTACAATGCGAGCTAGCCGATGATGACCCCGCTCTTCCACGCGCTGTTGTCCACTGCAGTTGGCCCTTGCAGGGATGGTTTTACCGGATTCGATGTACTCACTGTGCACCCGTGACACAGTGCCTCGTGAAAATCCCAGTGCCTGCACGACTTCCGAGATGGAGTGACCCATTCGTCGGGCCCCGACAATTTGCCCACGATCAAATGCGCTTAGATCCTTCGTCTTACCCATACTGCGTCCGACTCTAACTGATTTCCGTCGCATCACTCCTTATATTGTCGGATCGCTGCATACGTCATGTCGTTTCCGTTTACAGGGCCTCCCACAGCGCCACATTTGCATAACGCCAGATGTCTCTAATTCAATTGCTCTTCAGTGTATATACATAGGAAGTTTAATAGGCTTCTGAAAATTTGAATGACTTACGTTTTCTTGAATCACGATCTAAACAAACTTTTTGGAGTTTAAAATGTTCTGATCTTTGTTCCAAAAAGACATGGTTTCAGTAACAAAACAAAAGTTGTATTATCGTGAACTACTTTTTTCACGTTGGCTGTGATCAGGCTGTGGGTAAACAAAGCGGAACGATACACGGGAATTCGGAAACTACTTGAAAGCGCTCCGATTCGGTAGCACCAAGGAGGTTAGAATAGATGGAGAAAGGACCAGCCGTTCCCCTCGTGTAATTAAAGTTAAGCCACTGGAACGTCACGTTCATGACGTCACAGCCAATCACATCCTCTGCCACCATGTTGGTGAAACGTGTGACACAAGTCGCAGCCAATCACAGTCTCCGCCGCCATGTTGGGGAGACGTTTGAGCATTAAAGTCGTCTGCCCAAATTGCTTCAAGTTTGCGACGTCATCGTTACTCCATCTATTCTAACCTCCTTGGGTAGCACCACAGCCTAAAAATTGAACAACCATGAGGTACACTGAATAACAAGTTCTCTGGAAAAACAGGGAGCAATGCACTTCCCCGACTTTAAGCATTTTTTAGAATGTGCGGGAGATAAGGGGTGAGCCATAGAAGGGACGTTGGTCGTGACGTAGCAGCTTTGGCCACGCCCCAGTTGTACAGGTCCGCACAGGCTTTCATTTATCTCGTTGGCCACGCCCTAGTTCGGTTTGTAGCCGCGGGTGGCCTAGTGGTCAACGTTCGTGATTGCCACGGAGAAGACCTCGGGTTCGATCGTAGGCAGGTACAAACCCTCTAACCACTAAATATCTGCAGTGCGTCTGATGGGCACGTTACGCCGTCGGGCTCCGGGTACCGGCCTCCCGGTAATAAATAAGAGCGTCTTTCTACCTCGCTTCCGTGTGACTTTCCTATCGGGCAATGTAGTCCAAATCTTCTAGCTTCCTATTTCTAAGGGTTGTTTAAGACCTGGGGTCCTTCCTTCTTAAAATCCTCTAATCTGGTCTGATCTGGTTCGAGTCCCAGATGAAGCATTGGTGATGTGCTTGTTTGATGGAGCTGGTTCTGCTCCTTCATTGGAACCAGTGCTCCTTAATTTAGACGGGCGACTGCTTACAACCCTTAGAGTTGTTCATGGTGGTCGTTAAACCCCGGGCGAGGGAGGAGGCGTCAGAAACTCCAAAAGAGAGAGAGAGAGAGAGAGAGAGAGAAAGGGCTCTCGTGTTTGAACCCATTTGTGAAAATAAACGCTTTTTTGCTGGTGGTGGGATTCGAAACCTCATCTTCTTCCTGCGAAGCTAGTTATTCTCCCGACAATTTTTGGTTTATTAGTCAAACTTGCCATTCTGACTTTTGCGCGACCTCAGTGGTACGTCATATAAACTATATTATCAAAAGTATTCGGACGCCACAATGTTTTGGGACAAATGATTGAAGACTGCAGTGTGCTAAACAAGTTCAACACAGGTAGTGACCATAGATTGGTGAGATGTAAGATGCACCTCAACACTAAACTTGAACGTGGCAAGCTCATAGGACAAACAAAATCTATTGACATAACCAACCTTAAAAAACACCATAATACCTTCAAGTTAGAACTGAAGAACAGGTTCTCTGCTTTAGAAGGCCTAACATCGGAAGAAGTGGACATCTCTGAAGTTAACAGAAAAGTAACAAAAGCTCTTATGGAAACAGCAACAAAATTAGCTGGGTCTAAGAACAAGTTGCATGTGAACAAATTATCAGGAAAAACGAAAATGTTGATGCAAAAAAGAAGAGAGATGAGGACAACTAAAGAAGATGTGACTTCCAAAGTGGAATATATAGAGCTATGCAAGACAGTAAGAAAAAGTATCACTGAAGACGTAAGGAAATTCAACTGTGAACTAGTGAGGAAAGCAATTGAAAACAACCAAAGCCTAAAGATAGCAAATAGACATCTCAGTAAGGGAAGAAAACAGATTATGGCACTGAGAAAAGAAGATGGTTCTGTAACAAGAAATAGAGGCGAAATTTTGACAAGAGTGAAAGATTTCTACTCCAAATTATATGAAAGGGATGATACATGTACTCCAGACATCATGAAAGGTACCAGAGTTCTTCCAGTCCTCCCAGCAGAAGTTGCTCATGCAATCAAGAACATGAAGCGGGGGAAAGCTCCAGGAGAAGATGGAATTACTGTAGACATCATACAAGAAGCAAGTGGAGAAATCGAAACAGTACTCGCCCAAATTTTCACTCGATGCCTTAATGAAGGAAAGATTCCTGAGGATTGGAACACCGCTACAATGATCCTGCTACATAAGAAAGGGGACATTGAGGATCTCGGAAACTACAGACCTATCAGCCTCCTATCAGTAGTTTATAAAATCTTCACTAAAGTTCTTTCACACCGCTTGAAGGTAACACTGGACATGGCTCAACCGAGAGAACAAGCTGGATTCAGGAGTGGCTACAGCACAATAGATCATATCCACGTGCTGAGAGAACTAATTGAAAGAGCGAGGGAATATGAACTTCCATTGTGCATGGCTTTTATCGATTATGAAAAAGCCTTTGATTCGGTGAAACCATCAGCAGTTACAATGGCTCTGAAAACCTGCGGTATTGAAGATGCATACATTAATATTATTAATAACATCTATGAAAATGCAAGTGCAAAGATTAGGCTGTTTGAAAATACAACACACATAAAAATTGGAAAGGGAGTGAGACAAGGTGACACCATATCTCCGAAGCTCTTTAATGCCACATTGGAGGGTGTTTTTCAGTCACTGAGCTGGGAAAACAAGGGGATAAAGATTAATGGAGATTATCTAACCCACCTTCGTTTTGCTGATGACGTAGTCATTTTTGCAACTACCCCATCAGAGCTGCAGAGTATGATCCAGGAACTTGCTGACAAGAGTAAAGAAGTGGGATTAAAAATGAACTTTCAGAAGACAAAAGTGATGTTCAATGCTTTTACAAGAAATGAAGATTTATCGATTGATGGAGAAAAGCTGGAGATAACAGACACGTACGTTTATCTTGGACAGCAGATATCAAGTGAGGGTCACATTGATGAAGAAATTAATCGGCGTACAAAACTTGCCTGGAGAGCTTTTGGAAGAAACAGCATAATTTTCAAGAGCAATATGCCATTATGTCTTAAAAGAAAAGTGTTTGATCAATGCATCCTTCCAGTGCTTACGTATGGTGCAGAGACGTGGACCTTAACTAAAAGAGACATACAAAGGCTGCAGACAACTCAAAGAAGCATGGAGAGGTGCATGCTTGGTGTAACCAGGAGAGATAAGAAGAGGAACTCGTGGATCCGAAAAATGACAAGAGTGGAAGACATCATGATCAGAGTTAAATCCCTGAAATGGCAATGGGCTGGACATACTGCCAGAAGGACAGATCATCGATGGACAGCTGAAATTTTAGATTGGATTCCAAGGGACAGGAAAAGACCCAGAAGAAGACCACATGGGAGATGGGTGGATGAAATTCGAAAGTATGCAGGGGTGACATGGAGGAGACTGGCACAAGACAGACCGTTGTGGAGGAAACTTGGGGAGACCTTCGTCCAGCAGTGGATTGATAATGGTTGACAATGATGATGATGATGATGATTTAGGATATTTTTATGTTTTGGACAATGTTTTGGGACAAATGATTTTTGGGACAATGTTTTGGGACAATTATCGTAATTAGTAATTAGTCCGTCCACCTTTTGCTTGTATGACGCCGCAACACATCGAGGCACAATGTCAACCGATTTCTTGTAGGTCTCGACAGGAATAGCTTGCCATTCGTCCTGCAAAGCTGCTGCCAGAGTGAAAGCAAAGACTGTCGTTGTGGTGGATTTCGTATCCGTCGCTCCAGTTCATCGGAGAAGTGTTCTATATGATTAAGATTCTGGGCAGGCCAATTTAACAATTACACTTCATTTTCAAGAAACCAGTCATAACTCGCAGTGGCAGGGTGCTGTAGAGGTCTGCACGGGCCTTAATTTGGAAAGCCCGTCCCGGTCCAAGCCCGCACGTCCAAAGCCCGGCTCGTTTCAACTTTTTAAATTAAATCCCGGCCCATATATTTCTCCTGTTTCCAAAGCGCGGGCTGGCCCGTAAAAACTAAAAAATATCGCATGCAAAGGGCAATTTCCATGCCTTTCAAATTTTCTGGGTTTTCATATTATCATTCTCTACCGCCGGACCCGGAAATATCCTTGGGGATAAGGAGGGTGGGATGGGGGTGGGGGTTAATTCGAAAAGTACAAAATATCCAGAATTATAGCCCACTTATTGCTCATGCTGGTCGTTAAACCTCCAATAAAAAAAAAGTTGTCTGCAAGCACATATTCTCCGGAAGCGATTTTTTCGCGAAAATCTTTCGCTTTCTTAAACTCCATGATAAGTATGGAAGAGTATTTATCAGCAACACTGAACTGAACATATGCTAAGGGAAAACAACGACAGACTGCCCAGTTAGCCAGTGTCACAGAAGTTTTAAAAAACGGCTGCCTGGGAGTACAAATGGGGAAAATACGGCACAGATTTATACACAGAAGTATGTTTCTCCCAGCCTATTTCTCCCGTGCGATTTAAGACAACTTAAAAACTTTTCGCATATCTAGAGAACAAAGTGCCGCCGACCAGAACAATAAAAAAGATCGTCTGCGAGCGGGTGGCTCGGTTTAGAAATGCTGCAGTTAATAGCCTGCCCTGAAGCATGAGAGGAAGGTGAAAGTTAGAGAGAGAGAGAGAGAGAGAGAGAGAGAGAGAGAGAGAGAGAAGGGACCACATTCACATTGAAAAACTAAGGGATCTGACCCACTCCAGTTGTTTTGTAGTAGGGGAGGATGTCGTAAAACTTCTATTTTTTTCCATCAGCGGAAATTATTCAATCATATCCTGCTGCTGTATGTTACGAGCTTTCCAAACGAGAAAGGCACCGTACAGCGATTGTTTTGCCCATAAAAAAAAAAAAAAAAAACCCCTGCTCGGCCCGTGTCTGTTTTACATTAAATATTGAAGGCCCGGCAGATTTTCCCAACTTACAAATGAGCAAAGGCCCGTGTCCGGGCAGAACTCTAGGGTGCTGGTTCGCGTTGGGAGAGACACAGAGGTCACTTTCATAATACTGCCACATTGTTGGTAGGACAGAATTATCCAGAACTATAGAGTTCATAGTTTGTGATGGAATAACCAACGGACCGAGTCCCATTCATGAAAAATAACTCCATAGCATGGCGGAGCGACGACCGAACTTAACATTTTGAAGTACACAGTCCGACAAAAATCATTCGCCGGGCTGTCTTGAAATCTAAACACGCACATCAGACTAGAAGAGTGAAAAGTGTGATTCATCACTCCAAACAGCCTTCCAGTCGCCCACGGTCCAGGAACGACGGGAGACACACACCATTCCAAGCAGCACTTTGCATTCACGGTAGTGATGTGTGGCTTGTGTTTCTCTACTCTACCATAATAACCCACACTATGCAACTCTGCTAATAGTTATGGTACTAACCGAGCCATTGCAAACATTTCCTACTTCAGCAGCGATGGAGATGGCAGAGGAAGAATGGGATTTCTTAACATTTCTTACTATGGATTTTTTGTCACGTTTCGTCATTTTGTGCGGCCTTATTGAAACTTTTTTTGCTGTAGTTGCACAGTCCTGCTTAAATCTCTTCACGATATCATTGACAGTCGATTTTGGTATGTTTAGTTTAGTTGCACTCCATATGGAAACGTTACTCAAAGGACAACCTATGACCAGCCCACGCTGGAATTCGGAAAGTTCACATCCATTGGGCATATCCGCTTCAAAGTCACTGATAACACGATCATAGATCATATGTAGAGGATTTTTTAGGAAGGGAGTGTCTGAACCCAGGTCTTAAACAACCCTTAGAAACAGGAAGCTATGAGATGTGCGCTAGAGTGCCCGATAGGAAAGTGACACGGAAGCGAGGAAGAAAGGGGGAGAAAGACGCCCTTATTTATTACCAGGGGGCCAGTACACGGGGTGCGACGGCTTAACGTGCCCATCCGCCGCACGGCGGGTATTTAGTGGTTCAAACCTGCCCAGGATCGAACCTGAGGTTATCTCCATGGCAGTCACGAACGCTGACCCCTAGGCCACCCGCGGCCCACTGATAACACGACAGAACATCGCAGCTTTATATACGTATCTCCCCACTCACAGCGCAGCTTCCTGCACATGCGTTCTATGTACTTATGCAAATATTTGGTGGTGTCCGAATGCTTTTGATAATATAATGTATATCCCCCTCGTTGAGAAAGGGCTGGGACGGAATCGTAGGTTTCCGAGTCAGCCGGTAAACCACGCTTGAAGGAGAGATCACTGTAGAAGAATGAATTCACTTATTCCAGACAATGTGTGGAACAAATATAGCACATGTCACGTACATGTATATCCTCCCTTGAGGACGGAATCGTAGGTTTCCGGGTCAGCCGTCAAACCACGCCGAAATGAGCTCACTGTAGAAGGAATTTTAATTACTCACTTTGGAAGAAGCATCAAACATTTTACGAAGCGTAGAAGAAGGAATACTCATTAATTCCAAATGATGTGTGAAAGGAGCATCACACATTATTCTCGGATCTTACGGCCAGGCGATTCCTTCTGACATTCGGGCGCTAATATGAAAATAAACCCTTTTGCTAATAGTGGATTTCGAAACCATGTCTCCTCGCTCCGGAGCCAGTTATTCTCCCTACTGAATTAAACAGACCTTGGCTTATCGCCGTTACTTGGCTTTTTGACTTATGCGTCATCTCAGTGGTCACGCACACAATACACCAGGGAGCAGGGCCGATTGGAACGTAGGGGCAACCGAGACGGTATCCCCGTGCCCCGCGCTTTCAAGGGGCCCCTCAGTTTTAGAATGTAGGACCTTTTATATTTACTGTTATTACGTTTTTAAGTTTATGCGCCAGAGGCCCTTGCGAAAATATTTTTTGGTGTTTTGCTTGCAGTCTTCCTCAAATAGGTTATCACCCTTCGTCGTACAGATACTGAGATTCGCAGATTTCAAATTATTGTAACCAACGTAATCTTTTCTACATTCATGAAATAGCAAATTAAATTTGATCATATTGTGGCTCCCTTCTTTCATATATTCAACAATTTGTGTGTGAATCGGGTACTTAAATTAAAATAATAATAATAAAAGGACAATATCAAAGTTGTTTTTGAGTTTTATGTGAGGCCAGTTGTTCAGTGACTTTAAAACAGTACTCTAAATTTAAAAAAAAAAAAAAAACAATTTTCATATACAAGCGCGTATAAAGTAGAATAAAAAGTCACTTATTTGTCAGTTACTCCACCTTGCATCAAAATCAATCACCAACACATGTATCAGAGAAAAAAGAAGCTATTTGTATGAATTCATTTTAGTGGCATTCCTATTATTCGCTAAGCAGATTAGTTGAAGTTTTTATAAGAATCACAATATAATTTCGATCACCTCCTTTACCCTGGAAGACAATACAATCGTAAATTTTAACACTTTTGTTCTCTCTCTCTCTCTCTTCAAGATCAGTTAAAATCTCTTTTCCCTTCCGCATACAGCTTCCTTTGTTCCTGAAACTCTCGTTCGTTTTTCTTTCTCCTCGCTCTGCCTCTTTCTCTATCGCTGTCTCTCTCTCTCTTCTTGATCAGTTAAAATCTCTTCTTCTTTCCGCTCTCAGCCTCCTCTGTTTTTGGAACTCCAATTTCTCTCTCTCTCTCTCTTCATGAACAGTTAAAATATCTTTTCCCTTCCGCTTGCAGCTTCCTCTGTTTCTGAAACTCTAGTTTCTTTTTCTTTCTCTCTTTCCCTTCCGTTTGCAACTTCCCCTGTTTCTGAAACTCTAGTTTCTTTTTCTTTCTCCTCGCTATCCATCTCTTTCTCTCTCTTTTCTTGATCAGTTAAAATATCTGTTTCTTTCCGCTCTCATCCTCCTCTGTTTCTGAAGCTCTAGTTCGTTTTTCTTTCTTCTCTCTTTCTGTCTCTCCATGATCAGTTAAAATCTGTTTTCCCTTCCGCTCTTAGCTTCTTCTGTTTCTGAAACTCTAGTTTCTTTTTCTTTCTTCTCTCTTTCTCTCTCTCCATGATCAGTTAAAATCTCTTTTCCCTTCCGCTGTTAGCTTCCTCTGTTTCTGAAGCTCTAGTTTCTTTTCCTTTCTCCTCCCTCTCCCCCTTCCCCCCTCTCTCTGAACTTTCAAATCCATATTCTGTGTTTTTTTCTTTTTCTTAAGCTTAAAGCAAATACTTTAAGAAATATATATATTCTTTATAACAATTTCGAGTGAGTTATTTATGAACGACAAGTTTTTACCTAATAACGTTATTAAAATGTGAGAGCCGCCCTGGTGCGCAGTGGTCTAAGCGATGGCCTCTGATCATTCGTCCCAAAGGGGTCCGGGTTCGAATCCCGGTGAGGCATGGATGTTGTGTTTGTCTTACGGCACTGGCTCTCTCCCTTCCCAGGAACCAGTGACCCTAAATTAGGGACGGCGACTGCTTATAGCTCAATGAGTTGCTCACGGTGGTCGTTAAACCTTCAATAAAAAAAAATAAATAAATATGAGATTTATTTTCTAGAGCTCGCAATATAAATTTTGCTCAAGGGCCCCGCAAAAATACCTTCCGGCCCTGCCAAGCAATTACCGCGATCAGAAGGAATTTTGTGGTCTAAACCAAGAAGGTTAGAATAAATGGAGTAAGGATGACGTCACAAACTTGTCGCACTTTGAGCAGACGAATTTAATGCTCAAACGTCTCACCAACATGGCAGCAGAGACTGTGATTGGCCGCGACTCGTCTCAAACGTCTCACCAACATGGCGGCAGAGGCTGTGATTGTCTGTGACGTCATGATCGTGACGTTTCGGTGGCTTCACTTTGATTACACGAGGGGAATGGCTAGCCCTTACTCCAACAAACGCAGTTTGGACTAAATCGATGCTCATAGGACAAAGCGCGAAATTAAACACAATGTAGTATTAAATTAAGAGTTTAACTGTAAGTACGAGGGATGCACACTATCAACTGATTTCAGATCTTTTGCTGCAGAAACTACACAGTCGAGTTAATGTATTGTGGCTACCGCCTACTTTTGACGTCAACAGCGCTTAGCCAATGAAAGAAGGCACGCGTCGTGAGCTGTCTTGCAGGATAAATAAGGTGTGCTGTAGGCATTCTGAAAACATATAACTCATTGCTGTCATGGATAAAAGGAGCGATTTATCAGATTTGCAAGGAGGAATTATTATCGGCTTTAGGGCCAAGGGTGGCCGTATTTCTGACACAGCGCAGTTTATAAACTGTTCGCACGCTGCTGTGGTTCAAGTGTATCGTGATTGGAGAAATGGCACCATTGCGAAAAAACGAAGTGGAAACTGTGGAGCACCACGTGCCATTGATGTGAGAAGTGAACGTCGGCTGCGAAGTTGCGTGAGGGCCGATCGATACGCTACAGTGGAGCAACTTACTGGCCGAATGAATCAGGGGACTACCGGAAATGTGTCTAAAACGACAGTTCAGCGAACCATGCTGCGCATGGGGCTCCGATGCAGACGGATGGTCACTGCACCTATGATAACGAAGGTGCATCGGCAGAAAAGGCTTACCTTTGCACGGCAATATCGGAATTGAACCTCAGCTGATTAGCAAAGGATTGCCTTTTCTAATGTCACGACTTTCGGTTCATCGAACGGATGGACGTTGGCGTATAAGGCGAGAAACATCGGAGAACAAACACTTTTCAATCATTTGCTGGAAGAACACAAGCTGGTGGGGGTCAGCGTTATGGTCTGGTGAATGTTTTCGTGGCATTCCCTGGGTCCCAATCATACCTGTGGAAGGCACTATGGGCCGAATTCATTATGAATCTATCCTTACAGACTACGTACACCCATACATGCTGATTGTCTTTCCTGGGGCGGATCAGGGCTTTACGGAGGAAAGGGTTAGTCCGTCCCTTTGAGGAACTGAATGCCGACCCTTGTTTGAAAGGGTGTGTGGAAAACGGGTTGGTTACTTTTGCGCTACGTCATCGCGCTGGCCTGCTCCCTGAGCTTCGTTTGTCAACTTCCCTACAAGACCAAATTTTCCTCTGTTATGGTTTTGCACGCCCGCACCTTTTCTTGGTTTATATATAGCATTTGTTTCACGTTGTGCTTTACTTAAGTTGTACACTCAGTGTTGATTTTTATTTCCGTTTTCGTAACGAAATGTCATCATGTCACGATGTGACGTGCTTAAATACGCATATAAACACGAAAGGACAGGACATTGTTTTCCAGGTTCTTTCGTGTTTATAAGGATCTTTATCGATAAGGAACATTGTTTTCCAGGTCCTTTCGTGTTTATAAGGATCTTTATCGATAAGGAACATTGTTTTCCAGGTCCTTTCGTGTTTATAAGGATCTTTATCGATAAGGAACATTGTTTTCCAGGTCCTTTCGTGTTTATAAGGATCTTTATCTAATTCTGTTCAAGATAATTCGGTAAGACTAATATCTGTTGGCTGTTTGACAGAACCATTATGTTCTTGGGAAAATATTATTAAACAGTCTGAAAAAATTTTCTGCGCAGTTCACGACAGGACATTTAAAAAAGGGAAATGCGTTTTTAGGGAACTCATAAGTGATCTAGAAAAACGTTTCCTATCTGTCAACAAAGATGCTATTTGTCGGTTTTGTAGAATAAGAACATTTATTCGAATTCGTTTTCTGAACAGAAATTCACTATTAGTGTGGCGCAGGAAAGCTCTGCAGAAAATGAAAAACAAAATGGATTGACTCAAACGCAGTGAGAAAAACAAGCTTTTTTTTTTTTTTCATTTGGGCAATGAAGAAAACAGTTTTACATTCTGTACAATGGAAAAAACATTTTCCAGTTTGTGCAATAAGGAACATACCTTCATTTCATGAAATAAATTTTGTACGCCACTTTTTAAACGCAGTGACCTTTAACAATCATGATGGATGCAAAATGTAAGTAAATAATTTTTATTTTATACATTAGCAGAGTGTTTGAACTACTTTTGCGGAGTGTGAAGAACTCAGGAACTTTCCGTGTCTTAAAAGTTTTAAACAACTAGTGTTTGTAACAGAGAGAAAAAGCTTTTAAACCATTAAAATTTAATAAAAAAAAAAGAAAAAGAAAGACACACTGAGTTTTTTTACATTATATAGTAAGCAAAATACTTTTTAAAGAAAAAGCATTCATGACAGAGATTGTTCATTTAAAATTATCGCATTTGTACTATTACATCAAAGTTTTCTGATTTTAGGACCCAAAATCCTTAGCTGTTGTTTTCGAAAAAGACCATTTCTAATATTTGTGTGCGCATTGCAATAGATGACACACTGTAATATGTTAAATACGGTAATGACAATGACTGAAAATGCCTTTCCTATGGTGCTACTTTAGAGCACAGCCTCCCCGTGGCTTTTGGTTTCGAAGGACCAACGCGGCTACGTCATCAAGCTCGGCTGCATGTCTCAGGGGGTGAAGCGCTAAGGACTGGTCCTTTCCTCTCAAGCCCTGGGGCGAATGGTATCTTCCATCACGACAATGCGATGCGTCACACAGATAGAAATGTCCGAGAGTGGTTGGAAGAGCACGATGGAGACTTCAAAGTACTTCTCTGGCCTCCTAACTCCCCAGACATTTGAGCATTCCCAACCAATTGATCATTTCCCCAGTAGCACACTGACATTGGCAAGTGGTTGGCCCAATGTTATTTTAGTGTCAACAGCGTTGGGCGAAGGTTGTGTTGTTTATCAAAGATTGACCAACGGTTTTTCCAACCACACATGACCAACCATTTATCAACAAATGACCACTTAACGGTTGCTCGATGGTTATCCGATGGTTGTCCAACAACACATTACCAACCATGGTTGTCCAAGAACACATGATCACATTGGAAAACTGTTTGCAACAGTTTTCCAATGTAGGTCCAACCGTTGAACCAAAACATATCCAATTGTTGGCCGCCGAGTCGCCTCGTCGCTGGGCCGACCGTTGAGAGCCCACGGTTGGTCCAACATAATATTGCTATTGTGGGACCACCTCCGTCGTGTTTTCGCTCTATGGATCCTCCACAACGCACCCTCCCTCCAGCAGCTGTCAGATGCACTGCAGTCAGTCAGCATGGCTCTACATACTTGTGAACACCTTCCAGCACCCTCTTGAGTCAGTCCCAACCCGTCTAGCTGCTGTCCGCGCTGCACACGGTGGTTACTCTGGATATTAGCCGCTGGTCACAATAATGTGACTCGACCATATATTTCCCAATTTTTAAATAATTTCAGCACTTTGTTGCTTTAAGGCTATTATATTTGGCAGTCAAATGACGTTATTAATTGTCATGACTATGATTAACCTCCCGAAAATGTTCAGTTTGTCCATGGCTGGCAACTGATGTCGACATATCTGTGACAAAACATGATGATATGATGGCATTTCATATAAAGTTTTTGGAATCAAATATTAATTAATTTCGGCCTTGTTTCATTATTTTGTTTTTAAAGCTAGCACACAAACAAATGTAATCTCCGAATGCAGATCCTACAGTTTCTAAGAACCAATTGTGAGCAAATTAAGCAAATGAGAATTTTTTTTTGTTGTTGTTGTTGCTGTGGAGGAGGAATAAGAAATGGTTTATTAATTCAGATGGATATTTTTTTCCATTACGGAATACTGTGATTTGGTGTTAATTAAAAATGTTCTTATCTGGAACCAACCCTTTTTTCTCGGCTTCTTCTTACTACATACCTTCATCAAATCATAAATTACATATCTCTTGTTCGATAAAAAATCATTCCCGAAATCATTTTTTAACACTTACATTTTTTTAAAGAAATAATTAATTATGTTTTGTTTCTGTAGAACTGTGACTGCTTTTAGTTTTCAGTGTTTGCCCCAACTGGAAAATGAAAGAGCGTGAAAGAAAACTTATTTTCCGAGGACTGAAAAAAATAATTATATAAAGCTTGAAGTTTTAATAGGAAGGATTTCTCTAAAGTGTCAAAAACTTTTGACAGGTATTTAAGATATCGTTTTTCAATTAAATAACCGCATTGATTATTTTTCTTCCTAATTTGGTTTGGAATGACATGGCAACAACAACAAAGGAAACAAAAAAGAAATTCTTCAAACCATTTTATTTCATTAACTGAAAATCCAGTAGAATTTCTTTCCCAGCGAATTCTTCTTACCTTTGAGGAACAACAATAGGTGCGGGGAATTCCCGCGGAAGGAGACGCGACAGTTGGAATTTCAGGTTTAATTAAACTGACAAGTTTGTCATAGCTTTCGTCGTTTCAGCTTTGAGTTTCGCTTCATAAATTCCGAAGTGAAATTTAATTTAGCAGTTTGTCTCGCACGTATGTCTGAGCCAGCTATCGATAGAAGTCTTCTCTCATGTTCCCCCAACTTTCACATGGCACTCTTTCAATCTCTCCTTTTTTTCCCCACCCCCTTGGTTTTGTATCCCCATGTCATTCTTTGTCTGCTGAACACAACCCTATCTTTTGCCTGCTTTACTTCTCTTTTTCTTGATTGCAGATAAAATCTGTCTTTAAATTTTTCATTTTGAAGATTTCAAGTTGTATGAAGCCAAGAGCCGTTAATATTTTAAGACTTTCAACTTAAATTCTTTGCATGGACTGTGAATTCTTTCGTGGAACTGTCTCTCGGTATCCAGTGTAATATTTCAGTGGTCCAACAGCAGTAAGTATTTCTAGAAATATGTCCAACTCATTGCCGGTTCATGGATTTCACTTTGATTACCGTGTCTTGCACACTCTTGTCACAAGAAACATGTGGGTGAAAACTTTACGGAACATTGAATTACAGCGTAAAAAAATTTCTGAAATTCACAAGCCACTTTCCGTGATTTATTTCGTGAATTAACGAAGAATGTTTCTGATACTACTTTTCCCGTGAAATGGAAAAAACTGAATTTCACTTATTTTTCGTACGCCAGAAAAATTCTGAATTTCTAGAAACCTTTCCGCAATTTCTTTCTTATATTGATGGTAAATTACCGTTTTCAAGAAGTGTTAACGGAAAATTCTGAATTTTCAGAAACTTTTCCGCAATTCCTTTCTTATATTAACGGGAAAACTCCGTTCTCACTTTTTCCGTATCCATATGACGAAACATTTCCAGTAATAGGAGAGATTCACGGGAATACTTGGGGATTTGATTAACTATTAAATTTGTTTAGTCTCTCGAAGTATTTGATTTTGAAGTTCTGTAGCGAAATCGGATATTGTGGATAGTATATCGAATGAATTTTTATTACTGTGTCAACGGAGATTTCTTCTCCTTCCTCCCAATTCATGCACCAGCTATTATATTAGGTGTACAAATACGTTTTAAAGCGTTTTAAGACAACACACCATTTAATTTGAGAGAAAACAACAATGTCTTAACGAATTAAACATGTGCCGTCATTATCTATCACCTTCCGTCATCGGTCGGGCAGCTGACGGATTCCAGCCATGAAGAATACTACGACGCGATGAAGTCGTCAACACATTTTTGCACTGCGTCAGATGTCCGGAACCGTATAGCAGACAAACCATGTTGCATAGATCGGAACAAATGATAGTCTGAAGGGGTTATGTCGGGACTACACGCCGGGTGCTCCAAAACTTCCCAGCCAAGCGCCAATCACGTTTCCTTGACCGATTTCGCGACATGCGGCCTAGCGTTGTCATGCAGTAATTTCACGGAACGCAATCCTTTGCCTGTCAGTGGTCGTTTCCGACAGATTTTCTGGTTCAATCGCAGCAATTGTTGCTTGTAGCAATCACCAGTAACAGTTTGATCCTGTTCCAATAGTTTATAATACAGCACACCATTCATATCCCACCAGATGCACAGCAGAACTTTCTTGGAGCGAATATTGCGTTTTGGTGTCTAAGTCGTTGCTTCACCGGGGTTTTTTGCGCTTGGGATTGTCGTACCATATCCGCTTTTCATCACCCGTAACGATTTTCCACAGGTAAGACTTTCTGTGTTGTTTATTCAACAGATTCAAACACTTGATGACATGCTCATCCTTGTTCTTATGGCTCAGGTCATGTGGCACTAATTTTCCTTCCTTTTGAATCTTTCCCATTGCGCGTAAACGATTCGAAATGGTTTGTTGAGTTACCCCCAGTTCAGCTAGATCTTTTTGCGTTTGAGACGAATCTTCATCCAGTAATGCTTGCAATTCCTCGTGTGCAATGTTATGCGGGGCGTCGCTACTTTCCCGATCGCTATCATTAAAAATCACCTGCTTTAAACAGTCTAAACCCAAACTCACACATGCTTTTCGATTCAATATTCACCCCAAGAACAGAACAGATAAATGCACATGCTTTTGAAGCACTTTTACATTGATGAAATTTGTAACGAATGCTGTGCCGAATAAATGCAGTATCGCTTGCCATTTTCACCTACCGATGTTCAAGTGCGTTTGACTGTTGGGCAAATTTCTGTGTCACATTTTATACTCTGGACCAGTTAGGGTCACATGACAAGAACGCGGTAGAATGTCGGATATGTAAATTAGCAGTACACATCACACAGAAAACGCTTTAAAACGTATTTTTACACCTAATATATTGTGTTGGGATGTAATATATATATATATATATATATATATATATTGGGATGTAAGGTCAGGTGATGCGTAACATCACAGCCTCTCCTTGACAAATGTCAACCCCGCCTTCTCGTGGTGCATCCTGTTCCCACTAAAGGGGCTCTGACGACCGCAAATAGCGGTATAACTATACCATCGGGATCAGAGGAAATGCTATCCCACACTCACCAACCCGCTTGGCCAGCGTGGTGAGTTATGGCCAAACACCTCCAAAATGACTCTACAACATAAATCTTGGCCCTCAGTCTCCGGCAGCTGGAATGTTCCTGGCCAAGGCAGCGGCCAGTGCGACATGAAGGCAGAGGGTGCTAAGAATCCCCGGAGGACCGGACTAGGCTGCCATTTGATGCTGACCTTGGCTACCTACAACGGACGCTCCCTATCTTCTGATTCAAGGCTTCTTGAATTGGAAGAGGAACTACAAAGGATCAAGTGGGACATCGTCGGGCTAAGTGAGGTAAGGAGAAAAGGAGAAGATCTCATTGAACTGAAAAGTGGACATCTCTTCTATTATCGAGGGACAGATACTGGCAGAACTAGTGGTGTTGGATTTATAATAAACAAGAAACTGAACGATAAAGTGGTAGAAGTTGAAAGTTCCTCTGACAGAGCTGCACGACTCGTTATCCAACTATCGAGAAGATACCAGGCTCAGATTATTCAAACTTATGCACCCACCACAAGTCATCCTTAAGAAGCAATTGAAGAATTTTATGAGGAAATTCGTCATCTAAATAATAAAGGTAAGCAGCACTTGAAGATAATTATGGGAGATTTCAATGCAAAAATAGGGCACCGGCAACAGAATGAAACTTCAGTAGGTAAATTCGGTCACGGCAACAGAAACCAGCGTGGAAATACTCTCGTTGAGTTTGCAGAGGCAGAAGGATTTTTCATCTTGAATTCCTTTTTCAAGAAAAAGCCACACAGGAAATGGACATGGAGACATCCAATTGGGACGACAAGTGAAATTGATTTTATTATGTGTAACAAAATATTCGTCATCGAAGACTGCAGTGTGCTAAACAAGTTCAACACAGGTAGTGACCATAGATTGGTGAGATGTAAGATGCACCTCAACACTAAACTGGAACGTGGCAAGCTCATAAGACAAACAAAATGTATTGACATAACCAACCTTAAAAAACACCATAATACTTTCAAGTTGGAACTGAAGAACAGATTCTCTGCTTTAGATGGCCTAACATCGGAAGAAGTGGATATTTCGGAAGTTAACAGAAAAGTAACCAAAGCTCTTATGGAAACAGCAACAAAATTAGCTGGGTCTAAGAACAAGTTGCATGTAAACAAATTATCAGGAAAAACCAAAATGTTGATGCAAAAAAGAAGAGAGATGAGGACAACTAAAGAAGATGTGACTTCCAAAGTGGAATATATAGAGCTATGCAAGACAGCACGAAAAAGTATCACTGAAGACGTAAGGAAATTCAACTGTGAGCTAGTGAGGAAAGCAATTGAAAACAACCAAAGCCTAAAGATAGCAAAGGGACATCTCAGTAAGGGAAGAAAACAGATTATGGCTCTGAGAAAAGAAGATGGTTCTATAACAAGAAATAGAGGCGAAATTTTGACAAGAGTGAAAGATTTCTACTCCAAATTATATGAAAGGGATGATACATGTACTCCAGACATCATGAAAGGTACCAGAGTTCTTCCAGTCCTCCCAGCAGAAGTTGCTCATGCAATCAAGAACATGAAGCGGGGGAAAGCTCCAGGAGAAGATGGAATTACTATAGACATCATACAAGAAGCAAGTGGAGAAATTGAAACAGTACTCGCCCAAATTTTCACTCGATGCCTTAATGAAGGGAAGATTCCTGAGGATTGGAACAATGCTACAATGATCCTGCTACATAAAAAAGGTGACATTGAGGATCTCAGGAACTACAGACCTATCAGCCTCCTATCAGTGGTTTATAAAATCTTCACTAAAGTTCTTTCACACCGCTTGAAGGTAACACTGGACATGGCTCAACCGAGAGAACAAGCTGGATTCAGGAGTGGCTACAGCACAATAGATCATATCCATGTACTGAGAGAACTAATTGAAAGAGCGAGGGAATATGAACTTCCATTGTGCATGGCTTTTATCGATTATGAAAAAGCCTTTGATTCGGTGAAACCATCAGCAGTTACCACGGCTCTGAAATCCCGCGGTATTGAAGATGCATACATTAATATTATTAATAACATCTATGAAAATGCAAGTGCAAAGATTCGGCTGTTTGAAAATAAAACACACATAAAAATTGGAAAGGGAGTGAGACAAGGTGACACCATATCTCCGAAGCTCTTTAATGCCACATTGGAAAATGTCTTTCAATCACTGAACTGGGAAAACAAAGGGATAAAGATTAATGGAGATTATCTAACCCACCTTCGTTTTGCTGATGACGTAGTCATTTTTGCAACTACCCCATCAGAGCTGCAGAGTATGATCCAGGAACTTGCTGACAAGAGTAAAGAAGTGGGATTAAAAATGAACTTTCAGAAGACAAAAGTGATGTTCAATGCTTTTACAAGAAATGAAGATTTATCGATTGACGGAGAAAAGCTGGAGATAACAGACACGTACGTTTATCTTGGACAGCAGATATCAAGTGAGGGTCACATTGATGAAGAAATTAATCGGCGTACAAAACTTGCCTGGAGAGCTTTTGGAAGAAACAGCATAATTTTCAAGAGCAATATGCCATTATGTCTTAAAAGAAAAGTGTTTGATCAATGCATCCTTCCAGTGCTTACGTATGGTGCACAGACGTGGACCTTAACTAAAAGAGACATACAAAGGCTGCAGACAACTCAAAGCAGCATGGAGAGGTGCATGCTTGGTATAACCAGGAGAGATAAGAAGAGGAACTCGTGGATCCGAAAAATGACGAGAGTGGAAGACATCATGATCAGAGTTAAATCCCTGAAATGGCAATGGGCTGGACATACTGCCAGAAGGACAGACCATAGATGGACAGCCGAAATTTTAGATTGGATTCCAAGGGACAGGAAAAGACCCAGAAAAAGACCACATGGGAGATGGGTGGATGAAATTCGTAAATATGCGGGAGTGACATGGAGGAGACTGGCACAAGACAGACCGTTGTGGAGGAAACTTGGGGAGACCTTCGTCCAGCAGTGGATTGATAATGGTTGACAATGATGATGATGATGATGATATTGTGTTACCGTAAGAAACCGGGTACTTAATTTGTGGAGTCCTTAAAACGTAAGCTATACAGCTACCAAGAGTAAATTTTATATTTAGATGCTTTGCGAAATAATATTATAAAACAGTACTTTGCAGCTTCTCTTAAATATAATTAAAAGTTATTGTCAGTTGAAAAATAAAAAAGATCTCAAACTCCAAATCATTCTGTTGCTTCGAAAGATCACGATGAAAAAAATACGTAATTTGTAACAACCTCGCACAGAAAAAATAAAATGACTAGAAACGTATTAAAAAAATGACAAGTTGCAATAGAAAATAAAATGACTAAATCACCCGCACTACTGAAAAAAAAAAAAAGAAAAGTCACCATCGCACAATTGAGTTTGTGACGTACCTGCCAGCAGGACGCACACGACATAAAGGCAGATAGCAATCAGAATAAAACGTCCGCGTAGCTCAATTGGTAGAGTGACTTATTCCGGAATGAGGTGATCCGGGTTCGAATCCTGGCGTGGACAGAAATGACGGAGAAATTTACTTCGTTATAATGGCGCCCGAACTGTCTGGATGACCCGACCGTTCAAAATCTCGCAATGGTGTGATGTTATTTCCTCACCGCGAGATAGGAAAAATCAGAGAATTCCTTCTCCAGCGCTTCGAAAAATAAATGTTTGTGACGTTGCATTCCACACACCAGATTGACTGGGAGTTCTCAAGTGCACGTTCTACAGTGGATGGCTGCCTGCAACGATTCATGGTTACGGCTGACTCGTGGGCCATGCCCCCGGCCCTCTTTGGGGGGGGGGGAGATGTGACGTACCTGCCAGCAGGACGCACACGACATAAAGGCAGATAGTAGTCAGAACAAACGTCCGCGTAGCTCAATTGGTAGAGTGACTTATTCCGGAATGAGGGGATCCGGGTTCGAATCCTGGCGTGGACAGAAATGACGGAGAAATTTATTCATTATAATTGGCGCCCGAACATTTCTTGAACACGAGGTATTGACACCTATTGACTATGTCTTCATTACCTGAGAAAACTTCACTATTTGGACCTGTATCAAGTTTCGGTGGAGGTGGGGTTATTTTCGACAATTTGCAGGAAGCCGGTGGGTCTAACTTTGATGTCACTGATTTGCAAGTACCCAGACATTCCCTCACAATTTCGTCATTTTTTTTTATTGGAGGTTTAACGACCACCGTGAGCAACTCAATGGGCTATAAGCAGTCGCCCGTCCCTAATTTAGGGTCACTGGTTCCAGGGAAGGGAGAGAGCCAGTGCCGTAAGACAAACACAACATACATGCCTCACCGGGATTCGAACCCGGACCTCTTACGGACGAATGATCAGAACTTCAAAAGAGCATTTATTTACAAAAAAGACAACATACAAACACAAATTTTCACCGGGAAAAAAAATTGCACAATAACTCACCGGCAACGACAATAACAACACACAATCAATATCGCAATAAACAGAGAGTACTCTACAGGAAGAAGCAGACGACATCAGAGCAAGTTGAAGAATAACACACGGCAAGATAAAAAGAAAGCAGTTGCACAACAAACAATACATACAGGACAGACCACTAATGAAGCAAGGCGGTAAAGAAAAGTCTGCCGAGTTTGTCAAAACTGTCAAGGGAAAAAAACACACGCACGGTCCGACAACAAGCAGCAGCCGGAAAAAACAACACCTGGTAGTTCGGAGAAATGCGTTGACAAATGGCTGTAAGCCGACGAACAACAAAAATTTACATTTAAAGCGTATCTCGGTCACTAAGACCGACAGCAACACAGAGAAAAAAACAACCACTAGAAACTAACACCCCGTACCATTAACACAACACACAAAGCACAATATTCAAATAACACCAAGAAATTAACATACAATGCACAATACACAAATAGCACCATGAACACAATAAAGAATGCACAATACACAAATAACACCATGAAAACTTTGTGAAAAAGAACACAGATGTTAAACTTGCAGACAAGCATCACCACCAAATAAATTCGGGTCGAAACAGTGAATTCGCACTGTATCCACAGCACTAACCACAAAAATAAACACCGATTACACAAGACAAAACCAAGAAACACGTCGGTAAGGTTCAGAACCAACACACACAAAAAAACCATTCGGTACCACGCGCCAGCAGTACCCGTTCAGCAAGAAAAAAAATTAAAACAAAAAAATAAAAACAACCACAACATAAAACACAAAACCGTGCGACAGTAAACTGTGTGAAACCGACGAGTAATAAATATAAAATAGGTGAACGACACCAAAAGCAAACTAGAAAAAAAGCCGACACTTAAGCAACAAAAAACAAAACAAAAACACATCAGACAATGTGCATGCCACAGCAAAAATGCAATCAACATCAACAAAACAACATAAAACACCTTGGTAACAGTAAACAATAAACAGAAAATACCAAAACGCTTAGCCGGCACACAAAAAAGTTTGTCGACCAACGGCTTGAGGCCGACGGAAAATAAAAAAAAGAAAAGAAAAAGTCAGTAAACGCTACCGACAACAAATTAACGGGAATGTGTGTGCACGGAAAGCAACAAGAAGATAAACTAAAGGAGACACTAACCCACTGACACAGATCTACGGTATGTACAAAAATTATGCACTAAACAAAAAAACACCAATCAAAAAAAATAAATATAAATATAATAAACTCTGGCTATGGGAGGAGAACAATAATGCCTGCAGAAACATGAAACCATGACAAATATGGAGACCAGAGAGAGAAAAAGGCAGGCACATCCTGCCGAACCCGCGCCATGTCATACTCAAGTTGGAGGACCGATCTGATGGATGATCGGTATCTCCTGCACAAAAACACCCGGGCCGGATGATAACGCCGGAGAGAAGCTCGATCCACGCTTGAGTGGTAAAACAAATAAATCGTCAACTTCGCTTGGAGAATGATGAATGCACAAACAGAACTGTGGACATCTACAGGGGGAGAATGGCGTCTGAGGAAATAAAAATGGAACATTGTATGAGGACAAGGGCAAACTTTGGAAAGAAGGGAAAACATAATCGAAAACAAGGGCTGCAACACCAGACAAGAACCATAGGAATGTGACACATCACCAAGTGTAGAACAAAAGAAGCAAAGCGGGGAAGCCAAATGACGAAAACGATGAAGGGTACGCGGAGTGAGCAACCGACGGTGTAGGTGCAGCCAATGAATGTCCCTGGCTTTCGGGGAAGCCAGGGAAGTCGATGGATCACTCCACGTACCTGGAAGATCTGTAGCTGAAACAGAAGGAATTGCGAATGGAGCTGTGAAATTGGTAAGAAAATGCGAATAAAGAAGCTTGGCTGTAACTTGATGGGGTAAAAATGGAGAATCGTTTAAGTAGAGAAGAAAGGGAAGACTGAGCGACGGGGCGGAAGACTGAATGAGGCCAATAGAATTGACAAGTAAAGGATAAAGACGAATAAGACAGGATTGAATAAGACAGAACTGTGCACGATGCTGAGGGTATCAAGTAATAGAGGGGAAAGGCGATCAAAAGATTTCCAGTGAAGAGAAGAATCAAAAAGTTGAGAAACCTGAACGACGCCACTTGCAAACCAAGTGGAGAAGTTCAGGTACTGAGAATTTGGAGAACGAAGGGCAGAGGAGAAGAAAAGTGGTTCCGCAAGGAGATCGTTAGTCGAAGCGGGGGGAGGCGGACTGGACATAAGGAGTGCCAGAGGGAGAAAACGGTACGGTAAGTAGCGGGAAAGTGATTGGGAATGAGTGGAAAGAGGTCCATGCGGATAAAAGTAGCCAGAGAAAGAAAAGGACTTCGTGGAAAGAGCAAAGTGTCAATTATAGTAATCGAAGAACCGCAAGGAAGGGAAAAAATCCTCAAAAAATGTTGGAGATGGAAAGCGTTCGATTTAAGGGACAAATCCGGAAGGGCAAGACCACCAAAAGAAACCGGAAGGACAAGCGTGGATCGATGAACCCAATGTACGACATCCCATATAAAATTTGTAAAAAGACATTGAACGTGACGAAGAAAGAGGGGAGGAGGGAAATGAGCAAACCAAGTATGAGAAAGGGCCGGAAGAAGAAAAGCGGAAAGAAGATGCGACCTGCTAAAAAAAGAAAGAAACGGTTTCAAACGGCGAAAAGGGGCAAGGCGTCGATTCATGTCCTGCACCAAAGGGGACCAAGTGCCGGCATCAACCGCCACCGGGTTCCCGATGAACACTCCAAGAAGTTTGATGACCGTGGTCGACCACCGGGCACCCCAAGGGCGGTCGCCGCGGGACGACCACGAGCCAGCCCCACAAGCCAACAGATTTAGAGGTATTAAGGGCCGCACCTGAAATTGAAGCATACTCAGTATAGGTAGACAAAACAACACCAAAAGCCTGTTGGGAACGTAAAAAAAGAGTAAGGTCGTCCGCATAGGCCGACAAAACCACGCGATGGTGCCGTGTGGAGGCCACACCACGCGGAATGCCTGCCAGCAAACGAGATCGAAGGGAAATAAGAAGTGGTTCAAACGTGAGGGCAAACAGTTGACCCGACAGGGGACAACCCTGCCGGATACCGCTTGCAAAAGGAATAGCAGCCGTCATAAAAGAAGAGGTCCGAACACGAAAGGAAGAATGGGAATATAGATTGGAAAGTGCCTGACAGAAAAGGGAAGGAAAGCCAAAGTGACGAAGAACAGAGAAAAGATAAGAATGATGGACAGAATCGAATGCTTGTTTCTGATCTAGGTTAAAAATAGCGAGAGGTTCAGAAAGACGGGAAGCAAGAGAGTGTAAATCACGGATGGTAGTGATGTTAGTTGCAATCGAACGGGAAGGGATCGTATAAGTTTGGTCAGGATGAATAATAAATTGTAGAACAGGGTTAAGGCGAAGAGCCAGAATTTTTGCAAAGATCATGTAGTCGGTGTTAAGAATCGAGATGGGGCGCCAGTTAGATAGAAGACCAAGATTACCAGTTTTAGGAATTAGGCGGAGAAGAGCAAAAGCAAAGTCAGAAGAAACGAAAGTCGAAGAAGAAAAGATCGAGTTGAAACAAGCAACGAGAAGAGGAAGCAGAGCAGGAAGAAAGGTTTTATAAAAGAAAGTGGAAGACCGTCAGCCCCAGGGGCGGAGCGGTCATTCAGACTAGAAATGGCAAAACGAACCTCCGAGGGAGAGATCGGTGAAACCAAGGACGGGAAAAAAAGACGGGACCTGAGGAAGATGTGATAATAATGGAGAATTCTCTGCAGGCGGCAGGACCCGCAATCGAAACCGATCAGTGAAGTACTGAAAAGTTCGATCACAGATCTGCACTGGATCAGAAACAGTTGAGCCATCTGGAAGCGAGAGAAAAGAAATGTTGGAACTCAGAGCACGGTGGGATTCAAGATGTCGAAAGTGTTGAAACGGGTCATCATGAAAATGTAACTTGGAAAACTTTAACCGGGTAAGAGACGAAGAAGCAAAGGAAGATAGAATGCTATGAAGTTGTGATTGAAGAGCTGCAAACGATGGATCTGAAGGAGAAAGGAACTGTAGTTTACGGTGAAGAATAGTTAAATCATGAAAGCGGTGAAAACGGGACGAAAAAGAGAACTGACGTGCAAACGATAGGATAGAAAGTTTGGTGGAAAGCCACAGAGCTGCTGGGTCAACCGTGAGAGGAAGTTCAGAAATGGATGAAGAAATAATCGAACGAACTTCGGCCTGAAACGTGGGATCGGAAAGGAGAAAATCATCGAGAGACCAAACCGGGGAGGGGGGGACAGAGAAATAGGACAAAAATATTTCCAGAAGAACAGGACGATGGTCGGAGGAAACAGAAGGATGATGGGTTACTTCAACAAGGGAGGAGTGGAGGAAACTAGAAACATAAAACCGGTCGAGACGAGCCGCAGCATGCGCTAAGGCGGCTGGAGGAAACCATGTGAATTCACGAGACAGAGGGTGGATGGTACGAAATGCGTCAATGAGACAAAAATTACTAACTAGTTGAAACAGTTGGGAGGAAAGGTTAAGGCGACTCTCCCCGGAACCATCACGGTCAAGACCCGGTTGGAGAGTGCAGTTGAAGTCACCACCAATAAGAACGATTTCAGAAGGAGGAATTTGGGAAAGAAGGGAAATCAAATGCGAAAGAAGAGCATCAGCATCAACCGATGATTGTGGCATATGCAGATTGAAAACATGAAAAGGACGGGAAAGATAACTAAAGGAGATACCTTGAAAGGAGCCCAGCAGACTCTGTGACTCAACGATATCTGAAAGAAGAGAATGAAACCGAGTACGGAATGCAATCGCTGTACCGGACCCAATGTGCGTCCGGTAGTTGTGATAAAAAGCGTAGGGCCAGCGTCTCCAGCAGGAATACCCGGTCGCCAAGGAACAGTTCGTCTCCTGGAAGAGGAGGATATCTGTCCTCAGGAAACGAACGTCCTCGAAGACCAAAGCATTCGCGGCTGAAGACGCAAGGCCTCTACAGTTAAAGCAGAGCACATTTAGGGAAGGCATCACTGGGGCGGCTGCATCCAACCTTCCAGTTCTGTCTTCAAAACTTTAAGTAAATACGCCAACCGGCGAGCGTACTGCTCTGTCCCGGATGGCAGATCAACATTTAATAAGAACTCATGCAGGAACGTCAGTTGGGTTAGCATCTCCGGAAGGTGAGAGAGTTTACTCGCTATACAAGGGAGAGTAATCAATTTCGCCCGTCTGGGGCGAGCAATCAAGGCATACAGATCTGTGAATGAGAGGGGAGTTAAGGGCACCTCAATGTCAGCAAACATAGAGGTGATGTCAACCAGAGAGGGGGCAGGAGAGTCGTCATCAGATTCAGCAAATAAAGTTTCTTCTGAATCGGGATCGGCAACGTCCATGGAATCATCGTTCGGCAAACAGGTAAAACGGTTGTAGATGGAAACTGAAGAAGTAACAGGAGCCGGTCCAGGTGAAGGTGACGAGGACGTAGCCGTCTTCCTGGATTTCTGGCGGTCCGAGGAACTCGCACGACGGTTCGCTGAGCCAGGGGAGTTTTGCCTCTTGGTCCGCTGAACCTTGGGGGTGGAGGCCCCTTCAGACGCTGGCAACGGTGGAAATTCCTGCAGGTCAGTGGATGCCGAAGCAACACGGACCACTGGAGGTGATACGACAGAGGTGGAACCAGGAACAGCAGCTGGAACAGATTCAGTGGGGAGGGTGGGGGAAGAATCCGGAGCGGTGGGCAGAGTCTCCGCTGGAACAGCAGCATCAAGTGATTGAGTTGGAACAGTAGCAGCTGTGGAATGTGGGCATGCCGATGCAAGGTGACCTTCACCCTTGCATCGGAAGCACTGGACGCCAGCAAACATATTGAAAATGTAGGTCCGGGTTTCAGTTATGAGTTCCAGGGTGGTTGGCCGGTTAACTATTGCTTGTGGGGTTGGAAAGATGACTCGGTATTGACGATGACCGCCCTGAACATGTTTCAGGGGGAGTCGCGAGCAGCAGCTGGGAGGTACTTTGTGGTACCAACCACTCGCCCCATGGTGTTAAGGGCATCAATTAATACCGAGTCAGGCACAGCTGTGGGTACTGGAGACAAGGTGACAGTCACTGGTCTTTGAGCTGCTGCAACTGGTTGGAGATGTACGGAACCAATGTCCAAGCCAAAAGCAAGGATTTTGTCCACCGCCTGTTGATGAGTGAAGTGCACGACAACACCCCCTCCCAAGCGGATAATAGACACAATGCTTTCTCCGGGTACAACTTTAGAAATAGCATTTAAATATTGGGGGAGGGGAGTGTCGCGCAGAGCAGGAACAAATACACTTAAAAGTAAGGCAGACGAAAGTTCCTTACCTTGAGGAGAGTCGAGTGGTAATGTTATCCTTAAAGCGGAAGCAACACGTGTAAACTCTGGTCGCGAAGACACAGAAGCACTTTGTAAAGTAGAAGTCGCACTCACAGCCGCGGCGAACGAACGAGACACAGGAATAGAAGACCTGGGTACCTCTGACCCAGCCTCCGGCACATTTGTAACCAGCGGTACAGTTGGCGACGAAACCACAACACTATTTGACTGAACATCATTCATGGTGGTCACGGAAGATACAGACGACGAAGAAAGCGCAGAGGAAGGAGATATAGACGGGTATATGGCATTCATGCTGGTGGAGGTAGTAGCCAGCCCGGCTACTAACCCTCACGGCTCGAGCGTTGCAGCTTGCAACACTCAAAAACAGGCGAAAAACGAAAAAATAAGCACGTACAGCTTGTACGCCTCACTACTTGCGAGGAAGGAACTCAGGTAATAACAACACACGAACTGTCAAAGAACAAACGCAAAAAAGAAACACAAACTTCACACGAAACTTCTAATACTGGCAGGAGCTCGAAAAAATGCGACTGATCAGTCAGAAGCCATCGCTTAGACCACTGCGCCACCGAGGCAGCATTTCATCATTCAACAGCTTCATTTTATTTGTGATAGGTTCTTCCATTATTATTGTTATCTACGATAGTACGAAAGTTCTGAATATCAGTAGTTGTGTTTTGTTGGAGCGTGTTTGAGTAATACCAGGAGTTCCCCAATAAAAGGTTAAAAGTGAGTACCTTTTCTTAGTTCATTTTATTGTCAGACCTCTGTCTGGCCGTTAAGTTTATTTCATGGAGTGTCTACGTTAAGTCCAGGGTATATTGTGTTTACCGCTCTAATAAGGAGCCTTCAAGGTACTGATGTACTAAAACCGAAGTTATAGTACTGATATTCAAGATAATGAGGAACGCTGAGTAAAAAGAAGTTCCATATTCAATGAACCTATTGCACGTGCGTGTCTAACCTAAACAAACTCTAGCACTTTGAAGATTAGGCACACTTTAGCTACGTCAAGTAACCTTCCAATAACCCTAACGTGACTTAACGTAAGCTTCCCTACACTACACGTCCAGCGGAGGACTTTATTCATTATAAGTTTTACCTTGAACGTGATCCCGGTTCCTTTCGCATTCTGGCTTAGTGCTTAAGACGCGCAGCTTCAGCCTAATAGACTTGGGCTCGATTCTCACTAGCCGCGCAGAAGGATTCGCTCTCGTAAGGACTGAAATATACAGCGTGTTGGATTTTGCGAAATTTCAGTCTAAGTACGGAAAAACCAAAAACGGACTTTTTTGAAATAAACGGAATTACTGACTATGGAAGTGTGGTGAGTTATGGCCAAACCCCTCAAAAATGACTCCACAATTTAAATATTGGCCCTCAGTCTCTGGCAGCTGGAATGTACCTGGCCAAGGCAGCGGCCAGTGCGACATGAAGGCAGAGGGTGCTAAGAATCACCGGAGGACCGGACTAGGCTGCCATTTGATGCTGATCTTGGCTACTTACAAATGGACCCTCCCTATCTTCTGATTCAAGGCTTCTTGAATTGGAAGAGGAACTACAAAGGATCAAGTGGGACATCGTCTGGTTAAGTGAGGTAAGAAGAAAAGGAGATCTCATTGAACTGAAAAGTGGACATCTCTTCTACTATCGCGGGACAGATACTGGCAGAACCAGTGGTATTGGATTTATAATAAACAAGAAACTGAAGGATAAAGTTGTAGAAGTTGAAAGTTCCTCTGACAGAGCTGCACGACTCGTTATCCAACTCTCGAGAAGATACCAGGCTCAGATTATTCAAACTTATGCACCCACCACAAGTCATCCTGAAGAAGAAATTGAAGAATTTTATGAGGAAATTCGTCATCTAAATAATAAAAGCAAGCAGCACTTGAAGATAATTATGGGAGGATTTCAATGCAAAAATAGGGCAACGGTAACAGAATGAAACTTCAGTAGGCAAATTTGGTCACGGCAATAGAAAACAGCGTGGAAATACTCTCGTTGAGTTTGCAGAGGCAGAAGGGTTTTTCATCATGAACTCCTTTTTCAAGAAAAAGACGCAAAGGAAATGGACATGGAGACATCCCATGGATGGACAAGTGAAATTGATTTTATTATGTGTAACAAGAAATTTGTCATGGAAGACTGCAGTGTGCTGAATAAGTGCAACACAGGTAGTGACCATAGAATGGTAAAATGTAAAATTCACCTCAATGCTAAACTTGAGCGTGGCAAGCTCATAAATTAAACAAAGTGTATTGACATGACCAACCTTAAAAAGCATCATAATACCTTCAAATTAGAACTGAGGAATATATTCTCTATTTTAGAAGGTCTAACATCTGAAGAAGTGGACGTCTCTGAAGTTAACAGAAAAGTAACCAAAGCTCTTATGGAAACAGCAACAAAATTAGCTGGGACTAAGAACAAGTTTCATGTGAACAAATTATCAGGAAAAACCAAAATGTTGATGCAAAAAAGAAGAGAGATGAGGACAACTAAAGAAGATGTGACTTCCAAAGTGGAATATATAGAGCTATGCAAGACAGTACGAAAAAGTATCACTGAAGACGTAAGGAAATTCAACTGTGAACTAGTGAGGAAAGCAATTGAAAACAACCAAAGCCTAAAGATAGCAAAGGGACATCTCAGTAAGGGAAGAAAACAGATTATGGCACTGAGAAAAGAAGATGGTCCTGTAACAAGAAATAGAGGCGAAATTTTGACAAGAGTGAAAGATTTCTACTCCAAATTATATGAAAGGGATGATACATGCACTCCAGACATCATGAAAGGTACCAGTACCAGTGTCCTTCCATTCCTTACGGCATAAGTTGCACATTCAATCAAGAACATGAAGCGGGGAAAAGCTCCAGCCGTAGATGGAATTACTGTAGACATCATACAAGAAGCAAGTACTCGCCCAAGTTTTCACGCGATGCATTAATGAAGGGAAGATTCCTGGAGATTGGAACAACGCTACAATGATCCTGATACATAAAAAAGGTGACATTGAGGATCTCAAGAACTACAGACCTATCAGCCTTGTATCAGTGGTTTATAAAATCTTCTCTAAAGTTCTTTCACACCGCTTGAAGGTAACACTGGACATGGCTCAACCGAGAGAACAAGCTGGATTCAGGAGTGGCTACAGCACAATAGATCATATCCACGTACTGAGAGAACTAATTGAAAGAGCGAGGGAATATGAACTTCCATTGTGCATGGCTTTTATCGATTATGAAAAGGCCTTTGATTCAGTGAAACCATCAGCAGTTACAATGGCTTTGAAATCCTGCGGTATTGAAGATGCGTGGATTAATATTATTAATAGCATCTATGAAAATGCAAGTGCAAAGATTCGGCTGTTTGAGAATACAGCACACATAAAAATTGGAAAGGGAGTGAGACAAGGTGACACCATATCTCCCATGCTCCTTAATGCCACTTTGAAAAATGTCTTTCAATCAATGAACTGGGAAAACAAAGGGATAAAGATTAATGGAGATTATCTAACACACCTTCGTTTTGCTGATGACGTAGTCATATTTGCAACTACCCCATCAGAGCTGCAGATTATGATCCAGGAACGTGCTGACAAGTGTAAAGAAGTGGGATTAAAAATGAACTTTCAGAAGAGAAAAGTGATGTTCAATGCTTTTACAAGAAATGAAGATTTATCGATTGATGGAGAAAAGCTGGAGATAACAGATGCGTGCTTTAATCTTGCACAGCAGATACCAAGTGAGGGTCACATTGATGAAGAAATTAATCGGTGTATAAAACTTTCCTGGAGAGTTTTTAGAAGAATCAGTATAATATTCAAGAACAATATGCCATTATATCTTAAAAGAAAAGTGTTTGATCAATGCATCCTTCCAGTGCTTACGTATGGTGCAGAGACGTGGACCTTAACTAAAAGAGACATACAAAGGCTGCAGACAACTCAAAGAAGCATGCAGAGGTGCATGCGTATTGTAACCAGGAGAGATAAGAAGAGGAACTCGTGGATCAGAAAAAGGACAAGAGTGGAAAACATCGTGATCAGAGTAAAATCCCTGAAATGGCAGTGGGCTGGACATATTGAGAGAAGGACAGACCATCGATAGACAGCTGAAATTTTAGATTGGATTCCAAGGGACAGGAAAAGACCCAGAAGAAGACCACATGGGAGATGGGTGGATGAAATTCGAAAGTATACGGGAGTAACATGGAAGAGACTGTTATAAGATATACCGTTGTGGAAGAAACTTGAGGAGACTTTCGTGCAGCAGTTGACAATGATGATGACTGACTACGGGAAATCTGTAAAAACACGGAAGTTAAAAAAAAAACGAAAAAAAAAATACAAAAAAAAACGGGCACTTTTAAAAACGGAAATTCCGTTAGAAGATGGACAATTACTGGCAACTTCGCTGCATGTTATTTTCAGAAATTTTCTGTGAATTTTCACCACATATTTTTTAGAGTGTAGTATTGCATTTATAGTCTGTATTACAACATCTTTTTTTTTTCTGAGGAAGGTACACGTTTGTGGGATATAAGGCTCAATTCGATGTCGAGCCACGGCGATCGGTTTAATAGGTTATTGCACAAAAATTAAGATAATAATAGATAGAGCCCAACAATGGCTAGTGTGTATTTTTTCATCTATATTTGGAGGATACCAATTGAAAGGAAAAGTAATCCTACTAAGTGCAGTGACTATAGAATTATAAGCATACTCTCGCATGCTTCTAAAGTACTGCTTAGAATATTGAGTAGATGACTGTATAGCAGAGCGCAGTATTTTTTGGGGGATGATGAGTATGGATTCAGGAAAGATAGAGGAACTAAGGATGCAATCGGAGTGATGAAGACTATACGCAAAAGGAATATACACTGCTGGCCACCCAAAATGCAGCACCAAGAAGGACACGAGGTAGCAAAGCCTGATTTACTGGACACATAACAACAGATACAAACATGAAACGATTGAGCTTACAGGCCACTGCGACTTGCGCGAACACGCAGACATGAATCGTTCGTGTGGCCCCCAAGGCTGGCAATAACTGCCGCTACATGCCGCGGCATCGAACGAAAGAAGCTTTGGATGTGGGCTTGGGGTATGTCGGTCCAGGCTGCTTGCACACGTTGCCACAGTTCATCAGGCGTAACCGCGGGTGGTGCTTGCCGAGCCACTCGGTTGCCGATCAGCGACCAGACGTGTTCGATGGGTGACATATCGGGAGAACAGGCGGGCCACGGCAGCAGTGACATCTGGTGGGCCGTGAAGAATTGTTGCAGGATGCGTGCCACATGCGGGCGCGCATTGTCCTGTTGAAACGTGGCCGCTGGCAGGTTCTGCAGGTAAGGGAGGACTACAGGCTCCAAAACGTCGGAGATGTAGCGGTGGCTGTTGAGTGTAACGGCAATGCGTACCAGAAGGGTACGGGTGTCATATCCAATTACGCCCCAAACCATAACGCCAGGCGACGGACCGGTATGGCGATGCATAAAGCAGGCGTCATAAAGTCTCTCGCCGCGGTGCCTCCACACGCGGATCCGACCATCGTGGTTTTGCAGGCAGAAGCGGGATCCGTCGGAGAAGACAATCTCGTGCCATTCCGTAGTCCAGGTGCTGGGTTCAACGGCCCACTGCCACCGCACTCGCCGGTGGTGTAACGTCAATGGTAATCGGAGCAATGGGCGCCGTGCAACAAGTCCCTGCTCCTGCAGACGACGACGATCGGTACGTGCTGACACAGGTTGTTGCGCAACACACCCTAATTCCTGCGCTAACGTTCGTGATGTGGAGGTGCGAGCCATCAATGCCCGCCGCACAACATGCCAGTCCTCTATTTCGGTGGTGTGCCGCGTCTGCGGCAATCGCTCACCTCGGTCCGTCCGTCCCTCCTGCACCCACCGAATCCATACTAGCCTCACTGTGCCTGGATGTCGTCCCATAGGGCGCCGATGTCTCGGTACGATTAACCGCTGTCGCGATAAGCCACTATTCGTCCTCTGTGGAACTCCGAAACTTGCTATAATAACTGCTGTATTCTGCGACGAGTCATCAGGAAGCTTTCCACGCACAGGTCTGGCAGCACAACACACTTCCACTACTTACACCCCGCCTTCTGTGCACCCTTCTTATAATGCTTTTCGGTGGCGTGCCGGGCTCACATGATTTGCATATGCCCTGCAATGCTAATCGTTTGCATGTCCTTTCGCGGGCGAAGCATGCTGCGAATTTCAGGCCAATCGGATGCTTCCTTCTTGGTGGTGTATTTTTCGGCGGCCAGGAGAGTGGAAGTAAACAAAGAAGTTTATATATGTTTCATCGACGTAGAAAAAGCATTTGACATGGTGAATTGGGAAAATCTAATAGAAGTGCTAAGTAAAATAGGATTTAACTGGAAAGACCGGATGTTAATAGCTGAATTATACATGAACCAGACTAGAGATGAGGTCGGGCTCACTTTTAGGAGCCCGGGCCCAGCCTGCTTTCTTTGATTACATGTGTTTGCTGAGCCCGGACCCAGATTCTTGGAAAACTTTGCTTAACAAGGTTTGCATTTGTGCATTATACCGTGGCCAAAGATATGGCCCACGGAATGATTAGTTTAAAAATCATTAGTTTAAAAAGTTTAGTTCAGTTAATCCACTTCACAATTTTAATATGTTTTTAGAAATACTACGCATAAAGCCAAATGTTCTAAAATGTGGATTTGAAAATAAATAAATAATCAACGTGCTCTTCGACCGTATCAGGGGAATCAGTAATTTTAGTAAAAGCTGAAGAAAAGAAAATCGTTGAGAAACAAAAAATTCCATTCGTTATTTCTTTTTGATTTCTAAATTTACTTTTATTTTGAATAAATTGCATTATAAAACTTACAGCGACGTACAGACAGTTGCAAGTGTTTGAAATTTCGACTCTAGAAAACTATTCTTTGCAATATAATTTACATATATGCTAATTGGTAAAGGTAGTTTAGAGTGTTGTAGTAAAATATAAAAAAAAACATGTTGGGAAATTTCCAAAATTAAAAAAAAGAACGTGAAAGCATTCCAGACCAGATTATTCTGCATTTTGCAACATTAACAAAGCTTTGCGCTTAATAGTATAATAATCACCATATTATCACATGTGTGTGCTGTTTCCAGATCAAGTTCATCATGAAAAAGAGAGAGAGAGAACTGCATCTAATGCCTCAGCGCTTCAACTTGATCTTCTTTTCTTTAAGACTCGAACTGCTGCACTAAAAACCAACGTCACCCCAAAAATCGCGGGAATGAGGACATTTTAAAAAATAAATAACCATACTTCTAACTGCACAATTTTGGAAATTAATACATCATTTTAAAGATAAGATTCTTGATTTTTAATAAAATACAAAAAAATGGGAATGTGATTTTTTCCCAGTTTTTCGATACCAGGCCTCCTTAAACTAATCCTTGCTTGGGCCATAGCTTTGGACAATGCATAATGCAAGTCTTGCTTAGCAAAATATGTCTTGCAATGGCAGCTAGCTTAGGAAATTGAAAATCCTTCCACCATGGTAACAAATCCACAATGAAATTCAACACGTGTAATTCAACCGGGCTCGGAATTACACGTGTTGAATTAATTACAGTAATGAAATTCAAGACGTGTAATTCTGAGCCCGGGCCCAGGTTTTTCGGTAGTTAACGAATTCTGAGCCCGTCCGAGCCCGGGCCGAGCTCATCTCTAAACCAGACCGCCATAATAAAGACAAAAGTAGGAAAAACTAAAAAATGTGTAATTGGTAGGGGTGTAAGATAACGATGCTGTCTGTCACCAACACTCTTCAATATTTTTGCAGAAGAAATGATAAAAGAAGCATTTGATGAAGAGAAAAGAGGAATCACTATTGGAGAAAGAACAATACAAAGTATTAGATTCGCTGGTGACCAAGCAATATTAGCTAATACTGAAGATGAACTCTCAAATTTTTGCATCTAACGCAAAAATTTGAGAGTGCATGCATAAAATATGGTATGAAAATTAACACAAAGAAAACAAAAACGATGAGAGTCTTCAAGAGACCAGGTAACGTGGAGGTGATGATGAATGAAGATAATGTAGAGCAAGTGAGACTATACAAATACCTCGGTAGCACAATCCAAGAAAATGGAAAATGTGACATGAAAGTAAAAGAAAGAATTAATCAAGGAAAATATGCATTTTACAACAAGAAAAATTTGTTTACTAATAAAATGAATAAAAATGTAAGGAAAAGGCTTATTAAGTGCTATACTTGGAGTATAACTTTATATGGGGCAGAAACGTGGACAATCGGGAAGAAAGAAGCTAAAATGTTGGAGGCACTTGAAATGGGGTTATGGAGAAGAATGGAAAAAATAAAGTGGATTGAAAAAATTACCTGTGATGAAGTCTTGCAAAGAGTTGAGGAGGAAAGGAATATTCTAAAGACCATAAGAAAAAGAAAATATAACTGGATAGAACATGTGTTAAGAGGTGACAGCTTATTGAAAAGAATGATAGAAGGGAAAATTGAAGGAAAGCGACCAAGAGGAAGAGACGACTAATGATGCCTGATGATATCATGGGCACAGGAAGCTATCAAGTATTGAAGGAGGAAACAAGAGACAGAGAAAACTGGAGAAAGAGAACTTGTTGAGTTACCGTTGGACCTGTCAAAAGACAGAACACTAATGATGATTTGGAGGATGAAGGAATAGTAAAGTGGATGAGTGTTAAGAGTTTTGTACATAGACCTCTTTATGGAGCTCCTAAATTTCATGCTGTGCCACTGAATAAGTTTTATCTCAAACTTTTTCTTTCCGCTACTACTCATACCCAGTATGGAAGAAACAAGTCCGATTGTTTGGAAGCGCGAACTTGCTGAAGAAACTGATAATAAAATTTTCAAAAATGTCCGCTACAAACGATAAATAGCGTGGCTTTTCTCTGTTTATCAAGTTAGAATAAAAAATTTTTAATGAAGTAATACAAATTTTGAAGACGACAATCCGTTTTTTGGTGTAAATATGACAAGGATGGTAAGCCAGATAACATCCGAAAACTTGAAAATTTCGTCGTCCTGGAGGGGAATCGAATCGCGTCTCCCAGATAGCGCCCGGGTATGCTAACCACTACACCACCCAGAACGACCAAATCTCAAGTTTCCGATAAAATTAATTTAAATCGGAAACTTGAGACTTGGTCGTTCTGGGTGGTGTAGTGGTTAGCATACCCGGGCGCTATCTGGGAGACGCGATTCGATTCCCCTCCAGGACGACGAAATTTTCAAGTTTTCGGATGTTATCTGGCTTACCATCCTTGTCATATTTACACCAAAAAACGGATTGTCATCTTCAAAATTTGTATTGCATGGTGTAATCCCGTATTCCATCCATGATCTTAATAATGTAAGTGCGTCGAAACAATTCTTGCGGAACAAAAAAACCAACAAGAAAGGTGACACCGATTTTCAGTTGTAATGAGCACGTCTTTTGAATCCTTGAACGAACGAAGAAATTCTAAAATAGGTTTAGATTCCCAAACATTCAGCACGCTGCGCCTTTTGATGGGAGGAAGAAACAGAAATAAAATTTAGAAGCAGGAACAGTGTGCCCTTATTGGAAAGCAGAAAAAGTTGGAAGTAATGAGAGTGTCAGGAGTATACGATTTCCCGTTAAATCAGGAAGTTATAAGCTACCCTACATATTTACCTGCCTGTTCATTCCACAGCGGCTCTCCAAATCAACAGAACTCCAAACCCCAACATCGGGGACGGGAAACGCAGAAAGGGCACGAGAAAGACGGAAAGTGAAACAGAAAAATGCCGCCCCGGTGGCGCAGTGGTCTAACCGATGGCCTTTGATCATTCGTCGGAAAGGGGTCCGGGTTCAAATCCCGTGAGGCATGGATGTGGTGTTTATCTTATGGCACTGGCTCTCTCCCTTCCCTGGAACCAATGATCCTAAATTAGGAACGGGCGACTGCTCTTATAGCCCATTGAGTTGCTCACGGTGGTCGTTAAACCTCCAATAAAAAAAAAAAAAAGAAACAGAAAAATAAAACACACACAAAAAAATACAGCAGAGGACACCCAGTTCACCCAAAATTCGTGTCAGTTATAGTTCTGACGCGAATTAAATTTATTAAAGTTATTCAAACTCAATGGAACCGGATACTTTTACCTAGTAGAACACAGAAAAAATCAATCAACTAGGTTTCTACAATCGATAAAGCATCCAAAAATAGAAACAGCTACTTACTTCCACCAGCGGCTAAGAAGTACGTTACGAAGATAAACAAATGGCGCACAAACATTTTCTCTTAGCACAAGGAATATCAGAGACAAAGAGATTTTCAAATCGAATAGTTAAACAAGTTAGTAAATTCATGCAATGCATTGATTATGATACGCTTTCCAACATACCAGAAATCATTACTCAAGTTATGAGGAATATGGCTGTAGAATAAATCTCGCTCCTATGCTCTGACCTTTGACCTCATTTCGATAACATTCAACAGAACCGGTTAAGTATACTTCCGGAACAACATGATAGAGTTTTGTCTCAATCGAAGCATTTTCACGTAAGTTATGACGCATAAGGGCAATGGAATGCATTCCGCTCCTATGCCCTGATTTTTGACCCCATTTCGTACATTTTCAATAGGGTTTGTCCCCATATGGTCCCCTACCACATACTAAAAGTTCATTGATATCGAACCATTTTTACGCACGTTATGACGCATAAGGGCAATGGAATGGATCCCGCTCCTATATCCTGACCCTTGACCCCATTTCACCCATTTTCATTAGGGTTCGTTCCCAGATGGTCTCCTACCACATACTAAAATTTAATCGATATAGAACCGTTTTTACGCGAGTTATCGTGCAGACGGACAGACAGACAAAGCTGGAGCATATACGCTTCTTCAACCTACGGTTGGAAAGCGTGAATAAAAGAAGAAATATACACGTAGAAGGAAACGTAATACAACTTTACGCCTTCTAGAGGAAGAATTTTGCATAATGGAAAAATTGAAAATGGGCGAAAAATATTCTTCATGGAAACAGCTATGCTGAGGAAAAATACCTTTTCATATACATCTCCCGGAACCAGAGATAGCGAGAAAAATGTTTCGACCTTTACGCTCCCTAGCTGAAAATGTGTGAATTATTTAAATGCAATAATGCTCGCCATCTGTATTGCAGCGAATGACATACAGTAAAGAAGAAATTTCTCAATAGGGTTTTTAGAAGCGGAGGTAAAGCTGCAAACTGAAGTGAACAAACACTACCTAGCGACAGAACTATGAACTATAAAATTCCTCATACGTATATTATTAATGACCTAAAGTGTTGTATAAGGTAAATGGCATCCGGTGGCGAAATAATTTTTTAAATCGCACATGTGAAGCACAGGTATTGAAAAAAACAGATTAAGTATTTGCGCCCCCAAGCGGCGAAACTGTGCATTACTTTGGGAAGAAATAATTACAGAGAGTTTGCATAGTATCTGATGGAAGAAGAAGCTTTTTAATCGGGATTGTAGTCTCGCAGATATTGCTGTAAACGGAAATTTAAACTTAGGCCCTCTGGTGGCAGGCCTATGCATTAAGAAAAATTTGAAATTATATGAGAAATATTTCCCACCGGAAACGCTCCCCAACAAAGAAAGAATTTTCAAATCGGGCTCTTAGAAGCAAAAGTATGGACAAACATATGATATACGTCTACGCCTGCAACGGAAAAACTATGCATTATTTTAAGAAATTATTCTGAAAAGGTTTTCCGAGGTGAGCGGTATTGGTCCACGAAAGAAATTTCTTTTCGATCGAGTTTTCGTAAGTTCAGATTTTGCTGCAAATGCATCCGAAGCGGAAATAAACACCTACGCCTCCTGGTGGCCATATCATTCTTTACCGAAAAATTGAAATTACATGCAAAACATTTCCCATTAGGAACTGTATCCGATACAGGAAGAATTTTTCAAATCGGAGTTTTAGAAGCATAGACATCGGGGAAACGCAATTTATCTTTTTGCCCCCTAGCGGAAAGTCTATGATTTACTTGAAAATTTTGAAATTATATTGGAAAAATTCATACTGACCAACAAAAAAGAAATATTTCAAATCGGAGTCTTAGAAGAAGAGACATCGACAAAAATAAGATGTATGTCTACGTCCCCTGAGGGAGAAACCATGTATTATTTTAAGAAGAAAATATTCCGAAAAGGTTTATCGAGATGAGCGGTATCGGTCCACGAAAGAGTTTTTTTTAATCGAGCGTTTAGAAGTTTAAATTTTACTGCAAATACATCATAAGCAAAAACTAACGCTTACGGCCCTGGTGGCCAAACCATTCCTTACTAAATATTAGAAATTATATGCTAGAAATTTCACATCAGGAGCTGTATCCGGTGCAAGAAGAATTTTTCCAATCGGAGTTTTAGAAGCAGAGATATTAGGGAAAACGTGATTTACCTTCGCCCCCCCCTATAGCACAATCTATGCGTAACTTGAAAAAGTGACTGTATGTAAAATAGTCTTCGATGTAAATGGAATCGAAGGGTAAAAGAATATGTTATATCGGGTATTTAGAAACAAATATATAGAACAAAATGTATTTTGAATTCGATATCATCTGCGTTTATGCCATCTAGTGGCAAAATTGTGTATCGTATAAAAAAAAAAAAAGAAAAAAAAAGAAGAATGCAAGGATCATCATTCTCACATTTCAAGTTTCCCAATGGCAAAGGAATTTTTCAAACCAGACTAACAGTAGCAGAGATGCGGTAGTCGGAAGGACTGACGGACAAACCGGTAACATTAGCACTATCTTACAAAATACATGCTAAAAATGCCTTTTCTTCTAATAAGAAATTGAGACTGGAGGAATTGCACGAGTAAAAGTCAAAGCCCCACTACAAAAAAATTCGTCTTCCTAATTAAATGTATTTCTCCGGAAAATTATAACCTTCAGATATATTATATGTAGTTTACCTGCGTGGGAAACAATCCGTAGAACTATCGCCTAAAGACTGTGCAGTTAAAGAAACTATTGTAGATGCTAGTATTACGTAAGAACAGCAGATGCTACCCCCTTCCACCATCTCCCCGTGAAAAACTGGGAAGGACTTTTTTAAGCACTAAATGTGATCTACAATGCATTTAAGTTACATTTACAGTGTATTTAAAATACTTTTCATTGCGAGTTTTTCATTCAAATTTCATTCTAAAAGAGCAGAACATGGTATTTTATCATCTGAGAGAAAAAAAAAAGGAAAAAATGAGGAGCTCAGTTATTTCCACCTTATAAGGGCCATAGAAAAACTTGGTAAGTACAGCAATTTAGATATTCACAAAAAACAGCGATTTATACCGCGAATTTATTATTATGCGATTGTTAAATATTCATGAAAAACACCAATTCATATAGCCAATTTATTATTATTATTATTATGACAAAAGGAAACCGCGGATAGAGCAGCAAGTTAAATATTCACGAAAAACAGCGACTAATACAGCCAATTTGTTATTATGACAAACAAAAACCGCGGTTTATTCAGCTGTTCTGGTTTGGCCTCTCACGGAAAATCCGCGGAGAGTACCGTTATTCTAATATTAGCTCTCATGGAATACTGCGGACAGTTCATTCGTTTAAAATCAACGTCCACAAAAACATGAACTTTTTTTTAAACGTATGAATGCTCACACCATAGGAATTTTCTATTTTCATTCAAATATTAATGTGCACAGAAAACCGCAAACATCGTAGCCTTTTACAGCAGCGATGATTATGTAAAACAGCGGAAAGTTCGCCCATAAAGTTACGCAGAAAACCTCAGCTAACACAAGATGACATTTCACTTCATTGTCAACCAGCGCTGAGAAGGGCTCAATTTTAAGAGCCCGTCCGAGCCCAAAGTATGTTAGGCAGAACCCGCCCGAGCCCGAAGTATGTTAGGCTGAACCCGTCCGAGCCCAAACTATGTTAGGCTGAACGCGTCCGAGCCCAAAGTACAGGGTGTCCGAGAATTATTGGACACATTACAAAATTATGTACAAAAAAACAACAACTATCATGAGCAGACAATGCTCATGATAGTTTTTTTTTTGTACATAATTTTGTAATGTGTCCAATAATTCTCGGACACCCTGTACTTTGGGCTCGAACGCGTTCAGCCTAACATAGTTTGGGCTCGGACGGGTTCAGCCTAACATACTTTGGCCTCGGACGGGCTCTTAAAATTGAGCCCTTCTCAGCGCTGGTTGACAATGAAGTGAAATGTCATCTTGTGTTAGCTGAGGTTTTCTGCGTAACTTTATGGGCGAACTTTCCGCTGTTTTACATAATCATCGCTGCTGTAAAAGGCTACAATGTTTGCGGTTTTCTGTGCACATTAATATTTGAATGAAAATAGAAAATTCCTATCGTGTGAGCATTCATACGTTTAGAAAAAAAGTTCATGTTTTTGTGGACGTTGATTTTAAACGAATGAACTGTCCGCAGTATTCTATGAGAGCTAATATTAGAATAACGGTACTCTCCGCGGATTTTCCGTGAGAGGCCAAACCAGAACAGCTGAATAAACCGCGGTTTTTGTTTGTCATAATAACAAATTGGCTGTATTAGTCGCTGTTTTTCGTGAATATTTAACTTGCTGCTCTATCCGCGGTTTCCTTTTGTCATAATAATAATAATAATAATAATAAATTGGCTATATGAATTGGTGTTTTTCATGAATATTTAACAATCGCATAATAATAAATTCGCGGTATAAATTCTATGTCACGTATTACTAACACGGTATCTATATATTTGTTTTGCAGAATTGTTATTCCCAGAATATCTGATACATGACGCTAGGTGTGGCCTGATGAGGAATGTATGAGAAATGCGCAATCAGTAGTCATGTCATCCGTACAGCAGAAGGCGATGTGTGTGTTATGGCTTGCGGAATTAAAGTCTGTCATTAAAGTTAAAAGACGGTACCGTTTAGAGTATGGTTGTAATCCTCCGTCAACGAATTCAATTAAGCGGTGGATGAAACTGTTTAAAGAAACTGGCAATGTGGAACATCGTGGAGGAGCCGGTAGGCCTAAGCGTCAGCGGTGAGACGGTTGACCAAGTTAATGAAAGTTTCCGACGAAGTCCCAGAAAATCCGTTCGTAAAGCAAGCAGAGAACTGTGCATTCCGAAATCGACAGTTCACGATATCATGCACAAGAAATTAAAGTTTCATGCTTATAAAATTCAAATAGTGCAAAATATGCATGTACATGATCCCACTCTGTGATACGATTTCGCTGTGGATATGCTGAATCGAGTGGAAAACGACGAAAACGTTCTCAGTACTGTAATTTTTAGTGACGAATATACATTTCATGTATCAGGTATTGTGAATCTTCACAACTGCAGAATATGGGGCAGTGAACCACCTCATGCTGCTATTGAACTGGAATGTGATTCTCCAAAAGCTAATGTGTGGTGTGGCCTATAAAAAAAAAGAAGTGATTGTCCCTTTCTTCTTCTGCGAAAAAACCAGAAATGGTGACATTTACTTGGATATGCTAGAAAATTTCGCTATACCCCAGATCAAAAGATATGACAACGTCGTTTTCCAACAAGACGGCGCGGCCTCCGCATTGGTCAACGTGTGCACATAAGTGCTTAAATGAGCATTTCCCCAACAGATGGATTTGTCGTGGTGGTCCCCTTCCATGGCCTCTTTGCTCTCCAGATCTAACTCCATTGAATTATTTCATGTGGGGTTATGTGAAGGATCGTGTCTATCAGACGCCTTGTACTGATTTATAGGAACTGAAGCGGCGTATAACAGCTGCTATTAATTCCATAACTCCTCAGATACTTGACAATACATGGCATGAAATTGAGTATCGCTCGGACGTATTACGAGCAACCAAGGGATCTGACATCGAAATTTATTAACTTGTGTCGTTACATTGTAAGTTAGTACAGTCAGTTTCTTTCTATCTGTCTAATGTTTTGTTTTATATAATTTTGTAATGTGTGCAATAATTCTCGGACACACTGTATGTTAGGCTGAGCCTGTCCGAGCCCAAAGTATGTTAGGCTGAACTCATCCGAGCCCAAAGTATGTTAGGGTGAGCCCGAAATATGTTAGGCCAAGTCATTCGGAGCCCGAATTCTATATCGTGAAATAAAGTCCGAGCACGAACGAGCCCGAGAACTGCGACTAATCTATTTTAGCATTAATAAAAAAATATCTGCAGACTTTCACTGTAATCTCCGGCTTCAATTAATCAATGCCTTTCTGAACTGGGTAGTGCGGAAGGGACATACAGTATATCTGTTTTTGTAATATAGTCGCACGATTTTCTTTGATGAAATTAATTATAATCGGGTAGAATGCGCCCAAATCAATAACAGTGAATGGTTGAATTCCGTTTTATTGGCGTAGGGTACAAACTACAGCATAAAAGCAAGCTTTCCACTCACGGGTTGCTTCTTCAGGTAAGTCTAAATGTAAACACTAAATTGGAAAGTACACTGGCGTGCAAAAATTAAGGACGAGATGGTTTTTCGAATGTAACATCTTGCATAAGTGCTTCACATGGACTGAAATCAAATTTTATAAGAACCCCAAGATGTAAGAATATGCTACAAGTGAGCAAAACCGTCCAAACAAGGAATCCAAAGGATACAAAGGCACTTCATTCAAAAGGTAGCTTCGAGCACAACTGGATAGAAGACAGAAACGTCCATATGACAGGGGGCTGCCAAGAAAAATCCACTCTTTAGTAGGGGATATGATTACCCCTGACTGCGTTGCAAGATTTACAACGTCTGTATATGCTGAGGACGGGGTTGTCAAGCAGCTGTTGAGGCATCGCGGCCCATTCCTCTTGTAGCGTCAATCGCAGCTGCGGAATCATTGCTGATGGCTGGTGACATGCTGCCAAGCGTCTCCCGAGAAGGTCCCACACGTGTTCGATTGGATTTAGGTCCGCGGAGGATCTTGCGGGCCAATTCATGCGTTGAATATTTTCACTCTCCAACAGCTCTGTGACAGCCACTGTACGATCAGGTGTAGCGTTGTCGTCCATGAAGAGGAACTCAGGACCCACAGCACCTCTAAACAGACGCACGTGAAGCAGGAGAACCTCGGTACAATAGCGGACACCAATGACTGAACCTCCTTGAAAGATGTGGAGGTCAGTACGGCTACCAAGCATGATACCGCCCCAAACGAGAACTCCGCCACCTCCAAACCGGTCCCTTTTGATGATGTTGGAGGTGTGATTGCGTGTTCCCTGCTCTCTCCACGTCCAGAATAGCTCGTCAGACTAAATCGGCTCTCATCCGTAAAGAGAACTCGACCCCATTGCTGATGTGTGCAGTTCTTGTGTTCCTGGCACCACAGAAACCACCGTCTCCGATGAGCAGGCGTTAATGGCACACACCGTACTGATCGTCATGCAAATTGACCACCTTTACCTTTGTACAGCCTTCTGGCCACGGTAAAACGCGATAACAGACGTCCAGTTATCTGTTGCATGTGCCTCGCGATTTCTCCCGCTGTCTGTCTTTTCTCGCCTGTAGGACAATATACCAGTCATCCTCCGCCGTGGTTTCTCGAGGACGACCACTGCTAAACTCTCTGACAGCTGTTCCTGTCGTTTGAAATGCTCTCCAAGCTCGTGAAACGATGCTGTGAGCGACCCCGAACTCCTCGGTCACACTAGTGACCACAGAGAATGGAGAGACAGAGCGTGCACAAGCCAGAGTTATGGAAATTGGTGGGCGGGGAAAAAGAACGATAGCAGAGCACCGTCGGTGCTTTATGGAACTAAACCCACGTGCTCTCTGACGTAACGTCCCTACTGTAACGCTCATAATTCGAAATTGGTTACTTTGCTTGTTATTACTACCGTTACCACTGTGTGATTCTGTGATTAAAACAACGCTTTTCGTTATTTCGTAGAAGTTATTTTCGGCGGATAATTATTTCATCTTTTATATGTAGGAAATCTTTGTCTATTTTTTAACTGTTAAAAATCGATATAAGTAAAATTTATATCAGAGTAGAGCCCTTACTGTATTTTGTTCTTCGTAATTCCATTTGATCCTTCGGGCAGATGTTTACAGATGTTTGATTCGTGATACAATTATGTCAGTTTGTTACTTTTTATTTGCCATTGCTTTGATATTTTTCCGTTGTTTATTTTCAAATTACGGCAGTAGTATGTTGCGTTGACGAAGGTCTGCATTTTTGAGAACGAAAGCTGCTACAGATTTATTAGTTTCTTTTAAGTCAGAGTTAGTACTTTATTTCTCAGTATAATTCCCGACTGCAAAGTGCTGTTCTTACGATTAAAAATATATGCCTAATTCCGTTACACCTACCGCAAAATTCCTCGGTCAATCACGCTACAGTGAACCTAACCAACTCGGGAAGTAAGGAAAATGGCGGCTCTCGCAGGGAAGGAAAGTCGAGAGAGACATTTCTTTTTTTTTTTTTTTTTTTTTTTATTGGAGGTTTAACGACCACCGTGAGCAACTCAATGGGCTATAAGCAGTCGCCCGTCCCTAATTTAGGGTCACTGGTTCCAGGGAAGGGAAAGAACCAGTGCCGTAAGACAAACACAACATTCATGCCTGACCGGGATTCGAACCCGGACCCCTTACGGACGAATGATCAGAAGCCAGCGCCTTAGACCCCTGCGCCACCGGGGCGGCAGAGAGAGAGACATTTGTAAACAAGTGGGAGGAGCGTAGTTGTGACCTCACTTTTAGTTCTCATTAACAGGCCGTGGGGCCGCCAACGTCTATGTGAGTTTAACATTATGCTGTTGCCATCGGACAAAGTGGAGAATTTCCTTTACGATCTTCTAGAGTGCACACTCTGTACCTCTCTTCTCTGTGCTAGTGACACTTCAACCTTCTTCCAACTTCCCAATGACGCGACCTCGGGTAAAGTAATCCAGATGCCGTCTACTGGATTGTCTGTTGGCCATATCACACGGTGGCAACAACTCGACGTCGTTCAAACCGATGTACACCGTGCAATAGCTTTCACCGAATTGCTGAGCGTACACCGCCCGTGTGCCTTATACCATCCCCCCTACGTCATGCTGCATATATGCGCATCCCCTACCGTACCGGACCCTAGTCTAGCGCCTGAGTGGTCTTTCAGTCCGTTCTGCATGCTCGTTCCGCTGTTATGCTAATTTCTCCTCTTCGTCCTTAATATTTGCACACCAGTGTATGTAAACAGTTCTGGAAGTTTTCAATATTTAAATGAGAGTAAAATAAAACTGCTTAAACCATGACATTGTCACGCGCATGTGATACTTGATGCATGATTTAGCGTTTCGTGATGCCCAGGATTGAGTGCCAGACATTTTTTTTATTGGAGGTTTAACGACCACCGTGAGCAACTCAATGGGCTATAAGCAGTCGCCCGTCCTTAATTTAGGGTCACTGGTTCAAAGGAAGGGAGAGAGTCAGTACCGTAAGACAAACACAACATTCATGCCTCACCGGGATTCGAACCCGGACCCCGTTCAGACGAATGATCAGAGGCCATCGCTTAGACCACTGCGCCACCGGGGCGGCAGTGCCAGACATAAGGTAACTCTATGGAGGTGTCTACATTGCAGACGTCGGGGTTAAACAGGATTTTTACTGTCTCTCTATAGGTTGTTGCTTTAAATGTTGTGTATGTGGCCACTTTTCTGATATCTTGCTCCCTAGGTGTGGCGGCATGGTTTTTGATCCCTCTCGCTAGTGTCCTTGTGAGTTTTATGTACATGACGTCAAGCTTTCGCCACCCGTGAGGGACGAAAGCTTGCTTTTATGCTGCAGTGTGTACCCTACGCCAATAAAACGGAATTAAACCATTTACTTCTTCGATTAGTTTGCATCTAAAATGTATACGGGCAATGTCGGGATGCGTCGAAACCTACATTGTTCAAAAAAGTTAGCAGGTAGCTGCTGCGTGTTGGGAGGGAGATAAATTTTGAACGGAGTGTTTATAGCGAAAGAAAGGTTTTGCCGGTGGCGAGATTAGAACCCTCATCCATTTGCTCTGGAGCCGAATGTTTCTCCAATTATGCTACACCGACAAAGTTTGCCGCTGCAACTTTGCCGTCTTCACATGTGCGTCACGTCTAAGGTTGGTACGTCACTGATGTTCAAAATTAAAAGAATTTGCACATTTTGTCGAATTTCTGAAAAACTAATGGACACATTTTAATGAAATTTGGTATGGATACATAGTTATATAAGAGAAAAAAATATACCATGTAACAGTCATGTAACGCACTCATGATCGTCAGTAAGGCTCACCAGCGCAGGAATGTGCAAAATCCACGTTACAAGATCGAACATAAAATTGCTCTAATATGGGGTATGGTCCCCTCTCACAGTCATACAGCTCTCACAGCGTGACGATCATACTGGAAACGAGGCAGTTGATGAGTCCCTGTGGGAGTCGGTCCCACTCCTGCAGCAACGCAATTTTCAGCTCCTGTACAGAGTTCGGAGGGAAATGGCGAGCTGCAAATTCCCTCTGAAGAGCGTCCGAGACATGTTCGATTCATCCGACGAATATCTTCACTTTCAAGATAATCGTCGACCAGGTGAGCCTTACATGGACGAGCATTGTCGTCCATAAAAAGGAACCGAGGGCCAACTGCGCCCCTGAAAAGTCGAGCATAGGGCTGTATGATCTCATCCCTATACCTCTCAGCAGTCAGGGAGCCTCTGCCGAACACATGGAGAGGTGTGCAGCCGTCCAACATGATGTCTGACCAGATCATGACACCTCCGCTGCCATAGAGGTCCCTTTCTTGAATGTTGGAGGAAAGGTATCGAGTCCCAGGTTCTCTCCAAATGAAGGTACGCCGAGAATCAGTGTCCAGGCTGAATCGCGACTCGTCTGTGAAGAGAACGTTACCCCACTGAAGTCTGGTCCAAGGATGATATTGTCTGCACCATGCTAAACGCACTCTCTTGTGTGCTGAAGTTATAACGAAGTAAATTTCTCCGTCATTTTTGTCCACGCCAGGATTCAAACCCGGATCCCCTCATTCCGGAATAAGTCGCTCTACCAATTGAGCTACGCAGACGTTTGTTCTGACTACTATCTGCCTTTATGTCGTGTGCGTCCTGCTGGCAGGTACGTCACAAAGTGAGCGGGACGCAAACAGCGGGTCTTCTGGCAAAAAGCCCTCTCTCATGAAGCCTTCCTTTGAAACTCCGAAACTCGTAACCCTTGAAACTCGGGTTTCAGTGGAGGCATGCAGCTCACGAGATAGTTGTGAAGCTGTATAGTAGTCCTTTGGCGCCTCGCTGAAAGTGCCAAATAACGATCTCATTGGCCGTCATGGCTCTTGGGCGACCTTGCCCAATCCTTCTCGATATGGATCCGGTGTCCTTAAACTAAATCCACAAATTGCAAACGACATTGGACGCTACATTGAGCTCTGTAGCAACCTGCATTTGCGATTTCCCTGCCTACAATCTACCGACGATTCTCCACCTCATTCCGTCATCAATATGTTCGGGGCAACTCATTTTACCTGACTGCTTACGAAATTGAACCAACTCCTGCAAGAAGCTCAACGAACGTCGCCGATTAGTACCAGCGAACTAATCGCGGAAAAAGCCACGTGTGCTTTTCATGCATTCCGCTGTCACAGCTCCGCCCACACGCACGTGTACGCTTAGGTATTCGACACTGCAAATTTCCATTCTTATTCGGCGGCATAATTTGTACCTTTTGGTTCCGTACTTTTTGTGAAAATTGACAAAAGGTGCAAATTCTCTTAATTTTGAACACCAGTGTACATCTCCCCGTGAGAGAGGGCTGGAACAGAATCGTGGGTTTCCGGGTCAGCTGGAAACCACGCTTGAAGGAGAGCTCACTGCAGATGAAGAAATTGTGACTAATTCCAGACGATGTGTGGAACGAACTTCACGCATTTTTCCAAGAACCCAACGGCCAGGTGATTCATTATATACGTTCGTATGCCAATATAATGAAACATTTGCCGGTGACGAATCCAAGCAGCATTTTTCTGCTCCGGAGTCGAATGCCTTCCCAACTGAGCTACACCGACAAAGTTTGTGGTTGCAATTTTGCCGTATTGGCATGTACGTCAGCTCTGAGGTAGGTACGTCACACATGTTCGTAAGTATACAGTAGTTGAAAAATATGAGAGAGAGGGAGAGAGAGATTCCTTGTAACATTACTAACTAAAACTCATAAACAGCCGTATGACAACAAATGTTAAAAAAAAAAATAAAAAAAAATGATCTAAGCTAAAATTGCAAAGAAATATTTGCAGAAGAACTTGTATAGGCCGTGGAGGTTTGTATCTATAATTCCCAGTTTTACATACATTGATTAATTACTACGTACAGTATGTACCCCAAAATTCGTTTTTGTTTTACTGGGGATCGTCATGAGCGTCAGGGAGGGGGAAGGGGGCGACAAAAAAAGGAAGGTTCTGAAATCCACCAGGACAAAATAAAAGTTAAGGAAAAATAGGAGAAAAAGTGAAGCATATTTTTTCTAATGTAAATCGATGCACTTTATTAAATTAATGCATTTCTTTTTGTAATACAAGTCGCATTTTAACAAAAAACATAAAAAAATGAAACACTTTCGGGGTGAAGGCCCCTTGATCCCTCTCTAAATAGCGTCAGGTAAAATATACATGAAGGGAATTTTTTGGTAAAATTTCTCCTAAGCACTTCAAAATTTTGCCCCTCCCCTAATAGCCCCCAGTTTCGAACTGCTGGCGTCTCCATTTGGGGTCGGTCCGTCTCAGTGTCTACAGATACTAGCTGACAAGGTAGCCATTTTTATGTTAGCTTCCTTGAAAACACGCAGTTTTTCTATGAATATTCAGGCAACAGTCATTTTCTCGTTATCGTCTACGGAAAACAGTGGATATTGCATTCTGCAAAAGATTTTGGACTTATCGTCTTCACATCAGCCACAGCAGAGTGAGACAGTCTAACTTCTGCAGTTAATGCGCTGCATGTGATTCGAATCAGCAACTGAAAATATTCTAAAGAGGACATTTGATTCAAGAACGTAGTGTCTAAGAGGAACAAAAAAAAGTTCTAGCGTCCCTTTAGCGATTTCAAAACAAGAAAATAAAATTTTTGTTCTACGGTTTGCTCGAACGGAAAGATAAAAAGAATCACTTACTTACTCAATTATGGATTTCTCTCATCCTGTTTTACCTCGAATAAAAATCGATGTTAAACATTGAAGCAGCTAACGCTGTGCTAATGATTTTTTCGATGGTACATTTTTTCTTTAGCTACTAGTCATTTTTCCAGTTTTTTTTCCAGTTTTCCGCATCTGCATTCCTCATTCTTAAAACGGTGTATAAAGTAATACGCATCCTTGGACATGAAAAACTCTCGTTTATTAAATCTCTCATAATATTGGTTCGTTTACGGACAGAAAGTCTAGCAGCCTACACCGATCAGCCAAAGCATTAAAACCACCTCTGCGTTAATGCAAATAAGTGCGCGTGCAGCCAATCAACGTCACGTGGCAACTTCGCGATTGATACAGTATACATTGGGTTGGTGCGAATGAAATGTCTGGCGCGAACGAGCAGGGGAGGCAGGCCTCCCACCACAGCGGAATGGAACCACTGACAGATGTTGCGGGTATGACGTCACAGAGTTACTATAAATAGCTAGCACGTGTGTGAAGAACAAGGTTCAGAAGTGGTATGTTTGGACGCAACGTGGCTTGCAAAGGAAACATACAGACGCCGGATTTGAGAGTCATCTTCCTGTATGAATTTAAACTGGGCCATTCTGCAGGAATTGCTTCTCGAAACGTTCACAAAGCGTTTGGTGAAGAATACAGCCAACGAACGAGCCATTCGGCGATGACTTGTTAAGTTTCGAAGCGAAGATACGGAATTGCAAAACGAAATTCGTGGTCACCGATCTGCTGCTGTTTCTGACGTTGTTATGTTACGTGTGGCTGAAGCAGACCCCGAAAAATATGTCGTGAGATAGCTGCAGAAGTAGGTGCCCATCACATGACAGTTGTTCTGCCGTGTGGCTGCGTTGGGTAAGGTCAAAGTGCTCTGGGGAAGGTTATGTGACTACCGTAGGAGTTGATAACTGCCAACTAGACTAGGCGTTTGGAAGTCTGCACGTTGCTGCATGCCAGGAATAAAGAGGAACCTATACTGCATCGAATCGTCACAGACGACCAGAAGTGCATTCTTTGTGATATTTGGAAACTATCTGTACAATGGTTAAGCAAGGCACAGCCTGCTGGACGGCATCCTAAGCCACCCCTACGCACCAAGAAGATGATGCTCCTTGTCTGGTGGTCCACAGCCGGGGTAATTCATCGGAGGTTCTTGGCAAGGGGCCAAACCATCCCCGCAGAACGTTATTGTGCTGAATTACACCAGAAATTGCTGCAGAAACAACCGGCTTTGGTCAACAGACATGGTGTTCTTCTTCTCCAGGACCACGTCAGCCTTCATGTCGCACAACGAACAATGCTGACACTAAGTGCCTTGGGCTATGAAGCACTGCTTCATCCTGCCTATTCTCCGGACTTGTCTCCGATAGACAATCATCTGTTTCGTCGCCTGGATCACTTCCTGTCCTGGAAACAGTTCACAACAGACAACGAGGTTCAACGTGCAATTGATGATTTCTTCGGGTCCCAGCCACAAGACCTTTTTCGTTCCGGGATCATGGCCTTGCCGGATAGATGGCAACGATGCCGAGGGGGATTTTTTTGCCTAGGTAAGTTGTACTACCTTTCCGTTCTAGCCGTCCACGTGTGCTAGTCCTTTGCCGGACATTTCATTCGTACCAACCCAATGTAATACCTGGGTAGGAGCTTATTCAGTCAGTATTTTGTTACGTTTCAACAAGAAAAAAGCATAGGATTTATCTGATTTCGACAGAGGCCAGATCGTTATGGCAAGACGTCTTGCTAAGAGCATCTGCGAAACAGCGACGCTGGTAAGCTGCTCACGCTATGCAGTAACTAGTACCTATCAAAGATGGTCCGAAACAGGTGACACTTGGAGTCGTCGACAAGACGTGCAAAGGCCACGCTTCGTGGATGCCAGAGGTCAGTACAGGTTATCGCGTCTTGTCCGCAGCAACAAGAGGGCTACTGTGGCTGACATTACGCATAATTTCAACTGTGGTGAAGAGCCCAATGTGTTCGATCCCACAGTTCATCGTATGCTCTTGGATATGGGTCAGCGCAGCCGCACACCTGTGCCTATGCACACAGCAGTTCACCGTCGTCATCGATTGCAGTGGACACGTAATCATCGACATTGAACTATAGAAGACGGGAAGAGGGTCTGATGGTCAGACGAATCCCGTTTTCTGTTAAACGATGTTGACGTATTAGCTCGTGTGTGACGTTTACCCAAGGAAGCCTTCTCACCTGGACGTACTGTACTATGGGATGGATCCAGGCAGCTGGAATATGGTGGTCTGGGCAATACTTTCTTGAGGAATACTTGGACCCATTATCTCGGTAGAGCGAACTCTGACAGCTATCAGGTACCTGAACATCGTGGCAGACCAAGTACACCCCTTTATGGCAACTGTATTTCCTGGCGTCTTTCAACAAGACAATGCTCAATGCCCCACTGCGAAGAAGGTTTAGGAATGGTTCCAAGAACATGAAGGGGAAGTTGATTTATTGCCATGGCTCCAAAATTCCTTCACCGGACATGAATACTGCCGAGCATTTGTGGTAAGAGTTGGAGAAACGGGTACACAAGCAGCATCACCCCAACCACGTAATTTAGAACTGCGGGATATTCTGTGGAAATCATGGTACCAAATATCAAGAGACACCTACCAACATCTCGTTGAATCCATGCCTAATCAGGTGAGGGTACTTTTGGCGGCGAGAAGAAGACATGCATAGGGGAGTTGTGTATAGGAAGGTCTCAGGAAACTTGCCTATGCACAAACTCCCTGTAATAGGAAATAGATTAATATCGAGTTGATCCACCCTTGGTTGCGTCCACGACCTCAAATCTACTGGGAAGACTTTCCACTTGAAGGTTTTGGTACGCTGCTGAGGGAACCCCTTTCCGTTCTGCTTCAAGTGCATTAGTCAAGTAGATCACTGATGTTGGAAGGTTCGGCCTGGCTCTCAGTCGGAGTTTCAATTCTTTCCAATGGTGTTCTGTGGGGTTGAGATCGGGGCTCTGTCTAGTCAAGTGAGTTCTTCCATAACTATCTCATCAAACCATTGATGCATGGAGCTCGATTTGTAGACGGAGACATTGTTCTATTAGTAAAGGAAAAGGAGCTGTTGTCCTAATGTTGGGACCACAAAATTATTGAGATTGTCATTATGGGCCGCAGCGTTGTGGGCTCAGCCTAAAGCATGAGAAACAGTTCAGGGCATGCTGCCTCCTCCACCAAACATCACAGTTGGCACAGCATGGTCGGATAGGTGGCTCTCATATGGTATTCTTCATAACTAGACTCAACCGTTGGACTGTCAGATGATAGAAGCGCAATTCATCACTCCAGAGGAAGCGTTCCACTGCTCCAGAGTACACTGGCGAAGAGCTTTACCGACGCTTGGCTTTAATCATGCTGAAGTTTGCCTTGTGTGAGGCTTCTCGGCCATGGACACCCATTTTCTTCAGCTATCGACGAACCGTTATGGTGACTGCGTTGCTTCCACAGACATCTCTGAACTCGGTGGTGAGTGTTGCTATTGCGGACAGACCATTTTGTTGCACCACTCGCTTCAGCACTCTGCGTTTCCGTTCTGTCATTTTATGTGACATAACAGGTGCACTGTTCCTGCTCCTAGGTGCTTCCAATTTACAATAACATCCCGTACAGTTGATCTGCAGCAAGACAGAGTTTCCCAAACTGGCTTATTGCTAAGATGGAATCCAATGACCGTGCCACGTTGTAAGTCGCTGAGCTCTGCCATAAGGCTCCTTCTACTGTTCATGATTGTTTATGACGTTTTACAGGCCACGTGCGTTTTTTTGGGCCATGACTGTGACGTATATTGGCTAATCCATTACTCAAAAGGGGTGTACAGATGCGTTTGATCATACTGTGGGTCAATGCGTTATACAAATCGGTTTGGTGTCGACTGCTATTTAAATGTTCTCTTGTTTTAGAAAATCAGATGCAATTTAGTTAGTCTGCGATGCGAACCTACTGACAGTAGTACCTAACTGCGATTTTTGGACGGGGGGCTATATGCTTCCAAATTTATATCATCAACAATCATTATCAACCCAATGCTGGATGAAGGTCTCTCTAAGTCTCTTCCACAACATATGTATGTACAGGGGTTGTACAGAATAATGCGAACACTTAGGAAACGAAGGTTTTGCGTACCTAATAGGTTGTGGGAATAACCTTTGGCATTCAAAACCGCCTGAATCCTCCTTGGAATGGACGCATAAAAATCCTGGAAGGCAGTTAGAGGAATGCTACACCATTCTTCATTAAAAAACTGCTCCAGGTCTTTGAGAGATGCATAAAGGAGATAACGAGATCTTACCCTGTTTTCCAACACAGACCACAGTGGCTCGATGATGTTTAAATCTGACGATTGGGAAGGCCAAAGAAAGTGTGAAAGTTCGTCCTCATGTTCCTCAAACCATGATTAAACATTCCAAGCTCTGTGAATTGGGGTGTTATCATCTTGATAGATGGCATCCCCTGCAGGAAAAAATGCCTGAGCCATTGGACAGACTTAATCGGCCCAAATTTGTTTCATACGCCCTGCCAATCATACGTCCTTTCCAGGTTGTCAGGGGACCTGCTGACAACCACGATATGATCGCTCAGAGCATGACAGAATCACCACCATGCTGCACTGTTACGAGAAGTCTGCATTTACGCTTCTGACGGTGTTCTCCACACGTAAACACGTCGCGCGAAGAGGAGTAGTGTGACTGTGGACTTATCCGACCACATTACATGCTTCCATGTATGTAAATGTTCCTAGCACCACTGCTTCCACATTGTATGTTCCTAGCACCACTGCTTCCACGATGTATGTTCCTAGCACTACTGCTTCCACGTTGTATGTTCCTAGCACCACTGCCGTCGAAATTGTGCATTCACCTCGGTCACCAGAGGTTTTGTAGATTCAGTAGCTCTCTATACCGCAACTACCCTGGTGACCGTCGTCACGGGAGCATCAACTAGCCGGCTACCAACAATTAGCGCTCTTTCGAAGTCCGTTTGGTCACTTATTTTGTCGTCGCCCTGAAACATTTTTCCCAACAAGACACTTTAAATGCATTTAAACAGGTCCTTGAGGTTGTAAATAAAGCTATTACAACCAAAAGTTGTGGATACCTTTGCGTATTGCGACGTACGCAGCTGTATTAAAGGTCACGTCTCTGACGTTGTGTTCACATTATTCTGTCCAACACCTGTATATACAGTTCTGGCCACCCAAAATGCCACACCAATAAGGACACGAGATAGCAAAGCCAGATTTACTGGACACATAACAACAGATACAAAGATGAAACGATTGAGCTTACAGGCCCGTGCGACTTGCGGAACAAGCAGACATCAATTGTTCGTGTGGTCCCCATGGCTGGCAATAACGGCCGCTACACGCCACGGCATCGAACGAAAGAGGCTTTGGATGTGGGCTTGGGGTATGTCAGTCCAGGCTGCTTCCATACGTTGCCACAGCTCATCAGGCGTAGCCGCGGGTGGTGCTTGCAGGGGCCACTCGGTTACCGATCAGCGACCAGATGTGTTTGATGGGCGACATATCGGGGGAACAGGCGGGCCACGGCAGCAGTGACATCTGGTGGGCCGTGAAGGATTGTTGCACGCTGCGTGCCACGTGCGGACGCGCATTGGCCTGTTGAAACGTGGCCGCTGGCAGGTCCTGCAGGTAAGAGAGGACTACAGGTTCCAATACGTCGGAGATGTAGCGATGGCTGTTGAGTGCAACGGCGATGCGTACCAGAGAGGTGCGGGTGTCATATTCAATTGCGCCCCAAACCATAACGCCAGGTGACGGACCGCTATGGCGATGCATAAAGCAGGCGTCTAACAGTCTCTCACCGCGGTGCCGCCACACGCGGATCCGACCATCGTAGTGTTGCAGGAAGAAGCGGGATTCGTCAGGGAAGACAATGTCGTACCATTCCGTAGTCCAGGTGCGACGTTGCACGGCCCACTCCCACCAAACTCACCGGTGGTGTAACGTCAATGGTAATTAGAGCAATGTGCGCCGTGCGACAAGTCCCCGCTCTGCAGACGACGTGGAACGGTACGTGCTGACACAGGTTGTTGCGCAACACACCATAACTCCTGCGCTAACGTTCGTGATGTGGCGGTGCGAGCCGTCAATGCCCGCCGCACAACATGCCGGTCCTCTCGTTCGGTGGTGTGCCGCTGCTGCGGCAATCGCTCATGTCGGTCCGTCCGTCCCTCCTGCACCCACCGAATCCATACTCGCCTCACAGTGGCTGGATGTCGTCCCACACGGGCGCCGATGTCTCGGTACGATAAACCGCTGTCGCGATAAGCCACTATTCTCCGTCTGTCGAACTCCGAAACGTGCTGGAATGACTGCCGTATTCTTCGACGAGGCATCAGGAAGCTTCCCACGCATAGACCCGGCAGCACAACACATTTCCACTACTTACACCCCGCCTTCTGTGCACCCTTCTTACAGTGCAACTCGGTGGCATGCCGGGTGCACATGATTTTCATATGCCCTGGAATGCTAATCGTTTGCACGTTTTCTCGCGGGCGACGCATGCTGCGAATTTCAGGCCAATCGGATGCTTCCTTCTTGGTGTTGCATTTTGGGTGGCCAGCAGTGTATATATACTTTTTTTAAATTTGATTTCTTTTGATCAAAAAATATACGGAGTGATTCATAAAAAAAGTATACAGTTTCCAGATGCTGTAAAATAGTAACCGTTGAAGACACGGATCGCAACTCTGAACCGTTTGGTAGATGTACTCATAAATTTTGTGTCTCGCTACTTAGGGAAGTGACGTAGGCGATAGCGCGCGTGTCACGTGATAAATATCTCGATAAACATATTCCTCACCGATGGATTGGACCAGCCGCGGACTACAATATGCCACTGACCCATTGGCCACCCATAAGTCCTGACTTAGCACCTTGTGACATTTTCCAGTGGGGGTACGTAAAGGACAAGGTATTCGCCCCTCCCCTTCCTGTTGATCTAGCGGAGCTGAAACAGCGTATCACAGCCACTATCACTGCACTTGATTCAGATATCTTACCTCGGATTTGGGCGGAAATGGATCACCGGCTGGATGTGTGTCGTGTGACTAAGGGTGTGCACATAGAACATCAGTGACTGTCTCTAAACAAACTTCAAACATTCCCTTACAATTCTGTTACAGGTAACATAAAATATCTTACATTGTTCTTGTTTTATAGTGCGCTAAAACTGTATACTTCTTTATGAATCACCCTGTACTGTATTGTCAAGGTACCCGCTAAGGGCTCAAATGTACATTTTGTTGTTCTCGATATGTTTGCTTCTAAACGTCCGATTTGAAAAACCCTTTTAGCAGGGGATACCATTCACTTCAGGGAATATTTGGCACACACTCTTGAATTTTAATACAGCATATTTCTGTCTCTAGTTGCCGTTAGTGAGTATATGTGTTTGCATCTGTATCCACTACTGAAAATCCTGTTAGAAAGTTTGTTTTGTATTCTTTGCTATTCCCTACGCCAAAGTTTGCTAACATTATCCTCTTTAAACAATGCACAGTTTTTGTGATAGGGGCCTATATGGAAAAACGTTTTTCTCGCTATCTGAGTTTCTAGAATTTGTTTTTGAAAAAAATGTCATTCCATCATGTAGCTTTTGTTATGATCATAGTTTCTAGTTTTTCATAATTCATGATTCGGTCACTAGAATTGGTCAGCGTATATTCGAAAGAGTACCTCCGATTCTCATAATGCATTGGAAAAATCCTTTATTGGTATGTCTTTCACTATGATAATATTTTGGTCACTTTTCTTCCTCAAATAACGCACAACTTTCCCGCTAAGAGTCGAAAAGATATCAAGCACTCCTTCTTCTAATTGTTCAATTTGGAAACTTCCTTTTGCCTCGGATATCTTTCCCTATGAGGAAAATTTTGTGCAGAGTGATTGTTCGTAACACGCATTTCTTCGGTTAGTGGGTGTAAGTAGCTCTTTCTACTATACTGTGCAAATTAATTGGGACAAAGTAAAAAAAAATCACTCTTTTTTTTCCAAAACTATGCCTTTATATCATTCTATGCCTTGATATACACTGATAAATACCTGTATTAGTATGAAGTATGTCCTTCTTTAGCAGAAATGATCTCTTGATTTCGTTTTGGCATTGACACCACTAATTGAGTGCACATATTTTTGACTTCCTAATCGTGGAACCACACTTTTATAGCATTCGTTATCATGCGTTCTTTGGTTGTACAGTTCATTTTACCTAAACGTCTCTTTAAAATATTCCACAAGTTTTCTATGAGATTTACGTCTGGTGAATTTCCAGGCCAATCAAGCAAATGAATTTGATTTTCCAGCTTGACCAATTTCGAATTGTGACATGGGGCCAAGTCATGTTGAAATGTCCCGTCAAAAGTTTGCAAGAATGGAACAATCCTACGTTGTAATATTTGTACGTACTTGGCTGAATTCATCATACCTTGAACAGGAACTAAGCTTCCAGTGCCATTTGATGTGAAGAAACCCCAAAACATCTGTTTCAGAGGGTGTTTTACAGTTTGTTTGACATGCTCAGGCCTTAAGAGTTCACAGCTGCTTCGTCTAACGACATGTGCTTGGTAACCCTGCACAAATAAATTACTTTCATCACTGAAAATTACCTTTTTTTCCAGTCGTCAGCAGTCCATGAATTATATTTTTTGGCCCATGCTAAACGTTTAATCTTCATTTTCGCATTCAAATATTGTTTTTCGTTGGTCTTCTTGTCTTCCGGCCAACTTCCAGAAGCCTACGGCGTACAGTTAAATCACTAACATCACAACCACTAGCCAACAAATCTCTTTGATGGTCGGTGCTTGTTTTTTTTTGGATTCATTTTACTATTTTACTACACCAACTGCAGAAGCGATATATCTCACTGTCATAGAAGTGTTATCCTTCAGAGCGATTATTTTTGCACGCTTCCTTGGGGAAATATCCATTTTTCAATACACGAAAGCAACACGTACTCACAGAGAGCAAAAACTAACATACACCTGTCACACACGAAAGCTCACAACTGAAGCTGAAGTGCCTATTTCCTGTTTAAAACCGGTCAAACCACATTCTTACTATCAAGTTCTAACAGTCACACCACCTCACAGCTGATAAAACCGGTTTACGTTGGTTTCCGACATCAACTGGCGATCACATTACAATTCTGAGAATAAAATAGCTTGCCCCAATTAATTAGCACGGTATAGTATTTCTCTAAGCAACTGTTAAAAATTTTGTAATAGGTTGTAGCAAAAAATGTTGCTACACTTTTTTGGTGGTGCATAAAACACACAATGATACGGTGCAATGAGTGAAACTTTGCACCAGTCAGGTTGGATACCATAATTCCACCATACTTTTGTATGTTTTATGTGGTTCACTTTCGCCCCAAAGGTGGTGCAGCTGGTGCAGCACCACTTTTTGGAGCAACCTACTGCAAAATTTTTGCATTAAGGGCTATTAGGAGTTGCCCTTTCCTAATTTAGGGCTATTGCTTCAAAGGAAGGGGAGAGTAGGTGCCGTAAGACAAATACTGTACATCACGCAAGCCTTACCAGGAACTCGAGCCAATCCGAAGAACGGTCAGAGGCCAAAGCTTAGACCAGTGCGTCACTGGACGGCTGATGCACTTCGTATTTGGATGTCTCTTACCATCTCAATTTTAGTCGCTTAAAGGTAAATCTGAGATTCTTATTCTAAACTGAGGTTTCTTAAATTTGAGTCTCGAGTAAGACCAGACCGGTGGCCAAGGGGTTCGAGGGATGGAATTTTAACCCTTCGTCCTCCATGGGTCCAAATTCGACTCCTAAGTGAAGCATAGATGATGTGCTTGTCCTACGTCATTGGCCGTTTCCCTTCTGCGGAACCAATGGACCTAAGTTAGGAATGGTCCCAATCCGAAGAACGTCCAGAGGCCAGCGCTTTGACCACTGCGCCACCGGGCGGCTGGTACAGATCGTATCTCCTTTTTCATCAAAATTTGGATTTATTTTATCATCTCAATTTTAGCCGCCTAATTGGGTAAATTTGAGTTTCTTATTTTAAAAGGGGTTTTCTTCTACTTTAGTCTCACGTAGTAGGCCGAGTAATACGTACGACCCGCTGGTTTCAAAATCTTTGTCCTCGATGGGTTCGACTCCCAGGTGAGGCACAGATGGTGTGCTTGTCCTACGTCATTAGTCGTTTCCCTTCCACGGAACCAGTGGACCTAAGTTAGCATCAGACGACTACTTGCAGCCCATAGGGATGCTCATGCTGGTCGTGAAATCCAGAATTTCGAGAAAAAAAAATATCGCGCACAACCTAAACTCCATTTTTTTACATATTATCTAAAAAAATAATTTCTTTATTGCTTAAAGTTGAGTCTCCTTTAATGTAAATTTGAAATTTTTGTATCTTTTAAATTTGCACCTCCACAGTTGCCTTAAAATTAACTTCAGTTAGATTTGAGTCTCCGAAATCTTCTAAATTTGGACCACTTTTATCACGAACATTTGATACAACAAATGTATTTCTTCATTTTCAACTTCCCCTCATGGCTGGTTGATTTCTTCAAAGACGAATTTTCGCCATTCTGTCTGCTGTCCTTCTGTGTAGTTCCATTACAGAGTTTAAGTGGGTGCTTTCTTTAATGTTGTTAATCCATTTCGTTCTTGGTCTTCCTCTACTTGGCTGTTCTTCAATTCTACCATTTAATAATGTGTTTGGTAGTCTTTTTGTGTTCATTCTTGAAACATGTCTAAACAAGATTAGTTGGGGTTTTTTAGTGCTGTAAATATTGTTTCTTTAAATATAAGTTTTTCTTTGGTTTTTTCATTTCTTTTTCTTTCTGTCCAGTTTGTTCTATTGATTTTTCTTAGGCATTTGTTTAAAAAGGATTGTGTATATCCATTTCCTTTCCCCCCTCAAGATACAGCATTCTGAGCCATAGAGTACTGTAGGAATTATCATTGTATTATACAGTATATTAACAAAAGTCACAGGACACCTAGAAGAGAAAAAACATAGCATTTATTGACATACAATAGTACGGTGTCGGTCCATTTTTTCACTTAATGCATGCACTGATCCTTCGAGACATGCTTTCGACAAGGATTTGGAACACAGCGATAGGTATGCGCTTCCATTCAGTACATAATGCTGCCGCTAACTGTTGCTTAGTATAGTAAGCCTTGGTTCCAAACTTCTTATGCGGCGCCCTAATTCATCCCATAGGTGCTTTATGGGATTGAGATCAGGGCTCTGTGCTGGCCAGTCCACAGACGATACGGAATTATCGTCAAACCACGCCGTAACAGTCCTTGCTTTATGGCTCGGTGCATTATCCTACTGGTACCGACAAGGCTCGGTTCCACAGTATTGCCACAGAGTTGGTTGGGCATAATTGTAAAGAATATCGAGGTAGATGTGCTGGTTAACAGGTTTGTCCACGACAACTAATGGGATGGGACCATACCACGAAAAACACCCCCACACGAGTACACTGCCAGCTCCAAACTTGACCGTAAGTACAGTACACTGTGGTAAATAGCGTTCCCCCAGCTGCCGCCATACCCACGCACTCCCATAAGACTGATGTATCATGTATCTGGAATCATCAGTCCATAGGACCCGTTTCCCTTTATCTAAGGTCCACGATAAATGTTCTTTACACCACTCCCATAAGACTGATGGATCATGTATCTGGATTCATCAGTCCATAGGACCCGTTTCCCTTTATCTAAGGTCCACGATAAATGTTCTTTACACCATGCTAAACGACTAGTAGCATTCCGAGTGGATATAAAAGGCTTATGAGCAGCCGCACGACCACGGTAACCCATGGAATGAAATTTTCCGCGAATGGTACGTGTACATACCGAGGTTCCAGCATTTTTACTCACCTGTACACTGAGGTCTTGTGCAGTACTCCGTCCATTAGCTCTAACGACTCTGCTGAGGCTTTGACCTCCCATATCATTGATTTTCTTTGGTCTGCCGGTACGTTTTGCTGCTTCAGGTACGCCAGTACATCCAAATCAGTTGACTTGGGTATATTTAAACGCCTCTCAGTTTCTTTTATGGACAACCCACTAATGTAACACTCAACAATCTTTCCTTTCTCAAAGTCAGTTATCTCCCGCCGCGACATTTTCACTCAACCTCACAGCGCGATATGATCACGGTCAGCTGCAGGCTTGTTTTTTATACCGTTTGCAGCTGTACTGCACATCTTGACAACGCAGCTGATCCGTTCATTTGCTTTTGAAGGGGTGTCCGGTGTCTTTTGTCAATGTAGTGTATATCTTTAGTTTGAGTTCTTTGCTTAATCTTTTATTGTTCAATATTTTTTCTAGTCTGCCCATTGTTATCCATCCATTATTGATTAATATCAAGGAACTACATATATACCAATTATATACTGAAAATAGTACAACTGTATTAATGATCCGAAGTTCTTGGCGTAGAATAGAAATAAAAGTTTCCGAGCTTTTGCACATCAACCAGATGACGTTTTCAAGGGAGGTAGACAGCAAACTTCAAACTGAATGGTAGATCACTTCAACAATTTGAACGTGGTGATTTGACCTGCCAATAAACGAACAGATGCGAATGTAATTATTCATTCAAAGACACGAGGCGTCATGTTCGTTTAGCACGCGGAATCCTGATAGGAAAACATAGGCATTCACTATTTGAAGAACTGATTCCACATTTGTGGCAACTCCAGCGAGACGCTATCATTGCGGGACTCACTGTTGGTAATGATTTCCAAAGTTTCGCGAATGGAAGTAGGTTTAGGGGCGAAGTAAGAAGCTAATTTCTTTATGTCATCTCCATAGGAGTAGCTGACTTGAACTTGACTTCTTTGGATAGGGACGTGGTTACTTTACTGTTTTTGTGTCCCTTTTATGTTCATTGACCCTAATTCGTTGTTGAACTGGCCACTGAGGCAGGATACATTCTGAACCTAGTATATGGTTATATAAAAAAAACGTCATGTTTATCTCTCTATGCCGCAGCTACGCTATCTGAGCTCAATTCCCTACTTACCAATAGTCTTCTACCAACTCAAGAACGCACTCAAGAAGATCAACCTCGTTGTCGGCATAAAATCTCCGACATCTTTATATGCCATGCTTAGGAGAAATGCTGACAAGCCCCCTCTTTGAACGAGGCAGGTGTTTATGCCATTCCTCTACAATTTCCGGACGGCTCCAAGCGATACTACTTTGGAATGACCAAGCGTTCATTCCGAATTACAGTCAACGGATATAAAAAGGACTCAAAAAACGGTAAAGTAACCACTGCCCTATCCAGAGAAATCAAGTTCAGGCCCGCCGCTCCTCTGTTGGATTACATAAAGAAATTAGCTTGTTATTCCACCCTTAAATTCACTGCCATTCGCGAAACTTTGGAAATCATTAGCAACAGTGAGTCCTGCAATGATAGCGTCTCGCTGGAGTTGCCACAGATTTGGAACCAGTTCTTCAAATAATGAATGCCTTTGTCTTCCTACCAGGATTCCGCGTGCTAAACGAACATGACGCCTTGTGTCTTTGAAAGAATAATTACATTCGCATCTGTTAGTTTATTGTCAAGTCAAGTAACCGCGTTCAAATGAACCTTATTCATGTGACGTCATAAGTGGATTTCTGCGGACCAACATGGCTGCTGATTCAATGCTATCGCTATTAAATTACCTCTTACTGTTGGCTAATTTTTAAAATTTTCAAGTCTTGGAGTGTCACAAGGAATTAATACAGCTACCGAGCGAAGAAGGGGAAATTAATTTATTAAAAAACAAATCCAGGTTGTAAAAATACAGACAATTTTGTTTTCCATGTTTATTTCAAAGAGATGCAGGACAACATCGCTCTCAGTAATAGTGAAATTTTTAATGAAGCATTTCTCCCACACGGTATAGTAAAGTTTCATGTTCTTATTATCAGACATTGGCGAAACATCTGAAAGTGGGCAGAATATATTCGGTACTGCACTTTGGGATGGAAATCACGTTTCGTATTACTCAGCTATTTCTTTAACAGTTCTGGCTTTTTCAGAAGAAAATTACGAAAAAGTTATCTTTCCCCCATACATTTCAGGTGACATTGCTTGTTAGCACAACAATACCATTTGTGTGATTTGTGGTTTAACGACCAATACCATTTGTGGTTTAACGACCAATACCATTTGTGTGATTTGTGGTTTAACGAATGTGAGCAACTCAATGGGCTATAAGCAGTCGCCCGTCTCTAATTTAGGGTCACTGGTTCCAGGGAAGGGAGAGAGCCAGAGCCGTAAGACAAACACAACACCCATGCCTCACCGGGATTCGAACCCGGACCCCTTTTGGACGAATGATCAGAGGCCATCGCTTAGACCACTGCGCCACCGGGGCGGCCACAACAATACCATGAGCAAAAGTTAGGCAAATCGTTAATAAACGTATGAAAAATCAAAAATCGAGATTTTCCTGAAACCCTGCAACGTATTCCCTTGTTAAGCAGTGGGAAAACGGATGTAAACAAACCATTGCTGGTCTACAGCCTCAGAACATATTTCCCATGATGCAATTCCAGGTGAATAAGGTCCATTGTTGAAGCATTCTATCATTCAGTTTGAAGTTCGCTGTCTACCATTCTTGAAAGAGCCATCTTGTTGATGTGCGAAAGCTTGGAAACTTTGATTTCTATTCTATGCCAAGAAATTTGGATCAGTAGTAGAGTTGTCCTATTTTGAACACCCATTATTGATTCCGTGTTTTATGGTTTCAAAATAGTCAAGAGTGATCATTGAGGTTAGATAATTTAATTTTTTTTATTTGTTCTATCCTCAAAGTTGGATCTGCTAGCAAATGTGTTTAGGCTTTGATAGTTTTTATGGTTTTGCTTTTGATTTTGAAAACGTGTATTTTGTTGGGTTTTCAACAAGAGTGTCCACATCCCGAGAGCGCAGTCAAATTTTACCTATCCTCTTCTTTTTACTTTCTCCGGGAATGCTGCATTCCCGCTGCGAAAGGCTTGTCAGGGGGCATAATGAAAAGCGACGGCCCTTCCTTCCTTCCTTTGGGGTAGGCGTTGGAGAAGAGCCTGCGCCGATTACGTAACTGGCGATGGGGAAGTGATTATGAGCAGCTGATGCCACCAGCGGATCCCGAAAAGCGCAAACTCTCTTCAGGAGCAGGGAGTTGCTGCATCCGCAAAGAAAGGGAGAAAGGTCTGAAGCCAGTTATGGCGGACGAGAATCGATCGAGTGAACAGGAACGCAAGGGATGTTCGTTAGGATTCCACCCATCCACCCACTCGCCTGAGACTCCGATCGATACGAACACACATGCACGGAAAAATAGAAAAAAAGAAAAAGAAAGAGTAAAGAAAGAAAAACACACCACCACCGAAATCCTCGTCGCGGTGCTGCTCCTGCTGCAGTAGCGACTAAACTAAAACTGTTTTAACGTTCTGTCCTGTTCACTGTACGGTGAATAAACATGTTTGGAGGAAAGACATGATGTTGGCTACTACGTGAAGAAAAAAAAAATATAAATCTGCTCGCATGCTCAACCACATGACACTTTACAACATGCAGTATAACTGTTAACAATTTACCATCTTCACTCCTGTTTTTTACTCACTTTTTTGAAATTGAAGATTAATTAGAAAAGTTGAAGCACAACTTACATTAAAATTTTTAAACAGTCGGGAATTCTTTAGAGTAGTTTTCTGACCTTTCATTTCATTTAATTTCATTTATTTTTCATTATGATGTTACATGTGACCATATTACATTTCAATATTAATTTTATAACATATAATATTAAGAAGAAAATATATACAACGGTCATTTCATAAAAACTGAGAGTAAAATCACACAAAATGAAGAAATATAGGTACAGAAAAAGTATTTTCTCTCGGATGATATGCAACGGCCCCATCGTTGAGTTCACTTTTTAAAGCATGTGGCGAAACCATTTTGTTGAAGCTTCTTTAGCGACCCCTGTACAGCTTGAATAACGTCAGCATCTGTGTGTTGATGCTGCGCCACAGAACTTCTCCTTCATGGTTGGAAACAACCAAAGGCCGCCCCGGTGGCGCAGTGGTCTAAGGCGCTGGACTCTGATCATTCGTCCGTAAGGGGTCCGGGTTCGAATCCCGGTCAGGCATGGATGTTGTGTTTGTCTTGCGGCACTGGCTCTCTCCCTTCCCTGGAACCAGTCACCCTAAATTAGGGACGGGCGACTGCTTATAGCCCATTGAGTTGCTCACGGTGGTCGTTAAACCTCCAATAAAAAAAAAAAAAGAAACAACCGAAAATCGCACGGGGCGAGATCAGGACTGTAGGTAGGCTGTGGCATGATTTCAATACTGCATATTCAGGAAACGCATATAGCGTATTAAATACGTTAATTTTTGTGGTGTAGTAAGCACAAAGATTCTCCAAGCTTTTGCACTCAATTACGTTCAATACTGCATTTCGTAACAAACTGTTGAACACAAGCAGCCACATGTGGGCAGGGCGTTATTATTGTCTAGGGTCCACTTGCCCACCAGTTCCTGCGGGTTAATCGATATGTGTCGTCGCAGACGCTTCAAGACTGAAATGTAATACTCAGCATTGACTGTAATTTGTGGAGGAACGGCATGTTGGTAGACTACACCTTGATGATCAAACAAAATGATCAGCATCACCTTCCCAGCTGATTTGGTTTGACAGACTTTTTCGGAGGAGCGGCGAGCCTGTGATTTTCCAGACACTCGTTGTGCACTTCGTGAGGGGGTCGAAATAATGGACTCGTGTTTCATTGGCAGTTATTACTGTGTTTAGAAAGTTTGGATCCGTTGCAATCATTTGTTTCCACCCATGACACACCTGAAATCTGGCTAACAGTTCTCTCGTCAGGTGATGAGGTACCCATCTTGAACACTCACAATGCAGCAGTAATTTGTCACGTAGAATGTGGAATGCCGACTTTTTGAAATATTAGTTGACCCCGCTATGTCTTTACGTGTCATTCGTCTATCTTCTTGCTGGATTGCCCAAACAGTGTTAACAATACGCTCCGTAGCAACACTTACAGCTCAACCAGGTCTAGGAGCTAGTTCTGCTGACAAACGCCCTGTTTTGAAATCATGGTGCGATCTAAAAATCGTTGACTCACCCAAACATTTAACTTTGTAAGCTTCTTTCATTAAATCAACTGTTTCTAGAGCCGTTTTACCCAAACGATGGCAAAATTTTATCGCCCAGCGCATTTCACTTCTTAACTCTGAATCACTCACCCCCATAGCTGTATGACGAAATGCAGACATACCTTAAACAACTGCCCAATGACAAAACCAGAATCGTCTATCACGGCTAATAACTGTGGCCATAGATGCTTCTTTTATTCAGTAAGTCGTCTGAGTGGTTATTTTACCCCTTCGCACTGTTGCCAACTAAAAAAAAAATTACTCTCAATTTTTATGGAACGGCCTTTGTCTAATATATATACTTGTACAGGGTAACCACAGAACAGGAAATTGTGTAAAAGGCTATACACATATACAGCCAGAGTGAATCGTAATTCCCTTAAAGTGCGTAGTCAAGCAAAACGTCTTGCACATATAAAATTTACCCAATATATGGTCTGATTAATAACTTCCGACTATTAAATTTTATATTTTAGTTTGTTAGCAAATATGTTTTTAGTTGTTTTCGAAAATAATTATAATTATTGAAATGTGTTAGTTGATAAAGTAGATTATTCCATAACACCAATCCCTGGTAATCAATAAATCTTTGTTGGGTTAAAGTGTTAGGCATTGGTAAAAAAATGTATTTCTTTTTCTAGTTCGATAGCCGTGACCCACAATGTTCAGCTCTATTAAATGTTAATACCTATTCTTCTTTATTCTTTTATACATAAATTTTAATAATTTATATTGTCATAACTCCTCAACATCTAAAAACCCATAGATATTAATCCGTACACCCATATTCACATTAATTCCCCTAAAATTATTTAAGATTTTGACCATCCTATTTTGTAAGGATTTTAATTTATATAAATTAGTTTTAGTAGTTTAACCCCCATGCTAATAAACAATAAGTCAAACATCGATAAATCAGACCCTAATACAGCATTTTTAATATATAAATTTTTAAATTTTTTGAAATTATCGTTATTAAATTCAATACCCTTAATTTTTTTTACAATACTTTGGATATTAATATTCCATTTTAAATTAGGCTCAATTATTAGCCACAGATATTTAATATTATTGACTATTTCAAGGGCAGAATTTCCCACTCCCTTTTTAAAAATCATAATTTTAGTTTTTTCAATATTTAAACACAGAAAAAATTTGTATCTGGCCATTCCATCAATTTTTCTATAAATTTATTACGTTTTATTTTTGCATCATTTATACCTGTACCTGTAATCATAACTGTGGCATTATCCTCAAATGAAATTAAATCCTCATTAGGTTCAATGTTGAAAATGTCATTAATATAAACTTAAAAAAGTAATGGTCCCAGAATTGAGACATGCGGTACTCTTATTTCATTAATTAATTTTGCGATTTTGTTTTATTAATCTGTACATATTGTTTCCTATTCTGTAAGTAGTCTTCTAACAAATTTTAATATTGATTTCTTATTCCATTATTATAGAGCTTATCAAAAGGTATTTTATGATCGACCTTATTAAATGCCTTTCTAAAGTCTAAGAAAATTGCAATGGTTACTAATTCCTTTTTTCTATTATTTAATATGATATTCTGAAATGTTAAAATGGCTATTTCTGTTGATTTTAAATGTTAAAATGGCTATTTCTGTTGATTTTTCCTTTCGAAACCTATAGTGATCATTATGAATAATTTGATATTTCTTAAAAAAATTACCTAATCTTGTATATTTCTATAACTTTAGCAAAAAAGATATGTTAGAAATTGTTGTTTAACTATTATTCCTGGACCCAGTCTTATGTTTTGGTATTATTTTTGCTATTTTTAATTCTTGAGGTATTTTTCCAAATTTAATAATCACATTAAATGTATGACGGAGAGGTAAAGAGTTGAATGTTTGAAGAGTTACGAAAGCGTGCAAGTTATTCGGGAAAGTAATGAGCAGTTCAGAGAGAAAATATTTAACCGAGAGGTAAGGAAATTTACGAAAAAAACAAAAACTGCAAAGAAAGGTTAAATTAGACGTGTACGCCACAATTTCTATCAAATTTAAGTAGAGGAAATATACAAAGTTCGGTAAAAAGTTTTCCTGATTACTGATTGCAAAGTTTCTCAACTGAACATAACACCGGAAATCCATGCCGTGAAAACTGAATTTACAAGCTGAAGTTCATTATCATTTTTCTCCCTCTAAGAATGACTATGAAGCCCAAGTAAATACGTAAGTAAGATCAAGGGAAGAATATTCAAAATTTTTACTACTATCATTTCTTTTTTCATTTTTATTTTAGCTCGTAAAATTACCGAAAATATTAAAAGGTATTTCAAAATTGTGGAAAAATGACTGAAAATATGCACGCATTTCTGGTAGTGTTCCAAACGTGTTACGATATTTTTTGTCAAATCTCCGACATCGATATCTAAGAGGTTACAAAACCGTACGGTTTTTTGTCGAAGCCCTGACATCGATGGTTAAAGGTTACAAAATAGTGCATTTTTTTGTCCATTCTCTGACATCGATGGCCAAGAGGTTACAAATCGGTAGGTTTTTTTTTGTCGATTCTCTGACATCGATGGCTAAGAGGTTACAAAATCGTAGGGCTTTTCGTCGAAGCTCTTACATCGATGGCTAAGAGGTAACAAAATCGTGGGTTTTGTCGAATCTCCGACATCGATGGCTAAAACATTACAAGATCGTGTTTATTTTTGTCGATTCTCTGGCCTCGATGGCTAAGAGGTTTCAAAACCGTGGGATTTTTTTGTCGAAGCTCTGACATCAATGGCTAAGACGTTACAAAATTGTGAGTTTTTTTGTCGATTATCTGATATCGATGGCCAAGACGTTACAAAATTGTGAGTTTTTTGTCGATTATCTGACATCAATGGCTAAGAGGTTACAAAATCGTGTTTTTTTTGTCGAATCGCCTACATTGATGACTAAGGTGTTACAAAATCGTGTTTTTTTTATTGATTCTCTGACATCGATGGCTAAGAGGCTACAAAATCGTGGGTTATTTTTTGTCGAAGCCCTGACATCGATGGCTAAGTCGTTACAAAATCGTTTTTTTTTTTGTCAATTATCTGACATTGATGGCTAAGAGGCCATAAAATCGTGGGGTGCGGCGAACATTTCCTTGCGACGCTTAGAACGAATACACGCTCAGTTTCAAAATAAATTGCAACCCCAGCAAGGAATGCACAAAAAAGTGGGCAAATCAGCGAGCAGATAAGTACGTAAAAGATAAGCAAATGATAAAAGAATATGACCAATCGACACAGATTTATTTATTGCATAAACTTAACTTTTATTGCATAAACTTAACTCACATTAGTATGACATACTTTCAACGTCTTTTGCAATGCGTTCCACAACGCGGTGGGGCATGGAGTCGTACAGATGTCCAGTACCCTCCTGCGGTACTGCTGACCAAGCGACTTGCACTTGTTGTCGCAGTACAACCACATTTTAACCTGATTGGGGATGATCGTGAAGCTGACGTCGAACCGTGTCCCATACATATTCAATAGCGCACAAGTCCGGCGATCGAGCAGGCCAATCTGGAACACTGAGAGTCTGTAGGCGCTGTCTGGCAATGCGTGCGGTATGTGCACGTGCATTATCGTGCTGTAGTGTAGCACCAGGTATCTGCTCTGTGAAAGGAATTGTGACGGAATCCAGAATAAGATCTACGTGTCGCTGACCTGTTACAATTCCATGTAGAAAAAGTAGAGTAGGACGTCCGTCATAGCTGATGGCTCCCCAGATCAGGCATTTGAGCTGTATTGAGGCGAACAATAACACGTGATTGGTTGTTCTCCCCGCTGTGTCTACATACATGCTTACGGCATTCATTTTATGTCAAACAGAAGCGAGACTCATCCGTGAAGATCACATGTCGCCATTCCGTTGTTCAGGACCGACGTTCACGACACCACTGTATACGATCTCAACGATGCTCATTTGTAAGTGCAAGAAGAAGAACTGGACGTCGTTCGTGAAGTCCACTTCCTGGTAATCGTCGGGAAATGGTCAGCCGACTAATAGAGGGACTTAGAGCACTACGTACAGGTGGTGGACTACGAAACTGAAATACATGGGTTTAGGACACAACAATTTATTAGTATGGTGTAACGAGCTATTTCAAACAGCTATGTACACACTGTTGACGATCGTATTCGATTATTTTCTATTGTCGGAACTCTTCATGTTGAAAAATTTCGAACAAATATCGCTCTAGAACAAGCACCAAACGCCAAGTTTTTTAGGTTAAGAATCAAAAGATCTGATTGAAGAAAAACGCACGAATATTCGAGTTTTCGAATCTCGAATCATTTTCAAGGTTCGCGGGATTCGAGAATTCGAATGTCCCATCCCTAGCATTCAGGGTCATGTCGGCATACCAGCAAGAGGGTTAGTACCTCTTTACTACAGTTTATTAGTACGGTATTTATTAGTATTTATTGGTAAACGTTTCTTGACTTGTTTCTCCAGAATACCCCAGAGTTGCTCAATAATGTTCAATGTGCAGTCCATGACAGATGTTCAACCTCGATTTCATGTAAGATTAAAGGTATTTCGTGCTGAGATGTAGATAAAAAGAATTCAAAGCTGTCGAAGCACGGTAATTTTTCTGAAGCAGCCAAAGCACACATACCGCACTTTAAATTTTCTTTTAAAAAACGGAGGATCTAGAAGCGTCTTTATTTTACAATTTAAAAATGGTAGATAAAAGCTCTGGCGAGACTTTCGCGACCACTATGGCCGCATCATCAGGCCATTGAGTGAAACCAGTTCTAATCTGGTTTTACTCAATGGCCGCATCATCAATGTGCGGCCATAGTGATCGCGAAAGTGCTCGCCAGAGCTTTTATCTACAATTTTTAAATTGTAAAATAAAGACGTTTTTAGATCCTACTTTTTTTAAAACAAAATTTAAAGTGTGATATGTGTGCTTTGGCTGCTTCAGAAAAATTACCGTGCTTTCAATAGCTTTGAAATCTTCTTATTTCAATTTCATGCTCCGTAAACCACTTTTCCACTAGTTTGGCTCTGTATATCGTTACGTTATCATCCTGATACACGGCACCACCGTCAAGGTACAATGTTTGAACCACTGGGTACACCTGGTCCTGCAGAATCGTCCAATATTCCTTGGCAGTGATGTACACCTCAAGAACAATAAGCGGGCCGACGGATTGCCACGATATTGCGGTCCAAACCATCACCCATCCACCTCCGTGCTTCACTGTGGGCAATGAACAATCCGGGTGATAAGCCTGTGAGAGATATCTCCACACGTAAACTCTCCCGGTTGTGGGAAAGGCAGTGATGGACGATTAATTGAAGAACAATATGCATTTCACGTTGTCCAACGTCCACGATTTGCGCTTCTGGAACCATTGCAACTGACGTTCGGCATTCAGACTGGTGATCCGGGGTTTGGCGATAACAACACGACCGTGAATGTTGACCCGGTGAAGCTTCCGACGAAGAGTTTTGATGGAAACAGGTGAGGCGTATTCAACTCTGCGGTGAGTGGGGCAGCTGTGGTTTTATGTTTTTTGGCTACCATCCTTGTTAGCACTCGGAAGTCCCTGTCAGACAGCTTCCTTTTACCTAGAATGAACCTATTGGATGTGGTTCTTCCCACTTGCTGGTATGACGTCATGACCCTGAATATAGGGATGGGACTTTCGAATCCTCAAATCCCGCGAATCTTGAAAAGATTCGAGATTCGAAAACTCGAATCTTCGCACTTTTTTCGTCATTCGAATCTTTCGAATCTTAACCTAAATAATTTGAAGTTTGGTGCTTGTTCTAGGGCGATATTTGTTCGAATTTTTGACAGCACGACGAGTTCTGACAATTGAAAACAGTTAGTAAAATCATGCAATGCATGGTTTCCAACATGCTGGAAATCATTACTCAATTTATGAGGATAATGGCTTTGAAATAAATATCTCTCCTGTGCCCTGACTTTTGACCTCATTTCGATAATATTTTACAGAACCGATTCAGTGTACCTCCGGAACAACATGATAAAGTTTTGTCGCAATCGAAGCATTTTTAGTCAAGTTATGAGGATAATGTCTGTGGAATAAATCTCGCCCCTGTGACCTTCGTCCCCAGTTCGATGATATTCAACAGAACCTGTTCAGTGTAGCTCTGGAACAACATGATGAAGTTTTGTCGCAATCGAAGCATTTTTACGTAAGTTATAAAGCATAAAGGCAATGGAATGGATCCCGCTCCTATGTCCTGATCTTTGACCCCATTTTGTCCATTTTCAATAAAATTTCACCCCAGGTGGTCCCCTACTACATACTAAAATTTCATTGAAATCGAAACGTTTTTACTCAAGTTATGACGCATAAGGGCAATGGAATGGATCCCACTCCTATATCCTGACCTTTAATCCCATTTTGTCCATTTTTAATATAGAATTCATTCCACGGTAGCTTCCTACCACATACGAAAATTTTATCGAAATGGAAACATTTTTACGCAAATTAGGAACTATAAGGGCAATGGAATGGATCCCGCTCCTATGTTATGACCTTTGACCTCACTTCGTCCATTTTCAATAGGGTTCGTGCGGAGATGGTCCCCGGGGAGTGTGACACATACTAAAATTTCATCAAAATCGAACCATTTTTACGCAAGTTATGACGCATAAGGCCAATGGAATGGATCCCGCTCCTATGTCGTGACCTTTGACCACATTTCGTCCATTTTTAATAGGATTCGTCTCCAGGTGGTTCCCTACCACATAATAAAATTTCATCGAAATCGAACAATTTTTACGTGAGTTATCGTGTGGACGGACAGACGAACAGACAGACGGACAGAGCTGGAATATATACGCTTTTTTAACCTATGGTTGGAAAGTGTAAGCAATCGAAGAAGATCGTATACAGTGTGTACACAGCTATTTGAAATAGCTAGTTACTTCTAACCCGGATGCAACAGTGAAGGAATTGTTCAGCCAAATACATAGCTACCACCGAAGCGACTGGCGTCTCGCATTGGACAGTGCCTTAGCCACCATACCTCAACTATAGTGGGAAAAGTGATTTAGCCATATTTTATCTCTTTCCCGGCAGCCGTTACCGTGGTAACGAGCGTGAGAATGGAGGGGGGAGTGTGACCTTGAGCCGCATCGCGCACATGACTCAAGTTACTCTGTCTACAGCTCGGTGCTTCTAGTTCTACTCAACTCTCCGCAGCGTCTCACTTGCACACGCTATCAGTATACGCTTGGCGTTAACCGGCCTGCATTTTTTTTTTAATCTTAGCGTTTCTCACGCTTTATTGTTTTTATTCCTACATGGTTTCCATCACTAACCACATCATTTACGCATACTTAGAAGCGATTTATCTTGTAACGGAGCGATTGATCTTCAAACCATGAGATGACATCATCTCAAGCATCTTCTAACATCTGGAACTATTTCCTAATTTCGGATAATGAAAATTATGCGAATTGCAGTCTGTGTTCTGCAAAAATATCCAGAGGAAAAGGGTCACATATTACTGCAGCAATGTGGAGGCATTTGAAAGCCAAACATTCATCCAAATTTCAAGAACTGAAAGATAGAAGATCACCATCCCATTACTGACTCCAGCTTCATCCTTAAGCCCTTTGACGGTCAGAGTTGACTCCCGATTTAAAGACAATAATGACAAAGATGATCCAGCTGTCATTGGGAGTCTTGCACCAATTATTTCAACTCCAAGGCCAGGTTCAGTAGCTTCTTCTTATGGAGAACAAAGCCCTTTCGACGCATCTCCAGTAAAACGCAAAGCAGTATCTTCTGACCAACCGATTCTGAAAACATTTATTGATAAAATGCAAAGTTTTAAGCCTGGAAACAAAAGAGCTAAAACAATTACCAGATTATTCGCCGAAATGATCTGCAAAGATAACCAACCATTGCCAATAGTAGAAAAGGTTTCAAAAAGTTGATAAACCCCTTTGAGCCAAGATATATCATCCCAAGCAGGGAATACTTTGCACAAAAGGTAATTCCAGAAATGCATGAAGAAGAAAGAATAAAAGTTGAGGATCTTTTAGATAAAACCGAGTTTATTGCAGTCACAACAGACATGTGGACATCAACATCTTCCGACGATTACCTCAGTCTCACAGTTCATTTCATAGATGAAAACTTTAAGTATCATCACTTGTGCTTAGAATGTATTCCCTTTGCAGAAGTTTCATATATAGCACCTGCAATAGAAACTTTCATTACCAACACTATGAAAGAATGGAATCTGTTAGAAAAAGTTGTGTGTTTCATGAAAGACAATGGGCCTAATATGGTTGCAGCTTTAGAGCGCAGTACCTTTGACCACTTCCCATGCCTTGCTCATACGTTACAATTAGTTCTCAAAGATGGTTTACTGAACAAGAGAGAACTTATAGAAATAATGTAAACCTGCCGGAGTATTTTGGGGCATTTCAAGCACTCTGCTAAAGCCATGAAAATCTTACGAGTTTCTCAAGCTAAGCTTTAAACCCCATCGTTTGATACAAGACGAACCGACTAGACGGAATTCTCAGTTTCACATGCTCATTCGTCTCATGGAACAAAAGCAAGCTGTTTTATTATCTGCTTCAGAGTTAAATTTTCAGGTAGATCTTAGTGCCCGACAGTGGGCAACTATAGAAGTGAAACGAATCCTAGATGTGTTCAATAGAGCTATATTTGTGGCCAGTTCCAGCAGCGAAGTAACGATCCCAGAAATAATTTCTTTAGTGAATAGCACCATTAGTGTTCTACAACACTTCAAATCAACTTTGGGTTCCGTACAGGGTTTTCGAAATGACTTGCTTACATCTGTAAAAAGGCGATATCAGTCTGATGAGACCGAAAAATTGTATGCTCTTGGAACTATACTGGATCCCCGATTCACAGAAAGTGTATTTTTGAGTAAAGAAAATCTTGAGCAAGTTAAATCAACACTGGCCATTTAAAGTTCTGATTAATAACAAGGAACTGTACACCAATTACACTTAAAATAGTACTAGTAATCGGAATTTCTTGGCGTAGAATGTAAATTGAAGTTTCCAAGCTTTTGCATGTCAACCAGATGGCTTTTTCAAGAAAGGTAGACAGCTAACTGCAAACTGGATAATACAACACTTCAACAATTTGAACGCGGTGACTTGACTAGACAATAAATAAATTTGGAATCAATTCTTCAAATAATGCTGTGTTTTTTACCACGGTACCGCGTGCCAGCCAAAGTGACCTCGTTTCTTCGAATGACTGATCACATTTGCGCCCATTCATTTATTGTCTAGTCAAGTCACCACGTTCAAATTGTTGGAGTGTTCCATTATCCAGTTTGCAGTTAGCTGACTACTTAGCATTTCTTCGAATGTCTGATCACATTTGCGCCTATTCATTTATTGTCTAGTCAAGTCACCGCGTTCAAATTGTTGAAGTGTTCCATTATCCAGTTTGCAGTTAGCTGTCTACTTAGCATTTCTTCGAATGACTGATCACATTTGTGCCTATTCATTTATTATCTAGTCAAATCACCGCGTTCAAATTGTTGAAGTGTTCCATTATCCAGTTTGCAGTTAGCTGTCTACTTAGCATTTCTTCGAATGACTGATCACATTTGCGCCTATTCATTTATTGTCACCACGTTCAAATTGTTGAAGTGTTACATTATCCAGTTTGCAGTTAGCTGTCTACTTAGCATTTCTTCGAATGACTGATCACATTTGCGCCTATTCATTTATTGTCTAGTCAAGTCGCCGCGTTCAAATTGTTGAAGTGTTCCATTATCCAGTTTGCAGTTAGCTGTCTACTTAGCATTTCTTCGAATGTCTGATCACATTTGCGCCTATTCATTTATTGTCTAGTCAAGTCACCACGTTTTTTTTCTTTTTTGATTGGAGGTTTAACGACCACCGTGAGCAACTCAATGGGCTATAAGCAGTCGCCCGTCCCTAATTTAGGGTCACTGGTTCCAGGGAAGGGAGAGAGCCAGTGCCGTAAGACAAACACAACATCCATGCCTGACAGGGATTCGAAACCGGACCCCTTACGGACTAATGATCAGAGGCCACCGCCTTAGACCACTGCGCCACCGGGGCGGCTCACCACGTTGAAATTGTTGAAGTGTTCCATTATCCAGTTTGCAGTTAGCAGTCTACTTAGCATTTCTTCGAATGTCTGATCACATTTACGCCTATTCATTTATTGTCTAGTCAAGTCACCGCGTTCAAATTGTTGAAGTGTTCTATTATCCAATTGAAGTTAGCTGTCTACCTTCCTTGAAAAAACCATCTGGTTGATGCGCGAAAGCTTGGAAACTTCAATTTATATTCAACGCCAGGAAATTCGGATTACTAGTAGTATTTTAAATTTGTGATATCAGTATTTTGCAAGCAGATGACAATAGCCTGCAGTCACCAGAAAAATGTCAAAGAGATACATTCAAAAGTCATTAACTCAACAACAAGGAGTTTATTGCATGTGGAGTTACTATTCTCAATTGATGACACCATCTACCAGCAGGGAGCAGAGTTGCAGTTTGTCTCCTGAAGAAGAAATGAATGCCTACTTAGCAGAAACACTGCTTCCACCATCTGCGGACATTTTTAAATACTGGAAGGACAACAAAAATATCAAAATTTGAGGAAACTCTAAAAGTTCTTAATCACACCACCATTGACAATAATGTCAGAAAGACTATTCAGCACATTAGGTGTCATAGCTAATAAAAACGAAGTAGGCTAGACCCGGAGCGAGTTCGAATCCTAGTGTTTTTTAATAAAAATCTCCATTAAAGTTTGCTGATTTTTTTACATTGCTCTGAAAGAGTTCAGTGTTTTTATTAACTTTTAAAACAAACATATTTTGGATTTTTCTTAATTTTCTGGAAACAATTTAGTCAATTTAGTGTTCCATGTTTAATGTTTATCTTAATTAACTCTTAAAATAATCCTCCCCACTTGCGTTGATTTAAAAAGGTTTTGGAAGTTTGTTATTAAAGAAAAATGTCAAAAATGTGAATTGTTACTCAAATATTTTTTTTGTTAAATTATGTTCAGAAAATGGAAAGGAACCTCAAGACTCAAGGGTTATGCACTTCGTTTGGTAAACGTAAATTATAAATTTCATTTGTATCTTTTTAATAGGTATGGGTATATTTTTCTAAAATCGTATTATTTAATTTGTATTTCATTAAACACAGATTTAAAATTTTGCTTCAAATAAAATAAACTTTTAATTTTAAGTAGAAGTTTTTTTTCCCTTTTTTCTTATAATTATTCTTTTATGAAGGATTCTAGAGATTCGAGGGATTCGAGAAAATTTAGGATTCGTCCCACCTCTAATTATACACAGTGCGTCAAAGAATTTTTAAGACTGGCGCTAGATTTCAGGCTACGGTGGCGCTACCAGTGTAATCGCGAATGCGTTATAAACCGTGACCATCTGCTTGCTTTCTGCCAAAAGTACTGCGCAGTTGTCAAAGTAACTCAAACGAAACGGGCGTTCATTAGAGAAGTAAAATTTTTTTCATGTTGAATTTTTAAGATGGAACAAAGGGCTGTTATTAAATCTAAAGCAAAACTTGGTAAAAGTGCCTCGGAAATGTACCAAATGATGAAACAAGTTCACGGTGAGTTTTGTTTAGGTAGATCAAATGTTTTCCTGTGGCACAAACATTTTTGGATGGAAGAGAGACGCTAGAAGATGATAAGCATACCGGAAGACCAAATTCATATAGGACACCTGAGATTATTGAAAAAGTGCGTGATTTCGTGGCAAACAATCGACGTGCGTCACTAAGAATGATGGAAGAGTCTTTAAACATCAACAAAGAAACGATTCGAACCATCCTGCATGAAGATTTGGGCAAAACAAAAGTCTGTGCTAAATTTGTTCTATACACACGTTAACCAATGAACAAAAATCAAGGAGAAGTGCACATTGAAGAGACATGATTTCAGCCGTTAAAAATGATCCAAACTTCTTAAAATCAATTGTTACTGGTGATGAAACATGGTGTTTTCAATATGATTTCACAACAAAGAGACAAAGTGCGGGATGGAAGTCAAAAAAACTCGCCACAAGCCAAAAAAACAAGAAAAGTTCCATCGAAAATCAAAACAATGCTCATTACATTCTTCAATAGTAAGGGTATTATCCACAAAGAATTTGTTCCAAGTGGACAAACAATTACTGGTGAGTTTTATTTAAATGTTTTGAGGCGTTTGATGGGAAGAATTGGTCGCATTCATTCAGAATATGGAGATAAAAACAGTTGGTGTTTATTGCACAATAATGCACCCAGTCACACCTCACTTCTTGTTCGTAGAGTTTTGGCGAAAAATACCGTCTGTGTGTTGAATCATCCCCCGTATTCGCCTGATTTAGCACCCTGCGACTTTTCTTTGTTCCCAAAACTTAAAATGACGTTAAAAGGGTGTTATTTTGATGATATTTCGACCATACAAACAGCTTCGACGCTTGCTTTGGAGGCAATTCCGCAAAGTGAACTGGAACGTGCATTCGAATCATTATTAAATCGCTGTAACAAGTGTATTGAAGCCGGAGGGACTTATTTTGAATAACAAACCAAAACAGATTATAATTTCTTGTTTCTATTTCATTTTACAGACCCAGTCTTAAAAATTCTTTGACGCACTGTGTAAGTATGCACTAAAAGTGAGAGTTTTCCCTGCAGTCGGCATTGCGGGTGTGCTTTCGTTTCAGTTGGTTTAATATACTAAGAGAGAAACATGTAATGCTTTTAGTGTAAGCAAAATGCAATGCAGTGAGTGTAATGTAAAGGAGTATTATGCAGTTTGCTTAATATCCGGAATTTGAGTAGCCATAGCTCGGGTAGTGTCAAGAATCCGATTAATTTCTTGGAACATTTATTTATTTAAATACCGTGAAGATAGGTATCAGCAGTATTCCAAAAAATGTGTGCAAAAACAAAGCTGAAGTAATAATTAAATTTCAAACAGAGAAATACCTGGTACTAGTTATAAATTCTCTCACACACAAAACTAAAGTTAGCACAATACTGCAAATTAATATCAAGAAAGGCATTGGTTGATGTTCATTCATTACAATACAGCAATATAATGCAAGAGAAAAAATGTGTAGAAAGTAAAGTAATATAATAGGTGCAACATCCAAAAATGTATATAGAAACACAAAATGGTAATAGTAATAAATCTGCAGACAGAAGAATACCTGGTTCAATGGTTCAAGTTAAATGCTTTTACACACACAAAAATAAAGTAAGCAAGAAACTGCGAATTAATATAAAGAAAGCCATGGGTTTATGTTTACTCATTACAACACTGCAATATAAAGCAACAAGAAAAATGGGCAGAAAGTAAATTAAGCTAATAAGAACATCATCCAAAAGCGAACGCAGAAAAACAAAATAAAATTTGCCTCATTTTAAGAAATATTAAACATACATAAATTGTGAAAGCTTGCTTCTTAAAATAAAGGTAAAGATTGCAGCCTTCAAAGCCGTAAGTAAATTCATCACAAAATAATGAACTCCCTGCACGCAAACTTCAAAACATTAATAAAATAAAATAACCTGATACATTTTATTATTTCAGAGAGTAAGATGCAACAAATTAAAATATTTTATGATGCACGTTTCGTCAATAATTAAAATATTAAAATTAATTAAGTTAAAATACTCGAGACACAATAAATAAAAAATAAGACACTCCTGAAAATTCAATGCAAATAAAAACAAATGAGTAAATAAAACTATACAAAACATATATTCAGTATCCTGTGACTTTAGTGCACATGCTTGAATCAGTGTCCCGTGACTTTAGTGCGCATGCAGATAATCAAAAATACATTTAGTTCGCAGTATGAAACTTAGTTTGTCACTGACTTTAGTCATACTTAGTTTGTCACTGCATTCAGCCAAAGGCAATGAATATATTCTAACTGTAATTTCTCATTACCTTCACTTTAAAGCTTTCTTATCTGAACACCTGTTTACTCCTCCTTTCAAGGCGTTGCGACCTATGATGACGTCACGTCTTTTCCCGTTTTTTAGGGCTTGGTGGAGATTGCATGCTGACGACTAAATGTTTTGAGGGACCCAGTAATCAGATATTTTGAAGTGTGTGCTTCAAACGTTTTAATCTTCGATCCTTGATCAGTAATAGTTTCAGCAACATTAATGTCAACGGAAATAAAGAAATGAATTTGCGTTCAGCAGAATGTAGAGAAAACAAGTTAGTAAAATCATGCAAAGCATTGATTATGATATGCTTTCCAACATACCAGAAATCATTACTCAAGTCATTACTCAAGTTATGAGGATAATCGCTGTGGAATAAATCTTGCTTCTGTGCCCTGACCTTTGACCCTACTTTGTTGATATTCAGCAGAACCGGTTTAGTATAATTCCGAAGTTTTGTCGCAATCGAAGCATTTTTACGTAAGTTATAACGCATAAGAGCGATGAATGAATTCCCGCTCCTATGTCCTGACCTTTGACCCCATTTCGTCCATTTTCAATAGGGCTGGAACGTATACACTTCTTCAACCTACGGTTGGAAAGCGTAAACAAGTTAGTAAAATCATGCAATGCATTGATTATGATACGCTTTCCAACATAACAGAAATCATTACTCAAGTTATGAGGATAATGGCTGTGGAATGAATCTCGCTCCTGTGCCCTGACCTTTGACCCCATTTCGACGATATTCAACAGAACCGGTTCAGTCTATCTCCGGAACAACGTGCTAAAGTTTTGTCGCAATAGAAGAATTTTTAATCAAGTTATGAGGATAATGGCTGTGGAATAAATCTCGTTTCTGTGCTCTGACCTTTAACCCCATTTCGATGGTATTCAACAGAATCGGTTCAGTGTATCTCTGGAATAATATGATAAAGTTTTGTTGCAATCGAAGCATTTTTACGTAAGTTATGACGCATAATGGCAATGGAATGGATCCTGATCCTATGTCCTAACCTGTGACCCCATTTCGCGCATTTTCAATAGGGTTCTTCTCCAGGTTGTCCCCTACCACATACTAAAATTTCATTGAAATCGAACCATTTTTATGCAAGTTATCTTGCGGACAGACAGACAAGCAGACAGACAGACGGACAAAGCTGGAGCATATATGCTTCTTTAACCTACGGTTGGAAAGCGTAAAAAAATGTAATACCATTAGTATAACGCAATGGTTTTGTGCGCGAAAACAGTGAACCAACGTAGGACACATGAAGCCATTAATCGGTTTAAATAATGGTTACTAATAACCTTATTTATTAAATTCTGTTTACCACGTTTTTAACGCTTTCCAACCTTAGGTTGAAGCATGTATGTCCAGCTTTGTCAGACTGTTGGCCCGCACGATAACTCGCGTACAAATGGTTCGATTTCGACGAAATTTTAGTATGTGGTAGAGGACATCTTGTGAACGAACCCTTTTGAAAATGGGTGAAATGGGGTGAAAGGTCAGGTCATAGGAGCGGAATCCATTTCATTGCCCTTATGCGTCATAACTTAGGTAAAAATGTTTCGATTGCGACAAAACCTTATCATGTTGTTCCGGAGATACACTGAACCGGTTCTGTTGAATATAATTCAAATGGGGTCAAAGGTCAGGGCACAGGAGCGAGATTTATTCCACAGCCATTATCCTCATACCTTGACTAAAAATGCTTCCATTGCAACAAAACTTTAGTATGTTGTTTCGGAGGTATACTGAACCAATTATGTTGAATATCATCGAAACGAGGTCAAAGGTCAGGGCACAGGGGAGAGATTTAACGAAGTTAAGATTTATTCCACAGCCATTATCCTCATAACGTGAGTAATAACGTGAGTAATGATTTGTGGTATATGTTGGAAAGCGTATCATAATCAGCTCATTGCATGATTTTACTAATTTGTTTAAATTTATGTAGAAGGAGGAGTCACATACCTTGTTGGATTATTCTTCTATGTGGAATTCTGTTGAACAAGATCAAGTTAAAACTCATAAACAAATTAAAACTTGTGGAAAGGATAAAAGAACGTAGTAAACTACAGCAGAAATCCGAAGGAGCTAAAAGACGTGGAAAAGAAGAAGACAGTTAAAATTTAGCGAAGTTAAAAAATGTAGTAAACTGCAGCAGCAAGGTGACTGGCAGATACCCCATGACCGTCCATTCGTCTCTCCTCATTCAAGCCTTTTCAGCACAAAATGTCTCCATACATGGCTTCATGTTTAGATATGTTACATTTCAACTTCGTTAAAATTTAACGAAGTTAAAAAATGCAGTAAATTTAAAATTTAACTTCGTTATATTTTAAATATCTTCTTCATTCTACTTCTTTTAGCTTCTTCCGGTTTCATCTGTATTTTACTACGTTCTTTTACCCTCTTTATATGCTGTTTTAACTTAATCATCTTTTTTAGGATTCGACGTAGAGGATTATTCCAACAAGGTATACGACTCCTCCTTCTGCTTAAATTAAAAAAACATGTTGAACAGAATTTACTAAATAAGGTTATTAGTGGCCATTATTTAAACCTATTAACTATACACCGATGAGACATTACATTATGACCACCCCCAGCTTAGAGAAATGAGCGCGCCTGGAGACCAAACGGTGGTGCACGTAAAGTTCACAGAGCAGAATATATACAACCCGAGGACCGGATTTCGGTTAGCAGATTGCTCGGAGTCAGAATGAGAAAAGCTGCTGATTTAACGCAGCTTGATAAAGGACAAATTGTGATGGCACGGCGTTTTGAAACTACGATCTCGGAAACGGAGCGGCTTGTGGGTTGTTCACGTGCCGTTGTAGTGAATACGTACCAAAAGTAGAGCACAGATGGCCAAACGACGAAGAGGAGCGGAGACTGTCGCGCATTGTTCACCGCGATCGCAGTGCCACAGTGCGACAAATCACCTGCAAAAACACCAGTGGTGATCAGGGCAATGTGTCAGAGCACACAGTTCATTGCAGTCTTCTGCGCATGGGCCTACGTAGCCAAAGACCCGGCAGGGTTCACATGCTCAATGCAATAACAACTCATGAAATGGGCGCAAAATCATCAAGATTGGAAGAAAGTGGCCTGGTCTGACGAATCAAGATTCCTGGTGCCCCACATAGACGGCGGAACGCGGATACACCTATTACCAACGGAGGCTATGGCACCTGGATGCACCTTTGGGCAGAAACAGGCCGGCAGCGGTGGTGTTATGCTGTGAGCGATGTTTTCTTGGGACACTTTAGGCACCTTTATCCCAATAGCACAATCCCTGACAGCTCTCAGGTACTTGAATATCGTTGAGGACCAAGTTCAGCCATTCATGGCAACTGTGTTCCCTGCTGCTGATGGCCATTACCAACAGGATAATGCGCCATGCCAAACTGCCAGAATCGTAAAGGAGTGGTTTGCTGGTGACTTTCTGTTATTGCCCTGGCCTCCAAATTCACCTGACATGAACCCAATCGAACATTTGTGGTTCAACTTGGAAAAGCGCGATCGCGCTAAATCACCCTCCCCCCCCCCCCGAAATGCACGGGAACTGGACGACATGCTACTATCGCATGATACTCCATAATACCATCGCCACCTCATCGAAATTGATGCCTCGTCGAGTGGCCGCTGTTTTGTGGGCTAAAGTGTGTCCTACAGCTTATTTTGTAGGAGCTCTTAATATAATGGCTCATTGTTGTATACCACGTAAATCTGAGTACACTATACCTCCGGGTGAAATGTATCACATCTAAACATGAAGCCATATCTAAAGAGTATTTGGGTGAAAAGGCCTGAATGATTAGAGACGAATAGGCGGGCATGGTCATTTTTGTAGTTGCCAGTCACCTTGCTGCCACAGCGCAGGATATTTGCGTAGCACTTAATTCCATAGGTGTCTGCCTGGTAGTACTCCTTGTTTATAGTTTGTTTACAAAACGCACTTTCTCGATCATTTCGGGGTCCCTGCTCATGGAGACTTTTTGAACGCTCGTCACTCTCAACAGGCGTTCGTCCATCCTTGAATCGGCGATACAACTTCTGGATTTGTGTTACACCCATTGCTTTATTTATCACTAAAAGCTTCTATACTCATATGAATTATTTCAGCTGATACGTGGCAGAGTTTGTGGCAAAATCTGATATGCACATTTCTTGCTCAACGTGCTCTGCCATTGCGGCACAAGACAAGAATGCGACAGGGATGGAGTACACAACACCAAACCTACACTTTCGGGTACCAAATGAGCCGGCCGACACCGTAGCGAAAATTCTAGCTTGTGCACTAAAATCACGGAACACTGAGCCTCGAAGCCGTGCTCTGTCTCTTTTAGGAGAAAACAAGAAAGATGACATCATACTTTCAAGTGTAATGAGCACGTTTTTTGAATCCGTTCTGACGCGAATTAAAGGTATTCAAAGTCAATGGAACCGGTATGGAAAACGGTAGTATCTGACCAAAGAAAGAAGTTTTTCAATTGGGATTTGAATCCCGCAAATATTGCTGTAAACGGAATCTTGAACTTACGCCCTCTGGTTACAGACTTGTGCGTTAAGAAAAATTGAAATCGTATGAGAAACATTTCGCAGCGGAAATGCTCTCCAACAAAGAAAGCATTTTTCAAATCGGACTCTTTGAAGCAGAGATATGGGCAAATATAAGATATGCATTTAGGCCCAACCCTGCATTATTTTAGGAAGAAAGTATTCTCAAAAGGTTTTTTCGATGTGAGCGGTATCGGTCCAAGAAAAAAATTAATCTAGTTTTCAGGAGCTCAGATTTTGCTGCAATTACATTAGAAGCAGAAATTAACGCTTATGCCCTCTGGTGGCCAAACCATTTATAACGAAGTAAATTTCTCCGTCATTTTTGGTCTACGCCGGGATTCGAACCCGAGTACGCTTATTCCGGAACAAGTTGCTCTACCAATTAAGCTACGCGGACATTTGTTCTGATTCCTATCTGCCTTTATGTCGTGTGCGTCCTTCGCGCAGGTACGTCACATCTCCTGGTACGTTACACATTCTTTATCAAATATTAGAAATTATGTGCAAAGAATGTCCGATCAGGAGCTGTATCCGGTGCAGAAAGAATTTTTCAAATCCAAGTTTTAGAAGCAGATATATCGGGGAAAATCGATTTCCTTCTACTCCCCCTGACGGAAAGTCTATGAATTACTTGAAAATTTTGAATTTATATGGAAAACATTTCCCACCAGAAATTTTATCTAACAAAGAAGGAAGTTTTTAAATTGGACTCTTAGAAGCAGAGATATTGACAAAAATAAGATATACATCTACGACCCTTGGCGGAGAAACCATGCATTATTATTTAAAAAAGAAAATATTCCGAAAAGGTTTATCGTCGTGAGTGGTATCGGTCCACGAAAAATTTTTTCAATCGAGATTTTAGAAGCTTAGGTTTTGCTGCAAATGCATCAAAAGCAGAAATTAATGCTTACGCCCCCTGGTGGCCAAATCATATTTTGCCAAAAATCAGAAATTATATGGAAACAAATTCCAATCATTATTTGTATCATCTGCAGAAATAATTTTTAAATCCAAGATTTAGAAGCAGGTATATCAGGGAAAACGCAATTTACTTTTACGCCCTATAACGGAAAATATATGCGCAACTTGAAAAATTGAATATATCTAAAATCGCCTTCGACGTAAATAAAATCGAAAGGCAAAAGAATTTTTACCATCTAATGTTTAGAAGCAAATATATGGAATAAAAATGTATTTTGAATTCGACATCATCTGAATTTACGCCCTCTAGCGACGAAATCGTGCATCGTATAAGAAAACGAAGTAAAGGGTCATCATCTACACATTTCAAGCTTCCGATTGCAAAAAGAAGTTTTCAAGTCGGAGCAATAGTTGCAGAGATATGATGTCCACAGACGGACAAACCAATAACATAAACACGATCGTTTTTACAGAAGACGTGCTAAAATTGCGGTAGGACGCATCCTGATCACATCTCGTAGAATTAGAACGCGACACAAGGGTAGGGGTTCATCTGTGATTTTGGATTCCAAGACAAGCTTTCGGCGCGAAAAGCTGAACATCCTAACTGTTTAAGATTTCCATATAGTATTAACGACGTGCAGCTTTACTTACAGTTAACAAAATTGTCATTGCTAAATGAAAAATAAGTGAATAAATTCGCAAGCTCCTTTAATAACTGGTGGTTGAATTATTGCAATGCGCACATAACCATAATAGTCTTTCAGCATCAAGCTGAATGTCGCATTCGTCCACACACGATAAGAAGACAACCTAAAGATAACACTCAAAGAGTATAGGTAATTTCCAGCATTTTATGTTGAGAAATTGTCTAGACTTTTATAATGGGTCACCTAATATCTCTAAGTTATTAACAGAACTTTGTGACTTCAATTTGCATAAGCATTTGCATAAAACACACATCTTGTGAGAGGATGCTGCTAGAGAAAACAGGAGATGGCTTCATATCACAAAACGGGTTACTCACAAAATGTCGTGTGCGTTTGAAATGACTTCTTTTAGATGGAGGAGATATTTTACGAGCATTTGGTAAGTTGCCAACTAATTGAGGACAAATAGACGTTAGGCGTGCAGTCCAGACGTCTCGAAATATTAGGGGTTATGCTCGATACCGACCGATGGTTTTAAGAGGGGCTGAGGGGTTTTCTGAATGTCATAAAATGGAAATGACTGACAGAAACTGGACGTCCATATAAGATCGTTTATTTACTCAGGATTCACACTGCTGTCATATGCTTCTGCAAGCCAGAGACGAATTAAAGGGAGGGGGGAGGTCTATAGGAGCTATAGCCTTGGGGCCTATCATGACTAAGGGCCCAGAGAAAGAGAGAGAAACAGGTTTATAAAAAAGTTTTACTTTTGTCTCGTACGATTTCCACTTGGTCAGAAACTGAGGCTGGAAGACAAACCCACACATACACACACACACACACACACACACACACAGATTTCAAGGGTAAAGGTTTAATGTCGTTGTTCGCAGCGGGTTCGGCGAGAGAGTTTCAGCTTTTTCATTATCATCCTCCCACACCTCCTAATTTGGACTTGGAACCTTTAATGGTCGAAGTTCCCTGTGGTTTCACCTTGCATAACAAAAAGATGTACTAAGAAAAGCATACAATGCTAAATCATCAGAAAATAAAAAAAATCTTAACTCATGAGAGCAATGAGAAATAGAGTGACTTACACAAATTTGGAAGACGTGATTCTGTTTATTGGTGTAAATATGACATGGATGTTAAGTCAGATAATATCCGAAAGATTGAAAATTTCGTCGTCCTGGAATCGAACCCGCGTCTCCGGGATAGCGCCCGAGTATGCTAAACACTACACCACCCAGATCGACAGAGTTTCAAGCTTCCCATTAATTTGAATATAACCATCACAGGATTTCGCTAGTCGAAGCGACCGGCATCCATATATAGCGAATCTGGAGTTTTAGAATTCATTCCCGTGAGTGCCCGCAGGCGCAGAATATCAATGAATGAAATACGGAATTAAACCATTGTAATTCCGTATTTCCAAATTTGTATTGTACAATGGTTGCAACGTACCAGGAGATTTGACGTACCTGCCAGAAGGACGCACACGACATAAAGGCAGATAGGAATCAGAATAAAACGTCTGCGTAGCTCAATTGGTAGAGTGACTTATTCCGGAATGAGGGGATCCGGGGTCAAGCCCCGGCGCGGATAAAAGTGACGGAGAAATTCACTTCGTTATAATGGCGCCAGAACTATCCGGATGACCCGACCGTTCAAAATCTCGCATTGGTGTGATGTTATTTCCACACCGCGAGATAGGAAAAATAAGAGAATCCCTTCTCCAGCACTTCAAAAAAAAAAAAAAAAAAAAAAAAAATAAGGGGGAGAGGATGTAACGTACCAGGAGATGTGACGTACCTGCCAGAAGGACGCACGCGACATAAAGGCAGATAGGAATCAGAATAAAACGTCTGCGTAGCTCAATTGGTAGAGTGACTTATTCCGGAATGAGGGGATCCGGGTTCGAATCCTGGCGTGGACAGAAATGATGGAGAAATTCACTTCGTTACATGGTGTAATCCCGTACTTCATTCATTAATAAAGTGACTTATTATGAAAACTCTGCAGGCAATTTATTAGTTTGAAGAATGCACTACGTATTACATAATTACCGCACGCATATTGCTTCGGTTTCGTGTTTTAATGGACTTAATGATTCCCCGTCATAATTCTGTGAGGACCCATCACTGAGATGTTTTAGCCTAAGGGCTCACTAAGGCTTCAATCCGGCCCTGCTGCAAGCAAGTAAATTAATATATCTATAGGAAAAGGCGATGTTTAATAGGCACGAGGTCAGAAGGAATAGCTCACGGGAAACGAAATGTTTTAGTTTCTCAGTTAATGGTACGGTACACCTTCAAATCGTGATTCCAAACCTTTCCATATACAACGACGAATTTCTTCCAATAATAAGATGTTTGATACGATATAGGACAACTCAAGTTGGAGATAAGGCCGCCTCTGAAATAGTATATGCGTTTCAGTTAAAATATTTTTCCTTCCCGAAGAACGACGACATTACAAACTTTTCCATACACAATTACGAATTTCTTCTAATACACTGGTATGCAAAAATTAAGGACGAAGAGGAGAAATTAGTATAACAGCGGAACGAGAGGGTAGAACTGACCGAAAGACCACTCAGGAGATAGACTAGGGTCCGGTACGGTAGGGCATGCGCATATACGCAGCATGACGTAGGGGAGGGTGTCGGAAGGGTATAACGCACACGGGCGGTGTACGCTCAGCAATTCGGTGAAAGCTATTGCACGGTGTACATCGGTTTGAACGACGTTGAGTTGCTGCCACCGTGTGATATGGCCAACAGGCAATCCGGTAGACGACATCTGGATGACTTTACCTGAGGTCGCGTCATTGGGAAGTTGGAAGAAGGTCGAAGTGTGACTAGTGTGACCGAAGTGTTCGGGATCGCTCACAGCATCGTTTCACGTGCTTGGAGAGCGCTTCAAACGACAGGAACAGCTGTCCGAGAGTTTAGCAGTGGTCGTCTACGAGCAACCACGGCGGCGGACGAACGGTATATTGTCCTACAGGCGAGAAGAGACAGACGGCAGACAGCGGGAGAAATCGTAAGGCACATGCAACAGACAACTGGACGTCCGTTATCGCGTTTTACCGTGGCCAGAAGGCTGCTCAAAGGTGGTCTATTTGCACGACGACCAGTACGGTGTGTGCCATTAACGCCTGCTCATCGGCGACGGCGGTTTCGGTGGTGCCAGGAACACAAGAACTGGACACATCAGCAATGGGGTCGAGTTCTCTTTACGGATGAGAGCCGATTTAGTCTGACGAGCGATTCTGGACGTATATACATCTGGAGAGAGCAGAGATCACGCAATAACACCTCCAACATCATCGAAAAGGACCGGTTTGAAGGTGGCGGAGTTCTCGTTTGGGGCGGCATCATGCTTGGTAACCGTACTGAACTCCACATCTTCCAAGGAGGTTCATTCACTGGTGTCCGTTATTGTACCGAGGTTCTGCCTCACGTGCGTCTGTTTAGAGGTGCTGTGGGTCCTGAGTTCCTCTTAATGGACGACAACGCTACACCTTGTCGTACAGTGGCTGTCGCAGAGCTGTTGGAGAGTGAAGATATTCAATGCATGGATTGGCCCGCAAGGTCCCCGGACCTAAATCCAATCGAACACGTGTGGGACCTTCTCGGGAGACGCTTGGTTGCACGTCACCAGCCGCCAGCAACGATTCCGCAGCTGCGATTGGCGCTACAAGAGGAATGGGCCGTGATGCCTCAACAGCTCCTTGACAACCTCGTCCTCAGCATGGACAGACGTTTTAAATCCTACAACGCAGTCAGGGGTGATCATATCCCCTACTAAAGACTGGATTTATCTTGGCAGCCGCCTGTCACATGGACGTTTCTGTCTTCTGTCCAGTTGTGCTCGAAGCTACCTTTTCAATAAAGTGCCTTTATATCCTTTAGATTCCTTGTTTGGACGGTTTTGCTCACTTGTCCCATATTCCTACATCTTGGGGATCTTATGGTATGATTTGAGTCGATGTGGAGCTCTTCTGCACGACGTTACATTCGAAAAACCGTCTCGTACTTAATTTTGCACGCCAGTGTACTAAGATGTTTGATACGATATAGGACAACTCAAGTTACAGATAAGGCCGTCTCTGAACCTGTACATGCGTTTGAGTTACGGTACATATACAACGACGAATTTCTTCCAATACTAAGACGTGTGATACGATATAGGACAACTCATGTTGCAGATAAGGCCGCCTCTGAGCCTGTGTATGCGTTTGAGTTCGAATACATATAAAACGATGTATTTCTTTTAATACTAAGATGTTTGATACAATATAGAACAACTCACGTTGCAGATAAAGCCGTCTCTGAACCTGTATATGCGTTTGAGTTACAGAAAATTTCCCTCGAAGGACGAGTGGTACGAGGCATTGGCAACTAGTAATTCATACGAGATAGGGTGGGTCCCTTATCTCTGGTGAGACATGGATTGTGTCTCTGCTTCACGACGGTGGTACTCTGCTCTCCCTGGAACCACTGACTCCAAATTAGGGGCTATTGACTACATATAGCTCACTGATTTTCTCACGGTGGTCTTATTATGGTTCTTTATTTCAAGGTTAAAAGACCACCCTGAGCAACCCTATGACCTAGGGGCAGTCAGCCGTCTCTAATTTGGGACCGCTGGTTCCAGAGAGGAAAGAAAGCCAGTGGTTTAAGGCAAGAGCACCACTCATGTCCCATCCGGGGTTCGAGCCTGGAACCGCTCGGACGAACGGTCAAAGGCCAGCGCTTGGACCACTGCACTATTCTGGGCGGCCTAGTGGCTATCCTCACATGAAAAGTTCCCGAAATTTTCACCACAATTTAAAAGACTTCAGCAACTCTAATTTTTTTGAAAACCATTATGACACACACTGAAGAGCAATTGAATTCGAGATACCTGTATAGTAACGTGTAGCAACACCTTTCGTCTTGATGACGGCGGCGATTCGTCTCGGCATGGACTCGACAAGACACCGGAGGCGTTGGGAAGTCATACGGATCCACGACCCCTGAACAAGCTCCCACAGTTCACGAAGATTTGATCGAGGGGAGTCAGAGCCTCGAACATCTTTCTCGATCTCGATGGCATCTCAGATGTGCTCGGTGTGATTGAGGTCAGGTGACCTAGCTGGCCAAGGAAGCGACGGCACGTCGGTGGAGTGTTCATCCAACCATTCTGTTACAATTCGGGAGCGATGGCACGTTGCATCGTCTTGTTGCAGGATGAGGTCCCCAGTGGGATGTTGAAGACGCACAAACGGGAGCGAATGGTAGTCCAGGATATCCCAGTAACATTGACCTGTGAAGGACAATGTCACACGTACCAGGGGTCCCATTTCAGTCCACGTAAACAGTTCCTAGACCAGAATGCTACCCCCACCAGCTTGAAAAGTACCCTGCTGGCAAGAAGGATCCATCGCTTCATGTGGTTTGCGCCGTACTCGTATCCTGCCATCCGCATGTACCAACGTGAATCTCGACTCATCAGTCCAGGCAACATTTTTCCATATGTCTAGCGTCCAGTGGCGATGTTCCCGCGCCCATGCTAATCTTCGCACCCTGTGATGTGCGGTCAGCAGCGGTACGCTCGTGGGACGATGGCTTCTGTACCCCATAGCGAGAAGATGGTTCTGGATGGTGTGGCTGGTAACACGTTTTTGTGCACCAGCGTTAAATTGCCGAGTGATTTCTTGCACCGTGGCCCGTCTATCCACTGTTACAATGAGAGCTAGCCAACGATTCCCCCGCTCATCCACACGCTGTTGTCCACGGTAGTTAGCCCTTGCAGGGATGGTTTTACCGGATTCGATGTACACACGGTGCACCCGTGACACAGTGGCTCGTGAAAATCCCAGTGCCTGCACGACTTCCGAGATGGAGTGACTCATTCGTTGTGCCCGACAATTTGGCGACGATCAAATGCGCTTAGATCCTTCGTCTTACCCATACTGCGTCCGACTCTTACCGATTCCCGTCGCATCACTCCTTATGTTGTCGGATCGCTGCATACGCCATGTCGTTTCCGTTTACAGGGCCGCCCACAGCACCACATTTGCATAACGCCAGCTGTCTCTAATTCAATTGCTCTTCAGTGTACACGGATGAGTTGTTACATTATGACCACCTGCTTAATAAGCTGTAGGACTGCCTTTTACCTGCAAAATAGCGGCAACTCGGCTATACATCGATTCCATGAGGTAGCGATATATATCCTGGGGTATATGGTATCATAATATCAACAGCAGGTCCTCCAGTTCCCGTATATTTCGGGGTGCTGGTGATTTAGCACGAACCCGCTTTTCTAAGTCGAACCACAAATGTTCGAGTGGGTTCATGTCAGGTGAATTTGGCAGCCTGAGCATTATGCATACATATCACTGGTGACAATGATTCTAGAAATTTTAACTTCAGCTTTAACCTAACATGATTGTAAAATATATAATTAAAGCTTTGACTTCATTTAAGGAGGGAGACTGGTTTAACAACGATTTCGCTCACTATACTTCCAATGGAAAAAATTTCACCCTATTTCCTCAGCGGAGAAAGATTTCCCACACATCAAAATTGGCCCACTGATAAAACAAACATCCTAACTTAGATTGTACAATCGGTGTTTTTGGCAAAAAATTTTCCTGAACAATATTAAAAATCAATAACTTTACTTCGATGTAGTGGTAAGGAAGGCTGGCACCACCTGTAAGCAAGTCCACAGTCGAGTCACATTATTGTGACCACCTCCTACTTTTCACGTCAACAGCGCGTAGCCAATGAAAGAAGGCACGTGTCGGGAGCTGTCTTGGAGGGTATATAAGGTGTGCTGTATGCATTCTGAAAACATATCACTTGTTGCTGTCATGGATAAAAGGAGAGATTTATCAGATTTGCAAAAAGGGATGATGATTATCGACTTTCGGGCCAAGGGTGGAAGTATTTCTGATATAGCGAAGTTTGTGAACTGTTCGCGTGCTGCTGTGAAAAAAGTGTATCGTGATTGAAGAAATGACACCATTTGCAAAAAAGGGACGTGGAAACTCTGGAGCACCACGTACCATTAATGTGAGAAGTGAACGTCTGTTGTGAAGGTGCCCGAGGGCCGATCGACACGCTACAGTGGAGCAACTCACTGGCCGAATGAAGCGGGGGGGCATTCGCTTAACTGTCGTTTTAGACACACTACCGGAAGTGTGTCTAAAACGACAGTTAAGCGAATCCTGCTGCGTATGGGGCTCCCATGGAGACGGATGGTCACTGCACCTATGCTGACGAAGGTGCATCGGCAGAAAAGGCTTACCTTTGCCCTGCAGTATAGGAATTGAACCTCCACTGATTGTTAAAGGATTGTCTTCTCGGATGAGTCACGTTTCCTCCTTCATCGAACAGATGGACGTTGGCGTATAAGGCAAGAAACATCGGAGAACAAACATTCTTCAACCATTGCTGGAAGAACACAAGCTGGTGGGGGCAGCGTTATGGTCTGGGGAATGTTTTCGTGGCATTCCTTGGGCCCACTCATGCCTGTGGAAGGCACTATGGTCCGAATTCGTTGTGAATCCATCCTCGAAGATCACGTGCACCCATACATGCTGATTGTATTCCCTGGGGCGGATGGGATCTTCCAGCACGACAATGCGACGTGTCACACAGCCAGAAATGTCCGAGAGTAGTTGGAAGAGCACAATGAAGACTTCAAAGTACTTCCATGGGCCCCTAATTTCCCAGACGTAAGCCCAATTGAGCATCTGTGATCGTGTTGTTCGCCTTATGGATCCTCCACCACGCACCCTCCAGCAGCTGCCAGATGCACTGCAATCAGCATGGCTCCACGTACCTGTGAACACCTTCCAGCACCTTATTGAGTCACTCCCAGCCGGTCTAGCTGTTGTCTGTCCTGCACACGACGGCTACTCTGGATATTATCTGGTGGTCACAATAATGTAACTCGACCGATAACTACATCGAAGTAAAGTTATTGATCTTTAATATAGTTCAGGAATGTTTTTTGCAAAAAACACCGATTGTGCAATCTAAGTTAGGATGTTATTTATCAGTAGGCCAATTTTGATGTATGGGAAATCTTTCTTCCCTGAGGTAATAGGGTCCAAGTTTTTTCCATTAGAAGTATAGGTAGCAAAATCATTAGACGTCTACCTTAAGTCCTTTCACTGAACCATAAAAGCCTTTCACTGAACCCTGGTTACTTCTCAATTGTTTGTAGCAGGCTGAAAATCTTAATTGAAGATATAATGATCGCTTCAATAATACGGCCAGGAGTTAGTGATAAAGTCTATTAACAAGTTTCCACTTTCTTTATTCGGAAATCAGCCACGTTCAATGCCCAATATTAACAAGGCGTTGTAACACAATCAAGTATGTCCAGTAGCATAAAACTTATACACTGAATGGCCACTTTATTATGACCACCCACTCAATACTTCGGTGGGCCACCTTTTGTCTTTAATACTGCGTCGATTCTTCGTGGCATGGACTCCACGAGATGTTGATAGGTGGTTTGTGGGATCTAAGACCATGATTGATGAATAGCACTTTCCAGGAGTGGATCCAGCTGTCTGATGGATTGTTCAACTTCATCCCCCAAATTCTCAATGGGGTTGAGATCTGGAGATTGTGGGGGCCACCTAAGCAAAGTAAACTCACCGGCATATTCCTGAAACCAATCCTGTACAATACGAGTACTATGGTTGGACGCATTATCTTGTTGAAAGTAGCCATCGCCATTGGGATAAACCATCCACATGACAGGATGCACTTGGTCCGCAACGATGTTTGGATATGTTGTGCCAGTCAGACGTTGATCAACAAGAATTAAAGGGCACAAAGCATGCTGCCAGGAAAACATTCCCCAAACCATAACGTGCCTCCACCAGCTTGAAGGGTTGTAGAAATGCATTTGGGGTCCATGCTTTCGTGCTGTTTCCGCCAAATTCTCACTCGGCCATCGGCATGGTGACTGAAAACGTGATTCATCGGAACACATAATTTGTTTCCAATTATCGACTGTCCAATCCTTGTGCTCCTGTGTGCGAACTGGAGACGTTTTCTCTTGTTAACTGCAGACAGCAAAGGTGTTCGAACAGGCCTTCAGCTGCCATATTCCATCCGATGGAGTGTACGGCGAACAGTGAGGGGATCCTTCATTAAGATGGTCTGTAATTTGCTGCACTGTTGCCCTTCTGTTGTCTGTTACCAGTCTGGACACTTTCCGATCCGCCCGAGCAGTCACTAGTCGATGACGACCACACGTTGCACGTAGAGACCCAGTTTTTGGGCTGACAGTCCAGTCTTTAAACACTTTAACAACAGTGCTCTGGAACAGTTCACGAATGCGGCGGTTTTGGTGATACTCGCTTCATGGCCCCGAGCTCCTACAATCATCCCACGTTGAAAGTCCGTCAAATCGCATTTTTTACCCATCTCGTCACCCGAAAATCACTTCTACTACTGTCGCAAGCACTAAGCTTTCCCTTTTTATACTAGCCTCGCCCTCTGACGGCAACAGCGTGCAGCCATAGCTTATTTGCTTAAAACTGTTAGGTGGTCATAATAAAGTGACCACTCAGTGTATAATAGGCTACGTCCGTCCCTAACGCTCTGACGTCATTCGCTACTTGCAGCGCCATCTGCTTTTATCCGGTGGACGAATCGGTACTAAGCTCACCGCTATCGCTCGGTACGTAAAATCAAGGAGAAATACCGGAAAATAAAATAAAAGTTAGTAAGACAAACGACTTCATTTGTGGCAACATGCATGTGCTTGAACAACTGTCTGCGACGTTTGTTCTGTTACGTCACGCAACACATTTCGTACCACTCAAAGCGGAACTGTTTCTTTGCATTGATTGGCTGTAGGCACATCAGGGTAGCATCATCTTTTTTTTGTGTTTTGAAGCAGGAAAAGTGTGCAGTTGAGGTTATTTCTTCCGATGTTTAGTACTCTGGGTTTTTATAGTGTTTCTTCTTTTTTAAACTGTATTTGTTCCGCGGATAATTGAGTTTTAAAACATTAAAAGGAGTGGTTGTTACAACTCTGACATTAGCAGTGACTCAAATGATGATTATCAATCTTCGCATGATAAATACAACGAAGATGAGTCTGGCGTTACAGTTGCTGGTCCTTCGAAGAAACAAATACGTACAACGAAAATGAGTCTGGCCTTACAATTGGTGGTCCTTCAAAGAAACGAAAAAACAAATGCAACGAAGATGAGGTCTGGGTTTACAGTTGCTGATCCCTCCAAGAAACAAAGACAACGAAGATGAGTCTGGCATTACAGTTGCTGATCCTTCGAAGAAACAAATACGTACAACGAAAATGAGTCCGGCATTACATTTGGTGGTCCTTTAAAGAAACGAAAAAACCAATACAACGAAGATGAGATCTGGCATTACAGTTGCTGGTCATTCCAAGAAACAAAGACAACGAAGATGAGTCTGGCATTACAGTTGCTGATCCTTCCAAGAAACAAAGACAACGAAGATGAGCCTGGCATTACAGTTGCTGGTCATTCCAAGAAACAAAGACAACGAAGATGAGTCTGGCATTACAGTTGCTGATCCTTCCAAGAAACAAAGACAACGAAGATGAGCCTGGCATTACAGTTGCTGGTCATTCCAAGAAACAAAGACAACGAAGATGAGTCTGGCATTACAGTTGCTGAGCCTTCCAAGAAACAAAGACAACGAAGATGAGTCTGGCATTACAGTTGCTGATCCTTCGAAGAAACAAATACGTACAACGAAAATGAGTCCGGCATTACATTTGGTGGTCCTTTAAAGAAACGAAAAAACCAATACAACGAAGATGAGATCTGGCATTACAGTTGCAGGTCATTCCAAGAAACAAAGACAACGAAGATGAGCCTGGCATTACAGTTGCTGGTCCTTCGAAGAAACAAATACGTAAAACGCAAATGAGTCTGGCAAAACATTTGGTGGTCCTTCAAAGAAACGAAAAAACAAATACAACGAAGATGAGGTCTGGCATTACAGTTGCTGATCCTTCCAAGAAACAAAGACAACGAAGATGAGCCTGGCATTACAGTTGCTGGTCCTTCGAAGAAACAAATACGTAAAACGCAAATGAGTCTGGCATTACATTTGGTGGTCCTTCAAAGAAACGAAAAAACAAATACAACGAAGATGAGATCTGGCATTACAGTTGCAGGTCATTCCAAGAAACAAAGACAACGAAGATGAGTCTGGCATTACAGTTGCTGATCCTTCCAAGAAACAAAGACAACGAAGATGAGTCTGGCAATACAGTTGCTGGTCCTTCGAAGAAACAAATACGTTAAACGCAAATGAGTCTGGCATCACATTTGGTGGTCCTTCAAAGAAACGAAAAAACAAATACAACGAAGATGAGGTCTGACATTACAGTTGCTGGTCATTCTAAGAAACAAAGACAACGAAGATGAGTCTGGCATTACAGTTGCTGGTCTTTCCAAGAAACAAAGACAACGAAGATAAGTCTGGCATTACAGTTGCTGGTCCTTCGAAGAAAGAAATACGTACAACGAAAATGAGTCTGGCATTACATTTGGTGGTCCTTCAAAGAAACGAAAAACAAAGACAACGAAGATGAGCCTGGCATTGCTGCTGCTGGGCCTTACAAGAAACGAATACTACGAAGATGAGTCTGGCATTACAGTTGCTGGTCTTTCGAAGAAACAGAAATGTTTAAAGAATAAATCAAAAATAAACGAAGAAGTAGCTAGAGCTAGTAATAACATAAACGGACATGCTGAAGAGGAGGAAATAAGAGTGTTGAAAAATAATGAAAAAAATGAGGTAGGTTTTAAAATTCAAAGGGTGAGTCGAAAGGTTTGCAATATTTGGATTATTTTATGTCTTCATACTTACCTTTACGACGAAAGCTGACTAGCATGCAAAGTATAAGTCATCGTGTTGCACCGTTTTTAACCATCTGTCTGCTAGTTCTTCGATTCCGCGGCGGATCCAGTTCTTGTCCGTTTTTAACCATCTGTCTGCTAGTTCTGCGATTCCGCGGCGGATCCAGTTCTTGTCCTTCACCCCAGCTGCCACTTCCTCTTGGTTGTTGAAGCGCTCCCGCGAAGGAAGTAGGCCATGGACAGGAACAGGTAATAATCCTACGGGGCAAGGTCCGGACTATATGTTGGGTGTGGCACCAATTTAATGCCCTCAAGTTTCTGGAGTTTTGCCCAAGTTGTTTGCGCAATATGAGACCGAGCGTTGTCCTGCTGTAGGAGAGCTGTGCTTTCTGTTCACCAGTGCCGAGAACTTCTCCTCCAAAACGGCATACATTCGCTCCAGCTGTTCAGAGTAGAAGTTGGCGTTGAGGTCCGATCGTCTGGAACAAATTCGTAATGGATTTCCCCTCAAAATTCCACCAGACCCAGAGCATCACCTTGTGCTTGAAGCACTCACGTTTCGCAACAGATTCAGGAAGCTTATCCGGGCTCAGCCACTACCGCTGTGTGTGTTGGGATTACGGAAATAGACCCACTTTTTATGGTGCGTAACAATTCTCTTGATGAAATTTACATCGCGTGCATTTTCTAGGAGTTTCGTGCACACTTCCACTAGGTGGTTTACTTCAGCTGACGTCAATTCGTGAGGGACAATGTGGCAGCTCCTGTAGACCTTTCCGAGGTCCCGAAAGTGATGATCCCCGGTAGTCTGTGATATGCTCAGCTCACCTGATAATACCCGAATGCTGGTTGTCGGATTTGCCTCAACGACTTGGCGTACGGCCTACGAATCCACGGTTCGCTGCTTACCTGACCTTGGCTGATCGTCAAGGTTTCTGTCACCTGACAGAAATTTCTTGAACCATCTGGTTGCTGTGCTGTAGTCCACGGAACCTTCCCCTTTCGCGTGATAAATGTTTCGTGCTGCCTGAGCAGCCTTATGGCCGAGTTCAAACTCGTAAAGCAAAAGTTTTCTAATTAGCCGGTTGTGGCTGTTTATCTTTTAGGCGTCCCAACCACTGACAGAACGACGACATGCAATGCTGTTCACAGCAACGACTACCGCTTTATACCTATTTCGACTGACTGCAGCGTGTGATTTGAACTAGTTTAAACACGTGACATATCCGCTGCAGCACACGCGTTTATGCAAATATTGCAAAACTTTCGACTCACGCTCTCTAAAAAAATAATTAAAAAAAGTAAAAGCCCAGAAAGTTGGAAACCTAATATGAAAAAAAAAAAGAGCCACTTATGAAGGCAAAGGCTATGTATGTAGGTTGCTCAAAAAGTAAGGAAACTGACGTCATAGCGCCAAAACAAACTCACTCGGAAATATGCAGCTGCTTGTATCGGAACACCTGCGAAGCCAGTCACGTGACGACACGCCATTACAGCGCTCCACTAGTTCATTCTTGTAGCAGACAGCGTAGAGTTCAGACATGTTTCCGTAACCCAGCATTAAAATAAAACTGGAGCAAAAAACAGCTATAAAATTTTGCGTGCGTTTGAATAAAGCCGCCACAGAAACGCACGAAGTTATTAAAACAGACTATAGGGAAGACACTTTGTCACGTGCAAGAGTTTTCGTCATACATACATACATACATACATAAATACATACATACATACATACATATCACTAAGCTGTTCTTTGAGATTCGGAGGTTAGCTCCAAAAAGAAAGACAAACTACCAGATATTTTTAATTACTGTTGTCGTATCAAACTTCTCCATTTACAGCGATCTTGACATACAACTCGGGCTTCACTGATTTCCATTGCACGCCGTACACAAGATCTTTTATACTTCATACTCATAATCTTTTTCTCATGCAGACATTCCAGTATCTGATCCACCCATGTCTTCCTTGGCCTTCCTCTGCCTTTCCTTCCTGCCACTTGGGCTCAAAAGATTTTCTTAGTAGGCATTTCATCACTCATTCTTTCAACATGACCAAACCACCGAATCATATTAGTCTCCACCTTGCTAACAACATTTTGCTTCACATCACACAACTGCAACACATCTTCATTCCTCACACAATCAGACCGTGTCTTGCCACAAACCCCCGTAAGTAACGCATTTCTCCAGCACACAAACGACTTCTATGTTTCATCTGCAGTACCCAGGTTTCACTGACATACATCAGCGTAGGGACAGTTACACTTTCATACACAACCATGCGGGACTCTCTAGAGAACTCATCATTCCTGTGAAAACCTCCCAGAGTTTTCGTGTGGTACAAAACATTTTTGAATAGTGAAGAGTGTATGGAAGATGCGCCAAGCTCCGGTAAGTCTTCGACATCGACTACGGGGGTTAATGTCAATACCATCGAAGCACTCCTGCGCAAACAGTACCGAAGGACCATTGAGGAAGTTGCTGGTAATGTGATGCAGAGGTCCGTTGATCCCATGGATGACATTGTGAAAAACCGGTTGGGGTACCGAAAAGTCCCTGCAGAGTGGATTCCCCACTTGCTAACGGATGAACACAAAGCAAATCGTGTTATGACTTGTCGCCAATGGAAGTGCCAGCTACGACGTGAGCCGCCACACTTTTGGGATCGAGTCGTCAGATGTGATGAAACATGTTTTCACTATTTCGATCTGAATAAAGTGGAATAACCATATTAACTTTTGAATGAATAAAGTGTCATCAAGTATTCGGATAGTTAGTCGTGTTCTTACTAACTTATCAGTTTCAACACTAAAGCTTCTTCATTATTCTCTGGTACAATCACATTTAAATTATTGCATTCTACCTTGGAGACAAACAACTAACTCTAATTTTAGGAAACTTCAGACATTACAAAATAAATACATTAGGCTCTTAGAATTAAAACATAACTCTGATCTGAATCACTTTTCACTAATGAACTCACTTATATACGCACGCGTTGACCCAAATAAATATAACATATTAACATTCAAACAATTATATAATTACAATTTGGGAAAGGCCATTTACAGGAGAATACAAAATGATATAGATCATACAATAATTGAAATTTCATTACCTACCCATGTTTATGATACTAGAAGTGGATCCCAACCGAGACCAATTTTTCCCAGGACTCAGTATGTTAAACAGTCATTAAGTTATACTGGGCCTCAATTTTGGAATTGCCTACCTCATGATCTTACAATAATAAATAATTTCAATCTATTTAAAAAAATAAAACTTCACATTCTGGGACTACAAAGAATATAAAAAAGGGAAATAAAAGAATAAAGAAAAAGAAATGGTAAATGTAAAAAAAAAAATGGGGGAGGGAAGAAGCGACTAAAAGGTCAAAGGGATACATTAGGAAAATAGGAACAGGAGGTCAAAGTAGTAGAGAAGTTGGGAGGAGGGTGGAGAAAATTGGGGATAAGGAACAATTTTAATAATGCTGATTTCTACTAATACTAATACCTTTGAATGTTATGCGTCATGCTTTCAGGTGTAATTCTGACTTGTCTACATTTGTACAGAGAGATTAGGGCCTTGTCAGGACTTTTGTGGCCTTTTCCCAGAGCTCGCTTGCTGTTACAATTACTTACACTGTTGTTGTATTACATTGCATTTTGTTTTCATGTAACAGCTAAATAAACTGAATTTAATTTAACTGAGGAACAAAACGGCAGAGCACACAATGGAAACACCAACAGAGTCCCCGATCCAAGAAAGCAAAGGTTCAAGCAACTGCAGGGAGGGTAGGTCATGCACCTGGTTTTCTTCGGTAAAAAGGGAATTGTGTATGACCATGTTGCTCCACAAGGGAAAACTTTAACAAGTGCCTATTATTATGAAGTTCTCATAGGTCCTCTAGAGAAAACTAATTCCCCCAAAACTCCCAAAACATGCACAAACTGGTTGAATTTTGCATCAGTATAACGCTCCTGCACATCGTGCTTTGCTTACCCAGCAGGTTATCCAAGATCTAAGAATAGAAATGATGACGCGCCCTCCGTATTCACCGGATCTGGCACCATGTGACTTACACCTATACCCTTAAGTGACAAACCAACTTCCTGGTCGTCGATTTGCATCAAATACTGAACCGAACTCTGATGGGTATCCTGAACCACATATCGAGGAAGGGCTTTGAGCACACCTTCCAGGACTGGATAGAAAGGTACGGCCGGTGCATTCCGGTTAAAGGAGAATACTTTGAAAGTATGTAAGTGTAAGCATGTTTACTGCATTGCACTTCTTCCTCATGTAAAATCAGTCTCGTTACTGTTGAGCGATTCTCGTAAATTGAAAGGGTAGAGAAATGCAACCTAGAAAAATTGCACCAGATTGTATCGGGTGTGTGCAAAAGTTCTACCAGTTTTTCTAATAGATGCATATTGCGATCAGAGGAGTTACATCACAGATGACGCTGCGATGTCGAATTTTCGGCCAATAAAGTGTGGAGCGGTAGAGCATATAGAGGCACTAAGTTTGTCCGAGTTAGCCATTCGTAATGGAAATCACGGACTTTGTAACATGGCATGGGACGAGGAACACATTAGACATTGTGTTGTGTACTGTACGAGTCTGGTAAAGGCAGTACTGCAGCTGCGGCTTGCCGCAACATCTATCAAGTGTATGGGGAGGATGCAGTTGAAGAAAGCACATGTCGTCCTTGGTTTCGGAAATTCCGGTACAGAGACAGAAGCTGTAAATATCAACCACGTCCTGAACACCAATCCGTGATTTCTGACGAGGATGTGGACAAAGCCATAACAAATGACCTACATCCAACCATTCAAGAATTAGAAGAAACGTTGTCGGTACACAGAACAACAGTCGAAAAACGGATGCATGCGCTTGGGTTCACCACCAAGTTCGATAACTGGGTTCCTCACCAGCTTTCTGCAAAGCAACGAGAGGGGAGAATCCGTATCTGTCTTACTTTGCTTTCTCGTCTCAGAAATGAACCATTTTTGGGACGAATTGTTATGGGTGATGACAAATGGGTACTGTACCGTAATGTAAAGCGTCGACGGACTGTGTGCCAAGGTGCGGAGCCTGCCCCACCGACCTCAACAGGAGGAATGCATCCCAAAAAGGTTTTATTGAGTGTTTGGTGGGATGTCCAGGGAATTATCCACTGGGAGGTGTTGGCACCTAACCGAACTATAAATGCTGGCCTCTACTGCCAACTGTTGGACAGATTGCGAGAACTGACACCGAAGCGGTAAATGCTGACCTATACTGCCAACAGTTGGACAGATTGCGAAAACCACTGACATAGGAGCGGTAAATGCTGACCTATACTGCCAACAGTTGGACAGATTGCGAGAAAAACTGACATCGAAGCGGTTAATGCTGACCTCTACTGCCAACAGTTGGACAGATTGCGAGAACAACTGACACCGAAGCGGTAAATGCTGACCTCTACTGCCAACAGTTGGACAGATTGCGAGAACTGACACCGAAGCGGTAAATGCTGACCTATACTGCCAACAGTTGGACAGATTGCGAAAACAACTGACATCGGAGCGGTAAATGCTGACCTCTACTGCCAACAGTTGGACAGATTGCAAGAACAACTGACATCGGAGCGGCCAGCACTCGTCAATAGCAAAGGCGTGATCCTTTATCATGATAACGCTAGACGTCATGCTGTTTTAATCACCCCGCAAAAATTACTGGACTTTGGTTGGGAAGTGTTACCTCACCCAGCGCATTCCCCTGACCTGGCACCTACTTATTACCACCTTTTTCGATCGTTACAGAACGCTTTCGGACTCCAAACGTTCGATGATGTGGACAATGTGAAAACGGCATTACCTGACTTTTTTAACTCTAAAACATAGGAATTTTTCCAGCGTGGGATTCACCTACTCATAGACAGATTGCAAAAGGTCATACATAATGATGGCAATTATGTGAAGTCCTAGGTACGTTGTTTGTTGTGTTCTAATCCTTTCCTTGTAGCCTACAAAACCGGGATGAACTTATGCACACCCAATACTTGTTGATAGAAGTGTTTTCAAAATGTAAATGAAGATATAAAATTATATTAAGGAAATTCAACAAAATAGGGCACCGATAACTTCAAAATGTATATTTAGGAGCGTTAATTAAAGCTGACGTAATTAAAAGAGTCAGGTCTAAGACTGGTGTCGGAAAATCTCGCAGTTGTTCTCATACATATTACATTAAACTAGGTACAGAGTCAATGAGAGTGTGTAGCCCTGCTTTTGTAGCTATTCACGGAGTATCAGACAAACGAGTGGGCAATATTTATAAGGCTCTAAATTATTCTGGTGACATTGCAGCACCAAGAGAGAGAGACGAGGTAAGCACCAAAATAGGCCTAACAAACTACAGGATGATGTGGATAATCAAGTAGACTGCCACATTAGAAGTTTTCTGCGAAGCAAAGCCAACTACAGCAGAAACAAAAGTGTTCGTTTTTCTTTGTCCCCATATCTTAATGTAAAACCGTATGTATGAACTGTACTTACACTTACGCTAATCGGAGATGCATAAAAATATTTAAACAGTTGTTATAGGCCTACTCCAGACTTTAAGTCTAAAGTATCGTACGAGTTTTACTATCGTCATTTTTAGCAAAACTTCAACTACCGGTTTGGGTCTCCTCGGTCTGACACGTGAAGAAAATGGGATATTTTGCATAATAAAATGAAAGATGTGATTATTGAGGAAAAGGAGAAAGAGCTGCAGAAACAAAAAAAAAAAAAGAACTTTACATGAAATGAAGTCTTCTTCTTTTTCCACTGAGCTGAAAGAAAAAACTGAACTGGTAAAAGAGAACGCGGATGTCGAAGTGCTAACGTTTGATTTTCAACAAAATCTTTCTTTTCCGAAAGTGCCCTTTGCTGATGACTTCTACTGACGTCTGCTTTGGACATATACCTTTTGTGTCCATTCTGGAAAGACTGGCGGTGCTCACTTCTACATGTACGATGAAATAACTACCAGGAGATCACCAAATAAAGTAATTTCTTTCTTGAATCACTATATAAAGAATGTACTTTCAAAACATTTGAAGGTATTGTACCTTTTTTCTGGTAATGCACCAGCACAGAATAAGAATGCAACGGTAGGGCAGTTTTTGTACCTTCATACAAAACATACTTCCATACAGAAGATCGTATGTGCATAGGTTTCTGTAGCCAGGACATAGCTACTTGCCGCGTGATCGCTGTTTTGGAGTCATTGAGAATTTTTTGAGAACAAAGAATTAGTGTTTTCCTGTAGCCAATGTGCACAAAATGTTCGTCTGGCATCCAAACACTTTACAGTTATTCTTTTAAACTAAAAGTTGATTTTGAACTTTATACTATACTACGAAAGACATTTCAAAAAAGTGATTGCGAATGAAAGTGAAGATAGATTTAAGATCTGTCAATATAGAATCTTTGACAATTTGAATACAGCGCAGAGCATGCAAACACTGTTTAAAGTCAGCATAAGGCAGTTGAGTCACATCGCCTCTGTTATCTACATCTCTCCACTACGTACCAGTAAAAAAGGCTAACTAGAAGGACATAATCTTTTAGCAGCAAACTTTGTTCCCCCTAACGAAATTGGATTTTAATTATAAAGGACAAAGTGTGAAACAACTCGAGGTGAAAATCGTTCTGTAGTTTCTGGTACTGATGACGATGATCAAGCAGATGGACTTTGAGACGATTTCATGATTTACTAAGCATATTTCACTACAATTTTTCTAAAATTATATGGATTTATGTTTTCTGATATATTTTCATGTACTGATACACAGTTCTATAGCATAATTATGGTATTTAATATAGTTACTTACCCAATATAAGTGGATTTTTATACAATTTGGTGCAAAAAGGGGGCAGCTCCAAATTATGAAAATTTACCCAGCCATAGGGAAAAGACAGTTGTGCTTATTATTAGTGCTCAATGCTGTGATAACATATAGATTTTAAGCGGTTTAAATACTTTACAATATGTATTAAAATATTTTGCTAACAATATTTTTCTTAGTTTTCCATATTTTATTTTTCTGATTTTTTTCCTAGTTTTCATATTTGGAGCTGCCCCATTCTTGCTGCAGGGTTTTCAATTGAAATTTACATAATTTCCGTTCATTTATAAATTTACTTTGCATCAAGCTATTGCTGAATCTCTATGCATTTAGGGTTCTTTTGCATCACTTGACCGCTATGGCTTGTTTCAATGCGTCTTTCAAAGTGCCACTCAACAGCAAACCGTTTTATTTCGTGAAACATGATTTATTACAGACTGCTGCGAAAGCTTTTTTTTTACTCTTTCCATTTCGTCTTGCCTTATTCGGGAAATGCTTCTTCTTTTTTAACTTCGCTTTCTGAATGTAAAACTGGAAGCATGCCATAATATTTATGATGTTCTTTCGATTTCCAAGTAATGCATTTACACATGTCAGTTTTCCTATTAATTTATTTTCGTCATCTGCGCTTAGGCACCCAGAAGAAATAAAAATATATATAATAAAAAAAAACTAAAACCAAGAAAAAGAATGTAGTATTTATGCGTACAGGGTACCGAACGCGAAATTCTTCACAAAAGAGTGGTCGAAAAGTATTTGAAGCAGTAAAAACCTGAAATAGTTTTATATACAGGGACGGAAAATAATTTAACTTCAAACTTTATTCCTTGGACATGACATACACATTTATTTTGTGTTTGTGCAACTCCTTGTGTGTTTGTAGAGAAGATTTCTCCACCTCTGCATTTCAGTCTAGAAAATTTTTAATACGTTAAAGCAATATAAGCATGTAATTTTTCCCTTCCGAATAAGCATGTAATTTTTCCTTCCGAATTTCTTGATACGTAGTTTTTTTTGCTAAACGGTGTACGAAGTGAGATCAAGAATTCCGGGCACTATTGCGAGAAATTTCAGCCTGAAATCAATAGATCAGAGCTAAAAAAATCAGTAGAAATCAGTAGATCTCGTTGTGTGCTTGAAATACGTACCAGCTTTCAAATTTAATGCAGCCTTGGATGCATTGTCAGTGCGAAGGAACATTCCAAGCTACTGATATTTCAAATAATACGAGTACTCCCCATATTGCTATTCAACATCTTAATGCAAATTCAAAGTAATATACGCTTGGTACACTTTTTTTACACGATATTAATAATGATCAGCTTTTCAAAACTAATGATGAAGGCATTAATAATGACACTGGCTCTAATATAATTACAATTGTATTGGTCTGATTTGTTGTATTCCACGAAAAAAATATAAAATAACATATTTTGCTGAACAACAGCCAGATGCTCTCATAATAGGTGAAACAACTGATATACTCAAGAAAATACTATTAATTAAAATGTCTAACTACAGACGATTTTGTAATATTTAGGTTTTTTTTTTTTTTTTTTTTGATTGGAGGTTTAACGACCACCGTGAGCAATTCAATGGGCTATAAGCAGTCGCCCGTCCCTAATTTAGGGCCAGTGACTCCAGGGAAGGGAGAGAGAGCCAGTGCTATAAGGCAAACACAAGTTCCATGCCTCACCGGGATTCGAACCCGGACCCTTCTCCGACGAATGGTCATAAGCCGGCGCTTAGAACACTGCGCTGCTTAGGGTTTCAGCAAAATATTTGAGATAATTTTTATATAACAGACTGATTAGCTATCTAGATTTAAAAATGAAATCGGAATAACATGCATTTGGAAAGAAATCAATTTAGTTTGCAGGTAGTATTGAAATTTCGAGAACCGCTTACTTCTTGTTTAACTAATGATCAGCTTTTTAAAACTAATAGTGCAGGTATTAATTAATAACACTAGCTTCAACATAACCACAATTGTATCAGTCTCATTTGTTGCATTCCAAGAAAAATATAAAATTACATTTTTTTACTGAACAACAGCCAGATGTTCTCAAAATAGGTGAAGGAGCTGCTATACCTAGGAAAATATCATTAATCAAAATGTTTAAATACAGACGATTACGTACGAGGGTTTCAGAAAAATACTGGGGAGAATCTTCATATAACAGAATAATTAGCTATCCAGATTTTAAAAAAAAATTCAGAATAGCATGGGTTTGGAAACAAATCAGTTTAGTTTGCAGGTAGTATTAAAATTTCAATAACCGTTTACTTCTTCTCCTCAGACAAGTGCTAGGTTGAGTATTTGTTATCAACTGAATCAATAGACAGTAAAATCCTCACAAAGAACATTCATCCATGATTCATTTTTAATAAACGCACACAAAAAAATGGCAATCCATTGAACTAACTCCAAATATTTTTTTCACTTCTCTAAGGCATCCGATACAAATAACCATAACAAACTGATTGAAAATTCATGTAATGAAAGTCTTAGAGGTACAACATGCAAATGATTTTAGAGTTTTTAGAAAAAAGCGTTGGTTAAAATATTACACCTCAAGCCAAAAACTTGGGCAAAGTAGTATAGAAAATTCTGCAGGTTGCCTTAAAATCAAGAAAAAAATCAGTAGATTCTTCTGATTGACGAAAATCTATCAGTAGACAGAAGCTACAAAGGGCATTTTGAAAGTAATGCCTCGTCCCTCATAAGAGTTTTATTTGCAGCAGCAAAAATGTGAAACTTGGTGGCTAAATCCTTGGACATATTCTTAATAATGCTAACCTATTCAAAGTATTGTCCATCACTTTCTATACATTTCCGCCATCTTTTAACCCATTGGTAAAATCTATTTTGGAAACATTCCCGAGGCTGTCATTTCACCTATGTGTTCACAGCCAGTTTAACCTCTGCCACATCGTCGAAACGTTCCCCACGAAAGGTGTTTTTCAAAAGGGCAAACAGGAAAAAGTCTGAGGGAGCCAAATCAGGACTGTTGGGAAGTTGGGGCATCACAGCCCACCCCATTTTGGCAATAGCATGTGATGTCTCCATTGAGGTGTGGGGACTTGCGTTATCAAGGTGTGAAACAACACTATGAAGTGGAATGTTGCGTCATATCCTTCTGATAGCTTCCTTTAGTTTCTTCAGTGTCTGCCCATAGTGAGCGCTGTTTATCGGTGCAACTCCTGGATGGGAACACGACGATCAGCTGTGATGAGGTCTTTCACTCGTTGCCTGTTGGCATCTGTCACTGCAGTTGCGGGTCTTCCACTCCGTTGTTTGTCCCACGCTGAACTTTCTCCCTCTCGAAACCTCTTAATACATATTCGGACATTACTGATATCGGTTGTGGCAGCTCTGTACACCGCCATGAGTTTTCTGTGAACTTCTGGAGCCTCACATCCCTCTTTTTCCAGAAATTCAATTACGGTTCGGATCTTTTCTCTGTCATTCATGATCTTTATTTCCGACATGTCAGTGCAGTTTCATTAAAATCACTTCGAAATTTCAAAAGTTACTAAGGAGGAGGCATTACTTTCAGGATGGCCATTCTAAAATCAGTAGAATGGTAACACTGGAAATTTTATTTCAACTGACTTAATTAGTCACAATGTTTGTAACTTACCAGGAGATGTGACGTACCTGCCCGAAGGACGCCCACGACATAAAGGCAGATAGGAATCAGAATAATCGTAGATAGGAATCAGAATAATAAATTTCCTTGAGAAGTTCCACACGACATAAAGGCAGATAGGAATCAGAATAATCGTCCGCGTAGCTCAATTGGTAGAGCAACTTATTCCGGAATGAGGGGACCCGGGTTCGAATCCCAGCGTAGACCACAAATGACGGAGAAATTTACTTCGTTATATGTTCCTTTGGAAGCCACTTGGGCGCCGACAGGTCGAGCCCAGTTTATAATTTAATCTTTGAAGGCAAGTTAAATTTCTCTTTGTGCGAATTTCGGCAATTCAAAAACATCGAGCGTACATTTAGCTGCGTTGCGATATTGAAATACTTCAGTGCATCCTACAGCACGATTGCGTTAAAGAAATTTCCTTGAGAAGTTCCACTTTGATTACTTTTGCGCTTCGCAGAAATTTCTAATTGCTGAAACGTTGATGTTTTTACAACAAAAATCCAGAGAGTACTTTAGAACTCTTTGTAGATAATTTATGCTATGCGTCTTTTGCATGCCAAGATCTTTGTGGGTGTGAAATAAAAGGAGTCATTTGAGAGTATACAATTAAATCATAACAACGAACAATAAGGTTTACTAATTCGTGACATTGAGCGACACTTAGGTAGGCGGATTAATGAATGTTTTTGTTGTAAAACCAATAAAGGAAGACATGTGAGTCGTAAAAGTAAGTACTTATTAAACTATGGTTGAGGCAATAGTAAGTACTCGTATTTCAACTGTTTGATGAAATGTGACCATCGTCTTCCTTGGATGGAATACCCCAAAGCCGGTACTCAGAAAGACGATGGATATTGTTTGATGGCCTGCAGCTGGTGTAATCCACTCCTCCTTCTTACAACCGGGTCAAACCATCACCGCGGATAGGTATTGTAAAGACCTTGACATTATGCATGGTAAACTGCCCATCAAACAGCCGGCATTTGTCAGTTCCCATGGGCCTATACTGCTCCATAATAATGCAAAACTCCACGTTGCACGGTCAAACCATCAGCTTGGTCAAACCATCCCGGCGAACAGGTATTGTCAAGAACTTTATATTATGCATGGAAAACTGTCAGCAAAACATCAGATATTAGTCCATCGCCACAGGCCCATACTTCTCCATAATAACGCCAGGCAACACATTGCACGCCAGACGATCCAGAAGATGCGCCAGTTGAGGTGCAAAACCTTACCTCATCTACCTTATTCATCTGATCTGTCCCCGACCGACTACCACTTCTTCAAGCACCTGGACACTTTACTACAAGGTAAATCTTTTCCCAATCAAACATTAGTAGAAACGGCGTTCCACGAGCTTGTCGCAGCTCGATATTTTTTTCACGACGGTAAGCAAAAGCTCGTATCTTTTTTGGCAAAAGTGTATTGTTACTGGAAGAGATTATTTTGGTCAACTAAGCTTATTTTTCACCGTATTTAGCGCGTTTGAAGTTTGAATCAACCTTTCATTTGCAACAACCTAATATAAGCAACCGTTGAGAAGGTGTCTTTCTCTGTGGAGGTCTTTCTCAAGATGATCCTCAAATTAACTGCTTCAAAGTTTCAAACGTCTTAGGTTTTGCAATGATTTTCTTAGATTTGATTTTTCGAATACGCCTCAGACTTTCAAGGACACGATCAGTCTCTCTTTAGAGTTAATGGTTCCACTGACGACAGAAGTCGAACGCTTTAAGAACAGGATTGGAACCCAAAGCAGAAGTACGATATAACTTAGATTTGACCGTAGTCCTCTTAAGCGAACACAAGTCGGCCCTAGAAATTTTTTTTGGAAACAGTTTTCTTAATTTCAGTAATAAAGTTCTGGTTTAAATCAAAATGAAGTAAAGATTACAAAAAAAAAAAAAAATCATGGTAATTTTTTTTTACAGCCTTAACTTCCAAGCACAACATTTGTCTATACTAGTCTGATGTTTCAGAATATATATATAGAAAAAAGACCTAGTTACGTTCGTAACATCCTATGGCGTAGTAGCCGAGTTTTTTTGTTAGCTGACTGATCTCTAAAACCCCGATAATTTCTTCAGATAACGAGTAAGCACTTCCGCTACTTTAATGCTATTATAACACATTTCGTTTTAAATTATTTCCCATCAGGGTTAGAGTTCTCGTCACGTCAGATATATAATAATAACAATCCAAAAACATTCGAACAAAGCACTTTATGTAGCCCTGTACGTTTCGTGACGTATCATCTAATTTAATATTTCCTTTGAATTAGTCTGATGCAAATTTAGTTTATTCTCGTGAAACGTTTTCCTAATCTTAACGATACATTTCTCCTTCTCTCTCTCTCTATCGACGAATTTGATTTTGGCAACCATGACAGCAGGTTAGCTAAAATACGTGTGCTCAAGTAAGAGATAAATCCTACTGTTTGGAATGCATCGCTCTCATTATGCTATTTCGTCTCACTATGCTTTGAAAGTTCTAAAGGTTATCATTCCTAATACACTGACGGAAAAAAATCCCAACACGAAGAAGGGGTTGTGTTAGATAAACGACAGTTGGTAGGCGGTGAGAGTACATCTGTAAGATGAGGTCTATGCAAATTTCGCTCTCGGCGCATACGTGTGGCGCTAGTAGCGCCCTCGGAACATGCAAAGCAGGTTTGCTGTAAATACGCGCTGTAACGTTCGTGAGCGTTAGCTATCGTTGAGATTCGACGTAGTGTGTTGATGTTAGTCAAGAATGCCTTTAAGAAGACGAAGAAGCCATTATCAACAGCTCACGGAGTTTGAACGAGGTCGTGTAATAGGGCTACGAGAAGGTGGATTTTCTTTCCGCAATATTGCAGAACGACTTGGCAGGAATGTAGCCACTGTGCATGATTGTTGGCAGCGGTGGTCAAGGGAAGGTACTGCCTCAAGAAGACCGGGTTCCGGCAGGCCACGTGGCACTACTGAGAGGGAAGACCGCCGTGTACGGCGTATGGCCGTGGCGCATCGTACTGCGTCTGCGGCAGCAATTCGAGCTGCAGTTGTCACCACAGTGACACAACGAACTGTTACAAATCGGCTACTTGAAGGACAGCTCCGAGCCAGACGCCCTGTAGCGTGCATTCCACTTACTCCAAACCACTGCCGTTTGCGACGTCAGTGGTGTCAAGCTAGAGCTCATTACAGGACGGAGTGGAGATCTGTTGTGTTTTCTGATGAAAGCCGGTTCTGCCTGGGTGCCAGTGATGGCCGTGTGTTGGTTAGAAGGAGACCAGTGAGCGCCTGCAACCAACCTGTCTGTGGCCGAGACACACTGGACCTACACCTGGAGTTATGGTCTAGGGAGCAATTTCCTATGACAGCAGGAGCACTCTCGTGTTATCCCACGCACCCTGACGGCACAGTTGCACGTCGGTCTGGTGATTCAACCTGTTGTGCTGCCATTCATGAACAGCATTCCAGGGGGTATTTTCCAACAGGATAACGCTCGCCCGCATACCGCTGTTGTAACCCAACATGCTCTACAGAGTGTCGACATGTTGCCGTGGCCTGCTAGATCAACAGATCTTTCACCAATCGAGCACGTATGGGACATCATTGGACGACAACTCCAGCTCCACCCCAACCATCATTAACCGTCCCTGTATTGACCGACCAAGTGCAACAGGCACGGACCTCCATCCCACAAACTGACATCCAGCACCTGTACGACACAATGCACGAACGTTTGCGTGCTTGCATTCAACATTCTGGCGGTTACACCGGTTATTAATGTACCAGCATTTCACATTTAAAATGGCTCTTCTCGCGCTTACATTAAGCTGTGATCTTAAAACCTTAATCGATTAAATATGTTACCTATACAAATGTATTGCCGCCATTTCATTCCTCTACAACTATTTTTTCGTGGTGTTGGGATTTTTTTTTCGTCAGTGTATTTTGCTACCTGCGATTATGGAAAAGCGAGAGTAGAGTTGTATAAGCTGATCGTAGAGAAGATTGCATCCGTTTGGATAATTTTTGTGAACCAGTGATCTTTCATTGAGTGACGTGCTAAAAAGCAACTTCTTTGATTTTTGGAGCCCATAAAGGCTTGAACTTGTTGTAAGTAATGCCTTCTGATTCTACTGGACTTTACTGCACGAATGGTTCAAAGAGTATGAAACTAGGAGTTAGTGTCTGGCACAAAAACGAACGTAAAGTTAGAATAATACATAGATGTCCAAAATTAACGTGACAAGCACAAAATCATGAATAACGCAAAACCCACACGACAGAGTTTAATGACATTTGGTACAGATATACAGACACCGTACACCGTATACAGATATATTATGTCGTGTGCGTCGTGCCTTCCCCGCAGGACGCACATGACATAAAGGCAGATAGCGAGAACGAACGTCTGCGTAGCTCAGTTGGTAAAGCGACTTGTTCCGGAATAAGTGGACTCGGGGTCGATATCCGGCGTGGACCAAAAATAACGGAGAAATTTTACTTCGTTATAAGTGGGATTACACCGAAAAGCGATACAACGAACACAAAGAGCCCTCATGTTGTTCCCAATACTGTGAAAGAGGGTTTGGGTAATAGTGCCACCCCTCCACCAACACAAGTCGAAGTTCTGGAAGGGGGCTGCCGGCTTGCAATTGTTTCCCCCAGGGCATCCCAGACATGCTCTATTAGGTTCATGTCCCAAGATCTCGCGGGCCACTCCATCCTGGGAATATTATCACTCTTCAGGTATTCGTCGACTAGCCGTGCCCTATAAGGAAGGGAGTTATTGTCCATAAAAAAGGCCCGGGGGCCAACAGGCTTCCTGAAAAGCTGTACACAGGGCTTTCGAAAGTCATCCCTATAGCGTGCAGAGAGCTCTCCACAATCGTTGTGGTCAGTGTCCCTAATGTCAGAGGGAAGATTTCGACTTAAAACCTGTCTCGAAAAGTACACACGTCGAGTATACGTGTTTAGGTTTATTGAAGAGAACACAGTGTGACGTATTCTCTAAATGAACTTTCATTCTCTTTTCCTATGCAAATTTGAGTTCATTTTCTTTTAGCGTTTTTCAACCTTAACGTTATATCTTCTCTATCGCGGAATGAGGTTGGCAACACTTCTGAGGTCAGAGAGTATGACGTATGCATGTGATAGATAAGAAAAAAATAATCCATGATAAAAAGCTGTCCCTGCACGATCTCTAAAAACTTGCAAAAGACGAAACACTTTGTACAGATAAAAGATATACACTGCTGGACAATTGCTAAGGACGGATCATAAACGGCTATATAGCACATAAAAAAGTAAGTGTGGTTGGATTCCAAGTGAAATAAAATAATGTCAGAATGCCAGGACATTACAAGAAAGACAATTTATTGTGCTCTGAAATCCAGAAGGCTTTGGAACGTGTTCAAAGGACAAACAGGCCATTTTGTGCAGAATACGTAAACATGAAGAAAATGCAATTACCGTCCGCAGGCGCTCCGGCGTAAGATGTCAATACGGGATATGGCCACCATGGAGGGCGATGCAAGATTCCACACGGCGTGTCATGATTTGCACAACATTATCAAGCAGCTGTTGGGGTAATTTATCCCATTCCTCTGTCAGTGCACGGATGAGGGTGTCATTGTTTATTGGAGGGCATTGGCGACCAGCAAGACTCCTCCCCAAAGCATCCCACACATTTTCAATGGGATTCAGATCTGGAGAACGTGCTGGCCATACGAGGCGTTGAATATTCTCGCTCTCAAGACACTCCTGGACAGCGACTGCTCGATGACATGTTGCGTTGTCGTCCATGAAAATGAATCTATCACCGACAGCACCACGGAACATGCGAACATGAGGTAGCAGAACATCATTAATGTATCGTTGGCCAGTCATAGTCCCAGTTGGAAGCACATAGAGGGACGTACGGCCACTGATCATGATGCCAGCCTATACCATGACACTACATGTCGGATATCGGTCCCTTTCCTGTATGTTTGCTGGAAAATATGCAGTACCACTATCACGCCAGATCAGTTGTCGACAATCAGAAGATAGACTGTATCTACTCTCATCTGAGAAGAGGACAGCAGACCAGTCGTTATCAGTCCAATTGTGATGTTGATGGCACCATTGCAAACGGGCGGTACGGTGACGTCTGGACAATGGGATGCACAGAACAGGACGGCGGGCGTATAGTCCTCCTTCATGCAAACGTCTGGCGACAGTATTTCGGAAGATCCTCTTGCCAGTAGCAGCCATAAACTGATTTGTTGCCTCACTAGCTGCGCTGCGCCGGTGTCTTTTTGTTGATAGCACTATGTACCGATCATCTGCAGGTGTCGTACTGCGAACACGACCTCCCTCGTGACGTTTGCTACGCTCTTCATTTGTTTGATATGATTTCCAAAGCCTTGAAACAACACTGTGGCTGACGTCGAACTCCCTGGCAACATCTGTTATTTTTCGCCCTTCTTCAATCTTGCCAATAATACGGCCACGCGTAAAATCATCTAGGTGATGTCGGGAAGACATACTGAAAATTGCAAGTTCGTCAATTGATTCTTTCCCTTTCAACTTTGCGTTTGAACAACAACGGTCAATACGCGTCAAATCCTTTATATCTCTTATCAGCGCTATGACGTCACGAACAAGTTCGGCAATCCTAAATTTGCATACGCACAACACGTCTTACTGTATCCCGCACTTATGCTAATTTCCACATTTTCCTGCCTTCCATTTTATGGTTGCTATCGTTGCTATTGTCATCCGTCCTTAGCAATTGTCCGGCAGTGTATTATGACCACCTACTTAATAAGCTGTAGGACCCCCTTTAGCCCGCAAAACAGCGGCCACTCGGCGAGGCATCGATTCGATGAGGTGGTGACAGGTATCCTGGGGTATCTTGTACCATAATGTCACCAGCAGATCCCCCAGTTCACGTACATTTCGGGGTGGTGGTGATTTAGCACGAACGCTCTTTTCCAAGTCGAACGATTGGGTTCATGTCAAGTGAAATTGTACGACGAGGCATTAACAGAAAATCAGCAGCATGTTTCTCGAACCACTCCTGCACGATTCTGGCAGTGTGGCATGGCGCATTATCCTGTTGGTAATGGCCATCACCGGAACGGAACACAGTTGCCTTGAATGGCTGAACTTGGTACGCAACGACGTCCATATACCCGACAGCTGTCAGGGATTCTTCTATTGGGATAATGGTGCCTAAAGTGTTCCAAGAAAACATCGCCCGCATCATAACACCGCCGCAGCCAGCATGTTTCCGCCCAGCAGTGCATCCAGGTGCCATAGCCTCCGTTGGTAATCGGCGTATCCGCGCTCGGCCGTCTACGTGATGCACCAGGAATCTTAATTCGTCAGACCAGGTTTCTTCCAATCATCCACAGTCCAATCTCGATGATCTTGGGCCCATTACATTTGTTGTTGGAAATGACGTGCAGTGAGCAAGGGGAACCGGATTGGTCTTTGGTTACGCTGGCCCATGTGTATAAAAGGCTGCGATGAATTGTGTGCTGTGATACATTGCCCAGATCACCACTGTTGTAGCTGCGGGTGATTTGTCGCGCTGTGAACAATGTGCGACAGTCTACGCTCCCGTATGGCATCAATGAGCTGTGCACGACATATGGCTGGACGACGGTTCTTCGTTTGGCCATCTGTGCACCTTTTTTGATACGTACTCACTACAGCGGCAGGTGAACAACCTACAAACCGCGGCGTTTCCGAGATCGTAGTTTCGAGGCGCCGTACCATCACAATTTGCCCTTTATCAAACTCCGATAAACCGGAAGCTTTTCCCATTCTGACTCCGAACACTCTACTAACCGAAAGCCGGTCCTCGGGTTCTATATATACTGCTTTGTGCACTTCACCTGCGCCACCATAAGAACGCGAGTGGCCTAGTGGTCAGCGTTCGTGACTGCCTAAGGGATGACCTCAGGTTCGATCCTGAGCAGGTACGAACGTTCGAACCACTAAATACCCGCCGTGCGTCGGATGGGCACGTTAAGCCGTCGGACCCCGGGTACTGGCCCCCTGGTAATAAATAAAGGCGTCTTCCATCCCCATTCTACCTCGCTTCCGTGTCACTTTCCTATCGGGCACTCTAGCCCAAATCTCTTAGCTTCCTATTTCTAAGTGTTGTTTAAGACCTGGGGTAAGACACTCCCTTCCTAAAATCCTCTACATATGATCTGATCTGATCACCTGCGCCACCGATCGTCTCCAGGTGCGCTCATTTCTCTAGGCTGGTGTCGGTTATAATGGAATGGCTGATCGGTCTATATTTAGCGTTTGAAGTTAATCCATTTTTTTGCTTAGTAACTTTAGTTAATTAGTTTTGAAGTATTACTACTACTGTGATCAGTTCCTCAAGTATTTTGGATCATGCACGTATAGAGCTCATATACGATACTGATGAGTTAACAATAAGACTTTTTGAAACTTTATTTGAGTGACTTTTGTTTCACTTCGAGAGGGAAGTAAATAAGTGGAAATCTTAACTAGTGTTCTGGAGACTACAAACGTTTCAAATAATTAAGAACGCTACAACAGGTCCATTGCTTAGGGGATGAAAGGGAGGATGTTGTCAGGTTGAATTCAGACGGACACTAGTGTGTGATGCGGCGAGTGGGATACAGAACATTGGTCCTATTGCATACAGACCTCTCTCGTAGAGTCTTCTGTAAGATTTTTACCTCGAGATCGTGGTTCCAGTAGCAGAGGAAAGCTCATGTGAGAGTTACGTGACTGCCAACTCCCTATGGCGACGAGCTGTTAGAGACAAACACTGGTTGTCTTGTCCTGACTTGTTGTGGCTCGAAGCGCTCTTGTCCCCGGCCTTCTGATTATTGCTCCGGTTTCCTGGATCTATCTCCAGAGAGTGGAGACCATTTGCCTCGACACATTCACCCATCTTGCTACCTCAGCTTGCGATTGCCCTGCTCGCAGTCTGCTGTTTGCTTGCCACTTAAAGAGCCTTTTTAAGCGATGTTGCAGAGCTATTCTTTCGCTAACAGTTCAACTCTATCTTCAACTAACTTACAGTTCGACCTAGGACGGTGGTTTTTAAGCTTTAAATAAATACTACACTGGCGTGCAAAAATTAAGGACGACACGGTTTTTTGAATGTAACGTCGTGCAGAAGTGCTCCACATCGACTGAAATCATACCATAAGATCCCCAAGATGTAAGAATATGGGACAAGTGAGCAAAGCCGTCCAAACAAGGAATCCGAAGGATACAAAAGCACTTTATTGAAAAAGGTAGCTTCGACCACAACTAGACAGAAGACAGAAACGTCCTTGTGACAGGCAACTGCCAACACAAATCCAGTCTTTAGTAGGGGATATGATCACCCCTGACTGCTTTGCAGGATTTACAACGTCTGTCCAGGCTGAGGACGAGGTTGTTAAGGAGCTGTTACGACATCGCGGCCCATTCCTCTTGCAGCGTCAATCGCAGCTGTGGAATCGTTGCTGGAGGTTAGTGACGTGCTTCCAAGCATCTCCCGAGAAGGTCCCACACGTGTTCGATTGGATTTAAGTCCGGGGACCTTGCGGGACAATCCATGCGTTGAATATCTACACTCTCCAACAGCTCTCTGACAGCCACTGTACGATGAGGTGTAGCGTTGTCGTCCATGAAGAGGAACTCAGGACCCACAGCACCTCTAAACAGACGCACGTGAGGCAGGAGAACCTCAGTACAATAGCGGACATCAGTGACTGAACCTCCTTGGAAGATGTGGAGGTCAGTACGGCTACCAAGCATGATACTGCCCCAAACGAGAACTCTGCCACCTCCAAAGCTGTCCCTTTTGATGATGTTGGAGGTGTGATTGCGTGTTCCCTGCTCTCTACAGAAGTGGTCCAGAATCGCGCGTCAGACTAAATCGGCTCTCATCCGTAAAGAGAACTCGACCCCATTGCTGATGTGTCCAGTTCTTGTGTTCCTGGCACCACAGAAACTGCCGTCTCCGATGAGCAGGCGTTAGTGGCACACACCGTACTGGTCGTCGTGCAAATCGACCACCTTTGTTCAGCCTTCTGGCCACGGTAAAACGCGATAACGGACGTCCAGTTGTCTGTTGCATGTGCCTTGCGATTTCTCCCGCTGTCTGCCGTCTGTATCTTCTCGCCTGTAGGACAACATACCAGTCGTCCGCCGCCGTGGTTGCTCGTGGACGACCACTGCTAAACTCTGGGACAGCTGTTCCGTCGTTTGAAATGCTCTCTAAACTCGTGAAACGATGCTGTGAGCGATCCCGAACTCCTCGGCCACACTAGTCACACTTCGACCTTCTTCCAACTTCCCAATGACGCAACCTCCGGTAAAGTCATACAGATGTCGTCTACTGGATTGCCTGTTGGCCATATCACACGGTGGCAGCAACTCTACGTCGTTCAAACCGATGTACACCGTGCAATAGTTTTCACCGAATTGTTGAGCGTACACTGCCCGTGCGCTTTATACCCTTCCGACCCTCCCCCCCCCTACGTCCTTCTGCATATATGCGCATGCCCTGCCGTACCGGACCCTAGTCTATCTTCTGAATGGTCTTTCGGTTCGTTCTGCCTGCTTGTTCCGCTGTTATGCTAATTTCTCCTCTTCGTCCTTAATTTTTGCACACCAGTGTAGTCCGTAACCCGTACCATGCACGGTTGAAAAAGTTGTGACTGAATTTTTTCTTGTCATATAGCACGAATCGTAATAAAATGCATAACTTTAATAAACCGTTGATTTATTAATGGGAAGTGTGTAAGATGGGTCACCAACAACAAAGGTTTCGTGATATTCCTATTAATTGTTAATTTTTCCAACTACTCGTATAGGAATCGATGACGTTCCTCATTATTGTATAAACATGTACTTACCCGTCGTTGACGGGCTTGCATTGGAGTATTAAGGCATTCTTTCAGTGTCCCGAAATGATATCGTGCCTACATAACTACACAATGGGGTTAAAAATGTGTTTTATTTTGCCAGTTTGGTTTTAACAATTTGTTTTTTGGTATCATTATGTAATCTATACTAATATATATAAAGAGAGAAACGTTGCTTGTGTATTTGAGGTAATTTCGAAAACTACTGAACCGATTTGCATTATTCTTTCACCGTTGGGAAGCTTATTTCTTTTTTTTTTTTTTTTTTTTTTTTTTATGATTGGAGGTTTAACGACACCGTGAGCAACTCAATGGGCTATAAGCAGTCGCCCGTCCCTAATTTTGGGTCACTGGTTCCAGGGAAGGGAGAGATCCAGTGCTGTAAGAAAAACACAACATCCATGCCTCATCGGGTATTCGAACCCGGACCCCTTTTTAGGACGAATGATCAGAGGTCATCGCTTAGACCACTGCGCCACCGCGCGGCTTATTTCTTTCCGATGGACATAGGGTATTTCGTTTGTTTTTTATTATTATTTATTATTTTTTGTTGTTTTTAGCTGTACTACCGAAACAGATCGCTTTGAGCCAATTTCCCGTGTATCGTTCCGCTTTGTTTGCAAACAACCTGATCACACCCAACGTGAAAGAAAGTAGTTCACGATAATATACGTAATTTGTTTTTTACTAATCTCGAAAACTACTCAACCGATTTGAATATTTCTTTCATCTTTGGGAAGCTTACTTCTTTCCGGTGAACATATGCTTTTTCGTTTATCTATACTAATAATAATACTAATCTTACATATAAAACACAAAACTTCTGTTTGTCTGAAGCAGCAAAAACTCTCGAACGCCGAAATGTGGTATCGTGACATTTGCATTGCTTATTAATACTGGAATTTCTAGGGCAACGCAACTAATTTAAGGTGTATACGTCGTTAAGTTCACCAGTTATGAATTAATTAATAAGCTAATCAATAAAGTCAGCGCCGTTTGCTACGTCATCCTGTTCCGAATCTGAAAACACGTGACTGCATTCATCGCCCCGGCACATCCACAGGTTTTTCTATTCCTTGAGAACTAACTGTGCATAAAAGAATGCAAAAACGAACTTTGCGAAATCTTAACGAAACGGGCTGAAATTTTTATCAACACCATGAATTGGTACTAAGAGGAGTCCCTCAAAATTTCACCGGAATCCAGTCAAAACTTTTTAAAATAGGCATGGAGTTTTTAATTCATCGGTAAACAGAAATATATACGCAGAAACGGTTAATAAAATTTTGACAGTTAATTTAGAAAGTTATTTACCGATTCAGGCGAAATTTGGAGATCATGTTACTATTAACGATTTATGGTGTTCATTAAAATTTCAGCCAGTTTCATAAAATATTCGCAAAGATAAATGTTTAGCTTTTTTATCCCAGAGATTCGCCCCTCAAAGACGTCTGAAACGGAAAGCACGTGATGCATTTGATCGTCGATAAGAAATTGTTAACGAATTTTGTACAGTCAGTGTTCTAATGCTGTGTCTCCTGGACGTGTGTTAAATAATTCGTAACGCTTATGGTCCGTTTGATTCTACAGATTCAATACACTCTGTACCGGGCAAAGCCGGGTAATAAATCCAGTAATATATAAAGAGAGAAACTTTGTGTGTTTGAGGTAATCTCGAAAACTACTGAACTGATTTGAATAATTATTTCACCGTTGGAAAACTTACTTCTTTCCGGTGGACATAGACTGTTTCGTTTATTTTTTATTATTTTTGGCTGTACCACTGAATCAGAACGTTTTCACGTAGTTCCCAATTTCCCGTGTATCGTTCCGCTTACGGCGGATTGCACAAAGAAAATGGCATGGTGACCTAAAAGAATTACTTAGGACAATAAAAATTAGCGATGACAAATCTGTGGGTTAGTAGCTTTCATTTAAAAAAAATATAAAAATCACTCCGGTGGGTGGCGCTGGCAAATTGTAGAAATAAACGGCCTTGTGTTTTAAATATATAGATTAATATATAGGGGATGTTGTCCGTCTTGTGACGTAGTGAAATTTTAAATTGAAGCATATTGAAAACAAATAAAAAAGACGCCGGATTTCTGTAAGGAAACAAACACAGTAAAAACTTATATTGTAAGAACTCATTCATGTTAGAACAAAAAATAATGTGCTATTTATTTCCGTTTTTAAAAAGACTTCGCGATAAATAATATTCTGTGCGAAATATTTGTCGTTTAACAATAGTAGATTAGAGCGTTTACATAGATCGATATTTTGCAAAATGTGCAATATAATCAGCACTAAACGCGGAAAGTTGTTTTCGTGTAAACTTACCTTGTTATAACTCTTACTTTGATTTTTCGCGTTAAATTACTTTTTCTCCGGCACACTTGTTATTCCCTTCACGACTTGTTTTAGACTGTCGTATTCGACGGTTAATTTCAAACATCATACAAAAGCTTTTTCTACATAGGAACTATCTAAATTCTAAACAATGTGCTATTTAGGCGACATCTTCTTTTACATACAATCTTGCTCACTTTGACATCTCAGGATTTCAGTTTTTATTGTAGGTAAGAGCGTTTAGATAGATCGACATTTTGCAAATTGTATAATATAATCAGCACTAAACTCGAACAGTTAGTTAAAAAAAATGTAAAAAATAATAAAAGCGTACAAATAAATATTCGAATTGTGCTAAATTAAATTAATATGCAAACGCAACTTGCCGTGATATTAAGAATTTAATTCGAATTTTGTGGATCGGATAATTAGAAGTCGAGTAATTAATAATTCAATACTTCTAAATTACCACGCGATCACCTTGACATCTGTGACGTACTACAGAGGTGGAAAACATGTGTCAAGACGACAAATCTGCAGCAAGACTTCTGTCCGCGTAGCTTAAATGGGAGAGCGACTTACTCCGCAGTGAGGGCACACGTCCCCTCCCTCCGGAGTCAGTCGCTCTCCCATTTGATGTTCATCGTGGACAAAATTGCGGACTCATCGCAGGACATTCACAGATATCGTGGACTCATCGCATGGACATCGCGGACTCATCGCAGGACATTCACAGATATCGTGGACTCATCGCATGGACATCGCGGACTCATCACGAACATTCGATGCTCATCGCGGGCAAACTTGTGTTTTCACACATCCCAATGTGATCGCGTGCACACTCAACTTGCTGTGATATTAAGAATTTAATTCGAATTTTGTAGATCGGAACAATAAAACTCGAGTCATTAATAATCCAATGTTTTTAAATTAGCACGCGATCACCTTGACATCTCAATGTGATCGCATGCAAACTCAACTTGCTGTGATATTAAGAATTCAATTCGAGTTTTGTAGATCGGAAAAATAGAACTCGAGTAATTGATAATCCAATACTTTTAAATAGCACGCGATCCCCTTGATATCTAAAAGTGATCGCGTGCTATTACACTGCTGGACAATTGCTAAGGACAGATCATAAACGGCTATATAGCGCATAAAAAGGTAAGTGTAGTTGGATGCCAAGTGAAATAAAATAATGTCAGAATGCCAGGACATTACAAGAAAAACAATTTTTTGTGCTTTGAAATCCAGAAGGCTTTGGAAAGTGTTCAAGGGACAAACAGGCCATTTTGTGCAGAATACGTAAACGTGAAAAAAATGCAATTACCGTCCGCAGGTGTTCCGGCGTAAGATGTCAATACGGGATATGGCCACCATGGAGGGCGATGCAAGATTCCACACGTCGTACCATGCTTTGCACAACATTATCGAGCAGCTGTTGGGGTAATTTATCCCATTCCTTTGTCAGTGCACGGATGAGGGTGTCCTTGTTTATTGGAGGGCATTGGCAACCAGCAAGACTCCTCCCCAAAGCATCCCACACATTTTCAATGGGATTCAGATTTGGAGAACGTGCTGGCCATACGAGGCGTTGAATATTCTCGCTCTCAAGACACTCCTGGACAGCGACTGTTCGATGACATGTTGCGTTGTCGTCCATGAAAATGAATCTATCACCGACAGCACCACGGAACATGCGAATAAGAGGTAGCAGAACATCATTACCCAGCAAAAACAGTCTTGCTGGCCCAGCACTATGTTGCCGCTGCCGAACCGTCAATAAAATGTCCGGGCAGCCAACAGAAGGGCCAGCAGTTCAGGCCAACAGCTGGCCAACAGTTGGCACCCCATCTATTGTCATATGCCACAACAGGGCCATCAGTGGTCCATCACAGGCAATAGCTGCCACAAGTGGCCCTTCAGTGGCCCTGCAAGCACGTGCCAGAAATGATGGCTAGCCTAATGTGGTCCGCTAGTGTGCCGTTAGTGGCAGCCAGCAATCACGTGACGTAACTGGTGGCTTGCCGAATCTTGTCCGCCAATTTCCCAGTAGCCATAATAATAATAATATTAAAAAAAGCAAGGATAACCGCAGTTTCCCAAAGCTACAATTTTTTTTTCTACTCGCAGGAAGCTTGTGAAATAACGCATTGCGCTAAGAAATTTTTCTCAGCAAACCAGAAAATCGCCCGCTTGCATCTGAGGAGATTTGACCCTTGGCCTTTCGCGTGGTAGTTCAGCTCTCTACCGACCGGACTAATTTGCCATGCTCGCGCGTATGCTTGAACTGTCTATTTTGTACATAATGCATAACCGAATGCTTCCCTCTTTCATTTTACAATATTGCGAGGTATTTTTCATAAAAGTCAGTTTCATATAATTCATAAACTTATTTTTTCAACGTAACGATAGTTTTTTTTTTTTTAACCTTAAGGGAACTTCACTCATTTTCAAGGCGTGTCGCTTTCCAAAGTGTTGTACTGTCCTTGCCGTCTTGAAAAGAGATTGTTGAATAAATATATATTTACCCGGGTTCATGTCACATTCTGTTACATGTTTAACGTTGTGTCTTTCCTTTCTGTTGTCGGAAGCTACATTTGTTTTAAAGAGTAAAATATATTTTATTTTACTTCTCGTTATTTTTAGAAGCGAATTCCTCCTAGTCTTGTGTATTCAACCCATGGATGAGTACACCACATAGCGTTGCTTTTTTTTCTTTCAAATAATTAATAAATTTTGTACGCGTATAATTCTTTTTTTTTTTCAACAAACGTTGTTTTAATGGTTTTCCAGGATATTTGCTTCAAGCGGTTTCAAATTTTTTCTTGTTATTCATCCACTCCATTCCATGAATTGTTATTCATGGGAGTGGAGTGGGTGTATTTCATGGCTGTAATCTAGTATTTCACGGCTTAATCTGATATCTTCGTCGACGTAAAATTTCATTAGGAAATTTATTCGCCTCTCCACATATGAATTTTTTCTTAACATCCATTAAAATAACACGATAGCGATAGCGTCGTCTTCAACTAACTGGTACCATGAGAGACACATCAAGTGTTGCTTCTGCGCATGCGCAGTCCAGTTGCTTCCACCTGCTGTTGGGGGTTGCATTGGTTGCCAGCAACGGGCCACTAGTGGCACTTGCTTGGAGGCCCACAATTCACGGCGATGCTGCAGAGCCATCAATGGCTCGCTAACTGATAGCGCTGCCACCAACGGACCACTACCGGGCCGTGAGCGGCAGATTTCAGCCCGCAGTGACCCATCACTGCCAGCTGGTGGCCAGCAGTTTCCCAGCACTTGTGTTTTTCCTTGGTAATGTATCGTTGGCCAGTCATAGTCCCAGTTGGAAGCACATAGAGGGACGTACGGCCATTGATCATGATGCCAGCCCATACCATGACACTACATGTCGGATATCGGTCCCTTTCCTGTATGTTTGCTGGACAATATACAGTACCACTGTCACGCCAGATCAGTTGTCGTCGACAATCAGACGATAGACTGTATCTACTCTCATCTGAGAAGAGGACAGCAGACCAGTCGTTATCAGTCCAATTGCGATGTTGATGGCACTATTGCAAACGTGCGGTACGGTGACGTCTGGACAATGGGATGCGCACAACAAGACGGCGGGCGTATAGTCCTCTTTCATGCAAATGTCTGGCGACAGTTTTTCGGGAGATCCGCTTGCCAGTAGCAGCCATAAACTGATTTGCTACCTCACTAGCTGTGCTGCGCCGGTGTCTTTTTGTTGATAGCACTATGTACCGATCTTCTGTAGGTGTCGTACTGCGAACACGACCTCCCCCGTGACGTTTGATACACTCTCCATTTGTTTGAAATGATTTCCAAAGCCTTGAAACAACACTGTGGCTGACGTCGAACTCCCTGGCAACATCTGTTATTTTTCGCTCTTCTTCAATCTTGCCAATAATACGGCCACGCGTAAAATCATCTAGGTGATATCGGGAAGACATACTGAAAATTGCAAGTTCGTCAATTGATTCTTTCCCTTTCAACTTTGCGTTTGAACAACAACGGTCAATACGCGTCAAATCCTTTATATCTCTTATCAGCGCTTTGACGTCACGAACAAGTTCGGCAATCCAAAATTTGCATACGGACAACACGTCTTACTGTATCCCGCACTTATGCTAATTTCCACATTTTCCTGCCTTCCATTTTATGGTTGCTATCGTTGCTATTGTCATCCGTCCTTAGCAATTGTCCGGCAGTGTATATAGCAGGCAATCATTTTGACATCAGGAGAGATCGATAAGTGATGGCACAACACTGCAGACGTTGCTGTGACGTCAAGCGTTCCAAAGAGACAGACAGATCAGATCAGTTCATATGCAGAGATTTTAGGAAGGTAGTATCTGACCTCAGGTCTTGAACAACCCTTAGATATAGGAAGCTAGGAGATAAATACGTACATCACTCTTTTCACGTTCCAGAAACACATAGCAACCGAAAAATTGCTTTCAGCCGCCGCCGTGAAATCGAACTACGGATCTCTCGATATCTAGCCGAGCGCGTTAAGCTTTACACCATGGTGGCCAACAATCCCCAGTGCTACGTGTATTTTTAAGTCAGCTTCTGACTTCAAAAATCCGTAAGATGGGCTCAGCTACTGAGGCGTCTTCATCTGGTGGGCATTAACTGCACTGGCTAAATATATTATAGCGGTTAAATCCAAAGGGCGAGATCCAAGGTGAAAATCCTCCAAATACGTGACGTCAGTAAATAAATAAGTACATCGCTCTTTCCACGTTCCAGAATTGTTGGCCACCGTGGTGTAAAGCTTAACGCGCTCGCTTAGATATCAAGAGATCCGTGGTTCTATTCCACGGCGGCGGCTGAAAACAATTTTTCGGTTGCTATGTGTTTCTGGAACGTAGACAGAGCGATAAACTTATTTATTTACTGACGCCACGTATTTGGAGGATTTTCACCTAGGTAGCTAGGAGATTTGGGCAAGAGTGCCTGATACGAAAGTCACACGGAAGCGAGGAAGAAAGGGGGAGAAAGACGCCCTTATTTATTACGGGGGAGCCAGTACCCAGGGCCCGATGGCTTAACGTACTCATGAGACGCACGGCGGATATTTTGTGGTTCGAGCGTTCGTACTTGCGTGGGATCGAACCCGAGGTCTTCTCCGTGGCAGTCACGAACGTTGACCAGTAGGCCACCCGCGGCCCAGAGAGACAGACAGATAGATCTTGGTGTTTATACACTTCCGACCACCCAAAAGGCAACACCAAGAAGGAAGCATCCGATTGGCCTAAAATTCGCAGAATGCGTCGCCCGCGAGAGGACATGCAAACGATTAGCATTGAAGGGCATATGCAAATCATGTGCCCGGCACGCCACCGAGAAGCACTATAAGAAGGGTGCACAGAAGGCAGTGTGTAAGTAGTGGAAGTGTGTTGTGCTGCCGGACCTGTGCGTGGGAAGCTTCCTGATGCCTCGTCGCAGAGTACGGCAGTCATTCCAGCACGTTTCGGAGTTCGAAAGAGGACGAACAGTGGCTTATCGCGACAGCGGTTTATCGTACTAAGACATCGGCGCCCGTGTGGGACGACATCCAGCCACAGTGAAGCGAGTATGGATTCGGTGGGTGCTGGAGGGACGGACGGATCGACGTTAGCGATTTCCTCAGCCGCGGCGCACTACCGATCGAGAGAAACGGCATGTTGTGCGGCGGGCATTGACGTCTCGCACCGCCACATCACGAACGTTAGCGTAGGAATTAGGGTGTGTTGCTCAGCAACCTGTGTCAGCACGTACCGTTCGACGTCGTCTGTAGGAGCGGGTAGGTGTCGCATGGCATCCATTGCTCCGATTACCATTGACGTTACACCACCAACGAGTGCGGCGGCAGTGGACCGTTGAACGCCGCACCTGGACTAAGGAATGGCATGACATTGTGTTCTCCGACGAATCCCGCTTCTGCCTACAACACCACGATGGTCGGCTCCACGTGTGGCGGCACTGCGGTGAGAGACTGTATGACGCCTGCATTTTGCATCGCCATACCGGTCGTCGCCTGGCGTTTTGGTTTGGGGCGCAATTGGTAATGACACTCGCACCCCTCTGGTACGCATCTCCGGTACACTCAACAGCCACCACTACATCTCCGACGTTTTGGAGCATGTAGTCCTCCTTTACCTGCAGGACCTGCAAGAGGCCACGTTTCAACAGGACAATGCGCGCCAGCACGTCGCACGCATCGTGCAACAATTCTTTACGGCCCACCAGGTGTCACTGCTACCGTGGCTCGCCTGTTCTCCCGATATGTCGACCATCAAACACGTCTGGTCGCTGATCAGCAACCGAGTGTCCCGGTAAGCACCACCAGTGACTACGCCTGATGAACTGTGGCAACGTGTGGAAGCAGCCTGGACCGATATACCCCAAGCCCACATCCAAAGCCTCTTTCGTTCGATGCCGTGGCGTGCAGCGGCCGTTATTGCCAACCATGGGGGCCACACGTACTATTGATGTATGCGTGTTCCGCAAGTCGCACGGGCCTCTAAGCTCAATCGTTTCACCTTTGTATCTGTCGTTATGTGTCCAGTAAATCTCGCTCTGCTATCGCGTGTCCTTCTTGGTGTTGCATTTTGGGAGGCCAGCAGTGTATATATTATTGCCGCATCCCGCTCAGAACAGCGTTTATCAAGGTCACGTGCCTGCTAGCTCGATGACGTATGGTCGTCATCTGCATAGTTTTATAAGAGCTAGCTCAATGTTGCTGGGGTATGTCGACTAAGCGTTTTCTCTTGCAGATGTCTCCGAAAAACATCTTTACAATCGGTCTTTCGTTTGTGACATATTCTCGAATTTGTAATTTGTATTTGGCACGTTAGTGGTGGACTCCAGTTTAAATGCTGCTGCAAAAAGCATTACTAAATTTAACTATTCTTCAGTTTTCACACAAACATGGGCAAATATGCAATTTTTTTCGTGAAGTTATTTATAAAGCAAGCAAGTTTTCCAACACTCGCTTCAGAAGTAAGTGCCTTTAAACTCTTCCTTTGAACAAATAGTTATGTGTAAGTTAGATTGAATTCTTTTAATGAATAGGAGCATTTTCTTTTTAACGAATTAAACACTCAGATCACTAGATTTTCTTTCTATTTGAGGATTCAACGACAACCGTGAGTAACTCAATTGGCTATAAGCAGGACCTTCCTCAATCTGATATCACTGGTACTACTTATAAGTAAGCAAAAGGCCTAGTCATTGTCATAAGACAAACGAGCAATCCATCCTCAACTGGGATTTTAACCCGAACCCATCTAGCACGCATGTAAGCCGTTCGTACCACTTCGCCACCGATCACTCGATTTCAGTTGTTTCAAATTTAAATCACGGCGGAGATGCTACCCCATAACATTTGAATTTTATGTGACACGATGTTCACTGTGATTGCCAAATGTTTTTGGACAGGTGGCAGGATTAATGAACGTCACAAGCAACGCTATGAATTATAAGTAGTTTTGAGTCTAGGACATTTCCTATAGAAACGGACAAGTAACTTAATAATTAACTGACTAACAAATTCGTTAACGAAGGTCCGCTGCACTTAGTTATGAAGTAGGTTGTGTCCACTTTGCGTCGGCATAATGCACCTCGGGAAAAATATTATCTCCCACGTGACATAATTATTTACCGAGTTAGCCTTTCAAAAGGCGATTCATGTGTTAAGCTGCTTCTGAATGATTCAGTAAACTATCTCATTATGACACTCTAAGTTGTAAACCTTCATAATTAAACCACGTTTAATTGTCAGAAAAGCAGAGGACTATTTTCATGAAGGAGGGGGGGGCATCTGTCTCTGGCCTTTGTTTGAGGTATATTCTGAGACTGCAAGAGGAGATGGGTGTTTATTTAAAAAAAGAAAAAGGAAAAGAAGAATAGGAAATGGGAAATGAAAAATGCTAGCAAAACAGAAGTTAAGTGTAATTGGAACATGCTATGAAATGGCAATTGTTTTCATCTCTTGAAGCAGAATTTGCCATGTGCTGCGTGTTTGAAACAAAACATGTGGGAAATTAGCGAGCATATGAAAATGAGCGTCATAAATTCAGAAGACGAAAAGAAAAATTAAGGCACAAAGTAAAAATAATTTCTTTTGTGCCTAATGAGTAGATATCACAGTAAGGTGGCGTTATCCCCCCCCCCTTCCCGAAAATAAAAAGCACAACTTTATTAAACATCACATAAACATAGAAAGTATATCGCGTAAAGAATATTCCTTTATATCTCCGTCAAATTCAAACTGCAAGTGCTTTTTTTGTTTCGAGGTATTACAACCATTGTGAGCTACTCTTTGGGTATAAGAAGTCACTATCACTAAATTCAGGCCGCTGGAGTCGGTGCTAGAAGTCGGCGAAAGACAGGGACTCGAACCCTAATCTGACGGCTAGCCTGAATTTAACACTAAAAACTAGCTAGAACCGTACTCTGACGACTATCCCGAAACCTACTCTGACGACTAGCCAGCGTCCTACTTAGACGACTATAGCCAGAACCCTATTCGGACTACTACGCAGAACCTTACTCGTACGACTAACCACACAGGCTTACTCTGATGATCTTCCAAAACCCTATTCGGACTACTACGCAGAACCTTACTCGTACGACTAACCACACAGGCTTACTCTGATGATCTTCCAAAACCCTATTCGGACTACTACGCAGAACCTTACTCGTACGACTAACCACACAGGATTACTCTGATGATCTTCCAAAACCCTACTCTGACGATGAGCCAGAACCAAACTCGGACACCTACCCAGAACCCTTCTCCTTCGAATAGCCAGAACCCTACTCTGGCAGCTATCCAGAACCCTACTCTGGCAGCTATCCAAAACCCTACTCTGACGACTAGCCATAGTCGGACTGCTAGCCACAACTATAGCCACAACCCTATTGGACGATAGCCACAACCCTATTGGACGATAGCCACAAACCTACTCTGACGACTAGCCACAACCTTATTGTATTAGTCAGATCCTGTTTTGACGACTAGCCAGAACCCTAATCTGAGCACTAGTCATCACCTTACTCGGACGGCTAGCCACAACCCTACTATGACTATTAGTGAAATCTTACTTTGAGGACTAGCCAAAACAATACTCGAACTACTACCCAAAACCCTTATCTGATTACTACCCAAAACCCTGCTCTAGTGACTAGCCAGACCCTACCCTGACGACTAGCCAGAGCCTTACTCGGACTGCTAGCCACAACCCTACTTTGACGATAGCCAGAACCCTACTCTGATGACTAGCCCTCACCTTACTCGGACAGCTAGCCACAACCCTACTCTGACTATTAGTCAAATCCTACTTTGAGCACTAGCCAGAAACCTACTCAAACTATTACCTAGAACCCTCATCTGACTACTACCAAAAAACCTAGTCTAGTGAATAGCCAACACCTTACACGGACGACTCACTAAAACCCTAATCGGAGGACTAGCCAGAACCCTACTGGAACGATTGGATAGAACCTTACTGGAACGACTAGATAGAATCCTATTGAAACGACTAGTACAAAACCTACACCTCTGGCCACTTGGCCTCCAGCGCGGTTGCAATTATTACAAAACCACTACGCACGAATGCATTTTCAAGTCATTTCAAACGTACCGGGGCAAAAGCTTTTATTTATACAATGCATGTTCTTAATCGTCATCGAATGTCTTCAATTTTGGAGAGTGACAGTTAAAAGGCTTCCCTTGTTAGCTCACAATTTGAATTTCTTTACTTTCAGCACGAAAGTTTTGGAGGAGGTTAGTTCTGTGGAAATCACAAACGAAGGAATTTGTTAGCAGAAAATGATAAAATTTTGACGTAGCTGTGTCTGTATACAATTTTGGAACTGGGAAGTAGCTGTGTATGTACACAATTTTAGAAATGCAAAGTCGCTGAGTGTGTATACAAAATGTTTCTGAAATGTTTGGCCAAACTTTCTGAATTTATGCTACCACTTATTCTGACGAAAAAAAGTCATATAAACACAGGGCCGAAAATGCTTTTCTACAGAGATTTACTGGGTACAAATTGCCATTTCACAGGCGAACTAAGGCTAAAAAGTATGTGGGACCAACACTTTTACGGAGAAAAACACTTTTAGCCTTCGAAAGTGCTCCATGATTGATTTCATCAGCTCGACTTCAGAGCCAGTAGTGGCAAATTCGCGAACTTAGCTTACGAACTCCGTATATGTTATGATAAATAGAGAGAAAATGCAATGACAAAGTTAGAGAGCATCCTTTGTGTGTCAAATTGGGGTCAATGAAGGAATTTATCTATCCTTCTGCCTGTTCATAGACACGGTATTTCCTCACTATGAAAAAAAGTACTTCTTCACAGAACAGCTGCTACCATGAAAGTGACTGTCCATGCATCTTGACTTCTTGAATCATAGTTTTTTGTGTAAGTAGCGTAAATGTATGCTTATGTTTGTCAGAATATTTAGGCTATTACCATCCTGATTGGGTAATATCTCGTATCGCATAGCTGCAACCATTACCAAGGTACACTGCTGGGAAACTTGTATAAGGAGGTACGTAAGAAAACTTGTATAAGGGGGTACGATAGAGAATGCAGAATATTACAGCCTCAGCCGTTATGCAAATTTTGCGTGCAAGTCACGCCTTCTTAAATGAACCGACGTAGGCACCAAAAAAAAAAAAAAAAACAGGCTGCAAAGAACGTGTTCCCGTAATATTTTCGCGCTAATGCGGGCAGTGTTGCAATGCTAGCAAGTGACCTTGCCATTCCGCAGCAGCAGAAATCTGTATGAACCATAGTTAGACTGTGAGTGCGGCAAAATTGTAGGACAGCAGGAAGCCAGATTGTCTTTTCGACATCTCGTGTCGAATGAAATGCAAGCACCGGGATGCGAGTATGGTGGCGATGCGAAGAGAATTATAGAACGCGCCGACCTGAGGGGTCTGGAGAGCTACATCACACGAATGAACGGAAAGGTTCGCACCTGTAGCTTATTGCGTCGACGGACCCCGGAACCACGTTCCAAAGACTAGCGCGATACGGGAGGTCTGTCACTCGTCAGGAGATATCCCCAAGTTCTGTTAGATACAGTTCGGTGTATAGAAGTCTCGTCGCTCGCTGTCCGTTGCTTGGATATCTATTTATCCTGTACCACCGACGTTGTAGACTTTAGTGAACGAAAACACTGACGTGACGAACGGCATTGTAAAAAGTTTACAGACGAGTCACGGTTTAACACGATGCACAATGATGGACGAATCTTTGTACGGAGGAGCAACGGCGAACGGCTGTTGGAGGCCGGCATTTCGGAACATGATACGGCTACGACACGGAACTTTACGGTGCAGGGCTGTAACGACACGGAACTTTACGGTGCAGGGCTGTAACGACACGGAACTTTCGTTGTCGTTCACGTTCCCGCCTCACACGCGTTTACCGGAATCTTGAAAATCCAGCGATACATCGAGGACGTCTTGAAGGCCGAAACCATGCCGTATCTGCAGAAGATCCCTGGCTGAGTCATTCAACAAGACAACATTCGGTCACCTGTTGTGCGGAATGCGTTAGATCTCCTGAATGCCCGGCTCATCTATAACGCAGTAAATTTCTCCGTCATTTCTGTCCACGCCAAAATTCGAACCCGGATCCCCTCATTCCGGAACAAGTCACTCTACCAATTGAGCTACGCGGACGTTTTGTTCTGATTCCTATCTGCCTTTATGTCGTGTGCGTCCTTCTGGCAGGTACGTCACATCTCCTGGTACGTTACATCATCTCCCCCCTTTTTTTTTTTCGTAATGCTGGACAAGGGATTCTCTTACTTCTCCTATCTCGCGGTGTGGAAATAACATCACACCATTGCGAGATTTTGAACGGTCGGGTCATCCGGATAGTTCGGGCGTCATTATAACGAAGTAAATTTTTCCGTCATTTTTGGTCCACGCCAGGATTCGAACCCGGATGCCCTCATTCCGGAACAAGTCACTCTACCAATTGAGCTACGAGGACGTTTTATTCTGATTCCTATCTGCCTTTATGTCGTGTGCGTCCTTCTGGCAGGTACGTCACATCTCCTGGTACGTTACACATCGTATTTCTCCCGTGGTCTACAAGCTTGCAAAGTTTATCGCCTACTGAACGCGTCTGCGATATGTTCGCTCGGCAACTGGTACGACAGACAACGTCTCTCCTTCATGAGTAAGATCTTTAGGTCCAAACTGAGGCAGCTTAGCACGATATTATACAACGAGACATTCAGGATTTTTTGGGTTCAATGTCATACCGCGTACACACCGTTATCGTAATTCACAGTGGGTACACTGAATTCTATATCTTCCTCTGCACTTCTAGAAGAGAAACCTGCAAACAATAAAATCGCGGTTACAGACTGGATCTTTGAAAAGATCAAGAAAAGATACTCAGCAGGAAACAAAAGACTCTCAGCTGATGTCATCCTTTAGCGTTGTTGATTCTGAGGCCTAATGGGCCTAATGGGCCTCAGAATCAACAACGCTAAAGGATGACATGACTGCCACGTAGAGGACCTTAGGTTCGATTCCAGCAGGTACGAACGCTCGATCCACTAAATATCCGCCGTGCGTCGGATGGGCACGTTAAGCCTCCGTACCCCGGGTACCTGCCCCCCGGTAATAAATAAGGGCGTCTTCCTCCCCCTTTCTACTTCGCTTCCGTGTCACTTTCCTATCGGGCAATCTAGCCCCAAATCTCCTAGCTTCCTATTTCTAAGGGTTGTTTAAGACCTGGGGTCAGACACTCCGTTCCTAAAATCCTCTACATTTGATCATTTGATCATTTGATTCTGAGATTTGCTCTAGGCCTAGTGTCAGTGCGTCTACTTCTTGTGTTAAATCTCAATCACAGAACAAATAAATACGAAACTACAACGATGACTGATTTCAGTACGGATTTATTCAAGCTAAAGGATCTGATCTGGAATCGAAGCCTATGTATATTTTATGTCGAGGAATTCTGGCTGATGAATCTAGGAAATCTGCTAATCTTAATCGCCATTTGGAGTTTAGACAAATGCGCTACACAAATAAATCGATACGTTTTGTTCAAGGTCAAACCTGCAAACTTGAAGAAGGGGAAAAATCATAGGATAAACTTCGGATGTAAATGCTGAGCGACCTTAGCTTATGACGTGGCAAAAATCATTATCAAAGCAGGAAAGGGCTCATACTATATTTTTTTCAAATTTTGTTTGAAGTTTTAACGACCCCGTAAGCAACTCGATGGACAATAATACATCTCCCGTCCCTAATTTAGGGCTATTGACCCCAGAGAAGGGAGAGAACCAGTGCCGTAAGACAAATGCATCATCTATGCCTCACTGGATTCGAACTCGGATCATCTCGGACAAATGACATAGTATAAGCTAAGAAATGATTCTACCTGCTTGTGCAGTAATTTTTTTTATTGGGGGTTTAACAAACACTGGGAGCCACTCAATGGGCTATAAGCAGTCTCCCGTCCCTAATTTAGGATCACAGGTTTCAGGGAAGGGAGAGAACCAGTGTCGTTAGACAAACACAGCATCCATGCATCACTGCGATTCGAACCCGGACTCCATGTCGGACTAATGATCAAAAGCCACGCTCCTAGACCACTGCGCCTGCTGGGCGGCATAGCTACTTGTAAACGAGTACTTGGTGAGTCAACGGCTATGGAAAACAAACAGTACCTCTTTCGAACTACACTGTGAAACGAAAAATATGTGATATATCTGATGGTACAAAACATACTTTTGTTATAAGGGTGTAGACTTCCAACTTTTTGTGTGTGTCAATCGATGAAAGCATGAACACGTTTATTACAAACAAGTTAGTAAAATCATGCAATGCATTGGTTATGATACGCTTTCCAACATACCAGAAATCATTACTCAAGTTATGAGGATAATGGCTGTGGAATAAAACTCGCTCCGTGCCCTGACCTTTGATCTCATTTCAATGATATTAAACAGAATTGGTTCAGTACCTTTGGAACAACATGATAAAGTTTTATCGCAATTGAATCATTTTTACGTAAGTTATGACGCATAAGGGCGATGGAGTGGATCCCGCTCCTATGTCCTGACCTTTGACCAAATTTCGTCCGTTTTCAATAGGGTTCGTCTCTAGGTATGTTTTCAATGGGATTCGTCTTTCAGTATGTGGTAGGGGACCTACCATTAACTAAAAGTTCATTGATATCGAACCATTTTTACGCAAGTTATGACGCATAATGGCAATGGAATGGATTTCGCTCCTATATACTGACCTTTGACCCCATTTCACCCATTTTCAATAGGGTTCGTCCCCAGGTGGTCCCCTACCACATAATAAAAGTTTATTGATATCGAACCATTTTTACGCAAGTTATGACGCATAAGGGCAATGGAATGGATCCCGTTCCTGACCTTTGACCCCATTTCGCCCATTTTCAGTAGGGTTCGTTCCCAGATGGTCCCCTACCACATACTAAAATTTCATCGAAATAGAACCATTTTTACGCAAGTTATGAATTATAAGGCCAATGTAATGCATTCCGCTCCTGTGTCCTGACTTTTGATCCCATTTCGTCCATTTTCAATAGGGTTCGTCCCCAGGTGGTCCCCTACCACATACTAAAAGTTCATTGATATCGAACCATTTTTACCCGAGTTATGACGCATAAGGGCAATGGAATGGATCCCGTTCCTGACCTTTGACCCCATTTCGCCCATTTTCAGTAGGGTTCGTTCCCAGATGGTCCCCTACCACATACTAAAATTTCATCGAAATAGAACCATTTTTACGCAAGTTATGAATTATAAGGCCAATGTAATGCATTCCGCTCCTGTGTCCTGACTTTTGATCCCATTTCGTCCATTTTCAATAGGGTTCGTCCCCAGGTGGTCCCCTACCACATAATAAAAGTTTATTGATATCGAACCATTTTTACGCAAGTTATGACGCATAAGGGCAATGGAATGGATCCCGTTCCTGACCTTTGACCCCATTTCGCCCATTTTCAGTAGGGTTCGTTCCCAGATGGTCCCCTACCACATACTAAAATTTCATCGAAATAGAACCATTTTTACGCAAGTTATGAATTATAAGGCCAATGTAATGCATTCCGCTCCTGTGTCCTGACTTTTGATCCCATTTCGTCCATTTTCAATAGGGTTCGTCCCCAGGTGGTCCCCTACCACATACTAAAAGTTCATTGATATCGGACCATTTTTACTTAAGTTATGACGCATGAGGGCAATGGAATGGATCCCGTTCCTGACCTTTGACCCCATTTCGCCCATTTTCAGTAGGGTTCGTTCCCAGATGGTCCCCTACCACATACTAAAATTTCATCGAAATAGAACCATTTTTACGCAAGTTATGAATTATAAGGCCAATGTAATGCATTCCGCTCCTGTGTCCTGACTTTTGATCCCATTTCGTCCATTTTCAATAGGGTTCGTCCCCAGGTGGTCCCCTACCACATACTAAAAGTTCATTGATATCGAACCATTTTTATCCAAGTTATGACGCATAAGGGCAATGGAATGGATCCCGTTCCTGACCTTTGACCCCATTTCGCCCATTTTCAGTAGGGTTCGTTCCCAGATGGTCCCCTACCACATACTAAAATTTCATCGAAATAGAACCATTTTTACGCAAGTTATGAATTATAAGGCCAATGTAATGCATTCCGCTCCTGTGTCCTGACTTTTGATCCCATTTCGTCCATTTTCAATAGGGTTCGTCCCCAGGTGGTCCCCTACCACATAATAAAAGTTTATTGATATCGAACCATTTTTACGCAAGTTATGACGCATAAGGGCAATGGAATGGATCCCGCTGCTACATATATCCTAACCTTTGACCCCATTTCGCCCATTTTCAGTAGGGTTCGTTCCCAGATGGTCCCCTACCACATACTAAAATTTCATCGAAATAGAACCATTTTTACGCAAGTTATGAATTATAAGGCCAATGTACATGCATTCCGCTCCTGTGTCCTGACGTTTGATCCCATTTCGTCCATTTTCAATAGGGTTCGTCCCCAGGTGGTCCCCTACCACATACTAAAAGTTCATTGATATCGAACCATTTTTACCCAAGTTATGACGCATAAGGACAATGGAATGTATCCCGCTCCTACATATATCCTAACCTTTGACCCCATTTCGCCGATTTTCAATAAGGCTCGTTCCCAGGTAGTCCGCTACCACATACTAAAATTTCATCGAAATAGAACCGTTTTTACGCGAGTTATCGTGCGGACGGACAGGCAGACGGACAAAGCTGGAGCACATGCGCTTCTTCAACCTACAGTTGAAAAACGTAAAAAAAGCAGTCTTTGTTCGCTATGTATCGGAAAAAAAAATTATGATGGATTTTTTATTTTCATGTGAACATGTACACATTACAGCAGAGTGCATTTTCAAATTCTTGAATGTGTTTTGTGATGCGAACCACATTTCATGGGAGAAATGTCTGACAACAGACGGTACTCGTGCTATGTCATGGAAAATCTTTTTTTATTTTTTGTTTTGTTTTTAAAAGGTACTTGATGAAGCAGTCGCGATTATTAATTTTATTATCATGTTTGAAGTGAACTTTGCTGTGCATATACACTGATTTAGCTGAGGTAGCTTCGTGCTATAGACGTGACGTTGTTATGACGAATTACCACGTGATATCAACGTGTGACGTACTACAGAGGTAAAGCACGTGTCAAGACGACAAATCTGCAGCGATACATTCCGTCCGTGTAGCTTAGTTGAGAGAGCAACTTAGCCCGGAGAGAGAGGCGCGGTTTCGATCCTCTTTACGGACAAACATCACGTGCGGCTACTTCAATTTGTGCACACCTATCTTCTCTACGTAAACAGTAAAGGTTTGCCAGTAGTGGGGAAACGTGGCGACATAAGCTAATATGACCGCGGTCCGAGAGTTGTGGCCCGAAGGGGTGGTGCCAGTATTTCGGAAACAGCCGCACTTGTTGGCTGCTTCCGCACTGCAGTATCAAAGGTGTATCTGGACTGGATTAACCATGCACAGATATCCAGCAGAAGGACTCACATTGATCAGCCACACGAGGATGATCCTAGAGGTGAGCGTCCGGTGTCACGACTGGCATCTCAGCAACGACGTGCAACAGTCACGCAGCTCACCCGACAGTACAACAGCGGTGTAGTTCGACCGATTTCCACATGCACCATGCGCCATACCTTGCTCGCCTAGTGTTCCAAAACTGAATACCAAAGAGGGTGCCCATGATGAGGCGTAGTCATCGCAAACAACACCTCGCATGGTCCAAGGAACGCCGACAATGGACCCCCGACAGACGGAAGAAGGTCATCTGGAGTGAGAAGTCCCGTTTCTTGTTGCGCAATGCTGATTTCCAGCTTCGCATATGGCGTAAACATCATGCCTCCCTAACCCCTGATTGCGCACTTGTGTTTCAAGATGCGTGTGGACGCGGTGTACTGGTATAGAGAAATTTTTTCTGGAAAACCCCAGGTCCGTATGTTATCATCCCACAAACACTGAATGGTGGACACTACAGGGACCTGTTAGCCGACCATTTCCATCCATATCTGCAGGAGGTTTACCGGAACCACAGTGTCATCTTTCAACAGGACAACGCATCGTGTCATCCGGCTCATATAACTACTGAGTGGTTGCTGGAGGATCACGACAACGAATTCGTCACATAGCCCTGACGCCAAACTCCCCCGTCTGTAACACAGTTGAACATTTGTGGGATATACTAGAACGGGGTGTAAAAATTACTGATCCTCGCCCACAAAATGAGTTGAAATGTGGACCAAGGCGTCATTAGGTAGGTGGTTTTAATGCATATCTAGCTCAGTGTATATTTTATTTCTGTAACGATTAAGCGAAAAAGAACTGGCCACGAAAAAATGTCAACAGGAGAGACTTACAACTCCAATGTTTTCATTCTTCCACTCTCAGAAAGACCCAGTCGTCATGAATTCATTCCATTGCCAGAATATAATCTCGATGACTTCAACACAGACATCAACCTTATAACAATGGCACTTGTTCGTCGATCACATACACTATATATTGACAAAAGTCACCGGACACCTAGAAGAGAAACACAACATAGCATTTATTGATATACATTAGCACGGTGTCGGTCCATCGTTGGCCTTAATGCATGCACTGACCCTTGGAGACATTCTTTCGACAAGGTTTTGGAACACAGCGATAGGTATGCGCTTCCATTTAATACATAATGCTGTCGCTAATTGTTGCTTATTAGTAGACCTTGGTTCCAAACTTCTTATGCGGTGCTCTAATTCATCCCATAAGTGCTTTATGGGATTAAGATCAGGGCTCTGTGCTGGCCAGTCCACACACGATACAAAATTATCGTCAAACCACGCCGTAACAGTCCTTGCTTTATGGCTTGGTGCATTAATCTCCTGGTACCAACAAGGCTCGGTTCCATAGTATTGACACAGAATTGGTAGTGCATAATTGTCCAGAATATCAAGGTAAATGTGCTGGTTAACAGGTTTGTCCACAACAACCAATGGGCCGGGACCATACCACGAAAAATACCCCCACATTAGTACACTGCCAGCTACAAACGTGACCGTAGGAACAGTACAATTTGGTGAATACCGTTCCCCAGGCTGCCCCTATACTCACACACGGCCATCAGACTGATGGATCGTGCATCTGGATTCATTAGTCCATAGGACCTGTTTCCACTATTCTACGGTCCACGATATATGTTCTTTACACTATGCTAAACGGTGAATAGCATTCCGAGTGGAGATGAAAGTCTTATGAGCAGCCGCACGACCACGGTAACCTATGGAATGAAGTTCTCTGCGAATGGTACGTGTACATACCGAGGTTTCAGCATTTGTACTGATCTGTCACTGAGGTCTTGTGCAGTACTCTGTCGATTCGCTGTAACGACTTTCCTGAGGCTTCGACGTCCCCTATTACTGATTTTCTTTGGTCTGCCAGTATGTTTTCCTGCTTCAGGCACGCTATGTGTCTTCCACTTATTCAGTACATCGAAAACAGTTGACGTGGGTATGTTTAAACGCCTTTCGGTTTCTCTTACGGACAACCCACTAATATAACACCCAACAATCTTTCCTTTCTCAGAGTCAGTTCTCTCCCGCGGTGACATTTTCACTCAACCTCACAGTGCGATATGATCGTGATCAGCTGCAGGCTTGGTTTTATACCGTTTGCAGCTGTACCGCGCATCTTAACAACGCAGAGGATCCGTTCATTTGCTTTTGAAGGGGTGTCCGGTGACTTTTGTCAATATAGTGTATATCGCAAATGGTTTTTGGCTTTAACACAGACATCAACTTTCAACAATGGCACGTGATCGTCGGTCACATTTATGGCATATGGTTTCTGGATTCAACACAGACGTCAACCTTGTAACAATGACACACCTCCGTCGATCACATATATCATAAATGTTGTTGGACTTCAACACAGACATGAACCTTATAGCAATGATACCCCTCCGTCGATCACATATACACTATCTACCAACAAGTAATTGCACACCCCTGCAATCGATGATATCTGCGGTCCTGATACACGTCACGTCCGCCGCCGTTAAATATCGTGTAGGAAACAACAACGCAACCAGTCGCATGCAAGATGTCACGCAGTTCGGAGCTCTCTGATTTCGAGAAAGGTGTAATCGTCGGGTATCACAGAAATGGTCGATCCATACGTGACATTTCTAGTGAGTTGAAGTACCCAAAATCGACAGGGGCCTACGTGATTGGCAAGTGGAAGATGAGAGGTGACTGGAGGAATGTGCCCCGACCCGGCAGACCCACAAAACTGGGAGTTAGAGACCGACGGGTGCTGGCCAGAAAAATTCGGAAAAACCGCACCAAATCGATGGGCCACATCCGCGAGGAGTTTCAACAGGCATCCGTGAGTGTTCTTCCGATGAATACCTTCCTTAAGGAAGCCCATCTGCTCGGTTATCATTGACGTTCTGCAGCCCACAAGCCTTTGATCACCAAGTCCAATAGCGCTGCTCGGCTAACGTGGTGCAAAGAACGTTGACAGTGGACCGTTGAACAGTGGAAACAGGTTCTCTGGAGCGACGAATCAAGGTTCACCCTCTACCGTTCGGATGGCAGGGTCTGCGTTTGGCGTCTGCCTGGAGAACGCCTCCTGGCGGAACGTATTGTGCAAACTGTGAAGTTCGGCGGCAGTGGAATTATGCTATGGTGGTGTTTCTCCTGCTATGGCACGGGACCCTTGTTCGCAATTCCTGGTAGACTCTACACCGAGACCTACTGCACCATTTTGGATGACCATGCGCTTCCTACGTTGTGGCAGTTTTACGGGGTGGACCCATGTTACTTACAGAATGACAATGCCACCTGTCATGTTGCTAGGTCCACCATGGCTTGGTATGGTGACAATGGGGTTAATCGAATGGACTGGACTGCGCAGAGCCCGGACCTTAACCCTATCGAGCACCTCTGGGACTAGTTGGAGCGTCGACTTAAGGGGTGCCCCCACCGTCCGAAATCGGTGAAGGAACTGACCTGTCTTCTCCAAGCCGAGTGGAAGAAAATACCACTAGCCGTCGTACAACGCCTGGTTGAGAGTATGCCCCGGAGGGTCGCAGCTGTAATCGCCGTTCGTGGAGGCTCCACCAACTATTGAAGGTGAATAAACTTCGTTTTCCTTTGCTATCATAGGTGTCCAATTACTTGTTGGTAGTTAGTGTATATCGCAAATGGTTTTCGGCTTCAACACAGACTTGAACATTATAAAAACGACACTTGTTCTTCGATCACATATATCGCTAGTCGTTTTGCATCGATATTAAGTAATCTGCTCGCATCCAGTCGACATTTGTGCAGTTCCACAATCTTTACTAATTCCATAATTACAATGTAGTCAATTTATATTGCTTTGACTCACTGTCAGTGTCACTAAATTGTAACAGCTGTTCGGGGAAGTAATGTGTCGTTGAGTGAGAAAGCGTAAGAAGTAACTACGTTTGCGCAAGAAAACAAAAATCTCTAAAGGAAAGTTATTTAGATGTATACTCGCGTTGTGTTATGGCATTTTTTTTATCTAAGAAATTGTTTGTTTTATTATCCCAATAAAAAATGAAACAATTGTGACTACTTTTATTCGAATTAGTAGCTAGTCTGGTACTGAAAAATCTTTTTTCATTACTCCCTTATAATGAATTAGCTTTGTCTATCTTTTTGCTAAGCTAATTATTATGAATGAATAATGCTCTACGCTTCAAAATAATGAATTCCCAAAAGGGTGTTGTTACTCGTTAATTATGAACTTAAACAAAGTCTCAACGCTGGTTATTTATATTAAGTAATCAAAGTCATAAACCTAACAGCCAGACAGAGGTCTGACAAAACTAAGAATTGAAAAAGACTGAACTTACAGAACAACTTGTTTATTATGATGACTCCTGGTCAACTAAGGCACTCATATATCACTACTACATAACAACACACTGCAACGCAACGCAACACACCACCAACCACCCTCAACTCCAACACAACTACAACGCAACACACACAACTCACACTTCTCGATGAACGCGCCTATATACGAGCTACCACCACGTCATGACTTACACTCATTGCCAGATCTCATTCAGCGGGTGAAATAATATTCCGTTCAGTAGGAAGATAATTTACATAGTAAAATAAAATAACCAGAGATAGTAAAATCAAAAGGAAAGTGAATATAGAGTATACGTTACATCATCTCCCCCTTAATTTTTCTTCTTTTTTTTTTTCTTTTTTTTTTTTTTTTTTTTTTTTTTTTCCGAAAAACCTATCAATTTTGGAGTGTAAGTCTTACATTTCGATGATTGACGTTTCTCGATCTTTTTTTTTTTTTTGATTTGTTGTTTGGTGGTAGCCGTATTTACATTATCAACTTGGCATAACAATTTACGAATCTGTATTCGACTGTGAAATTTGTAGTGTAGAACAAACCAAACCTGCATCGGCATACTTTCCTTTTATTCTGCCTAGCAGGAATCACTTTTTGAATTTCAAATTACGTGCGCCTCATTGGTTGAAATACATAACAACTGTATCAGCAGCGAAGATTGCCTGAAGCTGCCTAACAGTAACAATTTTATTATTTTCATTTCAAATTACGTTTTGCCTCATGCGTTGAAATACAGAACAACTGTATCAGCAGCGAAGATTGCCTGGAGCTGCCTAACAGTAACAATTTTATTATTTTCATTTCAAATTACGTTTGCCTCATGCGTTGAAATACAGAACAACTGTATCAGCAGCGAAATTTACCTGGAGCTGCCTAACAGTAACAATTTTATTATTTTCATTTCAAATTACGTTTGCCTCATGCGTTGAAATACAGAACAACTGTATCAGCAGCGAAATTTACCTGGAGCTGCCTAACAGTAACAATTTTATTATTTTCATTTCAAATTACGTTTGCCTCATGCGTTGAAATACAGAACAACTGTATCAGCAGCGAAATTTACCTGGAGCTGCCTAACAGTAACAATTTTATTATTTTCATTTCAAATTACGTTTGCCTCATGCGTTGAAATACAGAACAACTGTATCAGCAGCGAAATTTACCTGGAGCTGCCTAACAGTAACAATTTTATTATTTTACCCCTAAGCACATAGATATATACAAAAAAAAGTGGATTAGTAGATGGACATAGAAGAAATATAAAAAAAACACACATATATACACAAAAAGAATGCATAGGCCCACACGAAAAAAAGAAATTCTGACACGCCAACTGGTCGAGCAGGAAAAAACAATAAACTGAGAAAAGAACCTGTCCACGAGAACTTACTTATCTCGAGGACGCATAAAAAATTCTAGTGCGAAAACGTTTTCCAGGCCTAATGGGACTGGGGAAATCAGGTGGCTTGGATCTCTTCCGGGACGGTAATGGAACATCGGTCTGTTGTCGGTCAGGAATCTGGCGGTCTGGAAATCCCTGCGGCTGAGAAGAACGGTCAGGAACGTCAGAAGTCTGGCGGTCCGGAAATCCCTGCTGCGGCTGATAGGAACGGTCAGGAGTCTGGCGGTCTGGAAATCCCTGCGGCTGAGAAGAACGGTCAGGAACGTCAGAAGTCTGGCGGTCCGGAAATCCCTGCTGCGGCTGATAGGAACGGTCAGGAGTCTGGCGGTCTGGAAATCCCTGCGGCTGAGAAGAACGGTCAGGAACGTCAGAAGTCTGGCGGTCCGGAAATCCCTGCTGCGGCTGATAGGAACGGGCTCCCCCAGGCTTTGGATATGAAGTCCCTTGATGCTGGGGCCCGTTGTGTCCTTCCAGTATCTTTTTGGAGGGACGTGTCTCCGGCCACATCGCTTGTTTTCGTTTACGCCCACGGGGCATGATAGTAGTAGCCGGCATCGGCCCTGTTTGCCCTGAACGGAGGTTCCAGGGGCGAAACCCGGGCGGATGCAAAGATTTCTGCCTTCGTCGCTGTTGCGGCGAAGCAGATTGGGGAGACAAGTGACGTTTGCGCCCAGCTTTTGGTGGTGCTGGACGGTGTGGAATATTAAATGTTGGATTCATAACTGACAAATCCGAAATGTCCGACGCCTCTGAGTCGCTGCTGTAATTCAGCGGTCGTGCAGGGCGATGTTTGGATTTGCCTATAGGAATACTTTCCGATGAGGTATTCAAAGAAGAAGTATCCCGCGTTGGTGCAGAGGCAGCCGGAAACGGCGCAACAATAGTCTTGGCAATGGTTGGAGGGAAAGGAACGATACTAGTATTCGACGAACTCGATTCGAGCCTTGGTCTCACGGGAGAATCAGGTTGCGGTTGTAGAAACTCGTCTGGAGGGGGAGGGTGAAGGAAAAATCACTGGTGATTCGTCAAAAATGTTCGGTGGTTCGTCCACAATTTCTGGCGGTTGAACATGAGATATAGATTCTTGAGTCTGTGGAACAGAAATTTGAGTAGGATTGATAATGAACTCGATATCCCGTTCGTGATATTTGCGACATTGATCAACATGGACATATTGAAAATTGTTGTTCGGTTTTTCCAGAACAATATTATTGTCAAAGACATTTGCCACCCGATATGGACCTTCGTAGCTGGGTGCAAATTTCTTCACTAAAGTATGCGAAACAGAAGACTGGAAGTGCGTTTCCACGAGAGTGAGATCTCCAACGACAAGATCTGGTTCCCTACGCCTAGAATTATAATATCGTGCTTGAGCCGCTTGTGCTCCTAGCATTGCAACACGAGCTTTTTCTGCCATAATGTGTACTGATTGCGGAGTTGGTCGCTGGTTTAATTCGTCGATAATCCCCGTTAAATTTTCAAAAGGGGTTTTAATTTTGCGACCCAGAAAAAGTTCTGCAGGAGTAATTTTAGTAGACTCGTGGACAGACGAGCGGAGGGCGAACGCAAAAAGTTCTAAATGGTCATCCCATCTTTCATGGTGGTCCATTACGAAAGTCGCAATCATTTTCACTAGCGTTCGGTTAACGCGTTCTGCAGGATTACTCTGGGGATGATATGGGGAAATGAATTTATGTTTAATGTGTAATCTCGCACACATTCTTTCAAAAATGTCAGAAATAAATTGAGGACCATTATCCGAAACTACTTTATTAGGTGCACCATATCTAGGAAATACTTCATTAACTAAGACATTACAAATAATCTCAGCCGTAGCGGCTTTAATGGGAAAAACTTCAACCCATTTAGAAAAATTATCAGTTAGTACTAAAACATAACGAGCTTTATGTTTAACAGATAATGGATAAGGTCCCAATAAATCTATGGAAATAATATCAAATACATGAGAACTTGAACTAGATTTCAAGTGACCGGCCGGTCTTACATTACGGTAATTATTAATCTGACACAAGTGACATGATTGAACGTATGCGAGCACACTTTGGTACATGCCAGGCCAATAGGCAACATCCCGCAATTTACAACGGGTCTTGCGAATACCTAAATGGCCTGCAAGAGGTTTGTCATGAAATTCATTTAAAAGAGCCATTCTAAGGGTTCGCGGAATACATGGGCGAAACTCTGCCCTAGTAGTCCGAGACTTTGTATAATAAAGAAGACCCTCTATTACTTCAAAATGTTGTGACCTTCCAGCCAGAGAAGGATCACTTGGTAGGGGCGAACCCGCAAGCAAAAAATTGTAAATATCCCCAAAATCTGGATCATTTATTAATTGTGCCATTATCTGCTCTCTGGATGTGATATCAGCTATCAGAAGTAAAGGCTGACATCCAGGAGTAGTTTCGGTGGGGACCCCACTAATCGGAACGCGAGATAATGCGTCCGGTAATTGATTCTTATTACCTGGCTGATACGAAATTTTGATATTGCTCTCTTGTAACTTCAGAGCCCACTTCATAAGTCTTTGAGATAGGTGTTTAGCAGAATTCAAATACTGCAGGGCAGAATGATCCGTAATTATGTTAACTGTCAATTCGTTAAGATAACATTGAAATTTATTCAGTGCATACACAACAGCAAGACATTCACGTTCCGTAGCTGAATAATTGCGTTCAGCTTTGGCTAAAGTACGAGACGCAAAAGCTATTGGATGCCCAGCTTGTGACAAAACGCAACCAAGACCAACTCCGGATGCATCAGTATAAATATCAAATTCTTTAGAATGATCCGGGAAAGCCAACACCGGAGGCTGAGTCAATGCAGACTTCAGTGTTTCGAATGCAGCGTTAGCTTCAGGTGTCCAAATAAACTTCTTGTATTTACGCTTTAAAGCATACAATGGCTCACATATTGTAGCATAAGCGGGGACGAACTGCTGATACCATCCGGTCATTCCCAGAAAGCGGGATAGTTCTTTTGCTGTTTTAGGCCGAGGAAAGTCAGCAATAGGCCTAATTTTTTCATTATCAGTGAATAAGCCGTGGGGAGTAATTTTCAACCCCAGATATACAATCTCGTCCCTCGCTATCTGGCATTTACTAGGTTTTAACGTCAAGCCAGCATTGTATATAAGTTGGAACACCTGTTTGAGCAGAGAAAGGTGCTCGTCAAAAGTCTCTGATGTTATAATAATATCATCCAAATAGACATCCACATGGGGACCCAGGACAGGTCTGAGAACCGTGTCCATAAGCTTTTGGAAAGTAGCAGGTGCAGAAGCTAAACCAAAAGGCATACGTAAATATTCATAGGCCCCAAAAGGAGTCACAAAGCCTGTTTTATCGACCGAGTCCGGATGTACTGCCACCTGCCAATATCCACTCGCCAAATCCAAAGTTGACATCCATTTGGTTGACGACAAGTCATTTAGAATATGTGACATGACAGGTAGGGGATAATTGATTGTTTTTGTGACTTGGTTGAGTTTGCGAAAATCTGTCACGAAACGAAATTCATTTGGTTGTTTCTTTGGAACCAAGAAGGCAGGAGCAGCCCAGGCGCTTGTTGATTCCCTGATTATGCCCTGCTTAATCATTTCCGCAATTTGACGTTGCATTTCCTGTTTTTTATGTGGAGCACAAGGGTAAGGTTTCGTCGCAATGGGTTTCGAACCATCAGTGTCAATAACATGATAAACCACCTGTGTGAAACCAGATTGATCCGAAAATAAACCAGGGCTTTCCTGTAAAAGGAGAGAAAGCTGGTCTCGTTGCCCCTCATTCAATTGGTCACTCAACAATAAACTCGTAATATCTACAGGAACCGTCGGAATCATTTCGACAGGTTCCGGAAAGGAAATCACATGTTGTACAAAATTCAAAGTTATTTGAAACTTGTTAATAAAGTCCATACCCATGAGACATTTCACGGGTAGCTCGTCTATAAGCAGGAAAGAATGTGTAAAACGAGCTTTTCCCAGCCCTAAAGATAATGTGACAGTTCCTGAAATACTGAAGATTTCGTTATTTGCACCTCGCAAATACTGCGTTGCAGGCTGAACATGTATTGCAGAAAAAACATCATTGCAAAACTTTGTATTTAGGGCTGATATCTCAGACCCAGTGTCGAACTTTGTCTCGACAATAATGTTTTCAAGTGTCAAGAATACATCAGGCAACTGAGGAGTTTGAACAGTCACTAATACTGTTTTAGGGTCAGGATGTTTGGTATCAGGAAGCAGGACCGACCCTTCGTCTACTTCCTGTGGAAGTTTAAAGGAATTCTGGTGGTGTTATCATGTGGTCGGAAACCTCGACCCTGCCGGGTATCGGGAAAATTTTCACGATAAGGAAAATTGCGTGCACCCTGCGTCGGGAACTCCGCGTGTCTGTTGAGATTTTCATTTTCGTTACGTCTGCCCTCAGCACGGGCAGAAAAATTATTATTGCCCTGAGCATGATAACGTTCCGAATGCTGCTGAGTGGAACGGGGTCGAGCATACTGTGCATTATGACGATACCCCGTAGCTTGCTCCGAAACTCGTTGCTGGTTCGCCACTCTTCTGTGTGGTGGAACGTATGAAGCTTGGGTGGGCACGTGTGTATGCTCGCGCTGAAAGTTTTGTCTATTATGCTGCTGAGGGTTTTCGGAATAAGCCTCGCGGGGTGCCCGAGCATGGTGAGTTGCAGCATGTTTGCCATGTCGCTCTTCATACGTGCGTATGAGGCGAAGGCATTCATGAATAGTGGTAGGGTGTCGAACCTCAAGAAAATCTTGCAAGAATGGGTCGAGCTGCTGTACGAGGGTATCCAACATGTCAACATGACTGGCATGTGGATCCCATAGATTATATAGGCGTGTAGTTTCCAACGCAAATGCAACAGGGCTATCATTGGGACCCTGCTGACGAGAAAACAGCTGTTGAGCAAGGCTAGCTCGACTGAGGCCGAAAGGAAAGACCTCCAAGAATTCTGCACGGAAATTCTCATAATGAGAATCCGGGTTCGACCCTCGCCACTGCCGATACCAGGTCTTGGCGGTATCTCTCAAGCAAGTTCCGGCAATTTGGACCTTGCAGTCTTCCGGAATATTATATAAATCAAAATGGTCTTCCAGATCTTCGAGGAACTTTAAAGACCCCTCCAAACCATTGAAATAAATTGTTCCTGCATGCGGCACGAAATGGGCAAGCATTCTGCTTCGCTGAGAGGATTGAATTCTCTCAGCTACGACCCGCGACTCAGAGTGATAAGAAGCTGGTGCATTCCGAAATGGTGAAGAATGCGTGGGTATGTGTAGATTATTCATATCCAAGTCAGAGCCACAGGCTTCGTACAAATTGTCCAAAAAACACCATTACCCTCGAGACTTGCCGGATGGTGGAAATTTGCAGTTGTCTCAGGTAAGGAAGCCATGGGTAATAATAGTCAGGATCTCGTGTTCGAGAAAAGTTCGGGCGCCAATTATAATGAATTAGCTTTGTCTATCTTTTTGCTAAGCTAATTATTATGAATGAATAATGCTCTACGCTTCAAAATAATGAATTCCCAAAAGGGTGTTGTTACTCGTTAATTATGAACTTAAACAAAGTCTCAACGCTGGTTATTTATATTAAGTAATCAAAGTCATAAACCTAACAGCCAGACAGAGGTCTGACAAAACTAAGAATTGAAAAAGACTGAACTTACAGAACAACTTGTTTATTATGATGACTCCTGGTCAACTAAGGCACTCATATATCACTACTACATAACAACACACTGCAACGCAACGCAACACACCACCAACCACCCTCAACTCCAACACAACTACAACGCAACACACACAACTCACACTTCTCGATGAACGCGCCTATATACGAGCTACCACCACGTCATGACTTACACTCATTGCCAGATCTCATTCAGCGGGTGAAATAATATTCCGTTCAGTAGGAAGATAATTTACATAGTAAAATAAAATAACCAGAGATAGTAAAATCAAAAGGAAAGTGAATATAGAGTATACGTTACACCCTGTTTCCAACAATTTTCATATAAGAAGGATTTTTTTTTTATGTAAGAAGTAAAAGAATAACCGACCAAAATCGATTTCGCAAACTGAAACAAATTTGAAAAATCAATATCTGTCTGTCAAAGAGTTGTAAAGACAAAGTTCACACATTGAAATTTTTTTGTTTCTTTTCAGGAAACTTCCTTATACGGGGAGAAACAAATACACGCACTTCTAATTTTTACGGATTATTTAATTTTATGCATCTTAGATATCGCTGCAGTTTCTTTTTCCTCTCAGACAAACTACTGCGGTCATTTTCTGAAAGATTACCCTAGAAGTTCCCCATCTCTTTTCAGGAAGGCTGTGTTCAGTGCAGCGAATATATAGGGAATCGCATGACTATAATGTTAGTGATTAATTGTTTTTCTCTGCTCTGGAGGGAATGATATATGGACGTGGACGGCTTCTTTTTTTCGTAATACTTAGTGAAGCGACAAGAGGGTGATATTTCAAGAGCTCAGAATCAGGTTAACACAAAGACTTCTTTACGATATTTGAGAAAATGAGGTTGTTATGTACTTGTTAAGTTCAGCGAAAACGCACTATCCGGGAGAAACTATATTGACAAAGAATGATTTTGTTCAGAAGTTAAAGAACATTCGGCAACGTAAGAACCATCCTTTTTTTTTCAAACTTCGACGCAATTTCCTTATGTTCTGAAATAATATCCTGCCATCATACTTTTTAAGCATTTTAGCATAGTTCGCTTGTTTTGATTTGTGAAAAAAAAAGACAATTATTGATAGGATTTCATTATTTTAGATGGACTTAAAGATGTCAATATGGAATATGTAAAAAGACATATTTTACTCATGGATTGAGCAGCTAATTTCGTAATGTAGGTTATTTCAGATATAATAATACATATTCTAACGTTTTTTCCTCTCGTCGTTGAATGCTCCAATAATTATGTGATCGATTAAAAAGTACTGCTGACTTTAAAAATATTTTTCATATTTGATTTAAAAAGCATTGTGGTGTTCGCTTTTAAAATTATTTCCATTTATCTTTATTCTACTTCAAAATATTTCTGCTGTAACCGCTATGGATGTCTTTTCCAAAGTCATTTTAACACTGCCTTTGCATTGCTGTGAGTCGCTTTCTTAAAATTCGTTCAATATTTTCATTACATTTCTAGGAATGTCTTCCTCAAAGTTAATTCAAAGCTGCCGTTACACTGCTGGGGGTTGCTTTGCACGTTTTTCCAACGGGCACTACTAGTTAGTACATTGCTAGCTAGGTTAGTAGAAGAGAAGGTTGCCTCGATCGCGAAAAATCTTGGAGCGGAGAGGGAGAGACGCGTGACGTCACTGACAGACTCATCGTAGGGTTTGACTCGAGGTCTCATTCGCCGGCCCGGAGAGTGGAATCAACTCTTTCTTTTTTCTTAACGCCCGTTTATTTTGAAAAAATTTTAGGACTCTTACAAAAAATATAGCCATAACCTGCTTTAGATTAAAGATAAATATAAGGTTAGAAAAAAGAAAGAAAAACATGCATATGCATTATAAAAACTGAACATTTCCGACTGAAGCATAAAGTTCATTATTTTGTATTTACGTTTACTGTAGTTGCAGTTCTGTTTCTTTGGCTTTTCATGATTTAGGAACGTGAGTTAAAATCCAATTAATATACACTGAAGAGCAATTGAATTAGAGATACCTATCTAGTAACATGTAGCACCACCTTTCGCCCTGATGACGGCGACGATTCGTCTCGGCATGGACTCGACAAGACACCGGAAGCGTTGGGAAGCCATACGGATCCACGACCCCTGAACAAGCTCCCACAGTTCACAAAGATTTGATGGAGGGGTTCAGAGCCTCGAACATCTCTCTCGATGGCATCCCAGATGTGCTCGATGGGATTGAGGTCAGGGGGACTCAGCTTGTCAAGGAAGCGAGGTCACGTTGGTGAAGTGTTCATCCAACCATTCGGATACAATTCGGGAGCGCTGACACGGTGCATTGTCTTGTTGCAAGATGAGGTCGCCAGTGAGATGTTGAAGACGCACAAACGGGAGCAAATGGTCGTCCAGGATATCCCGGTAACATTGACCTGTGAAGGACGATGTCACACGTACCAGGGGCCCCATTTCAGTCCAGGTAAACAGTCCCCAGACCAGAAGGCCACCCCCACCAGCTTGAACAGTATCCTGCTGGCAAAAAGGGTCCATCGCTTCATGTGGTTTGAGCCGTACTCGTATCCTACCATCCGCATGTACCAACGTGAATCTCGACTCATCAGTCCAGGCAACATTTTTCCACATGTCTAGGGTCCAGTGGCGATGTTCCCGCGCCCATGCCAATCTTTGCACCCCGTGATGTGCGATCAGCTGCGGTACCCTCGTGGGACGATGGCTTCTGTACCCCACAGCGAGGAAATGGTTCTGGATGGTGCTGCTGCCTACACGTTTTTGTGCACCAGCGTTAAATTGCCGAGTGATTTCTTGCACTCTGGCCCGTCTATCCGCTGTTACAATGCGAGCTAGCCACAATGACCCAGCTCATCCACACGCTGTTGTCCACGGCAGTTGACCCTTGCAGGGATGGTTTTACCGTATTCGATGTACTCACGGTGCACCCGTGACACAGTAGTTCGTGAAAATTACAGTGCCTGCACGACTTCCGAGATGGAGTGCCCCATTCGTCGGGCCCCGACAATTTGCCCACGATCAGATGCGCTTAGATCCTTCGTCTTACCCATACTGCGTCCGACTCTTACCGATTCCCGTCGCATCACTCCTTATATTGTCGGATCGCTGCATACGTCATGTCGTTTCCATTTACAGGGCGGCCCACAGCCCCACATTTGCATAACGCGAGCTGTCTCTAATTCAATTGGTCTTCAGTGTACTTATAATTGATTTAATCACACCAATCCGCAAAACTAGAGGTTATTTCTAAATGGTTAGGTCGAAGTTTTTTTCTTTCCTCTAATTTACTATTTTCATAGGTTTTCTCTTCTTGGAGCGAATGTCATCTTCATTTTTGGTTTTTCTTTTGGCAGTTAGGGTGGACTGCAGCTTCTCATTCAAATATTTAATCCTAATGTTATTCTCACCTGATAATATGTCCTAAATACCTCTGTGGAAAATCCAGGAAACAATAGAGATGCTTTTTCGGTTAGCGGTTTTACGATATAAGGTTCTTTACTTATTGTGTAATTTATGTTTTGTTTCAGAAATTCATATTCCAATTTTTTAGTGAGAGACCTCAAGGGATGATTGAATGAGTCCTCCAAATGACTGATGATGTAGCCATGATTCCTCAATATGTGCAGTAGGGTGGTTCACAAACATATGGAAAAAAATAAACTTTTACATACAGACCAGGACATCCCCTCATTTTTTTACATCTACCCATACTATTATTCTGGCAAAATTTCAACCTTTTACTCCAACTAAAAGATGATGCTCAATGAGCTGTCAAATTTCGACTTTGGTCGCGTTTTGAGTGTTTTAGGTAAAACCAAGTTAAACACAAAAGTTTGGTTATTGGTTTAGATAAAACCAAATTAAACACATTACTAATATTGTAAATGTATAAATAAAAGCATAAAAGTTTTACAAAATAATATTTTCAGCTTTTGTTTATTTCCTATTTTGAAAGACTATCAACAAGACATTTTTTTGTTGTCTCTGTAGGGATGATCTTTCGATTGGCTTCTACAATTTGCAAAAGAAACTGCTTATCGTCCTCATCATTTGTTAAAGGTTGTTGAATTCTTAAATCAGCTGAACACCTCTCTCAGCAGTATCGTTCACCACTCTTAGTTCTTTCACGTTTTTTCTCCCATTCCTATAGTTGATGTTATCATTCCATTCTTCAGGTGAAAATGTTAGAAAAGCGTCACTAATATTCAAACGAGAAAAGACCTCAACAATTCTTTCTGTTGCAAAGTCTCCAAGGCAGGCATCATCTTTCAATATTTTTAATTGCCCTGGCCCTCTTACATTTCGTGAACCTTTTGCGTTGTTCATTCTTGCAATAATTTTTGTTTTTTCGTTTGCTGGCACACTATCTGAAAACTGGGCCAAACCAACCAATTCATCTGAAAGATACCACAAGTGATTTTCTAAAACTTTCCTTGCTGCTATTCCAATTTCAGAATCAATTATCTCATATTTTCTTAAGGTCTTTCCATAAGTTCAGGTCCCTTCCAGGAGCTTCAGCAGCAAGTGAATCTTCTATCCATCCTTTACTGTACAAAAGAGCACTGAACTGCACAAATCGTTGGAGTTACATTTCTTCCCTCTTAGTTATACAAAAACCTCTTGCTGATCTCGGAACAAAAAGTTTTGAAAGCATATAGCAGTTTAGCCGTCCACCGAGCATGATGAATAGCACCCGATGCTCTCCAATGGATTTTTTCAGGTGGATTACCCAAAACGACTAATGTCGACTCAATTGCATCTTTATAATCATCTCTAATGACCATAGATTTATCTACTGATAAAATAAAGGCTAAGGTTGAATCTTTAAACTCTTTAGTGTCTGTTTTCAGTTCTATCCCCCGATAGTTGATTTGTTCAATTCCTTGCCAAACATTTTTAAATCTATGGAAGATTGGAATTTCTGGGGAACACAACGGTCCTAGGCACAAGGTAAATATAACTTTGCCAAGATTAATTTCATGACATGGTGACGGCAGGCTAGCTACAATAGTTCACGGCCAACTTTTTTCTCCAACTCAATGCATGCCCTTTTTGCACAACCAGGATCAGCGGATTGTCAGACGCCGGTTGAGTGGGCGTCTGACAATCAATAGCACTGATTGATTAGCAATCAATCAGTGCTATTGATTGCTAATCAAATTGACTGCAATTTCTTGAGACTCTGTTAGCAGAGCGAGGGGTTGGTTTACTCACCTCAAAAATTTATTTTTCGTTTTTAAACGAAAATAGTGTTTCGGTGCTGTGGCTGGACGTAAAAACCTGCCCTTGCCAGGGCAAAGTCCAACGCACTCACAGTAATGTGCACAATTCTGACAATCTAGCGGGTACGTCGTCGTCGTGCCGACCCCCTAGTCCACGGACTAGGCCAAATCCAGCACTCAATCGGGGCCAGGTTTTGGTTACAGCGGAGAACCCCAGGGTACCGCTGAAAACTTGGCTTCCTCGAACGATTTAAGTCTACCTGACCAGGGATACAGGTCCCGGGACTTGCACTCGGTTAGCAATCAGAATAGAGAGATGTCACAGGATACGGGGGCCCCAACCCTCGGTCCAAGTGGGCCAGTTGAGGCCCACTGCGACTTGGAGACTCCGTCGGAGTTCGCAAGAGCAGTCAACTCCTTCTTTCAAGAATTGGAGAGGATTCTTGAGAATCCATCAAACAAGGTATTGGTGAATAGATTCGGAAGGTAGCGAACTTGCTACAGGACGCTTGCACTAAGCAAGTAATAGAGACGAGTCTTGCTCAAGGGAGACTCCAGGAAAGAGGTGAGCGCGTGAGCGCGGAACCCAAGCCTAGCAAGGGGAACATGGCCCCAAGGCAAAAAGTGATTGGAAGAGAAGTCGCGAAGAGGGACGAGAAGAGGCACGTGCTTCTCGTTTACCCGGTATCAGACAAAGGTTCTCCCTCATTTGATGATGTCAAAGTAGCTCTTCAGTCACAGATTTGAACAGCTAAACTCCAAATTGGAGTAAAGAGTGTGAGAAAGGTGAACGGGGGAGGAGTGATGGTAGAATGCTCCTCAGCCAACGACGTTGAAAAATTGGATTCCGAGCTGAAATGCAACGTAGTGACCAAGGACTACCTTCGGTCAAGATTGCCAGCAAATAAAAATCCAAATTTTTTTTTTTACGGGATTGATGAAAACCTCTCAAGGCAACAGGTCGAGAAATGTCTTGTGGAACAAAACCCAGAGCTGAATGAGAGCATACTCCAGCTCAGGTTTTCATTGAAAGCGAAGGGCGGGAAATGCCACTGGGTAGCAGAAGCGGACCCACTCACCTTCAAAAAAGGGATGAGACGAGGCAAGTTCGGCGTGGAATGCACCGTCCACTCGGTAAGGGAATACTTGAGGTAGGTCCGGTGCTTCAGGTGCAACGGGTTCGGGCACTTTAGGTCAAGATGTCCCGAAGAGCAGGATAGGTGTTCCCTGTGTGGGGAAACCGGGCACAAGTGCCAGGATTGAAGCAATAGCCCAGTCTGCACTAACTGCTTGGAAATCAATAGGAGATTTAGGCATCGAGTGGATATCGGCCACTCGAGCCTACACAAGGAACGCCCAAGCCTTGTCACAGAACTCGCTCTACTTAAAGAACGCACTCACTATGGTTAAAAAACCAAGGAGAGGCATTAAGGTGCTTTAAATCAATCTGCACCATGCACGGGCAGCTACGGCACAGGCCCTGATGACAGCCACAGGGCAAAAAGCTCATCTCCTGCTATTTCAGGAACCATTCAATCAGAGGGGAAGAGTGGTGGGCTTCCCTAACTCCTTCCGGAACTAGCACCCTAGGGTGGAAAAACCCAGGGTGGCCACGGTCGTCAAAGACCCGTCCCTAGCGGTTCTCGAGATAAAATGCACCGAGAACGTGGTCGCCTAGGGGTTGAAAGTGGTGACAAGAGGTTTTTAATGATGAACGTATATAATTCTCCAGCGAACGATCGGAGAGATACGCTGAATGAGTTAATAGCTCTTTTAGGGAAACTCCCGAGTCATGAGATAATCATAGCTGGAGATTTGAACGCGAAGAGTCCTCTCTGGGGCCAGCAAGACGAGGATGAACGCGGCCAGTTTCAAGTAGACTTTGCCAATGCGGCAGATATGAGATTCCTAAACGATCCAGAGAGCCATCCGACCTTCCAAAAGGCGAGGGGTTCCTCCTGGATTGACGTGACGCTAGTTAGGGTCTCACAGCGCAGCCTCGTCCAGGATTGGCAAGTAATGGACGATGAAAGCTGCAGTGACCACTTAGCGTTGACTTTCGTTTTAGGCTCGGAAAGGCCCATCCGACCCAAGCGCAAAAGGTTCTTCATGAAGAACCTAGACTGGCTGGCGTTTAAAACCAAAGTAACTACCCTGTTGGGGGGTAGGAGGGGTAGAAGAGATAGGAGAGGTGTCGAACCTCAACTCCCTCTTCGAAGAACTTACCAGTCAAGTAACAGCGCTATACGAGAGTAGCAGGGGAAGAAAAATGGGAGCCAAGGATCCCCATCCCTGGTGGTCGGACAAACTAAAAGCTCTAAGGGCGAGAGCTAGGCGGAGTAGGAAAGCTCTGCAAAGAGCAAAAGCTACACCGCAATATAGGGTGTGCACAGATGTGCATAAAAAAGCTCGTTCAGCATACAGGAGAGAACTGAATCTCTCGAAAATCTCTTACTGGAGGAAACTGTGTGAGTTCCAAACTCCGGCAGATCCTTTCCGGATCCCCTATAAGATCGCCAGGGGATCCATCACAGAACCGCTTTAGCGGTTCTGTGATGTTCAGCGGTCGAAAGGGCAGATGGAAGCCTATCAACGACTCTTGATAGAACTATAGAGAGTCTCTTGGACTAACAATTCCAAGGAGACGAGGGAGAAGGGGACTCCCCACGGCAAAAAGAAATGAGGGATGGATGTCGGATCCCGCTGGGCACTGGTGATGACCCCCTTTCACAAGGGAGGAAGTGGAGAACGCCCTCTCCAGTCTAAACACTGGCAAAGCACCAGGCAAGGATGGGCTGGACCTCTGCATAGTGAGAGAAATCTACTATGCAAATCGCGAGTACTTCGTGGCGCTCCTAAACGAATGCCTCGGGAGGGGTATCTTCCCAGACTTGTGGAAGACAGCGGTGCTAGTCCTTTTCAACAAGACCGGAATGGACAAAAACAATCCCGCAGTCTATAGGTCCATCTGTCTTCTCTCTGCGTGGAGCAAGGTACTGGACAAGCTCATTACGAACAGAGCGCTTGGCTTTCTCATGGAGCAGGGAAAGCTAAACAGGAGCCAATTTGGTTTCCTTCCGGGGCGTTGCGCAACGCAGACAATTCGCAGCCTCAGAGAGAGGGCAGAGAGGAACAAAGCGGAGGGGCTCCATACCTGCTTCATCTCACTAGACGTGAGGGGGGCTTTCAACAGTGTCTGGTGGCCACTGGTCTGAATCAGACTCAAGGAACTTTGCTGTCCAAGGAACTTGTTCAAGCTAATCAGTAGCTACCTGTCTGATAGAAGGGTCGAGTTCGAAGCAGGCATTGGGCAATCCTCGCGTTCGTACCACAGAAGGTGTCCGCAAGGATCCAACTCCGGGCCGCTATGGCGGAACATTGTTGCAGACGCAGCATTGAATCTAGACTTAGGGCCGGCATTGGAAATTCAAGCCTATGCGGACGATTTCGTCCTCGTGGTCTCCGCTTCAGGGAGACACGTGATCGAAAGGAAGCGCACAGTGCCCTAGCTGTGCTGGACAAGTAGAGCAAGGAAAGCAAATTCTGCTTTGTGCCTGAAAAGACCACTCTCTTAGCAATTGCAAAGAGTGGAGTAATAAAAACACCGCCAGTGCAAATTCCTAGGTTGCACTATCAAGGCGGTGAGACAAATGAGATGCTTTGGTGTGGTCCTGGATCAGAATTTATCAGGGTTGCAACACCTAAGACATCTCCGCACAAGGTGCACGTTGATCCTCAATAGATTGAATGGCAGGAGGTTATCGGGCAAAACCAAGAAGGCCATCTATCAAAGTGGAATAGAAAGAATTCTGGCATATGCCAGTAGAGCATGGTGGACCCCACCGTCAGAATAAAGAGGGGCATAAACCAAATCCAAAGGTTGGCCCTACTAAGGATCACAGGCTGCTTCCGCACAACCTCGACCCTGGCACTTCAAGTGCTGGCGGGGTGTGATCCGGTAGTCCTAGTCGTGGAAAGGGTGGCAGCAATGCACTGCCTAAGGTCAGGTGAGGACGCCTACCTTCTCGGTGTGCCACATCAAGCCTCCAACATGGAGATGGAAAGCGTGGACTGGAATATCCACCCGGCAGAGGAAATTTGCCCTCCGTGGGACAGGGCGAAGCCCACGGGAGTTGGGCATGAGCTATTCACTGATGGCTCAAAGCTAAGGGGACAAGTAAGTGCAGGCTTCTGCGCGTTCTCGGATGGGAAAGAAGCGACAGCAGAATGCGTAAAACTATCGCAGAACGCTTCTGTCTTTCAAGCAGAACTTCTGGCGATAGAAAAGGCACTTACCTGGACTCTCCCCAGGCGAAGCGATGAAATAATCAAACTCTACTCCGACAGTGAGGCAGCACTACAGGCTCTGAGTAGATTCAGGGGAAGAAATCCCATCGTCCAGAGGATTAAAACCCTCCTGAGGACGGACGGAGATGGGGTAGTTAGTTTTCACTGGGTACGAAGCCATGCCGGGACCCAGGGAAACGAAAGGGCGGACCGCTGGCGAAGGAAGCCACGCTGAAAGAGACGATAGACGTGCAATGCAGAACGCCGCGCAGGAGCATCCGCGCAGCATTGGCACGTCAGACCATGGCCGAATGGCAGGTCATATGGGACACGGGAGAGACAGTGCGGAAGACACACAGTGTATTTCCAAAGGTCTCGACCAAACGTGCACAGACAAACAAGTTCCTGAATCAAGTACTCAGCGGCCATGGCATCTGCCCTGAATACTTGCCCAGATTCGCAGTCAGGAACTACACCTGTCCCTGTGGAAATCGGGCGGCAAGCATTGAACACTGCGTGCTTGAATGCAGTGGCTTAGCCGAATGGAGAAACACACTGATCCTGGGTGTGCAAAGAACGCGAAGATTGGATCTGCTCATCCAATACTCCGTTAACAGGAGGGGGATGATAGCCTTAGTAGAGAGGCTAACCCTTCAGCAGCACACGATTTTCCCCAATCTAACGGGAACCGAGACGCAAGAGGTGAACGTGCACACCGAAAGCGACTCGGACTCGGAATGAGGGCAAAAGTCTGAGGTCAAGTGGCAAGTGAACTACCAATGTAAATACCTTGTGACTAGTTTCAATCTCTCAATGTTGTAAGTCCTAAGCATGAGGACAGTTTATAGATGTGTGCAAACTCTATCTTGTTGTCAATAAAGGGAAATTATTCCCCTAAAAAATCAAAGCTGTTCGAGGGGTAGACAATCTTCTAGTCAACCCTAAAAATTTAACGGCCTATCCCGCCAGACAGAGCTGGAACCCAGCCAAAGTGCGCTAGGTCGGCTGCCAGCAGGACATCGCGGGTTGGTCTCTGGACCACGTGGGTGGTCAGGGCCCGAACCAGCGTCTCAAGGCAGGATAACTGTCGCAACATTTCAAACAAAATCCAAGGTGTTCCATTAGTGGAGCCAAGCACATTGGCGGAACGGGACAAAGTAATCAGTAATGTTACACAGCCAGTGTTTACTCTCGTCGTATCAAAACTTAAAGCCTGAATGTTTTTCTCGACCGCCCAATGCTTTAATAGGGTAAAAATAGATTTTGCTATATTTTGCGCTGTACCTCCACCACACAACTTTGGCACACCAAGAAGTTTTTCAATACCATCTCCCGAAACATAAACAGACAACTGATCAACCTAATCCAAAGCATTCAGGAAGAAGTGTGCCGTACCAATGAAGGACAAGAGGACAGTCAGGTTTGAATTCACTCATTGCTGACTCAACATATTCTTTTCTACCTTTTTTGCTTGATCTTTCAATGGCACTTCATGACAGAGGAAGGGTACTAGGATCATGCCCCAAAGCTGCTACAACTGGAACAATCAAACGAAGTGCTTCACGATCAGATGTTTTGTTATGATCTAAAGCACCAGTAACATGAGATGTGAATAGTTGTGCTGTAGACAGAGATTTTTTCTTTTCAACATTCTGACCTGGACTCTTCTTTTCATTGGATAAGAAGTCATCATCATTATCTGATTGGGAAACTAAGGTTTCTGAATCGCTGATTAAATAAATTGCTGATGTTAAAGCGATCATCCCTGTGACTCTTTCTATTTCGTTCTTCTTCATTTCAAGCGTTCTGTCCTGCTTTTTTATAAGTTCTATGTCTTCATTACCCAAAATAAATTTTACGCTTACTTCGTTGATCTATTAGCAAATTGCAATCTTCTTTGATTTTTATTCTATTCAAAGCATCAGCATGGGCAATATCAAAAATGGCGTTTAACGCATTCATGAACTCAAGTTCTCGTTTTCGTTGGGATTCTTAGGAACTTCTTCTTTAATCAAACTCATCAGCCATGAATTTTTTCCAGTTTTTCAATTGCATAAGTTACAAGCATTGTAGGAATGTCAGCTTTCCGCCACACCTGCTCTACCTCTTAGATTGTCATATGACTGGTATTTCGAATTGACCTAAATTCTCTCAGATGATGATGAAACCGCGGCAGGACTTGTTTTGTTGTTAGTGTGGACAATAAAACTAAACCCATGGGACCAATTAGAAAAACTTCATTATTCAGACGTGTTGCTGAAGCCATTTCAAGGAACTGAACTCTTCTGTAATATTATTTCCTTCTCGAAAACACGTAATATACACTGAAGAGCAATTGAATTAGAGATACCTATCTAGTAACGTGTTATAACGAAGTAAATTTTTCCGTCATTTTTGGTCTACGCGGGATTCGAACCCGAGTCCACTTATTCCGGAACAAGTCGCTCTACCAACTGAGCTACGCAGACGTTTATTCTGATTCCTATCTGCCTTTATGTCGTGTGCGTCCTGCTGGCAGGTACGTCACCTCCCCCCCTCCCGAAAGAGGGCCGGGGGCATGGCCCACGGGTCAGCCGACGACCATGAATCGTTGCAGGCAGCCATCCACTGTAGAACGTGCACTTGAGAACTCCCAGTCAATCTGGTGTGTGGAATGCAACGTCACACACATTTATTTTTCGAAGCGCTGGAGAAGGGATTCTCTGATTTTTCCTATCTCGCGGTGTGGAAATAACATCACACCATTGCGAGATTTTGAACGGTCGGGTCATCCGGATAGTTCGGGTGCCATTATAACGAAGTAAATTTCTCCGTCATTTTTGGTCTACGCCGGGATTCGAACCCGCGTCTGCTTATTCCGGAACAAGTCGCTCTACCAACTGAGCTACGCAGACGTTTATTCTGACTGCAATTTGCCTTTATGTCGTGTGTGTCCTGCTGGCCGGTACGTCACAGTGTAGCACCACCTTTCGCCCTGATGACGGCGGCGATTCGTCTCGGCATGGACTCGACAAGACATCGGACTCGTTTGGAAGCCATACGGATAAACAACCCCTGAACAAGCTCCCACAGTTCACGAAGATTTGATGGAGGGGGTCAATGCACTGTTGCAAATAGCAACAGTGCATCTCATCCCTAGCATCACTGATAGTCAGTCACATAAAACAGTAGCTATGAATGTTGAATGTTATTAGGTAGCAGTTCATAGATCACTCTGAAAAATGTTGCTATACAAAAAAAACTCCTAAGCTCAAAGTGAGATTACATTGGAATTATGTAGGATTTAGCTCTTTCGGGAAGTGATGGATGAGCGTTGACCTTGAACGCGGGTCTGTTACTGACGTCACTCCCCCACCCAAAATGTGACTGCAGGGAAGTATAGCGATCGAGGCAACCTTCTCTTCTACTAACCTTGCATTGGTAGGAGTTTCTTCACCAACATCTATTATTGTTTCATTACGGGAAATCACTACATCAAAGCTCTTCCAATAAACACTGCCTTTACGCTGCTGGAAGTTTCTGTCCCAAGTTCCGCTCAAAAAACACTGCCACTACGTTGCTGAGAATTATGTGTTCAAAGTCTTTTCAATAAACATTGCCTTTGTATTGCTGGGAGTTACTCTTCCAAAGTTCTGTGGACAAACATTGCAGTTGCTTTGCTAGGAATTACTATCTTGCTCTTCCGACAAACACTGCCGTCACATTACAGAGAGTTACCTTTTCAAAGTCCTTTGAACAAACACTGTCGTTACATTGCTGGAGGTTACTGTCTCCAAGTTCTTTCAACAAACATTGCAATTACCTTTCGGAAAATTACTTCCTCGAGGTCCTTCCAAGAAGCACTGTAGTACGTTTCCAAAAATTACTTTCTCGAAGTCCTTCCAACAAACACTGACTTTTGATTGTCAAGAGTTACCTTTCCTGAGTCCTACCGATACAAACACTGGGGCTACACTGCTAGCAGTTACTTTCTTTCAGTCTTTCCACAAAACATAGCTTTTATATGGTTGAAAGATATTTTGTCCAAGTCTTAAACTACTTTCAGAAAATCTTTTGAACACAATTTGATAATTCACTGTATCAAAATCACATTTCCGGGATGACCTTTGTCAAAGTCACATTTCTGTGATGTACTCTGTCAAATTCACATCTCCGGGATGTACTTTGCTAAAGTCACAGTTCTTGGATCCACTCTGCCAGAGTCACATTGTTTTGAATTCACTCTGCCAAAGTTATTTTTTGATGTACTCTACAAAAGTCACATCTCTGGGATGCACTCTGTCAAAGTAACATTTCTGGGATGCACTTTGCTAAAGTCACATTTTTTTTGGATTCGCCTTGTCAAAGTCATATTTTGTTTGGATTCACTCTACCAAAGTCACGTTTATGTGGACTTTGGCAGAGTCCACATAAATGTGACTTTAAGATGAACTGGTACCCTTCACAACGGAGAGGAAGAGGAACTGGTACCCTTCACAACGGAAGCATAAGGAAGGGTCGCCGTAGAAATGGGCGGAGATGGGGAAGGTCGAGACGCAGTGCTTGCAGGAGCAATTGAAGTAACAGAGGCAACGGATACTGAAGAAATTAATGACGTCACTGTGGTGAAGAACGTCGGAAAATCAACATCCATAGAGTTAGAAAAAGAGGTGGTAACATCAGATGACGCGGCTTGGAAACCAGCTGCGTGAGGTAAGGACGAAGACCGCCAGGTGGGGGCGGAGCTTTGCTATCAAGCTTCAGACCTGGCTTATCAGATGCGGCTGCCGCCATTTGCAATGGCTGGCCTGCTAAACCCGACCCTGGGCAAAGCCAGGAAGGGAAAAGAGTTAGTACAAGTAAAGTTTTACCCACAGGACGTCAAGGTCGGCCTCAATCAACACAGGAGATTCCCAAAAGTACGGCACACACACAAAAGAACACTAACAAACGCACGTCAAACACGGAGTACAGGTCAGCACAACCTTTACAAAGCCAGCGCTTAGACCACTAGGCCACCGGGGTGGCAAAGTGGGTCTTGGTCTGTGCGTTTTTAAACGTTACCAAGACCTACACTATATTGACAAAAGTCAGCGGACACCTAGAAGAGGCCGCCCCGTTGGCGCAGTGGTCTAAGCGTTGGCCTCTGATCATTCGTCCGAACGGGGTCCGGGTTCGAATCCCGGTGAGGCATGGATGTTGTGTTTGTCTTACAGCACTGACTCTCTCCCTTCCCTGGAACCAGTGACCCTAAATTAGGGACGGGCGACTGCTTATAGCCCATTGAGTTACTCACGGTGATCGTTAAACCTCCAATCAAAAGAAAAAAAAACACCTAGAAGAGAAACACAACACAACATTTATTGACATTCATTAGCACGCTGTCGGTCCAACTTTGGCCTTAATGCATGTACTCACCCTTCGAGACATGCTTCCGACAAGGTTTTGGAACACAGTGATAAGTATGCGCTTCCACTGAGTACATAATGCTGCCGCTAACTCTTGCTTAGTAGTAAGCCTTGGTTCCAAACTTCTTATGCGGCGCTCTAATTCATCCCATAGGTGCTATATGGGATTAAGATCAGGGCTCTGTGATAGCCAGTGAACACGCGATACGGGATTATCGTCAAACCACGCCGTAACAGTCCGTGCTTTATGTCCCGGTGCTTTATCCTGCTGGCACCAACAAGGCTTGGTTCCATAGCATTGCCACAGAGTTGGTGAGGCATAATTGTCCAGAATATCGAGGCAGACGTGCTGGCTAACAGGTTTGTCCACAATAACCAATGGGCCGGAACCATACTACGAAAAACACCCCCATACGAGTACACTGCGAGCTCCAAACTTGACCGTAGGAACAGTCCACTGGAGTAAATAGCGTTCCCCGGCTGCCGCTATACCCACACCCGACCATCAGACTGATGGATCGTGTATCTGAATTCATAAATCCGTTGGACCCGTTTTCATTGATCTACGGTCCACGATTAATGTTCTTTACACCATGCTAATGGACGAGTAGCATTCCGAGTGGAGATGAAAGGCTTATGAGCAGCCGCACGACCACGGTAACCTATGGAATGAAGTTTTCTGCGAATGGTATGCTTACATACCGAGGTTCTAGTATTTTTGTTCACCTGTACACTGAGGTCTTGTGCGGTACTCCGTCGATTAGCTGTAACGACTCTCCTGATCACTGATTTTCTTTGGTCTTCCGGTACGTTTTGCTGCTTCAAGCACGCCATGTGTCTTCCATTTATTCAGTACATCCAAAACAGTTGACTTGAGTATTTTTAAACACCTTTCGGTTTCTCTTTTGGACAGCCCACTAATATAACACTGAACAATCTTTTCTTTCTCAAAATCAGTTCTCTTCCGCCGCGACATCTTTACTAAACTTCACAGTGTGATATGATCGCGATCATCTGCAGGCTTGTTTTTATACCGTTTGCAGCTGTACCGCGCATCTCAACAGCGCAGTGGATTCGTTCGTTTGCTTTTTAAGGGGTTTCCGGTGACTTTTGTCAATATAGTAAACATAATTCTTTAAAATCTTCATAGCAGAGGGATAATAAACCGCGCATTTTTCTTCTTTTTTCAAAAAACGAAAAGAAAACGTAAGGCTCTCAGAATGATTTTGGTCATGGATCAGATTCGGTCTACATCAGTTTCTCACTTTTTAGCACTTATAGTGTCACACGAAACATGTAAGATTTAGCGAAGAATCCATGTAAAATGCATAATGATATGATTGTCGCTAAAGACAACAAGAAATTTCGCATCGAAATTCCGGAAACTTCAGCTGCTGGGCAAGAGGTTTTACGCAGACAGAAACTTGGCATATGCTTTGATGCCCCCGGACACCAGCGTTAAAAAATACTCCTTAGCCGTTCACCAAATCCTCCCTAAGGGAGCGATTACCCATATGGCGAGAAAACCTAGGATTGTTCTCATCTATTTTGCGAAGCCAGAGTTTGCGGAGTCCGTCTTTTCTGAAGGACTGCATGTTAGGGATAATACCTTACTGGGAGTCCCGCTCACGCAGCGCCCCATACTTGTTACGTGCTACCCCGTACCGCCAGAAACCAAGAACCATTACTTAATGGCGGCCCTTTCCCGTTGGTGCGGAAGATCCATTTCCACTTTATCTTCCGCACTAACAGACCCAGAAGACAGGAACATCTTAGGTCTGCGTCGCCAAGCAAGGATCCTGTTCCCTACTGAAGATGCCATTGCTGACTGCTCTACTGACCTCACTGTGGCTGTTCGGAAGCAGATTTTCCGGATCGATATCGTTACTGCCTTGCATTGTTTTAAATGCAAGGCATATGGTCACATACAATCACGTTGTTCACATGCATCTGCTAAGCCACCTATTTCTATACCGCCAGAAGTCAACGCCCCACCCTCAACACCAGTTTCTCTGGCCACACCAAGTTTGGCTCCACAGACATCCTTGATCAATGCTACTGTTGTTCCAGAGGCTTCTCCCCCGGCAAATGATGATTCATCAGCAGTGTCGAAGTCTTCGATCTCTACTACGGGAACTTTGGCCACCTCTCCATCGTTGGACTCACTTGCTGCTGTGGTACCTCTACGTTCTTAGGAGGGTATTATCTCCGAAAAAGAATGGCAACCCCTCCGTCGTGTTACTTCATCTTCTTCCCTTGGATCCCCTAATGTGGAGTCAGATCTAACTGTCATACACCCATCAGCTTCTCCAGGCGTACCCACGTTGAAACGCACTAGACAAAGTTCAGTCTCACCGGTGGCGTCTTCTCCACGTTGCTCTCGTTCCCGTTCGCCAATTCAACAGTCTTCCTCCCCAACTGCAGTTTCCACGTCTCTTAAGTCCCCAGCTGTTCCAAAATTGTTGGATCAAAAAGCTTTCGCAGAATATCTGGAAACTTTCTCTGCACTAGACGGGCCGCTGGCGCCGTCTGATCTTGCCCTCACCATACTCAATCAACCGTCACGTCCTCTCAAGCAGCTAGACTGCGTTCAATCACGTAATGCTCAGCTTCCTGCTATTATCACCCAACTTCAGAGTCTGCTTGCTCTTTTGCCGAAAATCGCCACAGTCACTAATGCGCAGACATCTAACTTAAGGAAACGTGTGACCAGTCTTCACATAGGTGTTGATAGTAATATTGAGACAATTCTACGTACCTGAGCTGAATTTTCAAGCAAAACAATGCATTGATCTAGTAGACTGGTATGTAACAATTGAATTATCTCTACCGCCTCTAATTCAACAGATGTCTGATGAAGTCATACGGAATATTCTGACAAAGAGGTACAGTTCTGACAGCCTTGAGGTCCCACAATTTTATGAGTGGTTGGATAGAACCAAACAGATTCTCTGTCACTCCCAAGGAACTGAAAGGTGTGTTCATCTAGTCACTGTAGCTTCAGCAGCAGTTTGTGGGGCAGAGCAAAGACACGGATCATTTTCGCAAGGAATCAATCACGCAACATTATGAAAACGTTCCAGATAAAAGTCTGAATTCCAAGTGTATCCAGCACTGTATTTTGTGCTTGTATTTTTAATAGGGTTCTTTTAATTTAGGTTTTTATCCATTTTGAAATTCAATACAATTTTTCGTGGGTTTAGTTACAACATTCGCATCACGTACGGGTGATCCAAAAGTTTTGCACATATTGAAAACGTAATAACTCGTGGAGTTTTGAGAGTAGGGCAACGCGGTTTGCGTAGAAATGATCAGAATGGCATCGGGTTTTTTATGAAATCACATAATGTTTTACTTACATTTTTCATCGCCAGATTGCGCCAATGGCGAACAGGTCTGGGATAGTGGGAATAAAAGCAGCAGCTGGGAAGCAAATTCAAGTCACATATGTCCGCGTCAGCATGCTGTCATAACCGGACAAAGCGCTCTTGGTGAAATTGTTCTATTGCAACGCTGAATTTGCGAATGCTGCGTTGAGAGCCTACCGGCTACTGAAAGGTGATCGCAGTGTTAAAGGACCGATGAAAAGTTTTGCGTTGCGGCGAATGGTGAAAAAATTCGAGGGAACGGGATCTTTGGCAGCACGCCCACGAAGCGGTAGACCACGAACACGTGCTTCTGAAGCACAGACGATTACGCAGGAAATGGATATGATTGCAATGCCATCCGCACATGGTGACTCCAACGCTCGCCACGTTTCTCGGCAAACAGGCATTCCATACGGGACTGTATGGCGAATACTACGACGGAATCTGCACAGATACCCGTTCAAACTGCAATGGCATCACAAACTGCAAGCTGGCGATGACGTGCAGCGTCAGGAGTGCGCAGCATGGTTTTGTCGACAAATGGATGTCGACGAGAACTGGCTGATGAACGTTTTTTGGACTGATGAGGCACACTTTACCTTAACGGAGCGGTAAAGAAGCACAACTTCCGCATCTGGGCTACGGAACATCCCCGAGTAGTCGTTGAAGCGTCACTTCATCAGCCGAAAGTGACAGTGTGGTGTGAATTCACGGCTTCCTTCATTATCGGTCCCTTTTTTTAAGAAGTCCGCGGCACCTCCTTCCAAACCGTTTCAGTGACAAATGCATGTTATGCGAACATGTTACGAACGTACGTTATACCTAGCTTGAAAGAGCGGGATGCAGTGAATCTGTGCACATTTATGCAGGATGGAGCACCAGCCCACACCGCACGTTCCGTTAAGCAGCTGCTGCAAGCGACGTTTGGCACAAATCGTGTGTTGAGCCAACATTTTCCGAAGGCCTGGCCTCCTCGGTCACCAGACCTGACACCCTGCGATTTCTGGCTCTCGGGTTACCTAAAATTACAAGTGTACCGATGTCGCCCCACTTCATTGGCCATGCTGAAAGATGCCATTCGACACAATGTGGCAGCTATACCACCGGACATGCTTTTCAATGCCGTCCATGGTGTTTTCTCTCGTGTGCAGGCAGTGCTGGAACAGGACGGCCATCACATTGAACGCCTGGTACAATGAGGTGTATATTTTTCTCAACACTTCCAACCTGTGGTTGCTGCGCCATCTGGCGATGAAAAATGTAAGTAAAATGAGTAAAACTTTATGTGATTTCATAAAAATCCCGATGTCATTGTGATCATTTCTACGCAAACCACGGTGCCCTACTCTCAAAACTGCGCGAGTTATTACGTTTTCAAAATGTGCAGGGCTTTTGGATCACCAGGTATATATTACCTGTGCTATTACTACTAACTTTGTCTCTCGTAATTAGTACATACCTACATTGCAATAAAGGCACTTTATGCTTTCACAGCTTACTCTCAGTGCACATGTTTATAAGTTTTACATACTATAATATTCATGATTTTTCATCCTAGTTCACAATTGTAACCAAAAAATTGCGCAGCAATCTTACTTTTTGTTGAAATTTAAGCTTCTTGGCGCACCTGAAGATGAATGACAAAAATTCTGACTTATTTTACACATCAATTATGAATAATTATTAACGTTTTCCAACCCGAGGCTGGTTAATATTTCTTTAAATAATTCAAATGAAATATTCTTATGAATGACGCAAAAACGGCATTTTTTGCAAATTTCAACCCCTTGGTGCACCTGAAAATGGAATGGCTTCAAATCTAGGCGTGATGCACATGTTAGGTGCCCTCAAATTTCCCAACCCCAGCTGATAGGAATTTACAAAAAAAAAAAAGATTTTTTTACTCCACCCTAATGTGGAGCCCACGATTTATTTTGATCTCCAACATGGCATCCAAAGTACAAACAGTAGGCTTTCCTCACAGTCTTTGTCAAAGGATGAATTTGCGATTTTATAATATACTGTCCACATAGATACCAAAACTTATCCGGAAAATTGATACATCCGCGACGATCCCTTTTCTCCATTTCGTCAACTTTTGCTCATAAACATGCAGCACGTGTTTCTCCATCAAAGAAAAAAACAGCAATGGCGGTTCTGTTGTTGTTACATATTCTCTGCCTGTGAAAAAAATCAGTGTTGCCAGCCATGACATGTCCGGTGGCGAAATGTTACAATAAAAAGATCTAGAGTCGTTTTACATGCCTACAAGCGCTAATGTGGAACAATAGTAATTATTTAATGGCCCATAACAAAGCAAACGTGACATGGTGGCCATTTTTTAAGGTCAGATCTGAAATCAGCACCCAAAAATTTGTTAAAAATATCTGCATTTGTTCATGTAATAAAAACATTGTTGACCAATGTAATTGAGCGGAGCTCTCTTTACGAGACTAGAGACAATTAGTTGTTCGGGCATAGGTACGAGATGACACATCCGATCGCCGTGATTTGTTGCATGCGATTGGACATCGTCCATGGTCATGTTTTGACGCCTTCCGATTCCCGATATTCCGTGCCATTGAGGAATAATCGCCCCAAAACTTGCGTTTTTAGGGTTTTTTCCGGGTTTTGGGAAGGGGTTGTTTGTTACCTATTTCCTCCAAAGATCTTCAGCCGATCGCAGTGACACTAGCCACAGAGAAAGGGAAGGACATGGTGGTGAGTGACATGGGGTTGGTATCATGGTGATTTGTTGTGTCGTATAAAAATAATGGCCATTAAAAAACTGACCAATTTTAATAATAATTGAAAACATCAGCTCTCGATACGAGCCTCGGGACAATTAGTTGTTCGGGCATAGCTACGACATGACACATCCGATCACCGAGATTTTGGGCATGCGATTGGACATTGTCCATGATCAGGTTGTGACGCTTTCCAATTCCCAAAATTCAGTGTCATTGAGGAATTTCAATTAAAACTAGATGGTGTTTTACTTGAACCGTTTCACGAAAGTCGGTTCACTAACATTAATTAAAAAAGATGTTTGAATTGAAAAACGAAGAAATAGAAAGACTCCGTCTGTTAGCTCAACACTTGCTTAATCTATAATAAATAAAGGAAGTATGTGTATGTGTGTGTCTGTCTTTCGCGATACAAAAGTGGTTCCCGATCTCAGTGTGTCTTTCCACTTTGTTTACATGCAACCTGATCACAACCAACGTGAAGGCGTGAAGGAAAGTAGTTCATGATAAATTTTAGGCACTTCTTTATTAGAATGTTTCATACTTTCGTTATGGAAGTCATAAACTTTACGCGTTCGTTTTTTAGAATTTGTTATAATAGACGCCTTAATGAGCTTAGATTTTGCAATAGCTTCGCTCAGAATTTGACACCTGTACCCGAGTTATCGGTTACAGTTGGCGGATTGTCCTACTTTATATTTAAGATTGTTTGCGTTTCGCACACGCGCAACTTAGAAAATTTTTGTGCTTTCGTGTGAGTATTTAGTTCATGAAGTTTCTAGATATTGTTTTTTAATTTTGAGAATGAGCCACGTAAGGAAAATGAGAACATCTGAAAGATGCAAGCAGTACAGCAAGGGAGCGTTTCATGTGAACGAAAATCATCCATTGTTCGGTTAATGTTGCAAAATACAAGTGGATTTTTCACGAAAGGACAGTTGTGAAAACTGTTTAGCAAGCAAGCTGCATAAAAAAAAAACGTGTGTCCGAACAGTCAATTGAAAATAATGCAAAAATGTGTTGACGAATTAATTGAGAAATGAACTAAACAAGAACAGCATCGCCCAACTGAACTTTCGAAATTAACTGGTGCCTTTCACAACTGTCCTTTCTTGAAAAATCCACTTTCCAAACTGGATAACCCTACATTAAAAAAATTGCTCGGAAAATTCGTTGAAAGATATTGGTGTTATTCCAAACGCAAATTGGATGCGGAAATATTTTTTACCGAAATTATATAATATCGACAAGCAGCAGTGAAAGAGTGTTTTAAAAATAACATGGTAAAAAATTGCCTTGAATAGTCTGTGTTTCACCCGGATGAAGACGGTTTACAGTTTCTAAGCACGCCATCTGGCGGACAACCATAAATTTTCGGTCGAGAAACTACAAGCTCACGGTGTTTAAACTATTTGAACTGTGACTGTATTTCTGCCTTTACAATATGGCAACGTGTGCGTAGTACAGAGAATAAAAACATGTGTCAAGACGACAAATCTGCAGCGCGACATTCTGTCCGCGTAGCTCAGTTGGGAGAGCGAATTACTCCGAAGTGAGGGAACGTGGACTAACTTGTGTTTTCACGTTGCCACCCGATTGTGGAAAATTGATCCACTGCCTGTTGGTTTCTTCGAAAAATGTGTGATGTTTGTTCCACGCATTGTTTGGAATTAATGAAAAATTCCTGCTTCGCTTCAAAAAAAAAAAAAAAAAAAAAAAAATTAAGAGGGAGATAATGTGACGTACTGCAAACAGAGGTGAAAACATGTGTCAAGATGACAAATCTGTAGCGAAGCATTTTGTCCGCGTAACTCAGTTGGGAGAGCCACTTACTCCGGAGTGAGGGACACAGGTTTCAGGCACGTCGCTGACACACTTGTGTTTTCACAAACGTCCTTGTTAAAGTGATTATATACCTGTTTTTTCATGTGCAATCAGTCGACTGGCAATACCTCTGTGGGCAACACGTTTTTATTTCCTGGTCAGTAGACATTATTTATTCCCAGTTATTAGACATGTTAATGAACAATACGGCATTGACGTTTTTATTTCCCATTAGACATGTTAACGAACATAACATGCATAATTATTATTTTTTTGCCATTAGACATGTTAATGAACATTATGGTCATTAGACGTTTTTATTTTCCGGTCATTAGACATGTTAATGAAAATCACGGTATGGTACTATAAAATTACGGTTTATTGACTGCCGGTGTATCTACCGTAATTTGACCCTGCATTTTTCACAGTGTAGTATTGGGTGTAAGTATCGTAGCAGACGAAACAACTGATTCAGAAGATAGATACATTTTGAATATCCATGCTGTTATATCAGCTGAAACGAATGCTGAAAGTTGTAATGCTGAAACGTCTTCAAGTGATGTAATTTTCCTTAAGTGCATCACTTTGGAATCTGTAAATTCTAAAGCAGTCAAAGAAGCAATACTTGAGTGTGTCAATAAGTATGAAGCATCTTTTGCGAAAATAGCCGCTTTTTGGACAGACAACGCATTTTACATTTCCGAAGCGTGGGATAAAACAAAGAGCATTTCAGAAAAAATGGTATTTCGCGAAATTCCGGGGTAAATCCCGTAATTTTACGGAAAGCTGAAATTCCGGGGCAAATCCCGAAATTTCGTGAAAAGCTGGGAACTTTTCGCGATTTACCCCGCGACATCCCATTCAATTTTGCCTTCTTTTCCCACGATAAAATTACTAGCCTGATGATGACTATCAACCCGAACGGCATGGGTTGCTTCCAACAAGATACTGCCCCCTGCCATGTTGCTATGCTTGTGCGGTTTGAGGAGCATTCCAGTGACTTTAGCTCACTATCCTGGCCACCGTACTCGCCGGACATTGAGCATTTCATTGAACATCTGTCGGAATATCTCGACCAACGGGTTCGCCATACAACGATGAACCATTACACTATGACCACCCCCATCCTAGAGAAAAGAGCGCGCCTGGAAACTGAACCGTGAAGCAGGTGTAGTTCACAGAACAGTATATATACAACCCGAGTACCGGCTTTCGGTTAGTAGAGTGTTCGGAGTCAGAATGGGAAAAGCTTCCTATTTATCGGAGTTTGATAAAGGACAAATTGTGATGGCACGACGCCTCGGAACTACGATCTCGGCAGTGTGGGTTGTTCACGTGCCGATGTAGTGAGTACGTATCAAAAGTGGTACACAGATGGCCAAACGACGAACCGTCGTCCAGCTATGTGTCGGGTGTGCCTCATTGATCACATAGGAGAGCGGAGACTGTCGCACATTGTTCACAGCAACCGCAGGGCCATAGTGAGACAAATCACCTGCAGCTACAGCTGTGGTGATCAGGGCAATGTGTCACAGCACACAGTTCATCGCAGCCTTCTGCGCATGGTCCTGCGTAGCCGAAGATCCAGCCGGGTCACCATGCTCACTGCACGTCATCGCCAACAACGCATGAAATGGACCCAAGATCATCGACATTGGACCGTCGGTGATTGGAAGAATATGGCCTGGTCTTACGAATCAAGATTACTGGTGCATCACGTAGACGGCCGAGCGCGGACACGCCGTTTACCAACGGAGACTATGGCACCTGGATGTAGTGTTGCGTGGAAACAGGCCGGCGGCAGCGGTGTTATGCTGTGGGCGATGTTTTCTTGAGACCCTTTAAGCCCCATTATCCCAACAGCACAATCCCTGACATCCGTCAAGTATCTGAACATAGTTGCAGACTAAGTTTGCTCATTTATGGCAACTACGTTCCATGCTGGTGACGGCCATTACCAACAGGTTAATGCGCCATGCCACACTGTCAGAATCATCAAGGAGTGGTTCGAGGAACATGCTGGTGACTTTCTGTTAATGCCCTGGCCTTCAAATTCACCTGACATGAACTCAACGAACATTTGTGGTTCGACTTGGAAAAACGGGTTCGCGCTAAATCACTACAACCTCGAAATGTACGAGAACTGAAGGACCTGCTGTTGGCATTATGGTACCAGATACTCCAGAATACCTATCGCCACTTCATCGAATCGATGACTCCGCTGTTTTGCGGGCTAAAGGGGCTGCTACAGCGTATTTGGTTGGTGGTCATAATGTAATGGACTCATCGGTGTATGGATCCATCATCGATGACTCTTGATGATCTGCAAGAAGCTCTGGTGTATGCATGGTATAGCATCCCTACAGAATATGGTCACAGGGACCGTCGTATATGTATGCCAAGACGCACATTTGCAGTACCAGCAACGCAAGGAGGTCATATCTCATACTAACAGATGTTCACATTTTTTTTTACTGGACTATGTATTTACTCGTGTTAATTATATCAGTGTGGCTTACTATATCAACGCTTGAATCAACTTCGCAAAGAGTGAGAAGGTAGCGGATTGGAATCCAGTATGCGTGCCTAACAAAACAGCCATAAACAAAAATTATTTCTCTCTTTCCCAAAAAAAGAAAAAGAGAAAAAGGAGAATCTGTAAGTTACGAGCAGACACTGGCTTCACGCATTGTGCAAAACACGTTGCTTGCCCATAAATACAGCAAAGTATTTCCTTACTTAAAATTTGTTTTACAGGATATAAACAAATGCGTACATGGAATTTCAAACGCCAAATAATTATGCATAAACTAAAAAGCGGATCTTTTACTTTCATTTGACGTGTGAAAATAGATCGTAATTTTAATCTTAAGTGTTCATTTTGACATTTGCTTTATTAAGCTGTCTCTTGACAATAATTAGATCCAATTATTTTTGGGCTTCTTGTTTAATGATAATTTAAACTTAAAACTAAGTTATATAATATTCCTTTCAAATCGTTGCGGGGAAAATGCTTATAAATTTTTTGCTGCCTACCAGCGTCTCTCTGAAAAGGACGCAAAAAAGTTTTCTTTTAAAATTCTCTTTCATGGTTCTTTTTACTGCAAATTCCTTTGTTGTTTTTGTTTCATTCTCCGAGACATATTTCTTGTTGAATTATTTACCCAAATTCATATATTTATTGAATATTTATCACTCAGATGAATTTCGTTTTTATTTCACGCTGCGTTTGCTTTATTTCATTTCTCGGATTGCAGGAATTGAACGTTTGTTTAACTTAGCGCGCTTTTCGATTCATTATTTTGTAGTCTTCTGATATGTATTTTGGTTCCGTCGAAGTATTTTTATTGTATAAATTTGTTTTTTATAATCTTATATGAAATGTGGCACTTGAATCATTTCCAAAATTGGCTTTCACTTTTTGGCTTCCCTTGCTTTTGATATTATCAAGAAGTATTTTGTTGAAAAGGAACACTGGATAAAATATTTGGTTTTTTTATTGAAAAATAAAAATAAATCTGTGACCATAAAATACCCATTGTTACATCAACCACATCATGCTTCTATGAAAAATGATGCAATATCTTTTTCATCTGAATTAAACGTAGTTTTACATATAATTTATGACTACTAAGCTTGTGCTATTAAGACAGAATAAAAACAGCAACTTTTCTCACAATAAATAGTTTACTATACATCGACTATAGTTTCGCAGAGCATTTGGTTCGGTATCATCAGGAAGAATGGAGCGTAAACATTTTAATCACTGTGACATCATTACAGTTCTGACGGTCACGGATGTTGGTGAGTTGTTTCCACGCGTTTGAAAGAAATGGAGTAGATGTCATGTCGTTGACAAGCCGTGACGAGTTTCGGTACATGTGGAAAGCTTCTAATATATTAAGCTTGATAGTCGAGTGAGGTTTATCGATAAGCGAGCGTAGCGTTTCCAAACAAAAATGTGTGGTTATTTTCAAATTTTTGTTTTGGAAACGGTACGCTTATGGAATATGGTCACAAAGAAAGTGGTAGGTCTTGTGTTCCTTCTCACGAAAACTTAAAGCCCTGCAGGTCTGTCCTATACATATACGAAAGTCCACATTCCCAAGGTATCTGAAATTTTTACGGATCAAAAGACTATGTCTTTGACGTAGTCTTCTGATCCGTAAAAATTCATCTTGTTTATGGGTTTGAAAATGACTTTAAAATTAAAACTTTTGAGAATTTTGTTTAGAGAATGTTTTCAAAAGTTTTAGTTTCAAAGTTATTTTCAAACCTATAAACAAGATGAATTTTTACGGATCAAAATAATACGTCGAAGATACAAACTCTTGGGGAATGTATCAGATACTCTGTGAATGTGGACTTTCATACACAGGACAGACCCGCAGGGCTTTAAGTTTCCGTGTGAAGGAACACAAGACTTACGTACGGAACTATGAACTGAAGAAGTCGTCTATAGCTCAACATTGTCACGAAAATAATCACAAATGTTTGTTTGGAAACGCTACGCTTATCGATAAACCTGATTCGAATATCAAGGTTAATATGTTTGAAGCTTTCCACATATACTGAAACTCGTCACGGCTTGTCAACGACATGACGTCGACTCCATTTCCTTTAAGCGCGTGGAAATAACTCACCAAAACCCGTGACCGTCAGAATTCTGATGATGTCACAATGATTTGAATATTTACGCTCCATTTGACTTGAGGAAGCCGAGACAAACGCTCTGCGAAACTATGGTCGACGTATAATAAACATTTTGTTGTGGGAAAAATTGCTTTTTTATTCTAAGCGTACTTTTATTACTTTTTAACACATCTTTTATAAAATAAGCACGTGCTTAAAGTATCACTCTGTCCATCTGTTCGGCCGATCGTGTGTCCGTATCTCTACAACTATTAATCCGACTTGAACAATTATTTTTACATTGTGAAGCCCAAAATGTGAGAACGATGATCCTTGTTTTTCGCATTTCTTCTGATGCACAATTTTGCTGCTAGAGGGCGTGAATGCAGATACTATTGACTTCAAAATATATTTTATACCATATCATTACTTCTAAATATCAGACTTTGTAACTTCATTCTTTCATTCCGATACCATTTATAAAGAAGACTATCTGGGTACAGTTCCTTCTCCATGTAAGGAACAAAAATCCAAAATTGAGTCACCTTTGTGATTCATCTGGTATTCAGTTCGACGATAAAACTGGTTTACAGTTTCCAGAGATAAAAATTAAAGTTTTGAACAATCATTACAAATAATGCTGCTTAAAAGAAGGCTGAATTTTGTTCTCAGAAAGAAGTTATTTTTCCTGTTAAAAGATAATCAGAGTTTTCCAATTCTTTAAAATTGTCTCGAGAAAATCACTCATTTGGCTCGTTAAGCGCTGAGAATAGAAAAAATTGGCAGCAGTTTCAGATTCATCTGGACCGATGATTCATATTGCATCGAATGTGTAATAGCAGGATTTTTTTTTATTGGAGGTTTAACGACCACCGTGAGCAACTCAATGGGCTATAAGCAGTCGCCCGTCCCTAATTTAGGGTCACTGGTTCCAGGGAAGGGAGAGAGCCAGTGCCGTAAGACAAACACAACATCCATGCCTCACCGGGATTCGAACCCGGACCCCTTCGGATGAATGATCAGAGGCCATCGCTTAGACCACTGCGCCACCGGGGCGGCAGCAGGAGTTTAGTAATGAGAACTAGAAGATCAGTACACAAAGTCTTTGAACAGGAAGCTGAAGAACTAGCTTAAACTTACTCATTTTAGCCGCGTATGTTTCCATTGATATCGTCATTCTTCCGAGATTACGCATGTCAGCTGCTCAACGTAGTTGCGAGAAAAGTGAAAGTACATACACCAATGAGCCATTGTATTATGACAACCCCCAGCCAAGCGAAACGAGCACTGCTGGAGACTGAACGGTGACGCAGGTGAAGCTCACAGAGCAGTATATATACAACCCGAGGACCAGCTTTCGGTTAGTAGATTGTGTGACGTCAGAACGGGAAAAGAAAAGCTGCTTATTCATCAGAGTTCGATAAATGACAAATTGTGATGATACGGCGCCTCGGAACTGCGATCTCACAAACGTGGGTTGTTCACTTGCTGCTGTAGTGAGTAAGTATACAAAGTGGTGCACAGATGGCCAAACGGCGAACCGTTGTCCAGCTGTGTGTCGTCTGCAGCTCACGGATGCCAGAATGGAGCGGAGACTGTAGCGCATTGTTCACAGCAACCGCAGGGCCACAGTGCGACAAATCACCCACAGCTACAACTGTGGTGATGAGAGCAATGTGTCACAGCACGAAGTTTATCGTAGCCTTCTGCTCATGGGCCTGCATAGCCGAAGACCAAGCCGGGTCCCCACGCTCACTGCACGTCATCGCCAACAACGCATGAAATAGGCCCTAGATAATCGAGATTGGACCGTGGACGGTTGGAAGAAAGTAGCCTGGTCTGACGAATCAAGATTTCTGGTGCATCACGTAGACGGCCGAACACAGATACACCGATTACCAACGGAGGCTATGGCATCAGGATGCACTGTTGGGCGGAAACAGGTTGACGGTGGAGGTGTTATGCTGTGGGCGATGCTTTCTTGGGACACTTTAGGCCCCATTGTCCCAATAGCACAATTCCGGACAGCTGTCAGGTATCTGAGCATCATTGAGGACCAAGTTGACCCATTCATGGCAACTGCGTTCCATGCTGGTGATGGCTATTACCAACAGGATTAGTGCCATGCCACACTGCCAGAATCGGTGGTTCGAGATCATGCTGGTGACTTTCTGTTCATGCTTTGGACTCCAAATTCACATGATATGAACACAATCGAACATTTGCGGTTTGACTTGGATAAGCAGGTTCGCGCTAACTTCACCACCACCCGTAAATGTACGGGAACTGGAAGACCTACTGCTGATATTACGGTACCAAATGCCCCAGGATACCTATCGCCACCTGATCGAACCGATGCTTCACCGAGGGCCTGCTGTTTTGTGGGCTAAAGGGAGTCCTACAGCTTTTTAGGTAGGTGGTCATAATGTAATGGCTGATCGGCACACTCTTTTTTCCCGGAATAGGAGAAGCCATTAGCGTTTGCCATGCATTTCAGCAAATAACAAGCAATACTTTCTGGTTGTCGCCATCAGTTTTGCACATGTACACAAAAAAATTTAAGTCAAAATGAGGAGTGACGTATACCACCTTACTAGTCTTCCAAAGCAGTTGATTTTTACTCTCCTATTTAAATTTTCGTTGTGTTTCTCTTAAGAATGCCAACCTCTATGAGTTTCTTTCTTCAGCAGTCGGTCAAGCCAGGACTAAACTCAACGTAAAATTTCGCTTAGTTGAATTTAGCGTTGTCGAATAAAACTCTATTTAGTCTTAAAGCTTTCGAAAGTGTCTGGCGATAAGGAACCATCTTGAAAAAAGGATTTGAATAGATCGTCTGTCGCAAGATAATTTATTACTTCGAGTTCAGTTTTACATCACTTATCGTTTGAGCTCTAAGGGTATATCTCTTGTGTGTTTGCGTGCCAAACATTTTTCAGTGGTGAACGAGGCCTATTTATGAGGATGAAAGGAATAATGGTATCAGGTGCATATATTTGTTCTGGAAAGGACATGCTTTGCATAAAGCATATATGCACAAACATATGCACCTGATACCATGTGCATATATATGCACCTGATACCATGTGCATTTAATACTTTTACTTCACCTTCTACACGGCAAAGGAGAAATTTTTTCTGGTAGCGGACACACACACGCACACACACGCACACAGTTTTCCATATATTTCTAAATTCGCCACCCGGTGACGTCGTCCGAGTGGTCGTATGAGAGTCTTACGGTTCGTTCTCTCGCTTCCCTGGAACCAGTGGCCCCAAATTAGGGACAGCAACTGCTTACATCCCACAGATTTTCTCATTGTGGTCGTTAAATCTTGAAAAATAAAACAAAAAAGCAAAAACATTTGTAGTTATAAGATTTTTCTAGAGGAGGACGCTGTTAAGTAACATTAACGTGCATTTAAATTTATAACGATATTTCCATTTTCCGTGGCCGTGGATGGCCTAGTGGTCAACGTTCGTGACTGCCACGGAGGAAACTTATGTTCGATCCCGAGCAGGTACTAACGCTCGAACCACTTAATATCCACCGTGTGTCAGATGGGCACATTAAGCCGTCGGACACCGGGTACTGGCCTCAGGGTAATACACTGGCATGCAAAAAATAAGGACGAGACGGTTTCTCGAATGTAACGTCGTGGAGAAGTGCTCCACATCGACTCAAATCATACCATAAGTTCCGCAAGATGTAAGAATATGGGACAAGTGAGCAAAACCGTCCTCACAAGGAATCCAAAGAATACAAAGGCACTTTATTGAAAAGGTAGCTTCGAGCACAACTGGACAGAAGACAGAAACGGCCCTGTGACAGGTGGCTGCCAAGAAAAATCCAGTCTTTAGTAAGAGATATGATCACCCCTGACTGCGTTGCAGCATTTACAACGTATGTCCATGCTGAGGAAGAGGTTGTCAAGGAGCTGTTGAGGCATCGCGGCCCATTCCTCTTGTAGCGCCAATCGCAGCTGCGGAATCACAGCTGGCGGCTGGTGTCGTGCTGCCAAGCGTCTCCCGAGAGGGTCACACACGTGTTCGATTGGATTTAGGTCCGGGGACCTTGCGGGCCAATCCATGCGTTGAATATTTTCACTCTCCAACAGCTCTGCGACAGCCACTGTACGATCAGGTGTAGCGTTGTCGTCCATGAAGAGGAACTCAGGACCCACAGCACCTCTAAACAGACTCACGTGAGGCAGGAGAACCACGGTACAATAGCGGACACCAGTGACTGAACCTCCTTGGAAGATGTGGAGGTCAGTACGTCTACCAAGCATGCTACCGCCCCAAACGAGAACTCCGCCACCTCCAAACCGGTTTCTTTCGATGATGTTGGAGGTGTGATTGCGTGTTCCCTGCTTTCTCCAGATGTGTATATGTCCTGAATCGCTCGTCAGACTAAATCGGCTGTCATCCGTAAAGAGAACTCGACCCCATTGCTGATGTGTCCAGTTCTTGTGTTCCTGGCACCACAGAAACCGCCGTCTCCGATGAGCAGGCATTAATGGCACACACCGTACTGGTCGTCGTGCAAATACACCACCTTTGTGCAGCCTCGTGGCCACGGTAAAACGCGATAACGGACGTCCAGTTGTCTGTTGCATGTGCCTTGCGATTTTTCCCGCTGTCTGCCATCTGTCTCTTCTCGCCTGTTGGACAATATACCGGTCGTCCGCCACCGTGGTTGCTCGTAAACGACCACTGCCAAACTCTCGGACAGCTGTTCCTGTCGTTTGAAATGCTCTCCAAGCTCATGAAACGATGCTGTGAACGATCCCGAACTCCTCGGCCACACTAGTCACACTTCGACCTTCTTCCAACTTCCCAATGACGCGACCTCGGGTAAAGTTATCCAGATGTCGTATACTGGATTGCTTGTTAGCCATATCACACGGTGGCAGCAACTCGACGTCGTTCAAACCGATGTACACCGTGCAATAGCTTTCACCTATATGCTGAGCGTACACCACCCGTGTGCTTTATACCCTTCCGAAACTCCTCCTTCCCCGCCCCTACGTCATGCTGCATATATGCGCATGCCCTACCGTACCGGACCCTAGTCTATCTCCTGAGTGGCCTTTCGGTCAGTTCTGCCTGCTTGTTCCGCTGTTATGCTAATTTCTCCTCTTCGTAATTAATTTTCTCACACCGGTGTAAATAAGGGCGTCTTCCTCCCCCCCCTTTCTACCTCGCTTTCCTGTCACTTTCCTATCGGACACTCTAGCCTAAATCTCCTAGCTTCCTATTTCCAAGGGTTATTTAAGACCTGGGGTCAGACACTCCCTTCCTAAAATCCTCTACGTATGATCTGATCTGATCTATTTACCGCAAGAGAACGAGATAATTATTTTTATTTCGGATAGCAGCAAACATTGCTAGGGCTTGGTAGTTCTTGATTGAGAATATTTCCATTTATATGGCGGAAAGTAAATTATGGTTAAAAAAAGTATGTTCATTGAACATGATGAAAAGAGGTTTTTGAAAATTCTTAGGCTTTTTCTTCATTTCATAGCTCCTCTTTGATTTCTTCCCGAGTCGTTTGTTTTGATTCGGGAAATTAAGCAGGTGCATTTGATGTGGAGTATATCGCTTAAAACCTCATTACCAGTAAACAATCAGGAAGAACGTAGATGGTTGTTTAAAAACAGATCATTTTTACTTGCTGAGGAAATTAGTTTTTTTTCTTTTCGAGCTATTCCCGGGAAAGAAAAACATTAATTAGTTCTGTGCAAAAACGGACAAGAAAAGTTCGACTTCGGCAAACATTTTCATAGCCTCGTGTTTAAAGCAAATAAGTGGAAATGCATACCACCCGAACATCTCTTACTTCTAATTCCCCGGAGGAAATTATTTCAGCTAGAAGACAAGAGATTAAAATGCTGTGTACCGTGGATATCCACCCCCTCCCCCCACTTTCAAATTTTTATTTTGTTAGAGCTCGTATGTCTTTGATGACTTTACGATGTGGTTTTCAAACCTCTGTACTAATTTTACATCCGATCAAAATTACAACTGAAAGATAAAAATGTACACAGCAAACACTGTAACCACACACACGAAAAGAAATTTGTTTACGTGACAAACTGAAAAGAAAGAAGGATAAAAACTTCTTTAGCAAGCAAACCAGGAAACACGCGTCGTAGAAAAACGGTGAAAATAATAATAATCGCTTAATAGCTGGATGTCTTGCATGAAACGCTAAATTGAAGACTCGTATGTTTGGAAACATTCTGAAATTAGGTAGAATTAGAGAAATTTTCAGTTCAGCTTGTATATAGCATTAAAAATCAATGAATTATGACTAAATCATTACTGCTATCACACTTTTATTTGCCTAAAATGTGGTGATCAAGATACACTATCTGTTCAAAAGTTTCCGGACACTTGAAAAGTTCTTGGTCTAACCCACGTCCTGTAATTGTAGCATTATTTTCTAGGTTTTGGTGGAAAGGAGGGTTCTTTTGAATTGTAAAGTGCCAATTTTCAGAATAATAGCTCTTTTTTGTTTGCAGATGTTTGACGTCCTGAACTGAATCATGTCAATGCAAAGTGTTGAATTTTCGAATGTGGAACTCCGGGATGTCAGGAAATTGTTGTTTTTGCAGAAGAAAACTGCAAAGGTATGAATGTATGACGCCAACATTAAGTGACAAGTGCCCTTCATATTCCACTATGAAGAAATGGTGGGGCAACGTCAGCGTGGAGACTTTGAGACCAAGGATGCAGCAAGATCTGGGAGGCCTTCAACAAAGACAACACCCGAATGTGTTGATCGTGTTCATGACTTGATTTTGTCGGATCGGCGAATCTCGGCTAAAACATTAGCAGAGAACTGGAGATATCCAGGGAACGTGTTGGGTTCATAATTCATGAGCACTTGGATATGCAGAAGATGTCAGCGAAGTGGGTGCCTAAATGTTCGAACGCAGATGAGAAACGAAAACGAGTGGACACTTCCTAAACTGTTTTGCAGCATTATGAGCGATCTGGTGATAATATTTTGCAACGACTTATCACTGTTGAATAAACGTGGTTACATCACTACGACCCAGAGACGAAACAACAGTCTATGCAGTGGCGGCACTCGGGTTCCCCACGGCCAAAGAAATTCAAGACTCAAAGGTCTGCAGGAAAGGTCATGGCAACGGCTTTTTGGGATTCGCAAGGCGTCTTACTGACTGACTATCTCCCGAAGGGCCAAACAACAAATGCCGAATACCATTCTAACTTGCTGTGCCGATTAAAGGAGGCGTTGAAGGAAACAAGTTAGTAAAAGCATGCAATGCATTGATTATGATACCCTTTCCGACATATCAGAAATCATTATTCAAGCTATTACTCAAGTTATGAGGATAATGGATGTGGAATAAGTCTCGCTCCTATGCCCTGACATTTGACCCCATTTCGATGATATTAAACAGAATTGGTTCAGTATACCTCCGGAACAACATACTAAAGTTTTGTCTTTCAGAATAGCTTTATTGTACAACTAGGTGTATACAGTAAAATAGGACATAAAACATGAGCAAAGGACATAAGACACGCGGACAAAATAACAGGCAATAAACATAGAGCATACATGGGGAAAACTAAAGATGACGAAATAGAAAACGTGGGCACTTGTATTATGAAAAATACTGAGCATATACAATAAAACCAGGGCTGAGAACAGGAGCTAATATCAAGGCAATAACACGGCAAAGTCACAGGCAGTTGCATGAGCATTCATGGGAAAAGAAGCATACATAATGAACGCGTGTACTCGCAGGCCACACTTAAGAAATGAGGGCGAACAAGAAAAGAATAGGAAAGCACGAGGAATAATACACTAAATGGTACACATGAATTCAGGGCAAACAACAAGAGTATACATACAATTCGGGCACATACATACTACAGGTGATGTCACTATAGTGAACGAATAAGCATGGACAAAAAACGAGAAACTAATATAGCACATACGAAACCGGAAACTACACAGGTAGAACATGGAGTATGCACAATGTAAAGAGAAACATGAGAACATGGGCACGCAGGCCACACTCATAGAACAGGGGCAACATAATACAACAAGTACATAGTGAGCGACAGGCCATAGCATGGGATTATAAGTATGTATAAGATAAGGAAGATACAATACAACGTGGGCACGCAGGCCGTACTCGTAGAACAGGGGCAACACAATACAACAAGATAAAAAACACGATGAATAATACACGTAAAGTTCAAATGATGTGTACCGGATGAATTCGAAAACCAGAACGATAGTACAGAGAACGTCTAGGCAGGAGCAAAATCAGATTAATAGTAAAGGCCGGACGAAGAAGGCGTCCATGAAGTCATCATCAGTAACAAAGTTTTGTGGAATTGGCTGTGGTGGAAGTAGAAAGCATGGTACAGGCACAACAGGAGTCGCTGGAGAATCTTTGATTTTGGCACGACGTTTACGCGTGCGCTGAGAGGAGCGACGTGTACGTTTGCTTGGAATGGCCTGTTAAGAGCGAAGAAATAGAGGACTGAGCGGAAGACGACAGGTTCTAGCGGAGATGAAAGTTGTTGAACAACAGAGGACGGAGACGGTTCAGTGGAAACGGAAATAGGCACGGACGGAGCTGCAGATGTAGTCGATGAAGGCTTGTCAGATGGCGTGGACTTGGACGGACGCAGATGATCAGATCCCCGAGCCATCGACAATTCCATATTTGCCTCGTGCGGGAGGTTTAAGTACGATCTGCCAGAACACCAGGAGTCTAGAGCTTTGTTATAAGTGATTCGAGAGCTACAATTCTCACGAAATGGTACAGGGATCTTAATTAAGGTGAGATAATGGAGACCCCTCTTGATTTCAGCGAGAGAAGTCTCATGGGGGTGGTTAGTGCGAAGAAGTTGACACTAGAAAGCAGAAAGATGTGCTGAGTGTTGAGTAGTCTGGAGGCAGAGAAGTATCCGAGTACTCAGTGGAATCAGAACCTGAGTCCGTAGCTGTGGAAATGTCTGAGGAAGTTGCGGAAGAAGCAGTTGAAGAATGATTCGCAGAACCAGCGGCGCCAGAAGACAAGTCGGGCAATGATGAACGTACTGGTGTGTTAGCAAGTGATGCGGTTCTGGTCTGGAGAGCTTTTTCTTGGCAAGCCCTAGGGCCGTTGATTACTATCTCACAAACACTGAATGGTAAACTGACCTGTTAACCGACCATCTCTATCCATATCTGCAAGAGGTTTATCAGAACCACAGTATTATCTTTCAAGAAGTTATGGGGATAATGGCTGTTGAATAAATCTCGCTCCCATGGCCCAACCTTTGACCCCATTTCGATGATATTCAAACAGAACCGGTAGAGTATACTTCTGGAACAACATGAAAAGTTTTGTTTCCATTGAAACATTTTTACGTAAGTTATAACGCATAAGGGTAATGGAATGAATCCCGATCCTATGTCCTGACCTTTGACCGCATTTCCATTGAAACATTTTTACGTAAGTTATAACGCATAAGGGTAATGGAATGAATCCCGATCCTATGTCCTGACCTTTGACCGCATTTCCCCCGATTTCAATAGGGTTCGTCCCCAGATGTTTCCCTACCACATACTAAATGTTCATCGAAATCGAACCATTTTTACGCAAGTTATGATGCATAAGAGCAATGGAATGCATCCCGCTCCTATGTCCGGACCTTTGACCCTACTTCACCCATTTTCAACAGGGTTTGTTCCCAGGTGGTCCTCTACGACATATTAAAATTTCATCGAAAGCGAACCATATTAACGCCAGTTATGACGCATAAAGGCAATGGAATTCACCCCGCTCCTATGTCCTGACAGTTAACCCCACTTCACCGATTTTCCATAGACTTCATCCGAAAGTGATCCATTACCACATACTAAAATTTCATCTAAATCGAACAATATGTACGTAAGTTATGACGCATAAGGGCAATAGAATGCATCCCGCTCATGTCCTGAACTCGACTCCACTTCACCCATTTCCAATAGGGTTCGTCCCCAGGTGATCATCTATCATATGCTAAAATTTCATCGAAATCGAATCATTTTTACGCTAGTTATCGTGCGGACAGACAGACGGACGGACGGACGGACAAAGCTAAAGCATATACACTTCTTCAATCTACGGTTGGAAAGCGTAAAAGAGACAACGCGTCCTGTCAACGGGCTCCCAGAACTACCGAGTGTTTAGAGGAACATGTGACAACGAATTCGCTACATTGCTTAGGCCCCAAAACTCCCCTGACTGTAACCAAATTGAACATTTTTGAGATTTTCTAGAAGTGGGTATGAGAACTACTGACCTTCCTCCACAGAATGAGCGTCAAATTACGGAGCAGAGCTTCAGCAGTGGGCATAGGTCAAGTTACGCATGGAGGATGCTGGTCACATTGTAGAATCTGTTCCTAGGCTTCTGCGAGTCGTGATTGCCCAGAAAGGTGGATAAACGCGTTATTAGGTATGTGTTCCTAAGCAAAGCTAACTCAGTTTATAAACACTAAAATCACAGACGTAAAGGGTCGTCTATGATGACCTCTTATTGTAGTGGAACCTCGCATGTGAAGACTACGTAACCTGATGTGAAAAATATGAGTGAGACTGTCACGACATTTGTGTGCGGCACCTGCGTTCGGATCTGAATGCTGGCATGTGAACGTCAGCATACGCTATGATGATTCATATGCCGTGGCGAAATAAAAATGTTAAGTTTGAGTTCGGTGTGAACGCTCGGATGTGAGAATTAGATGCTATTGTGAAGGCTTAAATGTTGTAGATTAGTAAGGATTCGCAAGAACGCATTTAAAGTGTGTTAGGAACATAAATTCTTGAATATCAAGGCTAGGTACACTGCTGGACAATTGCTAAGGACGGATCATAAACGGCTATATAGCGCATAAAAAAGTAAGTGTGGTTGGATACCAAGTGAAATAAAATAATGTCAGAATGCCAGGACATTACAAGAAAGACAATTTATTGTGTTCTGAAATCCAGAAGGCTTTGGAACGTGCTCAAGGGACAAACATGCCATTTTGTGCAGAATACGTAAACGTGAAAAAAAAATGTAATTACCATCCGCAGGCGTTCCGGTGTAAGATGTCAATACGGGATATGGCCAACATGGAGGGCGATGCAAGATTCCACACGTCGTACCATGCTTTGCACAACATTATCAAGCAGCTGTTGGGGTAATTTATCCCATTCCTCTGTCAGTGCACGGATGAGGGTGTCCTTGTTTATTGGAGGGCATTGGCGACCAGCAAGACTTCTCCCCAAAGCATCCCTCACATTTTCAATATGATTCAGATCTGGAGAACGTGCTGTCCATAGGAGGCGTTGAATATCCTCGCTCTCAAGACACTCCTGGACAGCGACTGTTCGATGACATGTTGCGTTGTCGTCCATGAAAAGGAATCTATCACCGACAGCACCACAGAACATGCGAACATGAGGTAGCAGAACATCATTAATGTATCATTGGCCAGTCATAGTCCCAGTTGGAAGCACATAGAGGGACGTACGGTCATTGATCATGATGCCAGCCCATAACATGACACTACATGTCGGATATCGGTTCCCTTTGCTGTATGTTTGCTGGACAATATGCAGTACCACCATCACGCCAGATCAGTTGTCGTCGACAATCAGACGATAGACTGTATCTACTCTCATCTGAGAAGAGGACAGCAGACCAGTCGTTATCAGTCCAATTGCGATGTTGATGGCACCATTGCAAACGGGCGGTACGGTGACGTCTGGACAATGGGATGCACACAACAGGACGGCGGGCGTATAGTCCTCGTTCATGCAAACGTCTGGCGACAGTTTTTCGGGAGATCCGCTTGCCAGTAGCAGCCATAAACTGATTTGCTACCTCACTAGCTGTGCTGCGCCGGTGTCTTTTTGTTGATAGCTCTATGTACCGATCTTCAGCAGGTGTCGTACTGCGAACACGACCTCCCCCGTGACGTTTGCTACACTCTCCTTTTGTTTGAAATGATTTCCAAAGCCTTGAAACAACACTGTGCCTGACGTCGAACTCCCTGGCAACATCTGTTATTTTTTGCCCTTCTTCAATCTTGCCAATAATACGGCCTCGCGTAAAATCATCTAGGTGATGTCCCGAAGACATACTGAAAATTGCAAATTCGTCAATTGATTCTTTACCTTTCAACTTTTCGTTTGAACAACAACGGTCAATACGCGTCAAATCCTTTATATCTCTTATCAGCGCTATGACGTCACGAACAAGTTCGGTAATCCAAAATTTGCATACGCACAACACGTCTTACTGTATCCCGCACTTATGCTAATTTCCACATTTTCCTGCCTTCCATTTTATGGTTGCTATCGTTGGTATTGTCATCCGTCCTTAGTAATTGTCCGGCAGTGTATTTCAGGCACTCGTCCGGTCTAGGCCAGAGGTAGGGAACTTTTTCATGTTGGAAACCCTCATTAAGGTATCTGTAATCTAACAAGGCAGCATTCAAGAAAACTTCAATTAGATATACACTGAAGAGCAATTGAATTAGATATACCTGTCTAGTAACATGTAGCACCACCTTTCGCCCTGATGACGGCGGCGATTCGTCTCGGCATGGACTCAACAAGACACCAGAAGCGATGGGAAGCCATACGGATCCAATACCCCCGAACAAGCTCCCACAGTTCACGAAGATTTTATGGATGGGGGTCAGAGTCTCGAAAATCTCTCTCGATGGCATCCCAGATGTGCTCGATGAGATTGAGGTCAGGTGACCTAGCTGGCCAAGAAGGCGAGGTCACGTCGGTGGAGTGTTCGTCCAACCATTCGGATACAATTCGGGAGAGATGGCACGGTGCATTGTCTTGTTGCAGGATGAGATCCCCAGTGGGATGTTGAAGACGCACAAACGGGAGCAAATGGTCGTCCAGGATATCCCGGTAACGTTGACCTGTGAGGAACGATGTCATACGTACCAGGGGTCCCATTTCAGTCCACGTAAACAGTCCCCAGACGAGAATGCCACCCCCACCAGCTTGAAGAGTACCCTGCTGGCAAGAGGGATCCATCGCTTCATGTGGTTTGCGCCGTACTCGTATCCTGCCATCCGCATGTACCACCGTGAATCTCGACTCATCAGTCCAGACAACATTTTTCCACATGTGTAGGGTCCAGTGGCGATGTTCCCGCGCCCATGCTAATCTTTTCACCCTGTGATGTGCGGGCAGCAGCGGTACCCTCGTGGGACGATGACTTCTGTACCCCATAGAGAGGAGATGGTTCTGGATATTGTGGCTGCTTGTACGTTTTTGTGCACCAGTGTTAAATTGCCAAGTGATTTCTTGCACTGTAGCCCGTCTATCCGCTGTTACAATGCGAGATAGCAGACGATGACCCCGCTCATCCACACGCTGTTGTCCACGGCAGTTGGCCCTTGCAGGGATGGTTTTACCGGATTTGATGTGCTCATGGTGCACCCGTGACCAAGTGGCTCTTGAAAATCCCAGTGCCTGCACGGCTTCCGAGATGGAGTGACCCATTCGTCGGGACCCGACAATTTGCCCACGATCAAATGCGGTGAGATCCTTCGTCTTACCCATACGTCCGACTCTTATTGATTCCCGTCGCATCACTCCTTATATTGTCGGATCGCTGCATACGTCATGTTGTTTCCGTTTACAGGGCCGTCCACAGCGCCACATTTGCATAACGCCAGCTGTCTCTAATTCAATTGCTCTTCAGTGTACTTCGAAATGTCTATTATTTTTAAAAAATCTTACTATGCGCTAACTAACTTCAAAAAATGAAAAAAAAAAAATTCTAAAATTAACTAACCTTTTAATGAATTTGTTGTAACTATCTTTTATTGGAAAGCATTTGAATGTTTGGTTGTAACATGGAGGTCCGCACTTTTAGCTGATTCTCCAGATGGGTATCCGTCATTTGCGACCTTAATGGCGTCTTAAGTTGGGATAGGTAGCAGAATGTAGATCCACAGCAATAAGTGACTGAAAAGCAAGGAAGCATTTTTCGTGCATGTTGCCGAAAGCGTGGGTATTCTATTGCATTTTTCCATATTTCAACTGGATCTTTTTTAGCTACAAATAAGGACTTTAAAATGTCATCTTCTAGAGCTCAAGCAATTCCATTTGTAGTTCTTTAGGAGTCAGAAAGAAATCATGAGTGTAGCAGGTGTCAAAATAGACTTACTAACATTTTACTTGTGGCTGACAGTTGGGGAGCATTACTTCGTTGAATCTTCTTTTACTCTTTAATATTTTAAATACGGTAGCTTGTAAATTAAAATAAAAATAATAAAAGACGAATAAAAACATATTAATAAAAACAAGTTTGTAAAATCATGCAGTGCATTGATTAACTATAATACGCTTTCCAACATACCAGAAATCGTTACTCAAGTTATGAGAATAATGGCTGTGGAATAAATCTCGGTCCTGTGCCCTGACTTTTGATTCCATTTCGATGATATTCAACAGAACCGGTTCGGTATATTTCCGAAATAACATGATAAAGTTTTATCGCAATCGAAGCAATTTTACATAAGTTAGGATGCATAAGAGCTATTGAATAGATTCCGCTCCTGTGTCCTAACCTTTGACCCCATTTCGCCCATTTTCAATAGAATTCGTCCCCAGGCTGGCCCCTACAATATACTAACATTTCATCCAAATCGAAGCATGTTTACGTAAGTTATGACGCATAATGGCGATGGAAGTGATTCCGCTCCTGTGTCCTGACCTTTGACTCCATTTCGCCCGTTTTCAATAGGTTTTGTCGCCAGGTGGCCCCCTACCACATACTAAAATTTCATCGAAATCGAACCTTTTTTACGTTACTTATGACGCACAATAGCAGTGGAATGGATCCCGCTCCTATGTACTGACTTTTAACCCCATTACGTTCACTTAAAGTAGGGTTCTTTTCCAGGTGATCCCCTACCAGATACTAAAATTTGATCTAAGTCGAACGATTGTTACGCGAGTTATTGTGCGGATGGACATACGCACACAACGCGTGACGTAATGAGGCAGGTGGGAATCGCGACCATCTGCTCACAAGAGTGTGACGTAATAAAACTTTAATAGGATCCACCAATGAGTTCAGAAGTAAGAGGAGCTGACAACACCCCCTCTCCTTGTGCTTCTGACGTCACGCCACTTTTTATCAGCTGACTACGCCAATGCGCCCTACCCAAGAATCTCCTGTATATCTCTATGGGAAAATCACGATTTTGAACGGGATTTTCGGACCCTTACTCTACCCATACAGGCATGAAAAAATTGAGGCTGAAATATTCATTCCCATAATAAAAAATTCCAGAAAAAACAGGAAAATATGTGTTGGTATTTCTTGAAAAACATTGAGCAAAATAATGATTTTTTGAGCGGAAGTGCATAGTGCGCATGGTTACGTACTGCCCATGTGCAAGTAACCATGTTTAAAATATAACCAAAAGCCTAATGTTAAGAAATAAGAAGTCCGGAATATTCCTCCTTTCCATCCTTGGTTTGCATGCGCTAAGCAAAACTGCTTAAGCCACAGGAAGTGACATCACGTTTCCGAACTCCCGCAGCGCAGACTCTCACCACCTCAGAGAGAGGACAGAAACAGCTGATCTGTTTGGCTTCACTCAAAACGGGTCCCTTCACCTCCTCTTCTTCTAACCTCTTTGGGATCCACACACAACGCTTGACGTAATGAGACAGATGGCGTGACCGCGCGCCAACATTCTCAAACGCGAGATTGTGACGTCATAAAATTTCTAAGCATTGGTAACATTAATGGAACGACGCCATGATCCTAAAAAGTTATAATTCGGGATAGTTATTTAACTTACTAAACGAATTCTCCTAAAGTCGAGATCAAGCTAAATCGATTTCTAGTACCAGAAAATGGTAGGTTAACGACTTTCATCAAAATTCTTAGAGCCGTTTTCAAGATAAAATGTACATACATACATACAGAAATTGCTACTTTAAGGTGGACGTCAAGTAATTTTGCTTCCTATACTTCCAATGGAAAAACTTCTGTACACATTTTCTTCACAATTAATGCGTTCCGAAGGATGAAAATTTGAACATCGATTAAAATAGCTTCATTTCATAACTTGGAATACTTTAATATTTTCTAAACCCTAACCGTAATTATGCAATCCAACATTTATTTGTCCACTGACGTCATCAAAGTACAGGTCGCGCCATCTTTTTTCTGGTTTCAACACCACCAAAGGAAACGTTATTGTTTTTTAATATAATTATGTTTATGTTTTAGAAAATGTTAAGTATTCCAAGTTATAGTATGAAGTTATTTCAATCGATGTTCAAATTTCCATTCTTGGGAACACATTAATTGTGAAGGAAATGTGTACAAAAGGTTTTCCATTGAAAATATAGGAAGCAAAATTACTTGACGTCCACCTTAATAGTGTTTGATAAGGGCAATGGAATGGATACCGATCCTATGTCCTGACCTTTGACTCCATTTGTCCCATTTTCAATAGGGTTCCTCTCCAGGTGGTCTTCTACCACATACTAAAATTTTATCGAAATCGAACCATTTTTACGCACGTTATGATGCATAAGAGCAATGGAATGCATCCCGCTCCTATGTCCTGACCTTTGACTCCACTTCATCCATTTTCAACAGGGTTCTTTTCCAGGTGGTCCCCTACCACATACTAAAATTTCATTGAAATCCAACCATATTTACGCAAGTTATGACGCATAAGAGCAATTGAATGGATCCTGCTCTTATGTCGTGACTTTTGACCCGACTTCACCCATTTTCAATAGGTTTCGTCCCCAGGTAGTCCCCTACCACATACTAAAATGTCATCGAAATCGAACCATTTTTACTTGAGTTATCGTGCCGACAGACGGACGGAAAAAGCAGGAGCATGTACACTTCTTCAACCTACGGTTGGAAAGCGTAAATAAAATGATTCGTTCTGCGAAATTTGGATTCACACAAAAGGCAGCAGGATTTCTACCCCTGATGTAGGCTATCGTTTCAGATATGTGTGATCCATGTCGTTGGAATTGTCTGAATTTGTTTTTGGTTTTCTTTATTTGCATACTACCAATGTCGAAATATTGCTATTTAGTTTAGCTGAAACATCAATCACCAAGACAATCTTTATGTTTTGAAATAGTCTGCAAAATATTTTCCAGTAGATTTATTTTTCTTACTTTTTCTCTTTAATATAACATAAATGTGATAGCGTCAATCGTTAGTCGTGGTTCTGGGAAAATTCTCCAATCATTTGCGTACTAATAATGACTATAGGGATGCCATAATATAATCCTTGTTTACCTGGGCATTGCCTTTTCGCACATCGTTTCTTTAACTTTAAAAACTGTGAAGTATACTCTAACTGAACTTTCCTTTTTAGTTTCTTTCTCTATGTAAATTTGAGTTCATTCTCCTTAGCATTTCTCAAACTTAACGTTACATCTTCCTCCCGCAAGAGTTACGGTTGGCAACACTTTGAGGTCGGAACGTATGACGTGTGTATGGTCTCATGAGAATTGGAAGATATACTCTATATTGACAAAAGTCACCGGACACCCCTTCAAAAGCAAATGAACGGATTATCCACGTTGTTAAGATGCGCGGTAAAGCTGCAAACGATATAAAAACAAGCCTGCAGCTGACTGCGATCATATCGCGCTATGAGGTTGAGTGAAAATGTCGCGGTGGGAGAGAAGCGACTTTCAGAAAGGAAAGATTGTTGGGTGTCATATTAGCGGGTTGTCCATAAGAGAAACCGAGAGGCGTTTAAACATACCCAAGTCAATTGTTTTGGATGTACTAAATAAGTGGAAGACACATGGCGTGCCTGAAGCAGCAAAACGTACCGGCAGACCGAAGAAAATCAGTGATAGAGGACGTCGAAGCCTCAGGAGAGTCGTTACAGCTAATCGACGAAGTAATGCACAAGACCTCAGTGTACAGGTGAACAAAAATGCTGGAACTTTCGGTATGTAGGCATACCATTCGCAGAGAACTTCGTTCCATCTGTTACCGTGGTCGTTTGGCTGCTCATAACACTTTCATCTCCACTCGGAATGCTTCTCGTCGTTTAGCATGGTGTAAAGAACATTTTTCGTGGACAGTAGATCAATGGAAATGGGTCCAATGGACTGATGAGTCCAGATACACAATCCATCAGTCTGATGGTCTTGTGTGGGTATGGCGGCAGCCAGGGGAACGCTATATACCTCAGTATACTCGTCGTACCGTCAGGTTTGGAGCTGGCAGTGTACTCGTGTGGGGGTGTTTTTCGTGGTATGGTCCCGGTCCATTGGTTATCGTGGACAAACCTGTTAACCAGCACGTCTACCTCGATATTCTGGACAATTATGCCCGACCAACTCTGTGGCAATACTATAGAACCGAGAATTGTTGGTACGAGCAAGATAATGCACCGAGCTATAGAGCAAGGATTGTTACGGCGTAAGTTGACGATAATTCCGTATCGTGTGTGGACTGTCCAGCACAGAGCCGTGATCTTAATCCCATAGAGCACCTATGGGATGAATTAGAGCGCCGCATAAGAAGTTTGGAACCAAGGCCTACTACTAAGCAACAGTTAGCGGCAGCATTATGTACTGAATGGAAGGAAGCGCATACCTATCGCTGTGTTCCAAAACCTTGTCGAAAGCATGTCTCGAAGGGTCAGTGCATGCATTAAGGCCAAATGTGGGCCGACATCGTACTAATGTATGCCAATAAATGCAACATTGTGTTTCTGTTCTAGGTGTCCGGTGACGTTTGTCAATATAGTGTATAATGTTTGAGCAGGAGCAAAGGGTGGAAATGATAGTTTGATATAACAGCAGGAGCAAAGGGTGGAAATGATAGTTTGATATAACAGCAGCTGCGGAAGTTGAGTTATTTGAAGTTGCGATTTCTTGACATCTATGTATTATCTTTAGTGTTGGTGTTTTGTTTTTCATTAACCAAGTTCCTTTACATTAATTGAATTACGTCAATAATATTTTTGAAGAGTGAGTTGTTTCAAAAGAGTTATGGCTGAATAAAGACGAACTGTAAGTAAATTTTTCTCGACGTTTTCTTGAATGAATCCTGTTTTACTGTAAGTGAGGATTTTGAGAACTGATTTATGTAGTGTTCAGTCAGCCATACATACACGTACATTAGAAAAAGAGCTGAGTAGATGTATCTTATTGTATTGTATGCTTTACAAAGCAATGTTGTCATTTGTCCTTGCTTAATTATTCCTTACAGATTATTCGATGAGTATCTCATTGAAAAGAACTAAATGCAGAAAAGGTGTTACTAGTCTTTCTTCATTGGGTTTGAAATATTTCGCTAATATACGGGAAACTGTGATATTATACGAGCAACATAAAATTCTCATGAGAGCTGATCTTCTGTGGCTTTCGTTAATAATTTCTTTCAAAGCAACTTAATTTTTGATTTGATATTACGTTAAATACGACTGGATTGTTGCGCAAAACTCTGGCATAAAGATTGGAGAAATGTTTCATGAATCAAAAATGAAGTGCATGAAATTTAAAGCCGTCGTTTGGAGAAAAACTCTCAAAAACGACACAAGTTTTGTTCTGTTTACTTACAAAGGCATATAAAAAAGAGCTGCGAAAGGAAGTTGCTAATCCTCTTTCCTATCTCTCTCTCTCTCTCTCTCTCTTTCTCTCCCTGGAATGCGTTATTTTCTCGGCCTCATCCTCCATACCTACCCCTCCTCATATACCTCATGTACTCGCCCGCCGTTATGGAGGAGTCTTTCCGAATTCTTACAACACATGCTGGTTTCCAATCTTAATCAGCACACACACACACGTACGATTAGTATGGATAAGGAGCAATCAAATCACGTAGAACAGCCATATTGATTAAATGACTTTTTTTTCTCGTTTTCGTTTTCCTTAACCCGTTCTAATCGGCGATGTCAAAGAATATGGTTCGGTATTATCGATTTTATCCCTGCTGAACATGGGGATGTAGTGTTTGTGGAAAGGAGGGGGTGGTCGCTGGAGAAGGGGGAGGGCGGGAGACTTTCGGTCGAAGCGATGACGCATGCGCGCATTTTGACATCCGGGCAACTGCATAATGCGTCTTCCTCTTCCTTCGGTGGGGTTTATGCTGATGCTGGGAGTGAGAGATCGCCGGGATGCTGTAGCCAGAAGACCTCTTCTCCACTTCTGCTAGAATCCATTGGTCCAACGCAAGTTCTCTGCTTCCTCTCTTGCTCATCGTCTTCCCATCAGAAGGAAGGTGAAGGAACAGTGGTCAGAGGTAAGATGGCGGACCACCATACTCTTAGAGAAGACGAGCAGGTAATGTGTCGTCCCATTCCTGTGTCGTGATGTTCGGCTTCCTACATTTTTTGTACATTTCCGTGTCCTTTTCACATCCTACTATCCCTCCATCTACCAAATCCTATGATTTCAGTCCACCAATGTCCATGTGAATATCTTCTTAATGACTTGAAACCGTGCAAGACAGTTGGAGCCGATTTCGGTTTGCGAGGTGAGCGAATAACGTAACAGGTTTTGTTTGTAAACGAGTTTCACTGCGAAATGTACATGACGTTGATTTTGCGCAATACGTTTTTATGGTGAGTATTCTCTCAGTGGGATAAAGTTTTTACGACTCATGTTCCTTTACATTATCATAATATGTCTTGTTTGACGGTGCAGGAGTTGGCAGCTTTTATTTAGCTTTACAAAAATAGCCAGAATTGGACAGGTTGATGCAGATCTAAGTAGTCACAAGGGTAAAATAATTAAAAAAGTTTCATAAAATCCTTCGTTCAACGGAAATTTATATTTATAAGGAAAATTTATGAAATCGAACGAAACGCATCTTTAAAGTTTCTTGACACTTTGATTTCGATTAATTATTCCAGATCAAAATATCTTAATTCATTAAAGAAAAGTGTCTAAACGAGTTTACGTATAGAAAGTGAGAAAAAGAGAAGGAAAGCAAAAGGTGAAGAATTTAGTTTTGACTTCACAGGGTGGAAAAATCCAAGATGGCGATGTTTCGGGGAAACTGTGTCACTAGAGCGAGAAGTGCGACGTTTTGAAACCTGACTAAACGCAATGGAAAGTACAACCAGAGGCTATAATTTCTACGTTTTTTAAGGCAATAAAAATTTATGCCTCACTTTTATATTTATTATGCATGACTTTTTAGAAATTTCGAAAGAGAGGAGAAGTCGTTAGAACTTCTTCGATAATTGGAATGGAAACTTATAAAAAGAGCTGATGTGGTAATTTGAGCTTTGTGTCAGAGAAATGCAGAAAAAGATGTGCTTAAATAATGAAAACAAACTGTGCAGTTCATTTAAAAAATCGCGGATGTTGACATGACACTTTGAAGCATACGACAGGAAAGACAATATAGCAGTATTATTTTGAAAAACTAGTTTATGTTTAAGTAATGTTTTTATCGTTCTTAATAGCGTAAAACTTTATTTCAGCTTAAATAACTTTTTACAGTGCGAAGACGTGCGACGTAAGGAAGAATGAAATCTCTATAAAAATTTAAAAAGAGAATTTCATGTAAAAGGGTAATGTAAAAAGAATTAAAAAATTAAAGAGTATTTGCAAAAGATGGAAAAATAAAACGAAATATCTTATCAGGTAAAATATAACACCCAAAAGCAGGAACGCTGGTACCAGAAAGACAATTGATAATATAAGTTACTTAAAATGCAGCAAGTTCTGAAGTCTTTAAAACAATTGACTACTACGTGATGCATATGTTACTTATTTACGCGTATGGGAGAAATTCAATAAAGGCTTTATTGCAATGGAAACCTAATTTCCGCAAATATAGGGAATTGGGGATTAGATTTCCACTCCAGGTCGATTTGATTTTAAAATTTTTTGACGCGTTCGTTTTATGTAGGTAAATTACAACGCTTCCGTGACAAAAATTACATTTCATTGTTTCAAAATTTCTTAAACTAAAGGATTAAACAACAACAAAAAAATCCATACCACGGTTTTTACCCTGAAATTTGAATACCATACAAGCATTGTTTTTTAAGATTTTGGAAAATTAGCATTTTAAGAGAAATAAAATATTTTTATTTTTGTTTTTCTGCATTAATACTTTATATTCCGTTGAATAAATTTAAGTAAATTAAGGATCGGTAATTTCCACCTGCGCACCGTGCTTATGGGGAATATAAAAAGTTCCTAAAATGTGAAAAAAATGAATCATATTATTTCACTCATTGTTCGAATATTATAAAATGCAAAGTTTATTAATGTTGAATTGGTGTTTTTTTTCTTTAAATAAACAACTTATTACAAGATAACAGCAAAACGAGGAGGACGAAAAAATACAGAGTTAAAACGAAACGAGAAATTAGAAGTGTATAAAACATTCATAAAACAATTGAATTTTTATTTTAAACAGAACAAACATCTGGGCAGAAAAAACAAAAAACTAATGGGGAAACGCACAAGGTAAATTTTGAAAGATGAAAAACAAAGTCTTATTCTCGAAAAAAAAGATTGTATCGACATTTATAATAACTTTTATGGCTGATTCACAAAGTGCATAAATGAAAGACGTTTTTATCTATCCTCTTGCATGACAATAAAACTAATTCACTTCATAAAAACTTCTACCCCAGTTTAGTGCAGCCTGTGTGAGTTTTAAAGGTTGTGTGTCAGGAATGATGTGTCATGAAATATTGATTACCGAAAGAAAAGCAATGCATCAGAGTCTGACAGGCAGAGAAAGAGAGGGTTGAGATGTAGTGATCTGTATGCTAATCAGTTCTGTTCGAAGTAGAACGGGGAAGGAGGGGTAGGAATGCAAATAAGGATGATCGATTGATGGGAGTTAAATTTCCCATCGAAAGAGCTCTTTGGAGTGAAATGAGATACACGTGTGATTTTATTGTACACTCTTTCCTGATGATAAATTCGGCGCAAGTCTCCTAGGGCTCACCAATCTTCTGCAGTTTTCGAGAAAGCTGAGATTTAATCCATGCCATAGAAAATCGTTCTACAAAAATTATTTAAAATTATTTTTCTTATGTTTTTAGCATGACCAATGGGCGGATATTTAAAGACAAACCGTGTTCTTTATCAGCTCCTTACAAAAACCTGTGTTAGTGCAGTTGCTATGATTAACGATAAGGAACCACTCTTTGAGTAGCATCAGCCCATGCAATTATTAGGGATGAATTCCTTTTTTTCTCTCAATTTCAAGTCCTTATAATTTCCCTTTTATTCTGTCCTTCTCATGGCTAATAATTTAAAATAAATCTCAGTTCATCTTGGGATTAGTTGCTGTTATACAGCAGTGAATTTCAGTTCCAATAAAAATGCTTTTAATTACCGAGTTTTGTTTGCGTCGATCAGAGCGAAAGTTTAGAGTTATAATAGAATCTAATGAAGGAGATGGTTGATATTTGAATTCTTCCATAAACAGTAAATTTCTAGATTAAAAAAAAAGCGATGAAAATCGCAGAATTTCTACTTTAAAATAATACCAGTGTAGCCACGAGAACCCTTAACCTTTCTTTGCATTACATCTAATCCAGAGGCTTGTCTATACCTTTTTGAGATGTCAATGATTTTTAGAGTTCTTTTTATGTCAGATTTTATTTTTAACATATCTAATTGTGAAAGTTTTAGTGATCTAACCGTTTTGCTTTTGAGAGCTCCTTTCCTATCCCATCCTGCACCACTTTTCTCCATCATTTTCTCCATGATGTTGTTTTCAACAATGTGTTCCTCAGTCAGTGCATGCTATCCCAGTCCTTCCTTGTCGATATCAGTTCACTGTTCAGTTATATTTGATATGAGTATTTCCTTCTTAAAGATGACTGTTTGAAGACCATGCTGTTTCACTTGATGCATGAAGTACCATCCAGAAGTTTCTAGAACTCGCCGTCAAACTCGGATTTCACTCAAATTACCTAATAAATCACAAGTCGCTTGCGGAACAGCTTTGTGTATTGATTTTTCTGGCTGATAAAATCGCTTGGTTGGGCGATTTTATCAGCAGGAAGCTCCTTAATTGTAGTATCCAATGCCCACTGAGATTTATTTATTGCAAACTTCTAGAATGCAATCTGTAAATTAGGATTCACCGCTTGACAAGATGCATCACAGTAAAGCTATTTCTAAGGGAAGCTTGACTTTCTGTTAGAAGATGTATACGGCAGATTTTTTGTGAAAACGTTGCATAAATTTTCGAAATTTTGATGGTTCCTGATAAGGCGTTTCACCTTGGGGGCCACGCGTACGTTTGTGCCTTTGAACAAACATCTTTCACAAATGCTATTTGTAGCACGTAATTGAAAAAAATGATGCGAACCGTGTTTGTTTTCGAATCACTCATTCAGGAATCACAGACATCGTGTGCTTGTTTATGTGGAGCATCATATGTAAAATGAGTGATGCAGCATAAAACAGTGGCAGATGAGGAATCTTGTTCATCGAATGGGAGAAAGGTGTTACATTTTCTATACGAGTGTACATCCGAAACTTTGGGATCGATTGTGAAAGATCAATTGCATGCCCGATTTCAGTGATGATGTGACAGGGTTTTGACAAGAAGAGGTGAAAGAATACTTTTGACTTTAGAGGGAAGGAATTCCTCACTTGAATAGCATCGTGCCTTTCATATAAGACGAAAAGCTGAAAAGGGAAAACTAAAAGGAAGTGACAAGTGGGAATAGAACATAACTTGAGATATAAAATGCTGTGTAGTACCGCGATAATACATGTTCTTTAAGTTATATAAAAAAAGAAAGGATGCGGATAAAAAATGTGTCGGAAAGAAAATGAAAGCGAAACTCCACAAGTATGGATGGGAACTAATTAAAATAAGAGTATGAGCTTCCAAATTTTCACAAACATATTCAGTTGTTCAGCTAGCCCTCACGAAAGCAATTCTTTAATTCCAATTACTGCAGTCGTTGTGTTTGTAATATGTTTTTCTCCCAACCATCGTGGAAAGAATTCATCTGAGACGTGCTTCATGGTAAACATTTCAATTAAAATTACATATGATACGGATGCAAGAAACAATAAAGTTATTCAAACCATTGCACAAGTAATCAGATAATAAAAATTAACGTTTAATGAAACTTGAGAATGCCACTTTTCATTAAATAATTTTTCATGAAATTGCGGTTTTACTGCACCGTGGAAGTTCAGAATATTTCGTAACGAATGATTCTTAGCCCTTTAAGTTGCCGATGTATTTGAACCGAAAGGCTTTTAAATTCTTCTGCGTTTCCTAAACAGAAATGTTCACATAATGGCCGGGTTTTGAGAAACCTACGGCAAAATGATTCCTTTTTCCTTCTCATCCGAGAAGTACCAACCATAAACGTTTCACAATGAAAGCGGTCCTTTCTAGTCGTTCATTATCTGCTCCATGACTCAAGGCATGATGAGGAAGAAATCGACCTGACGCGGATATGACATCACTAGGTAGAAACAAGTGACTCAAACCTAGTCTCTTTCTCATTTGCTATAGTCATTTTTGCAGGTAATCAGTCAGAAATCCTCCTTTAAATGGAAACTTTGAGTGAAAAAGCTAAGGGGGGAAAGCAACGCGTTTTGATGCGTTGGTTCACTCGCTCCAGTCGCATTTGAACCACATTTTAGACAGCGGGTACATTCGCTCATAATGGTTTCAACCCATTTTGCTAACCCCTAATTATTTCGTTTGAACCGGTTAAAGAGTTACGTTTCACAAATAATCGCTCGTCTTTCATTAAGGAAAAACTCCCTCAAAGTTTTAGGTCTCATTTTCAAAAGCAATTTACAAAATTTTAAGCCCTACTTACAGGTTCCTTGTCAAAATTAAATTCCTAGCATTTTACTTCGTACTCAAAATTTAGAAACGAAAAGAAAAAAAATCAATCGTCCTATACAGTCAAGCCTGAACACGCAGTAACGCATAAGTAGTTCCATCTAAGAGGATAGGCAAGGACACTGCTGTTTATTAGAACGCAATTAATCTCAGTACTATTTTTACCGGAGGGTAAATTTTAAAGCTTGAAGACTCTCGGTGAAACAATTATTCAACGGTTCTTTAGATTTAGGGACGAACCAACAAAGCAAATTTAGGAGTAGCTGTAAGACCAGGTAATGAAATGAGTATTATTGTCAATTAAAGCTACAAACACGAGAATTCTCAAATAATCTTTTTAAAAGACGAGTGTCTTATCTGGAAAACATAATTTCATACTCTTTGGCTTTTTCGGAAGATTATGTGGTGATCACACACATTGAGTACTCAGCAGAAGTGCAGTTAACTTTTGAGTAATATACCGATGTTCTATGTGAATCGGCGCTTTAGCAAAGAGCTATGAGAAAAAAATAGCATATAGTTTTTCAACCCGTTTAGTAGTCTTTAAAGTTTTATAACGAAAATTTGCTCAATATTTAGTTTTTTTAATCATTTACTTCAATGTATTTGACAGGGTGTGCAATAACTACCATCTATATATGAAATGTCTGTGGAATAGCAAGGAAATAAAAAATGCCGTTCAAGTTTCTTGATATAAGGAGATGGGCGATGCTACATAAACTCAAATTTAGGGTTGCGTTCTAGACTACTTCTAGAATTGAAAGCCATAGAAACAGGGGAAACATTAAATCTGAGAGATTGGTGTTACGAAATTGGCAGATCACTTCCCCAGGTTTTTTTAGGCCATATTACCTGTTTGGGCGTCACCATAGAAAAATAATGGTTGAATTTTATTTCAAAGCAAAGCACAGGTGCTATGGTTTTTGACTGAAATTCTATTTCTTGGCTGGAGAAAATAACCTTAAATTAGTAACAGTTGTTTCTAGAATTTGATGGACGTGGGGTAGGAAAGTGTTTTAAAAAAGACAGTAATTCGGAAATTGGTATAAAATACAAAACTGACAATCTTTTGAACAAAGCCAAAAGTCAAACTAATTCTCTTTAAGTATTCTATGGAATCTGCATCTACAGATTATTTACTCTCTAATTACCAGCAAGTTGGTGTTTTACGTTATTTGGTTAGAGCCAAACTTTTGTAATATTTATCTACTTTTTAAGTCCCATTCTTCAATGCTTATGTACTAGTGTAATGCAAATCCATAACTTTGGAAAATATGTCATTAGCTCAGTTACCCAAATGTGAAATGCGTAACTACCACAACTTCGAATTTATAGTTAAAACCATTTTTTTGTTCTCATTCCAGGTCAGAAAATTGAATCAAAAACTAATAGTTGAAGGTTTAAGTTATATTTTGGGATACTTAATCTATATCGTTATAATAGCGTCAAATTCACCCTCTTCAAAAAATTAAATAGGCGGAAAATATCGGTAAATAGTGTTTGTGTTTTGGTTTTCTGCAAAAGAATTCCGAATTCCATAACTCGAAGGCGTAGTTTTTTGAACAAGCCGTTGTCTGATAAATTTTGGTTCAAATGAATATTTTTTTATATGTCAGTTCCTGCTCTCCTGAAGAAATTATTAAACATTAAATTTAAAAATTTGGTTTCAGGTATTACGGAGAAAAGCAGAATTGAGATAAAATAGAAGTACTAGACAAAAAGAATAGGAACAGAAGTACTAGACAAAAAGAAGAGATCCCATTTTATGTCTGTCAGAGTAACATTCATAATGGCTCCGACTTTAGAGTAATGCTTTCGTTAGAAAGAAAGGTTACTCAAGTACTACTCTGAAGCTGAAAAAAATATTCCTTAGCAATGGCATATCAGACTTTTAGGGTATCGAAGCCCAATAAGAGCAGGTGCTTTCTACGTTTCGTCTTGATGCATCTCTAAATTAAATTAAGGTAGAAGGTAGAAGGAGACAAGTAAATATACAGTGCAAACTGGCGTGTCCATCTGTCTCAACTTTGTCTGATCAAAACAATAAATGCTTAATTTTTGAATATATCTAATTATGCATTTTAAACATTAGTGTTTTGTAAATCTTAGAAATTATTACTAGTTGTTTGATTCAGAAAATTTACTGTGTTGTTTGATTTCGTTTTAGATCAGCTTTTCTTCAGATAAATTTTGCTTGGAAAGTGTTTTTACAGAGCTATGAAATTTTACCATATTTCAAAAATCCATGGCAGAAATACTCTATAGATTCATGTTCCCTCGAAAGCTGTTGTATCATACGGCATACATGCTCTGATTACTCTACTGATAAGTGTTATTTCAGAAGAGACAGTATTATAAAGAACTCTATACATGTGGCACGATTTATACATAGATCAATGTTATATTTATAGCACAATATAGTGCCCCATAGGTGGATCACGAGAAAATGTATACATTTTGCCAAGTATCTGTGTTTGTACACAAAAAGCAAGCATTTGGAATTTTTGCATTTTGTAATTCAATTTTAAAATACCTCTTTTATCTGAAATGCAGCAAAATGCGTTAGCATTTTAAAGAGCTTCAAAGGTTAGTGAGAGCCTCTCACTTTCAATCAGGATAACTGACCATAGGGAAACGGACGAAAGTAAAAAGATAGAACAGCGTAAATTGAAACCCTGCAGCCTGGCATGATATGGCAGCATTTTCAGCATTTCAGCAAGAGGCGGCCGTTTAACTAAACTAATCGTAGTAACAAATATAAACTTGAACAAACATAGCAAAATTAATATTTTTGAGATTAACTTTATTATGAAGTATGTAGTCTAGATAGTTTTCAATCAGTGATCAGTAGTTTAAAATAGTAATTCATGTTAAAACATCTATGTGTTTGTAAAAACGGTAGATATAACTGATAAATATCAGTTTTTTTACATCCAGTCTTCACCATGAGCGCTCTAGATTCTATACGTTTTCGACGTTCTATCAGCATTTGTGATGAAATTCTTCATAGAAAGTATTTTAGGTCACAGATGTTTAGTTATGAGTGGTCTAAGATTTGGATTCTGATCTCTTACACTGCTAGGTTTGGGGTCGAATGCTAGGTATGACATAGAATAACTCTTTGTCATTTTTCTACAAGTAACAACGGGAATTAATGGGTGCGAAGCTTAATGTACGTATTATAGGTTGATGATATCCTGCCTATCTCAGAAAGGGTGTGGTGGGCTAACTTTCTTGGTGTGGGTGGTGGTTTAATGACCACTGTTAGAAACTCAATGAGCTATAAGCAGTCGCCCGTTCCTAATTAGGGAACGCTGGTTACAGGGAAGACAACAACGCCATCATCGATGCATTACTAGGGATACGAATCCGAACCAATCTCGGACGAATTATCAGGGTCCAAGTTTTCGTACCACTAGACCATAGATCACCAAACTACGGCCTGCGGTAACGCCTCGTGGGTGTGGGGCCTTGCATTTTCAACAAAAATTACTGAAAATCTCATTTAACTCAATTTAAATTTAAAAGGGAAAGATAAACTCGCACACGAGCTGTTTTTTGATCTGAAGTCTTTCCGTTCGAAGTTGGAAAGGTTCAAGCGACAGTTAGAATAATAAAATTTTCTGCACTTTCCGTCTTGTAAGTATATGTTGGACAAAATGCCTGATAAGTTTGGTTTTTGATGTTGAGCACTGTGTCACAATTATAAAGTTTTTGAAAACTGAGTTTAAAAGAAGTTTCGGTGATTTTAACACGTATGAAAAACCATTCCAGCTACTGCAGGATCCATTTAATTTTACACACACACACAAAAAAAAAAACAACAAAAAAAAACAACTGCCGAAGGTGTTTTATCAAGTTAAGAAAATATCTTTTGTGACCTGTGTGGTGTGCTAGCATCAAATCTAATTTTTGGGGGAAAAAGACGATCTGATAATTCCAGCGGTAAAATGAAAATGTAGCCTCTGTGTCTTGATTAGGTTGGATTTACTTTAAAACATTTCCTTTGCTTTCTGTTGACCGAGTATGCAAATACAGTCAAGCAAAAATCTACTGTTGAGCTTACCATGAAAAAAAGCACTCATTTACATCACAAATAAAAATTATAACTTCCTCTCGCATTGTGAATATCTCTTAGGCCTTGTTCACACAGTTGTTTTTCAGGAACATTTCCACTGTTTTAAAAATACACTGAAGTAACGCAAGCACATATTGATTTGAAAACATGTTATTTAGCAAACTAGTGTTCGACAAAAAAAATATGGAGAATATGAAGCATTTTTATGATAAATTTCGCAAAGTCAGGAGAGATGGGCTTTGTTTTTTATCAGCATTTTGTGAAAAAGATTTACTTGATGTAAATTCAGCAAACAAACTTGCAAATATGTTCAGAATGAAACTTTGTTTTACAAGTTTCGCACCACAGGCTCATATAAAATAAATAGCCTTTTTTTTTACATTTTAGGCAGATTCTGTTTCGATTTTCCTTAATAAAAATTACGAAACTGCTTACTGATTCTATTACGCATATCTCTTCTAGTGTGTGGAAAAAAAGATATCTATTTGTAAGTAGATTTAATTTAATTTTTGTTCACATAACTTTCATAAAGAATTAATTAAGTTTTAAATTTCCTATTCGTACATCATTGCATTGAATAAATGTTGTAACATGCAGAAAAAATTGTGGCCCACGCAAAAACCTGGTTTCCATCAAGGGTAAATACCATTGTACGATACCTAATTCTTCTCTTCATGTGACCCAAAAACCAATGCTGAAAGAAAGTAATCTGTAGATTTATTTTCTCCGTGTGATTCAAAGTCTCACAGTGAAAAAAACTATGCTGGGTTTATCTTAACATCACCGAGGATGCACTTTAAAGGAAGCAGCCTTAGAAACAAACTTGCAAAGGAAATACAAAAACTTGCAAAGTCTCACAGTGAAGAAAACTGTACAGGGTTTACTTTAATATCACCGATGTTGTACCTTAAAGGAAGCAGCCTTAAAACAAACTTGCAAAGGAAATTAGTTTGTAATCTCGCTTTTCTTTAAATACAATATCTAGCTTTTCAGAAATGCACAGCGGAAACGTTTCCTCAATAAATGTCGTTATGATTCCCCGATATCACAGCATTCAGCATGAAATGACGTTTTTCTTCTATTATCATCACTTTGATAATTGCAATCAGTGCTTGCACGAAATATTTCGTTTCAGTGCGTTCGTTCTTTCTGTCTCATTGTATCGTTGAATTCACACAACTTGTCTGGGTGTCTCGTTAATAATGCAAGAAATAATTGCTTCATACTCGGTAAACATTTAAAATCGATACCGTTAAACGAACTCTCCGTCGTGTAGACAATTACATGATACTTGTGAATAAAGCGAAATAGCTGATCCTTTGCTCTAACGATTATCATTAATCAAAAATGATATGTTGAAGAACTAATTAGAATTCTTACGTTTTGGAGTTGTTTACACAATTACTAGAATTCTTTTCAAGTCATGATGGATCACATTATGATGTTCGTGAAAAAAAAAGCAACAGAATTTTTGCTCATGGTTCTTTTATTGCAGATAAAGCTGCAGCTGGCGATGAATCTTGAATCACTTGTCGTGATCACTCTTTTCATTTTTGTAGCGCTATGTTCTCACGACAAAAGGGTGGACACCTCGTAATTCACGTTGCAGTGCGCTCATTGCTTAGTTTATAGTTAATACCATTACATTTTCTCTAATTGTTATTATTCATTTTCTTCTGACATTCTTTTTTTCTCACTCGTTTTTGTGTTATGCTGCTTATATGAAGTCTTTACTGTCAGGGGGTATTATTTTCTGTTTCGGTTTGCGAAGATCTACCGGTTGCTACCATGTGCGGTTTGATTATTTTCTGCTTACAGAACATGTTCCTTCCTTTATGCATAATGCATATATACAATATCATTCTATCCAGGGTAATTTATAATTTTTAGCTAATTTCTTGAGTCTTCCAAATAAAAAAACTGATTATTTCTCAACTGAGCTGTTTTGAATCACGTTTTCCTTTCTATGTCGAACATCTTCCTTTTTTATGTTCCTTTGTAGCACTTCTATGTTTCCAAATCTTATTTCTTGTTTTACCGTCCCTTTTTCTACGATTCTGGGTTTCTTCTTTTTCCCCATTGCCGTCTTTGTTATCCTATTTACATTTATAAAAAGAAATATATTTTTCTGAAAAAAGGACCCGTATGGGGGAGAATCTACTTTCTTGTATATTGTTCTCTCAGTTCATCTGTTTCTCTCACTGAAAAGTAGTTATGATATTTTGTTACAAATGATAGGAAATGAAATTCTGTAGCTCGTTTTAGCGCGTCGATTTGCCTTTAGTCAAACTGGAAAAAAAATGTATATCCTGCTCTCAACGTCTGACCACATTATGTCCACAAAGAACCTTATACGAGACGGAATCTCGTCCAAAGAGCAGTCATGTCGGTCGCATTAAACATACGGGTACTGAGTAAACATGCACTACTAGCAATGTATTCAATGTGTTTAATTCATGGTGGTCGTTAAATTCCGAAACAAATGAAAAAAAAGGAAGCATTTAACTGTTCACCTTATGAGACATCAAAAGGAATATAATTTTCATATTTATATAATTTTCAGTGATTGATTTAGAACTATAGATAAAGTGCTGATAACGGAGCATAAAAAGAATATTTAAAAAGTTAATTGTCCCACTTTTCATACTCTACAGAAAAGAAATTAGTTCCGTGCATTAAAGATTTGAACCAAAATCCTTGCTTAATCGTATTTACTCTTGATCAACAATAAATACTCAAGCGGCAACACATAGCAACTGCCGTTTTGTTGAAAGTGCTTATATTGCATAATACAAAACCGTTTATTTACTGGTGTAAATAGTATACACAAGCTTTAGCTTGTCGCTTCACGCATAGCTATTTGCTGTGTGGCGACGCTGCCCCAATGTGTGAGGCGTGCGACTGTTTACTCACCATCTCTCATGTTTTATGTAGTTGTGTTCGGTTTTGTAATAATCGGTTTCACTATTTTCAGTCTCATCTGCTGGACGAGGACGCAGCTACGCTTCAAAAACTTTTGGGCGACCACTGCGACACTTTCGCAGTATTTTCCTTTTTAAAACAGATTAACTTTTTAAAACTTATTTAAAAAAAAAAAAAAGTTATATAATAAATATAATAGTAAACTAATAAAGTTATATATAAACCTAATTAACTAACTAGTCTTCACATCTTTCATCATCCTCTTTTCTAACTTTTACTAAGCCCGTCTGCTCTTAATCATTCTCCACGCTTTTAAAAATCTTTAGCTGGTAGTTCTGTGTCTGGCGCTCTTTGGCCAAACCTGGCCCTTGCGCCACTAAAATCAACTAACTAACTAACTAATTAGCTCCCAACTTGTTATTCAAATAGTATACACAAGCTTTAGCTCCCAAATTGTTATGCAAATAGTGTACACAAGCTTTAGCTCCCAACTTGGAGACTTTTTCTATACAGAGGTTAGACACAAATGAAATAAATCTTTTTTATGTCTAACCTCTGCCTTGAAAAAGCTTCGCAGTAGAAAGCGACAGTTTGGTTATTTATATGTTACATTACACCAATAAATAAACGGATGTGTACTACCCTATAGGGGATGTTTACTTCCAAAGTATGGTGCATTCTCAATCAATGTTTGTATTTTTGTTTTAAACTCCCTTTAACCGGCTAGAACGAATGAACTAGGTGTTAGCAAAATGGGTTGAAATCAGGTGGAACAAAAGTATTCTCTGTCTAAGAAATGAGTTGAACGCGGCTGGACCCTGCGCATCGGAAAGCGTTGTTATTCAAAATGGTAATTTACGGGAATTACACGATCGAGTAACATTATTGTGACCAACTGCTAATAGCGTAACTGCCGTGAGCAGCGCGCACAGCAGCTAGACGGGCTGGGAGTGTCTCAAAAAGGTGCTGGAAGGTGTTCACAGGTATGTGCAGCCATGCTGACTGCAGCACATCTGACAGCTGCTGGAGAGTACGTGGTGGAGGATCCATAGAGCAAACAACACAATCGCGGTGGTCTCACAGATGATCAATTGGGTTTAAGTCTGGGGAAATAGGGCGCCTCAGAAGTACTTTGAAGTCTTCATTGTGCTCTTCCAACCACTCTCGGACATTTCTAGCTATGTGACACGTCTCATTGCTTGCTGGAAGATCCCATCTGCCCGGGGAAAAGACAATCATCATGTATGGGTGTACGTGGTCTGCAAGAATGGGTTCATAACGAATTCGATCCATAGTGCCCTCCAAAGGTATGAGTGGACCCAGAGAATGCCACGGAAACATTTCCCAGATCATAACGCTGTCCCTTCCAGCTTGTGTTCTGCCAGCAATGGCTGAAGAGTGTTTGTTCTCTGATGTTTCTTGCCTTATACGCCAACGTCCATCCTTTCGATGAAGCAGAAAACCTAACTCATCAGAGAAGGCAAACCTTTGCCAGTCAGCGGAGATCCAATTCGATACTGCCGTGAAAATATAAGCCTTTTCTGCCGGTGCACCTTCGTTAGCATAGGTGCAGTGACCATACGTTTGTATCGGAACCACATACGCAGCAGGTTTCGCTGAACTGTAATTTCAGACACACTTACGGTAGCTCACTGTTTCATTCGGCTAGTGAGTTGCTCCACTATAGCGTGTCGATCGGCCCTCACGCACCTTCGCAGCCGACGTTCACCTATCACATCAATGGCACGTGGTGCTCCGGAGTTTCCACATCGCTTATCCGCAATGGTGCCATTTCTCCAATCACGATGCACTTTAACCAGAGCAGCACGCGAACAGTTCACAAACTGCGCTGCTTCAGTAATACTGCCACCCTTGGTCCTAAAGCCGATTATCATCCCTTTGTGCAAATCTGAAAAATCGTTCCTTTTATCCATGACAGAAACGAGTGATATGTTTTCAGCATGCCTACAGCACACCTTATATACCCTCCTAGCCAGCTCACGACAAGTTCCTTCTTTCATTGGCTACGCGCTATTGACGTTAAAAGTAGAAGGTGGTCAAAATAATGTGACTCAACTGTGTATTGATACCAACCTTTTCTGATTGATTACCCAGTAAAAGAGTTATAACAGTGTCAACGAACTTAGGAAAGAAAAGATGTTTTAATTCCGTGTTTCAACCCAGCGGCATGATGTCTGTGTCAGGGAGACTATCCATTACGCATCATGTCTTGGGTCACGGAGCAGGGAATACAGTACGATAAGCAAGCTATTATTGCGAGTGAGAGGATTATGATAGGTAATGCTGAGATGAAAAGTAAATGTGTCATGTCTTTCGTCAAACCCGTGAACATTTTTGTTACAGGATCACAGATAATTTTGGGAACCATTTGGTTCAGGTATTTAGGCTACCTAAAGAGTTAAATTAAAACATTTTCGTGGCTCAGGTTCATTATCCAAGTCAACTAGACATGTTTAAAGTGGGATGCCACGCAAAAATTGCATTCCATGCCATTCCAGATAAATTTGTTCTTCAGCACTGATAACAAGAATGATGACATTTGCAGCGAGACTACTTATCGTTACTCACTGTTCGACAATGAAAGCATTACATCATCGGATGCAGTGCCAAGTGATTAAACCTGCCCCGGAGGTCAAGTGGTCCGAGGCGTAGGTCTCCGTTAGTCTACCCATTTGGGTTTCAGCTCGTTTCCCGAATGAGGCATCAGTGGCGCGATTGTTGTATGGCGATGTTTTTCTCCTTTTTCTCGAAACAGTGGTCCTAAATTAGGGTCGGACGACTGCTCATACTCTTTAGAGTTGCTAACGGAGGCAGTTAAATGTCCTTAAGAAAGATGGAACGCAGTTCCTTTTTGAGCCAGAAGCAAAAGGCAAACATTTTACATCATGCGACAAAGTTTCACTGCTGAATAATAAAAACATAACAGCAATTCCCTGAAAAAGTAATTTGTTCTGTTTTTTTGGGATAACATCGGAACACCTCTATCGGATTTTTGAAGAATAACAACCAAGTGGAATTTACGACTGGTACATTGAAACTACGAATTGATTATAAAATCATACGGATTTCATTTCCTTTCATTTCACAGCAGCAGAAAAAAAGATCATGAGATTGAATCACAAAATACGGTCGCAATCTTCACATACTAACAAAGATATTGGTGTGTCCTTTTTGATATACCTTGTCTTTTTAGAGCCAAAGGCAGCAAATATATTGACACCAGGCTTAGTAATAAAATTAATTAGAAATAAAGATTTATGAATTATTCTTCGGAATTTTTCATAGTTTCCGTAAACCCCAAATTTCAAAAAATTAGTCAAATTCTATCCTTCCATTTACTCTTTATTTCACAGTTTGTGATGTGCCGCAGAAGTGACGCAATTGGCAAAACGACAATTAGCAGTGATAAGCTCTTGCCGGAGTAGATTATTTGGGAAAGCATTGAGATCCGGAGAAGAAAGATGTGGGTTGGAGTTCCTCCACTGGCAAAAATTCGGATTTCTCATTGGCACTTGAACTTAAAAATTAATCTAATGGCCATTAGGGTTTGCGAAAAATTTGTGATGTTCCTTCCATAAGCATGATTTGCTTCGGACACGAGACCTGTGACTTCGTGCCCCCCCTCCCCTTTTCTCAAGGGGGGATATATGTGACATATTAAGGTGGTGACGCAATATAAAGAGGCAAGTAGCAGTGATAAGCACTTTCTGGGGTAGCTTAACCGGGAAGGCATTCGACTTCGGAGCTGAAGGATGTGTATTCCGGTTCCGCCACCTGCAAAAGTTTGGGTATCACAAGTCCTAATCTTTAAAGTCTATTTTGCTCCATGCCAATACCTACTTTATTCGATCAGGACCTATTCGATCTTCTTTTTTAGCTTCCATTCAGGAATAAATTTTTGGCAATCTTCCCCCGACATTCCATTTCACCGCAGTTGCTTCTTCTCTGTAATCTCGAACTTTGTCGCATGGACAGAATTATGACAACCTAGCTAACACTTCGTAGGCCCTCCTTTTGTCCTCAGTTTAGCAGCTATTCGACGTGCCATCAATTCAACATACACTGAGTGATTACTGATTTATGACTACCTACGTAATACTTCGTAGGTCCTCTTTTCGCCCTCAGTACAGCAGCTGTCCGACGTGGCATCGACATAACATGCACGGAGGGATCACTGAATTATGACAACCTACCTAATACTTCGTAGGTCCTCCTTTCGCCCTCAGTACAGCAGCTATCCAAAGTGGCATCTATTCAATACAATGCCAGTTGAGAGATATGGCCAACCGAGCTGTGTGTAATGCGGCCTTCAATGCAAGTATGGAGATGGTTGGTGTATCTAGACGCCTGATATGTCTCCCATAGTGTTCCACTAATTCTCAATGGATTGATATTGGGAAGTTCGGAGGTCAATCGATATGCTGGAAATCTGAACTGTGTTCCTCAAACCATTCTTGCACGACATTTGACTTGTAGATCAGTGCTTGGTCATCTTGGAAGACACCATCCCTATTCGGGAAAAGTTCGACATTGCTGGGTGTACAGTGTTAGCAAGCAATTCACAATAGCAAGTATCAGTCACACGTTTTACCACATGCACCAGGTGTCCACGTTCCTGCCTAGTAAACATGCCATACAACCACCTCCATCTATTTGCACTGCGAGGACTATGCAAGATGGGTCAAGTGCCTCATGTTGTTTGAGCCAAATACGTTCGCGACCATCCACGGAATGGAGTAAAAATGCAACTCGTCAGACCAGTACATCTTTTTTCCTGTCATCCAATGTCCAACTTGCATGATCTTTGCACCAGACGAGTCTTTTGCGCCCATGAACCCTGGTTAGGAGAGGATGTCGTCGGAGTCTCGGCTGTTATTGCACATATGCGCAGGCGTGCGACGCATCGTCATGACAGATACTGTCCCGGGTTGACGTTGTTGTATTAGGTCGTGAGCTGTCGAACAGTGCTGTTTCTGTTTGCCAGTACTAGTCGTCGGACCCGACACTTACCTCCCACATCAACCTTTTGCTGTGCCCGTGCAGTTTTGTTTCCGGGTCGTTTTTGACCATTTTTACGCCAGTCCTGATACATTCAACGACGGTGGCTCGCGAACGAACAACCCACCAGTTCAGCCGTTTGGAAAACCCGAGGAACCCGCTCTCAAAGCTCCCACAATCTGTCTTTTCTTAAAGTTCGATAAATCGTTCTGTTCACTCATCACGCTCCGAATTTCACTACCTACTGCTCCACTCACACCTTGTACATATGCTACGTCATTCGACTAATCGTCCCTTCTTAGAAATTACGTGGTCAACGGGCCGCATCCACCTTTGATAGGAGTGGAATTAGTTCAGTGATAACTCGGTGTACAGTAACATTTGATGAGAGCGTATGCGCACACTGAGAGTTTACTCAGTTACGATCACCTACCTAATACTTCGTGTGCGCTACTGTTTCGTGAAAAACGGCCGCTTCTCGGTGGGCATCGACTACCCAGACGTGTTGTACGGTTGGGTGGGGATCTGTTATGCAACCAAGCTGTTTTTACTGCCATCCATAGCTCTGGTATAGTTAAGGTTCGAAAACTTACCATCTTAATCATCGGATCTGTTTTCTACGAACTGTAACTTCTTGAAGCACTTGGATACCTTCCTACATGGTAAATCACTTTTCAATCAAACATTACTTGACACCACATTCCGTCAGTTACTCGCATCCCGAAGCTAACCATTTTTTCACGACGGCATAGCGGAGCCTGTATCTCATTGTCAAAGTGTGTTGCTGCTGGCGGTGATTATTTTGATTATTAAACACTGAAGAGCAATTGAATTAGAGATACCTGTCTGGTAACGTGTAGTACCACTTTTAGCCCTGATGACGGCGGCGATTCGTCTCGGCATGGACTCGACAAGACACCGGAAACGTTGGGAATCCACACGGATCCACGACCCCTGAACAAGCTCCCACAGTTCACGAAGATTTGATGGAGGGGGGTCAGAGCCTCGAACATCTCTCTCGATGGTATCCCAGATGTACTCGATGGGATTGAGTTCAGGTGACTTAGCTGGCCAAGGATGCGCGGTCACGTCGGTGGAATATTTATTCATCCAACCATTGGGATACAATTCGGGAGCGATGGCACGGTGCATTTGTCTTGTTGCAGGATGAGGTTCCCAATGGGGTGTTGAAGACGCACAAACGGGAGCAAATGGTCGTGCAGGTTATCCCGGTAACGTTGACCTGTGAGGGACGATGTCACACGTTCCAGGGGTCCCATTTCAGCCCACGTAAACAGTCCCCAGACGAGAATGCCCCACCAGCTTGAAGAGTACCCTGCTGGTAAGAAGGATCCACCACTTCATGTGGTTTGCACAGTACTCGTATCCTGCCATCCGCAGGTACCAACGTGAATCTGGACTCATCAGTCTGAGCAACATTTTCCCACATGCCTTGGGTCCAGTGGCGATGTTCCCGCGCCCATGCTAATCTTTGCACCCAGTGATGTGCGGTCAGCAGCGGTACCCTCGTGGGATGATGGCTTCTGTACCCCATAGCGAGGAGATGGTTCTGGATGGTGTGGCTGCTTACACGTTTTTGTGCACCAGCGTTAAATTGCCGAGTGATTTCTTGCATTGTGGCCCGTCTAACCGCTGTTACAATGCGAGCTAGCCGACGATGACCCCGCTCATCCACATGCTGTTGTTCACGGCAGTTGGCCCTTGCAGGGATGGTTTTACCGGATTCGATGTACTCACGGTGCACCCGCGACACAGTGGCTCGTGAAAATCTCAGTGCCTGCACGACTTCCGAGATGGAGTGACCAATTCGTCGGGCCTCGACAGTTTGGCCACGATCAAATGCGCTTAGATCCTTCGTCTTACCCATACTGTGTCCGACCCTTACTGATTCGATTCACGTCGCATCACTCCTTATATTGTCAGATCGCTGCATACGTCATGTCGTTTCCGTTTGCAGGGCCGCTCACACGCTATATTTGCATAACGCCAGCTATCTCTAATTTAATTGCTCTTCAGTGTAGTTCATTTTGCATTGCATTTTGAGTGTTTGAAGTTTCCATCGATATTCCGACATTGCATTTGCAACAACTTAATACAACTCTTTGGGGATCTTCTTTACGCTTTCCAACCGTAGGTTGAAGAAGCGTATATGCTCCAGCTTTGTCCGTCTGTTTGTCTGTGTCCGTCCGCACGATGACTTGCGTAAAAATTGTTCGATGTCGATGAAAATCTAGTATGTGTGGGAACAAACTCTGTTGAAAATGGGCGAAATGAGGTCAAAGGTCACGACATAGGAGCGGGATCCATTGCATTTCCCATATGGGCCATAACTTACGTAAAAATGCTTCTATTGCGACAAAACTCTATGATGTTGTTTCCGGAGGTATACGGAACAGGTTCTGTTGAATATCATAGAAATGGGGTCAATGGTCAGGGCTCAGGAGCGATATTTATTCCACGGCTATTATCCTAATAACTTGAGTAATAATTTGAGTAATGATTTCTAGTATGTTGGAAAGCGTATCATAATCAATGCATTGCATGATTTTACTAACTCGTCAAAGAATAATTCGACATTATAGATCTTGGAATTTTTCCATGTTATATAATAAAGGACAGTACCACCTCTACCACACTTTTCAGTAAAAAAAAACTCCGCTGGAAATAACATTGACTTCGTAGTACAACATATGAAAACTCCGAAGATTTACAACCAGCATATTTTAGCTAAAAACAACGTTTGTGTTTCTCACATTAGCGCAATATACATGGTCGTGTCAGAATAATATGCCATACGTGCACGTGACAAGGTCGACCACACGGCTTTATAAGTATCCGGCGAACAGATGAGCCATAGGGCGTTACGTGAGCACAATGGGCAGAGGTAGTGATTGGACAAACGTTCAAAATGGAATGATCATCGGCTACATCGCCAAGGGTTTAAGCATCTCAGAAACAGCAGACTTCCTGGGTTCTTCGCGAGGTGCTGTAGTAAGGGTGTACCAAGAATGGACTGCTGAAATACCGAGTACCTCCTGACGTTATAAGTGTGGAGCCCCAAAGATCATCGGCCCCAGAGGAGAGCATCGCCTCCGTCGATTGGTAAAGGACAATCAACACGCAACAGTGCAGCAATTTACCACGCAAATGAACGCTGGAGCTCTCAGGTACGTGTCCCCGATAAAAGTAGGGCGAACTCAGTTACGCATGGGCCTCCGGGTTCGACCCTGTGTCAAGGCGCCCGTGTTAACTTAGGTCCACTGGCAACGACGCCTGCATTTCGCATGAGACTACCGTCATTGTACAGTGGAAAAGTGGGAAAATGTTGCCTTCTCCGAAGAATCGAGGTTTCTACTCCACCGAAGTGACGGGCAGTGGTGAATACGGCGCGAAACACACGAGAAGAATCAACCGGACACGCTTGTAGGTCAAGTAGAGGTCGAAGTTGGCAGTGTGAATGTCTGAGGGATGTTTTTCTGGTATGACCTGGGATCGCTGGTACAATTGGATCCCTGAACGCCGATGGCTACCTGTCCATCCTCTCTGACCACATGCATCCCTTCATGTTGGATATTTACCCTGGTGGTGATGGTGTCAACCATCAGGACAATGTGCCCTGCCATGTCGCTAAGGGTTCCAGGAACAGGATAGCGATGTCTCCGTTCTCCCTTGGCAGGCAAAATAGCCGGAACTCAGTCCCATAGAACACTTGTGGGACTATTTAGATCTACAGGTTATACGTGCGGACACACAACCACGTCCATTCCGGGACCTCCTTGCTTTTCTGCAGTCCAAATGGCCAGGTACGTCCCGGGCAACCTTCCAGGGCCTCATTCCTTTCATACCACGCTTTCTCGCCGCTGTTATCCGGGCCAAGGGTGGTTATTACCGTTATTAGGTAAGTAGTCATATTTTTTCTGATACGACTGTGTATATTTCAGTGGTTAAAATCCACTATCGGTAAATTAACATTTTTCTAGAGACCGTGTGGTTTTGGTGTTAGCTTGTCTCTCTGAGAGCTCGGCTTTGGTGCCAGTTGATGCATAGAACTTGTCGCTGTTCTGTTTTTTTTATAGTTTCCTTCCCTTTCCTGTTGTTGGTAGCTACAGATTAGATATGTTCGACTATTTTAACTTTCGTTATATTTGGTTTGCTAAGCTTGGTTAAGGTGTTCAGGCAATTTTTGCATAACGTGCATAGCTACTCGGAAAAGTTATTCCACTAACCTTCTGTTTCAATATGACTGGTTGACTTAGTATATTATCCATGATTTTGAAAAGCAGCGTGAATCTCCATTCAAAAATCAGTTCGATAGAAAGCAGAAAAATCATTCGGTAGGAAGTGAGTATGAACCACATAAAGGAAGTCAGTTACAAAAACTATACAAATAAAATAACCTTTTGTTCTAGCTCCCTTATAAATAAACTGATTGGTTGGCTTAGCGCTAAATCCATTATCTTGAAAAACAATCCATGAATATTCATTCAAAAAGCAATTAAATCGGAAGCAGAAAAATCATTGGGTGGAAAATGAGTTTGAACAACATAAAGAAAGTCCATTACAGAAACTATACAAATAAAATACTTGACATTAATCTTTTGTTTTAGTTCCTTATAAATAATCCGATTGGTTGGCTTCGCACTTCATCCATGAATATGAAAAGCAGCAGCATGCTTCTTCATTCAAGAAGCAATTAAATCGGAAACAGAAAAATCAGTTCGGTAGGAAATGAGTTTGAACAACATAGAGAAAGACGATAGCGGAAAATACAAAAATAAAGTACCTGGTATTAACCTTTTGTTTTAGCTCCCTATACACAATCCGATTGGTTGGCATAGGGATTAATCCATGATTATGAAAAGCAGAATGCATCTTCATTCAAGAAGCAATTAGATTGGAAGCAGAAAAGGAGTCTGAACAACATAAAGTCAATTAAAGAACTATACAAACGAAATACTTGGGAAGGAATTCTAAGGACTACAGTAAGGATTTAGCTTTTTGCAGTAAAATTCGAATCACCGTACGTTTAGAGAAGCTCATTAAAAAGCTCTGTTTAAAGCATTATTTCCAAAAAATGTTTTTTCTGCCTTTAAGTTGATGCTCCTGATTTATTTCATTATAGAAGAAAACAAGTGAAGTAATTATCCCCTTATTGCCGTACGGCAATTAAACAGACATTTTTCCATGGTTTCGCTCGTCGACGGATGGATGTTTTAAGGCTAACAGCAGAAAACAAACTGAATACAAAAATGTTGAAATTTAAATATGAGTATGACTTTACTCAACAAATAAGGATTAATTAAATACAGAGTGTGTTATGCATTTGAAGTCACGAGGTGTGTTAGTTAGGCACAAGGCAAATTGATAAAAAAGAAAAAGAAAACATTATTAAGGCATTCACGAGGTGTGTTACTTAGGCAGGAGACGTTGTCGTGGCAAGCGTCGCATCCACTGATGATTTCCAGAGTTTCTCGAAAGGCTGTTGCTTTTGAGTGGAAGTACGGAAGTGATTTTTAATTATCGTCCCTCATAGGAACTGCGGACTTAAAACTAATTTCTCTGAAAAGAGCTGCGGTGGTTTTACCTTCCTCAGCGTCTCTTTTGTGTTCGCTGATTCTGGGTTCGAACAAGCGTCTAGTCATTCCAATGTAACAACCTTTACTACCATCAGGGTATAATAGAGGTATGGCATAAACTCCAGTTTCATTCGTGATTAGAGGTTTGTCTGACATCTTGTAAGCACGCCGTATAAGTATGTGTGCAAGAGAACTTATGCCTACATCGAGGCTTACCTTTCTTGGGGAGTTCTTGAGAATGTAAGTAACGCAGAAAGTGACGAACCGATCGGTGCGCCTTTGGTCTGTTTATAAAGTTGCACTAATTTTCAGTTCATCGACTTCATTTTTGCCATATGGACTTGAAAAAGATTTTATCAACCAGCAGCTTTTTCAAGAGTAGGAAAATGTTTCTAAAAAATCCCAAAAGAGTAAGAATCAATCGAATGTGAGTTATCTTTCAAGAGTAGCAAAATTTTTCTAAAAATCCCAAAAGAGTAAGAATCAATCGAATGTGAGTTATGAGACTTCACACGAGATATCTCATTTATTATTTAATGCTCAACAAGAGATTTCGGAATCAGGTTATCTTCTAAACAAATGTTTGCCATTTTGCTTGAAGAACGAGATATTGGTATTCTAAATTCCAATCTAGAGCAGTTGTGGAGTTAATAGGTAACTTGAAATACCGAACTGCCTTATGAAGACTAAAACGCGGTCGTTTGAGACCAATGGATATTGGGAGTGGTAACAAGATCTATTCACTTCATCACAATTGCAATACAACTTTTTCCTCATCTAGTCTCCTTCTTTCTTATATCGGCTTAACCAGAGGAACTGTCTTTCAAAAACCACATTAGATTCTCGATTGACCCAAGACGTATGATCTTATGGACCTGTTCCAGATTGAATAGTTCAAGCGCAATTAGTAACAGGAACAATAGAGAGGAATGTTGCCGGCTTTGAGGAACCGAATTTCAAAGGAGATGACAGCGACATTTTGAAATATTATTTTATGCACACTATAATCCGGATTCAACGAGCCTGTATTTATCAAGATATGGAATTTAAGAAGAAAAACAGGAGCCTTTGTTCGGTATAATGTTTATTCAAAATTAATTTGATCGTTTCAAACGAACAAAATTTAACGAAGTCCCTGGATTTAAAGAGGGAGATAAACTCTAAGATTATCACTTTTAACAAGCAAAGTAACAAAATTTAACGACGCTCGATGGCCGAGAAAATCTTCTGCGTTCTGTCCTGGAATAAAGAAATAGGAATGATGGCATGCAGGTCGAAATTGCTGAAACGCATGGGAATCGTTGAATGTTGTCAGAAAAGTAAGTGCTTCGAATTATCAACAAACGAGTTATTCGAGGGACTGTCTCCAGTACAAGCTCCAAGGGGCGTCGGGCGTCAGCAGAGTTGAAAGCAGGCCATCTACTCCGAGGTAAAATGAGTATGAATTGGGCTCACGCAGATGTAAGTGCATTTCAATTGTAGAGAGGGGTATGGGAATAATAGAATAGGGCGTCGCCGAAAGGGAGCAAGAATAACAATTCTTAGAATCGTTACCATTCCTCTTTCACCTCCAAGTGAGCGTTGCATTGGGGGGGGATCGGTGTTGCATTTTCTTCATGTATGTTGTGCAGTTAACCCTTTAACGATCATGACCCAAAAATCTTTTATCACTCCAAACACCATAATGCCCGAAACTGTCTGTTTGTTCACTTCTTTGTTCAATAGCAATAGTGACTGAAGGTGACTCCTGCTGATCCCTCATAGGTCGAGGAAAATTGAAGAACAGGCAAATGTAGGAAATCTGACTCACTCTAGGCAAGCGTTTCGGGCTACTATGGCCGTTTGTATGCACGGGCGTTTTGGGAGTTATGGTCGTTAAAGTTAAACCGTGTTAGTCTCATGTGGCAGTCAAATTTAATGTACTTGAATTAATTAATTGACTTTAGTGTTAATGTGGTTAATCAGTTAAATATTTCAAGTTTATCCAATTGTTATGAAAATAAAATATAAACCTATGCACGTTTTTACATGGTGGAATTATTTACCCAAAAACGGAATTATCGAGCGTCCGGATTTAACGAGTATTTCTCTCCGTCCAGAGCTCCTCGTTATAAGCCGGTTCAACTGTGTTTCCAAAGACTGAATTAAAACATTATTCCTTAGGACGAAGTCGCGGAAAAGTGGCCGAAGCACAATTTTCTGTCGGACATCCCTCATGACGTTATGGGTAATTTTCGTAGAATATTTTAAATATGACACTGTGAACTAAATTATGTTCAGCATTCCTTGACAAAACGTTTTAGTAACACAAATGTCGCGTGGACGTTAAAACGGTTGTCAATAAAAGTCTGATACTAATGTGCGACTCACACTACAATATCTCTGCCATTGATGAACCAGTTCCTGACATATCTCCAGATTAATAATCCGAATAGTACTTCCCTATGGGCTTAAGGAAGATATTTTGTATTAAAAGGATTCGGTGTTCACATGAAAAGCGAATTCTTCACCTGCAACATTTCGGTGAAGAAATGCATTTTCTTTTCCTGTTTATATTAAAAATTGACAAACACTTGTGCTTAACTTTCTATCCGATTCTTAATGTAGTACAGGAATGCCTTACAAGCAACCTATCCGATGTGCGAAAGGCGCACTTCAATGTCTTGGGATGAAGAACAAGAATACCTTACAAGCAAATCTGATGTGTTAAAGGTGCACTTTCATGCCTTGATAAAAACAAGAATACTTGATAGGTTGCTGTAAAGTATTCTTTTTCATCTTAATGAAGAACAGGAATGCCTTACAAGCAACTACCCGATGTGCTAAAGGTGCACTGTAATACCTTGATGAAGAACAAGAAAACTGATAGGTTGCTGGAAGGTATTCTTGTTCTTCTTAATGAAGAACAAAAATACCTTACGACGAGCACCCAATCTGATGTTCTAAAGGTGCACTTTAATGCCGTGAGACGTTCAGACGATTTTCAGATGGTTAAACGGATGCCTGGTTTCCATTATAAATTCAGGAGTTAAACATTACAACCGGAATTTAATTTAGGCAACAAAAATCACTATCAATAAGTATTTGTCTCTTTTCCCCCTCCACTTTCCTTCTAAAACTCGCAAAATAGAGACTGAAATGCAAAGAACTCATCAAATCTGTTATCACATACACTCCTGGTAAAGATCATTGTGACCACTCCTTTCTCTGCGAGTAGATACGTACCATAAGCACGTAGGCGGCACGGAGTCTCAGTTCGTCAGCGCAAAATATGTGCAATAGGAAAAGGGAAAGACTAGTCGGAGTTCAAATGGAAAATGGTTATCAGCGAGATGAAGGCGAGAGACAGCATCTCAGCAACTGTAGACATTGTGGTTGTTCGAAAGTCTTCTTTGTCAACATGTAGCGAGAATGGTCCGAACAGGGACACACACACATCCACTCAACATGCCCGAAAGATAAGACCACAGCTGATTGACAGTTGAGGTGAAGACTGGTTGGAACGTCCAGTTCGGCACAACATAATACAACTCACAATTTCTCCGTTAACGGGTAATTACAACCAGGGCGCACAGAGAAACGTTTCTTGGCACACAATTCACAGGACGTTCTTGAGAATGGGCTTAGTCGGCGGTTAGTCTATGTCCCCGTGTTAAGCCCCGCTCAGGGACAGTTCCACCTGCAGGAAACATTGGAGTACCTCAACTGGACACTGGACCACTGCAAAAGAGTTCTGTGGTTCGATGAGTCCAGGTTCCTTCTCCAATATACAGATGGAGGGTTCAGTATTCTACGAAGCGCAAGTAAACAACTGCTACTAGATTGCACGGCCGAAGTGAAACAGGCTGGTTGCAGAGGCATATCATGGTATGGGAATCATTCTCATGAACATTACTGTGTCCACTCTTTCCCGTTTTACACACTCATACCGCCAAATACCACGTAGGTATTCTTTCCACCCACATAGTTGTGGCCGCATATCCAGATGGCACTTAAGTCTTTTAGCAAGAGAACGCGCGCCACCCCACAAGGCCCGCATTTTGTAGAATGGTTCAAGATATGTGTTCAAACATTTTGTGTGCTCTTCAGGCTGCCAAATAACATTAAATACTATCCAACGTTTGTGGGATGCAGTGTAGCGCAGAATTAATCGGTCAACGTCAGTAGCTGTATCTCTCTGTTGCCGAACTCCGGCATATCATTCTGTCCAGCTGGTACAGAATACGTGAGGACACCATTCGTAGTCCAGTGTACTCTAAACCGTGGTCTGATATAGTCTAATACGCGGTCTAGTGCAGCCTAATCCGTGATCTGATATGGTGTAATTCGCGGTCTACTGCAGTCCAATCCGCGGTCTGATATAGTCTAATTCCAGGTATAGTGCAGTTCAATCCTCGATCTGGTATAATCTCATTCGCGGTCTAGCGCAGTCCAATCCGCTGTCTGATGTAGTCTAATTCGCGGTCTAGTGCAGTTCAGTCCGAGGTCTGGTGTAGTCTAATTCGTGGTCTAGTGAAGCCCAATCCGCGATCTGATATAGTCTAATTCTCGGTCTAGTGCAGTTCAATCGTCGATCTGGTATAGTCTCATCCGCAGTCTAGTGCAGTGCAATCCGCTGTCTGGTATAGTTTAATTCGCTGTCTAGTGCAGTCCAATCCGCGGTCAAGCAGTTATTATAATGGCTAAGGGTGGACTGGTAAGTGTAAAGTTATGAGTCATGAGCATATTTTTGTAGAAATATTTCTTAAATGTTCAAAATTACTTTTAATCTAGTTTTAAAGAATGGAATTGACTCTCTATTACTCTAGCATTTTGAACTACGTCGGACCTACCATTAAAAACATTAGCATAAATATTTTGAGCAAATCCACAAAAGATGAAGACAGATGTCATTCGGTAGAAAACATAAATCTACTGACAGCTCAGTAAATCAAATATGCAGGGCTTGGCAGGAGGAAAAAACATAAAACTTATTATATTGAGCATTTGGGAGTTTAATGGGAAGACCACGCCTTTGAGATGTAACGTAAAGGTCCGAGCTGCGGCAGTCGCCTGCAGAAAGCGAGATGTCTGTCTCCGCTTAATAGATGCTGAATTGATTTCTTGAAAGCGAGTCTTGAGAAGATAGCGTCACATTCTGGGCAGGGCTGAGACACATTGAGTAAACATAATATCCCGGATATTCCCGACGGAGGCGAAGTCTTTGCGTGATGATTCCCGTTACTTTCGATCGAACATGTCTGGAGCCTCATGGCCACAAGATAAGGTCACGTGTGTGGACGGCGGTCCAGACGGAATTTAATTTCAATTAACTTTTACATGCGCTTATAAATATACGCGTCATTCTGAGGGGAAGAAAACCTGCACGTAGTATTTTGGCTGCATGTGCCATTTACTATGGAAACACAACACGCAAATTCTAGTATGTCAATATTTAATACTACGTGTGGTCTCGCCAAACTCAAAGACTATTACACCCGTTTCAGTGCTAGAATCTCACTTCTGTACAAGCCTTTAAAACAAACGCATGTTGAAATGTGATAAGTTTTGAAGGTTGACAAATTTTTGTGGCGTTTCTTCTTTTGCTGTGGAAATTCAAAATTTTTATTCTACTTTTTAACAGCAGTTAGACACAAAAATTCTTGACTAAGTGCTTGTGGTATGTGACGTACCACCGACGGGATGCATGAGTCAAAAACGACAAGTTCCAACCATCAGCCTTTCCGGCGTAGTTCATTTGAGAGAATATCCCGCCCATCTGAGTAAGAAGACGCAAATTCAAATGCCACCATTGACAGAAAAAAGCTCGTTCGCTATGTTGGCGTCCTAACGTAAAAACGAATCTCCTGGCCATTAGGTTCGAATAAAATGTATGATTCTTCTACACATCGTCTGGAATTTATAAAAATTCTTTTTCTACGGTGAGCTCCTTCCTTGAAGCATGGTTTTTCGGCAGACCCGGAACCTTCGATTTCGGCCCCTCGCCTTTCTCAAGGGGGAGATATATGTGTCATATCATCAGGTGGAGAGTGACTCAAAAACGGCAAGTCGAAGCGAAAAAGCTTGCCGGAATAGTTCAGTCGGGAGAATATCCCGCTCCGTAGTCGCGGGTTCGAAACTCACCACCGGCAAAAAAAAGGCTTTTGTTCACATCCATTACAAATCTGGAAATTCCGGATCGTAACGACTAAAGATAAGTGTCAAATACATGGGAAGAACTTGAATTTTATGGTGCTGTAGGGGTCTAACCGGCCGGCGAGTCGTGCTGTCAGTTCGTACATGAAGCCAAGCAAGGCGGTCGATAAAGTTCATTTGCGCCACTGTTTGTTGTTCATGTTTAATTTAGGAAAAATGTGAGTGCAGCATAGGATTCTATATGTCAGGCGTATGGCGAAACGGTTATGGGTGAGCGGGCTTGTCAAGCATAGTTTTCCAGATTTAAGAAAGGTGATCTAAGCTTCGAAGACAAACCACGTGCAGGTAGACCGCAGGAATTCGCAGACGAGAAGCTGGAATCACTGTTGAAAGAGAATGCCACACAATAGACCATGCAGCTAGCGAAACGTTTGAAAGTGGTTCAATCGACGGTGGTACGGCGTCTACATGCCTTGGGGAAGAAGATTGGTAAGTGGGTTTCGCATACCTTAACAGAGCGTAATATCGGTCAATGATTGGGCATCTACATGTCGTTGCTGAAGAGGTTTTTCAAGGGAAGAATTTCTTGTGGAAGGTTGTCATAGGGGATGAAAAATGGGTCTAATGCGACAACCCCGTTCGCAAGCGATCCTGGGTGGTCCCAAGCCAGCCATCAGCATCCACTGCAAAACAGGATATCCACAGGAAAAAGGTACTGTTGTGTGTGTGGTAGGATATGCAAGGGGTGCTGTACTTCGAACTGTTGAAACCGTTCGAAACAATCAATGCACAACGATATAGCGATCAGTTGATGAACCTCAACGTCGCAATCGAGCAAAAACGCCCATGGACAGATAAAGGACACCGCCCATTCATCCTGTTACACAATAATGCAGACCACACGTCGGTGCCACCACGAAATCAACCCTTGAAGAGTTACACGGGGAGGGGAGGGGGTTACCGCACCCGGCTTACTCCCCGGACAGTGCACCCTCAGATTTTCATCTGTTTCGCTCTATGTGCCCTAGCCCAACAACGGTTCAGCTCAGTTCCCGAGGTGGAAAATTTCGTCACTGCGTTCTTTAGCTTAAAACCCGAGTCCTTCTATCACAGGGTCATTAATTTGTTGCCAGAAAAATGGCAAAAGGTCCTTGATACTAACTGCCAACATTTCGTTGAATAAATGTGTACTGGTTTCCTGATTGTTTCTGTCTCCTTTCTCCTTAAAACGGTGGAAACTTTTGCATAACCCCAATAAACATGAAAAAGAAATTAAAGAAGTAGAACAAGGAGAGTTCAAATATTTTACTTAACTAAAATCTCGGCCTTAGAACGGCTAGTCACGGTACAGACTTCTACTGTGATGGTAGTTTTTGGGATTAGCGTATGCTGGGAGAAAAGTACTTTCTGAATCACTGCAGGTGCCCGTCGTTGAGTGCCAACGTTATCCTCCCCAAGGTGTTCCAAAGTTGTAATGCGGAAGAAACGGCGCCCACTTCGGACATTAACGGTACGTTAAGTGCCACATTTTTGCCGGCTTTTGCCGGATTCCATGTATTCCTGGTACGCACGTGTGACAGTCTTACGAGGAAATGACAGAAGTTCCGCAGTCATGGTGATCGAGCACTCATCTTCATCGCACCGACTATCTTCCCACTATCGAACTTCCTCATCTCGCCCTATTTCCTAATCATCAAGGTCACAGGTACGCTCTGCAGTAGGCACGCATCTTTCTTATTTGGAGCAGCAGGAGGCTGGCGGCATCACAGTGGCAGGGGGACATATTTTTGGATAAGTGCGAAGCGTTTAATAAATTGTGCTTTTACTATATACGAGGGTGAATCAATAATTATCCGCAATGCAGCTATAAAATTTATTTCAATAAAAGTAGGGAACTAACATTATTTTTCAACATAGCTCCTTGCTTTTCAGCGCACTTGTTCCATCATTGCACAAGTTACTTTATTCCACAAGACAAAAAAAGCTTTCGGCCGAGCAGCAAGACACTAATGCATCGCTTCTTTCAGTTCTTAGTCCGAAGTGAATCGACGGCACCTTAAGGTCTCTTTGAGTGGACCAAATAGGTGATGGAACCATGACTAATTTGCAGACAATTTGTCACTTTATCAGTAGTCACTCGTCTGTCTAAGAGAACCATGTCACGTGCGTGCACAGTGTTGTCGTCAGTTGTGGCCGTAGACTGGCATCTGGCTCCTTCTTCATGCGTCGCGACCATTTTTGAGCTTTTCAATCCATTCGTAGACACTCCGTTGCGACAAACCCCTGTTCTCGTACTGTGCTGAAATCCTTCGATGGATTTCGGCGCCTGATACACCTTCAAACCATAAAAAACGGAAGACTGAACGCTGCTCTTCTTTGCTGCAAATGGAAAGCGGAGCGGCCATGGTTAACGTTACAGCAGCTACAATGTAATTGAACCAGCAACTTTAAAACTGACCAGCAGTGATGAGACGGCAACTTCGCCTAGCGATGCGCGTAAGAACGACATTGCTGCCAACAGAAACACAAATACACAATTAATTGACGTATTTAAAACTGCGGCATTGTTCCTTTGTGTCTTTCTAATAAGGCAAGTACACTAGTGTGGGGATTAGCCCACAGCTGACATTTGCAGTTGGTCATTCAACCTGAGGATTTTGAAAAAACAGCCCCAGTGAATTGGGGTCTTTTTGCTAATGCCACACAGAACTAGCTGGTCCTCATCAAGATTTACAGAGGCCCGTGTTGCTGTTCTGTGTGGCATTGTTGCCCATGGAGGGCCCGAGGAGGCAAACCCAACTCTCACTAAAACCGCACGACACGCATTACTGGGTTATTCCGTGTGTAGATTGCTATATGCTGATGACACAGTCCTATTGGCAGAGAGCAAAAGTGAGTTGCAGAGTATGTTGTCCCTGATGTACAAAATTTGCATGAAATTCAAACTGAGTATAAACAAGAGAAAACCAAATTTATGGTTTTTGAGCCAAGAACTGTTTGCACTGAATGTAATCTAAATCTAAATGGCACAGTGATTGACCAGGTGAATGCGTTTCTGTATTTAGGAAGCATGTTTAACAGAGAGAAAGAATTAGATGGTGAAATTAGTCGGTGAGTGAATTCTTCATTGAACGTCATAGCTACATTAGGAGGTTTTCACAGGAATGATGGGCTCTCAAGAGAGTCCCGCATGGCTGTCTATGAAAGTGTTTTTCTTCCTACTCTGATGTATGGCAGTGAAACCTGGGTTCTACAGAAGGAACACTGGTGTCTTTTTTGTGCTGGAGAAATGCGTTACTTACTGGGGGTTTGTGGCAAAACACGTTCTGATCGTGTGAGGAGTGAAGATGTGTTACAGTTGGGTAACGTGAAACAAAATGTTGTTAGTAAGGTGGAGACTAATATTTTTCAGTGGTTTGGCCATGTTGAAAGAATGAGTGATGGCCATGTTGAAAGAATGGTTTACACAACTATGTAAACCATATGGCTTAAAATTTGGTTCAGGAACATGAAACTTATTTTCAGTAGTTCGTAAGGATCGTGAACAGAACTGAAAAATGGTACAGTGGGATATATTTATAATATCCTGCTGGTTAAGACAAGAAGCCTCTAATTATGTGGGTTCTACAAAACGTAATATTGAATTACGAATTAAAGAACATAAATACAATATTAAAACAGGCATATATTGTACATCCCTAGCCAAATCTGTTAAACAAGATGATCTAGATCCCGACTGGAGTAATGTAAGAATAATTAATACTCCTAGTAAACCTGGTGACCTTTCAATTGCAGAAAGTGTATATATAGAGGCCTCCGGTGAGCAATTTGTAATGAACATGCCCCTATGAATTACATAACGTTTGGAAATCTCTTATTAAAACAGTAAATTACAAATTGTAATGTAAACTTAAAATTGAATGTTCACCTCACCCTACACCATTTATTTCTATAATATATTTTCATGATTTCTTCACAGACCATTGGGCCAACAGTATACGCAACATTTTGGCGCATGTAGATTACTATTGGCTAATAACTTACCATGCTTCCCACAATGCAATGATCTATATTATATATAGATTAAATGTGTCTCTATTTATTACATCTGAAGAAGAGGCAGCCGCTGCCTCGAAAGTGCTCATGGTTTTTAATTGTATATATTTCTCATCTTTTAATCATTAAATCGTGCTAAAGACGGAAAACTTGCATCGTTTCAGTGATGAGGTGCTTACTAAGAATTTTGTTTTAGCCCAAGTGTCATGAACGAAAGGCCAAGGAAGTCATGGGAGGATGACATTCAGGAGTGTCTGCATGAGAAAAAGATTATGAGTGTAAAGTATATCTGTTAAATCTTCGTGCCTAATATCATAACTTAAATACATAGCCGTGTGTGCACGATATACGATAGAATTATTAAAAAACTAGTATCAAACGTACGGTTGTTAAAAATCTTTAATACTAAAAAACATGACTAACTGCGCAAGATCTTTCGAAGTACCCGGCACTTCATCAACAGGCTGAGTGATTAACTTGTGTTGCAGGAACGCATTTATATATACAAGAATCCATCAGGTGTCTATGATGTAATCTGGTCGAAGGTCATAGATGTACTAAAAATAAACGTCCGGCACCCCGAATTCATACAAATGGCATATCAATGATAAAATTATAATATATTATTAGATAGTTCGGTGCATTTGCCCATTTTTCACATGTCACAACAGGTTAGCCCATGGCATTGGTATTACAGAGGGAATTTCATCGTTACAGCACTTTTCCCCAAATGTTTGGATGAACAGGCTTTAAGTTAAGAGTAAGGATCGTCTGGATTTGGCTGTATCCAAAACATTCAGGATAATGTGTTCTTGCCATTCAGGATAATGTGTTCTTGCGGTAACTGTTATTGAAAGTGCTGTAGACTCCATTTTATTCCTAATAGTGTACTTGTGCTCCTAAATCCTTTTCGATGCATTTCGTGGCGTGGATCCGATATATACCAGATCACTATTTTGATTATCATAGGCTTTTAACGGAATACAATGAACTCCGTGTCAGTTTACTAGTGGGATGGGCTCACGGTTTTTCCTGATGATTGACAAAATATTTCGGGTACTGACTCCGAAGTCTATATGATGTTTCTTGCATACGTTTATTAGAATAGACGTGACATCTGGTAGGTACTGCATTGATCCAACGTATTTCGTTGTAACCGTGTCTCTATTGAGAGTGGAGATCTTAGTTTGCAGTACCTCTCGAGTATCTTATTTACCCCCTTCCCTGAATATCCATTGGCCTCTGCAATTCGGTGTATATAACTAATTTCACTGCGTCTGGACTGCAAGCTGAAAGAGTGTGATATCGCTTTTCTCCCAAGGTAGCGGAGGGAAGACGCTGAAGAACTTGGAATAATAGCATCGTTATTTGTTGGTTTTCGGTAAACTGTAAAAGTATATAGTAAGTAAATAATCAGTTAGAAATTTATCTGGTAGTTTGTATTTCTTTGTGGAGCTAACCTCTTAGTCTCAGAGAACATCTCAGTGATATGTAGGCATGTATGATGTCTAAAACTGCGGATAAATATTGACTCACTCTCGTATTTAAAATTGTCAAAACGGAAGGTTTAGTCTAATTAAATGGAGTGATTCATGGTATTTGGACTTGATGTTACTGAAACCATTCTGCTCCTATGCCTAAAGTAAAGCGTAAATCCCCTGATAAAAAGACCCAGTCGGCGGAGCGAGAACATGGCATTCCGTGTTTTCATCCCTTTGCATTCTCCAGATGAGAAGAAAGCACTGCGTTTTATATGTTTTCAAGGTTTCCATTCTTTTATTCCTGAATCCCAATTATTATTCATACCGATTTGAAAATGTACATATCATAGCTATTGATTCATAGTCACCTTTCACTACAGGATAAAAGCTGCGCTATGTGAGCGCTGCAAATTCTACTGTGAGCTGACAATAAATAAAATAATAAACTGACAATAAAAAAAAATAACGGGACAGTAGGTGTTTTGCAGGATAATTCTCTTTGTTTATTCTTTCGACGAATGGGTTATAAAATACCGTTACTTTAATCATAACATTTGTTGTTGTGCTAAAAATTATATGCTGTTTCTCTTTAACAGGGGTGAGTCGAAATTTTCGCAATATTTGGATCACTTTATGTTTTCATACGTACCTTTACGACGAAAGCTGACTAGCATTCAAAGTATAGGCCATCGTGTTGCACCGTCTTTAGCCATCTGTCTGCCAGTTCTTCGATTCCGCGGCGGTAACCAGTTCTTGTCCGTCCAAGCGAAGGAAGTGGGCCATGGACCGGAACAAGTAACAATCCAACGGAGTAAGGTCCGGACTATATGATAGGTGTGGCATCAGTTCGATGCCCTCAAGTTCCTGGAGTTTTGACGTGGTCGTCCGCGCCGTATGTGGCCGAGCGTTGTCCTGCTGTAGCAGAGCTCGCTTTCTGTTCACCAGTGCTGGCACTTTTCCTCAAAACGGCGTACATCCGTTCCAGCTGTTTACAGTAGAGTTTGGCGTTGATGGCCCGACCGTCTGGAACAATTTCGTAATGGATTCACACCAGAATCAGGGCATCACGTTGTACTCGAAGCGCCAAGCAACAAATTCAGAAAGCTGGCCCCTGCTCATCCACTGCCGTTGTGTATTGGAATCACGGAAATAGACCCACTTTTCATCACACGTAACAGTTTTCTTGATGAAACCTACAGAGCGCGGGATTTCTAGGAGGTTCTTCCCCACTTACACACAACGGTTTGCTGCAGCTGGCGTCAGTTCGTGAGGGACAATGTGGCAGCTCCTGTAGACCTTTCCCGAGGTCCTGAAGGTGACGAACCACGGTGGTCTGTGATATGCCCAGCTCGCCTGATAATCTCCGAGTGCTGGGTGTCGGATTTGCCTCTACGGCCTTGCGCACGACCTCCGAATCCACGGTTCGCCAGCTACCTGTCCTTGGCTGACCTTCGAGGTTTCTGTCACCTGAGCGAAATTTCTTGAATCATCTGGTTGCGATACTGTGGTCCACGGAACCTTCCTGTTTCGCATTACAAATGTTTCGTGTTGCTTGAGCGGCGTTATGGCCGAGTTCAAACTCGTAAAGCAAAATTTCCCTAATTAGCCGGTTGCGGCTGATCATTTTTTAGGCGTCCCGACCACAGACAGAACGACGACATGCAATGCTATTCACAGCAACGACTACCACTTTATATCCTTTTCGACTGACTGCAGTGCGCGACTTGAACTAGTTTACACACGTGACATGCGCTCCGCAGCACATGCGTTTATGCAAATATTGCAAAACTTTCGACTCATCCTCTGTATCACAGATCATAAACATTTCATTGAAAATTTCAGATATGAATATATAAAAAATTATTCAATAAATTGAGTGAAACTGTTGTGAAAACGTATCTTACGAAATGAAAATAATGATAACACAAAACGCTGAAATTGGAAAATACAAGTTTTAAAACGAAGGTGCGGAGTTTATTTGCTAAGCTAATATTACTAACATCAAAACAGTAACTACATATTTATTTTTCTATTACAGGATATGAACAATTCTATTTTTATTCATAAGATTGTCACATATACTGTATGTGAGCAAATTTATATGTTTATTAGAAACATTTTAAAAAATTAATGTTCAATCACTACAGAACATAATATTCCTAAACAAATCAGCTTCCTGGCACAGAAATATCATCAGCATCGTTAAAGTTTAACAAAAACTTCTCCAAAATGTTTCTCAATGAAAAGCAAGTTATCATCATCAGCAGCAGCAGCAACAAGAATTTCTACTACCAAGTGGATTTCCTCGACCATGTAGTTCAGCCCGGGTTTTCCTTCTCTTCTTTCTATCCAAGGCCATCACTTCATCCAGTACATTAATTTTTAAACTTGATTTAATGTCCTCCATCCACTTTCTCCTTGGTCTTCCTATTTCTCCTCTATCCCGGAACCTATCAAAATAACTATCAAAATTTTAGAAAGTCTTTCTGATGACATTCTCCTTACATGGCCAAACCATTGCAATCTCCGCATCTCAATAGTTTGAAGAATGTCTACTTTGACATTCATAATATTTCGATTTATTTTGTATTAATATTACGCATTTTTTCAGATCTGGATTTTCTGGCAGAACGACTCCAAAAGTCCATCTCTGTAGCCAATAAAGACAAGATATACTAGCATTAATTACTCCAAATGATATTCGTCCTTTCTTCGCTCAGAACAATCCATTTCTAAGATAGTGCAAAAGCGAGAACATAAGGAATGCAATAGCGAGTACACAAGTAATGTAATAGCGAATACACAAGGAATGCAATAGGGAGTACATAAAGAACCTGAATGTCTGTTATTCGGATGGATAACCCAAACACAGACTTAAACTTATTGCAAAAGGAATGTCATGCGTGCTGTAATAACTAACCTACTTGAAAAGAAAACGGACAGATACGGGTTCGATTCACACTCTAAAAATTTTAATTGTTTTTTTTAGAATTAGGTAGAAGTCTTCCATATGGGTACATTTCTGGGCCAAATAATAATAATAACAATAATGATAAGTTCGATGTTACAAATTCTACAAAAAATGGAGAAAAAAGCTGAAAGTATGTACTGTAAAGTTTGCTGTAGCCTAAGGTATTATTCAAGAACCTGCGATTCTTGATGCAATCTTAAGTGTTCCAAAGTCCAAATTTACATGTCTCCGTAATTCGTCTTAAACTTAACTTGCGATTCATCGTTAGGTACATTTTTTAATGTAATAGGAAGGATTTAATTAGTTAAACTCATGCTTATTTATATTATTTTAAATATCTTCTCAATAAAAACATAAAATGACTGGGTTGCTCTAAAGTCTTAAATAACTTAAATCACCAGTTGATATATTAAACACTGATTTGGGAGATTTTACGTCTCCCATTTTTCAGTAAAATCACTCATAATCATTTAATTTCACAAACTGCTGGCATAAATAGTAAATCGTAACGCTGTACTAGTGATCCGATTTATTGGCGTAGGAAATAAACACATAAGCGTTTCAAAGCTTTCGCACATCAACCAAATGGCTTTTTCAAGGAAGTTAGACAGAAACTGCAAACTGAAAAATAGAACGCTTAACAATTTGAACGCGGGAACTTGACAATAAATAGATGCGACGTTATATTCATTTAAAGATACGAGGCATCACGTTGGATGCACGTGGGATCCTGGTAGAGAAAAGGTGTTACTTGAAGAATTGGTTCCAAATTCGTGGCAACTCGAGCGAGACACAATCATTGCAAGCATCGCTGTTGGTAATGATCTCCAAGGTTTCCCGCATGGCTGTACATTTAGGGGTAGAGTAGCTAGCTAATTTCTTGATATTACCCCACATGGGAGTTCAAGTAACACCTTTTCTCTACCAGGATCCAGCGTGCAACCAACGTGATCCCATTAAAACATATCGAGCAATAAATCCCTTGTCCTTATGTCCGAGTGCAATACTTTTATGTTTCTGCTAGACTCCTAATGCAATTTTTGTTCGTCGGATACATAAAAACACAACTAATGCTTTCAGCATGTTGTCTAAATTTTCCTGATGCACAAATTTGTGGGTCTGTGAAAATTCATATTTACTTTTGTCATTATATCTCTGTTCCTCGAAGATGGGCGGAAAAGATTCTTCTTTCTTTTGGGTTACTGAGTACTAAGGAAAAATTTGCATTTTTTACCAAACTTCAGTTACACGCACTACTAATTCATCGAAAAATGATTTTAGTGTTAAATATTTAACGTTACCATTACATTGTGTTTATGTAAGCATTTGACAGAAGTTTTCAATAAACTTACGTGTATATTTTCCGTTATCCGAAGGCAAAAATTATTTGCCCTGTTTCCCAAAGAATAAAAAGCATGCGAATATAATCACTTTAGATTATATGTTTATCTAAAAACATCTAACTTCTATGTTCTAATACATTTTTCAGACACTTTTTGTGTTTCTAAGAGATCTTGAAAAGATATTAATTTTGGTCACGGAATGCTTGATGGATTTTCGGAATTTAAAGTTCCTGGACGAAATTGGGAATGCTTTCTTTTTCTGATTGAAGGTTTAACGACCACCGTGAGCACCTCAATGGGCTATAAGCAGTTGTCCGTCCCTAATTTAGGGACACTGGTTCCAGGGAAGGGAGAGAGCCCGCGCCCTAAGACAAACACAAAATCCATGCCACACCAGGATTCGAACCCGGACCCTTCTCGGACGAATGATCGTTCGTAGCAGGTAGAAACTTAACTAATCATGCAAAAGTCACCTTTAGATAATACAGACAGGGATGAAAAACAAATCAGTACTTACGAAGCGAATCCACTTTTATTCAGGTATTCAGAACGTCATCAGTAGACATAAATCACTTCAAATATTCACCATTAATTAGTAATAATAACTCAATCATCGAATACAATCGGTTTCTACAATAGTCTTTCGCTTTACATTGATATATCTCGTTTAAATTATAACTATCACTCCACAACAGGGTGCGCCAACTCTCTAATTCAATTTCCACTACTCCACTCGCCGAAGAGCATAATCTTATCTCTTTTATTTAAGTTATCTTGACCTCTTGATCCGGTTGTTGCCAACTTCAAATTCATCGAAAGAAAATCCATGGCGTAAAATTCAGAAAATCTGGGGAATAAATAACTTACATAAGAACACAGGAACTCGAAAGGATGGTTGATTAGAGCTACCTCGTACATGTCATACATCTTAATAACTGTTCTGCACTCAGGTTATTTCATTCTAGGGACATATTCAAAATTTTGGTACTCAGAATATGACCGTTGGTAGTTCAACAACCTCCATGAGTACTATTTGCGAAGTTAGAGTCTGTAAACGATAATCGATAGTTAGTAGGTTCAATGAAGCAAATGAAAAAAGGGGTACAGTAAAAATGATGTTTCGTTATGGAACTGAACAAAACCTAGGTCTCAAGAAATCCGGCTACAGTTCGTCCAAAACATGAATCACTTTTATTTTCTACACGAGAGCGTTAATATTCCATAGATTTTATTAGATGATATTTTAATACCGCGTCTCAGTATTCAATGGCATTCTTCTGGAAGGTAATGACTTCTCTGAAAAGAACTCTCGTATGCCTTCAGTGCCTACACACCTTAAATCATCATAATCAGTCATTATTGGTCCATTCTGGGTAAAGATCACCTGGATTCTCTTCTGCGATCTCTCGCTCTCTCTCTCTCTCTCTCTGGAGCAGTTATCTTCCATGCCACTTGCTTTACATTTGAATTTCAAAAGCCATCCTCCTGTGCAACCTCCCACCTCTTCCCATCTCCCACATCTCTCTCTCTTTTTCTCTCTTTGGAGCAGTTACCTTCCATGTTACTCGGTATACATTTGAATTTCAAAAACCCATCCATCTCCCACGCAACCTTCTTCTGAGAATTTTCCATTTCTTTGGTATCCAGTCTAATATTTCATTTGTTCAGGCGTGGTAATTTCTTCTGTGAATATGCTCTGTCCATTGCCACTTGAGATTCTCCAATTTAACTACGATAACATTCAGTCTTGTCATTTTTCTGATACACGAGTTTCTTTTCCTGCTTTCTTGGTTACTCTAAGCTTGGATCTGACCATGGTTCTTTGAGTTGTCTGCATCTTCTGTATGACCTTTTTAGATAAAGTCCATGTTTCTAATCCATAAGCAGAAACAAGAAGGATGCATTGATTAAACATTTTCTTCTAAAATATAATGCTAAATTTCTCTGAAAAATTGCGGTGTCCCTTCTAAATGCATTACAGCCACCCCATGATGTGTACGGGTTCGAATCCCAGTGAGGCATAGATGTTGTACTTATCTTACTGCACTAGCTCTATCTCTTTCTGCTCTCTGGAATCAGTGTTCCTGAATTAATGACGGGCGATAGCTTATGGCCTGAAGAGTTGCTCACCGTTATTGTTAAACCACCAAACAAGCAAACAAACAAGCAAATTCCTGCCCAGCTTTATACATCTCTTAATTTCTGTTTGATGTGGACCTCCTTTGATATCTGTTGTCCACGGTAGTTGTAGATATCAGTTGCTTCTGAATTTCATCTTCTAAATCTTTCGCTTTTTTTAAATGTACATACGTTTTGTTTCCTGTAATTTCATCTTTAATTCTATATTTTTACTTTTGTCAGCAAGTTCCGTGATCGTACTCTTCAGATCTGAGGGGGTGTTTGAAAATATGACTACGTAGTCATCAAATAAAAAGTGGGTTAAACAATTTTTGTTAATATTTATTGATGAAGATTGCTTAACCCACTTTGGTTTTGCTGACAACATCGCAATTTTTGCACATATATACTGATCCGAACAGACACCATTTAACTTGTACTTTTAATTGTAATACCATACATAACATGAAAAAACTCCCTCCGATGGGCAAAATCCAATACATTGAAAATGTGGGATTTCATGTAGCTCTTTAAATCGCATAAGTTTCTCAACTTTTCTTGGAAATAAATGAATGAATTGAAATCAATTTAACCTTTTGTAGTTTAAACTATCTCTGTGGATGAGTTTTTCTCATTGTGCGAAAAACATACCTGAACTTAAGTAGTTGAAATTGCACAGTTATCAATCCACAACCAGTTTTTAATTTCTACATGATCTTAGAATTTACTTCTTGGTCATCAAACAATAATCGATTGTTTGTTTCCGTATTACCATGAAAAGCGCACCGCTTAGTTATAAACCAGTGGTAAACCTCTTGGGTATGTATTACCGACTATTTACTCGTTAGTTAAGAATTAGTCCTTTGCATCTACTTTGCTTTAAAATACATCCCTCAGTTATTTAGTTGTTATTTCAGGGTGGAACAACCACCGTGAACAACTCTGAGATCCATAAGCAATCGCTCATCCTTAACTTGGGACCACTGGTTTTGGGGATAAGAGAGAGCTAGTGCTGTCAAACAAATGCAACACCCATGCCTCACCTACAGAAAGTGAGAGAACGTAGGAAAGCTCTTGCAAAGAACGCCATAGTAGCAGAGCATAAGATTCTCAGTACTGTCGCTGAACGACCGTTTAAAGGACGATCTGGAGAATCGGCGAGTGAGCGCCGGGTTTTTAATACCCAGAACTACTCTGTTTAGACCAGATTTAGCACTATATTTGGTCTGCTGCTAATATGTGAAGTATACTTTGTGTTCGTCTGATTCCAATATCACCAATATTCGTTTAAGTGAAAAGTGTCATCCCGGTCAGAAGTGTTTAACTGCACAATCTGCATGTGCCCCTTTCTTTCATGTCAGGACCCACTTCGTCCCTTAAAGAACAGAAACTCATCTTCCCAGTAGTACAGTTAAGTTTCATTCCACGCTGCTGATTTTTCCTCATCTAACTCCTTGAAAACATAACTGAAATTCCGTGCTGCTCATCAAATATTTTTTCAGTAACATAAATAACTCTCGCTTGAGAGTACTTCAATGAACAACAATTCAGACGGTGTGCCACCCACTTGTCCATTGGTTTGAGGGACTGTCTTCTGCCCATTCGTCCGCGATAGACCCGAGGTTGAGTCTCAGATTTGGCATTACTGGTTCGCTTCTGTTACGCCACTACATCTCTCCCTTCCCAGTAGCCAGTGGGTCTAAATTAGAGACTGGCGACTACTTAGAGCCTACAAGATACTCAAGCCGGTGGTTAGCCCGTCCTCCGCAAACAAAGAAACAAGAAAGATGACACCGAATTTTCAGGTATAATGAGCACTTCTTTTGAATCCGTTCTGACGCAAATTAAATTTATCAAAGCTATTCAAAGTCAATGGAGCCAGTATGGAAAGCAATAGTATATGACCAAAGAAAGAAGTTTTTCATTCTGGTTTTTAATCCCGAAGATATTGCTGTAAACGGAATTGCAAACTTACGCCCTCTGGTTGTAGAATTGTGCGTTAAGAAACATTTGAATTTATGTGTGACAAATATTTCGCAGCGGAAAGACTCTCCAACAAAGAAAGAATTTTTCAAATCGGACTCTTCGAAGCAGATATATATGGACAAATGTAAGATATGCATCTACGCCCCCTGGCGGGAAAAACCATGCAACATTTTAGGAAGAAAGTATTATCAAAAAAGTGTTTCGATGTGAGTGGTATCGGTTCAAGAAAAAATTTACTCGAGTTTTCAGGAGCTAATACATCAGAACCAGAAATTAACCCTTATGCCCCCTGGTGGCCAAACCTTCCTTTAACAAATATTAGAAATTATATGAGAAACATTTTCCATCAGAAGCTGTGTGCGATACAAAAACATTTTTTGAAATCGGAGTTTTAGAAGCAGAAATATTGGGGAAAACGCAGTTTACCTTTATTCCCCCTGATGAAAAGTCTATGAATTACTTGAAAATTTTGAAATTATAGGGAAAATATTTCGCATTGGAAACATTATCCAACAAAGAAGGAATTTTTCAAATCGGACTCCTAGAAGTAGAAACATTGACAAAAATACGATTTACATCTACACCTCCTGGCATCGAAACCATGCATTTTTTTAAGAAGAAAACATTCCAAAAAGGTTTATAGACGTGAGTCCAGGAATGAAATTTTTCAATCGATATTTTAGAAGCTCAGATTTTATGGCAAATAAATCAGAAGAAAAAATTAACCCTTACGGTTGGCTAAAATATTCTTTTCCAAAAATCAGCAATTATGTGTAAAAGATTTTCCATCAGGAGCTGAATCCGGTGTAGAAGTAATTTTTCAAATCGGAGTTTTAGAAGTAGAAATATCGGGGGAAAACGCAATTTATCTTTACGCGCCCTAGCAGAAAAACTATGAATTATTTGAAAATTTTGAAATTTATGAAAAAACATGTCACATCGGAAACTGTATCCAACAAAGAAGGAATTTTTCAAATCGGACCATTAGAAGCAGATCATCATCATCATTGTCAACCATTATCAATCCACTGCTGGACGAAGGTCTCCCCAAGTTTCCTCCACAACGGTCTGTCTTGTGCCAGTCTCCTCCATGTCACTCCCGCATACTTTCGAATTTCATCCACCCATCTTCCATGTGGTCTTCTTCTGGGTCTTTTCCTGTCCCTTGGAATCCAATCTAAAATTTCGGCTGTCCATCGATGGTCTGTTCTTCTGGCAGTATGTCCAGCCCATTGCCATTTCAGGGATTTAACTCTGATCATGATGTCTTCCACTCTTGTCATTTTTCGGATCCACGTGTTCCTCTTCTTATCTCTCCTGGTTACACCAAGCATGCACCTCTCCATGCTGCTTTGAGTTGTCTGCAGCCTTTGTATGTCTCTTTTAGTTAAGGTCCACGTCTCTGCACCATACGTAAGCACTGGAAGGATGCATTGATCAAACACTTTTCTTTTAAGACATAATGGCATATCGCTCTTGAAAATTATGCTGTTTCTTCTAAAAGCTCTCCAGGCAAGTTTTGTATGCCGATTAATTTCTTCACCAATGTGACCCTCACTTGATATCTGCTGTCTAAGATAAACGTACGTGTCTGTTATCTCCAGCTTTTCTCCATCAATCGATAAATCTTCATTTCTTGTAAAAGCATTGTACATCACTTTTGTCTTCTGAAAGTTCATTTTTAATCCCACTTCTTTACTCTTGTCAGCAAGTTCCTGGATCATACTCTGTAGCTCTGATGGGGTAGTTGCAAAAATGACTATGTCATCAGCAAAACGAAGGTGGGTTAGATAATCTCCATTAATCTTTATCCCTTTGTTTTCCCAGTTCAGTGATTCAAAGACATTTTCCAATGTGGCATTAAAGAGCTTCGGAGATATGGTGTCACCTTGTCTCACTCCTTTTCCAATTTTTATGTGTGTTGTATTTTCAAACAGCCGAATCTTTGCACTTGCATTTTCATAGATGTTATTAATAATATTAATGTATGCATCTTCAATACCGCAGGATTTCAGAGCCATTGCAACTGCTGATGGTTTCACCGAATCAAAGGCTTTTTCATAATCGATAAAAGCCATGCACAATGGAAGTTCATATTCCCTCGCTCTTTCAATTAGTTCTCTCAGTACGTGGATATGATCTATTGTGCTGTAGCAACTCCTGAATCCAGCTTGTTCTCTCGGTTGAGCCATGTCCAGTGTCACCTTCAAGCGGTGTGAAAGAACTTTAGTGAAGATTTTATAAACCACTGATAGGAGGCTGATAGGTCTGTAGTTCCTGAGATCCTCAATGTCACCTTTTTTATGTAGCAAGATCATTGTAGCGTTGTTCCAATCCTCAATGTCACCTTTTTTATGTAGCAAGATCATTGTAGCGTTGTTCCAATCCTCAGGAATGTTCCCTTCATTAAGGCATCGAGTGAAAATTTGGGCGAGTACTGTTTCGATTTCTCCACTTGCTTCTTGTATGATGTCTACAGTAATTCCATCTTCTCCTGGAGCTTTTCCCCGCTTCATGTTCTTGATTGCATGTGCAACTTCTGCTGGAAGGACTGGAAGAACTCTGGTACTGGTACCTTACATGATGTCTGCAGTACATGTATCATCCCTTTCATATAATTTGGAGCAGAAATCTTTCACTCTTGTCAAAATTTCGCCTCTATTTCTTGTTACAGAACCATCTTCTTTTCTCATTGCCATAATCTGTTTTTTCCCCTTACTGAGATGTCCCTTTGCTATCTTTAGGCTTTGGTTGTTTTCAATTGCTTTCCTTACTAGTTCACAGTTGAATTTCCTTACGTCTTCAGTGATACTTTTTCGTACTGTCTTGCATAGCTCTATATATTCCACTTTGGAAGTCACATCTTCTTTAGTTGTCCTCATCACTCTTCTTTTTTGCATCAACATTTTGGTTTTTCCTGATAATTTGTTCACATGCAATTTGTTCTTAGACCCAGCTAATTTTGTTGCTGTTTCCATAAGAGCTTTGGTTACTTTTCTGTTAACTTCCGAAATATCCACTTCTTCCGATGTTAGGCCTTCTAAAGCAGAGAATCTGTTCTTCAGTTCCAATTTGAAGGTATTATGGTGTTTTTTAAGGTTGGTTATGTCGATACATTTTGTTTGTCTTATGAGCTTGCTACGTTAAAGTTTAGTGTTGAGGTGCATCTTACATCTCATCAATCTATGGTCACTGCCTGTGTTGAACTTGTTTAGCACACTGCAGTCTTCTATGACGAATTTTTTGTTACACATAATAAAATCAATTTCACTTGTCGTCCCATTTGGATGTCTCCATGTCCATTTCCTGTGTGGCTTTTTCTTGAAAAAGGAGTTCAAGATGAAAAACCCTTCTGCCTCTGCAAACTCTACGAGAGTATTTCCACGCTGGTTTCTGTTGCCGTGACCGAATTTACCTACTGAAGTTTCATTCTGTTGCCGTTGCCCTAATTTTGCATTGAAATCTCCCATAATTATCTTCAAGTGCTGCTTACCTTTATTATTTAGATCACGAATTTCCTCATAAAATTCTTTAATTTCTTCTTCAGCATGATTTGTGGTGGGTGCATAAGTTTGAATAATCTGAGCCTGGTATCTTCTCGAGAGTTGGATAACGAGTCGTGCAGCTCTGTCAGAGGAACTTTCAACTTCTACAACTTTATCCTTCAGTTTCTTGTTTATTATAAATCCAACACCACTAGTTCTGCCAGTATCTGTCCCACGATAGTAGAAGAGATGTCCACTTTTCAGTTCAATGAGATCTTCTCCTTTTCTCCTTACCTCACTTAGCCCGACGATGTCCCACTTGATCCTTTGTAGTTCCTCTTCCAATTCAAGAAGCCTTGAATCAGAAGATAGGGAGCGTCCGTTGTACGTAGCCAAGGTCAGCATCAGAATGCAGCCTAGTCCGGTCCTCCGGGGATTCTTAGCACACTCTGCCTTCATGTCGCACTGGCCGCTGCCTTGGCCAGGTACATTCCAGCTGCCGGAGACTGAGGGCCAAGATTTAAGTTGTGGAGTCATTTTGGACGTGTTTGGCCGTAACTCACCACGGTGGCCAAGCGGGTTGGTGAGTGTGGGATAGCATTTCCTCTAATCCCGATGGTGTAGTTACACCGCTATTGGCGGTCGTCAGAGCCCCTTTAGTGGGAACAGGATGTACCACGAGAAGGCGATGTTGACATTTGTCAGATATATTGACAAAAAGTAAGATATATATATCAGCGCCCCCTGGCGGAGAAACCATGCAATATTTTAAGAAGAAAAGATTCCGTAGAGGTTTTTCAACTTGAGTGGCACCAGTCGATGAAAGACATTTTTCAATCGAGATTTTAGAAGCTCAGATTTTATGGCAAATGCATCAGAAGCAATAATTATTACTTGCGCCCCTTAATGGCAAAAGCATTTTTTATCAAAAATTAGAAATTACATGCAAAAGATTTTTCATCAGGAGCTATATCCGCTGAAGAAAAAAATTTCAAATCTCAGTTTTAGAAGAAGAGAGTTCGGGGAAAACGTAATTTACTTTTACGCCCCCTTGCGGAAAATAAATGCGTAACTTGAAAAAGTAACTACACCTAAAAATACTGCTCAACATAAATGAAATCGAAGGATAAAATAATTTTTTCAATCGGACGTTCAGAAGGAAATATATGGAATAAAATGTGTTTTGAATTCGACATCATCTGCATTTACGCCCTCTAGTGGCGAAACTGTACATCGTAAAAAAAACCGAAATAAAGGTTTATCATTTGAATATTTTAAGGTTCGAACTGCAAAAAAGAATTTTTCAAATCGGACTAATAGTTACAGAGATATGGTGTCTACAGACGGACGGACAAACCGATAACATAAGCACGATCTTTTTTTACAAAAGATGTGCTAAAAATCGGACGGCGTTGTAATAGTTATTAAAATCAAACAATGACGGAAAACCAATGATTTACTTAGAGTAAGGCGTTCAGAACTGCGTGCAGGTACGTGTAGTAGATATGAGATAGATTCAGGCATATTTCTTGTGTAGTAGATTCAGGCCTATTTTTTGCCTACAATAGGCCTGAAATAAATAAATAAATAAATAAAACAACTCGATTTCTACATTTCTGTTTGAAGAAAATTCAGGCAATACACAAAAGTTTCGCTTTTCTTTGCATGTGAAAACCCAAATTTGCCGGTGGTTGACCTCGAACCCCCACATCATCCTTCTGCTCCGGAGCCGTATGCTTTTCCAATAAAGCCGAATGCTTTCCAATAAGTTGCCATGGTCACTTTTCCTCCATAGCTAAAAGCAGATACAGAATAGCAACTCCGTGGACTCTTCATACTTGTAAATTTTATTTTTCTTCTGTAAGAAATACTTAAATTAATGAGCACCATATTCTTTTTTACGCTTTCCAACCGTAGGTTGAAGAAGAGTATATGCTCCAGCTTTTTCCGTCCGTCTGTCTGTCGGCACGATAACTCACGTAAAAATGGTTCGATTTCGGTAAAATTTTAGTATGTGGTAGGGGACCACCAGGGGACGAATCCTATTGAAAATGGGTGAAGTGGGGTCAAAGGTCACGCCATAAGAGTAGGATCCATTCAATTGTCCTTATGCGTCATAACTTGAGTAAATATAGTTCGATTACGATGAAATTTAGCATGTGGTAGGGGACCACCTGCGAACGAACCCTATTGAAAATAAATGAAATGGGGTCAAAGGTCAGGACATAGAAGCGGGATCCATTCCATTGCCTTTATGCATCATAACTTGCGTAAAAATGGTTCGATTTCAATGAAATTTAAGTATGCGGTAAGGAACCCTCTGGGAACGAACCCTGTTGAAAATGGGCGGAATGGGGTCAAAGGTCAGGATATAGGAGCGGGATTCATTCCATTGCCTTTATGCATCATAACTTGCGTAAATATGGTTCGATTTCGATAAAAATTTTAGTATGTGGTAGGGAACTACCAGGGCACGAACCCTATTGAAAATTGGCAAATTGGGGTCAAAGGTCAGGCAGGGCATAAGAGCGGGATTTATTCCATTGCCTTTATGCGTCATAACTTGCGTAAAAATGGTTCGATTTCGATGAAATTTTGGTATGTGGTAAGGAACCACCTGGGAACAAAATCTATTCAAAATGGGCGTAATGGGGTCAAAGGTCAGGACATAAAAGCGGGATCCATTTCATTGCTTTTATGCGTCATAACATGCGTAAATTTGGTTCGATTCCGACGAAATTTTAGTATGTGGTAGGAAACCACTAGGCACGAACTCTATTGAAAATGGGCAAATGGGGTCAAAGGTCAGGCAGGGCATAAGAGCGGGATTTATTCCATTGCCCTTATGCGTCATAACTTGCGTAAAAATGGTTCGATTTCGATGAAATTTTAGTATTTGGTTGGGAGCCACTGGGGACGAACCCTATTGAAAATGGGCGAAATGGGGTCAAAGGTCAGGTCACTGGAGTGGGATCCATTCCATTGCCCTTGCGCATCATAGCATCATAACTTATCTAAAAATGTTTCGATTGCGACAAAACGTTATCATGTTGTTCCGGAGGTATAGTGAACCCGTTCTTTTGAATATCAACGAAATGGGGTAAAAGGTCATTGCACAAAAGCAAGATTTATTCTACAGCTATTATTCTCATAACTTGCATAAAACTGCTTCTATTGCGACAAATCTTTAGTATGTTATTCTTAAGGTATACTGAACCGGTTCTGTTGAATATCATCGAAATGGGGTCAAAAGTCAGGACACAGGAACGAGATTTATTCCACAGCCATTATTCTCATAACTTGAGTAATAATTTCTGGTATGTTGGAAAGCGTATTATAATCAGTGCATTGCATGAATTTACTAACTTGTTGTTTTTATTTGGGGGTTTAACGACCACCGTGAGCAACTTAATGGGTTGTAGGTAGTTTCCCGTCTCTAATTTAGAACCACTGGTTAAAGGGAAGGGAGAGAGCGAGTACCGTAAGACAAACACAACATCCATGCCTCACCGGGATTCGAACCCGTGTACATCTCGGACGAATGGTCAGAAACCAGCACTTTGACCACTGCGCTACCGGGACATCAGCGCTGTATTCACTCGCGCTTAGTTTGACGGTGCTGGTATTTGCCTAAATTGCTCCAGATGAATTCCAGCTTTTAAATTTAATGAGACATGGGTAGAAATCCTTTTCACTCCATTGATAAAGCTCCCTTGCAAGACATAACAGCAACGTCTGATCTTCCTTCGAGATAACAGAGACAGTAATTATCTATGACAATAGTCTGCATCAGGTTAAATCTTCCTCGGGAGGCTATATTTGTGCTATGTTCCTCCTGGAGAACAATAACTCTTTTCTATTAATCTCAATGGGTTATTTTCCGACATTGTACCAGAGATTTCTTTTTCCACTGTTAAATATCAAGGATCACTAGCTGATAAAACTGGAAGCATTGTTATTGTACTTATGACTAAATGGTTGGATTCGAATCCAAGTTAAGACACGTGTAATGAGCTTATTCTACAGCGGTAGATCTTTCTCTTCCTTGTAAACGGTGGCTCTAAATTAAGAGGTGAAGACTCCTTGTTTAATTAAAGCCGTTAAATCTCGAAATTAAAAAAAATCTTTCATAAGTGACGAAACTCTTTCAGAATTAAGCAACTGTTGGCGTTCATGAGAGCCTGATAATTTCATTTTTTATTGGATTTTTTAGGATTTCCTCACCTTTTTGTTTGTTTTCGCTTGTAAACCTCGGTGTGTTTTAGTTTGCCGTACACGAACAATAGCAGAGGATCCACAGGGTATCTCGTTCTCAGAGAAGCCTGTAAACTTTGTGCTTACTCGACTATTGCATCTCCCTTTTACCCAGGAAAAGTGTTTCCTCTCTTTCAAAACAATTCACATCACTTGTATGGTGTCTTTGTTGCGCTTAACTTTAGTGAGAATTTTTGTTTAAAAAGCAAAATCTTCTCTTCTGAGGTCTCCGTCCTTACCTGTACTAGGAGTGTTTTGGCTTCCCTCCATCTGCAGGTCAATGGCACATGTCTTTCTCAGCCAATAATGAATCCAGCTTAACACCAATGCTCCTGAAAAAATAATTGTTACTTTTCAGAAAACTCTTTCTTTTCCTGTAAATAAACTATGCTTGACAAATTAACTTTATGAAAAGCAAACGACCTCGCACAGCTTTTCCATTTATTCGCACATTTTCATTTTCATCTACGTACATATATTAAGTCAACTCTGGAACAAAATCCGCTTGCTCTGCTACCGTGAGATCAAGTAAGCGGTAAAGTTATAAACACTTAGCAGGTATATTCACTCATCCAGTATTGGATAAAATTTTATACATACTGTTTATATAAGATACGTAGGGCAATCGATATAGTCCTTGAGAAAGTTATAAAGTAGCTCAAGTTCGATGCTTCGGTGTTAGGGTGGATAATGATATTTTATTAGAACTAGGCTTTGCAAACGATATTGTAGTAATCGGAGAGACCCAAAGATAGATGACAGATCTACAGAGAAGAATACTTTAAGGTGAGCATTCAGTTGGGCTTTTGGCAAGTTAAGCCAAAATAAAATATTTAATATTGGGTGCAGAGGGTGAGTCCAGTATTAAAATTATCCAGGCTGGGAATTTTAACTTTGCGAAGGAAGATAGATTTACGTACTTGAGTTTCACAGTGAGTAATAGAAGCGGTTGCGAAGATGAGATTTGTACCTGGATTGCCAAGCGCAATAGAGCTGTAATACTCTAAATACATTTTTTAAACAAAAAAAAATCCCCCCTCTCTCTTTCGCTCTCTCTTTCTCTTTCTCTTTCTCTCTCTCTCTCTGTCTCTCTTTCGCGCTCTCTTTCTCTCTCTCTCTCTCTCTGTCTCTCTCTCTCTTTCTCTCTCTCTCTCTCTCTCTCTCTTCGTTGCTCGGTTCGAGCGTCTTGACACAATTCCCATCCTGTCGGCAGTCAAGGTTCCCCATACCTGTCTATTCTCTACAGTTCTCATTTCTCATGATTAACTCAAAAGGTATTTAAATAATCTAAAACTAAAAGTATGCAATACCAGACTAAAACCAATACCGGTATATACGTAGATGTAAGGTATGGATGACTACGAAGAAATTGGAGAATAAGCTGAAGGTATTTGAAAACTGTGTCTTAAGAAGTTTTGGCCCAGCATTTGATGCTGAAAAATATAGGTAGAGAAGAAAACACAATTATGAATAAAGAGCTTTGTAAGATAACTTTATCATAACAACTGCGGTGATGACAAGAAGACCACAGTGATATAGATATGTGGTGAGAGGGAATAGTAGAGAGTTGACAAAAGAAGCTCTGGTACAAGACCTAGAAGAAGACCAAGAAAGCGGTGGGTGGACTTTATAAGACAAGACCTGGGAAGGCTTGGAGCTGAGAATTATGGAGAGATGAAACTGGAAAACAGGGAATTTTGTTAGACAGCTTGGGATGATGTGGGAAGAGACATTAATAATCTGTAATGCCATATGATGATTGCAATCGGTAAAGTTTTGAAATCCTAGATACTTTTTGAAGGGCATTTCGTTGCCTTGTTAATTTTCGATATTTTTCTTCTTCGTAATTTTGAAATTAAATCAAAAATCTTATCCCGAAGATTTTTAACTTGACGTTTAGAACTGCACTGAATGTTTCAGGATGCACCCTTGAAATACGGGTTTGCAGGGCGTCTGTAATACATATATGTTTCTCCGAAATACTGCGAAAGTTCACTTACGACCTACCAAACATGACGTCTCTGCTGTTTATATCCATGCCAAATAAACGACCCGGTGTTATGATATTTCTATAGTTCCAGAACACATGAAGTAAAAATTTACAAAATTAAACATAACTCACTGAAAAATTAATGTTTTATATACTTTGAAATAATAAATTATCAAAATGGTTGCTAACCTTAGATATTCATGGTTTCTTAAAACCGCAAAATAAAAAAGAAATAATTGAAATTAATTACAAAAAGAGGAACTTAACTTAAAAAAAAGTACTCACAGTAAAGTAATTTGAAACTTGTATATATATGTACTTGAAACGCACATTGAGAACGTGCGTTCCAAGTAAATATATTCTAAAACTTTGTACAATACGTCGTGCAAAATAAAGGCATACATCCAAAGACTTTTTTTATTTATCCTTGTGATTCGACATATTCAGTAGCTTCTATTTTTTTCAAAGAAGCGTCAGCAGTTTGACGAGCAAAACAAAGATAGTTTAAAAACGCTTTTCTACTATTTAAAGAGATAGAGCAGTAGAAATTCAGAACAGTCTTGTGTAGCTGTTTAGCAGTGTTTCACAAGCTACAGCCGAAGGAAATATTGTAGAAGCAGTTCGTTACAAACGATATGGACGACATAAATTGGGTGAAATTCCGTAGGTTGAAAACTATATACATGATAAAAGTCCTGGAGTTGAAAAACATATAACCCATGGTCTAAAAGTCGAAAAAAAGATAAAAAAGATAAAAGTTTGAGGAAAAAAATGATTTGGATGATGGAAGTTGAAATAGGTGAAAATTCTAAAAATCGGAAGCAGTAAAAACAACAATAATAGATAGTAAATGTTAACCTTTCAGATGCGGACACGTTTTAAAGCTACATGAACTACATCTAATCCCATGCCGCGAGTAAGAGTTCACAAGTTTTTGAGCACGCGTTTATAATTTTAAAACCTATTGAGTTAATCAGAAACAATATATTAGACTATGATATTTCTACACCCATTTTCTCTTTCTTTTCTTTTGTTCTCGAACTTTTATTTTATTCTAGTCACTCTGGTCTTCCGTAATTTCACTTGATCTGTTGCATTAAAGTGGTTACTCACACACAGATAAAGAAGATTATTATGTAGCTAAATGTTTTTGCAAATTAAATTCATTCCTTCCTAAAATTTCTATAAAGCAAATTACTTCTCTGTATAAATGAGGTTCCTTCATTTTATGGAAAGGCAGAGAGCACAGAAAATATACAATATTTCTGTAAAATAACCTGCCTTCTTGTTTCGTTTGTAACATAAATTATAAAGCTTGCTATAACTTGTACTTCAATGTATTTTTTGAAAACCTTCATATTTTATTTCTCCCCAATATTTATATTAAGAAAGTTGTCTTTGATTCAATTCGATATACATAATCACGCCTATTCAAATTTTTTATGAAGTATTCTGTATCTTCGGAATTTTTGTATAAAAGAAAATCCTTTCGTATTCACTTGATACAAAAGAAAAACTACGTTTTCTATATTTCTATAGAATAAATTCACAAACTGAATTGGCGTCTTTTCTATAAAACAAATTTTATTTTCTTAAATTGCCCGCAGAATTAGTTTGTGGATTCGCAAATTTTCAACAAAATAAGCTACACCTTCCTAAAATTTTCCAAAAAACAAATTCTGATTCCGAAACTTTCCTGCTAAGTAAGTTGTATCTCTTCACATCTCCTAACAAATTAAACTGTGCCTTCTAAAAATGTATACGAATTAAACTTGGTCATCCTAAATTCCCTTTAAATTAAATTCTCCAAGTAGTTAGAAGTACCGATATATGGGCAGTTCTCCGATGTGGGCAGGGTTCAAGTTTCGGGGGAGGCATTGAAACGGTCTCTGTCTTACAACGCTAGAGCTGTTGCTTCCCTGGATTTGGGTAAGTGTAAATAACGTACAGGCGATATCTTACAGCATTCTATGTCCATGGATGTAGTTAAATCCCGAATAAACGCCAATAATTAAACACGAATATTAATTTCTAATAGGCATTAAACTCGAAATTAGTAATCAGAAATATATAATGCAGTTAACATTTGTTCTTATAAATGTCTTTAATGTTACCTTGTCATGCAACAATAGTTTTTTATTTGCATATCCATTACATAAAACTCAGAATATAAATACAGAATTTACTCCTAAAACTAATTTTACAAGTGGCTTTTTAAAATAATAAATTTCCTTTTCTTTTATACACACTAGTTTAGCCAGTCTTTTGGTGTTCACGCACACATAATATAAGTCTAAAAATTATTTTTATTCCATCGATTTGTCTATCTGTTCATGCTTCTTGTGTGCCCAATATCTTTGCGATTTATCTGTTTTTTAAGACAAATTGAAAATATTTCTTCTGCATATATAGAATTAGAGAATGCATGGCCGCCATGGTTGAGCAGTGGTTTAAGCGCTGGCGTCTGAACTTTCGTCCGAGATGAGGCAGTGGCTCACTCCCTTCCCTGGAATCAGTGGCCTTAAATTAGGGACGGGCGAATGCTTATAACCTATTGAGATGCTGACGGTGGTCGTTAAATCTCCAAAGAAAAAAAAGCATGCACAGGGTTTTATATATTTCCAGTCCTTCCTTTTTTTTTTTTGGTGCACTCTTTGGGCGTTAGGTAAAGTAAATACATGCATTTTTGCTTTTCGCAATGTTTCTGCTACTTTCATGTTGAGGAATCTTATAAAATTCTACTTTTATTGGTGAATTGGCTATCCAAACTTTAACGACATTTTTCTAATAATTTTTCTCGATATACGCGTACTTTGCTGAAGCAGATTTCCAGATAAAAAGTATGTTAGTGCGAAATTCTGGTATTATTCTTCCAGGAAAATGCTCAGCTCAGAACATACTCGCTTATATTTAATTTAATTACTGCAATGCTTTTGCTTCTTATTCAATTACGCATGGTTCAGCCCAAAATTATGTTTTCTGGTGCAACACAGAATATTTCCCATGTTTACAGGAAGTTCCGGGAATTATTTGCCTTCCTTTTTCATTATTCAAAATGTTAGAATACGTAAGAAAAGAAATCAGCTTCTGCCCTTAGCGGAACTGCTTACTTAGTGCAAAATTTGATGGGGAAAACTTCACTGTAGTGAATGTTTGCTGCCGTTAATTTATTTTCGCTCCGGCTTCAACTCACGAGCGATTTAATCTACAACGGCTTATCTTCGCATATTTGCCTTGTGATTAACTTACGTTTACCTAGCATGTTTTAGTTCTTCAGTTATTCGATCACTTTATATAACACAAATCTTAATGCACACAACTCTGGAAATCAGTCTTTTTGTTTAATTATTAATTCGTTCTAAAAGCTTAGTTTATGGATGAAACGCATTTCTTTCAAAATCGAATATTTAATTATTCATCTAATAATATTTCCCCTTTATTGATGTAAAAGCAACATCAATATTATAATCGAATTTCAACTTTCCTTAAAAAATGATCTGAAGAAATTCCTGTTTCTTAATGCTATTTTTCAGGATAGTTAAAATGGAGTGGGTTGCTTCTTGTTTACTCGAATGTTATGCTTCTTAATACATAATTTTAACACCTTTATTTTTTGGTGTTGAACGTAGCACCTAGCTTAACCTACCGGAATGAATTAACTGGGGGTTACCAAAATGGACTGAAATCAGCTCGAACGAATTTATTCGTTGTCCAAGAAGTGGGATGAACGCTGCTGGAATGAGAGAACCTGCGAATCAGAAAGCGTTGCATTTTTTTTTGAATGGAGGTTTTACGACCACCGTGAGCAACTCAATGGGCTATAAGCATTCACCCGTCCCTATTTTAGGGCCACTGCTCCCAGGGAAGCCGCCCCTGTGGCGCAGTGGCCTATGGCTTCTGACCATGCTTCCGAAAGGGGCCCGGGTTTAGATCCCTGTGTGACATGGATGTTGTGTTTGTCTTACGGCACTGGCTCTTTCCCTTCCCTGGAGCCCGTGGCTCTAAATTAGGAACGGTCGACTGCTTATAACCCATTAATTTGCTCACGGTGGTCGTTAAACCTTCAATCCAATTCAGGGAAGGGAGAGAGCCAATGCCGTAAGACAAACACAATATCCATGCCTCACCGGGATTCGAACCCAGACCCCGTTCGGGATAATGATCAGAAGTCATCGCTTAAACCACTGCGCTACTGGGGCGGCCAAAGCGTTGCTTTCATCTTAGCTTTTTTTTTTTCAAAGTGGACATTTACGGGGATAATTGTTATGAATCGTTTTTGACTGATTCCCTGCTGAAAGGTCTATAACGAATATAGCCGCCCCGGTGGCGCAGTGGTTTAAGCGACGGCTTCTGATCATTCGTCCGAGATGGGTCCGGGTTCGAATCCCGGTGAGGCATGGACGTTGTGTTTGTTTTACGGCACTGGCTCCCTCCATTTCCCATAACCAGTGGCCCTAAATTAGGGACGGGCGAGTGCTTATACCCCACTGAGTTGCTCACGATGGTCGTTAAACCTCAAATAAAAAAAATTACGAATATAAAGAAGGAAAGATAATATGCCGCCCCGGTGGCGCAGTGGTCTAAGCGATAGCCTCTGATCATTCGCCCGAAAGGAGTCCGGGTTGGAATCCCGGTGAGGCATGGAAGTTGTGTTTGTCTTACGGCACAGGCTCTCTCCCTTCCCTGGAACCAGTGAACCTAAATTAGGGACGCGCGACTGCTTATAACTCATTGAGTTGCTCACGGTGGTCGTTAAACCTTTAATCAAAAATAATAATAGTAATATGTTTATGACACTTGTTTCTACCCAGTGGCATAACGTCCGTTTCAGGGAGACTGGCCTTTTCCATCATGCCTTCAGTGATGCAGCATAGAATAGAGGACTAGAAGTGAGCTCTTATCACCTACGATAGGTAAATGGTCAGTACTTCTGAAACAAGAAGGAAAGAGGAAATCTTTGCCGTAGCTTTTGTAAAATCCTGCAGCTACAGTATGTCAACATTTCTGTTTGGGGAGCTCACAGCATTTTGGGCACCATTTGGTTTAGGCACATGATTCGCTTTCAAATGTTGAAAAGTCACTGGTTTATAATGTAGACTTTTTTGTTTTTTGTTTGGGGGTTTAACGACCACAGTGAGCACCTCAATAGGCTATAAGCAGTCGCTCTTTCCTTAATTTAAGACCACTAATTCCAGGAAGGCAGAGACCCAGTGCCGTAAGACAAACACAATATCAATGCCTCATCGGGATTTGAAGCCAGACCCCAACTCGGACGAATGGTCAGAATCCAGCGTTTAGACCACTGTGCCTCCGGGACGACAACGTAGAATTTGGGCAGAACAGGCAACATGAGAGCAAATACGGAATCCACGGGTCCAAACCCACTAAAGGAAACTGAACCTTCGAAAATATACGAAAAGAAAACATAGCAGCTACCACTTGCTGCCACAGCATTAAACTAAAACACTTCCTTTTGATGCCGTAAAGCACATACACAATTTAAGATTAGCTTTCGTGCTCCACCGGGAGGCTTCGTCAAAGAATATAAACGCTTCGCGTTGATATTCTTTGGCTTCGTCTGGGCTAAGCTTTCAAAGTCTTCTTAGAGAGAGCAACTTTAGATATCTCTAAGAACGCTTTAAAAGCTTAGCCCAGACGAAGCCTCCTGGTGGAGCGCGAAAGCCCGGCTTAAATTCTGCATGTCTTATAGTTTATAAACGGTGTAATGGTATTCGATAATAGATTATGCTACTGTTGTAGATTTTTCTTTACTACTCAGTTCTGTCTTGAGCCACCTAAGTTTTAAAATTCTTTCTTTTGTGTTCATGTACTTATTCTATCTCATCTTAGGCCCTTTGTTTTCCTTGTATCTGAGCAACTTTAGATATCTCTAAGAACGCTGAGAGCAACTTTAGATATCTCTAAGAACGCTTTGAAAGCTTAGCCCAGACGAAGCCTCCTGGTGGAGCGCGAAAGCCCGGCTTAAATTCTGCATGTCTTATAGTTTATAAACGGTGTAATGGTATTCGATAATAGATTATGCTACTGTTGTAGATTTTTCTTTACTACTCAGTTCTGTCTTGAGCCTCCTAAGTTTCAAAATTCTTTCTTTTGTGTTCATGTACTTATTCCATCTCATCTTAGGCCCTTTGTTTTCCTTGTATCTCTGTGCCCCGCATACTTTGATTACTTCTAAATACATGTCCATACTAGCTGCATTCCGGGTTTCGTCACTTTGTGCTTTGTTCTTATAACAAGCTAATCGGATAAAAAATTCGTAGTTTCTGCAACATTCACCTAATTTTGCTCAACAGCTTCCTTCGCTTGAATTATAACAGCAATCGTGTTAGGTACGGACGCGTTACCAGTCGTTAAATATAGTCTACCTTAAGTCTTATGTAGATGCTTATTTCCGTGTGTCACCTTCTATTCCAGACTACTCCAAATGTTTTCGATGGGACTTACGTAACAATGTTACCTCCTAATACCAGTTACAAATATTTTTTTAGTCCAGTGCATCCTTCAGTTGTCATCTTGGAATATAGGAATGTCCATGTCTTGTTTGGCCTTTAAATAACGGAGAGAAGGCGACACCTGCTCATATAGAGTCTGTATGTAACCACCCGATTTAATTATGTCGATACCTACAATAATGGACCTAATTCATGATACGTAAAGCATACCCAGATTGTCACAGATCCACCTCTAGCTTCATCAACAGCTTGAACTCAGTTCAGATGGAAGGTTTCGTTACTCCTGCGATGCACTCCAACCCTTGATGAATCTTTGCAATACAGAAAAAAGCGCTACTCATCTGAGCAAATAATTTCCCAATGACTATAACGCATAGCTCATTGCAAAGAGAATTCTGTAGGTGTAGCTTTTAACATGGGTTTTGGTCAAAGATACTCTGCTCAAAATATCCATGCAATACAGTTACAGTTCCATTAGCAATGGTTTTTCGGAAACGTTTGTATCTTGTGTGGTTTGAAGTCTGTTTGTAGAGATTGGGTGAGACACTCGACAGCGGTCCGTGTTGATGCACCCTGTCTATGATTGGCAGTTGAATAGTGCTGCAATACTACAAACAGGACATCTACCGGTATATCAAGTTAACGCTACACTCTATGGTGTTGGTGTGCCAATCAGGTGTTAGCGAGGTCTATGGTGTGCTTGTCTGATGGAGCTAGCTTCATCAGACAAGCATTATTAGCTCTCGCACTTCCGTGGAATCAGTGGCCCTAAATTAGGAACGGGCTAATGCTCATACCCTTCAATGTTGCTTATGGTGGATCCCGGAAAAAAATACCGGCGGTTGTCTTTTCTTTGTCCGGTGTGCTTACTTTCCTTATTTTTTTAGACGTTTTCGTTTCAGCAATGATCGTGTTGAACAGTGAGAAGATAAATGGTGAACTAATTGTAGAACCATTCAGAAAGGAAGACAGGCCTCACTGGAGTCTCGAAAACTTTTACTTTCCGGCCCCGTTTGTAGAAGCTGTCTCAGATTGTACTTACTCTTTTTCTTCAGTTACTATATCGTGCCTCTACTATTAAAGTCATAGCGTACTTCCATAGTAGAGCACTTCACTTCCTTTTCAGATTTCTGTCTAAACCAGACGCTGACGCCATCCTCTCTTTTTATATTTGTTCTCGTACGGATTTCGGAACCACCATTTGGGTCCCTCTACTTATTTGTAGCTCAAATACTCTGCTATCGATTTACTCCTCTTTATAATTTTAGTCCATAATGCTCTTCTCCATCTGACATGATATTCTGTCTATTACATTTGCCACATATTACTACAACGTATCTCAAAGTGAAGTTTCCTCGACTCCTGCTTTTGTCATATCTGCTACGAACTGTCACCTTTTAGTAAAAACAACAAACAAATTAGTACCTTAAATTGCAGTTTTATTGCATTTTAATACAATCCGTCCTAAATCACAGCACATTTCAAATGTATTTTTTTCCTCGTGTCCAACGTTATAACATCACACTCACAGATCCTATGGTTTCGTTCTTTCATATTTTTACCCATTTAAGAGTTGATACATCTCTGGGACAGTCAGTCTCACCCTCGAAATAATAACAGTACAGTATATACACTGACAAAGCATTACATTATGACCTCCCCCCCCAGGCTAGAGAAATGAGCGCGCCTGGGGACCAAACGGTGGTGCAGTTGAAGTTCACAGAGAAGTATATATACAACCCGAGGACCTGCTTTCGGTTAGCAGAGTGTTCGGGGTCAGAATGGGAAAATCTACCGATTTATAGGAGTTTGATAAAGGACAAAATGTGTTGGCACGACGCCTCGGAACTACGATCTCCGAAATGGCGCAGCTTGTGGGTTACTTACGTGAAGCTGTAGTGAGTACGTATCAAAAGTGGTGAACAGATGGCCAAACGACGAGTGGTCTCCCAGCCTTGGGTCGTCCGCAGCTCATTGATGCCAGAGGGGAGCGGAGACTGTCGCGCATTGTTCACAGCGACCGCAGTGCCATAGTTCGACAAATTACTCGCAGCTACAACAGTGGTGATCAGGGCAATGCGTCACAGCACACAGTTCATCGCAGCCTTCTGCGCATGGGCCTGCGTAGCCGAATACCCAGCCCGGTCCCCATGATCACTGCACGTCATCGCCAACAATGAATAAAATGGGCCTAAGATCATCGAGATTGGACAGTAGATGATTGGAAGAAAGGGGTCTGATCTGACGAATCAAGATTCCTAGTGCATCACGTAGACAGCCGAGCGCGGATACGCAGATTTCCAAAGGAAGCTATCGCACCAGGATGCACTGTTGGGCGGAAACAGGATGGCGGTGGCGGCGTTATGCTGTGGGCGATGTTTTCTTGGGACACTTTAGGCCCCATTATCCCAACAGCACAATCCCAGACGTCTGTCATGTAACTGAACATCTTTGCGAACTAAGTTCACTCATTCATGGCAACTGTGTTCCTTGCTGGCGATGGCCATTACCAACAGGATAAAGCTCCATGCCATACTGCCAAAATCATCAAGCAGTAGTTCGAGGAACATGCTGGTGACTTTCTGTTAATGCCCTGGCATCCAAATTCACCTGTCGTGAACCCAACGAACATGTATGGTTCGACTTGAGAAAGCGGGTTTGTACTAAATCACCGCCACCCCGAAATGTACAGGACTTGCTGTTCACATTATGGTACCCGATACCCTAGGCATACCTATCGTCACCTCACCGAATCAATGCCTTGCCGAGTGGCCGCAGTTTTGCGGGCTAAAGGGAGTCCTACAGCTTATTAGGTAGGTGGTCATAATGTAATAGCTCATCGGTGTATATGATGCATATCAACAACATTACGTACTTAAAAAGCCTTTGCAAATCATGTGATTCGTTTTATTTCGTAGGTGTACTTTGAATCATTATTTTCGACTATCCGAATTATGCTTTACATGGTCGATGCAACACTCCCATACTGCGCATGGACTCATTGCACAGGATGATTGTAAAGTTTGCTTACGCAATCTTTTTTTTTTTTTTAATTCTAAAGTATCAGATGCATTATTTCGTGCGGCAGAAAAGTTTAGTACTTGAGCGATTTTTTTCCTGGAATGTGCATATGCCCATGCTATGGAAGATATTTTCACGACAGTAATGCGTTCTCACGCCATTCCGGATTTTATTCTTTAATGTTCTAAAGCGTGAGCGGGAGTATGTTAAAAAAATGTTTGGGCTTTCAAATGAACCTTTAGGAAAAAACTGCAGAAAGATTAATTAGCCAGAGTGTTGTGGTCGTTACAACACATATAAAAATCTCTATTTCTAATACGATTTCAACGCGTTGTCTGCGGCATCGTTTGGGTGAAAAAAAAACCTTCTAAAGATTTTGGATGATTGTTTGAAGATATCTGTTAATTGTTTATGTTACACCACAAAAAAAAAAAATCCAACGTTACTTCACTGTAAATATTCGTGCTCAGGGTCACTATAAATAAATACGCATTTAACTAAGCACTAACTTGCATTAACGACCAGGTATATAAATAGTGTGTTACTTACAGTAACACACTTGTTTATTAGGTCCACTATAGGCAATTTAAATGTGGGCCCAACATCACATTTGGAGTATAATTCTAACTTGGTATTCAAATAATCGTTTCTTTCGACATCCAAGTACAGTACTCTCTTAACAGAGAGTGCTCGTTAAGTCTTTCGACTCGACAGCAATTTGATATCAGTGATCAAATAAGCGGAACATTCAGCGTGAAAGAATTAATCAGATTATATAAAATTAAACGCTAATCGCATAACATCAAAGTAGTCTGAGCTATCTCAACAATCCCTCTCCAAAGCAATTACAACGAATTCACTCTCTAGCCGACTTCTAACGAGAGCCCTGATACGATCGTAAACATCATTTTTATCAGTCTCGTTAATCCTTTAACCGGTTGGAACGAATTAACTCGGGATTACCAAAATAAGTTTTTTTTTCATTTGTTTGGAGGTTTAGCGACCACCGTGAGCAACTCAATGGGCTATAGACAGTCTCCCGTCCCTAATTTAGGGTCAATGGTTCCAGGGAACGGAGAGAGCCAGTGCCGTAAGACAAACGCAACATCCATGCCCCACGGGATTCGAACCCGGACCCCTTTCGGACGAATGATCAGAGCCCTTCGCTTAGACCACTGCGCCACCGGGGCAGCGAAAATAAATTGAAATCAACTCTAGCGAATATTTTCGCTGCCTAAGAGGCGGGCCAAAGAAGGCTGGGACAACGGAACCGGCATAGGGGCCGTCCATAAAGTACGTCCGTGATTTTTTACTATATTTAGACTCCCCAATCCCCCATGTCACATTTCGTCCGATTATTGACACCGCCCCCTGTAAAAAGTACGTCCTAATTCCCACAAACCCCTTTACTTTTGACGACTGCTTTTAGAAGTCAGTTGAAAACACGAAGAAAACATGTAATTATTTAAAGGAATCTTCCACATATTTACACCTTTGCTTCAAAAATTGTTTATTATTTAGGCATTAATTTATTCCCAAATGCTACCTGAACTTTATCATTCTGAAATAAAGATCTACAAATGAGCACACGCATTCAAGGTTGCAACACTCTCACTTATACCATTCACAAAACACGACAGATTTGGTAGCACAAATACGATAACTTTTTTTTTTTTATTGGAAGTTTAACGACCACCATGAGCAACTCAATGGGCTATAAGCAATCGCCCGTCCCTAATTTAGGATCACTGGTTCCAGGGAAGGGAGAGAGCCAGTGTCGTAAGACAAACACAATATCCATGGCTCACGGGATTCGAACCCGGACCCCTTTGGGACTAATGATCAAAGGCCATCGCTTAGACCACTGCGCCTCCGCGGCGGCACGAGAACGTAATATTAATATTCTGATTTAGTTAAATATCATCAGAAATCTGAAATATTTCATTCCTTTTTTTAACTATTAAAAGAAGAAAAAAAGAGAAAACAAAACGAAGAAGTACCATCCACTATATTTTTGCCGCTGGATGTCTTGATTACTAAATATTCCCCCTTCCCCATGTCACATTTGGTCCGGTTGTCAGGAACCACCCCCTCCTCCTATAACGAAGTAAATTTCTCCGTCATTTCTGTCCACCCCAGGATTCGAACCCGGATCCCCTCATTCTGGAATAAGTCACTCTACCAATTGAACTACGCGGACGTTTTATTCTGCTTCCTATCTGCCTTTATGTCGTGTGCGTCCTTCTAGCAGGTACGTCACATCATCTCCCCCTTATTTTTTTTTTTTTTTCGAAGTGCTTGAGAAGGGATTCTCTTATTTTTCCTATCTCGCGGTGTGGAAATAACATCACGCCAATGCGAGATTTTGAACGGTCGGGTCATCTGGATAGTTCGGGCGCCATTATAACGAAGTAAATTTCTCCGTCATATCTGTCCACGCCAGGATTCGAACCCGGATCCCCTCATTCCGGAATAAGTCACTCTACCAATTGAGCTACGCGGACGTTTTATTCTGATTCCTATCTGCCTTTATGTCGTGTGCGTCCTTCTGGCAGGTACGTCACATCTCCTGGTACGTTACACCCCTGTAATCTCGGACGTACTTTATGGACGGCCCCATATCAGAAAGCGTTTGTTATCTTAAGCGGTCATTTTGAGGGGTGATCAGGAAGTGTTTGTTATTAGGTTTGTTATTAAAAGCGCTCGTTATGGAGGTAATGGACATCATTCCTCTTTGACTGATTACCTGCTAAAAGGGCTACGAACCTAATATAGGAGAGAGAGACGATGTTTGGATCACTTGTTTCTACTCAGTGGCACGATGTCCGTATCAGGGGGAGTCTCCCTTCCCCCATTAGATCTCAAATCCTGGAAAATAGAATGCAGGATTCGAAGCGAGCACTTACCACCAGTGATATGTTTATGGTCGGTACTGCTGAAATGAGAGGGGAAAGGGAATTGCTTTGCTGCAGCGTTTGTAGAATCCGGCCATTATGTGAACATTTCTATATAGAGAGCGCAGATAATTTTAAGTACCATTTAATCGAGGTGCGTAGGCCACTTAAAGGGTTAGTTACCATACGTCACATACTGTTGACCGAACGTCAGGTTGCCAAACCAAAATTCGGGGAGAGAGAAAACTTATCGTTAAGTTTAGAAACTGCTTACAGAAAATGATCTAAAATTTAAATATGATAACAGGAACCGAAACAGAAAGTTAAATTACAGTATACGTCACACTCTTTTGTTCGTTAGTCATCAATCAGCTTTCGACATACGGCTGAATATGTTCGGAACTATTTTTAGCGAAGAATGCAGAGCCGATAATCCATCGACGTGAACCTTACGCAACAGCTTTCTTTCAGTGCAAGGTGTCTCCCTGGAAGACTTGATGGTCATTGACACCCATATGCGAGAATATTGGTTACTAATACATCTTCTGACGTAGATCCTGAAGATATATTGCGGTTCCACGTTTATATCTGTTTGTGGCAACTTCATAACTGAAAATCAGAATCTGTAGTGGTTCGTGGGTACGACCGGTTTTCCTTTTCTTCAAGGAAAAGGGGGTTAACGACCACATATGAGCATGTAAGGCTTAAGGAAGTATTTGCCATTCTGCTGGTGTGTACACAGCTCGCTTTCGTAGAAAGAATTTCAGTAAAATTTCCCAGAAACAAGTGTTTTTCATTTTGCAGCGTGAAATCCAGTAATTACTTTCAGGACCTACATGGACTCAACATTTCGTACGAGGCGTGTTTTCATTGATCGCAAAACTGAGCAATCCATTCAACACGTGTTTTTATTTGAATCAATTCATTTGTTGCACATTTGACAACAGTATACACGCGATCCCTGGCGAGGAGTTTTGGTTTTCATTTCTGGCTTTCGTGCTTAGGAAGACAGTTCCGATTGTTATGATGTGCATCCATTCTTTCGAAAATACGTATATCTTAGTATGCTTTCTCCGGTTTAACATCCGCAATGCGAAGTCCTAATGCTTTTAATTAGTTAAATCTCAATCTCCTTTTAATTGATTTCGCGATCACCTAGATTCTGAGTTTTGGTTCTTTTTCAGCCTAAAATATGGGCAAAGCATTAATTTTCGTATAAAAAATTTGGGTGACACCTCATTTTTCATGGCCATTTTCCAGCATCAGGAATTTATTTCCAAAAGGGAAATAAATTCCTGAAGCTGGAAATCGACATGAAGAATGATATGTCACCCAAATGTCTTGTCCAGCACAGAATCAAGTACTTATTTCCAAGGCAGAAAAACTATTTATTTTTTAAGGCCTCCTTTGGCGTCACGTACTTCCTTCCATACGAAAATGATTACTTTAATGCCTTGTCCAGCATCATACCATATCATATCATAAGGTATTTAATCTGTATACGTGTAAAGAGTTAAGAGTCCATTGACCTATGTTACGTGACTATCCGTTGACCTATGTTACGTGACAAACTAATCTGTCAAACTAAGCGCTGATCACGTCCTTTACAGATAAATGTACCGTGCTGAGCATTTTATCAGCTTATGAAAGCGCTCTTTTGGCGTGGTTGCTAAGCTACATAAAGCTCTCAATTTCTGTCTGAAAAGAATTTCTCGTGTGTAATGCAAAACAAAATAAAATTTGATGGAATTCCTTCAAGATCATTGAAAGCAATTCGATTATTAGAATAGTGGCAGTGAGTTACTGTGTTTTGTTGAGTTACTCTGGTTTTACGAATTCTGCTGTTTTAATATCACTGTCGGCTATGAAGTCACTGCGTTTCTTTTTAATGATATGCCTTTATATGAAATTCCTTTCCTATTCGCCGATATTCTAAGTTTCGATCTTTCAGACACAAGAATTCGTGTGAAATGAAGGCTGAACTCATTATAAATCTGTCAAACTAAACTGTCAAACTAATTTGTCAAACTAAACGAACGTATAAAAATCTGTCTAAACTAAAACGAAGAATTAATAAAATCAAGAAACCTCAAGAATAGACTATCTATAATGTTGGATACATCTAATGAGTGCAGTATTTATCCCCATACAGGTATATATTTCTTTTTCGAGAGCTACATGATAAGCACAATAAAGTAAGCCCTTAGGCAGTTACCAAAAAAGCCCATTTTCGAAAAAATAACATGTAACTAAATGTGTTTTAGGGTGACCTGTGGGACATGCATTCAGTTGGATATAGCATAGAGGGTCATATCTTTTCTTCTAATGCTGTGAACTTACGCCCAATTTAACAAATGCACAGGACAAAAAGAATTCACATACACTCTTGTTGCAAAAGGTACTGAAGAGAATTAAGAAATGCATGACTGTGAGCAACATTTTTTTTGTGAGCAACAGCTGCGAAAACTGTGGATAAGACATAGAACACTTTTGGATATACATAGATTGTTGAAAAATGAAACGCGTTATTACTCAAACTAATCTGTGCACGTAGTTGGTCTAAATATTATTTCCATCTTCTAGTGACAGAGTTTACGGAAAGTCATGCACTCAGAAATTTTCTTTAAATAAAGCAAATCTTTCAGTGAAACATCGTGGCTTCGTCATCCCGAGAAATGCTGCGACGATAAATTTGCAGAAATCTAACTTAAGAAATTATATGATATGGTAACGAATTTTTTTTTCACTTATAATAGCATACTAAATTAAACCCTTCAAGATTTTTTTCTTTCAAACAGCAAGTAAAAAAATCACAGCTCAAGGAGGAAGCCAACCTACAGCAAAAATGTTGACGTTGGTTAAAACAGCGAATAAAGATGCAGGAGGAAGAAAACTTCTGTCGTCAATATTTGGTTAACTGAAATGGAGAGGAAATCACGAAAAACAGGAATGGTGACAGAACACATTTCTTGAACACACGAGCTCTGTTGTGAAATACCTGGAGAACAAGCACCCTTTACAAATACTGGCGTGTTAGATATGAAATTCTAGAACAAATTGCGCAAAATAGCATCAAGCCTGCTTTCAACTTAAACGGTTTTAACGTGATATGAACTTTTAAATTCAATATCGGAAATATCGAAATCTACAATTTTTAAATTGGAACGCCTATTCTATGCTTAAACGCTGGTGTGTGGGTTTTTTTACACAGGACACGCTTTTTGTAATAAAATATATTACTTTATCTTGAATATCTTTCGAACATCCTGATGCTAGCAAAAAAAAAAAAAAAAAATTACTGTAAGATTGCGTGATGCATTGAAATGATAGTTTGCATTACAGAATATGCACCGCCGCTCTAGGTGGCGCAGTGGTCTAAGCGATGGCCTCTGATCATTCGTCCGTAAGGGGTCCGGTTTCGATCCCGTGAGGCATAGATGTTGTGCTTGTCTTACTGCACTGGCTCTTTCCCTTTCTAAATTAGGGACGGGCGACTGCTTATAGTCCGTTGAGTTGCTCACGGTGGTCGTTAAACCTCCAATAAAAAAAAAAAAAAAAAAAAGAATATGCACCTAAGATAGCAATCCACAAGTTACCAGCGAATGTGCTTTGAATTTTCCTGGAATATGAGTTGCACAAAAAACTTCTCCTTTTATTATCAGCCCAGGTGGTGAAGTGGTCAAAGCGATCATTCGTTCGAGATGTGTCTGTGTTCGAATCACGTTGAGGCATGGATTTGTGTTTGTCTTACGGCGCTGGCTGTCTCCCTTCACTGGAACCAGTAGCCCTAAATTAGGGACAGGCCAATGCTTATAACCCATTGGGTTGCTCACGGTGGTCGTTAAACCTCCAATAAAAAAAAGCAACATAATTGTGGATTTCAATGCTAGATTAACTGTTCAAAATATGATTTTTGACAACATTCTGGGTAAGTTTAAGGATCCTGGTGGTAATAGTTTTGCTGAAAGATTAATTGAAATCTGCATTGAGAATGCGTTGTGCATATCTCTAATACGCCTTTCAACCACAAGTATGCCCACATAAATAAGTGAAAAAATCGTGCTCTGGGGCAGAAAAGGGCAATAGGTTTTGCTGTTTATGATCAGCACAAGAAAAACTTACTGATGTAATGAAAGGTGCAAATGTTGGCTCTGACCATGACCTGTTAGTGTACCAACCTTTTCTAAGCTTTGCTTTCTTTTTACTTAATTTTGGTTCAAAAGGATGCAGATGATACCCAAAAGAAAAACCAGAAAACCATTGTAATATAACTGGGAAGCCTTTATATGTAACAAATAAAATAAAAACAAAAACAAATGAATAAACTGGAATTTTCTCAAAACATTTTCGAAGTGCTGAACTAGCTGATATTTTCAGGAATAATTCTCCTGCAGTTATAAAAAAATTAGGTATTATCAATAAACACAAATTGTTTGCCGTTTGGTAAAAATAATACCATTATTAAACTACTTACGCAGTATTGTTTCTAAAACTGAGGTTCGTTTGAAGAAAATTAAGTTTATTTGTTCACACTGGCAGCCAAAGGATTTTTTTCCACGGGTGTCTTAACGACCGCCGTGAGCAACCCGGTGGATTATAGGCTATCACCCGTCCCTAGGTTGGTGCTACTGGCTCCATGGAGGGGGAGGGGCTAGTTCTGTGGAACAGGGCGTATTACTCCTACCTTATCGGTACTCGAACCGAGGCCAACTCTGACGGACGGTCAGAGGTCAGTGCTTAAACCACTCAGCCACTGGGGAAGAGCCCAAAGTTAACGCTAAGATTAAGAAGAAGATATGCATTTGTATAAAATATCTCATTTTATATTAATATACAGAAAATTTTAGATGTAATCAAGACAGTTTTACCCTTGAATGCTGAAGTATTCATCAGTTCCATGTTTTTATTTGACGAAGCCTCCAGTCCTGTGCGTTACCAAACGATTTGTTTAAATCATCTCCTTCTATACTAGAAAGATGAATTTCCATTCACTAAAAGTAACTTTTTCATTATCTATTTTACCCTCGTTAAAGCAAAACGCAGATAACCTTTCAAAACTAGGCCAATACAACACTCTCCATAACACGTACTTGCTCCTAGAAATTCATCGTGGTCGGTAGTGTAGTGTGGTGTGTCGTTAAGAACTTTTTTTTTCAGTTGCCATGGATCCGCGCTTGGAGGTTTCATAACGATTAGCTAATAATGACTTCAAATGCATGTTAACTCGAGCTTGAAATATCCTTCTTTCATTTCTTCACTTTACGTGTGCTTCATAGTTTACGTCATAAGTATTAGAATTTTATTTCGAATGAAAGCCTCTTTGTAGAACTGAAAATTCCGTTATAACCTCTGTTTCTGAAAAAAGTGGATGCTTGCATGGCTTGGTATTTTGAAAAATTCCTCATATGTGGTGGTGTTTGTAACGTGGCAGCAGTGTGCAGCATATAGGACGAAACCTGTGGAAAGTTGAAGAATATGAAAAAGAAATCCGATTGGAAAAAGCATTTTAAACAAAGAGCGGTTTGCCAAATGAATCTGAGTATGTACGCTGCATTTAAAGAGTCCCAGATATGATCTTTTGCTTTTTATTTCCATGATTTGTCCGCAATTACAAGAAAAGGGTTAGGTTTCTTTAGAGATATAAAGATGTTTTTGAGGCTGTGTTATGCGAATGGTATGATGGGCATCAGTGCTAAAAGATTTAATCATAACTTTCCAAACCGCATTTTCATTCACATCTGGAAAATACCATAAAAAATTGATCTTACGGTACACCAGATGAGACTGAATTTTTATTGAGATCATTTTTGGAAAAATGACCTTAGGTGCTTTGACAAAAGAAAAAATGTAAACTGTATACATGTAGTATACATAGCTACAAATACCATATGATTGAGATTAGGAATCTTGAATTGCATCATATTGAACAGTCATTTGTCTCTTGATGCTTTAGGACATGAAATACATCTTCCATATATGGTAAGGCCAATTAAATTATATTTTCCTTTTCCCTTTAGCGTGACCGGTAGCCGAGAGGTCCCACGTGCCTGGCTAATTGTCTGAATCCAGGTTCAAATGCTGGATGAGGCACGGTTTTTGTGTGTTCTACAGTACTCCTTTGGTTCCTTCTCAGAAACCAGTTGCAGACAATTTGAGAAGGCAGTTCCTAATAGTCTTAGGGATCACAGTGCTCGTTAAACTTTGAACTATTCTTTGTCATAATAAAAAAAAAAAATTTTCTTAATTATGTTTAATCGCTTCAAGTGAAAAACTATGGTGCCTAATACACAGTCGAGTCACATTATTCTGACCACCTCCTACTTGTGACGTCTACAGCACCTAGCCAATAAAAGAAGGCCCGTGTCGTAAGCTGGCTTGAAAGGTATATAAGGTGTGCATAAGAATTCTGAAAAAATATTACTCGTTGCTGTCATGGATAAAAGGAGCGATTTATCGGATTTGCAAAAAAAGTATTATTATCGGTTTAAAAGCCAAGGGTGGCAGTATTTCTGAAACAGCGCAGTTTGTGAACTATTCGGTTACTGCTGCGACTAAAGCGTATCGTGATTGGAGAAATGAAACCACTGCGAATAAGCGACGAGGAAACTGCAGAGCACCACATGCTATTGATGTGAGAGGTGAACGTCGGCTGTGAAGGTGCGTGAGGGCCGATCGACACGCTACTGTGGAGCAACTCACTGGCCGAATTATACAGGACGCTACCGGAAATGTGTCTAAAACCACAGTTCAGTAAACTCTGCTGCGTACGGTACTCCGATGCAGACGAATGGTCACTGCACCTATGCTAACGAAGGTGCATCGGCAGAAAAGGCTTACATTTGCACGGTGGTATCGGATTTGGACCTCCGCCGATGGGCAAAGGATTGCCTTCTCCGATGAGTCACATTTTCTGCTTCATCGAACAGATGGACGTTGGCGTATAAGGCGAGAAACATCGGAGAACAACCACTCTTCAACCATTGCTGGCAGAACACAAGCTGGTGGGAGCAACGTTATGGTCTGGGGAATATTTTCGCGGCATTCTCTGGGTCCACTCATACCTGTGGAAGGCACTATAGGCAGAATTGGTTATGAATTCATCCTTGCAGATAACGTATCGGCCCTAGGGAAGACAATCAGCATGTATGGGTATGCATTCTGATTGCCTTCCCTGTGGCTGATGGGATCTTCCAGCAGGACAATACGACGTGTCACACACCTAGAAATGCCCGAGAGTTGTTGGAAGAGCACGATGAAGACTTCAAAGTACTTCCCAGGCCCCCCAAATCCCTAGACTCAAACACAATTGAGTATCTGTAGGGTCACCTCGATCATGTTGTTCGCTCCTATGTATCCTCCAAGCACGCACCCTCCAGCATCTGTCAGATGCACTGCAGTCAGCATGGCTCCTCACACCTGTGAACACCTTCCAGCACCTTATTGAGTCACTCCCAGCCCGTCTGGCTGGGAGTGACTCAATAATGTCCGTGCTGCACATGGTGGTTACTCTGTATATTAGCTGGTGGTCACAGTAATGTGACTCGATCGTCAATTTGTCGCGCGCGCTGTGGCAACGCTGCAGCTTCGTACGTCACATATGTGTGACATTGGTTCTTCCCCCACACGTAGTCCAAGTGGCAGCATCGTGGATGGCCTCAGTGTGTAGTAGCTGCTAGGCTCGTGAAGCTGTGTGTGTGCTTCTCATCAGGAAAATGGACTCGCGGAATATTGCGCAGCGGTATGCCATTTTTGTGTGAAACTCGGTGAAAATGCGGTGGTAACGTACGGAAAACTGCAGCAGGCTTTCGGCAATGAAGTAATGTCAAGACAACAAGCCTTCCGCTGGCACAAAATGTTTTGTGAGGGCAGAACCAATGTGGAAGACGAACACCGGTGTGGGCGACCAACAACAACACAACAGAGGACAACACAGCCCGGGCGAGTGAAGTTTGTGTGACGTGACAGGCGATTAACAGTGAGAATGATAGCGGAAGAACTGAACATGAATCGCGAAAGTGTTCGCCGAATGCTGACTGAAGATCTGGGAATGCTGACTGAAGATGCGTCGTCCCATACCGCATTGTCGGGACGCCAATATCTGTCCTCCAAATGCGTTGCAACACTTACGCATCCTCCTTATTCACCCGACATGGCTCCCTGCGACTTTTGTTTTTATTCCCAAAACTGAAATGAGTTGTGAAAGGACGCCATTTTGACACAGCAGCAGACGTCCAACAGGCTGTGACGCAGGTCTTGAACAGTGTCTCAGCTGATGAGTTCCACAGCTGCTACCTGCAATGGCAGCACCGTTGGAATAAGTGTGTGCCGGCTCAAGGGAACTACTTCGAAGGTGATCACATTGTAGTTGATTAAAAGTGTAAGTAAATGTGTTTTTGTTTTGACCCAGCCTCATTACTTAATTGTCAGACCTCGTATGTTCTTTTAAACTACATGCGTTCTTGAAGTGAATGTGAAACACCGTAAAAGCGTAAAATGTGTGCACAATAAAAAGTAGGTTTAGATATTAAATCTATTGCACATGTCTTTCCTTTACACAGTCGAAGTGTAAGTGTTATTTTCAAGAAGGTCCTTCGTATGTCTGTAGTCTGTAGGAAACACATTGCTGAGGTGCTAAATATCTGTCTAGAATAATCATTCTTATAGGACCCTTTCTGGTCTTGCCTTGAAGACTAATAACCCAGAATATGCGATAGGGTGAACCCTATTTTCTCTTGAATTTCGTTGTTATTGTAATAAAAAGTACAGGGTGACCCGTTTGGGTAGGGATAATCTATAAACTCTGCGGAATGGCTTGTAACAGAGTATAATAAGTCAATATTTGGCAGAAATAACTTTTATGAATGGGAGATTGATTAGGCTTCTATATGGCCCCTTTGGAGACTCGGTAGAGTTCATTCTGGGTGCTCAATTCTTGCCACGTGTTTTCTAACATCTGTGGTGCTGGGTGAGTCGTTACGTGCTGTACGGTCCTTTTTCTTCCTCACTGAAGGCACTGTACGATCGGGATCATACCTAGACATGCTACAGATCTTCTTAGTACCACAACTGGATAAGGATGTCATTTTACAGCAAGACGAGGCCCAACCACACTGATCACAGGAAGTCAGGAAATTCCTCAACAATACACTTAATGACAAGTGGCCGCGATGACACTATTCCTTGGCGTACAAACTCCACGGAAAACACTCCCCCTTTCTTCGTGTTGGGGTTTGTGACGAGCATCGTCTACGCATGACTTGATGGAAGAATATGACAATGACTTGATGGAAGAACATCGTCTATGCATGACTTGATGGAAGAACATGACAATGACTTGATGGAAGAACTTCGTCTACGCATGACTTGATGGTGGAAATTTCTTCAGCGTTAGCAAAAATCACTCCGAAGATGTTAGAAAACACGTGGCAGGAATTGAGTACCCGGTATGAACTCTACCGAGTCCACAATAGGACTCGTGTAGATGCTTGGACAAACTCCCATCCATAAAGATAATTGCTGCCAAACATTGACTTATTATACATGTCACAAACCATACCACAGCATTTTTAAATTATTCCTACCCAAACGGATCACCCTGTATTTTTATCATAGGTTTACATGAATCTTACAATCGTTCATTAGTGGCTTACCATTAATTTTACTGCTGTCTGCTTCATATCGAAACTGCTCTTAACTTTTTTTTCGTCGCATCTCAAAAATACTAAAAAAGAGGAGTGTAAAGAATAAGGTCTCTGGGTGATATATCCCAGACCGCGGTTTTGTGATTGGTCACCATTTTATATTCAGAAATACTTTTTTAAAACATCTGCACTCAGTACTTGGTTTATTATAATTATCTGCTCGCTTCAGTGACCATCCGCTGTGCTTCATATTTTTAAGTATTAGCTTCCACTACTTTAATAATCCATAATTGAATTTTCTAGGTTATTCACTTGACTGTAATTAATTCATTTTTCTCAGATAATTAATGTTTCTACTTCATTCAGTGACTTGCAGTACTTGTTTTAACTTTCTGCTTAATTTTTTTATTCTTTCCAACCGTAGGTTGAAGAAACGTATATGCTTTAGCTTTGTCTGTCTGTCTGTCCGTCCGCACAATAACTTGCGTAAAAATTGTTCGATTTCGATGAAATGTTAGTATGTGGTAGGGGAACCACCTGGGGATGGACCTTATTTAAAATGGGGACAAAGGTCAGAACATAGGAGCGGGATCCATTCCATTGCCCTTATGCGTCTTAACTTATGTAAAAATGCCTCGATTGTGACAAAACTTCAACATGGTGTTCTGGAGGTATGCCAATTCTGTTTAATATAATCGAAATGGAATCAAAGGTCAGCGCACAGGAGCGAGATTTATTCCACAGCCATTATCCTCGTACTTGACTAAAAAGGATTCTATTGAGATAAAACTTTAGTATGTTGTTCCGGAGGTATACTGAACCAATTCTGTTTAATATCATCGAAATGGGGTCAAAGGTCAGTGCAGAGGAGCGAGATTTATTCCACAGCTGTTATCCTCATAACTTGAGTAATAACTTGAGTAATGATTTCTGGTATGTTGGAAAGCGTATCATAATCAATGCAGTGCATGATTTTACTAACTTGTTCTTTAATCATATGTAGTATAGAGTATAACGAAGTGAATTTCTCCGTCATTTTTATCCGCGCCAGGATTCGAACCCGGGTCCACTCATTCCGGAATAAGTTGCTCTACCAATTAAGCTACGCGGACATTTTATTCTGATTCCTATCTGCCTTTATGTCGTGTGCGTCCTTCTGGCAGGTACGTCACATCTCCTGGTACGTTACATCATCTCCCCCTTCTTTTTTTCTTTCGAAGTGCTGCTCATATTTTTCCTATCTCGCGGTGTGGAAATAACATCACACCAATGCGAGATTTTGAACGGTCGGGTCATCCGGATAGTTCGGGCGCCATTATAACGAAGTAAATTTCTCCGTCATTTTTGGTCTATGCCGGGATTCGAACCCGAGTACGCTTATTCCGGAACAAGTTGCTCTACCAATTAAGCTACGCGGACATTTTATTCTGATTCCTATCTGCCTTTATGTCATGTGCGTCCTGCTGGCAGGTACGTCACATCTCCTGGTACGTTACATCATCTCCCCCTTATCTTTTTTTTTTTTTTTTTTTTTTTTTTTTCGAAGTGCTGGAGAAAGGATTCTCTTATTTTTCCTATCTCGCGGTGTGGAAATAACATCACACCAATGCGAGATTTTGAACGGTCGGGTCATCCGGATAGTTCGGGCGCCATTATAACGAAGTGAATTTCTCCGTCATTTTTATCCGCGCCAGGATTCGAACCCGGGTCCCCTCATTCCGGAATAAGTTGCTCTACCAATTGAGCTACGCGGACATTTTATTCTGATTCCTATCTGCCTTTATGTCGTGTGCGTCCTTCTGGCAGGTACGTCACATCTCCTGGTACGTTACAAGAGGGTGTTCAGAAAGTAATGCCTCTACATTTTATATACAAGCCCAGTGGTAAGGTGAAACAAAACAAGAACGAAGCTCAGAATTTCTACTTTAATTCACATATATTATTTTTCTACGTGGACCTCATCACGCTCGGTAGAGATACGCCAACGTTTAACAAGTTTTTAAACCCGTCTCGGTAACAATCTTCAGATTGGTCTCGGAACCATTTCCTCGTTGCGGCTTGAACATATTCGTGAGCTGAATTCTTTTCAGGTGTCTCTTGAGAGCAGAAAACAAGCAGAAGTCGGACGGCACCAAATCTGGGCTGTAGGTACAGTGTTCAAGAACTTCTAACCCGATTTTCTGTATAGCCTCTGAAGTGAAGACACTGGCCTGGGGTTTGGCGTTGTAATGTCGCTGAATCATTAGCTTTTTGCCCCCACGCACACAATTTATTATTTGCTTTAACTTTTTTAAGGTATACACATAACTCTCAAAGTTGATACTCGCACTTTTGACGATGTACTCTTGGTGAATTATGCCTCTGCAGTCCCAGAACACAATTAGCATGCACTAGTAGCATAGGTGTGACCACATCTGGGCTAAACAGACCTGCTCTCTGCATTACCTGGATTCGTACCGGTGACAATTACAATCATAACAAAATGGAGCTTAGCCCAGATGTGATCACGCCTATGCTACTTGCCGGCGCAAATTCGAGGTTTGAATTCTTCTCTCGAGGAGAACATGGGTGTCGGTATTCCAGCGATTGAGTTTTCATTTCTGCGTCACAATGGCGAACCCAACTCTCATTGCCAGTCACAATGCTCTGGAAAAAAATCATGTGCTTTCATAACGAGCAAGCAACCTTTGGCATGTTTCAAGTCTTCATTTCTTCATTTCAGTTGTTACATGTCATAATTGTGAACCCAACTCTTATCACCAGTCACAATTCTCTGGAGAAAATCATATGATTTCATAACGAGCGAACAACCTTTGGCGATGTTTCAACTTTTGATTTGTTCATTTCAGTAGTTAGGTAACGGCCACCCAATGAGCTCACACTTTATTGTATCCTAAAACGTGAACAATGTCATTGACACCACGTAAACTAATGTTCATCTTTCCAACTATAAGTCTCTGAGTTATTCTTCGATTTTTCCTGATGAGCATATCGACTTTTAGCATGGCTTTCAGCTTGTTCAAATCGCAAGTTGCAATTACGGGCCTTCCACTCCTTCGCTGGTTCTTTACGGTCAACATTCTGCCTTTATCTCTTGATTTTCTTACACAACAACGAACAGCGATTATGTTCCAAGTTTCAGAACCATAAGCTGGCACTCATCTAGCGTTAATTTATTTAGGTGGTATATTTTTGTGAGATAAAAGCTCTATAACTGATAGATGTTTGACACCCGTCGACACAGTTTGAAAAGAATCATCCATTTCAAGCACAACTAAATGCGAACAAATTGATATACCGAGTTCTATTTACGCAGTAAAAGGAAGTTAATGGCCCAAAAAATCGTTTTGGTTGTTAGACAACAAGTCATGCGCGAAGCACTTGCGCAGAGGCCTTACTTATTGAACGCGCCACGTATTTACAAGACTTAACCAGCCCCGGTGGCACAGCGGTGTAAGCGTTTTTTCCTGATCGTTCGTCCAAGATGGGTCCGGGTTCGTACCACGGTGAAGCATGGATGCTGTGTTCTTCTTGCAGCGCTGGCTCTCTCCCTTTCCTGGAACCAATGGCCCTACATTAGAGACGGACGACTACTTACAGCCCATCGGGATGCTCACGGTTGTCGTTAAACCCCAGAAAAAAAATGCAATAATTAGCAAGTAACATTTAGTTCCATTCTGCGTGAGGTTCTTTTCTTTTAATAAGTGCTATCATTAAGTTACATACATGCTATTTATTGTCTAATTGCGTAGTATCCACACGCTAAGTAATTGCATCCTTATGCTAATTGCTAAAGACGATCCTTACCTTACAGCAGTGCTACACCTCATAATAATGTTATGAGGTGGTCCCTATCTTACAGAGGTCATACACCATTGTCTACACGCAATTCTTACTTTTTTTTATTCTGAAGACATTACTTCGATTACCTACATTTTTAATAACGTGCTAGGAATTTTTTAATCATCTGCGGCGCGCGTAATAATACCCTTTTTACTTTAATAACGCACTCTAGTAATTTACCTTCGGCCCTTACAGTGGCCTTTAATTTTGGGCTGGACTTTCTTCGCGCTTCATTGTATCTATTACTCTAGCTTAATTCGATCTTCATCCAATTTCATCCAATTCTTACTCGAATTACTCTCAATCCTCAAGTAAGCTGTTTGATGGCAGTAACTTTAAGGGTCTGCACTTTGATTCTTTGCTTCTGTTGCTCTAATAATATATGGTTTTGATTAGAATTTCACGCAGTAATCGCTATATTTATCAGCAAATCTGTATAGTTATATGTGTTTCTTTCCTTATTTTTGCTGCCTTCCAGAAAGATAGTTAAATTGAGAATTTAAATGGCCACATAAGTTCAAATAACCGTGAAAGTCAAGCTTATTTCTGCCGGTGAGCGCTTTTTCTTTCCTAAATATTTGTTTTTATGAACACGCGTAAATTTTTGGTTTTTCAGTTGAATAAACGAAAAGCCATGACTAATTTTCTTTGACTAATATTGCAAGAAGCATCAAAAAGTTGATTTTTTATTGTGGCAGTGTTCAATGTAAGAAAAATTATTTCAGACAGAACATGAAATGTAAAAAATATTGCTGTGTGCATCAGCTTCAAAGTAATGATGACGATTGGATGAATTAAAAAGTGCCGTGAAAGTCTTCAAAAGAATTTACGTATTATGCTGAACTATATTGTGTGTATGCGTCTTATTTTTATTTGGAGATTTAACGATCACGGTGAGCGAGGCAATGAGCTATAAGCAATCATCCGTCCCTAATTTAGGGCCACTGATTCGAGGAAAAAGAGAACCAGTGACGCAAAACAAATACAACATCCATGTATCACCGGGATTCAAAACCTGGACTCTTCATGGACGAATGGTCTGAAGCTAACGCTTAGATCTGTTTGTTTGTTTGATTGAATGCTTAAATTTAAATTATTTTCTGGACTTGATTGACAGACATACAATAACATGTATATTGAACTTGATTGACAGATGAATACAGTACAAACTTTTTTTATTTGCTTCAACGCCAGCTACGTACATAGGTGAACAAGGAACTCAATAAATAAACTCCCGAAAGACAAACACAAACAACCATGCCTTACCTGGAAGTCGAACCCAGAATTCTCCGCTGGGCGAATGATCAGAAGTCATCGCTGAGACCAATGCGCCACCGGGACAGCACTTGGAGCAGTGTGCCACTTTCCTTAGGATGATTATTTCTTATCATGTGTTAGAAATGAAGTGACGCCTACCAATAAAATATTGTTGCAACAATGCTGCTCCGTGTCTTCTCAACTGTCTCACTTGAGAAAATCAGAGTAGAAAGCTATTTTTAAAAATACGAAAAAAAATATTTAATCCGTCGTTTATCCGATGCATGCGTCGCGGAAGAGTGTTGCAAAAACCATAGATACGATTTACAACAGATATGACTTACGGCAAATTGCTCATTGGTTTATTTGAGGAATGGTACTTGAGCTACATTACAGCGCATTATGTCCAACATACAGTATTTGAATCTTTTACAGTTAAGGAAAAGCAGCTGAAGAAACGAAAGCAAAAGATAATAAGGGTGTTACAAAAGTTTACACGCCGGCAGGGAAAGATTTGAACTGTAGAGAAATCGTGCTTACTTTCTAGATTTCGCACCGTCTGACTTTCATGATTTTGAAAAGATTTGACAGGCAAGAAACGTGAGGGAAAGAGATTTTAGTTCGCTGAAGGTTTTTTGTGCGAATAATAAGAGGAAAATCTCCAGAAATCAGCACAGCAGAACTTAAGGTAATAAAGCAAATAATTATCGCTTATCATTTAGAAGGGCTTACTTCCCATCAACCATAAAAGGGCTATGGAGATATGAATAAATCTATACGTGGTGAGGTCAGATAATATACTCTGTGTCTGAAAAATATTCTGATGGATGTTGTTTATCTATGTTGTGACGTATATTCTAATTTAACCTTCATTTTTAGTTCCTTTTCCTACGTAAATTTGAATTTGTTCTCTTTTACGCTTTCCAAACTTAACGTGATATCTTCTCTCTCACATGAATGAGGTTGGCAACACTTTTGAGGTCAGAGAGAGTGACCTATGAATGTGATAAGAACGATAGATACAAAGGACGAGACAGCAGTTGCTTAGTGTATATGTGTGTGGGGAGATGTTCAATCTGTGTACAAGCTAGATCATACGATAAATAATTATGGTATTATATGTGGCTATATCGTGGATTTCTTCAGTCATTGCTAGACCAATAAAAGGCTATCGTAAGTTTGGCTTCTGTACATGTTTTGTCTTGCCGTAAAGCCTGAAATTGTAGCTATTTTGTGCATCTATTGCATCGTATTCTCATTTAGTTCAACTTTTCCTTAGTCATGGTTTTAGACATAGCGTAACACCAATCACGCACCACGAAAAAGTGTTACGTTATAATGTGCATACACAGAAGTTTGGTGGAGGAAACGATGGCGACGCTTTATACGTAGGTTGACCAATGAATAACTGTTAATGTTTAGGTAGCTTTCACATATTTGCTTGGCTCTACAAATAACTAGCCGAATCCAGATAATATTGGGGATGATAAATAAGTATATTCTGTTGAACTTGGGGGAGGATTAGAGATATGTAAATCAGTCTGTCGCAGTGTAATTTCACGTTCCTGGGGTAACATAGACTCATTCAGAAGTAGGTTTAGTGATTAGGTTTCTGCAGGCATGAAAAACGCTGGAAACGAATATTCGTCGTTAACTGTAAGAAGTGGTTTTAGAGTCATGAGCTTTTGGAGTGTGTCAGAGTGGCATTCAAAACTCCCACACGATGCGCTGACGGATGTGAAAACAAGTGACAGGCGTTCAACATCAACAACAGATAGCAACGTGGCGTGATTGAAAGCTCTGACGCAAGAAGATGCATGGTAGATTTTGCGTCAGATTGTTGCCTACGTTTGTTTTGGTACCGGTAGTCATATCGTTCAACCTAATCGCCGCGCTTACCTCCAAGTGAGACCATAATTCCAAGCCGGTCGCCCTTTTCACTTGAATATTTTTTTCCAGCACGTTGCCTTTTCATTCAAACTCCTGTGTCAGGCAACGCATTCTGTTCAGGAGAGTGTCGTCACATCATTCAACCGAATCACCATGCGTAATTCCGAGTAAGACCATATTTCCAAACGGGTCATCATTTTAACTTGAATCTGTTCTCAAGCACCTTGCCTTTTTATTCAAACTCTAGTACAAAACAACGCTATCTAGTCAGGAAGCAACGCCGTCTCCTACCCAAATTTCAATATTTTGCAGTTTACAATATTAAACTTCTTCTCTTTGAATATCCTAAGAGCTATTTAAAAGAAAACAATGTTCTTGTCTCGAGAGTTTAGCAAACCCGATACTCATCTGAAGCTATATGGAGTGTCCTTCCTAAATTTCGAGCAATTAGGTCCACGAAAGGCATAGAGCCAGTACCTCTCACGGGGCTCGAACCCGTGTCCAACTCATCCCATTAGTCAAAAAGCGGAGCCTCTAACCACTCGGTCATCGCTCCTGAAACTAGAACTTTGACTAGTTTTGCAGGACTGAGTCGATTAAAGAAATGTATGAAGGTTGTTCCAAAAATAAAATTGCAAGACTGATAATTGGAACAGTACATCTAGAAACTGCAACAACAGTGTGAACCGGTAATACTGTACCAGAATGTCTGCAATGTCCAGAAGCTGTGATATGGCCTTTCAAAGTGGTGATTACGCTGGAACTTTGGTCTCCCGAAGAGTTCCTAAGTGTAATTTGATTTTTGTGGGCAAAGTTTTGTCTGTTAATATTCATCGGCAGCTTATTCTTACTGAAAAGTATGGGAAACATGTAACGTTGTGTTGCTACTGAATGGCGTTGAACGTTTATCCCTATTAGGGATACGGTAACCAACGAAATCTCAATGAACTTCCGAGGTAGCAACTCCTGAACGGAAATCAGCGCTTGAAAAAACGAAATGCTCCTCGCATATAGCGATTTTCAAGTTTTTCTAAGATCTCTTGAAAGGACGTCGCTTTTTTTTTTTTTTTTTTGATTGGAGGTTTAACGACCACCGTGAGCAACTCAATGGGCTATAAGCAGTCGCCCGTCCCTAATTTAGGGTCACTGGTTCCAGGGAAGGGAGAGAGCCAGTGCCGTAAGACAAACACAACATCCATGCCTGACCGGGATCCGAACCCGGACCCCTTACGGACGAATGATCAGATGCCAGCGCCTTAGACCACTGCGCCACCGGGGCGGCGACGTCGCTTCACCACAGATGAAGAATTTTATATCAAATCATGATTCCAGTAAAAGGAAGAAAATTATGGAGATTGAATAAACGGGTTCGCAACACATAGATATAAATTCCTGAATGTTTTTGATGGCAATGTTGAAAAATAATTCCTGAATGTTTTTGATGGCAATGTTGAGAAATAATTCATGAATGTTTTCTATTTTGAGAAGTAATTCTTGAATGTTTTCTATTTTGAGAAGTAATTCATGAATGTTTTCTATGTTGAGAAATAATTCGTGAATGTTTTCTACGTTGAGAAATAATTCATGAATATTTTCTACGTTGAGAAATAACTCATGAATGTGTTTTATGTCGAGAAATAATTCATGAATGTTTTCTATGTTAAGAAGTAATTCATGAAAGTTTTCTATGTTGAAAAATAATTCGTGAATGTTTCTACGTTGAGAAATAACTCATGAATGTGTTTTATGTGTTTTATGTCGAGAAATAATTCATGAATGTTTTCTATGTTAAGAAGTAATTCATGAAAGTTTTCTATGTTGAAAAATAATTCGTGAATGTTTCTACGTTGGGAAATAACTCATGAATGTGTTTTATGTCGAGAAATAATTCATGAATGTTTTCTATGTTGAGAAATAATTCGTGAATTTTTCTACGTTGAGAAATAATTCATGACTATTTTCTACGTTGAGAAATAACTCATGAATGTGTTTTATGTCAAGAAATAATTCATGAATGTTTATTATGTTGAGAAGTAATTCATGAAAGTTTTCTATGCTGAGAAATAATTCGTGAATGTTTCTACGTTGAGAAATACTTAATGAATATTTTCTACGTTGAGAAATAACTTATGAATGTGTTTTATGTCGAGAAATAATACGTGAATGTTTTTTCTATATTGAGAAATAATGCATGAATTCGTTCCGTTCAAAGTATTAACTGTACTGCTGCTAACCGCAAGACTTGCAATCTTAGCTTTTTTCAGTGATGTATAATATTTTTTAGCACAAAGAAAATAATACGAATAGGATTAAAAAAAGGGAGAACCAAGCTGTTGTTATTAAAAAAAAAATTAGGTTGATTTTGTTCACTAGGTCGTTCCGTATGTTCCCCATTAATAACTGTCTTTGAAGGGGTTATCAAATTTTTCTGTTACGTCCCAGCCATTACAACAGCTATTAAACTGGACCAAAATGTGGCCGATGCTTCGCAGTAGACACTCCTGCTCGGAAGTTAATCGCATAATCGTAAATCCGTTGGGGACAAAGGGTCACGCGATTTCGGTGTCCAAAGCGAAATACAAGACGTGCATATGAAAACGCAAAGAATATGTAATTAGGTTGAGCAGAGCGGAATTAATGCGTGTGAGATATCTCTGTACTTCTAGAGGAGGTCTATGGAAGATTAAGATTTAGGTTTATTGAAGGAAATGTTAGAAATAAATTTAGGCCCTCGTTTTTGGTTAAAAATTTGAATTAGCCTGTTGTATTATCCGGCGTAACGCCCACTTCCTCAGAATAAGATTTGTCTTCAGATACCGTGTTCAAAAAATATGATTTACAGATGATTAACTCGTGAAGATAAGCTATTTTTACTGATTGTATTTTAGAAAGTGAAAGGAAAATAATTTGAGATTTGTTTTCTACTTGGAGTTTGCAAAAGTTTCCTCAAAATATGTCAGAAATTTCAAAAAAAAAGTTAATTTTGCATTGCAGCTTTTACAAAAGGAAAAACACCGGAACAGACTTGGTTGCAAATGCGGTAATGACGAAATGTTCAAAAATGAAATTCGGAAGTCGTTAGGTTTAGCAAATTAAATGGTCATGTCTAAATCCAGATAAAAATCTCAGGGCTAACAAACAGATACGAAGTGGTTGGCCATTGTAGGCTACTCTGCCGAGGAAGAGTGGTGTTGGCTATCTATCATTCATTCTTCCCTGTATTGTATGAGTTAGTGGTGAATGTTGTACGAATTTAGTGATAAATGTATTCTTTACTTCTTATGACCACTCTTTATATCCAATAACTTCCATTTTGATAGATGTGATTACGTATGTTTACAAATAACACAGACAAGTTTTTTTTTCTTTTGTAATAATGGCAGAAGCAAAGTTTTTTTTTAGATTTTTGAAAATCGATTTATTTTAGTATTTGTGCTGTCATTGCTTATAATTTTTCTAATTCTTTACAATTTTCATGAAAGCGATTTTTTATTGCATGTCTTTTATGGAAATTCAGAATTTTCAGTTCACCTTGAATCTTGACTGCAGTTAAAAAATTGTTTTTTAATTTTTGAGAAAATTCGGAACAAATTCTTTTAAAAACAGAGTTATTTCCTGTCAATGGAACTTCAGCGTCTTTCAGTGCAAATTGACTTGATGATTTTGAATGGGCTTGTATATATGGAACAAAAACTCGGTCACCTAGGGTAAAAAAAAAGGAAAACAAGTAATAACAACAAAAGTGAGAAAGCTACATGGGTGAAAGCGATATCATGTAAAGAATATAGAAAAAAATTCGGACACACATCAAATTAAAAAAAAAGTGGTGAAAAATAAAAGGAGAGTTATTTAATGTGGACCGCTCATGTCTGAAGAAGAGGAGAAGAAGAAAACCCAGTTGTAACCAGGGTGACGAGATGACGTTTTTTGAATGGGAGGACATTTTCATTAAAAGAGTAGGACTCAATAAATTTATACAAAATAAATATAAATACACATACGCTGTATTTAAATTTTACAACTTGAGAGTTTATACGTGTAAAACTTTAAAAAAGAAAGAAAGATTTTAGTCTACTAGACATTTTTACTTATAGTTTAACTGAAAGAGATTTTCTTCAGGGTGACCAGATGACTTTTTGGAATGGGAAGACATTTTCATTAAAAAAAGGAGGACATTTACAGAAAAAGGACGATACAATGAATTTGTGCAAAAATATTGGGTGTGAGCATAAGTTTTACCCGATTTTGTAGCTACAAAGAAAGGAGGAGAACACAACAAATAACGTACCTAGAATTTCACATAACTGCCATCATTCTTTATGACCTCTTGCCATTTGTCCGTGAATAGATGAATCTCACGCGGGAAAAATTCCTGTGTTTTAGAGTCAAAAACGTAATGTAATGCCGTTTTCATATTGTCCATATCATCGAAGGTTTGGAGAGCGAAGACGTTCTGTAACGATCCAAAAAGGTGGTAGTCCATAGGTGCCAGGTCAGGGGAATACGCCGGGTGAGGTAACACTTCCCAACCAAAGTCCAGTAATTTTTGCCAAGCGATAAAAGCAGCATGACGTCTGGCGTTATTATGATGGAGGATCACACCTTTGCGACTGACGAGGACTGGCCGCTTTCATTTCAGTTGTTCTCGCAATCTGTCCAACTGTTGGCAGTAGAGGTCAGCATTTATCGTTCGGTTAGGTACCAACACCTCACAGTGGATTATTCTTTGTTCATCCCACCAATCACTCAATAAAACCTTTTTGGGATGCAGTCCTCCTTTTGAGCTCGATGGAGCAGGCTCCTCACCTTGGCACACAGTCCGTCGACGCTTTACATTACGGTACAGTACCCATTTCTCATCACCCGTAACAATTTGTCCAAGAAACGGTTCATTTCTGTGACGAGAAGGGAAAGAAACACAGGTATGAATTCTCTCCTCTCGTTAATTTGCGGAAAGCTGGTGTGGAACGCAGTTATCGAACTTGGCGATGAACCCAAGCGCATGCATCCGTCTTTTGACTGTTGTTCTGCGTACCGACGATGTTTCCGCTAATTCCTGAAAGGTTGGATGCGGGTCATTTGTTATGATTTGGTCCAGACCCACGTCAGAAACCAGGATGGATGTTCAGGACGTGGTTGATATTTACAGCTTCTGTCTCCGTTTCGGAATTTCCGAAACCAACGACGACATGTGCTATCATCAACTGCATCCTCCCCATACACTTGACAGATGTTACAGCAAGCCACGTCTGCAGTACTGCCTTTGTCAAATTCGTGCAGTAAACAATGTCTAATGTGCTCCTTATCATTACCCCGTTCTCGGACAAACCTAGTGCCTCTATATGCTCTACTGCTCCACGCTTTATTGGCCGAAAATTCGGCATCGCAGCGTCATCTGCGACGTAACTACTCCGATAGCAATTTGAATCTATTACAAAAACAGGCAGAACTTTTGCACACACGTAATAACTATGAATACACATACTCTGTATTTAAATTTTAGAGATTGAGAATTTATACGTGTAAAACTTTGAAAAAGGAAGAAAGATTTTAGTCTGCTGAACATTTTTTCACATAGTTTTCACTGGAAGAGATTTTCTTGAGTAGATCGTGTTTTCTTAAGAAATATTTGTGAAATCCAGAGCATGCATGACATGGCTTTCAAATTGTATGTAACTAGCAGTATACCCCTGATTGACTGATTAAGAAATTTGAATTATGAACAGAAAATATTCATTGCAACGACTCACAACACACAAAACGAGCAGTATGAGCTCACGGTTTACACGACTACACCGCACGGAACCGTCCATCCACCGTCCACGTGCGATGAACGGCAGACAGACTAACGCGCACTGGCTGGTTTTCTTTGATCTGCTGCCTCACAAGTGACTCAATGCTGAAAGACTGCGGGAATAAACTGACCTGGGAAAGAGGCAGGGCGCGAGCGAGATTCCAGAAATGAATTAATACAGTTTAGCGGTGGCTTAATAGGATAATACTTCATTATGGTAGAAGAATTTGACTAAAATGTATTTGAACTATTTCTTATTGAAAAAGCTGGACATTTTGGGCTATTTCTCTTAATGTCTGGAGGACAAGAGGGCATGGTAAGAAAAGGAGGACATGTCCTCCAATAGAGGTTGACAGCAATAGAGGTTCCAAAAACCAGGGGTGCATGAAGACCGTAAAAAAGATGATAAAAGAAAATAACGCAGAATGTGAAAAAATCGAGGAAAAAAAGAAGGTCGCATGGCAAAAGAAAAGTATGGATGACTTCTAGCAGAAAGCTCTATGACTCTGCGGTATCAAAATAGTGCGGAAAGGGGGTAGCAGAAGATTTCTTGATTGGGAGTTTAACGACCATCTTGAGGAACTCGATGGGCTATAGGAAGTTGCCCGACCCTAGTTTAGGGCCACTAGCTCCAGGGAAGGAAGACAGCCAGTACCATAAGACAAACACAACAACCGTGTCTCACCGAGATTCGAACCCAAAACCATCTCGAACGAAAAATCGGGAGCCACCACTTGGACCACTGAGCTACCGCGACGGCCTGGAGATTTAGAATACGCACTACAGATCATGTGTGCTTGGACCCGTGGCAGCGGTACACTTACGTTTTCTTTCTATTTCATTCATTTTACTTTCATTTTGTTTTGTGAAAGTTTCATTCAAATAGTGCGGGACTGTTTATAGGCTTTCTCAAAATGTAAAAATATAAATTCCCTCACTGTCTTTATTGTGCGTAAGTTACGGGAAAATCGCATCATTGGAACTGAGTGATATAAAGTTTTAAGAATTGAATTTCCGAAAGGAACAAACCAACAGAAAGGTTCCATTGTTTTGTTATGGAAAGCGCATTAGAAGAACGTGTAAGTGGCATGTTTTTTTGGGGTTGTTTTTTTTTTTGTGTGTGTGTGTGTGTTTTTGAGAATCTGCTTAAAAGATATGCTGAATTTATCGAGCTTTAGCTTGTCGAACTCAGAATGAACCTTTCTTCAATAAGGTTTAAAAAACTGATTTTTTACGTGGCTTTGCATAACCTTTAAATTGTCAAGTCTGAATATAATTCCAGTTGAGGTTAGGAAATGTTAGCATCATAATTATTTTGGTTTCATTATTTTTAGGTGAAACGATTTTTCAGAGTTGTACCGAGTCTCACTTCACGCGATCTTACAATTGAACGATTGTGAAAATTAAAACATGGCAGGATAGTCTAATAAAAGTCTTTAGGATTATGGCAAAGGTTCTAAAAGGACGATACATTTCTGAAAAAATAAAAATATGACGTATTTGATTTCAGTTTCAGTAAAAAAACAGCGATCATATATCCAAAAATTAAACAGGAGTACGTATTTATTATTTCCGCCTCTTCAGCTCTTCCACATTTTAAAAGAGTTTCTATTACGCGAGAAATGGTGGGATTTATTGATTAATTCTTTTATCTGTTTCGTTTTAATAATTTAATTCTTAAATTTTAATATGCATGCTCTGAAAACCTTCATCTATTTGAGGAGCAACAAAATATTAAACGTTCTTCAATTGAAAAGAAGAAACGTAGATTGTGTGCAAATGATTTGGGATCCCAAGAGTTGAGAATTTCGTATTTTTCAGTGTATACTGGCCTGAACAAAAGAGAAAGTGTCATGACTTACACCAAACATCATTCTACTAGTTTTTATTGCAATGCTTTATAGTATATTGCAAAAGCAGCACCCACATACAATTTGACAACATGAGAAATAATACCAATACACATGCACCAGAGGTACGAAAATGATTTTCAAGGTAGGTCTGCCCATGAAGGAAATCACTTCACGGGTTTCTTCGAGACATTGAAACTGCACAAAGTGTCTTTGGGGTGGAATACACAAAATTATGCATTCGCTAAAAGCTGGACTAACAGCAATTCTACAACTGAGAAGGATTTTCAATTACGGGATACGGAGCCACAGGACTGCTGAGCTACAATGAAACAGCAAAGACGAAATTTTCAAATGTTTTGTGGTACAACTCTCTCTCTCTGCCCAACGACACTGACATAACTTCCCTTCAATACCAGCAGTGACTAGCCAGTTTACCAATACAGTGCAGAAATAAATTCAACTCTCTCTCTCTGCTCAACGACACTGACATAACTCCACTTCAATACCAGCAGTGACTAGCCAGTTTACCAATACAGTGCAGAAAAAAATTCAACTCTCTCTCTCTCTGCTCAATGATACTGTTATGGTACAACTCTATCTCTCTCTGCTCAACGACACTGACATAACTCCACTTCAATACCAGCAGTGACTAGCCAGTTTACCAATACAGTGCAGAAAAATTCAATGGACAGAATAACGAAAATCATTCTGTGTATCTGATAATTTCATGCATCAGTAGAAGCCCCCTTCAGAGCTGCAGATTATAAACCAGAAACTTGCTTATAAGAGTCAAGAAGTGGGGCTAAGGATGAATTCACAGAAAATAAAATTGCTGTACATTGTTTTTACAAGAACTGAAGAACTGGAAGTTGATGTGGCAAATTTTGAAGGAATTGATGTCTGTGTGTCTACCTACCTCGGCACATCAGATATCAAGAGAGGGCTACATCGAACAAAAAGTAATAGCCGTGTAAAGCTGGCCTGATGTGAATTTAGAAGAAATAGTACAATTTTTAAGAGCATCATCGTCAATAACAACCATGGGTACAATTCCCGTAGATATCTGTTGCAATTTTTACTGTACTGTCCCATTGAAGTCTGTTCATTGTAGAGTAGTTCAGTTCTTGAAGAGTACCACCGCACCAGTCCTTATTATCGTCAGCCCACACAAGGTGAGGGCGTCCTCTTGCATCTCTTCCGTTCATCAAGCGAAACACCAATGTTTTTTATCTTTCTGTCATTTTCCATTCTGCAGTATGAGTACAAAAAGTCTTATTTTTTTCTGTATGATTTTTTGGAACATGGTCTCTTTTAGTTGTACTTTTCTTTGCACTTCTTCATTTTTTATCCTGTGGGTCCATCCGATTTGTAAGATTTTACGATAGCACTTTCTTTCAAAAGCAAATATCCTTCTCTCTGATTCCTTTGTCAAAGTCCAAGTCTGGCATCCATATAGCATGCTGCTGAAGATGCATGTCTCGAGAATGCTTAACTTAGTTTTGAGTCTAATAGCTCTGCTCTTCCAGATTTTATCCATGGCTTTTAATAGCCTTTGCAATTCTAATTGAAATTTATTTTTTGCTGTTTAAGTCATATGTTATACAGCTTCCGATATATGTGAATCTTTTTAAATTTTCTAGTTCTTTGCCTTCCAGAATGATGTTTTTCCTGATCTCTTTTGCGCTAAATACCATTGTTTTTGGCTTTTCCAGGTTCATCTTTAGTCCATATCTTTTACCCTCTATATTCCGTTCTTGTACCATTTGATCCAGTATCATTTCATCTTCTTCAACCAGTACAATGTCATCTGAAAATCACAGATGGTTGAATCTTTGACCTCTAATAGAAATTCCCGTGTCCTCGTACCTAATTTTATCCAACATTTTCTCCAGATGTGAGATGAAGATGCTTGGCGATATTGGGCAGTATCATTTAAGAGCAGTTAACCATTATGTGATAAAAGAAGAGTGTTTAAAAATGCATGTATATCTCACGGTTGTACGTATGGAAGCGCTTTCCTACAGAGATTTCTGGTATATCTCTGTAGGAAAACGTTTCCTTCCCTATGTCGATATGATTCGTTTTCAACAGAGTCGACGGTTGAACAAATTTCCAATACTTGGCCAAATATTTTAAAACACCTCGTTCAGGGAGAAGAGACGAGATACAGACAGAGAGTCAGAGAAAGGAAGTCTTTGTCCCCCAATTGTAAAATTGGATTTCCGAATGGAAATTTTACGAGAAAAGATGTAAATGAAAAGATATGAATCGGATAAAATTGGATTCCCGGATAGAAATAGTAGGAATAAAGACAGGTATAGTGAGTGAATGCAGAAAATAAAAAGGAAATTACGTGTGGGAAAGCAGAGTGGGGAGAAAAAGGAAGAGTTATTAATGGGGGGAGGGAAGGGAATGAAAAATGAGAGACGATGTAGTGAAGAGAAAAGTAAGAAAGCGATTGGGTGAAGAAAGATACAGATCGAGTTAGTACAGTGATGGGAAAGTATTGGGAAAACTGAATTATGAAGTATGAAAAGAAGTGGAGAAAGAGAGATGAGTGAGAGGGAAATAGAATGTGAAGAAATAGAAAAGATACAGACAGACAGAGTTACTTTGCATTCATTATATGTATAGGCAGGAAGAGTAAAAGATAATGAAAGAGAAAGACGGAAGGTAATATGAGGGATAGATAGAGAAATGGATGGCAGAGAGATAAAAAGGTAGAAATAGATAGCAGAGATAGAGAGTGAGAGAGAGAGAGAGAGAGAGAGGAAAGAGAAAAAGCAGATGGGCAGGTGATGAAGGAAAGAATGAGGCAGTAGAAATAGGGTGAATGACTGATATGAAGGCAGAAGTAGAGACAGAGAAGTGAGAGGGAAAATGCAGAGAGCGATAGGGACAACCGTGAAAGAAATAGAAAGAACATGATATAGGCAAATAAAAAAAGAAAGACAGGGTGAGTAAGACTTATCTCTTGCATAATGTACTTTATTTTGCAGTTTAAATACTTAAAAGATGCCACTGATTTCCGCGCCGGTGCCGAGTGGTAGAAGCGTTGGCTTCTAATCATTCGTCTGAGATGGGTCCGGGTTTGAATGCCGGATGAGACACGGATGGTGTGTTTGTCTACGACACTGGCTCTCTCCCTTTCCTGGACCAGTATCCCTAAATTAGGAACGCCGCCCCAGTGACGCACTGGTCTAACAGATGGTTTATGATCATTCACCCAAGTTGGGTGTGGGTTCGAATCCGTAAGGCATGCATTTTGTGTTTGTCTTACGGCGCTGGCTCCCTCCCTTCCTTGGAACAATAAACCCTAAATTTGGGACGGGCAACTGCTTATAGCCCATTCAGTAGCTCACGGTGGTCGTTAAACCCACAAATTCGCAATACGAACAGGCGCCACTGGTCTTAAATTCATGTGAATAATATATGAATCTAAGACGCGTAGGTCTTAGATTCATATATTATTAAATTCATGTATTACTCACCGTAAGTGCATTCTATAAGTTTTGGTAAAATCGTAAAAGACAATTTTTCCAATATTGCATAGATATCTATGGATAAATAATCATTCTCTTTTGTCCTGATATGCCCCTGTGTCTAGGAAGTGGTTAGCGAAAATTGCAAAGTTTGAGTTTAGAGATTTGTAACTCAGTGTAAATAATACTTTGGAAATATCTTTGACTTAACTGAGAGAGAGAGAGAGAGACGCCAAGAAATATTTTGAAACCTTCTTATTTAAGTTAAAATACTGCTGTTAAAGTTTCAGATTTCGCCTAATGGTTTTTAACAATTTTTCGACATTTCTACCACATTATACTTGCTGTTTCATACGTACAACCGTGGAATTACTCACATTTGTGCCCATACTATTAATACATAAACAACAATGTATCTAAAATGATCCGAGGTGCTCTGATTTTGATGACTGTTGCTTTTAATGGAAACTTTCGAGGAGGAAGCTGCCGCAGTGAAACCAGTGCAGAGGACTTGGTACTTACTTTCTACTCCCAGCGAAAAATTAAACACACGGACCCTCTGTCAGTAAATGCAATTAATGTGACATTCTGGGATGGTAAAAATTGCGCAAACCTCACTCTTCCTTTTTTGAGTGGACACAGGCATAAGAAATCCATATTTTTAAAACCCCAGCAATGCAATGCTGATATGCTATAGAAACATTTTCAAATATCATTCATATATTCAAAATCCTTCTAATGGTACGGAATCTCGTTCTGAAAAAGGTTTTTAATTTATCCATGTAAAACTCAGAATCATCGGAAGTCGTTAAAAATCTTGGATCCGTGTAATTAATTCGAAAGTTATGAAATGGTTTAGTGCTAATTAAATTCAGTTTTAATTCTACTTGATAAAATGAAAATTTAGATTTTGTCAGGTTGGAATTAAATTTTTAATCCTGTACAAGGTTTTACTACTTATATTTTTTATAAATCATTTTTTTAAACCTAGTGTCTTCAGATGTGTTCTACGCGTCTGCCGCAGCACTAAAAACATCTCATCTGCAATAGCTTCATATTTCATCCTTAATTCATTATATCATCATCATCATCATTGTCAACCATTATCAATCCACTGCTGGAAGAAGGTCTCCCCAAGTTTCCTCCACAACGGTCTGTCTTGTGCCAGTCTCCTCCATGTCACTCCCGCATATTTACGAAATTCATTATATATATATGTATTCATTATATATATATGTATATATATAATTTTTGACTTCAGCCGATGAACGTTAAATTTGTTTTCTTTTTCTTCCCTGATTGTAATTAAGTGTAATGTCTAAGCATTTCAGTCCTTGCTGCTTCCCTGATCTGCATGATTTTATGAGCAAACGATTTCGTGCTTTAAATTTGCTGATGACACTGTGACGTCATTAACAACGAAGAATACGTTTTTGTGTCAAGGTTTTGTTGGGTGTGGTCGCAGTAAAATTTGGGGCAGTACAGGGGTAATGACGATCGGTTTTAATACGCATTTGCTAAGTATAAAAACAAGATAAAAGATTTATCATTATTCTTTTGGCTACAAAGGAGGAGTAATTTTGAAACTTTTTGGTGGCATCCAAAGGTTGAACTAGCGACGGGCTATTGCAGAAGAATACGTAAAATTATGAGGATAACTTCTTCCGTACGTGTCACGTTTAGCTGAAATGTTAGGCAGATTTCTGAAGAAAGACAGAAGTCGCCAAAAAGGCTAGTCAAAATAATATAAACTTAATTGAATTATTTCGCTGGGGCAAATATGTGCATTAGAAGACCTAGTCATAGGAACTTCAGTAGTCTTTTCTTTTGCGCGTGTAAAGTATTAGTACAGTTTTAAATTTTAATAACTCAACGCCAAACACTAAAGGTGGCAAATTGTAAATATCACTGGAACGCAGTATAAACAGTATTATCGGATTTATACTAACTGAAGATGGTTACTGATCTAAATTGTACCTAGTAAGATAATATAAATGCATAAAAATAGAGCATTTTATTTTACTCTACTGGTTCCTAAAACGCGTAGAAATTCTAAACATTTTGCGTTACTATAGAATACAGCAACATAAATGCCTTTTTACGTGAGAATATTACATTTCTAGAAAAACTATGGTTCATTGAGCTCAATAACTGAAGGCAAACGGGGGAAAATGAAAAATATTTGACAACATGAGAGGTATTTTGATCGCAGAGTCCCTAATGGGATTTTAATTCACATTTCCGAAGTCACGGGGGGTAATTTCGCATTTCGCAAGTTTCAACATTTTCAACACCTTATTCTACCAGAAATTATCCTTCCACTTATTCACTGAATTAAGTGCACAGCGTTATTTTTAATTCCGTAGCTATAGTTTCCAGAAAGATCCGTTGCCCTGGTCTCCTGATTTTCAAAAACCCCACCCAGCATCTAGATATTTTTTTTACGTAATGTTGCCTTAATGGTATATCCCGACCAAGAAACAACATTTCTTTCTTCTCGTCTGAGTTCCCAGTTTCTTCAATTTAACAACTGATGCGTGTACCTTGATGCATTCCTTTTCGAAAATTTTTTTCTCAAGATATTCAACTTTGTTTGAGTGCTACTCCCACTGACAGTGTACGAAATAAAGTGTTCACTCAGTACGTATTCAAATTCAAGACTACCACGTTTTTGGCTTTGGACTGCCTGCCTAATATGATGTTGTTTCTCTGCGTTCCACTAAGAGATCTCTTACCAGGTGAGGCATGGACGCTACAAGATTTCTAAAGGTGTCTTGAAATAACTTGTACCAGCACATTACCAGCAGATCCTTTAGCTTTTGTAAGTTACGTGGTTGACCCGCCAGAGATCGGATGTTTTTGTTCCTACACAAACCCCAGATGCTTGATTGGATCGATGTCCAAGTAATTTGGAGGCCAGAGTAATACCTGGAAGTTTTCCACACGTTACGCGAACTATTCTCGAACAATCCGAAGCAGTGCCGCATGGCGCATTATCGTGTTATAATGTTCAGGTAGGTGTTACGGCGGGTTTTCCTAGCGACGGGTTAAAACGCTACCCAATCACGTTGGGCACCGCGTAACGTAACTCGCTGGGTTGGAGTGTTTCCCTCCACGGGACAGACGACGACGGAATAAGCTAGTCGTGATCCAACAGTGTGAGGACATCTACTCGTATAACAATGCAGTACGTTTCAAAAAGTGTAAAAACATGTGTTTCAAAGAAGAAATTATGTGTTTTATGGCTTGTCAAGTACTTGGAAGAAATGGAGATTGCATACCTGAACGGTTGCACAAACTAAAACCAATTGGTGCGATGTACTTATGTCGGGAGAAAGAAGAAGAGTACAGAAGTTTGGTAGAAAACCATTTGCTGGATGATGAACTTGAGTTTAAAGCATATTTCAGGTTCACAAGGGAGCAGTTTAATTTTATTTTGACTCTTATTGAAGATGAAATAGTCTGTAATTCATATAATCGAGTGAAGAAGCGAATAGCACCTGCACAAAAATTTGCCCTCACTCTAAGGTAAATAACTAAAAGAACATGTATTATTAAAACAGATATTTGTGTAATTGCGGATCATGTTTTATTAAGTATGTATACACTAGAAATTTTTGCAAAATAAAAAAAAATGACATAGAGCAATGAATAGTTGGAAAAAGTCATTTTTTGACAGTGTAGAATCCACAAAAAACACACATTGAAATAGAATAAAAATTATGCCCAAATTATTTATTTTTACTCGTCACTACCGCTGAGGGCGTATGCGAAAGCGTCTCGGAGGATGTTGCTTTCTTGAGTTGAATACTGTTCCATAAAATAGGATTTCCACCAACCAATTATATCAACTGCTCATCCTTGGAAGCTGAGAAGCGATCAAATGGCATTGTTAAAAATAATAGGTTATTAATAATAAAAAAAAATGAACTATCTTGGTGAATGAATTGTTCTAGCACGCCGCGTGGTACGCACTTGACTGCTGTCAAAAGAGTGGCCTTATCACACCGGGCGTCTCACATCAACGGAAAACCGGTTTCTTCCTTCTAGGAAAACAGACTGGGTTCTTTCCATTGTACAAGTTGGGAGAGTAATGCGCTCGACGTTTTCCGTTCTCCGCTGCTTATAAAACCCGTCGCTAGGAAAACTCGCCTGTAGATGTCATAGTTTCTTCTGTACTTGAACGACTGACACAGCATTTTCCACCATTACACTTCCTTCACCGATTTATTTTCGTTCCACGGTACATTCTCGAATAAAAACTTCCCTGGGTATACGATGCACACGTACTCTGCCGTCCACATGCTGCAACAGGAAACCAGATTCATCGGACAAAACGGTCTTCTTCCAATATCTCAAGGTCCAGCTCTTATGCTTGCGTGCGCGTTGTAGGCGCTTTCGACGGTGAACTGATTTTAGCATGGGCATTCGGAGGGCCTGCGGGTCCGCAGTCTCATTTTAAGCACAGTTCGATATACTGTGTGCGGTGACACTTTACTCCCGTCACTAGCATTCAAATAACCAGCGCAGTTGAACCACAAAGTATCCCTTCTGTTGGGTCATATCACACGAGATAGCTTTCGCTCAGCTCCAGCGGCGATAAATCGTGGTACCCCCCCTCGTCCACGTTTCGTGGTTTCTCCCTCCACCAATTTTTGAAATTATTAAACACGACTGACCGGGAGAACCACACAAGCCTTGCCGTCTCGGAAATGCTCGGACCCAGTCGTCTGGCCATTACAATTTGGCGTTTCTTAAATTCCCTTAATTCCCGATTTGAAGAAGAAGAATAACACTGATCAGCAGAGCTCAGTATCAGGTGATATTTATATCGTTTACTGACTTTAACAAGCGCCGTCGTTTACTTGCAGTTGCTTCGACTTCCATAAAGGCGTGTTGATCAAAATGTTTCGGTTCATCGGTGCATTTATTCTGGAATGGTGATAACAAATACCCTGTCGAGTCATATTATTGTGACCACCAGCTGATATCCAGAGTAGCCGCCGTGTGCAGCGCGGACAGTAGCTGGACGGGCTGGGAGTGACTCAATAAGGTGCTGGAAGGTGTTCACAGGTATGTGGTGTCATGCTAACTGCAGTGCATCTGACAGCTGCTGGAGAGTGCGTGGTGGAGGATCCATAGAGCGAACATCTCGATTGAGGTAGTCCCACAAATGCTCAATTGAATTTAGGTCTGGGTAATTATGGGGTCAGGGAAGTACATTGAAGACTTCATCGTGCTCTTCCAACCACACGCAGACATTTCTAGCTGTGTGACACGTCTCATTGTCGGGCTGAAAGATCCCATCACCCCCAAGGAAGACAATCAGCATGTATAGGTGTACGTGGTCTTTATTCATAACGAATTCGGTCCATAGTGCCTTCCACAGGTATGGGTGGATCCAGAGTATACCACGAAAACATTCCCCAGACCATAACGCTGCCCTCACCAACCTGTGTTCTGCCAGCAATGGTTGAAGAATGTTTGTTCTCTGATGTTTCTCGCCTAATATGCCAACGTCCATCCGTTCGATGAAGCAGAAAACGTGACTCATCGGAGAATACAATCCTTTGACAATCAGCGGAAGTCCAATCCCGATACTTCCGTGAAAATGTAAGCCTTTTCTGCTGATGCACCTTTGTTAGCATAGGAGCAGTGACCCTTCGTCTGCATCGGAGCCACATATTCACTAGGGTTTACTGAACTGTCATTTTAGACACACTTCCGGTAGCCCCCTGGTTTATTCGGCCAGTGAGTTGCTTCACTGTAGTGCGTCGTTCGGCCCTCACACTCTTTCGAAGCCGACGTTTACCTCTCATATCAATGGCATGTGGTGCTCCGTAGTTTTCACGTCGCTTATTCGCAATGGTGCTATTTCTCCAATCACGATACTCTTTAAGCACAGAATCACGCGAATAGTTCACAAACTGCGCGGTTTCAGAAATACTGTCACCCTTGGCACGAAAGCCGATAATTATCCCTTTTTGCAAATCTGATAAATTGCTCCTCTTATCCATGACAGCTACGAGTGATATGTTTTCAGATTTATTTTATTTTCATGTGTAGAGGATTTTAGGAAGGGAGTGTCTGACCCCGGACTTTAAACAACCCTTAGAAATAGGAAACTAGGAGTTTGGGGCTAGAGTGGCCGATAGGAAAGTGACACGGAAGCGAGGTAGAAAGGAGGAGGAAGACGACCTTATTTATTACCGGGGGGCCAGTACCCGTAGCCCGACGGCTTAACGTGCCCATCCGACGCACGGTGGATATTTAGTGGTTTGAGCGTTCGTACCTGCCTGGGATCAAACCCGACGTCTTCTCCGGAGCAGTAACGAAAGTTGACCACTTGGCCACCCGCGGCCCAATGTTTTCAGATTTCCTACAACACACCTTATTTACCCTCCAAGCCAGCTCATGACACGTGTCTTCTTTCATTGGGTATTCGCTGTTGACGTCAAAAGTAGGAGGTAGTCACAATAATGTGACTCGATTGTGTATAATATGTCAGGCATAGAAAATTCAAGAAAATACTTTTCGAATTACCGTTGTGTTTAAATTTTAAGATGGACTGTACAACGAAGTAAATTTCTATGTCATTTTTGTCCACGCCGGGGGCTCGAACCCGGGTCCCCTAATTCCGGAATAAGTCACTTTACCAATTGAGCTACGCGGACGTTCGTTGTCGCTGCTATCTGCCTTTATGTCGTGTGCGTCCTGCACGGCAGGCAGGCACGTCACATCTCCTCCCCCTGAAAAAGGGCTGGGGGCATGGCCCACGGGTCAGCCGTGACCATGAATCGTCGTAGGCAGCATCCACTGAAATACGTATATTTGAGAACTCCCAGTCAATCTGGTGTGTGTAATGCAAAATCACACATTTTTATTTTTCGAAACGCTGGAGAAGGGATTCTCTTATTTTTCCTATCTCGTGGTGTGGAAATAACGTCACACCATTGCGAGATCTTGAACAGCCGGGTCATCCGGAAAGTTTGAGCGCCATTACAACGAAGTAAATTTCTCCGTCATTTTTGTCCACGCCGGGGCTCGAAACCGGGTCTCCTCATTCCGGAATAAGTAACTCTACCAATTGAGCTACGCGGACGTTCGTTGTTCGTGCTGTCTGCCTTTATGTCGTGTGCGTCCTGCACGGCAGGCACGTCACAACTGTTATAATGCTCAGCTAATGAAGGAAATGAGGCTATGTGGAAGATTTTTTCAAATAGAACATTATTTCGGGAAATTTGAAATGCGTATTTCAACGGTTTTTGCTTTGCAAATGCCCTACATAAACTTTACATCCTTATTTGTTTTTTTGAGTTTCACATCTATAGAGCGAAAATATTAATTATGGAAAGCAGTTAAACAAATTCGCAAATTCATTGAGCTATGGAAAAATCTAATATGGTATTTCACTATATCTCCTATGTGGAAATGGGAGAAATGGAAGGGAGAAATTTTTCTTAAAGTTCTTCCTTCCTTTTCTGCACTGTATATACAGTGAAGCCATTAGGGACGAGTGGTAAGCGTTACTAGCTCGCAATCGTCTGAATGATGTCAGTGTTTTTTATTTGCGTATTACACACACAAAAAAAGAAGAAGAAGAAGAAGTAGAAGAAGAAAGAAAGATAGGAATATCCACAATTTTGCAATATGTTAAACATCCAAAGATTTAGCAAAGAGTTATTGATTCAACTGCCTTAATTCTGCCCACAATATTTTTTTTTTTTTTTTTTTGATTGAAGGTTTAACGACTACGGTGAGAAACTATGGACTATATGCAGTAACCCGTCCCCTAATTTAGGGTCGCTGGTCCCAGGGAAGGGCGAAAGCCAATGCCGCAAGACAAAACACAACATCCATGTCTCACTGGGATTCGAACCCGGACCCATCTCGAACAAATTATATCAGAAGACAGCTGTTAGACCACTGCTCACCGGGGCGGGACCGACAACTGAATGACTTAACTACATATTTCTTATTCCCGTTGCGGTTGCTATTGCTCACTGCATATCTACAAATCTTGCTGTGGAGAAAAAGTTACCTGACGCTTGATATAAAAATTAATATGTTTCACCACCGAATCTCACTTCAGTTGGGAAAAAGATAATATTTTCGTATGTGATGGTTCCGTGATGGAAGAGTTATTCCAGTCAATTCGTTAAAGAGCCGTGAACCATCGGAAAAATTGTTGGGCAAAACATTTTTGAAGATCTACTGGAGGATCGTGAATGTACGTTTTTCAAGCTGTAGCTGAACGAATAATAGCTATGTTAACTGCATTAAACTTCCTCGATGATCACAAACACGAAAATCTTTCCATGGACTCTCTTTTGTTTTGCATCGATCCTTGAATGAAACTTTGTTCGTCGGATCTGCAGCCTATAGAATATGCACACTATATTGACAAAAGTCACCGGACATCCAGAGGAGAAACACAACATAACATTTTTTTGACATACATTAGTACGGTGTCGGTCCACATTTGGCCTTAATGCATGCACTGACCCTTCGAGACATGATTTCGACAAGGTTTTGGAACACAGCGATAGGTATGCGCTTCCATTCAATACATAATGCTGCTGCTAACTGTTGCTTAGTAGTAGACCTTTGTTCCAAACTTCTTATGCGGCGCTGTAATTCACCCCATAGGTGCTCTATGGGATTACGATCAGGCCTCTGTGCTGGCCAGTCCACACACGATACGGAACTATCGTCGAACCACGCCGTAACAGTCTTTGCTTTCAGCTCGGTGCGTTATCCTGCTGGTACCAACAAGGCTCAGTTCCATCGTATTACCACAGAGTTGGTAGGGCATAATTGTCCAGAATATTGAGGTAGACGTGCTGGTTAACAGGTTTGTCCACAATAACCAATGGACCGGGACCGCACCACGAAAAATACCTCCACACGAGTACACTGCCAGCTCCAAACTTGACCGTAGGAACAGTACACTGTGATAAATAACGTTCCCCCGGTTACTGCCATACCCACGCACGGCCATCAGACTGATGGATCGTGTATCTGCATTTATCAGTCCATACGACCCGTTTCCATTGATCTACAGTGCATGATAAATGTTCTTTACACCATGCTAAACGACGAGTAGCATTCTGAGTGGAGATGAAAGACTTATGAGCCACCGCACAACCAAGGTAACCAATGGAATGACGTTTTCTGCGAATGGTACTTGTACATACCGAAGTTCCAGCATTTTTACTAACCTGTACACTGAGGTACTGTGCAGTACTCCGTCCATTAGCTGTAACGACTTTCCTGAGGCTTCGACGTCATCTATCACTGATTTTCTTTGGTCTGCCGGTACGTTTTGCTGCTTCAGGCACGCCATGTGTCTTCCACTTATTCAGTAAATCCAAAACAGTTGATTTGGGTATGTTTAAATGTCTCTCGGTTTTTCTTATGGACAACCCACTAATATAACACCCAACAATCTTTCCTTTATCAAAGTCAGTTCTCTCCCCCCGCAACATTTTCACTCAACCTCACAGTGCGATATGACCGCGGTCAACTGCAGGCTTGTTGTTTTACCGTTTGCAGCTGTACCGCGCATCTTAACAACGCAGCGGATCCGTTCGTTTGCTTTTGAACGGGTGTCTGGTAACCTTTTTGTCAATACAGTGTATAACTGCTATGTGTTTAGTCGAAATAATTTCTTACATGATCTTTACTTATACATAAATTAAATATATGGAAGAACATTCTTCGTGATATTGGGGGATAAGTACATTCACTATGAAAATTAGTTTGAATTTTCTTTCTTGTGGTTTTACCAATGGGCTTGATACGCAGGGTTCTGTGAATTGTGCACTGGTTCCTTTTTTCACGCGAGACGATTATTTTCAAATATTATAACCAACAAAGGTTTTTCGAACTTGGTAAATTTACATTAGCGAAAAACAGCATGGACTCGGCAACGAAATGCCAGTAACAGATGAAAATCACGCGAGAATACATTCAATTGATCTGATGAAAGTAAAATAAATATAACACGGAAATTTTGCATTTCCACAAAATAGTAAGTCGATATTTCTACAAATGTATATGTCTTCTGTTTACTCGGTAATTGCGTTCTCCGAAATTATTGCGTGAGTCGTTATCGCGTAAATGGAAGTGAATGAACTCCTATGATATAAATTCAGATGAATTCTAAATTACCGCCCCAATGATTGAGTGATCAGATGCGCGGGGTCATAGATGAGACTTCTAGTCCCGGATGGGCTGTACACATGTTCTTCCCGAAGCAACTTGCCCCTAAGTATGGACAAAAGAATGGCTATAGCTCCAAATGTTCAAAGCTGTTTTTAAACCGCTTCTAAATGATTCTAAGACAAGTCTTTAGATTTTAATGCTCATATAAGAACCATATACACCGCCTAGAACTTTATTTGGACATCTCTTATTTAACATGTAAAGAAAGAAATACTCGTAAGTGGGGCAAAAAACTGCTTCATGTGTCTCTTATTTAACATTTAAAGAAAGAAATACTCGTAAGTGGGCCAAAAAACTGTCTCATGTGTCTCTTATTTAACATGTAAAGAAAGAAATACTCGTAAGTGGGGGAAAAACTGCCTCATGTGTCTCCTATTTAACATGTAAAGAAAGAAATACTCGTAAGTGGGCCAAAAAACTGTCTCATGTGTCTCTTATTTAACATGTAAAGAAAGAAATACTCGTAAGTGGGGCAAAAAAACTGTCTCATGTGTGTTGAATTAGACATATTATGTAAATCATTCGGATTTTGCATTACTTGTTATTAATCACGAATATTTGGAGAACATCAAGGACTTGAATATAGTACGAAGGCTGTTCCATAAAAACTCAGAGTAATTATTTTCTAGCTGGCAACAGTGCGAAGGAAAAAAATAACCATGCGGACGACTAACTGAATTAAGGAAGTATCTATGGCAACAGTTATTAGCCATGGCAGACGATTGTGGTTTTGTTATTGCGCAGTTGTTTAAGGTACGTCTGTATTTCGCCATACAGCTATGGAGGTGAGTGATTCCGAGTTAAGAAGTAAAATGCGTTGTGCGATAACATTTTGCTATCGTTTGGGTAAAACGGCTCTAGAAACAGTTGATTTAATGAAAAAAGCTTACAAAGGTAAATGTTTGGGTAAGTCAACGGTTTTTAGGTGGCACCATTATTTCAGAAAAGGGCGTTTGTTAGCAGAACACGCTGTTAGAACTGGTGGACATGAAAGTGTTGTTACGAAGCGTATTATTAAAACTGTTCGGGCAATCCTGCAAGAATCGACGAATGACGTGTGAAGACATAGCGGCTTCAACTAATATTTCAAAAATGTCGGCATTCTACGCGACAAATTACTGCTGCATCGTTTGTGTTCCAGATGGATACCTCATCATCTGACGAGAGAACAATTCTTAGCCAGAGTTCAGGTGTGTCATGAGAGGAAACAAATGATTGCAAAGGATCCAAACTTTCGAAACACAGTAATAACTGCCGATGAAACACGAGTCCATTATTTCGACCCCCTCACGAAGCGCGCAACGAGTGTCTGGAAACACACAGGCTCGCCTAAAAAGTCCGCCAAACCAAATCAGCTGGGAAGGTGATGATGATAATTTTCTTTGATCATAAAGGTGTAGTCTACCAGCGTGCTGTTCCTCCACAAATTACTGTCAATGCTGAATATCACATTTCAATCTTGAAGCTTCTGCGACGACACATATCGATTAAGTAACCGAAACTAGTGGGAAAGTAGACCCTACACCATGATAACGTCCGCCCACATGTGGCTGCTTGTGTTCAACAGTTTCTTACGAAATGCAGTATTGAAATCAAGCAACAACCTGAACGATTTCTGGTTGTTTCCAACACTGAAGGACAAGTTTCGTAGCGCAACATTCAACACAGATGCTGACGTTATTCTTTTTTGTAAAGCTGCTTTAGGGGTCGCTAAAGCAGCTTTCACAAAATGCCTTTACCACATGTTTTGAAAAGTGGACTGAACGATGGGACCGTTGCATATCATCCGAGGGAAGATACTTATAGAAAGAATAGCATATATTTCGCTGTACCTATATTTCCTCATTTGGTGGGATTTCACTCTCAGTATTTATGGAACGGTCGTTGTAAATCAGTTCTTCGTTATACACGTCATGTTCTTAAATTTGATTAAAATTGGGAAAATCGTCAGAAACATTGCTCCAATTCAATGCGTACGCGTGAGGAAACATGTGCATTTCTCTCTCATTTTATCAATTATATCTCTCAGTTTATCAACGGGAAGGGGTAAAGATTCCTTTTCCCGGGGAAAGGGATCAGCAGTGCTTGAGCTCCCACTTACTTGGAACTCAAAACTGAACAATTAATGCCATATTTCCTCAAGTTATGTAAGTTATGAACTTAGGAAGAGTTTTGTAGTTATGAACTTAGCCATGCTTCCATAAATTAGATAACTTAAGTCAAATTCAAAGTTTCTTCCGTGTTATGACGTACTACAGAGGTGAACACGTGTCAGGGTGGCAAACCTGCCACGATGCACTCCGTCAGGGTGGCAAACCTGCAACGATGCATTCCGTCAGTGTAGCTTAGTCTATTAGAACAAATCACTCCGCAGCGATGAGACGCGTGTTCGATCTCTATCACCTACAAAATTCTGAAAAGGGGAAAACTACAGTTTGTAATACTGTTTATAGTTTTTCTATGCTAATTTAATTGTTTATTATCCGTATACGTAAACATTAATTTAAGACTTCTAGTTTCCGAGCAAATAAATTTCCTTTGCAGCTGTAAAACTAAAGAAAAAATTTGTTAACAAACACACACTATATAACTCATTGTGAACCGCAGGCAAAATAATTTATCCAACGCAAGAAAACTTTTAAATGACCGGTAACGTAGCACTGCATTGTAAAGGGAAGTGGATTCGTCGCCATGAAACGCTGCGAGTACCGCTGGAATAACTATACCCAAATATGAGGAGTTGCTTTGCTTCTTCTGATATACACATGGCACAAACATTTTCAGCTCAGCGCTAATCACAACTGAGCTAGTCGACGGCTTCAACGTCATATACGTTTCTCAGCTGTCTTGTACATATGTTCCTGGATCCCATGGAAAAAAACATAGTTAGGGGCTCCTTCAAAATTCATAGTACCGAGAGGTATGGTGAGATTCAAAGTAAGGGATTGTATGTTTGTGTGTGTGAAAGAGAGGGAGAGAACGAAGGGAAATATCAGAAGTTAGGACAAAGTGACAAAAACAATGATTATGAGAAAAAGTAGGAGGTGAACGACCTCCTAAAAGCGAAAGGCAGGATCATAGGAAGTACATTCAACAAGATGGTTGTGAGAGAGCAAGAGAAAAACCAAATGAAAGCCTGAGAGGTGAAATTAGTTGCACAAGAAGAGAGAGAGAGAGAGAGAGAGAGAGAGACAGAGAGGGAGAGCGATGGATAATAGGATTGCTGAAGCTTGAGTAATGAGGAAAAGCAAATATTAAAGAAAGGAGAAAAGCAAGAGTTGAAGAGAATAGGAAATAGAAACAATCAGAGCTGTGAAGAAAGATAAGGTTAGTGAGAGGCAGAGAAAAATAGAGAGATAAGTAAAGTGTGATGCAGACGGTGAAAGAGAAAGAAAGAAAGGCAAAGTTTTAGATCTAGGCAAAGCGATGGGACACAAGATTAAGAAAACGAGAGGAAATTGAAAAGAGAAGGAAAATGGTTGATAGCAAGAATATGTGAAAAGAACAAGGGGAAAGTTGTGGATCACAGAAGTATAAAGAGAGTAAAGGTAAAGGTAAAAGGTGTAAAGTAAAATGACAAAGGTGTAAGAAAGAACGGCCGAAATGGATAACAGATATAGAAAAAAGATATGTAAAGAAAATTGAGAATTAAATAAGTGTTAGAAAGAGAACACAGAATGACCATGTGCTGTAAAAAGGAATGAAAGACAACAAACATAGGTAGAAATTTGAAAAATGAAAATAGGTAAAAGGACGAGAGCATACCGAGATGTGGGGAAGACAAAGATATGGAGGAAGAAAGAGAGAAAGAAAACAGAAAATAAGGATGTTAAACACGGATAAAGGTTATTGCAGTTGTAACAAAAGGAGAGAGAGAGAGAGAGAGAGCGGGAAGGAAATAGAGAAGACTAGCGAGAGAAACAGAAAGGAAAAAAGAAAGATATGCCTCATTTTTTGAACAAAATGGGCTTAGCTACAAAGATGTAGGAATCCGTATCTCCGAAGAAATTTAGTACAAGTTATTGTTTGCAGTGCTCGAATAAAAATAAAGCAATATTCCTTTTAAAAAGTTGATAAAAACATCTATAGAATTTAAGTGAAATTCCTAAAAATTTCTGCACAGAGCTCACAGATTTAGAAAACACTGTCACATTATCAGGTTATCCACAGAGAGAGAGAGAGAGAGAGAGAGAGAGAGAGAGAGAGAGCAATACGTAGGCATAATATAGACTCCGTCAAGGTTTGCTGATCTTATCTGCGATTTGAAGCGACCTTATCGATTCTTATTTTTGGGCACAACAATTCAGATTCTGTCTTCAATGGCACAAACTAGATATTCTAGAGAAACCAATAAAGCACAAAACATTTACTGCACAGTAGTAGCATGTTTTCAATGAAATTCAGTTCAAAAGGCAACACTTAATACTTCAGGAAAATTATAAACTTTCATACTTTACAAGCTATAAACCAATTTTCAAAATTTCTGAAGAACAAATACGCATCTTGTCGAAGCCTGAATTTAAATTCATTGGGCTAAATGATAAGAATATATCTAATGGCGTAGTTGCCGTACGGAACGCCGTAACGGATCTCTGAAAAAGCGATAATTGGCTTCCCTCTTAATACGCCGCATGATGTCATTAATGTTTGACCTGTTTCTCTGGTGTACCGGAAGCATTGGATAAAATTCTGAAAGAACCTCACGTATTCTGTGTTTGGCATGCTGGAAAGGTCGATGCTCGAAGATATCAAGCATTTTATTTTTTCCCTTTTGTTACAATTGTTCTAGATTTCTTCATTGTTATTCATGACATTACTTCGCAATCAGCCATCTTCCGACTGTGTCATAGTTCACTTTGTTTTCATCGATGCACTCTACAACGTCTTTCTATCATCGCCATACATTTTCCATTGTACTTGTATATACGTAAAATTGCGGAATACTTTGCTTTAAATGATTAATTTAGTTATGTACGTATTAAATATGGATAATAAGTGTATTTCCAGAAATTACATGTAATGTCAGCAACAAGTCACTTGACATTAATTTTATCAAGTTTGTATCAGCCACCGGGTGCCGCTAGTGGTCAGAGGTGTAGGTTTTTGACTAGTCATCCAAGCTAAGGCCAGGAGTGCCCCCGTAAATCGTGATTTTGAGGGGTACAAGCTGAGTACCCCTCAAATCACGAAGGGGTCGTTATTGAACCTCTAAACAATGTTTCTAATGTGTTTTTTTAATTCCGCACATATCAGGCTTTCACGGTGGACCACGAACATCACACAAGAAATAACATGAGAACTAGTTCGCCTGTCCGCTGCTACTGACACATGTACATTATATTTGCGCATTCTCAAACTCATCCGTGCCACGGGACTCCGCAGTTATCGGAATCAATACTTTTGAACTTGAATTAATATATGGATGTGTTGTATCTTATGTCTTCGAAAGCTGAACATGCGTTTCCAATTTTTTGTATGTGAACTGGATTCATTTGAGCAAGCATTGAACTCCTAACAAATGTAATGTACATAAAATGTTCTCCGATATCGAATTCCAGGAAACCTCAGTGAAAATTCTCGATTAAGAGTATATGTTAAGTGAGTGGTCCTGTAATTAAAAAAAACACCGTTTTCTACATTTTCCAAGCCATTGAGGTCAAGTGACTGAAATGATTTGGTCATCTGAAAATAATGGCACCGTAAGGCCTGCTTAAAATATTAATGGATGATAAATTGAGAGGCAGCGAGAAGAGGTATGGCAAGAAAAAAAATAGAAGGATGATATGAGTCAGAGCTTGACAGACCAAGGACTAACTGAACTGTTGGCCCTAGGCCGGAGGAAATAGTTAAAAGCCCTGTATGAAATTCGGGTCGAGGAAGCCAGATTACAGTATTTTGTGTGGATACTCTTGAACAAAAGTGTATAATGAGAAAATGAACAGGTAATGCAAAAGTCTAATGAAGAGAATAAGTTGAATGTAAGAAGGTATAAAAAAGTATTTGTCAGAAACAATTCAATAATCAAAAACATTATCCAGCAATTTAGGGTGCAGTAAAACAGACTGCGAGATTGCGATAATAGTAAAAAGGTGAACTACCAGTTTCAAATTTCAATAATCAAATATACGTACAGAACGACAATTCGACTGTCCCAGTTCCTGAGAGGTCTGAAGCCTCTGACTAATCTTCAGATATGTTCGGGTCATGGGTGATGTGTTTCCTTAATGGTCTGACTTTATATCACATGTTGTTGGGTTTTGTTTACACCACACAATGGCGTACTTTTTCTAAGAAAGTGGTGCAGATGCTGTAGCACCACTCTTTGGTGCAACCTACCACAAAAGTTTTAGCAGTGTACGCAAATGTTTATAACATGATTGCCTTTCAGAATGCACGTTGGATTTCAGGACAGGACTTTTTGAAATGAATTCGAAAGAATCATGCTTTCTTTGTGCTCAACTTTATTTTCCGAGCGTATCGAGAAGACCTTCAACACTGAACAGCAATAAGAATAAGAATGTACACTCTCTGAAAAAAAAATGATGCACCACCCCGAGAAATTTGTTCTAACCTGATTAAACTCCGCATGCAGTATTGTCAAGGATGAATATGGAAATAATAAAAAAAATGACGACCAATGACTAAATAGTGTTCCGCCACAGCGCATGAGAACCTAGGAGGTACATCAATAGAAACGCTCGCACGCAGGGACAATTGTGACAGAGGATTGCGGTTGCATTAACCACTACGGACTATGAGGATGCCTCGATGTCGAATCCGTGCACAATACGAGCAGTTGAGCGAGTTTGAGACAGGACATAGTGTTGGGCTGAGAGAGGCCGGTTGCCGCCCCGGTGGCGCAGTGGTCTAAGCGATGGCCTCTGATCATTCGTCCGTAAGGGGTCCGGGTTCGAATCCCGGTCAGGCATGGATGTTGTGTTTGTCTTACGGCACTGGCTCTCTCCCTTCCCTGGAACCAGTGACCCTAAATAAGGGACGGGCGACTGCTTATAGCCCATTGAGTTGCTCACGGTGGTCGTTAAACCTCCAACCAAAAAAAAAAAAAAAAAAAAAAAAAAAAAAAAAAGAGAGGCCGGTTAGTCAAGCAGCCGTATCTCCAGGCATTTTGATCGGAGCGACGCGGCAATCGGACGATGTTTGGCCCAATGTGTCGAGAAGGTAAAAAAACGTGTGGCACGATGGAAGTGGAAGGCCGAGGGCAACGACAGAACGCCAAGATCGAGCGATTTTGAGAGCCGCACGAACAGAACCGAATTTGTCTCTTTCAACCGCCCATAGCCGTCGTCTACAGGTACGGAAGTGGCCATCCAGACCGTTGCCAGACGAACAGAAACGAATTCGTCTCTTTCAACCACCCATAGCCGTTGTCTACAGGCACGGAAATGGCTATCCAAACCGTTGCCAGACGAACAGAATCGAATTCGTCTCTTTCAGCCACCCATAGCCGTCGTCTACAGGTACGGAAATGGCTATCCAAACCATTGCCAGACGAACAGAATCGAATTCGTCCCTTTCAACCACCCATAGCCGTCGTCTACAGGTACGGAAGCGGCCATCCAGACCGTTGCTAGACGAACAGAACCGAATTCGTTTCTTTCAACCATCCATAGCCGTCGTCTACAGGTACGGAAGTGGCCATCCAGACCGTTGCCAGACGAAAAGAACCGATTTCGTCTCTTTCAACCACCCATAACCGTCGTTTACAGGTACGGAAGTGACCATCCAGACCGTTGCCAGACGAACAGAAACGAATTCGTCTCTTTCAACCACCCATAGCCGTCGTCTGCAGGTACCGAAGTGGCCATCCAGACCGTTGCCAGACAACTTTAGGCACGAGGACTACATTCAAGGAGGTCACTCCGGGCACTCCGCCGCTTACCACTGACCAGTGAGCATAGCCAGCACCGGTTGCAGCTGTGTCGGGCCCATTATGACTCATTATCGTGTGTTGTCTTCAGTAATGTGTCATAATTTGGTCTTGTCGCCGATGACCAGAGTACGGATCCGGCCGTTATCGTGGAACGGCACACGGCTCGCATAACGGCAGTGACTGTCTGGACAGCCGTTTCCTACACTAGCCAGAAACCCTTGGTAGTCCTCCGTACCACCATCACTGCTCAACGGCATGTCGACGACATTCTACGACCTGTTGTTCCCATTTCTGTCACAGCATCACCGAGCAATTTTTCAATAGGATAATGTCTGGCCACACACGGCACAGCTCTTCCAGGCTTTCCTCCGTAATGTCGACACGCTTCCATTTCCAGCCCGATCGACCGACCTCTCACCAATCAAACATGTTTGGGACATGATGGGAGGCCACCTACACCCATGCGGGAATGTCGGCGAACTGACCCGCAATTTGGACACCATCTAGCTTGCTATACCTCAGAACAGTATCTGTGAGGTGTATGCATGTATACCACGCCGGATAACTGGTTGTTTCCGAGCCAGAGTGCTGCTACAGCATACTGACTTGTCCACTCGTGTAGCCGTTTTATCCGAATCCAACAGCTCTGGAGTTGCAACCATTTCGTTTTCTATAAATGTACATTGCACATAGTAATTTTCACCGACGTCATTTTTGACGTCACGGTTACTTCCGTATGTTTAAGAGATAGTTCGGCTGCTAAAGTTCCCGTCGGATTAACATGAGGAAGCGTTTTCTGGACCCTCTGTCACTCGATTGTTTGAAGTTTTAGAAATGGATAAAAGTTGTGTGACGTATGGGTGCTTCTCAAAGTACGAGTAAGGTAGTGGAATTTGCTTTTATCGCTTTCCAACGGCAGAGAAACGCCTGATTCTTATGAGGAAAATAGCCGTAAATCGGAAGGTATGATCACCCAGGCCGACAGGATCTGCAGTAAACACTTCATTTCAGGTATCATACATCTGCATATTTTAACTACGTTAATAATCGAATTTTTATCCGTACATTTTCTTGCTCACTCTTATGTATTATTTTCAAGTTTTTACGTAAATCCTTGTTATTTTGTTTAAAATGCTCGGAAAGCATAACGGATTAACTGCTGTCGAATCGGAAATTGCTAAGCTTTCGTTAACTTTCAAGATTTTGTACTGTTACTGATTTCTAAATACTGAAACAGATGCCTTTTTTCGAACCGAAATTTAAGGACATACATCCACATAGAATTAGAGGGTGCTGTCATACATTATTGTGTCGTCCGTTTTCCCGGATCTGTTTTCTTTTTTTAATTGCAATACACACTGGAACCACCATACACCCTGGAACCAGTCAGAAATGTAACAACTTACCTTACACTGGGTAAGAATTTTTTTGTTTTCAGTCTTCAGATTTAATACATTTCTAACCTACCCATTAATAAAATATTTATATGCATCAAGGCTCTTATAAGCTTTTAGAGCTTTTCCGGTATAACACGAAAAACTGCATATTAAATAGTTATAAATATCGTGATAGTTCAGATGAGGGAGGTCCGTAGGAACACAAACTTCCAGACGATAAAAATATCTTTCAGTATGTCATATGGATCTTCTATGTCATTGTTTCTAAGCTTTTCTTCGTAACGTTGCTTTCCCACCACATTAAGATGACAAACGTTGTCAAAAAGAACCGTTTTTTAAACTCTATTTACAACAGCAGCAGCCATTGAAAAGCATGGAGAGATACCAGCTCGTGTACTTTCCAACCACCCGGAAGGCTAGCAGACAGTTTTGTGACGTCACCTGCAAAGGCTCTATAACACTGATATACACTATCTGCCAACAAGTAATTGGAGAAGACAGGTCAGTTTCTTCACCGTGATAGCAAATGAAAACGAAGTTTATTCACCTTCAATAGTTGGTGGAACCTCACGGGCGGCGATTACAGCTGCGACCTTCCGGGGCATACTCTCAACCAGGCGTTGTACGACGGCTAACGGTATTTTCTTCCACTCGGCTTGGAGAAGACAGATCAGTTCCTTCACCGATTTCGGACGGTGGGGGCACCCCTTAAGTCGACGCTCCGACTCGGTTAAGGTCCGGGCTCTGTGCAGGCCAGTCCATTCGATTAACCCCATTGTCACCATACCAAGCCATGGTGGACCTCGCAACATGACAGGTGGCACTGTCATTCTGAAAGTAACATGGGTCCACCCCGTAAAACTGCCACAACGTAGGAAGCGCATGGTCATCCAAAATGGTGCAGTAGGTCTCGGCGTTGAGTCTACCAGGATTTGCGATCAAGGGTCCTGTGCCATACCAGGAGAAACACCCCAATAGCATAATTCCACCGCCGCCGAACTTCACAGTCGGCACAATACATTCCGGCAGGAGGTGTTCTCCAGGCAGACGCCTAACCCAGACCCTGCCATCTGAACGGTAGAGGGTGAACCTTGATTCGTCGCTCCAGAGAACCTGTTTTCACTGTTCAACGGTCCACTGTCGACGTTCTTTGCAGCACGTTAGCCGAGCAGCGCTATTGGACTTGGTGATCAAAGGCTTGTGGGCGGCAGCACGTCCATGATAACCAAGCAGATAGGCTTCCTTACGGATGGTATTCATCGAAAGAACACTCCCGAATGCCTGTTGAAACTCCTCGCGGATGTGGCCCATCGATTTGGTGCGGTTCTTCCGAATTTCTCGGATCAGCACCCGTCGGTCTCTAACTTCCAGTTTTGTGGGTCGGGGCACATTCCGACAGTCACCTCTCATCTTCCACTTGCCAATCACGTAGGCCACTGTCGATTTTGGGTACTTCAACTCGCTGGATATGTAACGTATGGATTGGTCATTTCTGTGATAACCGACAATTGCACCTTTCTCGAAATCAGAGAGCTCCGAACTGCGGGGCATCTTGCATGCGACTGGTTGCGTTGTTGTTTCCCACACGATATTTGATGGCGGAGGCCGTGACGTGTATCTGGACCGCAGATATCGTCGATTGCAGGGTGTCCAATTACTTGTTGGTAGATAGTGTACTTTTTCTCTGTTCGGCTGATTCAGTTTAGGGTTGAATTTTGAAAACTCCTTTATTTATACTCCCTAACATTCACGCTGTCATCAGCATTGGACCTAAACAATCACCATATAAATTAAACTGCTCAGTCACTTGACAGAACTGTGAGTGAAAACATAGGAGAGAAATAATGATCTGCACGGACGGTGCATATTCGGAGTGATCACCTAGTATGCCAAAACACCGATTATTATCTGCTAGGGAAACCTTTGCTCTTTGAATTTTGTATTCTACGTAAAACAGAGCATCCTAAAAGTTACTATACTCTTCTTACTATAGTGCTTTTTGTGCTAACTTTTGGTGACTGTCTTGTCTGAACCTCACTCCAACTCCCCCAAAACCTACAAAACCGAAGCGGAGTTATCATAACTGTTCAGACATACGAATCATTCAATAAATACACTTTTCAGGCCACTAAAGCTACGATATCTAATAAAGTAATACTTATTCCGTGTGTTTCCTCAATGAGAATTTTTCATACAGCACGTAAAGCCCGTGAGCACTGTGGCAGAAAGAAAACATGTTCTATTATTGATTCACCATTATAATTTATTATATTTTTCACTGAAACGAAATGACATAGATTTTTATGACTTGATATCATTTCTCCTTTACTAAAAATAGTAGAAGAATAACAACATACATACGAACTTAACGTAAAATAATTCACTAAAGAGAGATTAAGTGAACTCAGTGAAACAGGTCTTTAGAATTCAAGAATAACAAAAATTGTACATGTAAGTACAAGAATGGGAAACAGACGAAATTATTTTAATCGTGATAGAATTTGTGTTCAACAGCCATGGTATTTCCTCACACGAACTCATAGGAAAATTCGTTCAAGGTTAAACATATCTGCAGAATAAAAGGTACGATACAGAAAAAGAATATTCCAAAATTTTGCTAAATTATCATTTACAACACGAATTTTTTTAAATAATCCGCAGGATAGAAAGACGAATGTAAATAAAAAGCTATGTGAAATACTTTGCTGGTGTGCGTGGCAAAACACTGATGAGGATTATTCCGAAATGGCCGAAGTGGAAGAAAAAGAATAAGAAATGTAGGATATCTAAACTGAGAAAAAACTTGCTAAAAGTGCGTAAATTTAATGATGAAAGTAAATTTGCGCAGCCGATGAATTTTGTTGCCTCCAAAAAAACTGCTTTCCAGACTTGTTAATTGATAACGAAAAGCTTGGATGATTCTAGAAGCTATCACTTAGTTTGCTACAAGTTAAATGCATTTTGTTTTTCATTCCTGTTTCAGTAAATGCTAAAACAATAAAAATGGACAGAACCTAGTGAAATGAAACTCAAGAATTCGTAAAGTTTTTGAAAGTTCTTAAACATTGAATCCGGTCGCGATTCACTAGATTACAGAAAATTTCTATGTAACTCCTCATTTCAGAATCGGTATTTTAGCATACTGTAAACGTATGAAATATGAGTACATTCAATACGAGGTAAGATTCGTTTTGGATTAAAAAAACTATATCAAAAACTCTCATTCGCGAACACAATATGATCTATTCTATGTGTTTATAACTGTACGCAGAAGATTCAGCAGTTCTAATTACCTTTAATGGCATAAAATTGAAGAAGAATAATGAACTTCTAAATTTCGGTTTCCGTACTTCTCCGATTTAACTGAAGTACCTAAGCACATTTATTAGGTTAGGTCGATTTCATTATGTAACCAGCGCAGATATTTTTCATGAAATTGTTGTTTCAGAATCTGTTGCAGTATTGTAGTACAACAAATCTGCACATAGTTGTATTTTTAATTGTTTTGATGTTCAACGACAACCATAAGCAACCTTGCGGTATACACTGAAGAGCAATTGAATTAGAGATACCTGTCTAGTAACGTGTAGCACCACCTTTTGCCCTGATGACGGCGGCGATTCGTCTCGGCAAGGACTCGACAAGACACCGGAAGCTTTGGGAAGCCATACGGATCCACGACCCCTGAATAAGCTACCACAGTTCACAAAGATTTGATGGAGGAGGGTAAGAGCCTCGAACATCTTTCTCGATGGCATCCCAGATGTGCTCGATGGGATTGAGGTCAGGGGACCTAGCTGGCCAAAGAAGCGAGGTTACGTCGGTGGAGTGTTCATCCAACTATTCGGATACAATTCGGGAGTGATGGCACGGTGCATTGTCTGTTGCAGGATGAGATCCCCAGTGGGATATTGAAGTCGCACAAACGGGAGCAAATGGTCGTACAGGATATCCCGGTAACGTTGACCTGTGAGAGACGATGTCACACGTACCACGTGTCCCATTTCAGTCCACGTAAACAGTCCCCAGACGAGAATGCCACCCACACCAGCTTGAAGAGTACCCTGCTGGCAAGAAGGATCCATCGCTTCATGTGGTTTGCGCCGTACTCGTATCCTGCCATCCGCATGTGCCAACGTGAATCTCGACTCATCAGTCCAGGCAACATTTTTTCACATGTCTAGGGTCCAGTGGCGACGTTCCCGTTCCCATGCTAATCTTTGCACCCTGTGATTTGCTGTCAGCATGGGTACCCTCGTGAAACGATGGCTTCTGTACCCCATAGCGAGGAGAGGGTTCTGGATGGTGTGGCTGCTTACACGTTTTTGTGCACCAGCGTTAAATTGCCGAGGGATTTCTTGCACTGTGGCAAGTCTATCCGCTGTTACAATGTGAGCTACCAGAAGATGACTCCGCTCATCCACATGCTGTTGTCCACGGCAGTTGGCTTTTGCAGGGATGGTTTTACCGGATTCAATGTACTCACGGTGCATCTGTGACACAGTGCCTCGTGAAAATCCCAGTGCCTGCACGACTTCCGAGATGGAGTGACCCATTCGTCGGGCCCCGAGAATTTTCCCACGATCAAATGCGCTTAGATCCTTCGTCTTACTCATACTGCGTCCGACTCTTACTGTTTCCCGTCGCATCACTCCTTATATAGTCGTATCGCTGCATATGTCATGTCTTTTCCGTTTACAGGGGCCCACCCAAAGCGCCATATTCGCATAACGCCAGCTGTCTCTAATTCAATTGCTCTTCAGTGTATAAGCAGTAGCTAGCCGATAATTTGGGGCCACTGACTCCAGGGAAGGCACATAGCCAGCACCTTTGGATAAACACACCACCCAGTACTTTATCCGGGACTTGATCCAAGGCTTATTTCAGAGAAATTGCCAGAAGCCAGTGCTCAAGGCTACTTGCTCAGGAAGATGACCTGCTGTAGTTTGAAAGTGTTGTTTCGTAAAAAAAACTTAAGACTGGGTTTTACCTCTCGGCAACCATGATTGCGAATACAGATTTTTTTTTTTGCATAAAAAAGTGTATCAGATTGTATTTTGCAGAAAATAATGTCTATGCTTTCTGATGTGAATGTCTTTTGTTTAAACGTCAGTTGTTCTTTCATGCAAAGAAATGCGTTGAGTAATCCGGGTCTTACCAGATTATTCTATGACAAAGAACAACCACCAAAAAAACCATATATATGTATATACACCGATCAGCCATTGCATTATGACCACCTAACTAATAAACTGTAGAAACCCCTTTTGACTGCAAAACAGCGGCCACTCGGCATGGCATCGATTCGATGAGGTCGCGTTAGGTATCCTGGGGTATCTAGTACCATAATGTCAACAGCAGGTTCTCCAGGTCCTGTACATTTCGTGGTGGTGGTGATTTAGTGCGAACCCGCTTTTTAAGTCTAACCACAAACGTTCGATTGGGTTCATGTCAGGTGAATTCGTAGGCCAAGGCATTAACAGAAAGTCACCAGCATGTCCCTCGAACCACTCCTTAGCGATTTTTGCAGTGTGGCCTAGCGCATTATCCTGTTGTAAATCGCCATCACCAGCAGGGAACACATTTGTCATGAATGGGGGAACTTTGTCCTCAACGATGTTCAGATACCTGACAGCTGTCAGGGATTGTGCTACAGGGATAATGTGGCCTAAAGTGTCCCAAGAAACCGTCGCCCACAGCCTAACACTGCAGCCTCCGGCCTGTTTTCCGCACAAGAGTGCATCCCGCCTTCGTTAGTAATCTGTGTATCCGCTTGGCCGTGTACGTGATGCACCAGGAATCTTGATTCGTCAGACCAGGCCACTTTCTTCCAATCATCTATGATCCAATCTCCATGATCTTGGGCCCATTTCATGCGTTGTTGGCGATGACGTGCAGTGAGCATGGGGACCCGGCTGGGTCTTCGGTTACGCAGGCCCATGCGCAGAAGGCTGCGATGAACTGTGTGCTGTGACACATTGCCCTGATCACCACTGTTGTAGCTGCGGGAGATTTGTTGCACTGTGGTCCTGCGGACGCTCTGAACAATACGCGACAGTCTCCAGTTGTCATTTAGCAAACTTCAAAAAACCGACAGCTTTTCCTATTCTGACTCCGAACACTCTACTAACCGAAAGCCAGTCCTCGGGTTGTATATATAATTTTCTGTAAACTTTACTTGCCGTATCTGATTCCGAAAAACAACACAATTCATCCGGTAAACTTCACAAGATTACTGTGAATTCTTGTGAAGTTTACCGTTATTTCTTGTGAATTTCACTTTTCATTACCGGGCAAACTTCACAAGGTTACAATTCACCTGGTAAACGTTACCTGCGCTATCAAAAAAACAACGCCACTCACCTGGTGGTGTTTTTTTTTTTTGGTGGCGCAGGTTAAATTTGTTCATTTCTCTAGGCTGGGGGTGGTCATAATGTAATGGACCATCGGTGTATTCGAATAAACATGTTTTAAATTCATGTTTGAGCAAACGTTTTCTGTCTCACTATGAGATTGAACGATTCGTTTTCGCCTTTGAAAGCAGTTCAGGAATTCTCCTTAGCTTACTGTGGAAATCATCGTGAACTGAATTTTCATCTCAGGAGTACATTAAGAAATCTTGGCATTTTACTCTGATGATATTCCAAGGATCCTCTCCATTCTCCTCTGGCTTGTCTGACTCTCCGTGTTCACTGCTGGCTTATATGTTTTTTAATATCATAAGGCACGCGGTGAATGCCAAGAAGAAAGATTTCTATCATCATCATTGTGAACGTGACGTTAACTCTATGAAAACATCATCACTACCATAAAGACAACAGTAATTCCACGGAGATGTCATCAAAGGCTTCAGGGCATTATTAGCTCCACGAGGACGTCATCAATACCATCAAGACAACAACTTCGTGAAGACGTCATCAATACCGTCAAGAGAACAACCTCGTGAAGATGTCATCAGTACCATAAAAACATCATCAACTTCGTGAAGACATCATCAATACCATTAAGACAACTTCGTAATCACTAACATCAAGAACAAAATTTCATGAAGATGTCATCGACAGAATCAAGACGTCATTAGCTTCACAAAGATGTTATCAACACGGCAGGACATTATGAGTTCCTGTAGATTTCACCAACATAATCAAAAACGCCGTTAACTCCATGAAGATGTTATTATCAAAGTTAGGGCATCAATGCGCTCACAAAACTATCACCGCTGTGATAGTCCTTATTTCCGTAAATATATTATTAACTAATAAAGACGCCACTAACTTCTGTGACGTACCTGCCAGCAGGACGCACATGACATAAAGGCAGATAGGATTCAGAACAAATGTCTGTGTAGCTCAGTTGGTAGAGCGACTTGTTCCGGAATAAGCGGCCTCGGGTTCGAATCCCGGCGTAGACCAAAAATGACGGAGAAATTTACTTCGTTATAATGGCGCCCGAACTATCCGGATGACCCGGCCGTTCAAAATCTCGCATTGGTGTGATGTTATTTCCACACCGCGAGACAGGAAAAATCAAAGAATTCCTTCTCCAGCGCTTCGAAAAATAAAATGTGTGTGACGTTGCATTCAACACACCAGATTGACGGGAGTTCTCAAGTGCACGTTCTTCAGTGGTTGTCTGCTTGCAACAATTCATGGTCACGGCTGACCCGAAGGCCACGCCCCCGGCCCTCTTTCGGGGGGGGATGTGACGTACCTGCCCGCAGGACGCACATGACATAAAAGCAGATAGGATTCAGAACAAATGTCTGCGTAGCTCAGTTGGTAGAGCGACTTGTTCCCGAATAAGCGGCCTCGGGTTCGAATCCCGGCGTAGACTAAAAATGACGGAGAAATTTACTTCGTTATACTTCATGATGATGCCATCACTACTCTCAAGACACCTTTAATGCCGCCCAGGTGGCGTAGTGGTCTGAGCGCTGGTTTCTGATCATTCATCCGAGATGAGCCCAGGTTCGAACTCCTGTGTGGCATGGACGTTGTGTTTGTCTTACGACATGGTTATACAGATGCTCTCTCCCTTTCTTGGTACCAGCGGTACTGCATTAGAGAGGGGATACTGCTTTATATCCCACTGAGTGGCTCACGGTGTTCGTTAAACTCCCCAAGAATAAAAAACACACCTTTAACTCCATGAAAACATCATCAGAAGCTTCAAGACATTTTTAGCTCCATGATAACATACCTATGTCAAGATGTCATTGCCTATGTAGGGACGTGATCGCTATCATCAAAACAACTTTCTGAAGATATCGTTAACAGTATCAAGATGTCATTAACTCCATTAAAACATTATTAGATTAGACAGGGAATCAGTAAGTTCGTGTAAATATCATCAACATCATCTGAACGCCGTTAACCCTATGAAGATGTTATCAACACCATCAGGACATCAGTAGGTTCGTCATCAATACAGTAAAAACTTCATTAACACCATGTGATCGATATTACGCCCGTCAAGATATCAACTAATGAAAATATTATTGATATTATGAAACTTTTATCGCTACTATCAAGGCAACATTATCTCCATGAGGAAGTCATCACCACCATTAAGACATTATTAATTGATTAAAGTGTTATTAATGCCGTGAGGACATCATTATCTTCGTGAAGATATCATTTGCACCATCAACAGATGCTATCAGTACAGTAAAGACTTTATAAAGTCCATGTGGATGTCATCATTTTCATTAAGAGAATATTAACTGATTAAAAGAGGACACTAATTTCATGAATATGCTATCATTATCAGCAAGACACTTAATTCCATGATAATATTGCCACTACAGTTTCTTTAAGACACCATTATCCAACTATAAATGTTTTTTATGCAGTAGGATCATCAAGATATCATTATATGTCACCATTATCAAGACATCATTAACTGCATTAAGATGCCATAAGTTTAGTAAAGGTATCATTAACTTAATCAATGACCGCGGCTCTCATGAAATGATATCAATTCTGTCAAGATTTAATTCTTTTCTGGTGTATTGATAATAAAAGTAATCTGTATATAATATGCACGCTTTTGTCTTTAGTTTTAGGGTTGAAAATCACCATGGGCACCCTAACATCTATAAGCAGTCGCCCGTTCTAATTTGTAGCCACTGGTTGTTTGTAACAGGTAAGTAAACAACTGATACATTATCGTAAACTTGAACACGGGGCCAGATTAGACACGTAGCTAGAAAAACCTACACCTCTAACCACCCGAGCACGCGACCACCGCAGAGGCCTGTACATACACAGTCGTTTCAGAATAATATAACCGCCTACCTAATAATAAGAATAACCAACTTTGGCCCGGACGACAGCGACGAGAAGGTGTGGCATGGAAGCAATGGAACCCTGGAAGGTTGCCGAGACACACGTGCCCATTCGGACTGCAAAAGAACACGTAGGTCCCAGAGATGACGTGGTTGTCGGTCGACACGTTGAACCTGTCTATCCAAATAGTCCCACATGTGTTCTATGGGATTGAGGTCGGGCAATTTCGCCGGCCAAGGGAGAACGGAGACCTCGCCGTCGTGTTCCTGGAACCATTCCCGCACCCCCTTAGCGACGTGGCACGGCGCATTGTCCTGTTGGTAGATATTATCAACACCAGGATAAACATGCCAAACATGCCGTCAGCAAGGATCGACACGTAGCCATTGGCGTTCAGGAACCCATCCAGTGGTACCATCGGTCCCGGGTCATACCAGGAAAACATCCCTCAGATATGCATACTGCCACCGCCGGCCTGTACGTGACCTAAAAACGTGTCCGCGTGCTGGTTCTCGTGTATCGGACGCCATATCTGGCACAGTCCGTCGGTTTGTGGAATGGAAACCTCGATTCGTCGGAGAAGGCTACCTTTTCCCAATCTTCCACTGTCCAATGATGGCAGTCCCACGTGAACTGTATGTGTCGATGCCGAGGGACCTGGGTTAATATGGGCGCTTGACGCAGAGTTGACTCCGGAGACCCATGCGTAACAGGGTTTGCTTTACTGCTATCGGGGACACGTACCTGAGTGCCCCAGCGTTCATTTGCGTGGTCAATTGCTACACTGTTGCCCGTCGAATGTACTTTACCAGTCGACGGAGGCAACGTTCTCCTCTAGGGTTGGTGGCCTTTGGGGCTTCACAGTTATGGCGTCGGGAGGTATTCGGTATGCCAACGGTCCATTTGTGGTACAGTCTTACTACAGCACCTTGCGAAGAGCTCATAAAGCTTGCTATTTCTGAGATGTTTCACCTTTGGCGCGATAGCCGATGATCATTCCTTTTTGAACGTCCGTGAAATCATCACCTCTGCCCATTGTGTTCACGTCACGCACTATGGCTCATCTGTCCTGGCCGGCCGCTTCTATCTCCGCGTGGTCGACCTTCTGACGTGCACTCTGTAAATCCCCTGGGCAGGTACACTGTGATTTCGGGGGTGGTCATTTTATTCTGATACGACAGTGTGTTAGCCTATTTTAAAAAGGTCAACTGCTAAGATAATTTAACTGTGTAATGGTCAATAACTCTGTAATGTTAAGTTTAGGGATAACTTAAATTTGTAATGAATTCGAAATTTCGATTCCTTGGAAATGAATAACTGAGAAAGAAAATTTGGGGGATTGCACTTATTCAACTCGACACAAAGTGTTCGTTGGATGACCACGCATCTTGTAGTGCGGCGAAAAAAACCAAGAGGCATCACAAAAACTGAACACTTTTGAGTCGAATGTCTACGATACAACATCTTAAATATACAAAAAGTTGTTCCTGTAAGAAAAGGACTGAAACAATCAATGAGTTTTTGGTAGATGTCTTGTCGTTGTTTCTGCCACAGCATTAAAAGGTTTCAACGTTAATTTCAGTATACTGATTCAAATGAGGGAAATATACTCCAGGGTTGGACTAACTTTCAAGTTATATAATTTTCATTGATGGAATGCAATAATCGAGTCAGTAGAACTGATAAATAGTCTCATTGCTTAATTCCTGATTTCATCAGGTGTACGGTACGTCAGCAAGCTGTCCCGTGACACAGTGATTTGATATAAATAGACAAAGTCATCGCTCTTTCCACGTTTTTTTAATTAACGCACATCAACCGAAAAATTGTCTTCCTACACCGCTGGGACCGAATCCTAGATCATTCGATAACTAGCCGAGTGCGTTCGTTTTACGCTACGGTGCCAACGATTCTTCCGACACCGCTGGGATCGAACCGCAGATCTTTCGGCCACTAGCCGAGTGCGTTCTCTTTACATTACGGTGCCAATGATCAGAAGCCGGCGACTCGAGTGATCTGAATCGCTGGCTTCTGATCATTCGTCGGCGATAGGCTCAGATACGAATCCCGAAAAAGGCATGGGTGGTGTGTTTCTCCAATGGCTCTGTCTCTCTCCGTTCTTTTGAACCTGTCGCCCTAAATTTCAGAAGGGTGACTTCATTTACAGCCTATTTGAGTTTCTCAAAGTGGTCGTTTTACACGGTCGAGTGACATTATTGTGACCACCAGTTAATATCCATATTAACCTCCGTGTGCAGCGAGAACAGCAGCTGTACGGGCTGGGAGTAACTCAAAAAGGTACGGGGAGGTGTTCACAGGTATGCGGAGCTACGCTGACTGCAGTGCATCTGACAGCTGCTGGAGGGTGCGTGGTGGAGGATCCATAGTGCGAACAACACGATCGGGGTAGTCCCATAGATGCTCAATTGGTTATAAGTCTGGAGAATTAGGGGGTCTGGGAAGTAGTTTAAAATCGTCATCGTGCTCTTCCAACCACTCTCGGGTATTTCTAGCTTTGTGACACGTCGCATTGTCGTGCTGGAAGAGCTCATCCTTCCCAGGGAAGACAATCAGCATATATGGGTGTACGTGGTCTGCAAGGATGGATTCATAACGAATTGTGCCCTTAGTGCCTTTCACAGGTATGAGTGGACCCAGAGAATGCCACGAAAACATCTCCCAGACCATAACGCTGCCTCCACCAGCTTGCGTTCTTACAGTAATGGTTGAAGAGTGCTTGTTCTCCGATGTTTCTCGCCTTATACGCCAACGTCCATCTGTTCAATGAAGTAGAAAACGTGACTCATCGGAGAAGGCAATCCTTTGCCAATCAGCGGATGTCGAATTCCGGTACCGTCATGCAAATATAAGCCTTTCCTGCCGATGCACCTTCGTTAGTATATTTGCAGTGACCATCCGTCTGCATCAGAGCCCCATACATAGCAGGGATCGCTGAACTGTCGTTTTAGACACACTTCCGGTAGCGCCCTGGTTCATTCGGTCAGTGAGTGGCTCCACTGTAGCGAGTCAATCGGCCCTCAAGCACCTTCAAAGCCGACGTTCACCTCTCACATGAATAGCACATGGTGCACCGCAGTTACCGCGTCGTATTTTCGCAATGGTGCCATTTCTCCAATCACGATACACTTTAACCACAGCAGCACGCGAACAGTTCACAAACTGCTCTGTTTCAGAAATACTGCCACACTTGGCCCGAAAGCCGATAATCATCCCTTTTAGCAAATCTGACAAATCGCTCCTTTTATCCATGACAGCAACGAGTGATATGTTTTCAGAATGCCTACAGCACACCTTATATTCCCTCCAAGCCAACTCACGACACGTGCCTTCTTTCATTGGCTACGCGCTGTTGACGTGAAAAGTAAGAGGTGGTCAGAATAATGTGACTCGACTGTGTATATACATTACGTAGTACATATACAATATAATATCAGAAGTATTGGGACACAACAATGTTTTGCGACAAATGGCTTTATCATCGCAATTAATAGTGATTTGGTCCGTCTTTCGCATGCATGACAGCGGTAACACGTAGAGGCATTCTGTCAACCAATTTTCGGTAGGTCTATACAGGAATGACTCGCCATTCGCCCTGCAAAGCTGTTGCCAGGGTGGATATCGAAGACAGTCGTTGTGGTCGATTCCGTATCCTTCGCTTCAGATCCTGTCAGAAGTGTTCTATGGAATTATGACTAGGACTCAGAACAGGCCAGTTTACCGATTCCACTTCATTTTAAAGAAATCAATCCTGCACACGTCGCGTCGTACAGTGTGACAGGGATTTCGATTGTGTTGGAAAAGACCATCTGCCACATTGTTGGTTGGGCAGAATTATCCAAAATGTCGAGGTACATTTCAGAGTTCATAATCTGTGATAAAAATAACCAACAGGCCAAGTTCCATCTACGAAAAACAACTCCATACCATGATGGAGCCTCCGCCAAACTTAACAGTTGGAAGAACACTGTCTAACGAAAATCGTTCGCCGGGTTGTCTCCAAATCCAAACAAGCTCATCAAATTGGAAGAGTGAAAAGTGTCTGAAGAGTTTTGATAATATAGTGTACTTCTCCAAAATATCAAGTTTGGTGGTTGAATCTGGCTTGTCAATTCGTTTTGCTTCTTCACAGGTAATCTGGCTTGTCAGTTAGTTTTGCTTCTTCAAAGATAATCTGACTTGTCAATTAGTTTTGCTTCTTCAAAGAGGATCTGGCTTGTCAATTAGTTTTGCTTCTTCAAAGAGGATCTGGCTTGTCAATTAGTTTTGCTTCTTCAAAGAGAATCTGGCTTGTCAATTAATTTTGCTTCTTCAAAGAGAATCTGGCTTGTCAATTAGTTTTGCTTCTTCAAAGATAATCTGGCTTGTCAATTAGTTTTGCTTCTTCAAAGATAATCTGGCTTGTCAATTAGTTTTGCTTCTTCAAAGATAATCTGGCTTGTCAATTAGTTTTGCTTCTTCAAAGATAATCTGGCTTGTCAATTAGTTTTGCTTCTTCAAAGAGGATCTGGCTTGTCAATTAGTTTTGCTTCTTCAAAGATAATCTGGCTTGTCAATTAGTTTTGCTTCTTCAAAGAGAATCTGGCTTGTCAATTAGTTTTGCTTCTTCAAAGAGAATCTGGCTTGTCAATTAGTTTTGCTTCTTCAAAGAGAATCTGGCTTGTCAATTAGTTTTGCTTCTTCAAAGAGAATCTGGCTTGTCAATTAGTTTTTCTTCTTCAAAGAGAATCTGGCTTGTCAATTAGTTTTGCTTCTTCAAAGAGAATGTAGCTTGTCAATTAGTTTTGCTTCACGCCATTTCTATCAAGCGCGTGTAAGCATCTAACCAAAACACGTTACTGCAAACATCATTTATGATGTCATATACAATTTGAATATTTAAGTGCCATTCTTCCTGATGAAGCTAGGTCAATACCAAACAAAACCATGGTCGCTTGAAAACATAAATATTTGTGATAAACTACGTTGTATTATCTTATTATATATATAATCGCTACAAGACTAGTCTTTGAGATCAAGAACATACTGTTCATTCACACGTGGAAATTAGCTTCAACGAATGCATACAGATATTTTCGCCTTAATGGCAGCACGAGATACTAGGTTACTTTTTATCGCAAAATATAAGTTAGAAAGAAATGAAAGATGTTCATAATTAAAATGCAACGCTCTTGCGGGAAAAACGGCTAATCGGAAAGCTTTCAGGATTCTGCATTGTGCTGCAAAATGGGAGAACTATTGTAGAAGATTGAGCGCACTTATGGGAGTTACCTATAGCACAGTGCAGTTGTATAATAGTTACCCTAAGAGTTTTAAACCATAGGATGTCTTTGCTAGTAATCACTTGACACACCGACGTAAATGAATTCATTCAACAGTGTAAGAGATAGCTTCACTCTGTCTCTATCACCAACCGACCCACATTGCTCTGTCACTATGTAGCGTTTGTGTGTAGCTGACTTACTGAAACACTGTATAGATCAAAAACTTCCCCTACAATGAAATACGAGTCACTCAAATAAAGCTCAAGAAGTTGTTACTTACAGCTAATTCTTTATCGCTGTCAACAGGCACTTGGTGATTTGCACTTCAACAAGGTGATCAACGAAAACTTGGGTTAATATCCACAATCAATTAACTGTGAAACATAAATCTGGAACTTTAATTAACATCCACAAGGACGCAACACTGTTTTTAAAATAGAACACGTAACCTTCACAAATACTTTAACGGCAATTAAACAATCGCGTTTCCAAAGTGAGCATTAATGTTCACCATCCAACATTCCTCGTCTCACAGCTACTGCGTAGCCATTATACATCTTGTCTTGTTCTTATCACATACATACGTCACTTACGTACGGACCTCATGGCGTTGCCAACCTCCATTCATGTGAGAGAGAAGATATCACGTTGATTTTGGAAAGTGCAAAAGAGAAACAACTCATATTTACATAAGAAAAGGAACTAAAAATGAAAGTTAAAATAGAGTATAAGTCACAGCTAACATACCATGCATTGCTAGTTGTTGAAATGGGGTTTTTATACGAGGTTTAGCGACCGCGTGAACAACTCCATGGGTTATACAGTCGACCATCTGTTCCCTAGAACCAGTGAGAGGCACGAAACTGGCTCTCACTGGTTCCAGGGAACAGAGAGAGCCAGTGCCGTAAGACAAACACACCACCCATGCCTCACTCGGACCCATCTCCGACGATTGGTCAAAATCCAGTCCTTAGACAACTGCGCCGTCGGCGAGGCTTGAAAAAGTTGATTTTTTAATTATGAGAACTTTGCATAGTTTGCAAAATTTCTTTATTTCATAAAAATAGTATGCAATAAATGCTAATCTAATGCAAAACAGAGCATATCATTCACCAAAAAATAATGTTGAATAAAACTTGGGGGTCGAGTTTTATAAATATAGTTGAGTTCTGTTGCTTTTAGCCAGTACAAAATTATGCATACAATTATTTTAAACAAATAAATTTTTGCTAATTTATGCCATCCGTCTGCAATTTATTTTATTTATATTTCAATGAAAGACACCATTTTCACAATGTAACAAAAAAAGACAACGTGGCAACGAGTTGGAGAGAATCATTTACCATCGAAGGGGTAGGTTTCTAAAAATCTGATGAGAACACTCAGAATAAGTTTCTGATCTTGATTTTTTGGATACTTATCACATTTTTAGAAATAGTTCTTCATTCATGAATAATTCACTCACACATCGTTACTGTGCCTGTGAAACGCTTGGAAAGCACTTATCAAAATTGACAACGACCAACGAGACACGTAAAACAAACCAACTGTCGCCGCAAGAAATCAACACGTCATTTTTCAGAGGAATCTGGACCATGGTTCCATGTGAAACTATAATAGATGATAAAGTAACCACAGTAATTGCGTATATGAACGTATTGGTTCATGAAAGAAACACGGGATTACACCATACAACACAAACCTTGAAGATGACAATCCGATTTTTGCTGTAAATGTTACAAGGATGGTAAGTCAGATAATATCCGAAAACGTGAAAATCTCATCGTATCTCCTACATATTTAGTGTATATTCTACTAATATACACAAAATTTATATTAGAAGAATATACACTAATATAAATTAGTGTATATTCTACTAAATATTATATAATATATTAAAATGAAAATTATGTTAATGCAATGTCTGTACTTTACCCTTTTTAAATAAAAATAATTTGCGTTGCATATTATTTTACAGGTTTTGTAATGCAGCGCTGACACAAAAATTAAGACTGTAACATTACAAAGAATGCATTGAAAAAATCTGCTGACTTCGTAAATCTTGCTGTTTGCTTCAACAAATATTTCCTGATTTTCTCTAGCTTTTATCAGTCGTTATCGTTTCATTCATTTCCGCTAATTGCTTGTAACTTTCTGTTCAGGTTTATATACGAAGTGCTGAATTACCATTCACTTGTCTGATCATAACATTAATACTAAATTAGTAGAATATACACTGAGTGGTCACTGAATAATGACAAGCCCTATGCAAAGTGAGTTACACCCGATGACAGCGTGACGAGGCGGAGGACTTGGAATGCAGGCTGGAAGCTCGTGTTTCATCTGAGAGCGAAGTTACGGCCGTAATGGGTATAATTTAGGATGTATCTGATTATACGAAAAGTCAAATTGTAAGCACAAGAAGTGCTGGTGCATCCATTTTGGAAACAGAAATACCAATGGGTTGTTCGAGGATCTCCAATGTTGAAACGTACCAGGAGTGGAACCAAAATAGCGAAACAACCTACCGGGGACACAACTATAAAAGATGGCAAGACGTGGATTCCAGAGGTGAACACCGAGTGCGTCGCCTTGTACATGGCAATCTGCGCAACACAGTTGCTCAGTTCACTGCAACACAATATGGGTATATCGTAGACAATATCATGCGCGATTATGCGTCGCATATAGGCAGGGATGGGATACAAGAACAGATACTTTGCATACCACCCTATCGTAATAACAGTCCATCGACGTGAACGACTCCTCTGTTTAAACAGCATGCGGATTAGACGATGGAAGACTGGAAACAGGTATGCTAGTTTGACGAAACAGGATATAAACTCCATTTTGCTGATGGTTCAGTCTGCATGTAGCGTCAGCATCGTGAAACTATGGATCCCTCATGCATGCCATCCACAATTCAGGTCTGTTGGTTTTCCTGTAACTGCAATGCATTTACTACGCTTTCTTTTCAGCTGTGTTTGTCATTATTGATAAAAGTGTTTGGAGTGTCTTCTGACAACGCCTGTGTAGTTTTCTGGAACTCTTGAAAAGTGTTCTACGGCTTCAGAAGCGACAAAGATCTTATGAATAACAAAGCATAGAAACCCATAGACTAACCGAATATTCAAAAATATTAACTAGCATAATTCCTTCTTTATTTAAAAGAAATGTACTGTGTTCTGCGTGACATTAATTGTTTTCTCTAGCTTAGTGAGTGGCATTTGCTTAACAACTTGCTGCAATGTGACAAAAGATATTGGGTAGTTACTTCCTCGTTTATTACTAAGATGCTAAGTATTGTCAACTTCAATGCGCTTGTGACGTACTTGCCAGCAGGACGCACACGACATAAAGGCAGATAGGAATCAGAATAAGCGTCTGCGTAGCTCAGTTGGTAGAGCGACTTGTTCCGGAATAAGCGGCCTCGGGTTCGAATCCCGGCGTAGACCAAAAATGACGGAGAAATTTACTTCGTTATAATGGCGCCCGAACTATCCGGATGACCCGGCCGTTCAAAATCTCGCATTGGTGTGATGTTATTTCCACACCGCGAGACAGGAAAAATCAGAGAATTCCTTCTCCAGCGCTTCGAAAAATAAAAATGTGTGATGTTGCATTCCACACAGCAGATTGACTGGGAGTTCTCAAGTGCACGTTCTACAGTGGATGGCTGCCTGCAACGATTCATGGTCACGGCTGACCCGTGGGCCATGCCCCCGGCCCTCTTTCGGGGGAGATGTGACGTACCTCCCAGCAGGACGCACACGACATAAAGGCAGATAGGAATCAGAATAAGCGTCTGCGTAGCTCAGTTGGTAGAGCGACTTGTTCCGGAATAAGCGGCCTCGGGTTCGAATCCCGGCGTAGACCAAAAATGACGGAGAAATTTACTTCGTTGTACGCTATTATATCATACACCAGCTTAAAACTTATTGAATGCCCACTTTATAATAACAGTCGACGTTCTGTGTGTTTGTGTGCAAGGATGGTAATGTATGTGCACGGTGCTTTCTGACTATGGAGGAACTTAAAAACATTTGCACATATGGAATGAGAAAACACAAGTTTGTTCCCGAACCTGTGTCCCCCCAATCCGGAGTAAGTCGCTCTCCCAACTAGGCTACGCCGTCAGAATGTCTCGCTGCAGATTTGTTGTCATGACACATGTTTTTACCTCTGTAGTACGTTTCATCATTTTCCGCTTAATTTTTTTTTTGAAGCGAAGCAGTAATTTTTCGTTAATTTCAAACAATATGTGGAACAAACATCACACATTTTTTCAAAGAACCCAACGGCCATTGGATACATTTTCTAGAATCGAGCGCCGATGTGAAAACACAAGTTTGTCCGCAGCGGGAATCGAAATAGTGTCCCCTCCCTCAGGAGTAAGTCGCTCTCCCAACTGAGCAACGCAGACAGAATGCCTCGCTGCAGATTTGTCGTCTTGACACATGTTTTCACTTCTGTAGTATGTCGCAGGAAGAAATAATAAAATAACATTAATATATGCACAGCAGGAAGAAAGCCTTCATTTCTAAGTGAGAAAAAGGGAACTTCTAGAGAACTCTTCTCTCTGTGAGTATCATTTTTCTATATAAGAAAGCTTTGCCGCCCCGTTGGAGCTGTGGTCTAAGCGATGGCTTCTGATTATTAGTCCGAGATGGGTCCGGGTTCGAATCCCAGTGAGGTATGAATGTTGTGTTTGTCTTACTGCCCTGGCTCTCTCCCTTCCCTGGAACCAGTGGCCTTGAATTAGGGATGGGTGATTGTCTATAGCCCATTGATTTGCTTACAGTGTTCGTTAAACCTTCAAAAAAAAAAAAAAAAAAAGAAAAACAAAGAAAGGGAAAGCCTACCCCACCAAGGCGCGATCTAAGGCATGAGCATTCACCAATACAACGGCAGACGACGTCAACATTATTTGCATTGAAAGTACCTTTGGCCGCACCGTTGTCTAAGTGGTCTAAGCTCTGGTTTCTGATCATTCGTCCGAGACGGGCCAGCGTTCGAATCTTGGTGCAGCATGGATGTCGTGATTGTCCTTCCTGGAACAGGCGTCTATAAACTAGGGACGGGCGACTGCTCATAGACCATCGAGAGGCATACTGTGGTCGTTACCCCCTCCCCCTACGAAAGAAGCACCTTTGATTCTCTGATCAATGAAGTGGGATTGTCGCAATCCCTGCCTCACAGTTTTTAAACTCGCAAGATTCGTAGATCCAAACGTAAACGGTGACATATTTTGCGTTTAATATAGTTCAAAATTAGCTACAATGTGGATGGACATGTGTACATATCAAACTTTCTATTTCTTAATTCCAGGATTTGACGGACATCATAAACAAGTTTAAATGATATAAACAATCACTCGTTCCCACTTTAGGGCATGTTGACACAGAAAGGGCCGTTAGACAAGCACACCATCCATATCCATGCCTCATCCAAGGTTAGAACCAGGGCCTAGTTCGGAAAACTAGCCAGAAGCCTACGCCTCTAAACACTAGGTCACCGGGGCTGTTTCAAATTAATGAACGTTTTTTAACATTGATATGCACTAATACAAAGTCGTATGTATTAGTCTGTTAGTGGATTATATCGAAACTAAGAATTTTTTTCAAAAAAATCTGGAACACGGATTAAAGCGACATTGAGAATATATCCAGATTATGGCAGATATTCAAAAATGAGAGATACACTTATTGTCATAAAAATCCGCGCACCCAGAAGGAGGCGTCGGTTTGAAATGAGATTTAGTAGTGAGATGGTACATACGAAGGACAGAAGTGATTACAATATTACAGCAGCAGGACGATTTCCAGTGGACATACGGTACAAATTCCGGTCAGCGTTAGTACCGCATCGTACCGCCTTGTGCTCGGGTGCATGCGGTTATACTGTCCGTCATGGAGTCAACGAGACGCAGTATGCGGACCTGGGAGAGATTGGCCCACACTTATTGCAACTGACGCTCTAAATCACGACACTGGGGCGTGGAGAACGCTGGCGTCCCATCTGGTTCCTCACGTGCTCGATGGACGAGAGATCAGCCGATCTGGAAGGCCACGGAAGCATCGAACCATGACGTAGACAGTCCTGGAAAACCCGAGCCATGTGGTGACGGGCATTATCTTGCTGGAAAATGGATCCGGACCACCCCGCCAGGAAAGCCAGCACATCGGGTCTCAGCATCCCCTGTGCAGGGCTGTCAAAGTCCCTTGGATCACTGCGAGGGAAATCCGGCTGTTATACGCGATGGCTTCCCATACCATCACGCCTGCAGTTCGGAACGTGCGCCGCTTTGCAGTGAGGTTGGTATTATAGCGCCCCCTGCGGCCCTCCAGACTGTGACACGGTGGTCGTCCGTTCCCATAAAAAAGAGTGACTCGTCGCTGAACACTGTACGTTGCCAGTCCGTTACTCGCTACTGACACCGCCGCAATCAACGCCGACGATGGTCAGCTGTTAAAGGCAGAAAACGAAAGGGCCGTCGAGAGTGCAGATTCACCTCTGCGAGGCGTCTGGAAATGGTTCTGGCGGGCACAGGCGTTCCTTGTACAGCCGCCACATGTCTCTAGATATTGAACAAGGACATCGTTGCTTCAGTGCGGGTCGCTCTCACGATCCCCGGGTCCTCTCTGCTGGTGGTGTGTCTGGTTCGTCTAGAACCAATCCGGGGCGTCTGGGTGCCTTCCCGTGTCCATTGCTCCCAACACGATCGCACCGTACTCTCAGACTTGCCCAAATTGCGGCCGATTCGGCGCGCCGGCCGCCCTGCCTCTCTCATCCCAACGATACGGCCTCGCTCAAACTCCGTCATTTGCCCGTTCGCACATCTATGGAGGCTCCTCGTCATATCTATCGCTCAAAAATCTCACCTGACTCTTACCGTGCACTTTGGCACGAATGTGCAGCCCCCTGCGCGCGCCGTATAAGCCTCCTAGGATTGTGATTGCAACGCCGGTCTTGGAGGCGCGGGCATGCGGAATCGCACGAAACTTTAATCATTTGCATGTCTGCGCTGCCCGTAGCTATTCGCCGGGTTTCGCGTTAATCGCATGTTTTTTTATTCTTGGTGCGCGGATTTTTATGATAATGAATGTAGTTTGAGTGGTTGACTTTCGTGATACACTATGTTTTTTGTAGCACTAGAGCGGATGAATTTCATGTATTACTGAAGATTTTATCTGTTACGCTGAACGATTTATTTATTATAATTCTAATTTTTATTTCAGTGCTTTCTACTTTTCCATAAGAAACACTAGATGGCATCATAAAACAAACGAAGGCAACAGATATTTCCAAAGACGACGACGGTTAGTTTACTGATCGATAACCGTAACTGTTGGGACATCAGGAACTGCTGAGACTGGAAGCAGACAGAAATGTAGCTCCGATCAAATCTCATGAAGTGCTATAGTGTGAAGTGTACAGTATAATTTTTGATAAACACATGTTCCTTTAGCGCTTGGATTGTTCTTAATCTAAGATAAATATGTTATTTGTAATTGTTATTTTGATGAGCAAATAAAAAAAAATCTCTTGGGTTTGGCATTTTTCTCTTTTCATGCTTTCAGCGAACAGAAATTAATTGTCCTCACATAAATGCGATTTGAAAATACAGCACTCTTAAAAATTGGAAAGCAAGTGAGACAAGGCTACACGATATCTCCCAAACTCTTTAATGCCACTTTGAAAAATGTCTTTCAATCACTGAACTAGGAAAACAAAGGGATACAGATTAATGGAGTTTATCTAACTCACTTTCGTTTTGCTGATGACATAGTCATTTTTGCAACTACCCCTTCAGAGCTGCAGAGTATGATCCGGGAACTTGCTGACAAGAGTAAAGAAGTGGGATTAGAAATGAACTTTCAGAAGACAAAAGTGATGTACAATGCTTTTACAAGAAATGAAGATTTATCGATTGATGGCGGAAAGCTGAAGATAACCAATACCTACATTTATCTTGGACAGCAGATATCAAGTGAGGGTCACATTGGTGAAGAAATTAATCGGCGTATAAAACTTGCCTGGAGAGCTTTTGGAAGAAACAGTGTAATTTTCAAGAGCAATATGCCATTATCTATCTATTCTAAAAAAAAAAAAAAAATGTGGCCGCTGCTGCTGTTTTAGAAATTTTGCGACACTCTTGCTTTCCTGGCTCGCAGCGCAAAACGTATTGAACACAAAAATAGGAAATTTACATCGTTTGTAGAGAATTGTTTGGAGAACACGCTGAAATAAACCGTCTCTCGATTCTGGCGATACTTCAAGAGCTATTGCATTTCAAACTTAAGGTAAGCAGAAAAGTACTATCAGGTCGCGTTCCGGACACACTAACAGTAACAGAACCACGAAACTTTGTAGGCATGTAGTGCCATGACTGAATGTTTGCACCTCGTCACCCTTTTTTTGAATTTTGATTTATTTTACGAGAAATTAAAATTTTTAATTTCACAAAATTCTCAATTTCGCGATGGGATCAATTGAAAAAAACGGATATATGGCAAACTGTAAATCACATTGCTTTGCAATTTTTACAGCATAAACTTACAACTATCATCCCCTTTTTAACAAAACAAAATTCAAGAAAAAGTCATTTTCTGATTTTTAAGCATTTTTAAAGACGCGAAGGAATGAAACGAACGGCATGTGTGTCTTCACGTTAACCACAGAGGAACGTTCTGGTCCCGTGACCTGCTGCCATGGTGACGCAGAGAATATGTTATGCATATGTGTTGTTGGTAAAGCTATCTCAGTTGTTTGACGTGGACGTCAAGTAATTTTGCTTCCTATACTTCCAATGGAAAAACTTCTCTACCCATTTACTTTACAAATAATTCGTTTCCAAGGGTAAACATTTGAACATCGATTAAAATAGCTTCATTTTGTAGTTCGGAATACTTAATATTTTCTAAACCATAACCATAATTAAACAATCCAACATATGCTTGTCTACTGACGTCATCAAAGTATAGGTCGCGCCATCTTTTTTCTGGACAATTAATGCGTTCCCAAGGATGAAAATTTGAACATCGATTAAAATAGCTTCATTTTAAAAACTGGAATACTTAATATTTTCTAAAACATAACCATAACTATGCAATCCAACAATTGTTTGTCTACTGACTTCATCAAAGTACAGGTCGCGCCACCTTTTTTCTGGTTTCAACACCGCCAAAGGAAAAGTTTTTGATTTTTAATATAATTATGGTTATGTCTTAGAAAATATCAAGTATTCCAAGTTATAATATGAAGTTATTTTTATCGATGTTAAAATTTTCATCCTTGGGAACACAATAATTGTGAAGGAAATGTGCACAAAAGTTTTTCCATTGGAAGTATAGGAAGCAAAATTACTTGACGTCCACCTTAACGGTTTAGCATAACGGTTTACGGAAATGCTTTTTGGACCGCTTTTGTTTTCCTTAGTGGTAAATGTAGTAAGTGCTATAAGTTCAAACGACAAAAGTCCGCCGTTCCAAAAATTAACGACAGTAAAAAAACTTTGAAACTTCGGAATAACAAGCCTTATTTGCTTAGAGATTCGGTGAAACCATCAGCAGTTACCACGGCTCTGAAATCCTGCGGTATTGAAGATGCATACATTACTATTATTAATAACATCTATGAAAATGCAAGTGCAAAGATTCGGCTGTTTGAAAATACAACACACATAAAAATTGGAAAAGGAGTGAGACAAGGTGACACCATATCTCCGAAGCTCTTTAATGCCACATTGGAAAATGTCTTTCAAGCACTGAACTGGGAAAACAAAGGGATAAAGATTAATGGAGATTATCTAACCCACCTTCGTTTTGCTGATGACGTAGTCATTTTTGCAACTACCCCATCAGAGCTGCAGAGTATGATCCAGGAACTTGCTGACAAGAGTAAAGAAGTGGGATTAAAAATGAACTTTCAGAAGACAAAAGTGATGTTCAATGCTTTTACAAGAAATGAAGATTTATCGATTCATGGAGAAAAACTGGAGATAACAGATACGTATGTTTATCTTGGACAGCAGATATCAAGTGAGGGTCACATTGATGAAGAAATTAATCGGCGTACAAAACTTGCCTGGAGAGCTTTTGGAAGAAACAGCATAATTTTCAAGAGCAATATGCCATTATGTCTTAAAAGAAAAGTGTTTGATCAATGCATCCTTCCAGTGCTTACGTATGGTGCAGAGACGTGGACCTTAACTAAAAGAGACATACAAAGGCTGCAGAAAACTCAAAGAAGCATGGAGAGGTGCATGCTTGGTATAACCAGGAGAGATAAGAAGAGGAACACGTGGATCCGAAAAATGACGAGAGTGGAAGACATCATGATCAGAGTTAAATCCCTGAAATGGCAATGGGCTGGACATACTGCCAGAAGGACAGACCATAGATGGACAGCCGAAATTTTAGATTGGATTCCAAGGGACAGGAAAAGACCCAGAAAAAGACCACGTGGGAGATGGGTGGATGAAATTCGTAAATATGCGGGAGTGACATGGAGGAGACTGGCACAAGACAGACCGTTGTGGAGGAAACTTGGGGAGACCTTCGTCCAGCAGTGGATTGATAATGGTTGACAATGATGATGATGATGATGATTTGCTTAGACATGCAATAAAAATTGAAATGTATATGAATTTTCCAGTTTTTATTTCATGTGATATATTTGAAGATCGGGCTGCAGGGCCCGAGCGCTACTCTGGAAAGGAGCGTAGCAAACCTAGAGACACAGCCCCTAGTTTCTTAAAAGAAAAGTGTTTGATCAATGCATCCTTCCAGTGCTTACTGAGGGTGCAGAGACGTGGACCTTAACTAAAAGAGACATACAAAGACTGCAGACAAATCAAAGATGCATGGAGAGGTGCATGCTTGGTATAACTAGGAGAGATAAGAAGTAGAACTTGCGGTTCAGAAAAATGACAAGAGTGGAAGACATCATGATCAGAGTAAAATCCCTGAAATGGTTATGGGCTGGACATATTGCCAGAAGGACGGACCATCGATGGCCAGCCGAAATTTTAGACTGGATTCCAAGGGACAGGAAAAGACCCCAAAGAAGACCTCATGGGAGATGAGTGGATGAAATTCGAAAGTATGCGGGAGTAACATAGAGGAGACGGGCACAAGGGAGACCGCCGTGGAAGAAACTTGGGGAGACCTTTGGTCCAGCAGTGGATTTTTTTTTTTTTTTTTTTTGATTGGAGGTTTAACGACCACCGTGAGCAACTCAATGGGCTATAAGCAGTCGCCCGTCCCTAATTTAGGGTCACTGGTTCCAGGGAAGGGAGAGAGCCAGTGCCGTAAGACAAACACAACATCCATGCCTGACCGGGATTCGAACCCGGACCCCTTTCGGACGAATGATCAGAGGCCATCGCTTAGACCACTGAGCCACCGGGGCGGCCAGCAGTGGATTGATAGTAGCTGACAATGATGATGATGAAATGCAATTTGAGAAATTAGAAAAAAAAAAAAGCATTCTCTGCAACAAAAAGGGATTAATTAAATTCGAAAAACAGTGAGTGATCACTGAATTGTGCCCAACGACCAAATGATGCTTCATAGGTCCTCCTTTTGTCTTCAGTAAATTAGCTATCTGACGTGGCATCGATTCAATAAGATGCCGGAAGCATTTGGGAGGAATAGCCAACCAAATTGTACGCAATGCGGCCTTCAATGCAAGTATGAAGGCGATTGGTGTATCCAGATGCCTGATATGTGATTCCATAGTGTCTTATAAGTGCACTATGGGATTGATATCGGGGTAGTTCGGAGGCCAATCGATATGCTGGAAGTCTGAACTCTGTTCCTCAAACCATTCCTTGCACAGCGAAAATCCTCCAAATGCGTCGCGTCAGTGAATAAACAAAGGCATCGCTCTTTCCAAGTCTAGCAACGCACAGCAACCGAAAAATTGTTATTCGGCGCCGCTTGGGAATTGAATCCCGATCTCTCGATATACAACCTTGCGCTTTGTGCGTTTTTCTGTCAGCATCTGACATTATAAATCCGTAAGATAGGCTCAGCTGCTTGTTGCGCCGTGGATTGTTGGCCACCGTGGTGTAAGGCTAACGCGCTCGGCTAGATATCGAGAGATCCGGGAATCAATTCCCCGGCGGTGGCAGAATAACAGTTTTTCGGTTGCTGTGCGTTGCTAAACGTGGAAAGAGCGATGTCTTTGTTTATTCACTGACGCCACGTATTTGGATCTCGCCCTTTGGATTTAACTGCTATAATTAATATTTAGCCAGTGCCGTTAATGCCCATCAGATGGATACGTTTTAGTAGCTGAGCCAATCGTACGAATTTATGGTGTCATAAGCTGACAGAAAAACACACATAGCGCCGTGGATAGTTAGCCACCGTGGTGTAAAGCTAATGCGCTCGGCTAGATATCGAGAGATCCGGGATTCAATTCCCCGGCGGTGGCCGAATAACACATTTTCGGTTTCTGTGCGTTGCTAAACGTGGAAAGAGCGATGTCTTTGTTTATTCATTCCTTGCACAACATTGGACGTGTAGCTCGGCGCATTGTCGTCCTGGAATACACCGTCGCCATTCGGGAAAAAGTGCAACATTTCTGGTTGTACAGAGTCAGCAAACAGTTCACGATAGTGGACACCAGTCTTACGTTGTTCCACAGTCAGCAAGGGTCCAAGTTCCTGCCAGTTAAACATGTCCCACACCATGCAACCACCTCCACCGTCTTACACTGTGGAAACCATGCAAGATGGATCGAGTGTCTCACTTTTTTTGCGCCAAATACGTACACGACCATACGCGGAGTGGAATAAAATCCGAGACTTCTCACACCAGAACACTTTTTCCCAGTCATCCGAAGTCCAACTTGCGCGATCTTTTCCCCAGGCAGATCTTTTGCGTTGATGAACCGTGATTAGGAGAGGATGTCGTCGGGGTCGTCTGCAATTATCGCCCGCACATGCGAGCGTGCGACGCATGATGATGACATACTGTTCCGTGGTGACCTCTGTTGTATTGGCTAGTCAGCTATTGTCGCCCCTGTGGAGCAGTGGTCTAAGCGCTGGCTTATGACCATTCGTCCGTGAAGGGTTCCGGGTTCGAATCTTGGTAAGGCATGGATGTTGTGTTTGTCTTACGGCAATGGATCTCTCCATTTCCTGAAACTCGTGACCATAAATTAGGGACGGGCGACTGCTTATATCCCATTGAGTTGCTCACGGTGGTCGTTAAACCTTCAATCAAAGAAAAAAAATTGTCAGCTTTTGAACAATGCTTGTCCTGTGCGAGTCCTCGGACCCGACGCTCACCTCTTGCATTAAACATTCACTGCGCTAAGCAGTTTTCTCTCCGGTTCGTAATTTGAACATTTTCATGCTAGTCCTGATACACTTTAGCTACAGCGGCTCGCGAACAACCCACCGGTTCAGCCGTTTGGTAAATCGAGGTACCCGATCTCTAAGCTTCCACAATCTGTCCTTTCGTAAAGTCCGACAAATCCTTCCCTTTAACCATCACGCTCAGAATTTTCCTATGTATTGCTCCCCTAGTACTTTATACACTGGCGTGCAAAAATTAAGGACGAGACGGTTTTACGAATGTAACGTCGTGCAGAAGTGCTCCACGTCGACCCAAATCATACCATAAGATCCCCAAGATGTAAGAATATGGGACAAGTGAGTAAAACCGACCAAACAAGGAATCCAAAGGAAACAAAAGCACTTTATTGAAAAGGTAGCTTTGAACACAACTGGACAGAAGACAGAAACGTCCATGTAACAGGCGGCTGCCAAGAAAAATTCAGTCTTTAGTAGGGGATATGATCACCCCTGACTGCATTGTAGGATTTACAACGTCTGCCCATGCTGTGGACGAAGTTGTCAAGGAGCTGTTGAGGCATCGGAGCCCATTCATCTGGTAGCGCCAATCGCAGCCGCGGAATCGTTGCTGGCGGCTGGTGACGTGCTACCAAGCGTCTCGCGAGAAGGTCCCACACGTGTTCGATTGGATTTATGTCCGGGGACCTTGCAGGCCAATCCATGCATTGAATATCTTCACTATCCAACAGCTCTGCGACAGCCACTGTACGATGAGGTGTAGCGTTGTCGTCCATGAAGAGGAACTCAGGACCCACAGCGCCTCTAAACAGACTCACGTATGGCAGGAGAACCTCGGTACAATAGCGGACACCAGTGACTGAACCTCCTTGGCAGATGTGGAGATGAGTACGGCTACCAAGCGTGATACCGCCCAAAACGAGAACTCCGCCACCTTAAAACCGGTCCCTTTTGATGATGTTGGAGGTATGATTGCGTGTTCCCTGCTCTCTCCGATGTGCACACGTCCAGAATCACTCGTCAGACTAAATCGGCTCTTATCCATAAAAAGAGAACTCGGCCCCATTGCTGATGTATCCAGTTCTTGTGTTACTGGCACCACAGAAATCGCCGTCTCCGATGAGAAGGTGTTAATGGCACACACCGTACTGGTCGTCGTGCAAATAGACCACCTTTGTGCAGCCTCCTGGCCACGGTAAAACGCCATAACGGACGTCTAGTTGTCTGTCGCATGTGCCTTGCGATTTCTCCCGCTGTCTGCCGTCGGTCTCTTCTCGCCTGTAGGACAATATACCGGTAGTCTGACGCCGTGGTTGCTCGTGGACGACCACTGCTAAACTCTCGGACAGCTGTTCCTGTCGTTTGAAATACTCTCCAAGCTCGTGAAATGATGATGTGAGCGATCCCGAACTCCTCGGCTACACTAGTCACACTTCGACCTTCTTCCAACTTCCCCATGACGCGACCTCGGGTAAAGTCATCCAGATGTCGTCTACTGGATTGCCTGTTGGCCATATCACACGGTGGCAGCAACTCGACGTCGTTTAAACCGATGTACACCGTGCAGTAGCTTTCACCGAATTGTTGAGCGTACCCTGCCCGTGTGCTTTATACCCTTCCGACACTCCCCCCCCCCACGTCATGCTGCCCATTTGCGCATGCCCTACCGTACCGGAACCTAGTCTATCTCCTGAGTGGTCTTTCGGTCCGTTCTGCCTGCTCGTTCCGCTGTTATGCTAATTTCTCCTCTTCGTCCTTAGTTTTTGCACACCAGTGGATATGGTGGTATGTAAATTGCGAACTAAAATGTGTAAATTGCGAGCTAAAATGTGCAAATTGCGAACCAAATTCAGACCGTCATTAAAAATTTATATGTAAATTGCGAACCAAGGCCCGTTACCGCTATATGTAAATTCCGAACCGACTTCTCTGAACATCTGCTGGAATTACCTAAGCTAGCTCGTCTGTTTTGATTACTTTGCTTTATCTTTTGTTGTTCGACAAGTTTTACGACTCAAGTGACGCTCTCGATCTCTGAAAAAGGAAAAGATTTGTTAACCGTACTACTGCAAAATAAAGATATTTTCGTGAATACAATGAATTAAGTACAAATGTACACATACTAAAACGGAACATTACAGAAAATAAAATTTACATGGCCCCTGCGCAAGGATGACAAACTAGTTTTGTTGTTTTCGTGAACACATTGCTTTAAATTGTTTTACATTGTCTTAATCACTATTTTTTCATACTGGTTTATTTTTTGATATCTTCAGAATGGGCGCAGAAAAGTTAGTTCGCAATTTACACATCGGGTCCAGAAAAGTTGGTTCGCAATTTACACATAGGTGTCTTGGCTCTTAGTTCGCAATTTACATATCGGGGATGAGAGCGGTCCGATTTTAGTTCGCAATTTACACACTCCGTTTATATATATGTTACGTCGATCGACTTATACGATCCCTCTGGGAAATCACGTGGTCAATAAGCCGCATCCACTTTTAATAGGGGTGTTCATAATTCAGTGATCACTAGGTATGTACTGCAGGGACATTGTTTATTATACAATCGTTCACTACAGATGCACTAAAGCGGAACTTGGACAATTTCGTTAATCATAAGCAGACGGGATTGCGCAGTTATATGGTACGGCCGCCTTTTATTTACTGTGTGTTTTTAGTAAAAACCGCACAATGGAGCAAAGTTTCAGAATAAAGTTTTATGCAAAGTGAAGGGAAAGTTCAACAGAAACATACAAAATGATACGTACAGCTGAAGGTAGTGTTCTTTACACCGAGTACAAAACCTTCGATGATTTCAACATTTTCGAAGCTGTGGAATCAATGTAGGATATCACTCTCCCATCAAATACCCGGCAATGACCTCCGTTCCAGACTTTGTGGATAAACTGCGCAATTTACTCGTAAGATGGTAAATGAAATAAATGTGACCAAGTCCGTTAACACCGACCTGGGAAAGATAAAATTCTCTAGCTTCTCAGACAGTGGTCAGCTCAAGAATTTCTGGCCACGAAATGGTTTAAAGTGGATCATCGGAATTCAATCCTGGGTTATTTCCCGGACCTGGGCCAGCACAGAAGACATTCTTCAATTTTCCAACTTTAAATTGAGGTAGTTAAGATTGCTGTTATACAAAAAAAATCGTGATGGTAGGGACTTCAGGCCACTGCAGTTGGATAACTAAATACAATCAGAGCAGAAGCGTTTTACAAGTTTATTCACATGCGTAACGTATGTATTAGTGATGTGCCATTACGCGTTTCTAGTTGGGAACAAAATCACGAATCCAATGTTTTGGCATTCAGTTTATGGACGACGACGCATGAAATCCCATATATATAACAATAATTAAAAAGCGAAATTTCTATAGAGCGTTCACAAATAGCTTTAATAAAATGTTCTCAAGTTGAGAGCGAGCGTGAAATAAATATTGCACACTGGTGCGGTTTGCTAATAAACTAATAAATTTAGACAAGGCGAAGCTTGAACAACAAATTGAAGAGATTATCGCGTGATTTTCTTATAAAAATACATTACCATTCATCACATACTGTACACTCACTGAATCCCGACCACTTATTTAATACTTCGTGGGCCTTTCTTTCGCTTGGAGAACGGCTGACACCTGGTGTAACATTGACTACACGAGGTGTTTCCTACAGCTGTGTGTGGATCTGTAGCCAATCTCTCTGTATTACAATCCACAAGTCGGGTATAGAGCTAGCTGGGTGTCGCATACAGCTGCCGCAGATGACATTTCATAACATCCCACAGATGCTCAAATAGCTTGAGATCAGGTGACATTGGGGGCCTTTCAAGATATCTCGGTCCCGTGTACGTTGAATTATATATGTCGAACTATTCCTGCATGAGGCAGGCTTTATAACAAGGAACATTGCGTCCTAGAAAAATCCAACCCCCGCTGGGTGGAGATACAAATTTAAGGAGGTCTACATGATTCGCAAGCAGTCCCTGGCAGTAGAGGGTGTCTATACGTTCATCTACACTCCCGAGCTATCCCACTTCATGCCAGCTAAAGACATATTGTTAATCCGAACTGACCTGGTTAGCCGATGTCATGCATGACGAATCCATAACCTCATATTGCTAACGCCACATACAAAGTCTACCATCGCCAGAATGGAGTATATAATGCGATTCATCGAAACACCACACCTACTTCCAACCTTTTGACGGCCAATCTTCATGATGTTGGCACCACGAAAGACGCTTACGTTGGTGCACTGCAGTTAGGAAAGAGAGCCGTGTAAAACGTGTAAACTGTAAATTGTCAGCTGATGAAACTCAATCGCACATCCATCTACTCCGGAGCCAAATAATTTCCCAATTAAGCTACGGCGGCAAGGGATTATCACTGCTGCTTACAGTTTTGACATGTGCGTCACCTATCTAGTACGTCGCATACATCGCTCTCCTCCCCTAAGAAAGGTAGCTTCGACGTCGGATCCGTGTACTATACGTCCGATTGCTGCGTCGCTCCGATAAAATGCCTGGAGATACGGCGACTTGACCAGCCGGCCTCTCACAGCCCAAGTATACGTCATCTCTCAAACTCTCTCAACTGCTCGTATAGTGCACGTATCCGACGTCGAAGCAACCTCACAGTCAGTGAAGGTAAATGCAACTGCAATCCGCTGTCACAAATGTACCTACGTGCGAGTTTTGTTCTTGACATACCCTCATCGATGCGCGGTTCCCATGCGCTTTGGCAAGCAACTATTCAGTCATTGACCGTTATCTTTTCATCATTTGCATATTCAGCCCTGAGGTACTTGCATGCGGAGTTTCATCAGAATTGAACGAATTATAGGGGGCTTCGTTTACTTATTTATTTATTTTTTATTTTTCAGAGTGCAATTTCAATTTTTTCTTAATGTGCATGTTTTTTACTAGTGGGCATAAGCAAGTTTCCAATTACGGGATATTTTCAGAAATAGCTGAGTATCTACAAGCCGTATTGAAATAAATATTGTTCTGCTCAGATACCACTAATTACGTAAACATTTTCGGCTGTCCCGGTGCCGCAGTTGTCTTAGCACTGGTTTCCGATCATTCGTCCGAGACGGGTCCGGATTCGAATCCCGGTGAGGCTTGGATGTTGTGTTTGTCTTACGGCAATGACCCTCTCCCTTCCCAGGATCCAGTGGCCCTAAATTAGGGACAATCCGGATGGGCAACTACCTATAACCCATTAAGTTGCTCGTGGTCATTAAATCTTCAATAAAAAAAGCATTTTTGCGCATTTATGTACATTTCCTCTAGAAGGAGTGAAAAAGTGAATACTTTAACGACTTGTGAATTTTTATGTACAAACTAGCTAAATACCCGTTTTTCGAACGGGATGATATCAAAATACAGTTGAAATGCAGATGATACACACTGAAGTGCCAGAAAAACTGGTACACCAGTCTAATACTTGGTAGGTCCCCCACTAGCTTCTGGAAATATGCTGTAGGCAATGCACACCATACTTCCTGCAGAGCGTTCCACAATTCGGGTGTATTCCAAGGTTTCGGATTCCTGTGTTCGATAGCGCGTTGCATGGCATCACAAATGTGTTCTATCACGTTCAGATCTGCGGACTTCGGTGAGAATGTCAACACCCCAAACTCAGATGAATGCTCCTTTAACCATAATGTGGCGTCTCGATACTTGGGTGGAGGTGCATTGTCCTGTTGGAACAGGCCTAACCCATCAGCATGAATGCCGGACATGAACGGGTGTACATCGTCAGAAAGGATGCGCACATAGCGTTGGCCGGACACACATGTTTGTAGACGTACCAGGGGGTCCCAGTGAAGTCCAGCTAAACACACCCCATACCATTACGGACCCCCCCCCACCAGCCGGTACAGTTCCCTGTTGACAGGCGGTATCCATGCCATGGCTTCATGGGGACACGAATCCTTCCATCTGCCCGATATAGTTGGAAACGCGACTCGTCAGACCAGGCTACTTCTTTCCAGTCATCAAGTGTCCAGTGGCGGTGTTGCCGTGCCCAAGCGAGGCGCATATCTCTGTGTCGTGCACCCATCAAGGGAACTCGAGTTGGGCGTCGGCTCCCAAAACCTCTATCGTGCAGGGCAGGTTGCACAGTCCGGACGCTGATGCTTGTTAAGGCTCCAGCATTGAATTCCGATGATACCTGAGAGTGTTGCACGCCTATCGCGTGAAAAGATTCTTGACAGCCGACGATTGTCACGTTCACTCAATATATTTTTACGGCCACACTGGTATCGTAGTTTGGAGGTTTTGCCGGAATTCTTGTAGTCACGGTACACCCTTGCAATGGTCGTACGTGAAAATCCGAACTTCGTTTCTGCCACCATCACACGAGCGGCAACTATGACACCGCGTGGAAAATCGCTTAAATCGTTATTACTTGTCATTCTCATGCCGAAAACAGCTCTGACAGCTGGCAAAGATGCCTATCGCTTTATATACGCACTGGCGGACGCAACCGAGTACGCGCATAGGTGACGTTGCTATGTATTTTGCATAAGCTCGTCTGTGCCAGTTTTTCTGGAACTTCAGTGTATATGATATACAGTTGAAATGACCATACATTGCATATTTCTTCGCTCTTTCGGGAAACACATGCCTGCCTGACTTATTCTGCCAGACGACACATACCCAATTTCGTTCATAAAATGTACAACTTCAAGCCTACACGAAATAAACCAAAAATACGTCGTTGCTCTTCACTTTCATAGTTAAGATATTAATGGACAACATAACAAAATAATAATAGAAAACACAACAAAACACGTTGTTACTTTCAGCATAAATGTAAAAAGCACCTTGCTTATAAGCAATTTCGTTCGAAACTCGAAACTGTACGTTTTTAAAGCTAGCAAATAAGTTGTTTTTGGAAGCGTGAGCAAAAAATTGTGTTGCCATGGCTAATGTCTCAAAGTGGAAACTTCTTTGTTTCTTCAAATTTCAATTACTATGAAAACCTTCCAGCATATTTGTATTTATTGCAGTCACCTTCTCACTTATATGACGTCACCGTTGCTTCGGTGAAAACGAATGTTGGTAATTTGATTTTGACTCAAAAATCCTTGACAGTCGATGCGTCAAACGATAATATAAATGTTTAAATGCAAAGCATGTTATGATGTAGTGCTTTTTACGTAATATTTTTAAAAGTTTTTTTTTTTTGTTAAATAAATTTAGAACAAATCAAAAAACCTTAACATTCGATATGTCAAACGATAATTGATGTTTAAATGCAAAACATATTATCATATAGCGCTTTTTACGTAAGTTTTAAGGTTTTTTGTTAAGTAAATTCAGAACAAATAAATTTAGAACAAAATATATACTGAGCAGGTCAACTCAAATCATTCAGAACTTTAGTTGAGGGGCAACAATGAATGTCTCAATCATTGCAAAACGTCCCAGCGTTATGAAAGCTGGGTTATCTAAAAAAACCATTGCGATCCACTTTAAGTTATAGTAGGAAAAATCCTTTCTTAGTGCGCCTCTATGTCGCAAAAGGAACATTCCTACCAAATATGGAAGTTCTAAGTTCAGTAGTTTCTGAGATTCGGTGATGAGTCAGTGAGTGAATTAGTGAGGGCTTTCATGTTTGTGTGTACAGATATAACAAAAGGGAAAAGCCACGTTAAGGATTTTACAATGCGATTCAATTTCATTTTGATCGAATTTAATTATTTGAAAATTATTTATGCAAAAATGCAAATATTCGGTAGCGATTTTTTCTTGAAGTAATAACTATATTTCACGTGTTATGCCTGCATAAGTAGCAACGTAGAAACATAATGACAATCATGTAATAAAAATTTAAAAGATGCTTATTTTTGGTTTATTGAATAGTAAAAACTGAGTATTCTTGCCGGAAAACAACTCTTTACAGAACACATTTTATTGATAGCAAATGTTGTATTCGGTAAATAATAAGGTAACCTTTTATACATTTTGTTTATCATGAACTTTGTTTTTACAGGTTTTTCATAGTTTGGGTATGCAACGATTGGTCGACAAAACGGTTGGCAAACGGTTGGTAGACATAAAGGCTGGCCGACACATCATTGGCCGACAGTAGCGATTGGTCGACAGAAATGATTAGTCGACATAACGATTGGTCGACAGTAATGGTTAGTCGACAGTAACGATTGGTCGACATAACGATTGGTCGACAGAAATGATTAGCCGACATAACGATTGGTCGACAGTAATGGTTAGTCGACATAACGATTGGTCGACAGCACGTTTGATCGACAAAACGATTGGTCGACATAAAACGGTCAACGGAACTTGGAAAAAACAAAACAAAATTTGAATAAGTGCAAACAGTTTGGCGGTAAATTGCACCACCGGAAGATTACCACACATCTTCCAGCAACCCGGAAAATTGCCACACACAGAAAAATTGCCCCAACGAAAAATTGCCACATGGTTTTCATTAAGGGGACGAGCACAAATCGCCGTTCGTCCGAGAAACGCTTTGAATGTGTGGCAATTTTCCGGTGGGGCAATTTTTCGAATTTCCGAATTTTGTGTGGCAGTTTCCCCAAGGTGTCTATACCTAAAGTGCCCCCGAGGCCCTTTCGGAAATAACATCGTTCAGAAGGCCCAATATATAGATTTCACTTAGAGTACAAAAGATGACACGGGTGCCTGTTTGGAAATAATATGTTATAATGCTGTACGTTCTGAGGACTACATTCTAAAAGATATTATTTCCAAAAAGGAATGTTACGTTTTGAGACGTCAGTACGTTCTGAGAGGTACCGCTGCGAATGTAAACCATAATCCTCTGAACCAATGGTTATCTCGACCAATCGTGCTGTCGACCAGTCGTTATTGTCGAGTAGTCGTTACGGTCGACCAGTCGTTACTGTCGACTAGTCGTTACGGTCGACCAGTCGTTACTATCTACTACTCGCTACGGTCGACCAGTCGTTACTGTCGACTAGTCGTTACGGTCGACTGATCGTTATGTCGACCAATCGTGCTGTCGACCAATCGTTATGTCGACCAATCGGGTGTAGACCAATCGTTATGTCGACCAATCGTTATTCGACCAATCGTGCGACACCGCATAGTTTCACTAAAGAAAACAAAAGAAGTAGAATTTAAAAAAAATTTGTTCGCTAAACACAAAATATTACTAAATTGTTTTCGCGTTTCAGATAAAATTTACTATTATGTTAAAGTATTATATGATTTTCTTAATTGTACAATACCATTTGGCATCGTGTAGAAAATTGAATGAACTCCTTAGCTACTCAAATCATTACGTAATTTCATTACATTTTCATCTTTTATGCTCAGTTCAGTTATCCGTCTTATTTTTGTATTACTATCACATCTTAATGTTCACTTGACTTCATTTACATGTAGTCATACACAGTCGAGTCACATTATTTGTGACCACCTCCAGCTTTTGACGTCAACAGCGCGTGGCAAGTGAAAGAAGGCACCTGTCGTGAGTTGGCTTGGTGGGTATATAAGGTGTACTGTAGGCAACCTGAAAACATATCACTCGTTGTTGTCACAAATAAAATGAGTGATTTATCAGATTTGCAAAAAGTGTTGATCATCGGCTTTCGGACCAGGGGTAGCAGTATATCTGTAACAGCGCAGTTTGTGTACAATTCGCGTGATTCTGTAGTTAAGAGTATCGTGATTGGAGAAATAGCACCATTGCGAATAAGCGACGTGGAAACTGCGGAGCACCACGTGCCATTCATGTGAGAGGTGAACGTCGGCTGCAAAGGTGCGTGAGGGCCGATCAACACGCTAGAGTGGAGCAACTGACTGGCCGAAGGGACCAGGGGCTACCGGAAGCGTGTCCAAAACGACAGCTCTGCGAACCCTCTTGCGTATGGGGCTCCGATTCACAAGGATGGTCACTGCACCTATGCTAACGAAGATGCACCGACAGAAAAGGCTTATATTTGCACGTAAGTATCGGAATTGGACCTCCGCTGATTGGCAAAGTATTGTCTTCTCCGATGTCTCAAGTTTTCTGCTTCATCAAACGGATGGACGTTGGCGTATAAAGCGAGAAACATCTGAAAGCACACACTCATCAACTATTGCTGGAAGAACACAAGCTGGCGTGGGCAGCATTATGGTCTGCGGAATGTTTTCGTCCCAGTCCCTGGGTCCACTCATACCTGTTGAGGGCACTGTGGACCAAATTCCTTATGAATCCATCCTTGCAGACCACGTACACCCATAGATGCTGATTGTCTTCCCTGTGGTGGATGGTATCTTCCAGCACGACAATGAGACGTGTCACACAGCTAGAAATGTCTGAGAGTGGTTGGTAGAACACGATGAAGACTTCAATGTGCCTTCCTGGCACCTTACTTTTTCAAACTGAAACCTAATTGAGTATCTGTGGGAACAATTCGATCGTGTTGTTCACTCTATGGATCCTCCACCGCGCACCCTCCAGCAGCTGTCAGATGCACTGCAGCCAGCATGGCTCCACGTACCTGAGAACACCTTCCCGCACCTTAGTGAGTCACTCCCAGCCCATCTAGCTGCTGTTCGCGCTGCACAGGACGGTTACTCTGGATATTGGTGGTCACAATAATGTGACTTCTTGTATTCAAGCCATATCTTTTGTGATATGATACTGAGATCTCATTTGGTGTTTTAAAGTAGCTGGTGGTTCCCTATCGCTTCGTCCTTGTTCATTTCGTCCATATTCGCTTGGCCGAGTTCCTTTCATCCAGGGTTTAATTTGTCCACCGTTCGATTTGTCCACTGTTCATTTAGTCCACCGTTCGATTTGTCCACTGTTCATTTAGTCCCACCGTTCGATTTGTCCACTGTTCATTTAGTCCACCGTTCGCTTTGACCGCACTCGTTTCTTCCCAGAATGGATGGAACACCGTAAAAAGATTTCTGTTTTGATAGAATTTTTGTTACTTGGAAGGAAAAGAAGTTCAGCGAACATTGTTACGTTCGATTTGTCTCCTGTTGAAGTTTTTCGATTGAAATACAACGATTTCAGATGTTTTTTAAAGTGAAACGAGGAATTAAACTTTGAAGACCTTTCTAACTTTTTTTATGTGGTAAGATGCCAATCACTATGACATGAATCAAAGTTTATTCCAATGGCTATAAATGTATTGTATTGAAGAGTAAAAATTTAGATCACCCTTTCTCCTTTATGCAAAAAAAGTCTCCGTTTTCCTTCTCCCACACCGCAAATTCACAGTAAATAGCAATCTAAACATTTCTCACTATTATACCTTTATGCATTTTTTCTTACTTTTTAAATAGCTCTGAAACATATAGAGAGCATTATAGCTCATACGTATGAAAATTAGTAATACAGAAATTATAAACAGTTAATAATGAAAAGGAAAAGTAAATATACTGAAAAGCTAAGAACTGTGAAAATAATATACAAGATGTACATACATTCATCGTCAAAAAATCGTTACACCCAGAAGGAAGCAACCTGCAGAAATGAAACTTGGTGGGTAGGTTTGATATCATGAGACATGCAAATGATTCAAGTATCACGCTCGGCCTCTCATGCGACGCAAGCACGGAGAGGTCGTATACCTGTGCCTGACTGGCTATAAAATGTCGTCCCGTTGCGTGTGCTTGCCATTCTGACTCGTACTGTTGTGTTGGTTGAATCCTTTGCAAGTGAAGTATTCCTCGGAGAAAAGTTTGGAAGCAATTCGAGCAGTTCGAAGAGTTCGAGAAGGGCCGCATCGTAGGGCTCCGGGAAGCTGAATGGTCTTATCGCCGTATTGCGCGCCATACCGGTTGTGCGGATATCACAATAGCACACTGTTGACTGCAGTGGATCGAACAAGACACGCAGCAGGGACAGGAAGGGTCTGGGAGACCTAGACGAACCACGGGGAGAGAGCACTGTCGGGTTGCCACCATTACGGATATTCAGCAAGCAGTGGTACCCTCCATACATCGTCTGATGAGTGCCAGCATCATCGTCTGATGAGTGCATGACTTAGGATTACACGCACGCGGAACGTTACGACGACTGCCCTTAACACCATTGAATCGTCGCCAAAGACTGCAATGGTGTCGTGCCAGACTGTCGTGAAGACACGCAGAATGGCAACGGGGGATTCAGTGACCAGTTCCGCTTTTGTCTTGGGGGAGACGACCACCGAATCCGTATGTAGAGTCACCGTGGGCAGCGCCAAGATGAACGGTTTGTTGTCGAGCGTCACGCTTCTAGAAGGCCTGGTGTCATGGTGTGGGGTGCAATTGCTTAAGAATCCAGATCACCTTTGGTGTTCTTTACAGGAACTTTGACAGCTCAACGTTACGTTAATGAGGTCCCGCACCCAGTGGCCCTACCTTTTCTGAACGCTCACACCGGTGCCAGTTTCCAACAGGACAACGCTTGTCCGCATACTGCTGCTGTCTCGAGAGCTTGCCTTCAAGGCGCTGGTACTCTGACATGGCCAGCCGCATCGCCAGACCTATCGCCGATTGAAAATGTGTAGGATGCTATAGGACGCTCTATCCACACTCCACCTCTACCGTACAATCTGCAGGAACTTCGTGAGAAGATTCAAGTTGCATGTGATAGCTTATCGTAGGACACTATTTGGAACCTGTGCAACTCCATACCTAGACGTCTGGCATGCTGTGTGAGCAAACATGGCGGCCCGACGCCGTATTGAGAGACACTACTTATTGGCGTGTATCTCCATAAATATTACCCATATTAGTCAGTCTCATTGTTTAATCATTTAATGTTCCTGGTAACTTTTACCTTCCTCCTGAATAGCATCGCAATCCGACGCGTCCTTTCTGTTCTGTGTGCAACTGTTTTATTTTTTATTTTTTTTTATTTGACGATGAGTGTATTTCAAAACGTTAAAAGATTTTCGTAAAACTGATTTATGTCATAGTGACTGACATTGTACCACACGAAAGAGTTATAAAGCTCTTCAAAGTTCAGTTCCTCGTTTTACTTTAAATAACATTTATAATTGTTGTAGTTTAATCGAAAAACTTAAACAGAATAAAAAATCGCGTGTAAGCAATGCCCACTCAACTGTTTTTTCTGCCTAGTAACAAAACTTCCATCAAAACGGAAAACTTCCAGGGTATTCCATCCATTCTGAGGACGAAATGAATGTGGACAAAGTGAAAGACGGACAAACGAAAGGTTGGTGAAATAAACAGTGGACTAAATGAACAGCGGTCAAAGTGAACAGTGGACAAAGTGAATCGTAGAAGAAATGAACTAGACCAAATGAAAGTGGACGAAACTAACACGGACAAAGTGATCCCTCACCGTTTGATGTACTCTGATTGGGCAAGTTCCAGATGGAGGAAAGAGTAGGATCTCACGCTTCTGAGTCCTGTAAATTTCGGCGGAGTATTCTAAAGGTGTATTTTTGAGTATCATACACTTGCAGCTACACCCGCTTACTATTCGTGAGGACTGGGAAGCGCTAGGTAGCTTTGTCGTAGAGCCTCATGGACCCTCTGCTGTTATTCGACATAGAGGTTTCCGTTCACAGCCTGACCACTTGGCACGAGTTCCCAGTGCACAAGATACTGCCAATTCTATCAAATATACAGCATGGCTTTCTTCTCGAACGTCGATCATTTTTTTAGGTTTATCGACCAACATGAGCAACTCTAAGTGTTATAAGCCGTGTCCCGTCCCTAATTTGAAAGCAATAATTCTAAGGAAGGGTGATGCCCAGCGTCGTAAGGCAAACACACTATCCATACCTCACTCGGATTCATCTCGGAAGGATTAGGAGTTAGGGCTTCGTCTCACTCGCCAAAGAGGCCGTGAACTGCCCTCTTCCCAACACTGGCTGTGTTTTCTACTATTCCAGTGGCAGCTAGAAAAGGTAAGAATATCCACTTTTCATCACGATGCCAAAAGCTATTTCGAACGGCGCCAAAAGCTATCTAGCACGAAGCCAAAAGCTATCTAGCGTCCAATGTATTTGACAGCAATCTGAGAACAGAGAGCTACACGTTGTTCCTTTTGTGGCGGGGGCAATTCATGGGGAAGCATTGAATGGTGCCTACAGGAGAAATCAAGCTGGTAAAAGTGACGAACGATGGTGGATTGGGAAGACCCCAACGATAGGTTTTAGTGTCACAATACGACACTAAAACCTATCGTTCTTTGGATTTGACAACAGTCTGCGACAAAGGGCTACTCATTGTTCGGCTTGCTGGGATAACACTTTACAGAGAACCATTCCATAGCGCATGAAGGGTAAACCAATCAAGTGAAAGTGACGAACTGTGATAAAACAGCCTTAGTGTATAAGCTTGCGGATGCGCCGTTAATAAATTCGAAAGTAATCTGTTACGTAGTAGCTGTACAATTGCTTGCAACTGTGAAGGACATTCTGAGTTCACCTCGAGAGTCAATCGCATGCTTACGGCCACATTTCTCCCGTTCGTTGGAAGTTTTACCGAAAGTCACGTATTCTTGGCTTACACATGCAAAGGTTGGACATGGATATCCCAACAGTTCGGTAGTTGAGACGACTGAGCAAACGGCTTTCCTCGTTGCTACTATCTGGACACGGTCAAACCAAGGCCTTCTGGAAAACACAAAGCCATGATTAGAGAGATGAGTTCCCTTCGTTTGTGACGTCACTCTCGTGTTACACGAACTGATACGTCAGTGTCGTGTGTGACGTCACGCGCGACGGCGTTGGATACCAATCGGAAGCCTTGGTTTTCGCGTATCGTCGCTAAAAGGTGGAACTCATGGCCTTGTGTTTTTAGACGGCCTTGATCAAACTCACTTGCGCCGCCCCGGTGGCGCAGTGGTCTAAGCGATGGCCTCTGATCATTCGTCCGTAAGGGGTCCGGGTTCGAATCCCGGTGAGGCATGGATGTTGTGTTTGTCTTACGGCACTGGCTCTCTCCCTTCCCTGGAACCAGTGGCCCTAAATTAGGGACGGGCGACTGTTTATGGCCCATTGAGTTCCTCACGGTGGTCGTTAAACCTCCAATCAAAAAAAATAAAAAACTCACTTACGTCGCTGCCTTTACTCGTGATTATATTTTCGTTATTGGTTTCCAATGCGTAGAGACCAGCTTTATTATAGGTATTGCCAGTTTAAGCATGCCGCCCCGGTGGCGCAGTGGTCTAAGCGATGGCCTCTGATCATTCGTACGAACGGGGTCCGGGTTCGAATCCCGTGAGGCATGGATGTTGTGTTTGTCTTACGGCACTGGCTCTCTCCCTTCCCTGGAACCAGTGACCCTAAATTAGGGACGGGCGACTGCTTATAGCCCATTGAGTTGCTCACGGTGGTCGTTAAACCTCCAATAAAAAAAATCAGTTTAAGCATCCTCACGTGACTGGACGCGATACTTTTGCTATGGCATTAGAGATGCCAACATTTGGGAATCGCAATGAAAATACCATAATGTTAGAGATGAGTTCCTTCTGTTTGTGACGTCACTGTCATGTTACACGTATTGATACGTCAGTGTCGTGCGTGACATCAAACACGATGGCGTTGGATACTAATCGGAAGCCTTGGTTTCCGTTTGACGTCACTAAAAGAGGGAATTCATCTCATCTCTCTAAAGTCATGGCCTTGTGATTTCTAGACGGCAATACTCAAACTCACTTACGTCACTACTTTTACTCGTGATTATGTTTTCGTTATTGGTTTCCAATGCGTAGAGACCAGCTCTATTTATAGGTATTGCCAGTTTAAACATCCCCACGTGATTGAACGCGATGCTTTTGCTTTGCATGTTGTTATTGGGGTATATCTAATAATTTGGCCATTCACATGACCTAATTCTAGCACTAGAAAGCACAATTTTCTAACATGAAATAATCTCATTCCGAAGCCCAAACACAGAAATTTTCGGAACTATACCATATCTAGTTTGAAACTGCGAAAAAGCACGTTCTGAATAAATGTAAGGGTTGGTTTTGTACAAGAATAAAAATTTTCTGGTTTCCTTGTATGTCCGTACAATATCAAATTGAGCGAACTTTTCTGAAATAATTTGTCTTCTGAATTTCGTCCTTTAGTGGAAGCAATGAACTGAGCTTTGGAACTCACGTTCTAAGATAGAAGAATAAGACATCAGTAGAAATCCTTTGAGATGAAAGCTCTACTATCGAGTGGGAACTTAAAGGCGTGCCGATCGCTATAAGGATCTTGGGAATAGGCGATAAAAATGCTCCGAGATCCTTCAACTGATGTTCGACTAAAAGTTCTTATACTATCGTCTGAAGAGGTTTTTCCTCGAAACTTAGTTTATCGTGATGAAAGATGCTCTTTAAAAGACCATGGCACTTAAGGAGGCGCAAAACTCCTAGTCCCTTAACGGCACAGAATCTTTTCGTTTAACTCAGACTTTTTACAAGTGCTTCTCTCGAGAGATTCCTACGTAGCTCTTAAAAATGATACAGAATCATAAAAAAAAGAATGAAAGAAAAGAAAGGTAAATAAAAACGTGAAAGAATTTTAACTTGGTTTAGTACATTTACCTTTAAAGTTTTGCTTTGGAGTTTTTAGAAACGTCGCGGTAAAACAGGGAAATATAAACAGCTCTATAAAACGGGTGCATAAAAAAAGAAGGGTAAAAGAAAGAAAGAAAGAAAGAAAGAAAAAGCCTTAGAGTATCTCACCATATTCACGTGATACTTTTTAATAAACTCCGAGACAATATTTATATCATGTTTCCAAAAAAACGTTTAAAAAATCACTATTTTTAAAATATACTTTAATGTCCTTTTCAAAAAGCACAACTCAGGTAATGAAGTTGAAACTTTTATTGATCTTTTATTGAATTTGTACTCTTGAATTCTCTCGGAAAAACAGAAGAGATTCCGTTTTGCAGAGACATGCTTTCACGATTAAATCTCGGAAAACTTGTTTTGGTCACATGTGAGGAATGACTAAATTAACTTTCCTTTTTGAATTTCCGTTATTATGTAAATTATATTAGTTCCTTTTTAATTTGTTTCCGAACGGCACCTCGACTCCTCCTAATTTCCTCATATGATTTTGGAAACGCTTGATACTGAGTACTAGGTAAGAAAACGCCTCACCCAGTGTAAGAATGTGGTGGTATGAACGTAAGACGATATACCGTTTGAACTTTGACCACATGTTATCGATCTAAACGCCGATTAAATGTTACCTATGTCAATAATGTGATTCACTTTACGAGGCTGTTTTAATTGCTTAAAGAGGAACTGTGTATGTTCGAAAAATGGTTGGGAAATAAAAGCTGCCTAGGTTTTTAGGTAATTGTTATATATCATACGAACTCTTGCGTATAGATTAAGTGCTATTGTTTAAGTGCTTAATATGTCAATGACTGTTGTTTGAACAAACAATCTGCAAACAAACAACAATCTGCAGTCTTAGAATGATAAAACATTATATAAGGTGGATATACCTGTATAAATGACTAACATGACGTCATTTTATCATCATATATCTTCATTCTCACAAAGGTACATGACCCAATTTTTATTTCCTGCACGTGGGTGGTTATTGAGTACCAATATTTATATTTCTCAATTATCAAATGCTTTACACCGTTTTTAAACTAAAACACTTCTTTTTAATGGCGTAAATCTCATACACAATTCAAGCTGAGCTTTCGCGCTCCGAGGCTTCGTCTGTGCTGAAATTTCAACGCCTTCCTAGAGATAGCAACTTATAATATTTTGTAAGTTGCTATCTCTAAGAAGGCTTTGAAAGTTTAGCGCAGACGAAGCCTCCCGATGGAGCGCGAAAGCTCGGCTTGAATTGTGTATGAGTTTTACGCCATTAAAAAGAAGTAATTTAATTTATATTTCTCTCTGTAATTCGAGCTTTAACTTGGGAAACCTGGCTGTTGAAAAGGAAACAGAAGACAGTATGAAAACAAACACCAGACTTACATGGAAACCAAGAAAGAAATACTCCTTATAAATACGTGGAATAATTAAAATTATTCACATAGCAGCAAGCATATGACTCTAAGCTGACATTGTATACTATTCCCTCATGTTACATCATATAAAAAAACTTTAAAATTTAGTCATCGCGGAGCTGAACCCACATCTCCCGATTGCCGTTCGAGTATGCTATCCGTTACGCCACCCAGGACAATGAAGTTCCACGTTACTGAAACTAGAAATCTAAACAGTTTCAAATTTTCGTTAGTCAAAGCAATTCTGTCCCATCGTAGCGTATCAACCCTTTAACCGGCTGGAACGAATTCACTCGAGAATTGAAAAATGGGCTAAAATCAGCTCGAACGAATATAAACGCTGTTTAAGAAGTGGACGGGCCGTGGCGGAAACTAGTGAACCTGCGCATCAGAAAGCATTTGTCCACAAACCTAAAACAGGTGATAAAAGCTGTCCATTCTAGTCCTCTATTCTCTGCTCCATGACCCAAGGCTAATTCCCCTGACACGAAAACCATTTTACTGGGGAGAAAAAATGATTCAACCATTCTCTAAGGAGAGAAATGGTTGAGTCATTTCTTCACAGTTTCTCGTTGAGTAATTTCTTCACCATTTCTCGTTGAGTCATTTCTCAACCATTTCTTTCAGGAGAGAAATGGTTAAGTCATTTCTTCGTTTCTCTTTGGGTCATTTCTCAACCCTTTCTTTCAGAAGAGAAATGGTTCAGTTATGTGTTCAATGTTTCTCGTTGAGTCATTTCTTCGCCATTTCTCGTTAAGTCATTTCTCAACCATTTCTCTCAGGAGAGAAATGGTTGAGTCATTTCTTTCTGCCCAGTGAGATGATTTTAGTGTCAGGAGGACCAGCCGTTCCCCATGATACCTTGGGTCATGGAGCAGAAAATAGAATACTAGAAGCGAGGTTTTATCACTTATGATCAGTACTGCTGAGATGAGGGGGGGGGGGGCAAGTGTTTTGCCGTAGCTTTCGTAAAACCCTGCCGCTATGAGATCATTCCTGGTTGGGGAGCGGAGAAAATTTTGGGCACCATTTCGTTTAGGTACACGGCTGCATAAAGGTTTTACTCACCAGTACCTCAGATATGAAAACCAAGAACATGGAATAGCCATGATTATTCATTGTCTTTGGTGATGTAACGGACAGCATGCTCAAACTGAAATCGGAAGATGCGGGTTCGATTACCGCTCCAGGGTGATGAAGTTTTCAACTTTTGGGATATGATGTAACATGGGGAACAGAAAACTAGAGCGTTTCGGAGTCATATTCAGGTGGCTAGGTGAATCATCATGCAGATGTCACACCTGGGATTCGAATCCAAATCTTCCATGCGGGATATCAACATCCTAACAGTTCCTTGGCTACGCTATCCGAGTGTCCATCTGCCTGCGATCACCTGGTGCAAATGTGATTTGCTATTGCGATACTATGTGATTACGTTAAGTGTCCCACTTCTGAAATCGCTTATTAACAAGAAATCTGTAGTGTTCTCTATCGTTCTTTCTCTCTCTCTCTCTCTCTTAGGCCCTTTAAAGCACTCACATTTGTTCTGTGTACTCTGCCTTTGACAAATTCCTATAAACAAAGCAACCTATGGAGGTAATATCAAGTGAACGTACTGGTCATGGAATCATGCTATCTCTGCTAATCCTGCGTCCTGGAAACAGAGTATCCAAGTAGTCGCGAACACTTGTTCTTTAGTGGGGAAGAGCTACAACTTGTTGAAAAATGACATTTGGCTAAGGTCTTTGGACTTGTGGCTCAGCAAAATTTTGCAGTAAATCTAAGTAGTCATTTGCGTTGATAGACAGTTCCACGAAGAAAGAAGGACCAATAAAGCACATATGCATATGCCCGCAACAAACATTAACTGTGGGATTATCACGAATGTGAGTTTGAGAGATATGTGGAGTTTTCGAACCCCATATGCGTACGTTATGGCTATTAACTGTTCCTCATAGGCAAAATGTTGATTCATCACTAAACTTATCCAGACCATCAATGAATTAAGGCAAAATGTTGATTCATCACTAAACTTATCTAGGTTATCAATGAATCAAGGCAAAATGTTGATTCATCACTAAACTTATCTAGGCCATCAATGAATTAAGACAAAATGTTGATTCACCACTAAACTTATCTAGGCCATCAATGAATTAAGGCAAAATGTTGATTCATCACTAAACTTATCCAGGCCATCAATGAATTAAGGTAAAATGTTGATTCATCACTAAACTTATCCAGGCCATCAATGAATTAAGGCAAAATGTTGATTCATCACTAAACTTATCTAATTTATCAATGAATCAAGGCAAATATTGATTCATCACTAAACTTATCTAGGCCATCAATGAATTAAGGCAAAATGTTGATTCATCACTAAACTTATCTAGGTTATCAATGAATCAAGGCAAAATGTTGATTCATCACTAAACTTTTCCAGGCCATCAATGAATTAAGGCAAAATGTTGATTCATCACCTAACTTATCTAGGTTATCAATGAATCAAGGCAAAATGTTGATTCATCACTAAACTTATCTAGGCCATCAATGAATTAAGGCAAAATGTTGATTCACCACTAAACTTATCTAGGCCATCAATGAATTAAGGCAAAATGTTGATTCATCACTAAACTTATCCAGGCCATCAATGAATTGAGGTAAAATGTTGATTCATCACTAAACTTATCCAGGCCATCAATGAATTAAGGCAAAATGTTGATTCATCACTAAACTTATCTAGGTTATCAATGAATCAAGGCAAAATGTTGATTCATCACTAAACTTATCCAGGCCATCAATGAATTAAGGTAAAATGTTGATTCATCACTAAACTTATCCAGGCCATCAATGAATTAAGGCAAAATGTTGATTCATCACTAAACTTATCTAATTTATCAATGAATCAAGGCAAATATTGATTCATCACTAAACTTATCTAGGCCATCAATGAATTAAGGCAAAATGTTGATTCATCACTAAACTTATCTAGGTTATCAATGAATCAAGGCAAAATGTTGATTCATCACTAAACTTTTCCAGGCCATCAATGAATTAAGGCAAAATGTTGATTCATCACCTAACTTATCTAGGTTATCAATGAATCAAGGCAAAATGTTGATTCATCACTAAACTTATCTAGGCCATCAATGAATTAAGGCAAAATGTTGATTCACCACTAAACTTATCTAGGCCATCAATGAATTAAGGCAAAATGTTGATTCATCACTAAACTTATCCAGGCCATCAATGAATTGAGGTAAAATGTTGATTCATCACTAAACTTATCCAGGCCATCAATGAATTAAGGCAAAATGTTGATTCATCACTAAACTTATCGAGGTTATCAATGAATCAAGGCAAAATGTTGATTCATCACTAAACTTATCCAGGCCATCAATGAATTAAGGCAAAATGTTGATTCATCACTAAACTTATCCAGGCCATCAATGAATTAAGGTAAAATGTTGATTCATCACTAAACTTATCCAGGGCATCAATGAATTAAGGCAAAATGTTGATTCATTACTAAACTTATCTAGGCTATCAATGAATCAAGGCAAAATGTTGATTCATCACTAAACTTATCTAGGCCATCAATGAATTAAGGTAAAATGTTGATTCACCACTAAACTTATCTAGGCCATCAATGAATTAAGGCAAAATGTTGATTCACCACTAAACTTATCTAGGCCATCAATGAATTAAGGCAAAATCGAAATGGCAAGGCTAATCGTTCTCCTAATGTTGAACAATATGTACTTGAATGCATATAACCGTAGTCACTTATACAAAATTCGCATCACTATTGTTCCAATTGTGCAGCAGCTTGTTGGGCACAATTGGAACTGACTTCCTTGGACTCCGGAAAAATGCTTTCCATATTCGCTTCTCGTCGTCTCCCCAGACACTGTGATGCCTACTTCTTGGCCTGCCCAACACACTCCCAGTTCCTAGAAATTCATCTTTCCCATGCTTAATTCTTTTAGCATTAGGAAGATTCCTCCCGAAACGTGTATGAAAATTTATTTGCACCTGAATCACTGATTTCGTTTTAAAACACCTCGCCACACAAATCGCTTTTTCCTGCACATTTGCCTTGCAGCTTTTAGCTACGAACAAGAAAAGCAGCTATCGTTATCTACAGTAGTGACAAAAATTGTGGACACTTTTTAAAATTTTCATGTTTTGCAACTTTGCAGGCTTATAAGGAAATGTTATTTTGCACCGAATACAAATATTTATATGTCAATTTAAAGAAAGATGAATTTAATTAATGATGAAATCAATACGAGAAACAGAATACAAATATATGCAGTGCAAAAAAGGTTATGCAGGGAATCCTGCAATCATGGTGAATATACTGCAATGCACATACGATTTCAATGTACTATTAGTATTTAGTAGGGTAGCTTTATTCTTTAAAAGTGCATCACAGCGACGTCTCATTGTGCTAACAAGTATTTGAAGCTACTTATAGCCTCAATTTATTTGATGGACGCCTCATTCGTACAAGGATCTTTAAAAGGTGCCACAAATTTCCTATCGGGTTCAGGTCAGGGCTGTTTCATGGCCAGGTCAGCAATGGAATGTACTTTGTTGTGAACCACTGATTACATATTTTTACTGTATGGCAGGGAGCTGAATACTGCTGAAAAGGAAATGGCGCATTGTTGTGAAAAGGATCCCTGTTGGAAGGTAGCAGATTTGGTTTCAGGATGGTGTCGATGTATTTTCTTGCGTTCAGCGTGTCGTAGATTACATGAAGGCGGCCCACACCATTTGCTGCCATACATGATCAAATCATAACGCTTGTTGGATGCTTTACATTGGCCTCCATGCAGTCAGGATATAGCTCTTCTCCTACTTAACGTCTCACGTATTTTCGGACATCACTACCAAATAAGGAAATCTTACTTTCAACACTCCAAATAACTTGCTTCCACTGATCGTCTGTCTATCCAATGAGTCCTTTTTGCCCACTGTAGTGGTTTCTTGCGCTGTTGTAGATTCAGATATGGCTTATTTCTTGGAATCCTACTTCTTAGTCCCATATCTGATAGTCTGCTCCTTATCGTTCTTGAATTGACAGAAACACCAGTTGAAAACAGTTCAGCTTTGATAGCCTCAGATAAAATTCTTCTGTTCTTTAGACACAGTCTTTTTATTCTTCTGTCATCAACAGATTTTGTGCACTTTTTTCGGCCTTTTCCTGGTTTGTTTTTCAGTAACTTTGTTTCCTCACAACGTAAACAGTACTTTCATATAACAGAAGTTGTCACTGACCCACCTACTAGCCTTGCAATTTCAACATAAGAAAGATCCCATTCACGTCATAAAACAATCCTGGTCCTTTTCGTGTGTGACCAGTCAACTCTTTTGTTTGGTGCCATTGCTGTACTTATTATCTACAAGTTTAATTTAAAGAAATGCTAAACATATTCACACAATCTAAAATTAGGCTTCACTTATACTGCTAACAGTCTTTCTACTACAGAACAAAGAGCAAAACTGACTTACCTCAACTTCTCACAAGATGCGTTGTAGCTACTGTATAATGAATAGAATTCTCCGGCTGGACGTGTAGTGCAGGAAAGCTTACGTTAAGTCACGTTAGGGTTATTGAAAGGTTACTTGACGTAGCTAAAGTGTGCTTAATCTTCAAAGTGCTAGAGTTTGTTTAGGTAAGGCACGCACGTGTAATAAATTCCAAGAATATGGAACTTCTTTTTACTCAACGTTCCTCATTATCTTGAATATCAGTAATATAACTTCGGTTTTAGTACATTAGTACCTTGAAGGCTCCTTATTAGAGCGGTAAACACAATATCCCCTGAACTTAACGTAAACACTCAATGAAATAGACTTAACAGCCAGACAGAGGTCTGACAATAAAATGGACTAAGAAAACGTATTCACTTTTATCCTTTTATTGGGGAGCTCCTGGTATTACTCAAATACACACTCCAAAATAACACAACTACTGATAGACCGAACTTTCGTACTATCGTAGAATCGCAGAACAATAATTAGGAAGAACCTATCACATATAAAACGAAGCTCCTTGGTATAGTTGAGCGCGCCTATGTATAATGCATACCACCACGTCATGACTTACACTCGTTGCCACATATCATTCAGCGGGAGAAACAACATCTCGTTAAGTGAGAAGATAATTTGCATAGGAAAATAAAATAACAAGAGATAGTAAAATCAAAAAGAAACTGAATCTAGAGTATGCGTTACATCATCTCCCCCTCATATATTTTTTTTTTGAAAAACCTATCAAATTTTGAGTGTAGTCTTACATTTCGCTGACTGACGTTTATCGTCCTACTTTTTTTGTGGCAGCAGTATTTACAACTTCAAGCTTGGCATAACAAATTCCGTAAACCTGTGTTCGCAGCTATTGTCGTCTGTGAAGCAGGAAACACTTTTTATACGTGTACAGAACAAACCTGCATCGGCATACCTTATTTTTATTCTTCCTAGCAGGAATCACCTTTTTTATTTCATTTTACTTCCTCATATTTTCAACTCTATATATATTTATCGTTGATTACAAACAAACTGTATCAGCAGCGAAGATTGCCTGTAGCTGCCTAACAGTAACAATTTTCACTATTTTATCCCTAACACACACACATATATATATATATATATATATATATATATATATATATATAAAATTCGGATTAGTAGACGGACATAGAATATATATATATAAAAAAAACTACATATATACACAAAAAGAATGCGTAGGCCCACACGAAAAAAAAAATTCTGTCACGCCAACTGGTCGTGCAGGAAAAACAACATAATGAGAAAATAACCTGTCCACGAGAACTTACTTATCTCGAGGACGCATAAAAAACCCTAGTACGATATCTTTTTCCAGGCCTAATCGGACTGGTAAATTCTGGTGGCGCCGATCTTTTCTGCGACTTGAATGGATCTGGAACATCTGTAGTCTGTCGGTCATGAAATTCTGAAGTCTGTCGGTCAGGAATTCCCTGCGTCTGACAGGAACGGTGAGGAACGGCGGAAGTCTGTCGGTCAGGAATTCCCTGCGGCTGACAGGAACGGTCAAGAACATCTGAAGTCTGTCGGTCAGTAATTCCCTGCATCTGACAAGAACGGTCAGGAGCGGCTGAAGTCTGCCGGTCAGGAATTCCCTGCGTCTGACAGGAGCGGGATCCCCCAGGCTTTCGATATGTCGTCCCTTTGTGCTGGGGCCCGTGTTGTCCTTCCAGCATTCTTTTGAAGGGACGTGGCTCCGGCCACATCGCTTGTTTTCGCTTTCTACTTTTTGGCATGACAGTAGAAGTAGGCATCGGCACTGTTTGCCTTGAGCGTAAGTTCCAGGGGCGAAACCCGGGCGGATGCAAGGATCTCTGCCTTCGTCGCTGTTGCGGCGAAGCAGATTGGGGAGACAAGTTGCGTTTTCGACCAGCTTTTGGTGTTGCTGGACGGTTTGTAATATGTGTCTGACGTTTAGGAATCGTCAAACTATTGTCTATATCTGGTAAATCAGGAATATGTGATGACTCTGAGTCGCTGATGTAAGTTAGTGGTCGTGCAGGGCGATGTTTATTTCTGCCTATTGGAATACTCTCCGACGAGGTATTCAAGGAAGTAGGAGCTTGTGTTGATGCAGAGTTATTAGGGAATGGTGCAGCAATTGTCTTGGTAATGGTTGGAGGGAAGGGAATGATACTAGAATTTGAAGAACTTGATTCGAGCCTTCGTCTTATGGTAGAATCAGGTTGCGTTCTTGGAAGCCAGTCTTGTGGAGGGGAGGGTGAAGAAAACAAAATCACTGGAGATTCTTCAAAAAGGTTTGTCGGTTCGTCCAAAATTTCTGAAGGTTGATCGTGTGATATAGACTCTTGAGTCTGTGGAACAGAGGGTTGAGTAGGGTTGATTATAAAATCTATATTTCGTTCATGATACTTGCGACACTGAGCAACGTGTACGTATTGAAATTGATTGTCAGGTTTTTCAAGGATAATGTTATTTTCATACACATTTGCCACCCGATATGGACCTTCGTAGCTGGGTGCAAATTTCTTTACTAAAGTATGAGAAACAGAAGACTGGAAGTGTGTCTCCAAGAGAGTTAGATCTCCAACGACAAGATCTGGTTCCCTACGCCTAGTATTATAGTATCTTGCTTGGAGCCGCTTGTGCTCCTATCATTGCAACACGAGCTTTCTCTGCCATGATTCGTACTGATTGCGGAGTTGGTCGCTGGTTTAGTTCGTCGATAATCCCCGTTAAATTTTCAAAAGGGGTCTTAATTTTTCGACCCAAAAAAGTTCTGCGGGAGTAAACTTAGTAGATTCGTGAACAGACGAGCGGAGGGCGAAAGAAAAAAGCTCAAGATGTTCGTCCCACCGCTCGTGATGATCCATGACAAATGTAGCGATCATTTTACCTAGCGTGCGGTTTACTCGTTCCGCGGGATTACTCTGGGGATGATATGAGGAAATGAATTTATGATTTATGTGTAGTCTTGCACACATTCTTTCAAGAATGTCAGAAATAAATTGGGGACTATTATCCGAAACTACTTGATTAGGTGCACCATATCTAGAGAATACTTCATTAATTAATACATTACAAATAACTTCCGCCGTAGCGGCTTTAATGGGAAAGACCTCGACCCATTTAGAGAAATTATCGGTTAATACTAAAACATAACAAGCTTTGTTTTTAACAGATAATGGATAAGGTCCCAATAAATCTATTGAAATAATGTCAAAAACATGAGAATTTGAACTAGATTTCAAGTGACCGGCCGGTCTTACATTACGGTAATTATAAATCTGACACAAGTGACATAATTGAACGTATGCGAGCACATTTTGGTACATGCCAGGCCAATAGGCAACGTCCCGCAATTTACAACGGGTCTTGCGAATACCTAAATGGCCTGTAATAGGTTTGTCATGAAATCCGTTTAAAAGGGCCATTCTAAGGGTTCGTGGAATACATGGGCGAAACTCTGCCCTAGTAGTCCTAGATTTCGTATAGTAAAGAAGACCCTCTATGACTTCAAAATGCTGTGACCTCCCAGCCAGAGAAGGGTCACTTTGTTGTGGTGAACCCGCAAGCAAAAAATTATAGATTTCCCCAAAATCTGGATCATTTATTAATTCTGCCATTATCTGCTCTCTGGATGTTATATCAGCTATTAAAAGTAATGGCTGACATCCAGGAGTAGTTTCTGTGGGAAACCCACTAATCGGGACGCGAGATAATGCATCCTGTAATTGATTCTTATGACCTGGCTGGTACGAAATTTTGATATTGCTCTCTTGTAACTTAAGAGCCCACTTCATAAGTCTTTTAGAGAGGTGCTTAGCAGAATTCAAATACTGAAGGGCAGAATGATCCGTAATTATATTAACTGTCAATTCGTTGAGATAACATTGAAATTTTTCAAGAGCATACACTACAGCAAGACATTCGCGTTCCGTAGCTGAATGATTGCGTTCAGCTTTGGCTAAAGTACGGGACGCAAAAGCTATTGGATGCCCATCTTGTGACAAAACGCAACCATGACCAACTCCGGATGCGTCAGTGTAAATATCAAGTTCCTTAGTATGATCTGGGAAAGCTAATACAGGAGGCTGAGTCAACGCAGATTTTAGTGCTTCAAACGCTGCGTTAGCCTCAGGTGTCCAAACAAACTTCTTGTATTTACGTTTCAAAGCATACAATGGCTCACAGATTGTAGCATAAGTGGGGACGAACTGCTGATACCATCCGGTCATTCCCAGAAAGCGTGATAGTTCTTTGGCTGTTTTTGGCCGTAGAAAGGCAACTATGGGCCTGATTTTTTCATCATCCATAAATAAGCCGTGGGGAGTGATTTTCAACCCCAGATATACAATCTAGTCCCTCGCTATCTGGCATTTACTAGGTTTTAACGTCAAGCCAGCATTGTATATGAGTTGGAACACCTGTTTGAGCAGAGAAAGGTGCTCGTCAAAAGTCTCTGATGTAATAATAATGTCATCCAAATATACATGCACATGGGGACCTAGAACAGGTCTGAGAACCGTATCCATAAGCTTTTGGAAAGTAGCAGGTGCAGAGGCCAGTCCAAAGGGCATACGCAGGTATTCATATGCCCCAAAAGGAGTCACAAAGCCTGTTTTATCTACGGAGTCTGGATGTATCGCAACCTGCCAATATCCACTCGCCAAATCCAAGGTTGATATCCATTTAGTTGACGATAGGTCATGCAAAATATGCGACATGACAGGTAGTGGATAATTTATCGCTTTCGTGACTTGGTTTAGCTTGCGGAAATCTGTCACGAAACGAAATTCGTTGGGTTGTTTCTTTGAAACAAGAAAAGCAGGTGCGGCCCAGGCGCTTTTGATTCCCTTATTATGCCCTGTTTAATCATCTCTGAAATTTGACGTTGCATTTCATTTTTTTATGGGGAGCACAAGGGTAAGGTTTCGTCGCTATCGGTTTCGAACTATCAGTGTCAATGACGTGATAAACCACCTGTGTGAAACCAGGTTGGTCGGAAGATAAACCAGGTCTTTCATTCAAAAGTTGAGAAAGCTGGTTTCGTTGCTTCTCATTCAGTTGTTTACTCAGTAACAAATTCGTTATATCCATAGGATCTTTAGGAATCACTTCGACAGGTTCCGGAAAGGAAACAACACGTTGTTCGAAATTCATGGTAACTTTAAAAGTATTGATAAAATCTATGCCCATTAGACATTTAACAGGTAGGTCGTCTATGAGCAGGAAAGAATGCGTAAAACGAGCCTTTCCCAGCCCTAGAGATAATGTGACAGTTCTTGTGATACTGAATATTTCGTTATTTGCACCTCGCAAATACTGCGTCGCAGGCCGGACGTGTATTGCAGGAAAACTTTCAGTGCAAAACTTCGTATTTAGGGCTGATATTTCAGAACCAGTGTCGAACTTTGTCTCGACAATAATATCTTCAATTGTCAATAACACATCAGGCAACTGAGGAGTTTGGACAGTCAATAATACTATTTTAGGGTCAGAATTCTTGGTATCAGGAAGCAGTGCCGACCCTTGGTCTACTTCTTTTGGAAGTTTAAAGGATTCCTGGTTGTATTTTTCATGCGGTCTGAAACCTCGGCCCTGCCTGGTATCGGTAAAGTTTTCACGCTTAGAAAAACTTCGTGAAAACTGCTGCGGGAACTCCGCATTTCTGTTGAAATTTCCATTTCTATTATTTCGTCCACCAGCACGGGCAGAAAAATCATTATTGCCCTTAGCATAAAAATGTTCCGAATTCTGCGGATTGGAACGGGGTCGAGCATACTGTGCATTTGTACTGTACCCAGAAAATTGTTTAGAAACTAGCGGTTGGTGTACCACTCTTCTATGCGGTGGTACGTATGATGCTTGGACTGGCACCTGTGTACGCTCGTGTTAAAAGTCATTAGGCCTATTATGGTGCTGAGGATTTTCGTGATAAGCCTCCCGGGGTTCCCGAGCATGTTTAGTTGGTCCATGTTTGCCGTGTCGCTCCTCATACGTTCGTATGAGGAGAAGGCATTCATGTATTGTAGCAGGGTGTCGGACCTCAATAAAATCCTGTAGAAATGGATCGAGCTGTTGCAATAGGGTGTCCAACATGTCGACATGACTGGCATGTGGATCCCATAATTTATGCAAGCGTGTTGTTTCTAAAGCAAACGCAACAGGGCTATCGTTGGGTCCTTGCTTACGAGAAAAAGTTGTTGTGCAAGGCTAGCTCGACTGAGGCCTAAAGGAAAGACTTCTAAAAATTCCGCTCTGAAATTCTCATAACGAGAATCTGGGTTCGATATTCTCCACTGCCGATACCAGGTCTTAGCGGCATCTTTCAAGCAAGTGGCTGCTATTTGCACTTTGCAATCTTGAGGTATATTGTATAAGTCGAAGTGATCCTCCAAATCCTCGAGAAATTTCAAGGACCCTCCAAACCATTGAAAGTAATTGCTCCCTCATGCGGCACGAAATGTGCAAGCATTTTGCCTCTGTGAGAGGATTGAAATACCTCAGGTACGACCCGCGACTCAGAGTGATATGAAGCTGGTGAATGACGAAATTGTGAGGAATGCCTGGGTACTTGCAAATCATTGACATCAGAGGTAGACCCACAGGCTTCCTGCAAATTGTCGAAAATAACCCCACCTCCACCGAAATTTGATTCAGGTTGAAATAGTGAAGTTTTCTCAGGTAATGAAGACATAGTTAATAAGTGTCAATACCTCGTGTTCAAGAAATGTTCGGGCGCCAATTATAATGAATAGAATTCTCCGGCTGGACGTGTAGTGCAGGAAAGCTTACGTTAAGTCACGTTAGGGTTATTGAAAGGTTACTTGACGTAGCTAAAGTGTGCTTAATCTTCAAAGTGCTAGAGTTTGTTTAGGTAAGACACACACGTGCAATAAATTCCAAGAATATGGAACTTCTTTTTTCTCAACGTTCCTCATTATCTTGAATATCAGTAATATAACTTCGGTTTTAGTACATTAGTACCTTGAAGGCTCCTTATTAGAGCGGTAAACACAATATCCCCTGAACTTAACGTAAACACTCAATGAAATAGACTTAACGGCCAGACAGAGGTCTGACAATAAAATGGACTAAGAAAACATACTCACTTTTAACCTTTTATTGGGGAGCTCCTGGTATTACTCAAATACACACTCCAAAATAACACAACTACTGATAGACCGAACTTTCGTACTATCGTAGAATCGCATAACAATAATTAGGAAGAACCTATCACATATAAAACGAAGCTCCTTGGTATAGTTGAGCGCGTCTATATATACTGCATACCACCACGTCATGACTTACACTCGCTGCCACATATCATTCAGCGAGAGAAACAACATCTCGTTAAGTGAGAAGATAATTTGCATAGGAAAATAAAATAACAAGAGATACTAAAATCAAAAAGAAACTGAATCTAGAGTATACGTTACAACTGCCATTTGATTGGTCCCCAGAACAAGGACTGTGATTAGCCATTAGGGTTTGCACTTACAATCTGCTTCTTAACTAAATCACACCTGTGTTACTTTTTTAGACTAAAGTAAGAATAACTTTTTTGTACTGTATATGTTTGCATTCTGTTTTTTTGTATTAAATTCATCATTGAATTTTCTTTAAATTGACATATAAACATTTGCGTTTTCTGCAAAATAACATTTCCTATAAGCCTGCAAATTTGTAAAACATGAAAATTTCAAAAGTGTCCACAATTTCTGCCATTAACTAAAAAGATATACGGAATGATAGACAACTAAACTTCATATCTTTACTTTTCAAACGCGGCGAATCTTATTTTCGCAAGAGGGGTATTTACTTTTTATTAATTTTCTAAAAATAGGGTAAAACTTTTGGGCTACCACCTTGTACATAATGTGCTTAAATTCATGAGGTAAAACCAAATTAAAACTATTCTCACGTTATTTTTCAGCTGGTCTACTTTGCTGAAATGGTTTATGAATGAAATCGGAGCTGTTGCATTTAAAATATTTTTACGATGCTGAATATGATAACTTGCTCTGCGCAATCAAATTCGTTGGTTGAATATTGGAAACAGTTTACTGAGGTTTTTCCAAATTCGAAATTTCTCTCTTTTATTGGAAGTATCAATAAAGGGTGATGCTGATGTAACTAAAGGTCTCAGTGATGCCGCTTTTCTTAGTTCATTAACTTTCCTATCTGCAAGAGAAAGACCAAAGTATCTGCAACTTTATAACTGGTTATCGTAACAAGCTGCTATGCTGCTATTATTAAAATCAAATTTAGAAAAACAAATAACACTTTGAATCATTTCTAACCCTGCCAGGAGAATTTTGATGAAATGCCAATATTTGGTAAGACAAGAGATTTCAACGTATTCGTTCCACAGCTTGACACTGTTGTTAAGAATTTTGATAACAGCTGTAAACAATTTGATTAACTTAAACCAAGCAAACGTCTGTTCAGCAATCCATTGAATGTTGGCAATGAAAGCACAATCCCATTTATCAAATGGAATTGCATGAACTTCAAGCAGATGAGTTTATTAGAGCTTGATCAGAAACTGCAGCACAGAACGGCTGAAAATCGTCTAGAGTAGTCTCATTAAATGTAACAACTTCTTTTTACTTACAAAATGTTCTGCCATTAATTAAAGAGAAAGTTTTAGTAAATTAAGCAGGACATATTGGTACACAGTCCAGTAAAAAATTATGATTACCTGTTTTGTTTGAGGTATGACCTCCTCGTGCCGCTAATACCGCATATGTACGACCTGGTATTAATTCAATGAGTTCTCTGAAGATTTCTGTAGGAATGATATACCGTGCAGACACAAGAGAATCTCGCAGATCGTCAAGAGTCATCGCTGGTGGATCCATACGTTAAACCTGTTGGTCGAGTTAGTCCCATAGATTTTCAATGGGATTTATGTCCGGTGAGTACAGTGGCCAAGATAGTGAGCGAAAATCACTCGAATGCTCTTTAAACCATTTACGCACATGCATAGCAACATGGTAATGGAGCATTATCTTGCTGTGAGCAACCCATGCCATCGGGGTAGGCCGTCATCATGAATGGGAATACCTGATCCGCCACAACGGACAGGTAGCCTGAAGCTTTCATCGTGCGATCGAGGAGGATGACTGCTTCCTATGATTCCCAGGAAAACGTGCCCCACACGAGCACACGAGCACACTGCTACCTTCCCACTTTCTGCTTGTTTCTTCTCGAGCATCGTGTCAGAATGATTTCCGTCTGTAGTGCTTTACTGTACTCTTCATCAAGCATCCATACGATATAGCAGAAAACGATATATATACTCTTCATCAGCAGAAAACGATATATGCTCTTCATCGATCATCCATACGATATAGCAGAAAACATGATTCTTCTAAAAAGGCGACTTCCTTCCACTTTTTGATGGTCCAATTGCTCCCCTCAGATGCAAATTCGCGCCGTAATCCAAGATATCTGGCCGTCAGCACGTGTACTTGGACCTGGAGTAGACGGCGACTCCGGAGACCCATAGACAGCAAAGTTCGTTGGACTGTGATCTGCGATACACTCTTCGATGTGCCTGCTTTAAATGCTCTGGCGAACTGTTCTACTGTGGCCCGTCTGTTGGATCGTGCTAATCGGGATAACCGTCGCTGACCACGGTCTTAAGTACTATGTGGACGTCCGCTATTACCCCGATTACTGCAGTCCTTGCCAGTTTCCATCCATCCATTCCTGGCACACATTAGCAGCTGCAACACGTGAGCAGCCCACAATATAGGCTGTTTCTGTAATACTACTACCCTTCAGTCGGTAGCCAACAATAATTTATTTTTCAGATTCTGTTAACTCACGTCCGTTTACCATTTTAACGCGAAACTGCATACCGACCCCGGGATTGTGTGCTTTTAAATGTTGCTGTACCATCTGGCTGCTGCTTGCGATTCTTTCTTGCATCACGGGGTGGTCATAATCTTTTGACTGGACTGGTGTATTTATATCATCCTACTCATATTTTAAAAAATTGTGGATCTTCACGTAATTCTTTTAAAAACCAAAAACCTTGGCCCACGACTCTTCAGTAGTTGGACACCACTGACCTAAATCATTATCATCACCACCATCAGAATCACCAACCATTCTCAATCCGCTGATTGATGAAGTTCTCTCCTAGTCTCTTCCACAAACCTATCTTGAGCAATTGTTTCCCATGACACTCCAGCATACTCTCAAATTGCATCAACCCTTCTCATTCGAGGGCTTCTTCTGGTCTTTTGCTTGGTAGGTAGTCTAATATTTCTGTTTTCCACAGACGGCCAGTTATGATTATGATATTATGAACTCTTCAATTCTTTTTTCCTTTGATTATGATATTATGAACTCTTGTCAGTGTCCTGATCCTTCAGTTCCTCTTCCTAACTTTCTTTGTTACACCAACAGTGCATCTGTTCATGCTATGTGATTACTTTGATCACAATATTGTGAATTCTTGTCTTTTTTCCTGATCCTTGAATTCCTCTTCTCATCTTTCTTGGTTTCATCAAGAATGCATCTCTTCAACCTATATGATTCCTTTGATCATAATATTGTGAACTGTTGTCATTTTCCCAAACCTCAAATTCATCTTCCTACTTTCTTGGTTGCAATAAGAGTGCATTTCTTCATGCCTAGTGATTTCTTCGATCGTGAAATTTATTTTGAACTCCTGCCATTTTCCCAAACCTCAAATTCATCTTCCTACTTTCTTGGTTGCAATAAGAGTGCATTTCTTCATGCCTAGTGATTTCTTCGATCGTGAAATTTATTTTGAAGTCCTGCCATTTTCCCGATTCATAAATTTTTCTTTTACCTTCCTGGTTACACTAAGAGGGCATCTCTTCATGCCAAATGATTCCCTTGATCATGATATTATGATCTCTTGTCAGATTCCTGATCCTTGAATTCCTCTTCCTATCTCTCTTGCTTGCACCAACAGTGCATCTCTTCATGCCAAATGAGTCCTCTGATCACGATATTATGAACCCTTGTAATTTTCCTGATCCTTGAACTCCTCTTCCTATTTCTCTTGGTTGCATAAAGAGTACATCTCTTCATGCCAAGTGATTCTTTCGATCATAATACACTGGCGGAAAGTGAAAAAATAACACCAAAAAGGAGACGTCTGATACCAACGAAATTTATACAGCATAATAACGGAATACAGAGGATAACGTGATCAAAACATTATGGCAAAATACAGCTGTATTTGCTGGTAAACTGAAAAATAACATTTCCATGTAACATGGTTAGTACGAGTTTGAACTGCGTCACACTGTGCAATTCTGGCATGGAGTCTGTCGTACAGATGTTGGATGTAAGTTTGGGGTATTGAGTTCCAAGCATCCTCAACCTGAACGCGCAAATCGGGGATGGTCGTGGCTGGCCGTGGAGACCGGATAAGTCGTTGTACCATAAAATCCCACACGTGCTCAATGGGGGACAAATCCGGTGAACGTGAGGGCCATGGAAGTTGTCTCACACCCTGAAGTGCATGTTGCGTTGCACGTGCCGTGTGTGGGCGTGCGTTATCTTGCTGGAAAACACCACGATGGACCGACCTTACAAATGGCACAACAACGGGCTGAATGATGTTGTTGATGTAGGAGGTGCTGTTTAACGTACCCGGTACAAACACTAGTTGTGTACGGCAGTGATAGCTGATCGCTCCCCACACGAGGAGACCAGGTGTAGGCCCAGTGTGTTGCTGGTGGATGCAAGAAGGATGGAGACGCTCCCCTGTGCGTCTACGAACACGCATACCGCCATCGGAGGCTCCCAAGCAGAATTTTCTTTCATCGCTGAACACGACAGATCGCCATTGGTTTCTCCAGTGCAGACGTTGGCGACACCACTGCAGCCGTTCCTGATGGTGGGCTGGAGTCAGAGGTACACATGCCAGAGGCACATGTGCACGTAGTCCCGCATCCAGTAGACGGTTGCGGATTGTTCGCACAGTCACCTCAGGTGCAACGGTAGCTCGGATTTACGTCGCAGTGGATGTTCTGCTTGACAACGCTGCTCTTCTTATGCGTCGATCGGTCCGCTCATCAGGCCGTCTGTGACTCCCGGTTCCACGTATTCTCTTGTCGGAATGTTCCTCGGGTCATCTACGCCACCATCGTACCACCACCGATACTTCCCGTCCAATTCGCTCCGCAATATGATGATACGACCACCCGGCCTCGGGGAGTCCGACTAGACGACATCGCTTAAAGTCCGATAACTGCTGAAATCGTACACATCTTCCATGTCCAGGCATTGCAGCTTCTTCAGGGTCTTCGCATGTGTCCGTACGCCGACGACTGATTACATTCACTTCGCCGTACTCCTTAAATACCACCGACGATAATTTGCGTATTATGCCGTGCTGTGGCGTAAGCGCTCACCGGTTGGTCCCGAAATAAACATCACACCTACGTAAACTCGACCCCATTAACATATGTAAATTTCATGATCGTCGGCCAATTCCTTCTTGGTGTTCTTTTTCACTTTCCGCCAGTGTATTATCTACTCATCTCAGTTTCCTGATTCTTCAATTCCTCTTGCTATCATTCTTGGTTGCACCAAGAATGCATCTGCGCATGTCAAGTGATTCCTTTGATCATGATATTATGAACTCTTGTCAGTTTCCTGAACCTTCAATTCCTGTTCCTATTTTTCTTGATTGCACCAAGAATGCATGACGTATATTCTAGATTAACTTTCATTTTTAGTTTCTTTTCCTATGTAAATTTCAGTTTGTTCTGCTTATACTTCCAACTTTAACGGTATATCTTTTCCCTCAAACGAGAATGAGGTTGGCAACAATTGAGGTCAGAGTGAACGTGATGTATGAATGTATGAGATAAGAACGATAGATAAAAGGACGAGATAACAGTTCCTGGTGTGGTGGATATGTGGATGCATATATATATAGACATTGATTTGTTAAGTAAAATGTGAAGTGCGATGTTGTGCTGATGATATAGTGGTGGAATAAATCAATTACCGTAAGTTGACTTCTGTCTTACGTTTCGTCTGGCTGTAAAAGTTTTATTAGGAACTATTGCATTGTATTTTTATCTAATGCTTTAGACACAACGTAGAACCAATATCTCTTCACGAAAAAGACAATTACGTTATAATCTCTTTGTTCTATGTGATTCCTTTCATCAGGATATTATGAATTCTTGTAATTTTCCTGATGCTTGAACTCCTCTTCCTCTCTTTCTTGGTTGCACCAAAAATGCATCTCTTTGTACTATGTGATTCCTTTGATCAGGATATTATTAACTCTTGTAATTTTCCTGATCCTTGAATTCGTCTTCCTATCTTTTCTTGGTTGCACAAAGACTGCACCTATTCATACCAAGTAATTCCTTTGGTCATGGTATTATTTGCTCTTGTCAGTTTCCTGATCCTTCAATTCCTCTTCCTATCTATCGTGGCTGCACCAAGAAGGCATCTCTTCGTGCTGTGTGATTCTTGCAACCAATTGCCTTCTGGTCCGACTGGTCGATGCCTCCTTGTCCAGGTACATTTCAACCGCTGGAGAGTGAGGGCTAATATTTGAGATGTGAAGCCATTGGGAAGGTGGAGGGGTTGGCTATAATTCACCCTGCAGTTTGATGAGTGTGAAAAAAGTATTTCCTCTTATCCAGGTGATAGAACGGTATATATCACCTGGATAAGAGGTATATATACAGCTATCCGTTAATCAACAGAACCCCGTGGACTGTGTACTCTAATTTAAATTTCTTTTTGAGTTCCTGCCTTGTTGTGTAAATGTGATTTCTTCTCAATAAATATTTTTCTAAGCTTAATGCGACTGATTTGCGCCAGACGAATTTGAGTTTGGCAGTCCTGACAACAAGTCAGAAGTTAATGACTTATGTTCGAATCGAGAGATAAGAATGTGTGCTTTGACTATTATGCCTTTGGATTGCTCAGTTGAGTTCTCTATGCTCAGTTGATTAGCACATGCTTAGGGAATATTTTATGCCTGAGGGATTTGCAGTGAGCTACTTTTTTGATAGCACTGCACAACAATGTAATTGCTTCTGAAGCGAAAGTGTGCAATCCTCTATCAATTTAACGTGCTGAACACGAATATCGCCATGAACATATTTATTGGCTCTCGTTTTAGAGATATTGGGGTGCCCTCCAGTATTGTAATGCACAGAATAATGAAATTAAGAATCTTATTATAATTTATAATATTAAGTAATACACATATTTATTATTATTATTATTTTTATTTTTATTATTATTTTTTTTTATTCTTAATTATAATTATTTATTTTTGTAATTATTTATTAATTCTATTTATTTATTAATTACAATTATTTATTAATTATCTATATCTTTTAATTATAATTATTTATTAATTATATTTATTAAACTATTAGTTAATATTACTTATTTGTTTATTACTAATATAAGTTATTAATATAATTTATTATTTATTATTATTAATTATAATTATTTATTTTTGTAATTATTTATTAATTACAATTATTTATGAATTATATATATTTATTAATTATAATTATTTATTAATTATATATATTTATTAATTATAATTATTTATTAATTATATTTATTTATTAATTATATTTATTTATTAATTATATTTATTTATTAATTATATTTATTAAACTATTAGTTAATATTACTTATTTGTTTTTTACTAATATAAGTTACTAATATAATTTATTATTTATTATTATTATCATACAATTTTACGAATTTGTGCCTCATATTTTATCATTCCTTGGTCTAACCCTTACCGAAAGTTATTGTATCATCTGTGCTACATCTAGAGTGACGGTGACTTCCTGTTTATGACGCTAGGTGATGCAATTGTTAGTTTTTATAGGCGAGACGGCGCACCCTGCGTCAGTTTTTTTCACTTCGTCGGGAAGCGTGCTCTGCTGTTTACTTCGAAGAACTAGACTACAGAAATTATCCTTGCACTGCAAAATCATCAGCAGTAGCAATGCCACGTACGTGTATTAATACTGCAAATGATTTTTGTTATATTTGCGGGAAAGTTACATTTGCTGCACAGAAAAAGGCCACCACTAAGGTAGTTAAAATAGCCTATCACCTGTATTTCGGCTGCAAGGTAGGCGACCAAGATAAAGACTGGGCTCTACAAATATGTTGCCGCACGTGTGAAACGAATATTTCACAGTGGCTTAATGGCAAAAGAAAGGCGATACCCTTTGCTGTTTCCCATGATTGTTCCTCAACCGTCAACTTCAGAGGTTCATGAAAGTAAGGAATATACATGCGATGGTGAAACATCTGCGCCACACAGAATCACATCGGAGGAACTTAACGACCTTGCTCGCGATTTGGATCAATCTAAAACAAAAGCGGAGATACTGGCGTCAAGACTCCGACAATGGAATATTCTGGAATGAAATATGCTAGTGACTTCGTTTCGTATTCGTCATCAGCAATTCGAACCTTTAAACAAACAAAAAAAAAGCCTTGTGTTCTGTTGGAATGATAATGACCCAATGCAAGAACTCGGAATAGCACATGAACCACAGGATTGGCGGCTATTTATAGACTCGTCAAAATTGAGTCTGAAGGAGGTGGTTTTGCTGCGTATAGGGAATCAGCTTCCATCCATTCCTCTTGGACATGCAGTCCAGATGAAAGAGACCTATGACAACAAAACGCAGCGGTTGGAGATGATTCATTACAAATCGTATGGCTGGCATATCTGCGCTGACCTGAAGGTTGTGTTTCTGTTGCTGGGCCTTCAACAGGGATATACCAAGCATTGCTGCTTTCTTTGTCAGTGGGACAGCCGAGCTACAGATTCGCACTGCATACAAAGAGACTGGCCTCCGAGGGCGTGTTTGAAATCCGGAGAAATGAATATGCATTACCCACCACTGATAGACCCGCATAAAATCATCCTTCCGCCTCTACACATCAAACTCGGTCTTGTTAAAAACTTGGTTAAAGCCATGGACAAGGATAAACCAGCGTTCAAGTACCTGGATGAAAAATTTCCTCGACTCAGAAGCCAAAATTAAAGAGGGTGTTTTGGGGGATCCTCAGATCAACCCGAAATTTGAAAAACTCCTTCAGCGTGACGAAAAATAAGTATGGGATGAATTTTGTCAAGTGTCAACAAACTCCCTGGGGAATGTCAGGGCAAAAAATTACAAGGATCTGGTTGAGGATATGCTGCCTCTGTTTCATAAATATGCCTGCAGAATGTCCTTAAAGATCCATTTTCTTGATTCCAATTTGGATTTTTTCCCGGGCAACTGAGGAAAGGTCAGTGATGAGCACGGTGAGCGTTTGCATAAGGATGTAGATGTGATTAAGCAACGATATCAGGGAAAGTGGTCCACCTCGATGCTGGCGGACTACTGTTGGATGCTCTACAGAGATGCCCCTCAGGTGGAATACAAGCGAAAGTCAAGTCGAATTCGAATGTCATAAACAGATAAATAATTGACATGAATAAATTCCTGTACATATATTCTCTAATTAAATAAATAAAATAAATTAATAAAATAAAGAAATTAATAAAAAAATCAATAAAATAGTCAATAAAATCTCAAATTAATAAAATAAATAAATTCAATATATTTTATTATATTTATTTTAATATTATAATACAATGAATTTAGTATGTTTATGTATACATATATCTTTAATATGTAAGGAAATACATATCCATTACAAATAAACCTTAGCCAATTCAGCTTTTTTATGGTCATATTCGTGTTCAGCGCATCGAATTCCTTCAGAATTTGCTACTTTTATCTCGGAAGCGTGATCTTCGTTCAAAATTGTCGCCCAGTATAATAGTAGCTTACTGAATGTCGCTAATTCCTGCCCAACGAAATTGAGTTTGGCAACCCTGTCAACAGGTCAGAGGTTAATGAAGTATGTTCGAATCGAGAGACAAGAACTTGTGTTTTGAATGTTCAGGGTGCTCTTTAGATTGTTTAGTTGAGTGCTGTATGCTCTGTTGATTAGCATACGCTGAGGAAATATTATATTTCTAAGCGATCTTCAGTGAACTAATTTGATAATCATCAAAGCATTTCACTGAAGATTTTTTGAGGAACCAACTGTACCGAATTTTTAAAATCCATTCTGATGCGAGTATCGATTGATGTGAAACTTATACGCCGGTTAGGAGTGAATAATCTCTCTATTCTAAAAAAAAAGTAACTGCCGCCGCTGTTTTAGAAATTTCGCGACACTCTTGCTTTCTTAGCTCGCAGCGCAAAACATATTGAAAACAAAAATATGAAATTTACATCGTTTGTAGAGAATTGTTTGGAGAATACGCTGAAATAAACCGTTTTTGGATTCTGGTGATACTTCAAGAGCTATTATATTTCAAAGTTAAGGTAAGCAAAAACGTGCAATCAGGTCGCGTTCCGAACACACTAACAGCAACAGAACCACGTAACTTTGTAGGCATGTAGTTCCATGACCGAATTTTTGCACCTCGTCGCCCTTTTTTTAAATTTCGATTTACTTTACGAGAAATTAAATTTTTACATTTCACAAATTTTTTTATTTCGCAACGGGATCCATTAAAAAACCGAATATATGGCAAACTATAAATCATAACGCATTGCAATTTTTACAGCATACACTTGCAACTATCATCCCTTCACAAGAAATGTTAAGAAAAAGTCATTTTTTTATTTTTAAGCATTTTTTAAAGACGCAAAGGAAAGAAACGAACGTCTTGTTTGTCTTCACGATAACCACAGAGGAACGTTCTGGTTCCGTGACCTGTTGCCATGGTGACGCAGAAAATTTGTTAAGCAAATGTTTTGTTGGTAAAGCTATCTCTGTTGTTTAACGGTTTAGCATAACGGTTTACGGAGATGCTTTTTGGACCGCTTTTCTTTTCCTTAGTGGTAAATTTAATAAGTGATAAAAGTTCAAACGACAAAAGTCTGCCCTTCCAAAAAATAACGACAGTAAAAGAACTCGGAAACTTCGAAATGGCGGCGGAGCAAAGTCCTTCAATAAAAATAGAAGGGAATTGGTTTTTTTTTCCAAAAAATCCAACAGGGAGTTCACCAGGAGAGAAACAAAAACTGTAAACAAGAAGCCATCTTGGAATCGATACAGTGCAAAAAGTATTGAACAACGGAGAGAACATTTTCATTTCGTTGTGACATACTTAAAGATTGGGCTGAAGGGCCCGAGCGGTACTGTGGAAACGAGCGTAGCGAGCCTAGAAGCGCAGCCACTAGTAAAATAAAGAAAATCAAAGTCAGGAGGTAGTGTGCTTTGTCATACGACCAACATTCATACATAGGTTGTCACTCAGACAAAAACTTAATTGCCGCTGGATGTTGTTTGTTCAGCAAATGGAGTTATTACACTGGTCAGTAATAGCAAGGCAAACACTGTAACTGCAAAGAACCTATCAGTGATTAAAATTTTAGCAGAGAGAAGTAATACAGTAGCAGTGGCCAGTATTCACGAAGATACGATTAGAATCTAGCGTGGTTTTGTACAATCCTGTGTATCTGTTAAGGGATGGATAACAAACACTACACAAGGTTGAGAGCGACTGGATGGTTAATTTTACACACGCCAGCTCGTTGAAATGATCACACATGCAATGCGCTGTAAAGGTGGAGGTATTTGTTATAGAACATTGCCTTGTGGTGGACGAAAATGCCCTAAAGTTGGGAACTAAAACAATTCTACATAAAAGGCTTGATCCACAGAATATACACATAGGGTGGAAGTTAATGCCCGTAACAAGAAATTCATGCATCAAGGATTGTATTCTTTTACCGTGCATTGATCTACTATCTCCATTTTAAACCACATTGTACCAATTGACTTTTACCTCCTTAAGAATTTTAAAAAGCCCAAAAAGTTTTTGTGCCTGTAAAATCTCCAAGTCTTATAGGCGTGGTTCCCAGGACACGACAAAGGATTTTATAGTGAAGGACGATTGTGACGTTCCTGCCTTTGAGGTGAAGCTCATGTCAAAACGGGAAGTTGCAGCGATAAGCCTTAGCCGGTGTAGTCCAATTGGTAGAATGTACGACCCCGGAGAAGGGAGATGTGTCTTTGAGGTCCATCACCGGCCAAAAGGACAGTTTCGATTTATCGGAGCCCGAACATAAAATGAATCTCCTAGCTGTGAGGTTCGAGAAAAATGTGTGGTGCTTCTTCCACACATCATCTGGAATTAAGCAAAATTCCTTCATCTACAGAGAGCAGCTTCAAGCATGGTTAGTCGGATCAAGCGAATCCCTGCGATTTCACGCAACCGCCCTTTCTCTGGGGAGGAGGGTAGGTATATGTGACGTACCTACCTCCGAGGTGAAGTACATGTCAAGAGGGCAAGTTGCAGCTGTAGATCTTAGCCGGCGTAGTTCAATTGGCAGAATGCTCGACTCCGGAAAAGGCAAATGTGGGTTCGAATCCCATCACCGATTGAAAGGAACGTTTCGCTATAAAGTTACAGAAGATCGTCCTACTATACTGTGCAAATTAATTGGGACAAAGTAAAAAATCACTCTTTTTTCAAAACTATGCCTTTATATCATTCTATGCCTTCATATACACTGCTAAATACCTGTATTAGTATGAAGTATGCCCTCCTTTTGCAGAAATGACCTCTTGAATTCGTTTTGGCATTGACTCCACTAATTGAGTGCACATATTTTTGACTCCATAATCGTGGAACCACACTTTTAAAGCATTCGTTATCATGCGTTCTTTGGTCTTACAGTCCATTTTACCTAAACGTCTCTTCAAAATATTCCACAAGTTTTCTGTGGGATTTAAGTCTGGTGAATTTCCAGGCCAATCAAGCAAATGAATTTGATTTTCCATCTTGAAATTCTTGACCAATTTCGAATTGTGACATGGGTCCAAGTCATGTTGAAATGTCCCGTCAAAAGTTTGCAAGAATGGAAGAATTCTACGTTGTAATATTTCTACGTACTTGGCTGAATTCATCATACCTTGAACAAGAACTAAGCTTCCAGTGCCATTTGATGTGAAAAAACCCCAAAACATCTGTTTCAGAGGATGTTTTACAGTTTGTTTGACATGCTCAGGTCTTAAGGGTTCACAGTTGCTTCGTCTAACGACATTTGCTTCGTAACCTTGCACAAATAAATGAGTTTCATCACTGAAAATTACCTTTTTCCAGTCGTCAGCAGTCCATGATTTATATTTTTGGCCCATGCTAAACGTTTAATCTTCATTTTCGCATTCAAATATTGTTTTTTCGTTGGTCTTCTTGCCTTCGGGCCAACTTCCAGAAGCCTACGGCGTACAGTTGAATCACTAACATCATAACCACTAGACAATAAATCTCTTTGAAGGTCGGTGCTTGTTTTTTTTTTTTTGATTCATTTAACTATTCTGATTAGATATTTATTGGTTCGTGGAATTGTTTTTCGTTTTCTTCCACATTTACCTCTCCTTTTTGGAGACCATGATCCAGATGCATTGTATCGCGTAAGCAGTCTTGATACACTTGATTTGCCTACACCAACTGCAGAAGCGATATCTCTCACTATCATAGAAGTGTGATCCTTCAGAGCAATTATTTTTGCACGCTTCCTTGGGGAAATATCCATTTTTCAATACACGAAAGCTCACAACTGAAGCTGAAGTGCCTATTTCCTGTTTAAAACCGGTCAAACCACATTCTTACTATCAAGTTCTAACAGTCACACCACTTCACAACTGATAAAACCGGTTTACGTGGGTTTCCGACATCAACTGGCGATCACATTACAATTCTGAGAATAAAATAGCTTATCCCAATTAATTTCCACGGTATAGTAAATGCATTCAATTTACCGGGACAATGTCGAAAAGTTGTTACCATAGCACAAGACGAATGCGTGTTGGTCTTAGGACTTACTCAACGTCTCTCATATGCAGTACAGAATTGTGAATCGTGCTGATAAGAAAAAATCTAATGTTAATTTAAAGTGTTTTTCAACTTTAAATAAATATCTCAAGCATGATAATTAACACAACAATCAAACATCTCTGAATTGACTGAGTTTACTGTTTCTCACGTAATATCAAACGCATCAGAAAACTCGAACGGTAATCGGGAAATGCGGGTTTGATTCCCGCTTCAGAGCGATGAAATGTTTAAGTTTTCTGATGTGATTGATATTACGTGAGACAGTAAATACAGTCAAGTCAGAGATGTCTGATTGCTGTGTTAATTATCATGACGTGTTTCCCACGTGTTATGAAAAGAGTATTTCTTCCACACTATTTATACCTCAAGCATGTTTTCCAAACTGATCATTAAACAGGTATACACAATTTGAAGCGCATAATTCCGGGTTTCTTAAAATGTTTCACTATATATATATATATAAAGTCATTTTGATAAATGAGAAAAACCATCAATGAGGAGACATGTATTAATCAAAACAGTTATTTGGTATTGAATATAGAGTAGTGGTCAAAATTGTGGAATCCTTTTGGAAATAGTGCATTTTTGAGGTTTGATGGCTCATAACACCACTTTTGTTTTGAGTAATACCATAAAATTATATAACAATGGAAAGATAATTTCATCGAGTATGTAATGCAATAACTTTTATGAAGGATTTTGTATTAGAACATCAGTTATAAAGAAGAAATGTGAAACACATAGAAAATATGAGATATACAAAAATTATCATCATGTCAGTTAATACTTATGTGGATAACCTTTATCGTTAATTACGGCTTTACAACGCCTTCCCATGGAGTGAACCAAGTTTTTTAGTTCTGCAGCTGTTATAATGTGAAACCAAGACTGAATTATTGCTTCTATTAATTGGGTTTTATTGCTGGGTTGCTTCTGACTAACAAGTTTCTTTAGTCGGCTCCATAGAGTTTCGATGGCGTTAAAATCTGGGCTATTCCCAGGCCATTCCAGCAAAGGAATATGATTATCTTGAAACCACTTTTTGCGCACAGCAGCAACATGACATGGAGCTGAATCCTGTTGAAATATAAATGCTTCACTATCTTGGAAAATATCACGTGCGGAAGGCTTCAGTTTGGGCTCAAGTATTTCATTAATGTATATTTGGCCATTTATATTCCCATTAAACACGCAAATTCTACCCACACCTTTTGATGTCATACAACCCCAGATCATAACACTAATTGGGTGTTCCACGGTATATGTAATGCAATCAGGATGCAAATCTTCTCCGATTCTTCTCCTTACGTATTTTATGCCGCAACTACCAAACAGGGAGAGTTTGGTCTCATTACTCCAAATCACACTGTCCCAATCTTCTGCATTCCAGTTAACATGGGGTTTAGCCCAGTTTAATCTTTTCAACCTTTGTTTGAGAGATAAAAATGGCTCTTTTCGTGGAATTCTAGCTTTTAGACCAAATTCCTGCAGTCCTTGCATTCAACTTCACATTGCATTGCACCATTTCATCTTGTATGCACCCAGATGATTTTCTTCTGTCACCCAGGCACATTCTCTTAATTCTTCTATCATCACTTGCTGTTGTGCACCTTTTCCTGCCTTTACCAGTCTGGTTTTGTAGTGACTGAGTTTCTTTATACCTCTTCAAAAATTTAGAAATGTCACCTTTGGCTAAGTTTTCACCAATATTTCTTCTAATTTCTTCATAACTGAAGCCTTGTTCACCTAGTAGTGCTATTTTGCATCGCTTTCTGGGTGACCAGTCAACTCTTTGCGCCGTTTCTTTAATTTTATTACGTTTTATAAGCTCACTAAATGAAAGAACACACACACACACACACAAAGAAAAAAAAACTTGATAGCAGTGACTTAACACACTTAACACACTAAATGTCCTCCTCTCAGCTCCACCACATGATATCAATAGCTGAATCCTACTGGAACCTGATTGGCTCATTGTCAAAACAAGATGACACCTGAATAGCTGTCTAAACTTCTCATGCTCATCGGCTACATTCAAATGAAGGAAAGCTACTTCATATCAACCTAAGCAAGTTGTGCTTCCTTTTTCTGGTTATTTGGCTATAACTTTTCATAGAATACAGATAATTTAACAAACTTTGTTGCATTAGACTCTTGATGAAATTATCTTTCCATTGATATATAATTTTATGGTATTACTAAAACAAAATGGTGTTATGAGCCATCAAACCTCAAAAATAAACTTTTTCCAAAAGGTTTCCACAATGTTGGCCACTACTGTAATATCATTGTTTTTGCAAGTCTCAACAAAAAATTTCTTTTTATCTGCAATACATGAGATTTTCCATTAACTTTCCGCTTTTCGGATAATTTACTGTTTCCTGTCATTTAGAGTAAGTGCGTATTTACATTCGTTTCAATATCTCGGTTTCAGAAAATGTCTGTTATGCCCTAATAGAAATAAGGATGATCCAGATTTCCGTATATTTTCCAGATGCGCTTACTGCGCAATATTTTCAGTTGATGGAGAAAGCATGCCTGACATGCCAGATTACCTGGATAGATTTAATTCCAATTTCCATATCATGCAAGGTTTTGTGTTGGAGAAACGAAAATATTGAGATGAGCGATAAAGCACATCTCTGTAAAGTGATGAAAGCAAATTTCGACACAACCAGAGTTTACAGGAATTTCCAGACTTACCTATTTCCAGAAGGCTGTATCTCTGGATGCCTCTCCGGTCGTAGAGTGCCAGTCGTTTGAGTTGGGCCCGGGTTTGAGTCCCGAATGAGGCGCGAGTGGCTTTTGTGCTACGGATCTTTAGTCCTTTCCTGGACACCGTAAATTTGAGATGTGTAAAGTTATATAACTCAGAGTCTTTCTGTGAGGATTAAATGCCGAAAAAATAATACGGATCCAACTGCTTTGCGTGGCTGCCGAAAAACGAGATTAGTATAGCGGAAACTTCACAAACTTTACAAATTTTGAAGATGACAATCCGATTTTTTGGCGTAAATGTGACTTTCATGATTCACAAACTTTGTCCTACATCCTCAATTCCTGACCACTAAGCTAGCCCAGGAATCTCTTGCTAATCAAAATGCATCCATTACTGAGAATCTTTACGCTTTGCCCCATCTTACGGAAGAAAAAAAGGCTAGTCATAATTCGTCACAACTTTACTTATCCAATTTCCTGCAAGATTTCCACCATTATAATAATGTAGGATAATACCAGTGTGTGTGCCGTACCTCATCAGTAAATCCAGGCTGAAACATCATCAACATTTGACAGATTGTTGTACATTGTAGTCCGAGTCGATTGGCCAGGTTTTTAGACTAAATTCCAAAAGCGAGGAACGTTGGAAGAAAAAATAAATTGTAAAATATGCTTTTTCTACGGGAATCAGAATAACAGTTGAGAAAGCGCAAGTCACATGCGCCGTGAATGTGTTTTCATTGGCACTTGAAAATGTTTCGGTCCCTTGTGCGTCGCGAGAAATTTAATAGCGTCCCTTATATGGGCATTTTAATTCTATCGGTGGTCGAAATTTTTCTTGGACGCGAATGGACTTTGTACTCGCTATACAGACTGCCGGTGTCGAATTGAGTGAATTACACTGGCGGAAAGTGAAAAAAGAACACCAAGAAGGAGACGTCTGATACCAACGAAATTTATACAGCATAATAACGAAATACAGAGGATAACGAGATCAAAACATTATGGCAAAATGCGGCTGTATTTGCTGGCAAACTGGAAAATAACATTTCCATGTAACATGGTTGGTACGAGGTTGAACCGCCATGGTTGGTACGAGGTTGACGACCTCGCTCAAAGTCTCAAAGCCGTCACACTGTGCAATTCTGGCATGGAGTCTGTCGTACAGATGTTGGATGTAAGTTTGGGGTATTGAGTTCCAAGCATCTTCAACCTTGATGCGTAAATCGGAGATGGTCGTGGCTGTCCGTGGAGACCGGATAAGTCGTTGTCCCATAAAATCCCACACGTGCTCAATGGGGGACAAATCCGGTGAACGTGCAGGCCATGGAAGTTGTCTCACACTCTGAAGTGCATGTTGCTTTGCATGTGCCGCGTGTGGGCGTGCGTTATCTTGCTGGAAAACACCACGATGGACCGACCTTACAAATGGCACAACAACGTGCTGAATGATGTTGTTGATGTAGGAGGTGCTGTTTATCGTACCCGGTACAAACACTAGTTGTGTACGGGAGTGATAGCTGATTGCTCCCCACACCAGGAGACCAGGTGTAGGCCCTGTGTTTCGCTGGCGGATGCAAGAAGGGTGGAGACGCTCCCCTGTGCGTCTGTGAAGACGCATACGGCCATCGGAGGCTCCCAAGCAGAATATGCTTTCATCGCTGAACACGACAGATCGCCATTGCGTTCTCCAGTGAAGACGTTGGTGACACCACTGCAGCCGTTCCTGACGGTGGGCTATAGTCAGAGGCACACGTGCACGTAGTCCTACATCCAGTAGACGGTTGCGGATTGTTCGCACAGTCACCTCAGGTGCAACGGCAGCTCGGATTTGCGTCGCAGTTGATGATCTGCTTGACAACGCCGCACTTCTTATGCGTCGATCGGTGCGCTCATCAGTCCGTCTGTGACTCCCGGTTCCACGTCTTCTCGTGTGGGAATGTTCCTAGGACCATCTACGCCACCATCGTACCACCACCGATACTTCCCGTCCAATTCGCTCCGCAATAAGACGATACGACCACCCGGCCTCGCGGAGTCCGACTAGACGACCTCGCTCAAAGTCCGATAACTGCTGAAATCGTACACATCTTCCATGTCTAGGCATTGCAGATTCTTCAAAGTCTTCGCACGTGTCCGTACGCCGACGACTGATTACATCCACTTCGCCGTACTCCTTAAATACTACCGACGATAATTTGCATATTATGCCGTGCTGTGGCGTAAGCGCTCACCGGTTGGTCCCAAAATTAGCATCACACCTACGTAAACTCGACTCCATTAATATATGTAAATTCCATGATCGTCGGCCAATTCCTTCTTGGTGTTCTTTTTTCACTTTCCGCCAGTGTATTTTACCTACGGTGCATAAGGAATTATACGAGATGCGTTTATCACAATCATGTTCATTATATTCCGTCTGAAAGAAAAAAAAATCGTAACTGAGCTAGAACTATTGAAGCACAGGAAGCGAAGTTGTACGTAGAATGCACAACTGTTTGTAAAAATTGCAGCACCACGAAGGAACCATGGGATTCGAATGAAATTTATATCACACATTACTGATATGACTGATTTAATTTTCAGAACAATACCACAATTTTTACGTGTTAAAATCAGTATCTTGTGAAGCCTCCGCGAGCTGCAGTAAGATCTTTTAAACGGCGTGGAATTAAATCGAAAAGGCGTTGGATGTTGTCCTGGGTAATTGCTTGGATGCGAGTCCACAGATAATTGGTATTGACCTCTGGAGGACTTTGATGGGCCAGTCGCCGAGTGACCATATCGCAGACATGTTTAATAGGCGACATATCTGGTGAACGTGCAGGCCAGGGAATAAGCAGTATCTTCTGTAGTGCGAAGAGTGCTTGAACATTCCTGGAAACATCTGGTAGAGCATTGTCCTGCTGGAATATAGCGCCAGGAGTGCTCTGAAGGAAAGGTATAACTTCAGCCTGTACAACGTCCTTGATGTATCGGTCGCTGGGGAGATTGCTTTCCAGTCGTAGCAGCCGAGATCGCGACCAGTACTCAATGACACCTCACACTTGACGTTCGGCCAGTACGACGCTCGACAATGCATGCTGTAAGAAGGCTCTCACCACAATACCGTCTAATGCGTATGTGGCCATCATGGCAGTCCAAGTTGAACCGGGAATCGTCCGAAAACACGACATGTTGCAAGTCAGCAGGCCATTGTCTGTATTGAAAACCCCATTCTAGCCTCAGGCGTCCATGGTTCAGGATCAAAGGAATTCGCCGGAAAGGGATGCGTGCAACCAGCCCTCTGTGCAGCAGACGGCGTCGAACTGTGGAAGCAGGCAATGCCACACTTGTTGCAATGCATGCTGTTGTGCTAACGCTTGCGAAGATGCGGAACGGTTCGTCACTGCCATGTCGATGAGGTGTCGGTCATCCCGCGGCGTCGTCACACTTCTCGGTCCACTGCCGGATTGTCGATAAACCTGGTTCTCCTCGGTCCAATGCCGCCACACGCGCATCACTGTCGTGGCGTTATGTCCTGTCCGAGCAGCAATTTCGTGGTACAAAAATGCACCTTCGCGCAGACCAATCATTTACCCCAGTTCAAACTCTGTCGTATGGTGATAATACGCCCTTAGTCGTCGCCGAGGCTTATTGAATCCTGGAGACCCTTTTACGACTCGCTGTTCGCAATGCACTACTGGTGTAAACAGCCCTCCCTTTATACACCTACCACCACTGTCCATAGGTTGCTACCGGGCCCAGACATGCACAACGACTCTGCACTTCTAATCATTTGCAGGTCCTACCGTGCTCTGCATATCCTGTAAGTTTCATGCGACTACCAGCCTTATTTCGTGGTGTTGCAATTTTCACAAACAGTATTTTATAAGTAGTAAATAGTAACACTGTACTAGTGATCTGATTTATTGGCGTAGAAAGTAGACACATTAGCGTTTACAAGCTTTCGCACATCAACCAGATGGCTTTTTCAAGGAAGTTAGACAGAAATTGCAACTGAAAAATTGAACGCATTAACAATTTGAACGCGGAAACTTGACTTGACAACAATAGATACTAATGTTAATGCTAATGCGTTCTATTTTTCAGTTGCAGTTTCTCTCTAACTTCCTTGAAAAAGCCATCTGGTTGTTGTGCGAAAGCTTGTAAACGCTAATGTGTCTACTTTCTAAGCCAATAAATCGGATCACTAGTACAGTGCTACTATTTACTACTTAATTGGTGTACTGTTCCTTGTTATCAAGTAGTTTATAATTTTCAGCCCTTATGGAAAAACGACTAAGTAGTTCCTAAAAGATATCATGAACTTCTATTATTCATGAATTTTAAAGACATCCGTGGTCTAAACGATGGCCTCTGATCATTCGTCCGAACGGGGTCCTGGTTCGAATCCCGGTGAGGCATGGATGTTGTGTTTGTCTTACGGCACTGGCTCTCTCCCTTCCCTGGAACCAGTTACCCAAAATTAGGGACGGGCGACTGCTTATAGCCCATTGAGTTGCTCACGGTGGTCGTTTTCACATATCGAGGACATACAAAAACAATCTCTCGTTGTTCGGGGTTTCAGGAGGTGGTACTCACAACGCAATCACTCACTGCACTAAAAATTGTAATATCAGATTGCACCTGAAACGTTATCTTAAGGTAAAATTCAACTAGAGTAATAAAATTAAACCAGAGTAAAAATATGCAATATTTTTTACAAAAATGATACTGTATATGTGGTTTTAAGTGCATTACTGTAAAGGTAAGGCTACAAGTGGTTAGTGCTTCAGATCCGTTGAGTTGGTCGAGGGTTCCATCCCAGTCAGACTGCTTTCAGTTACTGAGCACTCGCAGTGTGTCGGACGGGCACTTTTGAGCCAAAGCACCCGCGATATTGGAGACACCTTATAATCAAGGTCTCTTGTTCCGCCCCTTCGATCTTCCCTGGGGGACGCCTTGACCCTCACACTTGTTTTGGGGAAGGGTTAGCAACCAGCGTGAAAAACTCAATGGGCTGTAAGCCAGTAGTACCGTCTTTAATTTAGAACTACTGGTTCCAGGGAAGGGAGAGAACCAGTGCCGTAAGACAAACACAACATCCATGCCTCAGTGGGATTCGAACCCAAACGCACTTGGTCGAACGGCTACCCTTCACTAGCAAAACTGAAAAACTGAATTGAATACTGTGAAAAATATTTAGAGCTTCGTGCAGTTTGGCGCTCCGAGCAGATCTATAAGCCAACTGTGTATGGATAATCATTGGAACTCATTTCGAAGGTACTGGGTGAGAAATAGGATTAGAAATACTAAGAAAAACTTGTAAACCAGATTTCATTGTGTAAAACCTAGATTTGGATCATATCTGCATATTTTGTTAGACTCACTAGCTTTACAAACTGCACATGTTTCTGTTAGTCCCTAATAATAACTCTTTTGTCTATCTGCAAAAAGTTATTGTTTGGAGGTTTTATCATATTTCAGATACAGAGAAACCTCCACTAATGGACACCTTCGAACAACGGTTACCTCCGAGCAACGGCAAGTTTTGATTCGTACAGAACAGCTTTCGTAGGATTAACATTAACCGTAACCTCCGATCAACGGCAGGTTTTGGCTGGTACATAACAGTTCTCGTATGATTAATATTAACGATAACTTCTGAAAAACCAAACCTCCCAAGAGCGGCCAACGGACACCCCGGGCAATCCTGAAAGAGATCTAACGGACGCTTTGTCCTTTAGGATTTTACCTAATTTCTTGGGTACTAAGGCAAGAGAAAGAATACAAGGACAAATAACATTGTTTTTAAAGGAAGTATGTAAAGAGCAGGATGGCTTAGATTACGACAGGCACAATGGGGGGTTTAAGTGGAAAGAAAGGATTTAAAGTTCAGTTTTACGTGAGGCGCTCCTGTGTATGTTTCAGTCGCAACTTGGAAGGGGGCTGAATTATTTTCCGTTGGGGCGGTGTATCTTCGCTTGGTCCCTGTGGGTTCCGTTCCTATTCTTCGGCGCGGCCAGCTAACTGTGCAGTTCAACTTCATTGCCTAACATTTTTCTTTTTTTTTCCCTGAGCATACCCCACTCTTAACCTCTGAGCCTTCTATTTCTAAGGAGAAGTTTAAGACAATGGGTCAGGCAACACTTTCCTAAAATTCCCTGCACTATGATTTCTTTTGTTATTTTGAGTTTTGTTCAGCACTCGGCATTTAGAAAAAGTTGTGAAACCTTTTCCTTTGTGCGTAAGCGTTTTACACTGCCGGACAATTGCTAAGGACGGATGACAATAGCAACGATAGCAACCATAAAATGGAAGGCAGGAAAATGTGGAAATTAGCATAAATGCGGGATACAGTAAGACGTGTTGTGCGTATGCAAATTTTGGATTGCCGAACTTGTTCGTGACGTCATAGCGCTGATAAGAGATATAAAGGATTTGACGGGTATTGACCGTTGTTGTTCAAACGTAAAGTTGAAAGGGAGAGAATCAATTGACGAACTTGCAATTTTCAGTATGTCTTACCGACATCACCTAGATGATTTTACGCGTGGCCGTATTATTGGCAATATTGAAGAAGGGCAAAAACTAACAGATGTTGCCAGGGAGTTCGACGTCAGCCACAGTGTTGTTTCAAGGCTGTGGAAATCATTTCAAACAAATGGATAGTGTAGTAAACGTCACGGGGGAGGTCGTGTTCGCAGTACGACACCTGCAGAAGATCGGTACATAGTGCTATCAGCAAAAAGACACCGGCGCAGCACAGCTAGTGAGGTAGCAAATCAGTTTATGGCTGCTACTGGCAAGCGGATCTCCCGAAAAGCTGTCGCCAGACGTTTGCATGAAGGAGGACTATACGCCCGCCGTCCTGTTGTGTGCATCCCATTGTCCAGACGTCCCCGTACCTCCCGTTTGCAATGATGCCATCAACATCGCAATTGGACTGAAAACGACTGGTCTGCTGTCCTCTTCTCAGATGAGAGTAGATACAGTCTATCGTCTGATTGTCGACGACAACTGATCTGGCGTGGTAGTGGTACTGCATATTGTCCAGCAAACATACAGGAAAGGGACCGATATCCGACATGTAGTGTCATGGTATGGGTTGGCATCATGATCAATGGCCGTACGTCCCTCTATGTGCTTCCAACTGGGACTATGACTGGCCAACGATACATTAATGATGTTCTGCTACCTCATGTTCGCATGTTCCGTAGTGCTGTCGGTGATAGATTCATTTTCATGGACGACAACGCAACATGTCATCGAACAGTCGCTGTCCAGGAGTGTCTTGAGAGCGAGGATATTCAACGCCTCGTATGGCCAGCACGTTCTCCAGATCTGAATCCCATTGAAAATGTGTGGGTTGTTTTGGGGAGGAGTCTTGCTGGTCGCCAACGCCCTCCAATAAACAAGGACACCCTCATCCGTGCACTGACAGAGGAATGGGATAAATTACCCCAACAGCTGCTTGATAATGTTGTGCAAAGCATGACACGACGTGTGGAATCTTGCATCGCCCTCCATGGTGGCCATATCCCGTATTGACATCTTACGCCGGAACGCCTGCGGACGGTAATTGCATTTTTTTCGCGTTTACGTATTCTGCACAAAATGGCCTGTTTGTCCCTTGAACACGTTCCAAAGCCTTCTAGATTTCAGAGCACAATAAATTGTCTTTCTTGTAATGCCCTGGCATTCTGACATTATTTTATTTTACTTGGCATCCAACCACACTTACTTTTTTATGCGCTATATAGCCGTTTATGATCCGTCCTTAGCAATTGTCCAGCAGTGTATAATTATTCTCCTTTTATACCAAAGCAACGAACTGGCAATGTTAACCTATGCCTAATTTCCGAACAACGGCATCCTCCAACAACGGTCACTTTTTTCCGGTCCGAGCAGCAACCGTTACTCGGAAGTTTCACTGTAATGCAAAATATTCTATTTTGGAAAGCGCAATAAATTTAATCACCCTAAAAGAGAATCTGGTATTTAAATCTGTAGCAGTAGATTGAATGTGGCGTGACCAGAAAATTTTTCTGTGCCCTCGAATTCGCGGTTAGCAAGGGAATCAATGTTCTTCACATTTTTTTTTTAATTTACAGCGGTGAGCATAAAACCTTTTTTGGAAACTTACAGTATCCTATCTTTCTCAATAAAGCACACGATGTACACGAATTAAGCTCATTTATCTATAGAAAGATGTGTTCATTAAATATGTACGAAGACATCGGGGCGGCATCAATTTGGTTCTTGTATTAGGGGTGTGAAAATGATTTTTTCCTGTGTTGTGTTGGTTGACGAGATACTTAGACGCACGGTTCCGCATGACAGGATCGATACAGACGCTTCTATTTGCTAGCAGCTCATCCCTGAACTCATTTCACCTCCTGGAATTAACCAATATCTCCGCTTGTCATTTATGCGTAGCTTGCCATAAATCCTGTCTCCCTTCTGGATAATCCATAGATACTCACTCTCAAGGGAGACTTTTCCTCATGTCCTAATCAAGATCAATATACGGTCCCTGACATTTACTTTTAGTACCTGCGTAAATCCATACGTCCTTCGTGATATATTGTGTTCCTTTCACAGTATTAAGAGGAAGATGATCGGCATATGGGTGCAATTTATTCCCTGCACCGTTTCCCGATTGGCCTGAGGAATAGGAATAGAGCACCAGCTGATGTTAGGGTATTTGGATTGGGGGTATGTATTGCAGCTTCATGCCAAGGGGATCACACCAGGGAGATCATGTGACACATCAAATGCTTAAACACATCATGGCCACTTGTAATAGCTCGGAATAAAAATTGAAGAAGGTTAGTATCAATGGAGGATTGACTCTATATCCAGAAAATTAATAACTGAATGAATCCCAAAGTGCGTCACATAAACATAAAAACAAAACAAATTCTCGAATAACAAAGAAACAAAAACGAACTGAACTATACACCTCATATTTACAGTAAGAATAACATAGGACACGCAGCTGCACAATAGTTTGACGGAAACATAACAATTCCAACACCAAGTACAAGAAAAAAACAAATACGCTGTCTCAAAAATATAAAGACTTACTAATTATGAGCACATCCGGTACGAATAGCGGAACTGTTGTTCTGAATAACATTGAAAACCCAATTGGACATGCTGTCCACCAAGTGATGTAAGTGTTCTGGACGGAGTGCGTACCAACCTCGTTCGATCTCATCTTTCAGTGCCGCCACTCGTGAGAACTGCCGTCCATTCGCATACACATCACGAGCTAAGATACCCCAGAGGTTCTCGATTGGGTTCAGATCTGAACTGAGTGCTGGCCTAATCCATTGCGGTCATATGATGTGTCTTAAACCACCTTTTCGTTGATGCAGACTGATGGATAGATGCATTGCCTTGCTGGAACACAAAATCAAACCCCACTAGAGTTTCGGCAAACGGTAGAAAATGGCTTCTGAGTATGTCCTCATACGTTTCGGAGTTTTGGCTGCCTTACAGGAGAGCAATATCTGTTGTCCTTATTGACCGCAAAAGCTCCCCAGACCATCACAGCCTCCCCCCCCCCTTTCTCTACTTTCTGTCTGCTGTAGTAGGTGCGTGGCTAGCGTCGTAAATCATGCCAATAGCAGTTCCAACGGTCAGGGCAGTCAGGTTGAATTCCTTCTCATCGGAGAAAATAGTTGTGATCCACTCATCCGTCCAGTGCATGTGGCTGCTAACCCGTAACAATCTAGCTTCCTTGTGACGCCGCGTGAGGTGTGGCAGACGGCGCATTTTACGGAGCACAACGTTGCGATTTTCTTTGATTCCTCGATGAACTGTGTCCTTTAAGACGGTGACACCAACAGTCCGAGAAACCTGACGTAGTGATAACCTTTGGGATGAAACTAAATGCATGATGGCACGATCATCACGTTTGGTTGTTATTCAAAGCCTTCCAGGCCATTTTCTGGTCAGGGACGCACCGCGTTTCGATAAAGTCTTATAAATGACTGTCGTACTCCTCCCCATGGCTTCACAAATTTTCGCTACAAGAAATGCATTTGCCCTTATTCACCAAATGTTCTGCATTTCCTCACCAGAAAGTTGACTTTTGCGTGGCATTTCGGCAAGTGAATGACTGACGGCAGGTCCGCTGTCTTTTGTAGGCTGGACAGAATTACGGCTCATGCCGTGCGTACAACATGCTAATTTGTACACCTCTTTTGAATGTGGCTACTTTACATAGTTGTCTATATATGAGACACCTAAAATTACACTATTTCACTTTATGGTAATTTTTAACACCATCTGGTCATCTCGACGAGTGGAAACGTTTTGTTCTAGGGTTATGTCTGTTCAGGTACCACTTCAGCTTCCTACCTACTTTCGCATTGCGTTGACGGCGCAAATTGGACTGTCTCTATATTTATGCGACGCACTTTATGTAACATACTTAATCTAGCATGCATTAAAAGTGTCTTAACTAACCACTGACACAAATATTTTCAAAACTGTGATCTGTAGATCCAAATTTTTTCTCTATGAGCATTTGGGCTTCTTTTCTAACACAGCCTTAAGTGAAGACAATGATTCAACTCTCGATATAGAAAAAAAAAACTGTTCATATCAGGGTTTATATATCGGTTTTATGCACAGTGAAAACTTATTTTACTTAGGTTTCTGACATCCTGTTTGCAAAATGTTCATTTACATGTTCGATTACACTGGTAAGCGCAATATATTACCCATGGAGCATTGATTGTGCTTCTAACGCAACTTTTTATACTGAATTCAGAAATGTAATCGCAATTTTTATATCACCCACAGTTTTTGTGCAACAACTTATTTTTTCTGTATTGATTATTGAATTTTTAGGACTGCCCCGATTGCAGTGGTCTAAGGGCTGGCCTCTGACCATTCGTCTGAGATGGGTCCTGGTTCGCATCCCGGTATGAATGGATGCCGGCTGTGTCCCTTCAGTGGAACCAGTGGCCCTAAATCAGAGACGGGCGACTACTTATATCTCATTGAGTTGCTCACGATGGTCGATAAACCCTCAAACAAATTAGATATTATATCAAACAGAAATAATGTACATAAAACGTGTCTTTATGTGAATATTTGTTGTATATTATTTCGGATATAGTGTGCAAAGAAGAAAACCTATCAATATAAATATACTAATGTATGTTCTTAGCCCCAGTCAGGAATGATTGATGCAGCTACGCCTCGTGACAATATCTGAGCTGCCATTGGTCTGTAAGCGCTATCTTTTTGAAGTGAAAAACACCACGCGCAATAATTCTGTGTTTGAAATCGTGTCATGATGCCAAAGAAGTGTTTAAATCACCCTGATACTTTCTGTTGCGTGTGCAGTGGATAAAACTTCAAAGCTCAGAGGCAAAACTTTACCTCGTTAATTAAAAAGTGATACGATCTTCATTTTGTTTGTAAAGCTTCACTTTGGTTTGTAAAGACAAAGATAAGAGTTTGGCCCTCATATCTGTTGTGTGACATTTGCTTGGAACATTTGTGGCGGTTTGATAGTTATTGCTATTTTGCTTAGAATGCTGCTGGGATACAAAATTTTTTGTTGTTTCCTGTGTGAATTGAATTACAAAGACAGAATAAGTCATTATACGGGAAATTACTGACCAAAACGTGAGTCACTAACTTGAGGGGTCAACCCTGAAAATGTTTGCTTAACCTCCCTTGCAAATTAACCCTCAGGGTGGCAAGCACGCATATATACGTTTGGTGATTTCTGTGACCAAAGCGACGGCAACGCAATAATACGTTCATCGAAAACCTGTTCAAAAGTGGCGAGAACGCATGTATGTGCATCTTAACGACGACGTATACTACAGAAAGACAGGATGCTTTTAAGGGAGTCTCCTGTTATATATGTGACAAAATTTATTTTCGCCTCTTCCAAAACTCCTGCCACCTTGAGGGTTTAAACTAGGACATATGAAAAACTTTGTCAGAGCAATGGACCATAATGCTGCTGGATTCACATATTTAATATAAAAACTTCTTCGCTATTAGTGACGCCTAACAAGTAAAGGAATTGATACAGGATGACATTTTTCAGAAGCTGAGTCAAATGAAAAATGCAGCTTGGAAATTTTTTAAAATGTTAGTCAACTAAAATCTTCTATGAAAATTTTATGGTAGAAAGCTACCCCGTGACTTAGTGTTTGAACTATCGGATTCGCGCATTGGAGTAGGATGTGATATGTTCCTGAAAAACCGCTTTCTGGACTCCCACTTTGATTTCTCCCCTGGGAATCGAGGTGCTGTCAGCGACGAACACGGCGAGCGATTTCAATCAAGAGATATAGAAAACGGTACCAGGACAAGTTGAGTCCCGATATGCCAGCTGACTACTACTGGACACTCAAGAGAGTCGTTCAACAAGCGAAATAAACCAAGAAGTCGTCAGTTGTTATGTTTTAGGTAACATATTTATCGTGTATATGTGTATATAAATGGACGATTTATTCAAACTTAAACCGTGTGTCACTAAATATCCCTGCGTGACAGAAAAAAATCTCATATCACATTTGAAATCAACATAAAATACTACACTGAAATGCCAAAAGTCATGGGATAGCAGTATGCAAGTTTTTAACTGGCGCTGCCGTCGTATAAGGCTTCGACGCACGCCACGATTTTATCAGTTGCAAGGTGTAATCTCGTGAATCAGGTTGTTTTTTGTTTGTTTTTTATTGGAGGTTTAACGACCACCGTGAGCAACTCAATGGGCTATAAGCAGTCGCCCGTCCCTAATTTAGGGTCACTGGTTCCAGGGAAGGGAAAGAGCCAGTGCCGTAAGACAAACACAACATCCATGCCTCACCGGGATTCGAACCCAGACCCCTTACGGACGAATGATCAGAGGCCAGCGCCTTAGACCACTGCGCCACCGGGGCGGCTGAATCAGGTTGAACAACTGCCAGTAGGATTAAGGCAAGCCGACGAGAATTATCGGAGTTTGAACGAGGCATGGTAGTGGGAGCCAGACTGATGGGACATTCAATTTCCGAAGTTGTGCGAACGTTCAACATTCCTCGATCAACGGTGTCACGTGTGTACCGAGAATATCTCATGGGAGGCGTTACCGCCCACTGTGGAGAGCGCAGTGTCCGACCGCGGGTGCTAAATGTTCGTGACCAGCGGCGTCTGACCAGGATTGTCCATGCTAACAGACAAGCGACACTGGCTCAAATAACATCCACATTCGATGAATCAGGTACGAGAGACATATTCATTAGGTCATTGCAGCGTAATTTAGCATCTATGGGGTATGGGAGCAGAAGACCCACTAGAGTGCCTTTGTTAACACCACGACATCGGACACAGTGCCTCAGATGTGCTCGTGAATACGGTTATTGGACCCTGGAAGACTGGTGTGACTCATCGGTGTGGTCCGATGAGTCACGCTACCAGTTTTTACGAGCTGATGGTAGGGTTCGGGTGTGGCACAGACCCCATGAAGTCATGGACCCGAGCTGTCAACAAGGTACTGTGCAAGCTGGTGGTGGTTACATACTCGTGTGGGGTGTCTTTACGTGGCCCGGTGTGAGTCCTCTTGTTCTCGTAAACACGTCTTTAACCGGTAATCGCTTTGTTGCTCTGCTGGGTGACCATATGCAATCCTTCATGGACTTCGTGTACGTCAGCAACGATGGGATTTTCTAGGAGGACAATGCACCATTTCATCGGGCCCAAGTTGTCCAAAATTGATTCGAGTAGCATTCTGGACAGTTCCGACGGATCGTGTGGCCACTACGTTCGCCCGACATGAACCCAGTAGAGCACTTATGGGACGTGGTGGAAAGGTCCATTCGCACCCAAGATCCTGCACCTACAAATACCAAGGAACTGTGGGCTGCTGTTCAGACGGAATGGCTCAACATTTCTCCAGAATTCTTTCGGCCACTTAAGGAATCGATGCCACGACAAATTGCTTCACTTCGCCGGGCTAGAGGAGGTCTTACACGATACTAGGTACATTTTTCCATAACTTTTGGCACTTCAGTGTATTAAAGTCACATATCGTTTCTTGTGGGACAATTTTTCTTGTAGGCCAGTGATATCCATGCTACACATTCATTTACTCATTTGGCTGTTGCCCGCTACTTGCGTAAGAAATATCCAGAACAAAAGCATGGATGGAAGCTGAAATTTTCCAATACATTCCATCTATACTGGTTTACCAAATCCTGTTATCCTTGTTGATTCTATAATAAAGCAGTGCTAACTGAAAACTGTGAAAATAGAAGAGGGACTTAGCTAATTGATTCTAGTCCAGAAGTATGAGTTTTATTTCGATATTTTTTTTTAATTCAGTAATTATTGATCGTGCAAACTTTTGGATTAACGAAGCTGTGTTTGAATGCATAGCTATGTGACTTTTGGAGCAGATAAGAAATGTCTACAGTGATCTTTTCGTTGAAATAAACATTTTGATTGGATGACCAACAATGGAAACGATCATTTCGATAAAACTTTCTTTCGATACAGTGATTTTTCCTACGAATAGACTCATTGGAGAAATGACCTTTCCAGTAAAATTAACTACTCTGAGGAAAGACCCTTCGATAAGATGAACCTTTCAGTCAAATGAATTTCGATGAAGCGATTGTTTTTACGAAAAGAACTTTTGGCGAAACAACATTTCGGTGAAACGAACCTTTCAGTGAAACGATCATTTGGTAAAATAAACATTTCAGCAAAGTGAGTTTCGGTGAACGGATATTGTCGATGAAAAACCTCTTTGGTAAGATGAACCATTCGACCACACGATACTCTGGAAAGACGAGCTTTTCCGCGAAACGACCCTTCGGTTAGATGACCGTTCTGGTAAAACGAACTTTTCGACGAAACGATCCTCTAGTAAGATGAACTTTTCCGCTGAACGACCCTTCGGTAAGATGAACCGTTCGGTGAAGCAAAATGGACCTTTCGGTAAAACTAACTAATCTTTCGGAGAAACGACCCTCACGTAAAAGAAACATTTTGACCAAGTACGTTTGGGTGAAATGGTCATTCTCTCAAATAAGCGATACTCATTTAATGCGACTGCGAAGAAAGAGAAGGAGATGTGTAACCTTTTGAAATGCAAGATTTCTGAATTCCTTAGATCTGTAGAGCAGTTCTTTCTCAAGTTTGAAGCTCAGATAGTTTGCCCTTTTAATTTAAAGGTTATCATTATCTGTAAGAGAGATCTCCGACTACGTTAAAAGTTTATTTGTGTTCTTCTATGCTAAAAGTTTATTTTGTGATATTGTACAATGGATGGATATTTCTTATGTACTGAAATAATTTCTAGCACGTGTAAGCATTTTAGGAGATCTTTATGAGTATGATTTAAACTGAATGAGGAACAATGGCTGTATCATTGGCGTGGAGGGCCAAATCTATGCCAGTTGCCTTTGCTTGGATCTTTTCTAGTTCGTTTTTTTATTTTGAAAAATTTAGCTCAGGGTGCTATGTTTACAAAAACGAAGCTCCTAAGGTACTCATATCTCTAGAACATTTTTTAGCGTTTATACCGAGTTTTCAAGCTTTGAAGGTCGCTCTGAAAGTTTGCGCATATTACAAAACGGTTCAGATTTCATCTTCAGCGTCAGTACATTTATGTAAACGAAATTTCTTACAACACAGAAGATTAAATCCATGAACTTTCTCAAAGGCTCTCACAGAAGTACATAACACTAAATTCAATTCCATCATTTTACGAGAATTGATCATGTCCTTTGATGACCGATAGTCACGCACTGTCAGATAACTAGAAGAAGGAGGTCTTCAATCATTTTTATGTGATTTGTCTTAAAAACAAACTAACTGAGTGCGAAGTAGGTATATTAGCGTAACATAAGACCTCTAACGACCGTCCTGATTGCCGAGGATCTGAGGCGCGAGCTTCGGGTCAGTCTTCCGAGAAAAGGCCTTGGCTCGGGTTCAGGGTGAGGCATGGTGGCATCCGGAACCCAAGCCAGTGGCGTTGGCTCTGTCCCATCCTTGGAACCAATAGTCTTAAATTAGGAACGGGCGACTGTTCGAATCCGTAAGAATTGCTCATGGTTGGTGTCAAACTTTGAAACAAAGAAACAACCTCTAACGTGAAGCATTTGCAGAACTGCGGGAAGACATTTCATACTTAGCAGTGACAGCCTTCTTCCATGTTAATGTCTTTAACGAGACATGTTCTTCTGAAAGCATGACGTTCAACGATTTCACAATCAATAACGCTGATTTTCACTAATGTTTGTTTTCGCGTTTCTTAATGGATAAGTATGCGATGTTTTTGGACATTTGGACTACAGTAAAAAAAATACGTAAATTTTTTTTTTTTTTTGATTGGAGGTTTAACGACCACCGTGAGCAACTCAATGGGCTATAAGCAGTCGCCCGTCCCTAATTTAGGGTCACTGGTTCCAGGGAAGGGAGAGAGCCAGTGCCGTAAGACAAACACAACATCCATGCCTCACCGGGATTCGAACCCGGACCCCAGACGGACGAATGATCAGAGGCCAGCGCCTTAGACCACTGCGCCACCGGGGCGGCTACGCAAATTTCCATATACCTTTAGCGGTTTTTCGAATAATGTGGAATATTTGCTACGTTTCTCGGCTGGTTCTTATACAGTCTGTTTTTTGAAACGATGTCAAATCGTGTGGCGCCCAAAGGTAACTGTGTTTTTTTTTAATGCAATTCTTGCGAAATTGTAAATACTGCTGCATATTCCATGCCGAAGGTCTCCTCTATAATTTTTGTTTGTTTGTTTGGCGGTTTAACGATTGCCGCGAGCAACTCGATGGGCTATAAGGAGTAGCCTGTATCTAATTTAAGGTCACTTGCTCCAGGGAAAGGAGAGAGCCCGGTCCATAAGACAAACGCACCAATCATGCGTCACGCGGCACTCGAATTCGGGTCTACTCCGACGAACGGCAGAAGCCAGCGCTTAGACAACTGTCACACCAGGTGGCCTCCAACACTTCATAAGTGTATCTGGCATCGGCTTCTACCATTCCCCCCCAACAACAGCTACGTTTTATGGAGTTGTATCCCAGCGAAATATTCTACCAATTCGGGCTTAAGTGAATTGCGACCCCTCTGCAGTGTAAAAACTTGCAGGGTCAAATTACGGAAGATACACCGCCAGCTGAGTGGCCAGTCAATAAACCGTAATTTTACAGTACCATACCGTAATGTTCATTAACAGTCTAATGACCGGGAAATTAAAACGTCTAATAACCATAATGTTCATTAACATATCTAATGGGAAATAAAAATGTCTAATGCCGTAATGTTCATTAACATGTATAATGACTGGGAATAAATAATATGTCTACATTACCGGGAAATAAAAACGTGTTGCCCGCAGAGGTGTTGCCAGTCGAATGATAGCACATGAAACAAGAAAGATAGCACCGAATTTTCGGGTGTAATAAGCACGTCTTTTGAATCTTTCTGACGCAAATTAAATTTATCAAAGCTATTCAAAGTCAATGGAACCGGTATGGAAAACATTAGATCTGACGAAAGAAAGAAGATTTTCAATCGGTTTTTTAATCCCTCAGATATTGCTGTAAACGGAATCATGAGCTTACGAACTCTTAGAAACAGAGATATCGACAAAAAAAAAATGTGACTTTACGTCCCCTTGTGGGAAAACCATGCATTATTTTAGGAAGAAAGTATTCTCAAAAGGTTTTTCCATATGAGCGGTATCGGTCCAAGAAAAAAACCTTTAGTCTAGTTTTAAGGAGCCCAGATGTTACTACAAATACATCAGAAGCAGAAATTAACATTTATGCCAACGATTCTTTACGAAACGTTAGAAATTATGTGAAAATTTTGTTCCATCAGGTCTTGTATGCGATAAGGAAGAATTTTTCAAATCGGAGTTTTAGAAGCAGAAATAACGCAGAACACGCAATTTACTTTTGTGCCCCCTAGCGAAAAGTCTATGATTTACTTGAAAATTCTGAATTTATAGAAAAAACATTTTGCATCGGAAACACTATCCAACAAAGAAGGAATTTTTCAAATCGGACTATTAGAAGTAGAGATACTGACAAAAAGTAAGATATACATCTACGCCCCCTGGAGTAGAAACCATGCATTATTTCAAGAAGGAAATGTTCCTAAAAGGTTTGTCGACATGAGTAGTATCGGTCAACAAACGACTTTTTTGAAATCGAGATTTTAGAAGCTCGTATTTTGCTGCAAATACATCAGAAGCGGAAATTAAGACTTCGCCACCTGGTGGCCAACCCATTTTTTACAAAAATTAAAAATTACGTGCAAAGGATTTTCCATTAGGAGCTCTATCCAGTGCAGAAAAAAAATTTCAAATCGGAGATTTAGAAGCAGAGATATAGGGGGAAAGCAATTTACCTTTACGCCCCCTAGCGAAAAGTCTATAAATTACTTGAAAATTTTGAAATTATATGAAAAACATGTCACACTGGAAACACTATCCAACAAAGAAGGAATTTTTCAAATCGGACACTTAGAAGTACAGATATTGACGAAAATAAGATATACATGTACGCCCCCTGGCGTAGAAATCATGCATTATTTTAAGAAGAAAATGTTTCTAAAAGGTTTGTCGACATGAATAGTATCGGTCAACAAACGACTTTTTTTCAATCGAGATTGTAGAAGCTCATATTTTGCTGCAAATACATCAGAAGCGGAAATTAAGATTAACGCCTCCTGGTGGCCAAACCATTTTTTTTACAAAAATTAGAAGTTATGTGCAAACGATTTCCCATCAGGACCTGTATCCGGTGCAGAAAGAATTTTTTCAAATCGGAGATTTAGAAGCAGAGATATAGGGGGAAACGCAATTTACCCCTACGCCCCCTAGCGGAAAGTAGGAATTACTTGAAAATTTTGAAAATATATGAAAAACATGTCACACTGAAAACACTATCCAACAAAGAAGGAATTTTTTTAAATCGGACTCCTAGAAGTAGAGATATTGATAAAAATAAAATATACATCTACGCCCCCTGGCGGAGAAACTGTGGAATATTTTAAAAAGAAAATTTTCCGAAAAGGTTTATCGATGTGAGTGGCATCAGTCCACGAAAGAATTTTTTCAATCGATATTTTAGAAGCTCCGATTTTATGGCAAATACGTCAGAAGCAAAAATTAACGCTTACGCCCCCTGGTGGCCAAACTATGCTTTACCAAAAATTTCAAATTATATGCAAAATATTTTACATCAGGATGTGTATCCGCTAATGAAATTTTTTTCAAATTGGAGTTTTAGAATAAGAGTTATCGGGAAAAATGTAATTTATTTTACGCTCCCTAGCTGGAAATCTATGCGTAATTTAAAAATGTAACTATATCTAAAATACTCTTCGACATAAATGGAATCGAAAGATAAATGAATTTTTTCAATCGGATGTTTAGAAGCAAATATGTGGAATAAAGCGTATTTTTTAATTCGACACCATCTGCATTTACGCCATCTAGCGGGGAAATTGCTTATCGTAAAAAAAAAAAAAAACGAAATGAAGGATCATCATTCGCATATTTCAAGCTTCCCAATGCAAAAATAATTTTTCAAATCGGACTGATAGTTGCAGAGATTTCGTGGGTACAGACGGACGGACGGACGGACATGTGGTCTTCTTCTGGGTCTCGTTCTTTGCCTCGGTATCCAGTCTAAAATTTCGGTTGTCTAACGGTGGTCCGTTCTTCTCGCAACAAGCCCAGCCCATTGCCATTTCAGGGATTTTATTCTGATCATAATGCCGTCCACTCTTGCCATTTTCCTGATCAACGAGTTCCTTTTCTTATCTTTCCTGGTTACACCAAGCATGTATCTCATCTCCATGTTTCTTTCAGTTTTCTGCAGCCTTTGTACTTCTTTTTTAATTAAAGCCAATGTCTCTGCTTCATAAGTAAGAACTGGAAGGATGCATTCGTTAAAAAAATTTTTTAAGACAAAATGGCATGTTGCGCTTGAAAAGTGTACTGTTTCTTCCAAAAGCTCTACAGCCAAATTTTATTCGCCGATTAATACCTTCATCAATGTGACCCTTGCTTAATATCTGTTGTCCAAGATAAATATAGGTTTCGGTTATTTTCCCTATCAATCGCAAAATCTTCCTTTCTTGGAAAAGCGTTATACGCCAGTTTTGTCTTCTGACAGTTCATTTTTAATCCCATTTCTTTACTTTGTCAACAAGTTCCTGAATCATACTCTGCAGCTTTAAAGGGGTAGTTAGTTGCAAAAATGACTACGTCATCAGAAAAACCAAGGTGAGTAAAATTATCTCCATTAATCTTTATCCCCTTGTGTTCCCAGTTGATGATTGAAAAACACTTTGCAATGTGGCATTGAAAAGTTTCGAAGATGTGTTGTCAACTTGTCTTACTGTTTTTTCAATTTTTATTGTTGCTGTTTCCTCAAATAGCCGAGACTTTGCACTGGTATTTTCGTAGATGCTATTAATTATGTCAATGTATGCATCTTCAGTACTTCAGGATTTCAACGCCTTTGTAACTGCTGATGGTTTCACGGAATCAAAGGCCTTTTCGCAATCAATAAAAGCCAATTTGTACAATATATATTATGATCTACGACGTGTTCAACTGGCACACGTTGGGCCCCCTGGTACGTTTAGAAGCAACTCCGAAGGTTCCACGCTACGTGTTCATTCTTGTAGCCCAGCTATATCCGTTCGCGGTCACCATGTACCCACAGGGCCATGGACTCTTCCAGAAGGACAATGCGCCTTTTTACAGAGCTGTGGTGACTAAAATATGGTTAGAAAAGCATTCTGCAGAAGTTCTAACCCTGGAATGGCCAACCCGATCACCGGACATGAACCCTGTGGAAAATTTTGGAATGGTTTGGAAAGGTTTGATCAAGGTTTGTATTCTCCAGCAAGTAGTGTGATGGACTTATGGAGAGCGGTGCAGAAAGCATGGGTGGAGAAGATACCTGTGGAACGTTTTTATGACCTAGTCGACTCAATACCTTGACGTGTAACTGCTCTTATCCGGAGAAAAGGTGGGCCCCCCGATTTCTGTCCACTCAGTTTATTAGCGTGGCGGGATTTAATAATATATCTCACAAACTTGATACAAACTAATACAGGCATCTTTAGTTCATAATATTTTATGTTGAAGGAATTTACATAACTCCGATACTGCTCATAGTTTTACTAAGGAATGTGTTTTCACCAATACGTTGTTTTTCTTTTGACTAGAGTAAAATTATTGGGGCGCGAATTTTCGAAAGTCACTCATCGTTCTTTCTACACTGTAAGGTTGCAGTATTGTTCTAGAGTCTTACAAATGATTTTCCTTTTAGATCACAGTAGCCTTCTAAAGTTTCACACATAAGTGGTGCTTTACAATTTAGTTTCAGTAATGACTAGAAACTTTCCCTTGTCAAGAAAATTTCATTAAACAATCACTAACTTTACATTTGAAATGCAAGTGTTCAGCTGATTCAACATTTTCCGCAGGACATCCAGCCAATTTCGAAGTAATCTAATGAAATTTCATTTAAAAGAAAGGTGATAATTCGTAATGTTTCTGGGGTATTTATGAGTGATAGATCCGTTCCTGTGATGTTTGACAAGATCTCTACCCACCAGAGAAATTTTCTTAGAAGTTTGGTATTGTTTTACCGAACTTAACTTCCTCTAATATCTAATATCTATTGTTCAGATTATTCTGCAAAAAATGAGTTATACACTGCCGTGCAAAAATTAGAGACGAGACGGTTTTTCGAATGTAACGTCGTGCAGAAGTGCTTCACATCGACTCAAATCATACCATAAGATCCCCAAGATGTAAGAATATGGGACAAGTGAGCAAAACCGTCCAAACAAGGAATCCAAAGGATACAAAGGCATATTATTAAAAAAGGTAGTTTCGAGCACAACTGGACAGAAGTCAGAAACATCCATGTGACAGGCGGCTGCTAAGAAAAATCCAGTCTTTACTATGGGATATGATCACCCCTGACTGCGTTGCAGCATTTACAACGTCTGTACATGCTGAGGACGAGGTTGTCAAGGAGCTGTTGAGGCATCGCGTCCCATTCCTTTTGTAGCGCCAATCTCAGCTGCGGAATCGTTGCTGGCGGCTGATGACGTGCTGCCAAGCGTCTCCCGAGAAGGTCCCACACGTGTTCGATTGGATTTAGGTCCGGGGACCTTGCGGGCCAATCCATGAGTTGAATATATTCACTCTCCAACAGCTCTGCGACAGCCACTGTACGATGAAGTGTAGCGTTGTCGTCCATGAAGAGGAACTCAGGATCCACAGCACTTCTAAACAGACGCACGTGACGCAGGAGAACCTTGGTACAATAGCGGACACGAGTGACTGAATCTCCTTGGAAAATGTGGAGGTCAGTACGGCTACCAAGCGTGATACAGCCCCAAACGAGAACTCCGCCACCTCCAAACCGGTCCTTTTCGATTATGTTGGAAGTGTGATTGCGTGTTGCCTGCTCTCTCCAGATGTGTATTTGTCCATGATCGCTCGTCAGACTAAATCAGCTCTTATCCGTAAAGAGAGCTCGACCCCATTGCTGATGTGTCCAGATCTTTTGTTCCTGGCACCACAGAAACCGCCGTCTTCGATGAGCAAGCGTTAATGGCACACACTGTACTGGTCGTCGTGCAAATAGACCACTTTTGTGGAGCCTCCTGTCACGGTAAAACGCGATAACGGACGTCTAGTTGTCTGTTGTATGTGCCTTGCGATTTATCCCGCTGTCTGCCCTCTGTCTCTTCTCGCCTGTAGGACAATATACCGGTCGTCCGCCTCCGCGGTTACTCGTGGACGACCACTGCTGAACTCTCGGATAGCTGTTCCTGTCGTTTGAAATACTCTCCAAGCTCGTGAAACGATGCTGTGAGCGATCCCGAACTCCTAGGCCACACTAGTCACACTTCGGCCTTCTTCCAACTTCCCAATGACGCGACCTCGGGTAAAGCGGGTAAAGTCATCCAGATGTCTTCTACTGGATTGCCTGTTGACCATATCACATGGTGGCAGCAACTCGACGTCGTCAAACCGATGTACACAGTGCAATAGCTTTCACTGAATTGCTGAGCGTACACCGCCCGTGTGCTTTATACCCTTCCGACCCCCCTCCCCCGCTACGTCATGCTGCATATATACGCATGTCCTACTGTACCGGACCCTAGTATATCTCCTGAGTGGTCTTTCGTCGGTCCGTTCTGCCTGCTGGTTCTGCCTGCTCGTTCCGGTGTTATGCTAATTTATCCTCTTGGTCCTCAATTTTTGCACACCAGTGTAGAATGTGACGCATATATCCTAATTTAACTTCTCATTTTCATTCGCTTTCCTTATTTGAATTGTTCTGCTTATCTTTACCTTTACTCACTTAACGTCATATTTCTCAGGAGCTTATCTTAACGAAAACTCCTGGCAGGCAGTCAAATGAGTAAGATGTAGATAAAAAGTCATTGCTTTAGCAAAGGGGTAACATGTGTAATTCAGCTAAATAGCTTGTGGATTGTCGCTGCCTTCAGCACGTTCTAATTTCTTCGAAGACGCCTTTTTATGATAACCGAAGCGTTCGTTAATTTACCTTTGTTTAATTTCTCATGGTTCTTCACTTAATTCGGCTGTTTTCTTCTAGAACTTTAAGAGAGACAAGCTAGGCAGCCCCGGTGCCGCAGTGGTCTAAGCGATGTCTTCTGATCATTCGTCCAAAAGTGTCCGGGTTCGAATCCCGGCGAGGCATAGATGTTGTGTGTTTGTCATATGGCACTGGCTCTCTCCCTTCCCTGGAATCAGTGGCCTAAATTAGGGACGGGCGACTGCTTATAGCCCATTGAGTTGCTCACGGTGGTCGTTAAACCTCCATTAAAGAAAGAAGTTGGATTTAGGCAAGAACAATAAGAAGAGTACCGTAAGTTCTAATTAGGTAATTTATTCTCTTTTGTCTTGCGTAATTAGAGATATGACTGAGCCCGCGTTAGGACGTTGTAGGTACTGAAATAAATATTTTCTTGTAAAGTAATTACTGCTGCTTAATTTCGTTATAAGAAAACATATTTACTTTTAAGTGAAATTCCGTTGTAAGTGAAGTTTTACAGCGATATTGTCGATACCGGTTCAGGATGTTTCTTTGGAAGCAAAATTTTGCAAGTACTATCTTACTGAAAAAGGTGTAACTTTTGAATATCGCGATAGCAATCAAAATCATTTCCTGTAAGTGAAATTCTCTTCCAGTGCTTCGCAGTCAAGATAAACTTTGATGGAAGTAATGTAGAGAGGAAGTCAGCCTACGAGGGATAGGAGATGAAAAGAGAGAGAGAGAGAGGGAGAAATGCAATGGTTTTCGGTGACATCACGCATGAAAGGCACATAAATCTTACAGTGCGGAGAGACGGAATCGCTTGCGCTGGCAGAAGTCTTAAATGGAGCAGCAATTCCCTGATGGACAGTAAGGAAAATTCTACTTGGCAATAGACTGGTGTTATTGCTTGATGCTCTGTTCAGTGAAGCATCAAGGTTTAGACAGGACGGAAACGAGGTCACTCCAAACTCAGTGATTCCACTTTCTGCATCTGAAATGTAGTCATACAAAAAGAAATTCAAAAACTTGAAGTGCTTTGAATAAAGGGCCAGGATCAACCCGTGAATAACTACTAATAGTTAGCAAAATCATCTTATAAAACAGAGACGTCAGTCATAAAATCCAGAAAATTATTTAGGTTTCATTATATCGAACTATAAATGTTTTACCTTTTTAGAAACCGCTTCTATGCATAGCATTTAGCAAAAAAAAATTCTAAAGCATTTTAGGGAAAATATTCCCATTATTCACTCATCGAGCAACACATAAGTCAAAAGAACGCTATTTCTTTTAAATTTCGTTTGTTTATTATTATAATACATGTGCTTAAAATATGAAGTACGTCCGATCGGAGGCAAATTACCAAAAATCGAAAATTATACCACAGTTCTTAATATATTGTAACGTATATTCTATTTTAACTTTCCCTTTGAGTTTCTCTTTCTCTGTAAATTTTAGTTCGTTCTCTTAGACATTTTCAAACCTTAACGTTATGCCTTTTTCCTCAAACGAGAACGATGTTGGCAACATACTGAGGTCGGAACAAGAGTGACGTATGAATGTATGTGATAAGAACGTTAGATAAAAAGACGATGCAGCAGTTCCGTTATGTATGTGGAGATGTTAGATCGTACTGAGTTTTGCTTGTAAACCTCTTTACTAAGACATGTGCACTGGTGTGTTTTGAATTTCGTTTAATGTTGCTGGACTAATCAAAAGCTGGCGTAAGTTTGGCTTCTGTATATGTATCGTCTGGCCATAAAACCTTAATCTGAGCCGGCACAATTAGTTGCAGTACATTCATTTTTACATTCGGGCGCCAATTTACCCTCAGCTTAACATCTGTTTAGCCGGAAGTCTTATATAACGTAAAAAGGGTTACGTTATATTATATCAAACTGTCCTTCAGACTAAATTTTAGAACTATTCTATAAATAATAAATCTGCGTTTTCTGGAAAACGTCATAATAATAACTACATACTAAACATAGGTGCATAATATAAAGATAATAATAATTAAAACAAAATGTTATAAAAAAAAAAAGTCTGCTTGACAATCTGTGTTGCTTGTGGAGGAGCGTGGATTTTAGACAGTGGCACAGGGGTCTTAGTAGGTGAGTCCGGGTTCGAATTCTGGAGAGTGTGAAAACACAAGTTTGTCCGCGACGGCTATCGAACCCCTGTTCCCTCACTCCGGAGCAAATCTCTCTCCCAACTGAGCTAAGCTGGCAGAATGTCTCGCTGCAGATTTGTCGTCTTGATACATGTTTTCTCCTCTGTAGTACGTCACATCATCTCCCTCTTATTCTTTTTTCCTTTTTGAAGCGAAGTAGGAGTTTTTCATTAATTCCAAACAATGTGTGGAACAAACACACATTTTTCGAGGAATCCAATGGCCAGTACATTCATTTTTACATTCGGACGCCAATGTGAAAACACAGGTTTGTTTTTTCCCTAGGAGCATCGAATCCGTGTACCCCACACTCCGGAGTAAGTCGCTTTCCCAACTAAGCTACGCGGACAGAATGACTCGCTGCCGATTTGTCGTCTTGACACATGTTTTCACCTCTGTAGTACGTCACACGAATCATGGACGTTGTGTTTGTTTTACGGCACAGGTTCTCTCCCTTTCTTGGAGCCAGTGGCCCTAAATTAGAGACAGGAGACTACTGTTTATAGCCCATCGAGTAGCTCACGGTGATAGTTAACGTTCCCATCCCCTAAAGCATTTATTATAAAATTAGAGTTTCTAAAGTGCTTTGGAATACTTTAGTAAAAAATCTGCGTAAACACATTTTTTGAAAAGGTAAAAAAATATATGACTGGCCATAATGAATTCAGTTTGAGATACATAACGCTATATATATATATATTTAATTCCGCAAAATTCATTTTTACGCTCTTCATTTTTACTGGTTTACTGGCAACGTATTTAAAGGAAATAAATATATTCTCCTGGGATAGCATACACAATCCATTTTGAAAATTGAATTCATTAATTTCTGCGAAACGTGCAATGTATTTATTTATATTCTAACACTTTTTATCCATTACATTAAATAAAACTGTCTAGTTGTTTTTTCTCGCAACAGATATCTTCTACAAAATGTTATTGGATTTCGGTAACGTACTTTAATGGCTTCTTTTTATTTCATTCAGAATTCAGATGAATATAATAAATAATGCATTTTCTTAATTTTCCCCGAGGATTTATATGCTTTAAGAAAATTGCAACTTAAACAAAAAGAAAGAAATCTACACGAAAAGATCTGTTTCGTGACATTTAAGAGCGTCTACGTCTTTTGGAAGATCGAAATTAGAAGTCGTCTTAACAAAGAAATACTGTGGAAACTGTAATGGCCGCCATGGTGAAGCAGATATCAGCATCCCTGCTCTCGTCGTCCTTGTGTCGTATCGACCGCGCATCTTTGTTGAGCCCTCCTCTCTTCTGTATTGATTGGCCCTCTCCTCTCCCGCATCCGTTGCCATGGCAACAGCTGATTCTCCAGTGCCCCTTTCCCTTCCGTTCCAATGGCTGCCTCTTCGGAAGTCCCCTTTTCACACCCTGAAAGCCCCGCTGTTCCTGCATCCCCCAGCACTGCCACTGATCGATAGAGGCAGGCAGCACTACATCTACATCAGAGTTCACCCTTTGTTTCTGCAGCAAACCTCTACCTTAACTAGTTTTAATCGTCACTTTAACGTCGCTATCTGGAAGTTTTATCTAGGCGACGGGAGAAAAGTTCGATTTTTAGACTCTCCGAAAGAAAAAATATATATATAATGAATAAAAGGCCCTCGCAATCATGTGAAGTTATTCGATTTTATTTTACTTTTTATTTTTCAATTTGCTCGCACAGCTGAATTTTTCTTTAAAGGTCTCTGAAAACTGGAGCAGCAAGACAAAGGAAATTTTAGATCAGCAATTACGTTGATTGTAAAACTTAAGGCTGTATTTATGAAAACTGTGCGGAAACACGTGTCGCCAGTTCTCATAAGGAAAACCAACTAATCAATGCACACACACACACACACACACGTATCAACTGTGTGTGTGAATGCACATAAAGAAGAAATCTCAAACATACTGCGCAGAAACACAATTATGCGCACCATATTCTGTAAAAGCAAGATTTGTTTCCCAGTAAACGAGCAAACGCGTGTAAGTGCGTATACTACCAGAAATATTCTCAGAGAACTTCTAGAAGAACAAAACGGTTTAATCAATACACAAGAACACATATACATGTGTGTATATGTAAGGGAGAAACTCAAAAATACGTATACGTATGAAAGAGGTTATGGAAACACGAATTGCAATGCTCTTTAAAGCCACAAGTTAATCAATATGACAAACATTCCCAAAAATGTTGGATGGAAACATCTACGCCGCCCCGGTGGCGCAGTGGTCTAAGCGATGGCCTCTGATCATTCGTCCGAAAGGGGTCCGGGTTCGAATCCCGGTGAGGCATGGATGTTGTGTTTGTCTTACGGCGCTGGCTCTCTCTCTTCCCTGGAACTAGTGACCCTAAATTAGGGACGGGCGATTGCTTATAGCCCATTGAGTTGCTCACGGTGGTCGTTAAACCTCCAATCCAAAAAAAAAAAAAAAAAAACATCTACGTCATCGCTTCTTTTAGAGTAAGATTACTTCATCAGTAAATGTAGACAGTAGTTGATCGAGCGTGACTGCATGTGTTATGGCAGTTTCTTTTAAAACTGGACTAATTAATCAATGAAGACAGGCATAAAGATTTCTGTGTCTTTTACAAATATTTATTTTCTTTTGTTCTGTTTCAATTGTTGAATAATACATAATTTACTGGTATTGTTTATGTTAGCATCAATTATTATTTAAACGTTACGTTGGTTTGTATGTGAGTGACTAACTGTGAGCTAGTTAGCTTAGGTTCGCTTTAGCTTCACAGTAATACTCATTGAACCGGGATACCTCGAAATACAGTGGAAACCGTTTATAACGAGCTCCTATTTAGCGGGATCTAGGATTTACGGAGCGAAATAGAAAATTTTGTTTAGTACAAAGGCCGTTCCATAAAAACTGAGAGTAATTTTTTATGAGTTGACAACAGAAGGGGGAAAATAACCACGCTGACGACTAACTAAATTAAGTATCTATGGCAACAATTATTAGCCGTGACAGACTATTCTGGATTGCATGCGCAGTTGTTAAATGTACGTATGAATTTCGCCATACAGCCATGGAGGTTTGTGATTGAGAGTTAAGAAGTGGAATGCATCGTGCAATAAAATGTTGCTATCGTTTGGGCAAAACGGCTCCAGAAACAATTGATTTAATGAAAAAAGCTTACAAAGATAAATGTTTAGGCGAGCCAACGGTTTCTAGATGGCACCATGATTTCAAAAAAGGGCGTTTGTCGTCAGAATTCGCTCCTAGACCTGGTCAACCTAAATGTGTTGTTACGAAGAGTATTGTTAACACTGTTTGGGCAATCCGACAAGATGATAGACGAATGACGTGTGAAGACACAGCGGCATCAACTGATATTTAAAAAACGTCGTCATTCCGTATTCTACGAGACAAACTGCAGCTGCATCGTGTGATAACTGCCGATGAAACATGGATCCACTATTTCAATCCCCTCACGAAGCGCGCAACGAGTGTCTGGAAACACACAGGCTCGCCCCCTTCGAAAAACGTCCGTCAAACCAAATCAGCTGGGAAGGGGATGATGATAAATTTCTTTGATCATAAAGGTGTCTACCAGCATGCTGTTCCTCTACAAATTACTGTCAATGCTGAGTATTACATTTCAGTCTCGAAGCGTCTGCGACGACTCATATCGATTAAGCAACCGAAACTGGTGTGCAAGTCGACCGTATACCATGATAACGCCCGCCCACATGTGGCTCCTTGTGTTCAACAGTTTCTTCCAAAATGCAGTATTGAAATCCTGCCACAGCCTAACCAGAAGTCAGGACTGTAGCATGAAAGCATGCTACAGTTCTGACCTCTCGCCGTGCTATTTCTGGTTTTTTCCAACAATAAAAGAGAAGTTACCGTGGCACAACATTCAACACAGATGCTGACGCTATTCAAGCTGTACAGGGCTCGCAAAAGCAGCTTCCACAAAATGTCTGCGCCACGTGCTTTTCAAAGTGGACTTTACGATGGGATCGTTGCATATCATCCGAGGGAAGTTTTTTTGAGGAAGAATAACATATATTTCGCAGTACCTATACACTGAAGTGCAATTTAATTAAAGACAGCTGGCGTTATGCAAATGTGGCGCTGTGGGTTGCCCTGTAAACGGAAACGACATGACGTATGCAGCGATCCGACAGTATAAGGAGTGATGCAACGGGAATCAGTAAGAGTCGGACGCCGTATGGGTAAGACGAAGGATCTAAGCGCATTTAATCGTGGGCAAATTGTCGGGGCCCGAAGAATGGGTCACTCCATCTCGGAAGTCACGCAGGCACCGAGATTTTCACGAGCCACTGTGTCACGGGTGCACCGTGAGTACATCGAATCCGGTAAAACCATCCCTGCAAGGGCCAACTGCCGTGGACGACAGCGTGTGGATGAGCGAGGTCATCGTCGGCTAGCTCGCATTGTAACAGCAGATAGACGGGTTACAGTGCAAGAAATCACTCGGCAATTTAACGCTGGTGCACAAAAACGTGTTATCAGCCACACCATCTAGAACCATCTCCTCGCTATGGGGTACAGAAGCCATTGTCCCACGAAGGTACCGCTGCTGATCGCACATCACAGGGTGCAAAGATTAGCATGGGATTAGGAACATCGCCACTGGACTCTAGGCATGTGGAAAAATGTTGCCTGGACTGATGAGTCCAGATTCACGTTGGTACATGCGGATGACAGGATGCGAGTACGGCGCAAACCACATGAAGCGATGGATCCTTCTTGCCAGCAGGGTACTCTTCAAGCTGGTGGGGGTGGCGTTCTCGTCTGGGGACTGTTTACGTGAACTGAAATGGGACCCCTGGTACGTGTGACCTTGTCCCTCACAGGGCAACGTTACCGGGATATCCTGGACGACAATTTGCTCACATTTGTGCGACATCAACATCCCACTGTGGACCTCATCCTGCAACAAGACAATGCAGCTCCCGAATTATATCCGAATTGTTGGATGAACACTCCATTGACGTGACCTCGCTTCCTTGGCCAGCTAGGTCACCTGACCTCAATCCCATCGAGCACATCTGGGATGCCATCGAGAGAGATGACCCCCCCCTCCTCCATCAAAGCTTCGTGAACTGTGGGATCTTGTTCAGGGGTCGTGGATCCGTATGGCTTCCCAACGCTTCCGGTGTCTTGTCGAGTCCATACCGAGACGAATCGCCTCCATCATCAGGGCGAAAGATGGTGCTACACGTTACTAGACAGGTATCTCTGATTCAATTGCTCTTCAGTTTATAACCTAAAGTCAATGATATTTTCATATGAAGTGGTGTTTCTTGGTTTCGACCCTTTGCGGAATTTGAATGGTTGTTGAAACGAGGAGGCATTGGATGTTGCGTCCAGCACAGTTATGAAAACACAAGTTTGTCCGCGACGGTATCGAATTCGTGACCCCTGACTCCGGAATAAGTTGCTCTCCCAGCTGAGCTTTGGGGACATTATTCCTCGCTGCAGATTTGTCGCCATGATACATATTTTTACCTCTGTAGTACGTCACATCATCCCCCTCTCATTATTATTATTTTTTGTCTTTGAAGTTAAGTAGGAACTTTTCATTAATTCTAAACAATGTGTGGAACAAACATCACACATTTTTCGAAGAAATCAACGGCCAGTGGATCCATTTTCCACAATCGAGCGCCGATGTGAAAACATAAGTTTTTCCGCAACGGCCATCGAAGCAGTGTCCCCTCACTCCGGAGTAAGTTGCACTCCCAACTGAGCTACGTGGACAGGATGTCTCGCTGCAGATTTGTCGTCTTTACGCATGCTTTCACTTCTGTAGTACGTCACGTAGTCACATGATATTCCGTTAGATAGAAATGCGATGAGTGTATCGGCAACATGCTTGTTGGGAAATTAGGAGATTATAGTCCACTTCCCGAGCGAAAGACAGAAAGAGAGATATTTTAAGTTTTGGCTACATGGATAAACTGTTAAACATATTTGTTTGCCAGAAATTAGAAAATCTATATTTGGTGCAAGAATTTGGATTGAAACCGCATTCTACATACAGCGACATCTGCATATGAGTAAGAAGAGTGGATTTCACGAAGGACTTAAATTATCACATGAAGAATTTGAAGGTAAAAAGTAATAAGAAACAGCGTACAAATGAATACAGATTATTTTTTTCATCGGAAGATCATAATTTCTTATTAATGTCTGCTACACTGGCGTGCAAAAATTAAGGACGAGACGGTTTTTCGTGTGTAACGTCGTGCAGAAGTGCTCCACATCGACTCAAATCATACCATAAGATCTCCAAGATGTACGTATATGAGACAAGTGAGCAAAACCGTCCAAACAAGGAATCCAAAGGATACACAGGCACTTTATTGAAAACGTATCTTCGAGCGCAACTGGACAGAAGACAGAAATGTCCATGTCACAGGCGGCTGCCAAGAAAAATCCAGTCTTTAGTAGGGGATATGATCACCCCTGACTGCGTTGCAGGATTTACAACGTCTGTCCATGCTGAGGACGAGGTTATCAAGGAGCTGTTGAGGCATCGCGACCCATTCCTCTTGTAGTGCCAATAGCAGTTGCGGACTCGTTGCTGGCGTCTGGGGACGTGCTGCCAAGCGTCTCCCGAGAATGTCCCACACGTGTTCGATTGGATTTAAGTCCGGGGACTTTGCGGGCCAATCCATGCGTTGAATATCTTCACCATACAATAGCTCTGCGACAGCCACTGTACGATGAAGTGTATCGTTGTCGTCCATGAAAAGGAACTCAGGACCCACAGCACTTCTAAACAGACGTACGTGAGGCAGTAGAACCTCGGTACAATAGCGGACAGCAGTGACTGAACCTCCTTGGAAGATGTGGAGGTCAGTACGGCTACCAAGCATGATACCGCCCCAAACGAGAATCATCTTAACTTTCTTCACTTAGTAAGCTTTATATTATGTGGAAAAAAATGATTGTACACTGAAAGCAAATCGAAAAACAGTACTGTATTTACATCAGTAGTGGGTAGGTCCTCCATTTGCAGAGTATTTACATCAGTAATGGGTAGGTCCTCCATTTGCAGAGTATTTACATCAGTAGTGGGTAGGTCCTCCATTTGCAGAGATTACAGCAGCCACCCGTAGAGGCAAACTGTTCAGAAGTCCATCAACTACGGAGAGCAAGATGTCCCTCCATTCCGCCTTGAGTACATCGACCAGTTCTGTCAGTGAAGAAGTTCGTGTTGGTCTAGACCTCACACGTCGTTCAAGTTCATCCCATAGGTGTTCAGTGGGATTGAGGTCCGGGCTCTTAGCAGGCCAGTCCTTTTGCGGGATCTGATTTTTCTCATACCATTCCATTATTCCCCAGGGAATATGACAAGTCCCATTGTCATCCTGGAAGAAACAATTGTCTTGTCTGTAAAACTGACACAACATTGTTAACATTGAGTTATTCAGATCTCTATACAGCACAAAGTTCATGCTGCCAAGAATTACAAACAGTGGAACCACGCCGTACCGGCTGAAACAGCCCCACGCCATAACTCCACCACCTCCGTGCTTCACAGTCGGCACTGTCCACTCCGGAAGCAGACGTTCTCCGGGTAACCACCACACCCAGACACGTTAATCGGATTGGAATAATGTGAAGTAGGATTGTTGCTCCATAACACCTGCCACCATTGCTCCAATGTCAGAAATTTGAACTGTTGGCACCATTGTATCTACGTGGTCTTTGCGATTAGAGGTTTATGGACGGCTGCTCGACTGAATGGGCCTCTCTTCGAAGTGTCTTGTGAGAGACCGTAACATAAGTGGCCATCTGTGACTCATGTGCTGTGACGTGCATTGGTCGAAACCTGGTTTACCAGATCTTCCTCTGCTGCACCATGGGTTGCAGTTTCATGGGTCGTCCAGGTCGAGGTGAATTCCTGCAATGCCCTAAAGCCTTGATGACAAAGGCCGCAGTCAATTTAGCGACCTGTCTGACACCAGCAAATCCTCATACTTTAATTTGAGCAGCCTATTGCAACGGCCTTCTGAAATTGGGAGAGCTCTCTCCTGCTACCCATTTTATCAGCGATTCATCTGGGCAGATCTGATAAGATAATATGTAGAGGATTTTAGGAAGGAATTGTCTGACTCCAGGCCTTAAACAAGCCCTAGAAACAGGAAGCTAGGAGATTTGGGTTATAGAGTGCCCGATAGGAAGGTCACGCGGAAGCGAGTTAGAAAGGGGGAGGAAGACGCCCTTATTTATAACCGGGTGGCCAGTACCCGGGGTCCGACGGCTTAACGTGTCCATCCGACTCACGGTGAATATTTAGTGGTTCTAGCATTCGTACCTGCTGGGATCGAACCTGAGATTCCTCCGTGGCAGTCACGAACGTTGACCGCTAGGCCATCCGCGGCCCCGATTCTTCTGAACACACTCCCGTTGACGTTTTATATCTTACAAAGCCACATGTCTGCTGCGGGAGCATATCTCTGAGCTTGGGTGTGAGTGTCCAATCACTTTTGTCCACATAGTGTACTTTGATCATGATGTCATTTTTCCAGATACATCAGCCCCTCTTCATGTCTATTTTGGTTACAAGCAGCATGCATCTCTCCGTGATTCTTTGATTCATAGTTTCTGAAAGTTTTATTTAGTTGAGGTCCATTTCTCTGATCCATAAGTAAGTATCGTCGCATTTATAAAAAGTAATACAATTATGAATTCATGGTAGCAGACATCTTTTGTGAAAGACAAAGGACAACTCTTTCCAGAAATGTGTAAAACCGTAGGTGAGAAGCTGATAAAAGAATACACATTCGGAGTTTACCTGTTACTCCACCTTTTGAACTGCTTCAGGTTTCGAACTTTGCCATTTAATTTTCCCTCCCCTCCAGTTCTCCTCCTGATTTACGGCTTTCATTAAGAGCATAAACCCAGAAGCATCTTGTAATGTATCGGACAGGAAATAATCCGTGAAATACCTTTTGTGATGTTTTACTGATCAAAGTGCCACATCATTAATTTGGAGTCCATTTTATGACTCCGAAAAAAAGGAAGAACTAAAGATATAAAAAAAAGCAGCCGTGGAATCAATACAAACATATTATGTTCAGTCGATTCATCTCGTTTCCTTTGCACTTCGCTCAACGCGTTATAAGATCTCAGACAGACGTCATTAATCTTCTTTCCTGAAAAAGCTCTTAGAAAATAAATTTACCACAAATCCTTTCCCTAACGTGCAACGCTGTTCGTGCTTCGCAGAATCCAAACAAGTTGGGCAGCCATTGTACCAAAGCGGGAAAATACATTCATCCAAGTTATTTCGAAAATATACCGACTTTCATTTTATCAGAAGCACCCTCAATATTACCACAGCATCGTAATTACTAAAATCGTTGTTCCATGTAAAAGTTGCACTAAAATTACGGAATTTTGAAACCAGAAGTACCTTTCTGGTTTCAAAATTTACTTGCAATAACATTAAATGTGTTGAGCAACAAGGTTTGCGGAGTTGAAAATATGACCACCTATAGTTTTCTTTATATTGCTGTTATACAGTATTTCTATGTTGATATTTTGATTCCACGGAAGCCGCCTAACCTATTCTCAATTTCACGTAATCTGCTTTACAAGAGCTCAGTATCAACTGCAACGATGCTACTCTTCATACAATTCAATGGCAACGATGCAATTCTTCATACTTTTCAACAAGAACGATGCTACTCTATACTTTTCAATGGAAATGATGCTACTCTATACTTTTCAAGGGAAATGATGCTACTCTACGCTTTTCAAGGGAAATGATGCTACTCTTGACACTTTTTGACGATTCTACATTGATAACTTTCAACGGCAACGATGTTACTTTTGATAACTTTCAACGGCAACGATGTTACTTTTGATAACTTTCAACGGCAACGATGTTACTTTTGATAACTTTCAGCGGCAACGATGTTACTTTTGATACTGTTTTTCAACTGCAACGATGCTACTCTTCATACAATTCAATGGCAACGATGTTACTTTTGATACTGTTTTTCAACGGCAACGATGCTACTCTTCATACAATTCAATGGCAACGATGTTACTTTTGATACTGTTTTTCAACGGCAACGATGCTACTCTTCATACAATTCAATGGCAACGATGCTACTCTTCGTACAATTCAATGGCAACGATGCTACTCTTCGTACAATTCAATGGCAACGATGCTACTTTTCATAAAATTCAATGGCAACGATGCTACTCTTCATACAATTCAATGGCAACGATGCTACTCTTCATACTTTTCAACAAAAACGATGCTACTCTACACTTTTCAGGGACAATAATGCAACTCTTGACACTTTTCGACGATTCTACGATTCATAATTTTCAACAGCAACGATGCCACTCTTGAAAATTTTCAACGGCACCGATATTACTCTTGAAAATTTTCAACGGCACCTATGTTACTCTTGAAAAATTTCAACGGCACCGATGTTACTCTTGATAATTTTCAACGGCACCGATGTTACTCTTGATAATTTTCAACGGCACCGATGTTACTCTTGATAATTTTCAACGGCACCGATGCTACTCTTGACATTTTTCATCGGCAACGATTCTCTTATTGATAATTTTCAACGACAAGGATCCTACTCTTGACACCTTTTAACGAAAAGGATGCTACTCTTGATACTTTTTTACGACAAGGATCCTACTCTTGATACTTTTCAATGGCAACGATGCTAGTCTTGATAATTTTCAATGACAACGATGCTAGTCTTAATAATTTTCAATGACAACGATACCACTCTTGATACTTTTTAACGACAAGGATGTTACTCTTCATATTTTTCAAATGCAACGATTCTTCTCTTGATACTTTTTAGCGGCAACGACGCTTTTCTTGATAATTTTCAACCCCAGAAATGCTACTCTTGATACTTTTCAACGACAAAGATGCCATTCTTGATGCTTTTTTCAGATCGCTTGAATTCCGTACCTTGGTTTTGTATACTAGATCCTTTTCAAAGACCTAATGAAAAGAAATCTAACGGCGTAATGCTTGAAGATATCGGTGACCACAGAATCGAACTATCCTGGCCCATCCACTATTCTTTAAACACAGAATCCAAACAATTTGATACATTATTTTTGAACCATATAACGATTACTGTCAGTAAATGTTATATAAGAAAATGGAGACTTTGGTTTTAGTTTGTGACATTCCTGAAAAATTGCTATAAAACTCAAGTGAATAAGTCACATGGAGACCATCAGACGTGATTTTTATTCACATCTTTCAAACGCCACAAATTTCTTTTCCAGTTTTATGTATAACGAATGAACTATAACCAAAAAATATAATTAATATAAAAATTAAATTTTCAATGGGTATTCGACACATGCACAGCCTTTCTGTCTGTCTGCTATGGCTTGACGTTTCCCATATATTGTTTTATCACTGACTACATTCTGATAATTAATCTTACAATATTCATTTATTCAGTAGATTAAAAGTTTAGATTTATCAATTAAAAAGAAAGATATTTAAACACTGAGTAGATATTTTCTAAACAAATATCACGTTGTGAAAGACAATAAAAAGTGAACTCCGTTTATTAGGCGTATAAAATAAAGGGATCAAGAGATGCTAGCTTTCACTACCTCCGGGTAGCTTCGTCAGGCATTTAGTAGCTAAAGAACGCAGAAGCAACTGGAAAAAATATATTTCTAAGAATATAATTAAATTCAAAATAAGTAAAACACTTGCACGATGTCACGGGTTGTTTGATCCCAGGGCCGGGTGGTCACGTGTAACTTCAAGAAGCCGGTGCCATATGAAAGGAAGGCTCGTGGTTACATCTTTGTTACACACATTCTGTCGCGTGATGATCTCGATGGTTTCGCGAAGAGCAGTAGCTCTTGCGCTGACGTAAGGTACTAGTTTCTTAAAATCTCTCCATCTGGGAACTGCCCTTTCAGATGCAACATCACGGGCTAGTGCCATCGTAAGCTTTTCGGCCTTAACGTCCCTTTGGTGTTCAGAAATACGGATCTGGAACGATCTCTTTGTCATCCCGATGTGTTCAGAAATACGGATCGTTCCAGACCCGTATTTCTGAACACCAAAGGGACGTTAAGGCCGGAAAGCTTACGATGGCACTAGCCCGCGATGTTGCATCTGAAAGGGCAGTTCCCAGATGGAGAGATTTTAAGAAACTAGCACCTTACGTCAGCGCAAGAGCTACTGCTCTTCGCGAAACCATCGAGATCATCACGCGACGGAATGTGTGTAACAAAGATGTAACCACGAGCCTTCCTTTCATATGGCACCGGCTTCTTGAAGTTCCACGTGACCACTCGGCACTGGGATCAAGCAACCTGTGACATCGTGCAAGTGTTTTACTTATTTTGAATTTAATTATATTCTCAGAAATATATTTTTTTCCAGTTGCTTCTGCGATCTTTAGCTACTAAATGCCTGACGAAGCTACCCGGAGGTAGTGAAAGCTAGCATCTCTTGATCCCTTTATTTTATACGCCTAATAAACGGAGTTCACATGTTATTGTCTTTCACATTAATTGGGCGTACAGAAACCCGTTTCTTCATCGATCGTATATATATTTGTTAAATGTCACGTTTTTTTAATATTTGGGGATGTATTTTTCGTTATACATTTACTTCTATAATCACAGCACCATCACCACACCTCTTGAATAGCATCTGTTTCCTTTTTGCAATGTGTATGTACTGAACATATGTATGTACAGAGTTCGGATTTTTTGCTGGCCCACTGATCAGAGATCACTAAAAAACGAGCCTGACAACTGAAATGAAAAAGACTGCGGTCCAATGAACCAGTAACTTTTTCCCGGTAACAACGTTTATTTCAGGAAAAGAAGCGGCATCTCTCACTCTTACACTCCCGAGGAGCGGAGTTGCAAAGTATTTCTCATTTATGGTAGACAGCGAATAATTAATTGGCAATTATTATCTTCTCTAAAGTCCAGTGGGTGAAAATGGCATAGTCTGTGCACTGGAAAAGGAAAATCCGTAAGTAAAGTATTGAAAGCGAGAAGATCTAGGTAAAAGTGAAAAAGCCATAGATGTGGCAGGAAGCCAGACGTACTGCTTATAAGAAGCTCCGTTGCACAGTGGGGACATTGGGAAGAAAATGCAGACACACTCTCTCTCTCTCTCCTCACTGCAAGGAATTTTGGGATGCGAAATGCGTTGTTGCAGTGGCAGACTAGGAAACGTTTTTAAAACTCAGCAACCCGACTTATTTTTTGTCTTTATGAATGGCAATTAATTTGATTCCAATAAAATTTGGCGTTACGATAGCGATTACGAACCCCATTCATAAAAAGAGAATCCAAAAGCAACCACGATAGAAAAGGCGATTGCGACCTGCGATCACGCGCGTTCCAGCAACAGTCACTGAAGCCTTAATTGGTTCCAATTCAATTCTAAATTGGACAAAATGTTCTGTCACTTCGTAAATATTCTAAATTTGCTTTTAAACAGACAGCATTTCCTATTGAAAGCGATAAATTTAAAATGCATTTTGCCAAGGTACACGCATTTCGCATACCCCATAACCGGGTGCTACATTTCAAAAACAAACTTCAAAACACTAACCTGAAGCGAATTTTCAGGGAAGTACAGGAAGACGAGGCGAGAGGCCTTGCGCTGCTGAATGGCCCCTGACATTAAATATTTTTTTTCTTATGTTTTATTTTTTATTTTTTTTTCCATTTGGGAGTTTAACGGCACTACTCGGTCGAGAAAAAGGAAACAGTCAGTCAAGGCCGTAAGACAAATACAACATTCATGCCTCACCGGGAATCGAATCCGGACCCATCAGAAGCCCCAATTTTCATCCCATGTGCACTGTAGTTTAAAACGTTCTAATGGGCGACATTAATTTCATAACTTAAAGCTTTAAGGCTCTACAGGGTCAAGAAAAGGGAGACATCCAGGGCTGCAAGACAACTACAACATCCATGCCTTACCGGAAATCGAATCCGGAAGAATGATCAGAAGCCGCAATTTTTACCCCATGTGCACTGTAGTTTGAAACGTTCTAATGGGCGACATTAATTTCATGACTTAAGGCTCAACAGAGTCATGCAGAGGGAGAAATCCATTGCCGTAAGACAAATACAACATCCATGCCTCACCGGGAATCGAATCCGGAAGAATAATCAGAAGCCGCAATTTTTACCCCAAGTACACTGTAGTTTGTACCGAATCCGGAAGAATAATCAGAAGCCGCAATTTTTACCCCATGTACACTGTAGTTTGAAACGTTCTAATGGGCGACATTAATTTCATGACTTGAGGCTCAACAGGGTAAAGCGAAGGGAGAAATCCAGGGCCGTAAGACAAATACAACATCCATGCCTCACCGGGATTCGAATCCGGAAGAATGATCAGAAGCCGCAATTTTTACCCCATGTGCACTGCAGTTTGAAACGTTCTAATGGGCGACATTAATTTCATCACTTAAGGCTCAACAGGGTCAAGCAAAGGGAGAAATCCAGGGCTGTAAGACAAATACAACATCCATGCCTCACCGGGAATCGAATCCGGAAGAATAATCAGAAGCCGCAATTTTTACCCTATGTACACTGTAGTTTAAAACGTTCTAATGGGCAACATTAATTTCATGACTTAAGGCTAAACAGGGTCAAGCGAAGGGAGAATTCCAGGGCCGTGAGAAAAATACAACATTCATGCCTCACCGGGAATCGAATCCGGAAGAATGATCAGAAGCCGCAATGTTTACCCCATGTGCACTGTAGTTGAATCGTTCTAATGGGCGACATTAATTTCATGGTTTTAGGCTTAACAGGGTCAAGGAAAGGGAGAAATTCAGGGCCGTAAGACAAATACAACATCCGTACCTCACCGGGAATCCAATCCGGACACATCTCAGAAGAATGGTCAGAAGCGCTAATTTTTTCACCATGTGTTATGTGGTTTGAAACGTTCTAATGGGCGACATTGATTTCATAGCCTAAAGCTAACAGGTAGGGTTCAGTAGCTGCATGTGGCATGGAAGTTGTATTTGTCTTATGGCACTAGCCCTCTCCCTGCCCTAGAACCAATGGCCCTAAATTAGGGACGGGCTACTGCTTGTAGCCCACTGAGTTGCTCACGGTTGTGATTAAAACCCCAATCAAAAAAATATTTACTAGAGTAATGCGTGCTCACTAAATTCATTTTTTCCCTCCGGTGGCGCCGTAGTTCAAACCTTGACTTCTGATCATTCGTCCGTGATGGGTTCGGGTTCAAATCCCAGTGAGGTATAGATATCGTGTTTGTCTTTCTGCAAAAAGTCACTCCCTTCCCTGTGGAACCCGTGGCCCTAAATTAAGGACGGGAGACTGTTATAGCCCATCAAGTTTCTCACTGATGTCGTTAAACCACAATCAAAAATGCAAAATCGTTTTGAGAGTAGTATTACATAATGCTATACGCACTACAACAGAGCACAGAGACTAGGGAGTTACTTATTTCTGGCCAAATGGCTTAGAATGTAATGAATGTTTTGCTCTTTAATTCGATACTTATTATGACCCCCACCTTTATCTTAAAATTTCGTTTTCCTCATTCAGTCGAGTTTGAGGCAATCACGAGGCTGCTACCATACGGGGAAATTGACACTGGAAAGGCTGGTTTCACGAGGTACGCTAATTGATTTAATTCATGTTAGGGATCTTTAGGGAAACTCTCAGTGCGGTGAAATTTGCTGATATGCGACAGCAGATTCCACACCGCATGCATAAATGTCAATTAAACGAGTGCCATAAACGAACCGTATGCTAAATGCTAGTACTCTGTGCTTCAGTGGCCATCCTTATAAAAGTCCCGACTCTTTCTTCCTTCACAAAGGCTTGTAATTTTCGCCATTTCCTTCTTCATAAAATATTACTAAATCTCTAAATATTAAATTTCGTCATGATAGCTTTAATACATTTTGAGCAATGGCGGCAAATCTTGCTCGGGGGAACCTAAAATATATTATAGCAGTTAAATCCAAAGGGCGAGATCCAAGGTGAAAATCCTCCAATTACGTGGCGACAGTAAATAAATAAATACATAGCTCTTTCCACGTTACAGAAACACACAGTAGTTTTCTTTAAAATGTAGTTTTCTTTTCAAATCTCGAGGTCGAATATTTTTACGATTAAAATATTTTCTCGTGCATTAGAGTTAAAACTGTGGGGATAAAATTATGGTAAAATACAATTTCGGCAAAAAAAAATATTTAGCTTCCATAGATAGCGGGGAAAGTGAGAAGGGGGCTGAAAACAGATGCTCTGTAATTCTAACTCCACCACTGATATTAAATAAAGTTAAGTGAAACTTCCATGTTTATTACCTCCCCTTCAAATTGTAAATTGTGTGAAAATACTTCCTTATATCTGTACTCCCGTATTTAGGTAATTTGAAATTAAGGTTTACACCATGCCTTGAAGAAAGAAAATAATACTAATACAGTGTTTTTCTGCTTCGCCTATTGACACCTACTGCTGGACATAGGCCGCTCCCAGTCTTTCCAACTGCCTCCATCCTTAGCTTTAGTACACCATTTAGCACCTCTAAGTTTCTGAAGGTCATCTTTCCATCTTATTCTGTGGCGCCCTCTTCGTCTCTTTCCAACTCTCGATCCTTAGCCTCAGTCCACCATTTAGAACCTCTAAGTTTCTGAAGGCCATCTCTTCATCTTACCCTCTAGCGAACTCTTCGTCTCCTTCCATCTCTCGATTCTCAGCTGCAGTCCACCATTTAGCACCTCTAAGTTTCTGAAGGTCATCTGTCCATCTTATTCCCTGTCGCCCTCTTCGTCTCCTTCCATCTTTCGATACTTAGCCTCAGTCTACCATTTAAAATCTCTAAATTTCTGAAAGTCATTTCTCCATCTTGTTCCCTGGCACCCTCTTCGTTTCCTTCCAACTCTTGATCCTAAGCCTCAGTCCACCATTTAAAACCTCTAAGTTTCTGAAGGTCATTTCTCCATCTTATTCTCTGGCGCTCTCTTTGTCTCCTTCCAAACTCTCGATCCTTAGCCTCAGTCCACCATTTAGCACCTCTAAATTTCTGAAGGTCATCTCTCCATCTTATTCTCTGGTGCCCTCTTTGTCTCCTTCCATCTGTCGGTTGACATTCTGTTATTAATCACATTCATCTTTCATTCTTATTTTTGGTGTACATCTGTCTAATCCCTCATGCTGTCCAAACGTATTGGGGGGAGGCACATTTTACAGCTTGTGCCAGCTAGGAAAAAAGGTAGACTCCCACTGCTTAAGATAGATAAAAAGAAAAGTAAATAGTAAAGTTTCATCACTAGCCCTACAATACTCTAATAGAATTGGGCCAGAAGGAAGAAGAAGAAAGAAGAAGTAAGAAGGAAGAAGAAAGAAGAAGAAGGAAGAACAGTAGGGACCAGTCTACAGATAATGTAACAGGCGTATATCACACGAAGTAAGGCATGGAAAGAGTGTTCATATGTGCGTTAATATCTGGGTCATTCGCAGACCAGTAAGAGTCGGTTCGGACCACGAACTTATGGGGTACACTAACACGTAGGATTAGTGAAGATTTTAGCAAAATTCTACGACTGTACTTACGGGGGTCTGTCAAAATAATGGAAACACCGTCTGCGACTGAAGTAAACGCAGTGCGCCGTATGCAAATCGCACGGACGCTTCACACGCGATATGAAGTATATAAAGAGGCGCAGTACGATGCCTGCCATCATGTGGCAATGCTACAGCCTCTGGTAAAACAGCTGTTAAGGGGTAATTGTCGACAATGTCAGATCTCAGCGACCTTAAAAAAGGTATGATCATTAATGCGCGTCTTGCAGAAGCTTGAGTAACTAGAAGGAAGAAACAGTAAACGTAACGCGAGGAACTGTATCGAAGATTATGACTACCCAGCAAAAACACAAGTGCTGGGAAACTGCTGGCCACCAGCTGGCAGCGATGGGTCACTGCTGGCTGAAATCTGCCGCTCACGGCCCGGTAGTGGTCCGTTGATGGCAGCGCTATCAGTTGGCGGGCCATTGATGGCCCTGCAGCATCGCCGTGAATTGTGGGCCTCCAAGCAAGTGCCACTAGTGGCCCGTTGCTGGCAACCAATGCAACCCCCAACAGCAAGTGGAAGCAACGGGACTGCGCATGCGCAGAAGTAACACTTGCTGTGTCTTTCATGGTACCAGTTAGTTGAAGACGATGCTATCGCCATCGTGTTATTTTAGTGGATGTTAAGAAAAAATCCATATGTGGAGAGGTGAATTAATTTCCTAATGAAATTTTACGTCGACGAAGATATCAGATTAAGCCGTGAAATACTAGATTACAGCCATGAAATACACCCACTCCATTCCCATAAATAACAATTCATGGAATGGAGTGGATGAATAACAAGAAAAAATTTGAAATCGCTTGAAACAAATATCCTGGAAAACCATTAAAACAACGTTTGTTGGAAAAAGAATTATACGCGTACAAAATTTATTAATTATTTGAAAGAAAAAAAGCAACACTATGTGGGGTACTCATCCATGGGTTGAATACACAAGACTGGGAGGAATTCGCTTCTAAAAATAACGAGAAGTAAAATAAAATATATTTTACTCTTTAAAACAAATGTAGCTTCGGACAACGGAAAGGAAAGACACAACGTTAAAAATGTAACAGAATGTGACATGAACCCGGGTAAATATATATTTATTCAACAATCTCTTTTCAAGACGGCAAGGACAGTACAAAACTTTGGAAAGCGCAGGTAAAAAAAAAAACAAAAAAAAACTATTGTTACGTTGAAAAAATTAATTTATCAATTATATGAAACTGACTTTTATGAAAAATACCTCGCAATATTGTAAAATGAAAGAGGGAAGCATTCGATTGCACTTTGCATACCAAACAGGCAGCTTTAAGCATATGCACGACGAGGCGAGTTAGTCCAGTCGGTAGAGAGCCTAGCTGTCACACGAACGGCCCAGGTTCAAATCTTCGCAGGTACAAACTGGTGTTTTTCCGTTATGTTGAGAAAATTTCCCCAGCGCAGTTCGTTAATTCACAAGCTTCAAAACGGTAGAAAAAAAATTGTAACTTCGGTTATCTTTTTTTTTTTATTATTATTATTTTTTTTTTTTGATTGGAGGTTTAACGACTACCGTGAGCAACTCAATGGGCTATAAGCAGTCGCCCGTCCCTAATTTAGGGTCACTGGTTCCAGGGAAGGGAGAGAGCCAGTGCCGTAAGACAAACACAACATCCATGCCTCACCGGGATTCGAACCCGGAACCCTTACGGACGAATGATCAGAGGCCAGCGCCTTAGACCACTGCGTCTTGTTATGGTTACTACTGGGAAATTGGCGGACAAGATTCGGCAAGCCACCAGTTACGTCACGTGCTTGCTGGCTGCCACTAACGGCACACTAGTGGACCACATTAGGCTAGCCATCATTTCTGGCACGTGCTTGCAGGGCCACTGAAGGGCTACTTGAGGCAGCTACTGCCTGTGATGGCCCACTGATGGCCCTGTTGTGGGATATGACAACTGATGGAGTGCCAACTGTTGGCCAGCTGTTGGCCTGAACTGCTGGCTCTTCTGTTGGCCGCCCAGACATTTTATTGACGGTTCGGCAGCGGCAACATAGTGCTGGGCCATTGCTGGCAGTGCTGGCTGCCAGCAATGGCCCAGTGCTGACCCAGCAAGACTGTTTTTGCTGGGTACCTATCCTAAAGGACATGGCGTTGCCTCCAAACGTTCAAATTGTGGACGTCATACGAAGAGGTCAGATAAGGATAGGCGAACGTTAGAATGGATTGTGCAACGAAAGCACCAGGCCCTGCACCGCAAATAGCAGCAGAGTTTAACACCAGTATGAATGATCCCATTTCTGTCGTAACCGTTCCTCTAGAACTCCATTATGCCGGCATTTATGGCCATGCTGCAATCCACTAAGCTCTGATTACCAACATCAAGGAAACAAAACGTGTAATGCAAAAGCCCATAAAAACTGGAATGCTAAAAACTGGCAACGTATCGTCTGGTCTGATGAATCGTGCTTCACGTTGTTTTCCACCACTAGAAGAGTGTACGTCTGGCGAAAAACTGCAGAAGGCTACTACCACGACTGATTGGTTCCGACTGTGAAGCGTAGATCTGTAATACTTGGAGATGCAATATCGTGGCATTCCTTAGAGACGTTGGTTATACTGTAGGTTCGTGTGACATATGCAGCACCCATTCTCGGGACCACCTGCACCTAATGTTACAAGCATTGCTACTTAATGACCGTCTCTGATTTCAAGCAGATAACGCACTCCAGCATTGCGTTGTACGGAATGTGTGAAGTTGTGATTTGCAGTGCATGAGGATGAAATGAAGTTTCACCTCAATCTCCACGCCTCAATACTGTTCAACATTTACGGGGATATCTGGAGCGGAGAGTCAGATCACAATTTCCACCGTCAATATCACTGAAACAGTAAGAAAATATTTTACGAGGAGAACGGTCCGAATTTAGGCGCTGGTTACGAGGAGAAAAATCTGTGCAGTGCCCATGACTCAACCCGTGGTTCAGGCACAGAACACACAACGAGCGGTCACCGGGCAACATTTGTACCACTCGCCACCGGGGCGGCACGAGAGTGAAGTCACTGTTTCTTTAATGATCAGAGACTTGAGAACACACTGTATCTACATACATATTGACAAAAGTCACCGTATACCTAGAAGACAAACACAACATCGCATTTATTGACATTCATGAGTACGGGCTAGGTCCACCTTTGGCCTTAATGCATGCACTGACACTTCTAGACATGCTCTCGATAAGGTTTTGGAACACCGCGATAGATATGCGCTTCCATTTAGTACATGATACTGCCGCTAACTGTTGCTTAGTAGTAGGCCTTGATTGGAAACTTCTTATTCGGCGCTCTAGTTCATCCCATAGGTGCTCTATGGCATTAAGACCAGGGCTCTGTGCTGGCTAGTCCACACACGATATGGAATTACCGTCAAACCACTTCGTAACAGTGCATTATCCTGCTGGTACCAACAAGGCTCGGCTCCATAGTATTGCCACAGAGTTGGTAGGGCATAATTGTCCAGAATATCGTGGTAGACGTTCTGGGTAACAGGTTTGTCCACGATAACCTATGGGCCGGAACCATACCACGAAAAACACCCCCACACGAGTACACTGTCAGCTCCAAACTTGACCGTAGGAACAGTATACTGTGGTAAAAAGCATTCCCCCGGCTGCTGCCATACCCACACACGGTCATCAGACTGATGGGATCGTGTATCTGGATTCATCAGTCCATAGCACCCGTTTCCGTTGATCTACGGTTCACGATAAATGTTCTTTACACCATGCTAAACAACGAGTAGCATTCCGAGTGGAGATGAGTGAATTATGAGCAACCGCACGACCACGGTAACCCATGAAATGAAGTTCTCTGCGAATGGTACGTGTACATACCGAGTTTCCAGGATTTTAACTCACCAGTACACTGAGGTCTTGTGTAGTACTCAGTCCATTAGTTGTAACGACTCTCCTTAGGCTTCGATGTTTGTTCTCTATCACTGATTTTCTTTGGTCTTCCGGTACGTTTTGCTTTTTCAGTCGAACCATGTGTCTTCCACTTATTTAGTATATCCAAAACAGTTGACTTTGGTATGTTTAATAGCCTCTAGGTTTCTCTTACGGACAACCCACTAATATAACACCCAACAATCTTTACTTTCTCTAAGTCAGTTTTCTCCCGCTGCGACATTTTCACTCAACCTTACAGTGCGATATGATAGAGGTCTTCTGCAAGCTTGTTTTTATACCGTTTGCAGCTGTACCGCTCATGTTAACAACGCAGCGGATTCGTTCTTTTGCTTTTAAAGGGATGTCCGGTGACTTTTGTCGATATAGTGTATGTATACTGTATATGTATAGTATTAATATATACAGAAAAAATAAGTATCCCTATTTTCGGGTGCCTAGAAAGGCGAGAAACGGAGATGTCGGAAGGAAACTTTTTAGGTAGATTATTGAGAGCAAGGGAAATCGAGTTAGCAGGAAAAAATTAGTTCGATATTGCACTTCTAGGAGAACAATGGCGCTGTAGAAGCGAGAAAAAGATAAGAGACGAGCATGAATGTACTCGTTATTGACAGCACAAAGTTGTCAGGGCAAAATCTGCTCAATATGCTTGCCGTCACAAGAGATCACCTGTGATTCACAGCAGAAGCAACACTGCTGAAATCCAAGGCACTGCATGTAGCTTACATGAAAGATCATATTACGGAATCGTTCATTCTACTGACAGGTGATATTATCGGACGTGTCGTTTGACCTTCATTTCGTCGCAAGGTCATTTTACCGAAGGGTCAGTTTATCGAGGAGTTTGTATTTTATTCTAAAGGACATAATCTGTCAAAAAGTTTTGCTTGATTGATTACGGAGATATCAGTAACCGCCGGTGGCACTTGGTCGGAGCTTACAGTGCACGCGAGGTGTTTTCAGTTTCAGGACATGAAAGAAATTTGTTCATTAGATTCTCTGAATATACTAGTGAAAACATTTTTTTAGCAGCTGAATAATACGTGAAACGAAATTTTCTTCTGGTTCCCCAAAAAATTTAAGCCCCCAAGGTACTTCATCGTACAAGGGTTGTCCCAAAACAACTGAAAATGTTTTCACGAAAAAAAAAGCATGCGTGCTTTAATTATCAAGGCAGTGGTCATCTTTTTCGAAATACTGTCCATTGCATCGAGTACAGGTGTCTCAATGTTCCTCCTACTTTTTGAATGTCTTCTGGAACTCTTCTTCTGAAATGCTGTTGAAGCACCCCTGCGCAGTTGTAATAAGTTGTTGATCAGTCTAATAAGTCGTCCCCGTATCGCCGTTGTAATAAGTTGTTGATCAGTCTAATAAGTCGTCCCCGTATCGCCGTTTTTAAAATGGGGAAGAACCAGAAGTACCACTGTTAAAAAAAATGTACTTAAAAATGAGAACCTGAACCTACTCGTTTTTTCTAAGTACAATCGTATTGTAAACCAGTATATGATATGCTCAAATATGAGTAACCATACGTACTTACAAATAACTGCGCCAATAAATATAAATATAACTGCGTATTACTTCATTTTAGATATTATAGATTTCAAGAGAAATTGTTTAATAAATGTGCAAAGTGACACACATAAATATACAACAAAGTCACTGATCACAAGTAATTTAATTATGGATAAAGTATCTTTTTGCACGTTTTTGCATTAACTATATTGATGCCAATCTCATAAATAATATATTGTCGCTTCATCACTATATTTGTCATAAAATTGTGCGGTCCAGTTGCCCAGCATGTGAAAACGAGTATATCTATTTTCCCAGATGTGCCATCGAATAATATATTTCCAGTTGATTCAATGAATAAATGAATATGTATGGAGTACACGTACTGAAAGATTAAAATCGAGCCGTGGATGGCTTAGTGGTTAGAGATTAAGACTACTGATAGAGGAACACCAGGTTCAAACCTAGCCTGGTAGTGTGAATTTCTAACAATCGCTGAATATCCGCGGTGCATCGGACAAGCACGTTAGGTGACGGCACCTGGGTAGGAATACCCCGGTTAAAGTTCCTAAGCCCCTCCCCTAATTCTTCTATGTGCAAAATCGTACGGTGGCGCCATCTAGTGTGCTCTCTCTCTCACTTACAAGCTATCCTATCAGAATCGCTAGATTCGCTCTAACTTCCTTCAGTTTCTGTGCCCTGACCGAACGGGCACAGAAACTGAATGAAGTCAGAGCACATACATTTGAAATATATGTACTCAAAAATGAGGACATATAAACATTTTAAATTAGAAATACCAGATATACTCACAACTGATTCCCTGTATGTACTTAAAAATGAGTACGTATCTTTTTCGAAAATAAGACACAAGTACTCGGAGCTATTAGAAGTACAGAATGTACTCAAAAAGGAATACATTTTGCTTATTTCTAAGTACCAATTTTTAACAGTGTAGGGTGACAAGTCTGGACTATATACGGTTTGCGACATCAACTTAATATTTATTTTCTCCAAATAAGAAACCTCAGAACTAGCCATGTGCGGCTTTACATGAAAAGAAATGGGGAACCTAAGTTGCACAAATTCGTTTCATGACCAAATGAAAAGAAATGGGGAACCTAAGTTGCACAAATTCGTTTCATGACCAAATGAAAAGAAATGGGGAACCTAAGTTGCACAAATTCGTTTCATGACCAAATGAAAAGAAATGGGGAACCTAAGTTGCACAAATTCGTTTCATGACCAAATGAAAAGAAATGGGGAACCTAAGTTGCACAAATTCGTTTCATGACCAAATGAAAAGAAATATTGAACCTAAGTTGCACAAATTCGTTTCATGACCAAATGAAAAGAAATGGGGAACCTAAGTTGCACAAATTCGTTTCATGACCAAATGAAAAGAAATGGGGAACCTAAGTTGCACAAATTCGTTTCATGACCAAATGAAAAGAAATGGAGAACCTAAGTTGCACAAATTCGTTTCATGACCAAATGAAAAAAAATGGGGAACCTAAGTTGCACAAATTCGTTTCATGACCAAATGAAAAGAAATATGGAGAACCTAAGTTGCACAAATTCGTTTCATGACCAAATGAAAAGAAATATGGAACCTAAGTTGCACAAATTCGTTTCATGACCAAATGAAAAAAAATATGGAGAACCTAAGTTGCACAAATTCGTTTCATGACCAAATGAAAAGAAATGGCGAACCTAAGTTGCACAAATTCGTTTCATGACCAAAAGAAAAAAATGGGGAACCTAAGTTGCACAAATTCGTTTCATGACCAAATGAAAAGAAATGGGGAACCTAAGTTGCACAAATTCATTTCATGACCAAATGAAAAAAAAAATGGGGAATCTAAGTTGCACAAATTCGTTTCATGACGAAATGAAAAAAAATGGGGAACCTAAGTTGCACAAATTCGTTTCATGACCAAATGAAAAGAAATGGGGAACCTAAGTTGCACAAATTCGTTTCATGACCAAATGAAAAAAATGGGGAACCTAAGTTGCACAAATTCGTTTCATGACCAAATTAAAAGAAATGGGGAACCTAAGTTGCACAAATTCGTTTCATGACCAAATGAAAAAAAATGGGGAACCTAAGTTGCACAAATTCATTTCATGACCAAATGATAAGAAATGGGGAACCTAAGTTGCACAAATTCGTTTCATGACCAAATGAAAAGAAATATGGAACCTAAGTTGCACAAATTCGTTTTATGACCAAATGAAAAAGAAAATGGGGAACCTAAGTTGCACAAATTCGTTTCATGACCAAATGAAAAGAAATGGCGAACCTAAGTTGCACAAATTCGTTTCATGACCAAATGAAAAGAAATGGGGAACCTAACTTGCACAAATTCGTTTCATGACCAAATGAAAAGAAATGGGGAACCTAAGTTGCACAAATTCGTTTCATGACCAAATGAAAAGAAATGGGGAACCTAAGTTGCACAAATTCGTTTCATGACCAAATGAAAAGAAATGGGGAACCTAAGTTGCACAAATTCGTTTCATGACCAAATGAAAAGAAATGGAGAACCTAAGTTGCACAAATTCGTTTCATGACCAAATGAAAAAAAATGGGGAACCTAAGTTGCACAAATTCGTTTCATGACCAAATGAAAAGAAATATGGAACCTAAGTTGCACAAATTCGTTTCATGACCAAATGAAAAAAAAATGGAGAACCTAAGTTGCACAAATTCGTTTCGTGACAAAATGAAAAGAAATGGGGAACCTAAGTTGCACAAATTCGTTTCATGACCAAATGAAAAGAAATGGAGAACCTACGTTGCACAAATTCGTTTCATGACCAAATGAAAAGAAATGGGGAACCTAAGTTGCACATATTCGTTTCATGACCAAATGAAAAGAAATGGGGAACCTAAGTTGCACAAATTCGTTTCATGACCAAGTGAAAAGAAATGGAGAACCTAAGTTGCACAAATTCGTTTCATGACCAAATGAAAAGAAATATGGAACCTAAGTTGCACAAATTCGTTTCATGACCAAATGAAAAAAAAATGGAGAACCTAAGTTGCACAAATTCGTTTCATGACGAAATGAAAAAAATGGGGAACCTAAGTTGCACAAATTCGTTTCATGACCAAATGAAAAGAAATGGGGAACCTAAGTTGGACAAATTCGTTTCATGACCAAATGAAAAGAAATGGGGAACCTAAGTTGCACAAATTCGTTTCATGACCAAATGAAAAGAAATGGGGAACCTAAGTTGCACAAATTCGTTTCATGACCAAATGAAAAAAATGGGGAACCTAAGTTGCACAAATTCGTTTCATGACGAAATGAAAAAAATGGGGAACCTAAGTTGCACAAATTCGTTTCATGACCAAATGAAAAGAAATGGGGAACCTAAGTTGGACAAATTCGTTTCATGACCAAATGAAAAGAAATGGGGAACCTAAGTTGCACAAATTCGTTTCATGGCCAAATGAAAAAAAAATGGGGAACCTAAGTTGCACAAATTCGTTTCATGACCAAATGAAAAGAAATGGAGAACCTAAGTTACACAAATTCGTTTCATGACTAAATGAAAAGAAATGGGGAACCTAAGTTGCACAAATTCGTTTCATGACCAAATGAAAAGAAATAGGGAACCTAAGTTGGACAAATTCGTTTCATGACCAAATGAAAAGAAATGGGGAACCTAAGTTGCACAAATTCGTTTCATGACCAAATGCTCGGTAAAAATTTTCTGAATTGATGATTTTGAAATGTGAACCAGCCGTCCTGGTGGTGCAGTGGATTGAACAATGGTTTATGATCATTCGTCCGAGATGGCCCGGGGTTCGAGTCTCGGTGAGGCATGGGTGTTGTGTTTGTCTTACGGCGCTGGCTCTCTCTCTCTCTCTTCCCTAGAACTAGTGGTCCTAAATTAGGGACGGGCGATTGCCGATAGCCCACTGAGTTGCTCACAGTGGTCGTTAAACCTCCAATAAAAAAATGTGAACCATATAACTCTAATTGATATGTGTCTGTCTTCCCGTATGATAACACCTATTGCGTTGATATTTACCCCTGTAACACTCGATTAAAATCTTCCTCCATGCGCGATTAAAGCCGTCGACTCACGACCATTCATAAATCCTTTATGCCATCTGTAAACTGTTGACTTTCCTAAACATTCATCTTTATAAGCTTCTTGCATAAGACAGAAAGTCTCTTTGGTAGACTTCTTAAGTCCACAACAAACTTTAATGGTTCATTTTTGTTTTTCTTTCACATCTATTTTTTCGGAAAATCACAGAGCAAAAACACTTGTTAGGGATTTACGAAACATTACTTATTAACCTGCGCAGTACCGACGGTGCATGCATCTTAAACAAGGGAGGCCACTTGCTATGGTTATTACAACGACTATCGTTTTCTCGAGACTCTTACCAAGGTCGAACGCAGTATTTCACATTTATTATAAAAACATTCCCAGTTGTTTTGGGACAAGCTATGTACGATGAAGTGGAGACACACCTTCTGATAATTAACTTGCGAGAAGATCCAACATACAGTGTTTTATCAAACAGAAGTCATCACTCTTTCCACTTTTTATAAGTGAGTCACGGAAAAATTATCATCGGCCGCCACCGGGAATCGAACCCAGATCTTCCATTTACGCCCCAGACATGCTTCCACTTTACCACAGCGGCCTCGAATTCCTCCAGACTCACATACGAATACCTGCCAAGCCACTTGGCAGGTTACTTTTGGAACCTGCCTCGATTCCCCGTGATGACCGATGAGAATTTTTCCGTGACTCACTTATAAAAACGTGGAAAGAGCGATGACTTCTTTTTGATGTTCCTGGTCCATGTCACTTGTCTGTATTAATTATACAGTGTTTTATACAAAGTCGTTTCGATAGCATTCGTTTTGTATGATGACAGATGCTTTCACATACACGAAGTACATCAAACTCTCCCTGTTTATCACATATGGAACACCCCAAAAATCACTACTCAAGGAAATATTGTAGATACATTACGTCTCGAAAATTTTGAATGTATAAAAGGCATTCGTATACACTGTTATGATGATTAAATTAACTAACTTACATAAGCCTCCAGTCAAGACAGTCTAGTTGGGCCAGCACTGGCCCAGCACTATATTGCCGTAACATGAACCGCCAATAAAATGTCCCGGCGGCAACCAGATGGGCCAGCAGTTCAGGCCAGCAGCTGGCCAACAGTTGGCTCCCCATCAGTTGTCATATGCCAGAACAGGGCCATCAGTTATCCATCACAGCCTGTGGCTGCCACAAGCGGCCCTTAAGAGGACCTGCAAGTACGTGGCATAAATGATGGCTAGCCTAATGTTGTCCGTCAGTGGCAGCCGGCAATCACGTGATGTAGCTGATGGCTTGCCGAATCTTGTCCGGCAATTTCCTAGTAGTAAAAAAAAATATATATATAACCATAGTTACACACAACTACTTTTTTCCCCCAACGAAACTCCTACATGATGTCACGGCGCTGGGGAAATTTGCTCAACAGGTCCATCAAATTGCCCAAAGAATCTGTCTAGCATCGAACCACGGACTGCTTGGGTGCGAAACGAACGCTCTAAGCACTACACTAGTACGCCACGCTTGGAGGTGAGCCTCTTTTCTGCGCGATATGAAACTAAGGGTTCTCTTTTTAATTTCGCATTCGTTTTCGTAAATGTACGTTTCGTATAATTCATAAATATATTTTTTCAACGTAACGATTCTTTTTATTTACTTTAACGGAACTTCACTCACTTTCAACAAGTGTACCAAAGACGTTTTCCAAAGTTTTGTGCTGTCCTTGTGGTCTTGAAAGGCGATTGTTTTATTAATATATTTACACATTTATGTCACATTTTGTTACACTTGTAACTTTGTGTCTCTTTTTTTCCACGGTTCGAAGCTACATTTGTTCAAAATAAAAATGATATTTTATTTTTCTTCCGGTTATTTTTAGCAGCGAATTACCACAATCTTTTGCATTCAACGCATGGGTGAGTACATTATATTCACATAGCGTTGCTTTTTTTCCCAAATACTAGATAATTTTGTAACGAAAATATCCATTTTGCACTCGTATAATTCTTATTGTTTTCCAACACGAAGATTTTTTAATGTATTTTCGGAACTTCTGTTTGAAGCGGTTTAGTGTAGGAAGATTATACAGAAATTATTTCTTGTTATTCATGGCAATGGAGTGAATGTGTTTCATAGCTGTTTATATTCTCTATCCTTCGTGTGTTAGTGCAGAAATTTTACTACGAAATGAGTTTCTATAAATACATGAAATTAATTGATTATTTCTTACAGTTCATTAATTATTTATATAATTTTCCTCCGACGGTAATCTTCGTCAACGCATTTCATTAGGAAATTATTCTGTCTTTCTACATATGGCTTTATTTTAACGTCCACTAAAGCAACGCGATAGCGAGAGCGTCGCCATCAACTAACTGGTACCACGAAAGACTGTGCACGTGTTGCTTCAGGGCATACGCAGTCCCGCTGCTTCCACCTCATGTTGGGGTTGCTACGGTTGCCAGCTACGGGCTACTAGTAGCACTTGCGTGGAAGCCCTTAGTTCACGGCAATACATACTACAGAGCCATCAATGGCTGCCAACTGATGGCGCTGCCACCAACGGATCGCTACCGTACCGTGAGTGGTAAATTTTAACCAACAATGACCCATCACTGCCAGCTGGTGGCCAGCAGTTTCCCAACACTTATGTTTTTGCTGGGCCGTATCTGCCTTCATTCACTAAATAAGCTTACCCAACTTAAATGGGTAATAAAATGGTGCTGACTGGCAAATTCAAGAGTAGAAGTGGTGTCTGATTGATGGAATCTAGGTTTGAAGCAGGAGTTTTGTGTAGAACTTTTTTGAGAATAGTAATATTTTCGAGGAAAAGACCCTTTGGTGAAGTGAACATCTTGGCTCAAAGAACCTTAAGTAAAACGAACCTCTCTACGAAACGATTTCTCTCTAAAACAAACGTTAGGTAACAGTTGGGCTCACTCAGCACAAATATTAGGACTAATTTTCTCTGCAAATTTTCAGCGTATCTCTTAGAAAGTAGTGCCGAAAGTTTCTTTAAATCTGAAAAAACAAATTGCCATCGAAACTTTTCGAGAAAGGAAGTTGGTTTTATGAAACACAAATTTGCCGGTGACGGAAATCTAAGCCATATCCTTCTGTTCTGGAGCCGAATTATTTCCCAATTAAGCTACATCGACGAAATTTATCGCTTCAACTTTGTCGTCTTCACATGTGCTTCACCTCTATGGTACGTCATATATATCTCCTCTTGAGAAAAGCGGAGGTTCGAAAGCGTAGGTTTCGGGTCCGCTGCAAACAATGCTTGAATTAACTTTCTGTAGAAGAAAGAATTCTAACTAATTCCAGAAGATATGTGGAAGAAGCATCACACATTTTTTGAGGCGAAGAAGGAATTTTCATTAATTCCAGACAATATGTGGGAGGAACATCTCATATTTTTCCAAAAAACAAACGGCCAATAGATCAATTTCCACTATAGGGAGCCTATGTGAAACACAAATTCGGCGGTAATGGGGATCGAACTCGCATCCTTCTGCTCCGGAGACCAATGCTTTCCCATTTAAGCTACACCGACGGAATTTATCGCTGCAATTCTGCCGTTCGACCCTCTGCAGTACGTCAGAATTTTCTTTTTTCAGATAACGAGTCAACTCAGTCACACCTCCGCAAGAGTGAAAGTCGTGCGGTTACCTTAAGTTGGTTTTTCTGCAGAACAAACTCAAAAAAACCCTCGGGGAAAAGAACGTTTCGTCGAAACGACCCCTCGGTGGGATGATCGTTTCGAAATATTGTATTACGACTGGTCGGCGAAACGACCCCTCTATAATGCAAATTTTTAAAACACTCATCAATAAAACGAAATTTTCGACGAAACAACTCCTTGATGAAACGAAGCTTTCGTCGGAACGACGCTTTGGTGGAACGAACCTTTCAATGAAACGAACATTCAATAATGCAAACCTTTTAGAGAAACGATACTGCATTGAAAAGAGTCGTTTGTTCCAATTATTTTCAGCGAATTGACAATCGGTTAAGCAGTATTTCTGCCAAATGAGGGATAGCTGTTAACGACTCTTCGGTGAAAGTCTCCTTTCAGCCAAACAACCCCTTCGTTAAAAGAACTTTTTTGTTCAAGTGAATTTGTGCAAATTAATCGTCGGTCAAAGTGACATCTCTGTTAAATGAGAGATGCTTGGTAGTCCCTTAGTTGAAGCGAACCTTTTGCCAAAAAGAACACTCCGTTAAGTTGAACCTTTCAATGAAACTTACCGTATTTACTCGAATCTAACGCACACCTTACTTCTCAGCTATGAAAATGCGTATTTTTTCTTAATACTCGTATACTAAGACGCAAGAAAACTTGAAAGAAATACAAACCTATGAAACTTACGAAATAGGGCAATTCTTGAATGTAGTTTAATTCCACATTATTCCGAATTATGCATTGCTCACAGACATCTCTCCATTTACATCCTCAGATATTTCACTGCACGAATCTTCATTGCTGCTGTCGGCTGTAGTTTCACTACTGGATTATTCGAAGATAGCGGCGTCTTCAGTGTCATCCATCGCACTGGAAATGACGCACTTCAGAAAAGACCTCTTAACTACTGTAAGTCATTTGGAATGAACTCCCAAGCATCTACAATCCACTGTGCTACTACAGAGAGGGAAGGTTTTTTAACATATCCAGTTTTTGTCAGTTCTGTCTTCCGATGTAAGACACGCATTATAGCGTGATCGAATTGCTGCTTTGAAAAGCCGATTTATGCAGACATGAAGGGGCTGAAGTTGGGAAGTCATTCCTCCAGGCAAAACAACTTCTGTTTTCAACAATCCTGGTTTTCACCGAGTTGGTTACATGCCCCTTGAATGAATCCAATACAAGCATGGACCGCAGTCAATACAAGCATGGACCGCACCTGGTCATCGAAACCACACTTTCTGAAGCCAGTCCTTTACCAGTTCTTCGGTTATCCAGCCATTTTCTTGAACTCTGACATGAATTTTTTGAGAAAGAGTCTCTTTAATCGGAAAAGTTTTTCTCTTGAAAATAACATACGATGGTAGCTTGTCCCCATCGGCGGTAATGGAAAGCATGACCGTCATCCGGATCTTCTCGTTTCCTGTTGTTAGCACTATAACTTGCTTTGCACCAATACTTTCTAGAGTGTAATTTGATGGCATATCAAAATACGATAGTGTTTTGTCAGCATTCCCAATCTGGCTTTAAACATGGTCATGGTGCCCTTGCTTTCTTACTGATATGACGTACTTGAGAAAACTTTCTAGCTTTTCTTCAAAGTCAGGTGGCATTCTCTGACATATTGAAGTACGCCACCTCAGAGGAAAACCTTTTCTTTTCAAAAAACGGTAAATCCATTTTCTTGAAGCAGTGACCCTTGCACTGGATCCAAGTTCACGATAAATTTCTCGTATTTGTGCAGGACGAATTTTTACAGTAACAGGAAAACCTGATGCACGCTGCTGCTTCACGAAACGATCTAGACGATTGTCATTCTCGGAAAATCTACCCGTCTTAGGTCCCAAGAACGTCTTTCTTGTTTTGGAGCACTGATTCAGCTTTTCCTTTTGCTTCCTCCAAAGCCTTACATTCACTTCTGAAACTCCATATTCCCTAAAACAAGCGCGATTGCCATTTTTCTCTGCGTATGCAACCGCCTGCAGTTTAAACTTGGCTGGATAATGCTGCCGTTCAGAATACATATCTAGACAGTATACTCAGCGTTCAAGTAACAAAATGCGGTGTTTCTTTCAGAGAACAATACTATGAGGCAAGCGACTGTTCGTATTTTATATCTTTCGTCGAAGGTTCTCAGCGAATGTAGAAGAATGGGAAAAGTTGGAGATTGTCCGTAGGCATAGCAACAGTAGACGGTCAGAATTAGTCAGGATCACTTTCCATCCGCTGGCGCACCGCAAAGACGACATCCTAGACAGTTAGGCATTTGCCAGACTCCCGATGTAAGTATTTGTCACCGATTCTAACGCGTACCCGGATAAACAGGTTCGATTTTGGAGGGAAAAGGTGCGTGTTAAATTCGAGTAAATGCGGTACCTTTCGGCAAAAAAGACCCTTCGTGAACAATGCCATCTGTTCAAATGAGTTTCAGCGAACTGACCTCTGAGTAAGTGATATTTCAGTCAAATGAGGGATACCTGGTACAGACTCTGTTTCTGGTGGAAGCAATTAATAGTACGACTGTGGTGTTGTGCATAGGATGTCGAAATGTCACTGATTTGTCAAAAACTGGGTGAGACATGTTTCCGAAGGTCGAACAAGTCTGCTGGATTAAAATTCAGGTGGCAAGTGGTCGAACTATTGACATGGATTCAAGTAGACAACATGTTGTAGTAATGATTCCATTAGTACTCGAGATTAATCATTCATGAGCAATTCGTTCAAAACGAACGATCCTTCACCATGAGTGGTGAATAGTTAGCTCTTATCGGTGTAAATGATCACTCAATCCGCCACTGCTGCGACACGCACTGAAATCGCATCACGTTTAACTTTCTTTCACCCCATGGGTTTAGAAAATAATTCCAAGTACGAAAAGAAATGACGATAATTAAGAAGTGTCAAGATGTTAAATTAAGTTGGGCAGACAGCTAGGAAATAACGGTGTAACTTAAGAATGGAAATGAAATGCGAATGCCATTCATTTGAGTGGTGTGTTTTGCAACGAGCAGATATTGATCGTGGTGAATGGCTGACCAGTATTCTGCTCTTTTGGGCAATTAGCCAAATTCTTCTCTTGTATCGCAGATGACTTGGTGCACAGAATTATTTTTTAAGTGAGTATAGTAAGTCAACTGTCCGGGAATGGGTGCAAAGTGAATGACCACTCATTTGAATGGTCACTCGTGAAATCCTCTTTCGCATGAATGATGAATAACGAATGAACTCCTAAGAAGGAAAGACACGCCTTCACTAACTTAGTAAACTCCAAAATAGTTGGAGTTAAACTGCTGCATAGGACAGCGATTCTGTCGTACTCCTCCGTGCAATTTCCAAGGGTTAAACTTGTGATGTGGAATACTATCGTGTGTTTCTAGCAAATCACGTGCGTCAATATTGTGATAACAGCGTTCCGATTTCACAAGAGTTGGTCTATGTGGTTCACGACAAAATATGCTGTCATGTGCCTGTTACCAGTAGTGGATTCAGCGGATGGGGAGACTTGAGGACCACCCCACCCACCAACTAACTTTTCCTTTTCAAATGACCAAGAGCTTAAATAGGCAACGTATTTATTTTCGTAAAATAATAGTCAATAAATGCACACACTCTCATAAAGGTCTTATAACAATTCATATTTGTTGTGAATTTGGAGAATTAATGTTCCGTTCTAGCTTCAGAGGGAGCACAGAAATAAAACAAGAAAGATGACACTGAATTTTCGGTTGTAATGAGCACGTCTTTTGAATTCGTTCTGACGCGAATTAAATGTATCAAAGCTATTAAAATTCAATGGAACCGTGTAACGTACCAGGAGATGTGACGTACCTGCCAGAAGGACGCACACGACATAAAGGCAGATAGCAATTAGAATCAATGTCCGCGTAGCTTAATTGGTAGAGCAACTTATTCCGGAATGAGTGGACCCGGGTTCGAACCCCGGCGCGGATAAAAATGACGGAGAAATTCACTTCGTTATAATGGCGCCCGAACTACCCGGATGACCCGACCGTTCACAATCTCGCAATGGTGTGATGTTATTTCCACACCGCGAGATAGGAAAAATAAGAGCAGCACTTCGAAAAAAAAATAAGGGGGAGATGATGTAACGTACCAGGAGATGTGACGTACCTGCCAGAAGGACGCACACGACATAAAGGCAGATAGCAATTAGAATCAATGTCCGCGTAGCTTAATTGGTAGAGCAACTTATTCCGGAATGAGTGGACCCGGGTTCGAACCCCGGCGCGGATAAAAATGACGGAGAAATTCACTTCGTTATAACCGGTATGAAAAACAGTTCTGTCTGACCAAAGAAATATATATTTTTTTTAAATCGGGGTTTTAATTCCGCAGATATTGCTGTAAACGAAATCATAAACTTACGCCCTCTGGCTGCAGACTTGTGCGCTAAGAAAAATTTTAAATCATATGAGAAACATTTCGCAGCAGAAACGCTCTTTAACAAAGAAATAATTTTTGCAATCGGACTCTTAGAAGCAGAGATATCGGCCAATATAAAATATGCATCTACGTCCCCTGGCGGGAAAAATATACATTATTTTAAGACGAAAGTATTCTCAAAGATTTTTCGATGTGAGTGGTCCTGGAAATAATTCTTTCAGTCGAGTTTTCAGGAGCTCAGTTTTTATTGCAAATACATCAGAAGCAGAAGTAAAAACTTATGCCCCCTGGTGACCAAATGCAAGAAATTATATGAAAACCATTTCCCATCAGGAGCTGTACCCGGTGCAGAAGAAATTTTTCTTATCAAACTGAAGATATCGGGGGAAACGCAATATACTTTTACACCTCCTAGCAGAAAGTCTATTATCGCTCGGGTTCCGATTTGGGTTCACCCGGCGTAATATTGGGAACCAAGGGGGTGTCGAGTGGATTGTGATTCTGTGATTTCCTGATTTAGGGCTGACGCAGCTTCAGGATCTACTGACGGGGCCGTTGTGATTCACACAGCAGATTTTCCTTTGGGAGTCAAAGGTTCTGCTGTGTGCCGCAATGTTTTCGTGATCGTCTAGAATTTAAAGAAAAACATAAGTGAAAGAATTTCTGAGTCCCTGCCGTAAAATACATATTATCTTCAGAAATCCAGGGTTGAGCACACAATTTGCTACTAAAAAAACACTTTGATAGTACGTAGGCAAATTAACATAGAAAGCAATTTATTAGTTATGTTTCGGCATAATAATAAAGATACACACACATAATAGTTTAGGACCCTGTGTTCATTAATTCAAGAGTGTAAGTTGTTATATGCAAGTGTTAAACTTACAGTCACCTTATAATCATTTATATATATATATCATCATCATCATTGTCAACCATTATCAATCCACTGCTGGACGAATGTCTCCCCAAGTTTCCTCCACAACGGTCTGTCTTGTGCCAGTCTCCTCCATGTCACCCCTGCATACTTTCGAATTTCATCCACCCATCTCCCATGTGGTCTTCTTCTGGGTCTTTTTCTGTCCCTTGGAATCCAATCTAAAATTTCGGCTGTCCATCGATGATCTGTCCTTCTGGCAGTATGTTCAGCCCATTGCCATTTAAGGGATTTAACTCTGATCATGATGTCTTCCACTCTTGTCATTTTTCGGATCCACGAGTTCCTCTTCTTATCTCTCCTGGTTACACCAAGTATGCACCTCTCCATGCTTCCTTGAGTTGTCTGCAGCCTTTGTATGTCTCTTTTAGTTAAGGTCCACGTCTCTGGACCATACGTAAGCAGTGGAAGGATGCATTGATCAAACACTTTTCTTTTAAGACATAATGGCATATTGCTCTTGAAAATTATGCTGTTTCTTCCAAAAGCTCTCCAGGCAAGTTTTGTACGCCGATTAATTTCTTCATCAATGTGACCCTCACTAGATATCTGCTGTCCAAGATAAACGTACGTGTCCGTTATCTTCAGCTTTTCTCCATCAATCGATAAATCTTCATTTCTTGTAAAAGCATTGAACATCACTTTTGTCTTCTGAAAGTTCATTTTTAATCCCACTTCTTTACTCTTGTCAGCAAGTTCCTGGATCATACTCTGCAGCTCTGATGGGGTAGTTGCAAAAATGACTACGTCATCAGCAAAACGAAGGTGGGTTAGATAATCTCCATTAATCTTTATCCCCTTGTTTTCCCAGCTCAGCGACTGAAAAACACCCTCCAATGTGGCATTAAAGAGCTTCGGAGATATGGTGTCACCTTGTCTCATTCCCTTTCCAATTTTTACGTGTGTTGTATTTTCAAACAGCCGAATCTTTGCACTTGCATTTTCATAGATGTTATTAATAATATTAATGTATGTATCTTCAATACCGCAGGTTTTCAGAGCCATTGTAACTGCTGATGGTTTCACGGAATCAAAGGCTTTTTCATAATCGATAAAAGCCATGCACAATGGAAGTTCATATTCCCTCGATCTTTCAATTAGTTTTCTCAGCACGTGGATATGATCTATTGTGCTGTAGCCACTCCTGAATCCAGCTTGTTCTCTCGGTTGAGCCATGTCCAGTGTTACCTCCAAGCGGTGTGAAAGAACTTTAGTGAAGATTTTATAGACTACTGATAGGAGGCTGATGGGTCTGTAGTTTCCGAGATCCTCAATGTCACCTTTCTTATGTAGCAGGATCATTGTAGCGGTGTTCCAATCCTCAGGAATCTTTCCTTCATTAAGGCATCGAGTGAAAATTTGGGCGAGTACTGTTTCGATTTCTCCACTTGCTTCTTGTATGATGTCTACAGTAATTCCATCTTCTCCTGGAGCTTTTGCCCGCTTCATGTTCTTGATTGCATGTGCAACTTCTGCTGGAAGGACTGGAGGAACTCTGGTACTGGTATCTTTCATGATGTCTGGAGTGCATGTATCATCCCTTTCATATAATTTGGAGTAGAAATCTTTCACTCTTGTCAAAATTTCGCCTCTATTTCTTGTTACAGAACCATCTTCTTTTCTCAGTGCCATAATCTGTTTTCTTCACTTACTGAGATGTCCCTTTGCTATCTTTAGGCTTTGGTTGTTTTCAATTGCTTTCCTCACTAGTTCACAGTTGAATTTTCTTACGTCTTCAGTGATACTTTTTCTTACTGTCTTGCATAGCTCTATATATTCCACTTTGGAAGTCACATCTTCTTTAGTTGTCCTCATCTCTCTTCTTTTTTGCATCAACATTTTCGTTTTTCCTGATAATTTGTTTACATGCAACTTGTTCTTAGACCCAGCTAATTTTGTGCTGTTTCCATAAGAGCTTTGGTTACTTTTCTGTTAACTTCAGAGATGTCCACTTCTTCCGATGTTAGGCCTTCTAAAGCAGAGAACCTGTTCTGCAGTTCCAACTTGAAGGTATTATGGTGTTTTTTAAGGTTGGTTATGTCAATAGATTTTGTTTGTCTTATGAGCTTGCCACGTTCAAGTTTAGTGTTGAGGTGCATCTTACATCTCACCAATCTATGGTCACTACCTGTGTTGAACTTGTTTAGCACACTGCAGTCTTCTATGACGAATTTTTTGTTACACATAATAAAATCAATTTCACTTGTCGTCCCATTTGGATGTCTCCATGTCCATTTCCTGTGTGGCTTTTTCTTGAAGAAGGATTTCAAGATGAAAAACCCTTCTGCCTCTGCAAACTCAACGAGAGTATTTCCACGCTGGTTTCTGTTGCCGTGACCGAATTTACCTACTGAAGTTTCATTCTGTTGCCGTTGCCCTATTTTTGCATTGAAATCTCCCATAATTATTTTCAAGTGCTGCTTACCTTTATTATTTAGATGACAAATTTCCTCATAAAATTCTTCAATTTCTTCTTCAGGATGACTTGTGGTGGGTGCATAAGTTTGAATAATCTGAGCCTGGTATCTTTTCGAGAGTTGGATAACAAGTCGTGCAGCTCTGTCAGAGGAACTTTCAACTTCTACAACTTTATCCTTCAGTTTCTTGTTTATTATAACTCCAACACCACTAGTTCTGCCAGTATCTGTCCCACGATAGTAGAAGAGATGTCCACTTTTCAGTTCGATGAGATCTTCTCCTTTTTTCCTTACCTCACTTTGCCCCACGATGTCCCACTTGATCCTTTGTAGTTCCTCTTCCAATTCAAGAAGCCTTGAATCAGAAGATAGGGAGCGTCCATTATACGCAGCCAAGGTCAGCATCAGATGGCAGCCTAGTCCGGTTCTCCGGGGATTCTTAGCACCCTCTGCCTTCATGTCGCACTGGCCGCTGCCTTGGCCAGGTACATTCCAGCTGCCGGAGACTGAGGGCCAAGATTTAAGTTGTGGAATCATTTTGGAGGGGTTTGGCCATAACTCACCACGCTGGCCAAGCGGGTTGGTGAGTGCGGGATAGAATTTCCTCTAATCCCGATGGTATAGTTATACCGCTATTGGCGGTCGTCAGAGCCCCTTTAGTGGGAATAGGATGCACCACGAGAAAGCGGGGTTGACATTTGTCAAGGAGAGGCTGTGCTGAAAGTGAAACAAGAACACCAAGAAGGAATTGGCGGACGATCATGAAATTTACATATGTTAATGGGGTCGAGTTTACTTAGTTATGATGTTAATTTCGGGACCAACCGGTGAGCGCTTACGTCACAGCTCGGCATAATATGCAAATTATCGTCGGTGTTATTTAAGGAGTACAGCGAAGTGAATGTAATCAGTCGTCGGCGTACGGACACGTGTGAAGACCCTGAAGAAGCTGCAATGCCTGGAAATGGAAGACGTGCACGATTTCAGCAGTTATCGGACTTTGAGCGAGGTCGACTAGTCGGACTCCGCGGGGCCGGGTGGTCGTATCGTCGTATTGCGGAGCGAATTGGACGGCAAGTATCGGTGGTTGTACGATGGTGGCGTAGATGGTCCGAGGAACATTCCCACACGAGAAGACGTGGAACCGGGAGTCACAGACGGACTGATGAGCGGAGAGATCGACGCATAAGAAGAGCGGCGTTGTCAAGCAGAACATCCACTGCGACGCAAATCCGAGCTGCCGTTGCACCTGAGGTGACTGTGCGAACAATCCGCAACCGTGTACTGGATGCAGAACGACGTGCACGTGTGCCTCTGGCATGTGTACCTCTGACTCCAGCCCACCTTCAGGAACGGCTGCAGTGGTGTCGCCAACGTCTGCACTGGAGAACGCAATGGCGATCTGTCGTGTTCAGAGATGAAAGCAGATTCTGCTTGGGAGCCTCCGATGGCGGTATGCGTGTTCGCAGACGCACAGGGGAGCGTCTCCATCCTTCTTGCATCCGCCAGCGGCACACAGGGCCTACACCTGGTCTCCTGGTGTGGGGAGCCATCAGCTATCACTCCCGTACACAACCAGTGTTTGTACCGGGTACGTTAAACAGCACCTCCTACATCAACAACATCATTCATCCCGTTGCTGTGCTATTTGTAAGGTCGGTCCATCATTCCAGCAAGAAAACGCACGACCACACACGGCACGTGCAACGCAACATGCACTTCAGGGTGTGAGACAACTTTCATGGCTTGCACGTTCACCGGATTTGTCCCCCATTGAGCACGTGTGGGATTTTATCGGACAACGACTTATCGGGTGTCCACGGCCAGCCACGACCATCCCCGATTTACGCTTCCAGGTTGAGGATGCTTGGAACTCACCCAAACTTACATCCAACATCTGTACAACAGACTCCTTGCCAGAATTGCACAGTCTGACGCAGTTCATGGCGGTTCAACCTCGTACTAACCATGCTACATTGAAATGTTATTTTTCAGTTTACCAGTAAATGCAGCTGTATTTTGCCATAATGTTTTGATCGTGTTACCCTCTGTATTCCGTTATTATGTTCTAGGCAAGATATATACGAGAAGTTGTTTGAAATATCGGTAGAATGTGAGCATGGCCAAAACATTTTTTTTTGAAGCTTTTTTCTAATTTCTTTTTTTTTGTGTGTGTAATCATTGTTGTTTCTACAGCTGTGTGTCTAAAAATTAATAGCATTGTTGTAAAACATTAAAATAAGGAACAGACAAGATCATTATTCCACTATTGTTAAAACTGCTGCTCTCTACGTAACCGTTAAATTGAAGTCCTTTACCGTTTAATGTTTTTATTTCGCATTTTTAATTTTTTTTTCTCGTGCTTATTATCTTCGCCTGTGGCATTTAGAGAAACGCATAAAAAAACGGTGAAAAAATTTAACGCGACAAAAGTGCTTGCTGATTACACAGGCATTTCAAGAATGGCGGCGTTCCTTTGAACCTGAGCTCTTTTGTGTTGTCCGTGTCTTCCCAATTGAGAGGAAGTGAATGGGGTTTTCAAAGCAAAGATTTCTATTTAATTTGTGACTAATTTGTTATAAAAAAAGGTTTCCTGTTGGTGGCATGCGTCAGTGAAACCTGATAACAACTACACAAAAGCACTTGGAGCTTCAGTACATATGTTGTGAGGGTACACAAAGGAACTCCGCGTTTAGATAAACCAACCTTGTGCTCGGTTTATTGTGTGTTTTCACATTTTTTTATTTTACGAATCAAAGTTATTTATTACGAGGAGAATTGTGTTTTTCATACTCAGCATATTACTGTTCGTTATCGGAGGGAAAACGGGGAAGCAGAAAGAGTTTAAAAAAATAAAATCGTGAGATTATGACATTATCTTTATTGCTCACAAAGTTTTGCCCATTTTTAGAAAGCTATATTTTTATATATTTTTTATTGTTTAAATCTGTTCCCTCCACAAGACTGTTTTAAATAAGATTAAAAGTGAACAAAAATAGATGTTACTGTTAAACTTTGCTGTTACTGTATCCAAAACTGCGAACTCGAAAATTGTATTTCACATAGACTTGTGGAAGATGAGCCTGTTATTACAGAGGGTGAAAGTTTTGCAATATTTGGATCCCAACTATATGGTGCAAAGTTGCGCCATATAGTTGGGGTTTGCTTGCACCACATACTGGTGTACCTTTTTTTAGAAAGTGGTGCAGCTGGTGTAGCACCACTTTTTGATGCAACCTGCCCTCAAATTTTTAACAGTGTACGTACCTTTACGACAAAATCTGACTAGCATTCAAAGTATTGGCCATCGTGTTGCACCGTCTTTAGCCATCTGTCTGCCAGTTCTTCGATTCTACAGAGGGTGAGTCGAAAGTTTTGCAATATTTGGATCACTTTATGTCTTCATACGTACCTTTACGACGAAAGCTGACTAGCATTCAAAGTATAGGCAATCGTGTTGCACCGTCTTTAGCCATCTGTCTGCCAGTTCTTCGATTCTACAGAGGGTGAGTCGAAAGTTTTGCAATATTTGGATCACTTTATGTCTTCATACGTACCTTTACGACGAAAGCTGACTAGCATTCAAAGTATAGGCAATCGTGTTGCACCGTCTTTAGCCATCTGTCTGCCAGTTCTTCGATTCTACAGAGGGTGAGTCGAAAGTTTTGCAATATTTGGATCACTTTATGTCTTCATGCGTACTTTTACGACGAAAGCTGACTAGCATTCAAAGTATAGGCCATCGTGTTGCACCGTCTTTAGCCATCTGTCTGCCAGTTCTTCGATTCTACAGAGGGTGAGTCGAAAGTTTTGCAATATTTGGATCACTTTATGTCTTCATGCGTACCTTTACGACGAAAGCTGACTAGCATTCAAAGTATAGGCCATCGTGTTGCACCGTCTTTAGCCATTTGTCTGCCAGTTCTTCGATTCCGGGTCGTTACCAATTCTTGTCATTCGAGGCGAAGAACTCCTTCACCCCAGCTACCACCTGCTCCTGGTTGTTGAAGTGCCGACCACGAAGGAAGTAGGCCATGGACCTGAACAAGTAATAATCCCACTAGGTAAGATCCAGGCTATATGTTGGGTATGGCATTAGTTCGAAGTCCTCAAGTTCCTTGAGTTTTGCCAGGATCGTTAGCGCCGTATGAGGCCAAGCGTTGTCCTGCTGTAGGAGAGCGTGCTTTCTGTTCACCAGTGCCGTGTAGTTCTAATCCAAAACAGTATATATCTACTCCAGCTGTTCAGAGTAGAGGTTGGAGTTGATGGTCCGACCGTCTGGAACAAATTCGTAATGGATTATCCCCCTCAAAATTCCACCAGACGCAGAGCATCACCTTGTGAACACGTTCTGGAAGCTGGTCAGGGCTCAACCACCGCCGTTGTGTGTCAGGATTGCGGAAATAGACCCACTTTTCATCGCACGTAACAATTCTCTATGAAACGTACATCGCGCTGGTTTTCTAGGAGTTTCGTGAGGGACAATGCGGCAGCTCCAGTTGACCTTTCCGAGGTTCTGAAGGTGACGAACTACGGTGGTCTGTGATACGCACAGATCGGCTGATAATCTCCGAGTGCTGGTTGTCAGATTTACCTCTACAGCCTTCGAATCAACGGTTCGCGGCATCCTTAACCTTGGCTGATCGTCGAGGTTTCTCTCACGTGAGCGAAATTTCTTGAACTATCTGGTTGCGGTGCTGTGGTCCAAGGAACTTTTCCCTTTCGTATGAAAAACGTTTCGTTTTGCTTGAGCAGCATTATGGCCGAGTTCAAACTCGCAAAGCAAAAGTTCCCTAATTAGCCGGTTGTGGCTGTTCATCCTTTACGCCATAAGAACGGGATCCATTTCATTGCCTTTATGCGTCATAACATGCGTAAATATAGTTCGATTTCGATGAAATTTCAGTATGTGGTAGGAAACTACCTGGGCACGAACCCTATTGAAAATTGGCAAATTGGGGTTAAAGGTCAGGCAGGGCATAAGAGTGGGATTTATTCCATTGCCCTTATGCGTCATAACTTGCGTAAAAATGGTTCGATTTCGATGAAATTTTAGTATGTGGTAGGGAGCCACTGCGGACGAGCCCTATTGAAAATGGGCGAAATGGGGTCAAAGGTCAGGACACTGGAGTGGGATCCATTCCATTGCCCTTGTGCATCATAACTTACCAAAAAATGTTTCGATTGCGACGAAACGTTATCATGTTGTTCCGGAGGTATAGTGAACCGGTTCTGTTGGATATCAACGAAATGGGGTAAAAGGTAATTGCACAAAAGCAAGATTTATTCCACAGCCATTATTCTCATAACTTGCGTAAAACTGCTTCTATTGCGACAAAACTTTAGTATGTTATTCTTGAGGTGTACTGAACCGGTTCTGTTGAATATCATCGAATGGGGTCAAAGGTCAGGACACAGGAGCGAGATTTATTCCACAGCCATTATCCTCATAACTTGAGTAATAATTTCTGGTATGTTGGAAAGCGTATCATAATCAATGCATTGCATGATTTTACTAACTTGTTCACTTTTATACTAAATTCTGCGCCGCTAGACCCGATATTTTACTGTAGAGTCTAGGGCTTTTTTGATTGGGCTATACGCAATTCATTTATACTGTTTTTGCAATTATACGTTCAATTTTTAATCTCAGGCTATTAAAAAGACAAGTTCTTTGATTCTTTTATGAGTAACACGGTGTGTTACAACTTTGAGAGAACTGACACAGTGTTTATTTTGAAGCCATGAAATAGGTAGTGCAACTAAAAATTTACTGAATAACACCTTCATAGTTTTCTGTTTTCTCCGAATTTCAGAAATTTGAAACAAGCACGGATTAGTGAATAATTTACTCTGTACTAACGATAAATCAACTAGCGGACAAACTACTTTGAAAAGAACGATGCTTATAAGTAAAGAACGTGTAATAAAGATATAAAACATTAAACAAAATCGCATTTACTACACAGTATTTCAAATGTGCAGGGGCTTTTATCATATATTGAAAATATGAAATCGTACTGAATTTCATAAACTAGTTTTTATAATCAAATCAGAACAAAATCAGTACAAAAAATCAAAATAGACGTAGGCTTTGGGTAGAAAAAGAAAGCACTCATACGCATGCATGCATGTATGCATGTATCTATCTATCAGTGACATCGCGTGCCCATTTAGGTTGGGTGTGCGCTCTTATGGGAAAAAAAACACGTAAAAGTTTTATTATGTATCCCGAGCTGCGAAATATGCGCATTGATTTTCAACATACGGAAGGATTTCTTTTATTTACGTGTCATCTAATAACTTAAGAGAAATTTGAATTTCCTGCGCAAAAACTAGAGTGATGAACGAATTTTCGGTATAATTTTTTTTTGTGTATACATATGTATGAGTTTTAAATACAGCACGAAGCTTACTTTCTCTAACCCGGTTTACACAATCTGCAAAGTCTCTCTGAGAAAATGGGACACTTAGTACATCGTCAACCTAAATGGATGTCAAAACGCAAATTGTATATTTAAATCTGTGCTAAAAGACAGAAAACATTAACTCATAGCATATTTTAAATCAGCGACGAAAAGACAGAAAAAACATTAAATCATAGCAGAACGTTGAAGTGTGTTTATGACTCCACGCTATTCCAAACGCAAACAAGTGTGACCAGTGGTGCTTTTTTAAGTGCGCATACCCTGGGAATTTAAACATCTCCGTTGGATCCACGAGGAAATAAAAACATGACCTGTAGCGCCATCTGGAGAGCTTTGAATTACAGTTGCTTTGACTTAGGGTTTCCGCTGGTAAAATAACACTCCTGCTGCTGTACATATTATTTACTACGTTTTGTTTACTGCAAGAAGCAACGAACCTTCTCCTCTTCACGAAAATATTGCACAAGGGAATTAAGTTTAGCAGACAAACTTTAGCGAGTCTTATTGGAAACATATCAAAAGAAAACAACAACAACAACAATATAACAGCAAATGGTTGCACTGCTTCATGGGACTCAAACGGTGCTCATTTTTGGTAGCACACCTTGAAAGTTCCGCTGTTAAAGTTTGAAACCACAGGGAAATTAAAACGTGACTTGCAACGCCGTCGAGAGAGCGCTTGTACCACAGCTTCTTTAAGTGTCGTCGGATGTGCGCACGCGAAACAGCACACCCGAGGATTCTAGCGCGAATGTGATATGCTTAATGAACAAACCTTCTCTCCTTAATGAAAACATTATGTGAGGAAATTAATTTTAACCACCACTCGAAGCCTTAGGGTGAACTCTATGGAGTTTTATTAGAAATAAATCTGTAATTGCGACTCGATGTGGGTGTGCGCCGCACACCTAGCACACCCCGAATATTCGCCCCTGGTATCTATGTATGTACCCTATATTGACAACAGTTACCGGACACCCCTTCGAAAGCAAATGAAATGATCCACTGCGTTCTTAAGAAGCGCCTGCAGGTTAAGCAATGAGCAGAGGTGAGGAGCTCAATCCGGCGGCGCTTGTTACCACAACGAACATCGAGGAACCATGGAAGCTTTTTGAGATGCTCTTCCGACGGGAAGATGCTGCGAGTAGTTCTACGGAAGCCACAGATGTGTTTATCATCGGGGTCAGCGAGGCAAGAGGAGAGAGTCTTCACTGGGCACACTACTCTGCCGCATCGACTAAGTGCAGCACACAGCATATCATCGGAGATCTCCGTGGGTACCGGATGTAGAGATACCAGAACAGGACGCTGAGTGATGAATTCAGCTAAGAGGTGACGATCGCCAATTGATAGGCCCCGAGACAAGACAAGCTCGGCATATTCTTTCTTCGAAAAATAAACAATCACATTTCGTGGCTTACGGGTGAGATGGGTGATGGCACCTGAAGGAATCATCTTCTTGAGAGCGGAGCTGTACTGCTTCAAAGGAGTGTTGGGCAGCGCATCAAAACAAACCCCCAACTCGAGGGTCGAATGAAGACGTTGAACAGCAGGAGAGTTCTCGGGAATGTCTAATAAGATGGCGTCAACCATTGAGAGTAACGTAAGAATCCATAGAGGGCAGATGGGACGAGGAGGAAGTCGGTGGAACCCAAGAGGCAGCCGCAGAATACGTGAGTGCAGAAGCGTCCCCTCTGGAAGACATTGACGTAGCATGAGGCAATGTAGTGGAAGTAGACGCAGTACAAACTGTTAAGGGCAGAGTAGCGACGCCATCAGAGACGTCCATGAACTCATCATCGTCAGCAGAGGCCAGTGACGTCCCACCACGCTCTCAAGAGCAAAATCGGTTACCAGGCCAGGAGAAGAAAAGGTGAAAATGACAGGAGGAAGATGAAGAGGATCTCAACCAGCAAGAGAAGATGATTGGTCGGCTGCGACTGACGTTGAGGAGGCGGTGCGAGGAGTTTCAGCGACGCGGGAGGGAACAGCGCCCCCATCGGCAGATGCCATAATCAATGGCAAGGGTTAACGACGGAAACGACCAGCTCGGTCTGGAAATTAGAACACAGATAATTAAAAAAAGCACTCACCAATTCGTGAGGGATCTTAAACGAAAGCACAGACCTTTAACTTCGGCACTCACACAGAAGAACAACGATGGGACACACAAAATACGTACGTGAAGAACTCAAACACGGAGCTCGTGTAGGCCAAAGGTGGTTTCAGAATCGCTTTAATGTAACAAAACACAGGAGACGAGCAACATGGAATTGTCTCAAAGACAAAAAAAGAACAGGAATGATACAAACTGATAAAAGCGATGATATGTGCATTGAATGAGTAATGACAAATTTACAACGTGATGCAAACAGAGCAATGCTTGAGGAAGAACAAAATGAATACAGGTGGGGTACCGCAGTGCGAAAGAACATCAAAAAGTTAATGCTGAGTCTTAACTCACCGTGAGATGTAACGGACTTTATGTAGCAGCGCAGCACGGGGTCACTGGCGACCACATAGCATAGAAGGAGCTTTCACGGCATGCGGAGGTGGCAGACTGCTACTCCTGCTGGACCACCGTGCACAGAGTAACGGAGAGCATGGTGAAAGGTGAAGTCCCAAGTGCGCCATCTATACAAAATGTCGAGGAGTGGCAGTTAGTCTCTTGCAGAAGAAGTAAGTCGGCCCCAAGAGGCAAGAGATCTTCCAGAACGAGAGCGTTAGCGAGGGGATTAGCAAACCCCCTACAATTCAGAGTGGTGACCTTGAATGGATATGTCCGACGTCGGATGAAGGGCAGCTGTGACACCTTTCTGGAATGTGTCGAGGCGATTGATAATACCACGACACCACAAGATGTAGTCGGGTTGCTTTGCATTATGCCGGAGGAATTTGAGGATGGAGGTTGCTTGGTCGAAGACTTCTTGAAGAACTGCTTCAAACTGCTGCAAAGAGATGAGAGAACCCTCGCGATTTGTTTTATGAGTGAGAAACTCGTAAAATCTTCAAAGGAGACATGTTCTGAAGGAAGAGAGGCATTGGTAAGCAGAGTCGAGAAATCTTCAGACGTCAGCAGAGGACCTTTGGACTTTGAAGAGGAAGAGCTAGATCGTGACAGGGGAGACTTGGAGCCTGCTAGACGGGTGGAATGATGTGGGTGGCATGTCGGAGAAGGTGACTTCTTCTTTTTCCTCCGGGCCTAAGTACTGGTAGTAGAGCGACGTTTGCCGTGGATCGATGACACACGAAATGTGGAATCAGAGGAAAGGTCCACCTCATCGCCGGGAGCAAAAGTGTCGACGGTGAATGAAGCTTGAAGATCAGCCATGATGTCCTCTGATGGAGAGAGAACACGAGAAGGCAAGGAGGAGTGAAGCGGAGGAAAATCCGACAGAGTGGAGAAAGCAACATCGGAAGACGCGAGTTGATCGAAGGCTTTAATCAGATTTTCGGCAGTACTGGGTCTAGGAGGTGCAGACACAAGAGGAGGCATGGCAGCAGAAACGAAGGATAAGGTAGAATGCTGCCTTGGAGCTACAGGAGTCAGTGCCTCAGCATGGGGGCAAAGAACCTGCTAATGGCCGTAAGCCTTGCTGCGTGAGCAATGAGCAGAGGTGAGGAGCTCAATCCGGCGGCGCTCGTTACCGCAACGAACATCCAGGAACCGTGGAAACTTTATGAGATGCTCTTCCGACGGGAAGATGATGCGAGAAGTTCTACGGAACCCACAGATATGTTTATCATCGGGGTCAGAGGGGGAAGAGGAAAGAGTCTTCACTGAGCCGACTACTCTGCCGCATCGACTAAGGGCAGCACACAGCATATCATTAGAGATCTCCTGGGGTACCGGATGTAGAGATACCAGAACAGGACGCTGGACGATGGATTCGGATAAGAGGAGACGATCGCCAATTGATAGGCCCCGAGACAAGACAAGCTCGGCATATTCTTTCTTCAAAAAAAAAAAAAACCAATCACAGTTCGTGGTTTTCGGGTGAGGTGGGTGATGGCACTAGAAGGAAGCATCTTTTTGAGAGCGGAACTGTACTGCTTCAAAGGAGTGTTAGGCAGCGCATCAAAACAAACCCCAAACTCGAGGGTCGAATGAAGACGCTGACCAGCAGGAGAGTTCTCGGGTATGTCTAATAAGATGGTGTCTCCGTTGAGAGTAACGTAAGAATCCATAGGGGGCAGACGAGACGAGGAGGAAGCCGGTGGAATACCGGAGGCAGCAGCAAAATTAGTGCGTGCAGAAGCGCCTCCTCTGGAAGGCATTGATACAGCATGAGACAATGTACTGGAAGCAGAGGCAGAGGAAACTGTAGAGGGCAGATTAGTGACGTCGTCAGAGACGTACATGAATTCATCATTGTCAGCAGAGGCCAGGGACGTCACATCCACGTTCTCAATGGCAGAGTCGGAGACCTGAGCAGGAGAAGAAGCACAAATTACAGGAGGAAAATTAAGGCGCTCTCCACCAGCAAGCGAAGAAGATTGATCTGCTGCGTCTGTCGTTGAATAGGTGACACGAGGAGTAGCATCAATGAGGGCGGGAACAGCGCCCTCACCGGCAGATGCCATAATCAATGGCAAGGGTTAACGAGAAAAGGGACCAGCTCGGTGTGTAAATTAAAACACTGATAATGAAAAAAATAAGCACTCACCAACTCGTGAGGGATCTTAAACGAAAGCACATACCTTTAACTTCGGCACACACACAGAAGAACAATGATGGGGCACACAAAACACGTACGTGAAGCACTCAAACACGGAGCTCGTGAAGACACGTGCAGGCCAAAGGTGGACCGACACCGTTCTAATGTATGTCTATAAATGCTGTGTTGTGTTTCTCCTCTAGGTGTAACTTTGTAAGTATATTGTTCCTCCTCCGGTGACTTTTGTCAGTATGGTGAATATATGCATTTATGTCTTACATTATGCAAGTAAATTAGCGTAATCCAAAATTACGAGTTTTTTTCTTTCTTTTAGCACATCTTTAGTAAAAAAAGATCATGCTAATGCTATCTGTTTTTCCGTCCGTCCGTCTGTGGACACCATATCTCTGCAACTATTTATCCGATTTGAAATTTTGTTTCTGCATTGGGAATCTTGAAATATGCTAATGATGATCCTTCATTTCATTTTTCTTTTACGATGGACAGTTTTGCTGTTAGAGGGCGTAAACGCAGATGATATCGAATTCAAAATATATTTTATTCCACACATTTGCTTCTAAGCACCCAATTAAAAAATCTGATATTACCTTTAGATTCTATTTATGTCGAAGAGTGTTTTAGGTATACTTTGTTTTCAAGTTAAGCATAGATTTTCTGCTAGAGGGCGTGGATATCTCTACTTCTAAAACTCCGATTTAAAACAATATTTTCTTCAGCAGATACAGCTCCTGATAAAAAATAATTTTTCATATAATTTCACATTTCTGGTAAAGAACAGTTTAGCCACCAGGGGCGCAAGTTTTCATTTCTGCTTCTGATGTACTTGCCACAAAATCTGAGCTTCGAAACTCTCATTTAAAAAAATTCGTCTGTGGACCGATGCCACTCACATCAAACCTTTAGGGAATATTTTCTTCTTAAAATATTGTATGGTTTCACCGCCAGGAGACGCAGATATATATCTTATTTTTTCAATATCTCTGCTTCTAGTGGTCCGATTTGAAAAATACCTCCCTTATTGGATAGAGTTTCGATGCGACATGTTTTTCATATACTTTCAAAATTTTCAAGTAATTCATAGACTTTCCGCTGGGGGCGGGGCATACTACTGGTAAATTGCGTTTCCCCCGATATCTCTGCTCCTAAAACTCCGATTTGAAAAAAAAAATTCTGCACCGGATTCAGCTCCTGATAAATGTTTTGCATATATTTATAATTTTTGGTAAAAAATGGTTTAGCCAGAAGGGGAACTAAGCCTTAATTTTCGCTTTCGATGTAATTGCAGTAAAATCTGAGTTTCTAAAATGTCGACTGAAAAGAATTCGTTTGTGTACCGATACTACTCTCACGTTGGTAAACCTTTTCGGAATATTTTCTTCTTAAAATAATGCATGGTTTTTCCGCCGAGGGGTAGATGTATATCTTATTATTGTAAATATCTCTACTTCTAAGAGTCAGATTTGAAAAAAATCCTTCTTGATTGGATAGCACTTCCGATGAGAAATGTTTTTTATAAAATTTCAAATTGTTTAAGTAACTCATAGCCGTTCCGCTACGGGGCGTAAAGGTAAATTTCGGTTTTCCCCATATTTCTGCTTCTAAAACATTTTTTTTTTTTTTTGATTCGAGGTTTAACGACCACCGTGAGCAACTCAATGGGCTATAAGCAGTCGCCAGTCCCTAATTTAGGGTCACTGGTTCCAGGGAAGGGAGAGAGCCAGTGCCGTAAGACAAACACAACATCCATGCCTCACCGGGATTCGAACCCGGACCCCTTTCGGACGAATGATCAGAGGCCAACGCCTTAGACAACTGCGCCACCGGGGCGGCTTTCTAAAACACTGATTTTAAAAATTCTTCCTGTATCATATACAGCTCCTTATGGGAAATGTTTTTCATATAATTTCTAATATTCGGTAAAGAATGGTCTGGCCACCAGGAGGCATAAATGCCAATTTCTGCTTTTGATGCATTTGCAGCAAAATCTGAGCTCCTGAAACTCGACTAAAAATATTTTTTCTTGGGACGATACCGCTCACATCGAAAACGGTTTTGAGAATACCTTCTTCCTCAAATAATGCATGATTTTTCCGCCAGGGGATAGATGCATATCTTATATTTGTCGATATCTCTGCTTCTAAGAGTCCAATTTAAAAATTTCTTTCCTTATTGGAGAGCGTTTCCGCAGCGAAATGTTTGACATATAATTTCAAATGTTTCTTAACGCACAAATCTGACACCAGAGGGCGTAAGTTCGCGATTCCGTTTACAGCAAAGATTTTCCTAAAGTCGAGATCAAGCAAAATTGATTTCTAGTAACAGAAAACGGTAGGTTAACGACTTTCATCAAAATCCTTAGAGCCGTTTTCAAAATAAAAATTACATACATACATACAAGAATTGTTCCTTTAATAGTATAGGATCAGGCCGATGGAATAGATCCCGATCCTATGTCCTGACCTTTGACTCCATTTCGTCCATTTTCTATAGGGTTTGTCCCCAGGTGGTTCCCTACCACATACTAAAATTTCATCGAAATCGAACCATTTTTACACACGTTATGACGCATAAGGGCAATGGAATAGATCCCACTCCTATGCTGTGACCTTTGACGCCAGTTCGTCCGTTTTCAGTAGGTTTCGTCCCCAGGTGGTCCCCTATCACATACTAAAATTTCATCGAAATCGAACCGTTTTTACGGGAGTTATCGTGCCGACAGACAGACGGATAGACGGACGGACGGACGGACAAAGCTGGAGAATATACGCTTCTTCAACCTACGGTTGGAAAGCGTAAATAATACACACTGTGCAACTCTCTGCAGATAGTTATGGTACTAACCGAGCCATTGCAAGCATTTCCTACCTCAGCAGAGATTGAAACGACCGAGGAAAGAACGGGATTTCTTAACATTTCTTACCATGGCTCTTCTGTCACATTCCGTCAGTTTGTGCTGCCTTCCGTAACCTTTGTTTGCTGTAGTTGCACCGTCTTGCTTCCATCTGTTCACGGCAACACTTAGAACCGGTTTTGATGTGTTTAGTTAATGCTCCGTATGGAAACGTTACTCAAATGACATCCTATGACCAGCCCAGGATGGAACTCGGAAAGTTCACGTCTTCGCAGCATGTCCGCTTCAAAGTCACTGATAACACCACAGAATACTTACCACCCACTCACAGCGCATCTTTCTCCGCCACAGTTCTTTGTATTTCTGCAAATATTTGGTAGTGTCCGAATATTTTTGGCAATATACTGTATGTCTCCTGAAAATGACGACTCTCTTTTAAATTTCATTTCCACTGTCAAGTACAAGGTTGTTCTGAATCTCACATTTCCGTGGAAAGTACGAGGCTCTTCTGAATTTTATATACCTTCTGAGAAGCATGGGTCCATTTTAAATTTTACATTACCCCAAAAAATTATGAAGCTTGTGACATATATTTTAATTTCGCTATCATTTTTAGTACCTTTGCCTATGTAAATTTAAGTTTGTTCTCTTTTGCGCTTTCTAAACTTAACGTGATGTCTTCTCTCTCACACGAATGAGGTTGGCAACATTTTTAAGGTCAGAGAGAGAGTGGCGTATGAATGTGAGAAGTACGTTAGATAAAAAGGACGATACAGCAGTTTCTTGGGTGTGTGTGTGTGTGTGTGTGTGTGTGGAGAAGTTCGGTCGTTGTTAAGCTAGATTATACGACAGATAATTAAGATAGAGATTGAAAAGTGTAAAACTCTCGGTACTATATTTTGGATTTCATCTACTGTGGTGGACCAATAAAAGGTTATCGTAAGTTTGAATTCTGCATATATTTCGTCTGGCCGTAAAAACTCAATTGGAACTATCCCGTGCAACTATTGCATCGTATTTTCATTTAGTTCAAAATTTCCTTAGTCATGGTTTTAGACATAGCGTAACACCAATCTTGCACACGAGAAAAAGTTACGTTATACTCTTTTGAATTGTATAGAACCTGAGAAACGTGTGACACTTTTTCTTTTTTACATTCCTGAAAAATGTTAGGCACTTTCGAGTTTTGTATTTTTCAAAAATATTTTTATGTTAGGCACTTTCGAGTTTTGTATTTTTCAGAATCGTATTTGAATTTTGTAATTTCAAGAGAAATGGGAAGATATCTGTAACTCTATGCTCCCTGAAAATTATCATTTTTTTTTGTTTTATATTTCCTGAAATCATGATGCTCTTTTGAGTTTCATACCTCCTGTGAAATGTGAGGACGACTTAATGTCATAATTTCGTGAGAAATATGAGGCTGTTTTCAATCTAATACCTTTTGAGAAACATGAGGCTATTTGGAATTTCATACCTCCGTCAAAACAATTATATAACAGGAATAACTCGCTCTTGATTTAGCATTGCTGACTCTATAAGGTCGAAATTCAGTTTTGTTAAGCTTTGTTTCGCAGATAATGAAACAAATAAAATGGCTCTTTTATTTTATATGTATCAATTAATAAAAATAAAATAATCCCCTTCTTACATAAGTTTAATATTGGGGAAATTGAAGTTCATGTTCATAAACGTTGTCGTGAGGTCTGGGACGTATAAGCTGAATTTTTTAGGGATAGAGGGTTAACGACAGCCGTGAGCTACTTGATTGGCTATAAGCACTCTTCTGTCCGAAATTTAGGGCTGCCGCAAATGGCCTTTTGATCGACATTCGTGACTGCTACTGGAAAGTCACAGAGTCGATCTCAGGAAGATACGAACTCTTGAACCACTAAATATCCGCCGTACGTTGGATGGACACATTAAACTGTCAAACTGGGTACTGGCCCTCGTTTTATAAATAAGGACATCTTCCTCCACTTTTCTATATTGCTTCTTTGTGACTTTCCTGTCGGGCCCTCTAGCCAAAACTTTCTAGCATCCTCCTAAAGATTGTTTAAGACCAGGACTCAGACACTCCCTGAAATCTTCTACACAAATCTCTAAAATTTAGGGCCACTGGTTTCAGAGAAGGGAGACGGCCAGCGCCGCAGGACAAACCCAATATTCATACTTCATCGGGATTCGAACCCGAACCCATCTCGGAGGAATGGTCAGAAGCCATCGCTTAGACATTGCACTACTGGGGTGGCTGCCTAAAATTTAGCCTTCCTTTTGGGTTTCTGTATTCTTATGCAACTCTGGCTTCTTCACGTTAAATATTTTCCAAACTCAGCAACGTAGAGTTTCTCCCGATGAATTTGATACTGGCAATCTTGACAGCGGGTCAAAGGGCAAACAACGTAGTTGTATTTCTAAGATAAGAGCTCATTGAGCTAATGTGAAGTAAGCGATGAGCAATGTTAAGTGAGCGATTCCTGAAAGCGAAATATTAAACAACATGGATTCATGTCGAAAGAGAGACTCGCTAACGTTCAACGATTTTTGTATGAGCAACTTGTAGTCGATAAGTTTCTTGTTTTTAGTGAGCAGTACGTATATGGTCGAAGTTGTTAATGAAGTTCGATGCATTGTATTGTTACGACCAACTCGCAGTCGGTAAGATTCTTGTATTGAATGAGAAGTGACACGTATGTTGTTCGTAGTTGATGATTGAAGTTCGATGCAGTGTGTTATTACGAGCAGATAAATTCTTGTATTGAGTGAGCTGTGATACCTATATTGTTCAAAGTTATTAATTAAAATTCGATGCAGTGTGTTGTTACGAGCAGCTTGTAGTCGATGAAAACTTGTATTGAGTAAGCAGTGTCACGTACACTCTATTGACAAAAGTCACCGGACACGTAGAAGAGAAACACAACATAGCATTTATTGACATACATTAGTACGGTGTCGGTCCACCTTTGGCCTTAATGCATGCACTGAACATTCGAGACATGCTTTCGACAAGGTTTTGGAACACAGCGATAGGTATGCGCTTCCATTCAGTACATAATGCTGCCGCTAACTGTTGCTTAGTAGTAGGCCTTGGTTCCAAACTTCTTATGCGGTGCTCTAATTCATCCCATAGGTGCTCTATGGGATTAAGATCAGGGCTCTGTGCTGGCCAGTCCATACACGATACGGAATTACCGTCAAACCACGCCGTAACAGTCCTTGCTTTATGGCTCAGCGCACTATCCTGCTAGTATCAACAAGCCTCGGTTCCATAGTATTGCCACAGAGTTGGTAGGGCATAATTGTCCAGAATATCGAGGTAGACGTTCTGGGTAACAGGTTTGTCCACGATAACCGATGGGCCGGAACCATATCACAAAATTCACCCCCACACGACTACACTGCCCAAACTTGACCGTAAGAAGAGTACACTGTGGTAAATAGCGTTCTTCCAGCTGCCGCCAAATTCACACACGGCCATCAGACTGATGGATTGTGTATCTGCATTCATCAGTTAATGGGACTGGTTTCCATTGATCTACGGTTCACGATAAATGCTCTTTACACCATGCTGAACGACGAGTAGCATTCCAAGTGGAGATGAAAGGCTTATGAGCAGCCGCACGACCACGGTAACACACGGAATGAAGTTCTCTACGAATGGTACGTGTACATACCGAGGTTCCACCATTTTTACTAACTTGTACACTCAGCTCTTGTACAGTAGTACTCCGTCGATTAGCTGTAACGACTCTTCTGAGGCTTCGACGTCCTCTATCACTGACTGTCTTTGGTCTGCAGGTACATTTTGCTGCTTTAGGCACGCCAAGTGTTTTCCACTTATTCAGTACATCCAAAACAGTTCACTTGGGTATGTTTAAGCGCCTCTCGGTTTCTCTTATGGAGAACCCACTAATATAACACCCAACAATCTTTCTTTCCTCAAAGTCAGTTCTCTCCCGCCACGACATTTTCACTCCACCTCACAGTGCGATATGATCGCGGTCAGCTGCAAGTTTGTTTTTATACCGTTTGCTACCGCGCATCTTAACAAGGCAGCGGATCCGTTCATTTGATTTTGAAGGGGTGTTCGGTGACTTTTGTCAATATACTGTATGTTTTACGGTGTCGTTGATTGAAGTTCGATGCAGTGTATTGTTACAAGCAGGTAACAGTCTATAAGATCCTTGTACGGCGTGAGCAGTGCCACGTATATTGTTTGAAAATTTAAATTAAAGTTCATTGTATCGTGCTGTTACGAGCAAAGTGATTCATTTCTACTGGTGGCGCGCTTTAATGTTAATAAAGAATGTGGTTTGAAAATCTGTAAGTAGACAAGAATTGTCTTGTCGGATTTCTAGAATAAAAAAAATATATATATTTTTTGAATCGATAGAATCTGCATTCATGCTCTCTAGCTGAAATGTTATTCATCAGAAAAGAACAGGGATCAAGGTTTTCACTGTTTACTTACTTATTTATTTTGATGTTCAACGGCAACCTTGAGCAACTCTTTCATCTATAAAGCGGCCACAGGTTAACAAGAAGGAACAGGACCATCGCCAGTGGTTAAACGCACCACCCATGACTCATCCATGTGGAGAAAATGTTCAGACGCCAGCGCTTCAGATCACTCGGTCGCCGAGCCTGCTGTTTTGAAGGTTTAGGCTTCACATTGCAAAAGGAATTAATCGAATATGACCAATAAGTGAAAATCAATGGTGCCCACAGACGGATGGAATGACACTGTGATACCATAAGTACGCACTTGTTTTTTTTTTAAAAGATGAGCTAAAAAGTTGTCTTCTCTTCTTTTATGTCTATTCAGTGAATTCAAGTCATTGTCTTGTGTTCAATGCCTTTATAATGATTTCCATTGAATCAGAATTACAGATTTAAGTGACTGTCGCATTTTTAAATTCGATCAGTTGATAACACAAAAGATCCACTTTCCTTATTTCATATTCACATTGAATTTCACTGAAAAGAAGTTTTCACAACGCCTTTTGAAAATACACTGACGGAAAAAAAATCACAACACCACGAAAAATTAGTTGTAGAGGAATGAAATGGCGGCAATACATTTGTATAAGTAACATATTTAATCGATTAAGGTTTCAAGATCACATCTTATTGTACGCGCGAGAAGAGAAATTTTACATGTGAAATGCTGGTACATTAATAACCGGTGTAACCGCCAGAATGTTGAATGCAAGCACGCAAATGTTCATGCATTGTGTCGTACAGGTGCTGGATGTCAGTTTGTGGGATGGAGTTCCATGCCTGTTGCACTTGGTCGGTCAATACAGGGACAGTTAATGCTGGTTGGGGGTGACGCTTAAGTTGTCTTCCAATGATGTCCCATACGTGCTCGATTGGTGAAAGATCTGGTGATCTAGCAGGCCACGGCAACATGTCGACACTCTGTAGAGCATGTTGGGTTACAACAGCGGTATGCGGGCGAGCGTTATCCTGTTGGAAAACACCCCCTGGAATGCTGTTCATGAATGGCAGCACAACAGGTTGAATCACCAGACCGACGTACAACTGTGCCGTCAGGGTGCGTGGGATAACCACGAGAGTGCTCCTGCTGTCATAGGAAATTGCTCCCCAGACCATAACTCCAGCTGTAGGTCCAGTGTGTCTCGGCCGCAGACAGGTTGGTTGCAGGCGCTCACCTGGCCTCCTTCTAACCAACACACGGCCATCACTGGCACCCAGGCAGAACTGGCTTTCATCAGAAAACACAACAGATCTCCACTCCGTCCTCCAGTGAGCTCTAGCTTGACACCACTGACGTCGCAAACGGCAGTGGTTTGGAGTAAGTGGAATGCACGCTACAGGGCGTCTGGCTCGGAGCTGTCCTTCAAGTAACCGATTTGTAACAGTTCGTTGTGTCACTGTGGTGGCAACTGCTGCTCGAATTGCTGCCGCAGACGCGGTACGATGCGTCGCGACCATACGCCGTACACGGCGGTCTTCCCTCTCAGTAGTGCCACGTGGCCGGCCGGAACCTGATCTTCTTGAGGCAGTACCTTCCCTTGACCACCGCTGCCAACAATCATGCACAGTGGCTACATTCCTGCCAAGTCGTTCTGCAATATTGCGGAAAGAAAATCCACCTTCTCGTAGCCCTATTACACGACCTCGTTCAAACTCCGTGAGCTGTTGATAATGGCTTCTTCGTCTTCTTAAAGACATTCTTGACTAACATCAACACACTACGTCGAATCTCAACGATAACTAACGCTCACGAACGTTACAGCGCGTATTTACAGCAAACCTGCTTTGCATGTTCCGAGGGGCGCTACTAGAGCCACACGTATGCGCCGAGCGCGAAATTTGCATAGACGTCATCTTACAGATGTACTCTCACCGCCTACCAACTGTCGTTTATCTAACACAACCCCTTCTTGGTGTTGGGATTTTTTCCCGTCAGTGTACACTGATGGCCACCCAAAATGCAACACCAAGAAGGAAGCATCCGAATGGCCTGAAATTAGCAGCATGCGTCGCCCGCGAGAGGACATGCAAACGATTAGCATTGCAGGGCATATGCAAATCATGTGCACCCGGCACGCCACCGAGAAGCACTATAAAAAGGGCGCACAGAAGGCGGGATGTAAGTAGTGAAAGTGTGTTGTGCTGCCGGACCTGTGCGTGGGAAGCTTCCTGATCCCTCGTCGCAGTATACGACAGTCATTCCAGCACGTTTCGGAGTTTGACAGAGGACGAATATTGGCTTATCGCGACAGCGGTTTATCGTACCGAGACATCGGCGCCCGTGTGGGACGACATCCGGCCACAGTGAGGCGAGTGGGGATTGGGTGGGTGCAGGAGGGACGGACGGACGGACCGACGTGAGCGATTGCCACAGCCGCGTCACACACCCAAACTAGAAGACCGGCATGTTGTGTGGCGGGCATTGACGGCTCGCACCGTCACATCACGAACGTTAGCGCAGGAATTAGGGTGTGTTGCGCAACAAACTGTGTCAGCACGTGTCTTTCGACGTCGTCTGCAGGAGCGGGGACTTGTTGCACGGCGCCCATTGCTCCGATTACCACTGATGTTACACCACCGGCGAGTGTGGCAACAGTGGGCTGTTGAACGCCGCTCCTGGACTACGGAATGGCACGACATTGTCTTCTCCGACGAATCCCGCTTCTGCCTGCAACACCACGATGGTCGGATCCACGTGTGGCGGCACCGCGGCGAGAGACTGTATGACGCCTGCATTATGCATCGACATACCGGTCCATCGCCTGGCGTTATGGTTTGGAGCGAAATTGGATATGACGCATCGCCGGTACACTGAAAAGTCACGCTATATCTCCGACGTTTTTGAGCCTGTAGTCCTCCCTTACCTGCAGGATCTGCCAGATGCCACGTTTCAACAGGACAATGCGCGCCCGCACGTGGTACGCATCGTGAAACAATTCTTCACGGCCCATCAGGTGTCACTGCTGCCGTGGCCCACCTGTTCTCCCGATATGTCTCCCATCGAACACGTCTGGTCGCTGATCGGCAGCCGAGTGGCCCGGCAAACACCACCCGCGACTACGCCTGATGAACTGGGGCAATGGGTGGAAGCAGCCTGGAGCGACATACCCCAAGCCCACATCCAAAGCCTGTTTCGTTCGATGCCGCGGCGTGTAGCGGCCGTTATTGCCAGCAATGGGGGCCACACGAACTATTGATGTCTGCGTGTTCCGCAAGTCGCACGGGCCTGTAAGCACAATCGTTTCATCTTTGTGTCTGTTGTTATGTGTCCAGTAAATCTGGCTTTGCTATCTCGTGTCCTTCCTGGTGTAGCATTTTGGGTGGCCAGCAGTGTATAAAGTACGTGCTAACGGTATGACTGGGTCTGTCTGGCTGAGGAAAGTATATTTCTATATCCCTTTGTCTGATTTGGGCTTTCTCAGTGACCTAGTAGTCTAAGAACATGATCTTTGACCATACATCCGAGATATCGTCAACCCTGCGCCTCCCTGGATCTAGAAACCCCACATTAGAGACTAGCGACCGCGTAGAGTCCTAAGAGCTGCCGAAACGAGCAGCTCTGAGGTTGGGCAAATTTTAATTCTCATACGAGAAGTTAAATTAAAAAAACAAACTACGAATTTGGAAAATTAGTTTTGCATCTAGGGGCATGAACTCGGTGAACTAACATCTGCACTATTTGGTTTGTTTCCGATGCATAAACAGACAGCTTGGAGTTGTAACGGCAGCATTCTTGGTGAAGAATGGTTTGTTTACGATCTTTAAATTAACAACCTGGAGTTGTACGGAGAGCATTCTTGGTGAAGAAGATACAATTTCTTTTAAATAACATTATGTATGCACTATGTATGCACTTATGTGCCATAGTCCCGAATAACGCACCATTTCGGGACTATGGGACGTAAATGCGTAATGTGTACTTCGGCTTGCAATATACTTGTAAGCATATCTATACTGTTAAAGTTTGTGGTATGTTGCACCAAAAAGTGGTGCTACACTAGCTGCACCACTTTCTGATAAGAGATACACCATTTTGTGGTGGGGAAAAAAAGGGGGAACAACATGACGCGACTTTGCACTACGTCACAGTACAAGGTTGCACCCCATTATGATATAAGTAAGCACCATGTTATTCAAGCAAAGCAAACTGAATTTGCTTTTACCACTTACTGGTCATCCATGTAACACTTCTCAGAAAACTTGAAAATTTCACCTTCCTGGAGCTACAATCGAACACCACATCTCCCAATTACCATAGTAGTACACCAGTATGTGGTGTACATGACCCGTAAGTAAGTGTGCATGACCAGTAAGTGGTACAAGCAATTCTGTTTGCTTTGCTTGAATATTCTGTCGATTTTCCATGTATTATGAAGAATATTTCTTCCTTCATTGATTTAGCACCATGTTGTTGGGTTTTGTTTGCACCACACAATGATGTGTATCTTTTCTCAGAAAGTGGTGCAGGTGATGTAGCACCAGTTTTTGGTGCTACCTATAGCACACACTTTTTTAACAGTGTACGCTTCTAAAATCTCAATGAGAAAAATTCTCTTTCGGTGATACCATGTACTACGAAAAATGTGCTACGCATAGTTCCTGCTCAAAATAGTACATAGTTTTCTCACGACGGGGAGTAAATTTAGAATCAATTTTTTATTCTGTATTCTTCAAAATCTTTTTTACATCACAGAACGTTTTGCGCATGCCTGTAAATATATTACCTCGTCTCCGGGCTCTCGAGTCAGCTATTTTCCTAACTGAACTATACACCGACCTTAGCTTATCGCTGCAATTTTTATCTTGCGTCACCTCACAATCTGTAGAACTCATACATCTTTATACTAAGTTATGCAATTGCAACAGGATTCTATACACTGATTAAAATTCCACTATCGACATACAAGGGTTGTCTAAAAAAATGGAAACACCTCGCTGAAAACAGTGTCTTTGGTAAGTGCTGCGTTTTGAGTACAACGAACATGTAGCTACAATTTGCTGCTTATAGTCTCAAGGGTCTGTGTGATTGCATTGTAAATCAGTGTTTGCATAATTTCGTTCTAGGTGACTTGTCGGAGTTCCAAAGAGGGCAGATTGCAAGAGCCCGTCTGATTGGTGCGTCGGTAACCACAGTGGCACAGGCATTGGGGGTATCGAGAGGTACCGTGTCGAAGGTCATGACAGCATACAATGTTCACGGCACAACATCATCTGCGAGACACAACTGTGGAAGGAAAACCAAACTCACTGCGAGAGACGGGAGGACATAAGAGAGGATTGTGACTGCAAGGAGTAAGACCACGGCGACGAAATTGACTGCTGAGCTTAATGCACATCTCCAAAACCCACTGTCGAACCATACCGTACGAAGGGAAGTGCATAAGCAGAAAATTTACGGCACAGCTGCAATTTCAAAACCTCTGGTGTCTCAGGTGAATATGAAATGGAGACTACAGTGGTGCCAGGAACATAAAACTTGGACTGCAGATCAATGGAAACATGTCTTGTTTTCCTATGAATCACGTTTCTTACTATTCCCCACCTAAGGATGGGTTTACGTGTTGCAAACCCCCGCAGAAGCCTACAACCCAGACTGTCTCTTTCCTACAGTGAAGCATTATCACCTTATACGGACGGATCACTAGCGGTAACTATGTCACTCTTTTGGCCGACAATGTGCATTCAATGGCGGAGCCATTGTTTCCGTCAGGGGATTGCACCCTTCAAGATGATAATGCCCCGATTCACAGAAGTCGAACTGTTCAATCATATTTTGAGGAACATCGGGATGTTGTTATACACCTTCCTTGGCCTGCACAATCACCGTACTTAAACATCATTGAGCCTCTGTGGTCTGTGTTGGAAAACAGAGTGCGATCCCCTTATCCTCCTCCGCGTCTCGCAAGGAATTGGAGCAGTTTCTGCAGGACGAATGGTACAACAAACCACTTACCACCATCCAGGACTTGTATGCGTCCATTCCAAAGTGATTCAAGCAGTTTTAAATGCCAAGGGTGCTCCCACACCATATTAGGAAGCGTAACATCTATTGCTTCAAGGTGTTTCGATTATTTTGCACAACCCCTGTATTTCAATTTATTGTTCTTTAGATTTCTCACTTCATGGAGTTTGTGAGGATTTTCTTCGTAGATAAATTCCTATTGGTTGAGTTTATGTGAAATTGTCTTATTTTAGCTGATGCTGGTTGGGGTTTAATGAGAAGATGCTGGTGCAGATGGACATAATTTCATCAGAAAGAGAATTTCTGTCTCTGAAAAAGGGAACTTTAGGAAAGGTATCATCCCGAGGGAAAGGTGTAACAGAATAAGAAACAAATTGGAGACTGTGGAGCATGCGTTTATTCCGCTATGAAGCAGCCCAGGAATACACCGTGGTTTCCAAGATCAGAAGTATGAACTAAATCTATCGGAGAGATCCATCCCTTAGATAGATTCATTCAAAATTCCTTCATTTTGGGCATATCGTTTTTTCTTAATAATTTTTTTTTCGAGAAACAGAAATATTTAAATGAAATGTAGGAATTACAAAACAAAGTTCGGAATTCCAGTTTCAAGTTGTATGCCTAGTACTTTTGTATAACAAGGAGTCTATAGACCGAGGCTTAACGTAGCTTTCGAACTGAAATCGTTTGGTTTGGGCACTATAGGTAGCTAACAAGCCCACAAGAGCTTCTTCTACGTGTAATAATTTACTTAGTATTTTAGTTAATCATAGTTTCATTTTTATCCTTTTTGTGATCGTGGAGAAGCATTAAATTAACAGTGAAAACATGATCTTTTAACCCTTTAACTGGGTGAAACGAATTAACCCCGGTAAGAAAAATGTGCTGAAATCAGGTCGAACGAATATATTCACAGCCTAAGAAGTGAGCCGAATGCGACTGGAATAAGTGAATCTGTGTGCATCAGAAAGCGTTGATTTCCCGTTATTCAAAATGGGCATTTAGCAGGATGATTGGCACAAATTCTTTCTGACTAATTACATGCTAAAAAGGTTGTAACAATGGAGGAGGACCCAAGAAAGGAGAGATATGTTTAAGTCACATGCGTCTACACAGTGGCACGATGTGCGTGCCAGGATAAGTAGCGTTTCCCCTTTACGCCTTGGGTCATGGAGCAAAGAATAAAGAAGTAGAAACAAGCTCTTTTATCACCAGCGACCGGTTTACGATCGGTACCTATGAGATGAGAGGAGGAAAGAAATCGTTCCGCGGTAGCTTTGCCAAAACACGGTCGATATGTGAGCATTTCTGTCTGGGGAGCGGAAAAAATGTTAGGTACCATTTGGTTGAGATTAATAAAGTTTAATAAAGGGTTTAGGAACTCGGAAAGTGAACTTCTTTAACTAAATTAACGAGAAAACAGCGTGTATGGTGTAGGGTCATACTTTAGTTAGCTTTAATATTTCAGTTATCCGTATTGACTTGTTTGATTTTTGGTTAAAATCATTCAGTAGTTTTAATCCATTAGATTGAGAGTGAAAGCATGGTATTTTAAGAAACTAAAAAAGTGAATTTCCTTTTCTAAATGAATGTGAAGCCAATGTATATTGTGCGGCTATTTCTATCATGGAAAGAACGAAACTGCGAAAATGTCATTTCATTTTTAAAATTATAAACGAAATTACAAGATTTTAAAATTATATAATTAATTATAAGATTTTAAAATTATAGAATTAATTATAAGATTTTAAAATTATAAACTTATAAACGAAATTATAAGATTTTAAAATTATAAACTTATAAACGAAATTATAAGATTTTAAAATTATAAACTTATAAACAAAATTATAAGATTTTAAAATTAAAAACAAAATTACAAGATTTTAAGTTTTCCAAACAAATATCAAAATTCAAAAATTTTAGATAACATTAAAACTTTTTAGATCTGATCTAGGTTCAGCAAAAAGTTAGACTTCTTTAGATTAAACAGTCCCGGATTTTTTTTCCTTCAGAAGTTAATAAAATTTCCTAAAGTTTACATGTATTTTTCCACCAAAGAAACATGCCCATGTGTAATTTTAAATTGTGGATACTGAACTAAGTGCACTTGATTTTAATTCCCAAGTGAAATCAAAACAATACAACAATAAATATAACAAAAATCGTGATTAGTATATCGCCTTTTACTGTGAGATCAGCTAAAGAAATATACAATAGCAACATAATATAAAATACATAAAGGCTCACACAATAACACTTTGCGTCCAAATTCACTAAATATTCTCAAACAAAAGATGCACAAAATCAGACATATGCTAGAGAGATACTTGCAAAAATATGATATACACGCATTGCAGAAACAATTATTTTAAACTGAAAAAACAACAACTGTTTTTGTCATTTAGGTCCCTCGCTTTTCAAAAACACACAACACTCGGGTGTTATTCAAAAAAATAAGGTATACTCAAGGTATAAATTTTGATGAAGTTCTTAACGTTAGGAAGAATAATCTTGAATAATTAAATATTTAACAACTTTATTATGATTCGAATCAAGCAAAGAAAATTGTCTTTGTTTTAACACGATATAAAATTAATTATAATATATTTACTCGTACATATTACAGATTTTGTATATTCTTCTTAATCGTACGTTTCCGTAGTAATCATAACTTTATGCCACAAATTTCACTTTTATCGGGGATTGGAAAAAAGTTTGTTTAGTAGGTTTTTTGTAAAATGTTGCAACTTACAGTATTTACCGAAATGGAAAATTTGAATTGGGATCTAAAAATTACAAGATATGTTTTTGATGCGCTTGTGTTTGATTCCATTATTATAACTTTGTACGCGACCCCTAACTGCGCGTATGTAATAAGGTTGACATCACTTCTTACAGCACGAACCTTTAAATTTAGAGAAAATAGCTTAGAATAAGATCTAAATCGTCTTGAATTTTTCCTTTCCACTCAGAATCCTGCCTAATTTTCAGCCCAGATTTCATCACCAATTAATGCTTCCGTCAAAAGGTCATTTAATAATTATTCTTTCTTAATTTAGCTTTGAAAGTAAATTAATCCGACTGCTTTTTTTCGCCAAAAGAAATGAAAAGCTCTAGAAGAACCACAAAAAAAAAGGCCTCCCAAATTATATTAAACTATTTTTAAGAAAATGAGTTTTTCAACTAATATGAATCGAACTGTTTGAATGAGAAGTTATGCAAATGCTGTCAGAATAATCAGGAATTTTATATTAGCAGTTAAAGGTTTTGGGTATGTCTTATACACACCAAAGAGGTCAATGTTTAATTTCTGACCCTTGTTAGCAGTGTCTTCTACTGAGCACGGAGTTCGAAGCCTCGAAAATCCTGCCTAAGATTTAATGGATTGCTTTGAGATGTTAATAAAGTCCAAATAATTGTCCTAGATAGTAATATTGATCTCTAGAGAGAAAGCTAAATGGCGCTTTTTGTTTTAAAGATTCTAAAGAGAATAATTTTTAATGCAACAGCACTCAAAACGGCTACAAGAAATTTTAAACACGTTTTGAGTTAATTCGTGAAATCAAGACATAGCTCTTTAAGTTATAACTTACACTGGATTTCCGTGTGATGTTCACATTCAATTGACCAAGCTTTGAAATTGAATTACAATGTAAGTCGTATGGAATAAATTATCTTAACATCAGAAATTATGTTCACCTAAATATTAAGTTGGAAACCCTTTATTCTACATGGTCATTACTTTGACAGTTCGTTTTTAAATTTACAAAGGTTTTAATGTGTGTGTTTTGGCCGTACCGGTAAGGCTGACTATATATAGTGGCAAAGTTTTTGAACTTTTCTCAGTATTTGGTTAGTAAATTGTACAATGTACACGATCTGTTCAATATGCGAGTAAATGGGCATCTCTATCATACAAACAAGACTGGAAACGTAGTTTTGTAGCTTTCTTTTGATTAACTGCAATAGAACTGTATATATATCTCAAAACACATTACTTGATACATATCAGTTAAAGTTTTTCACAAGGCAGAAGAGTAAATGAATATTAAAGGCACGCTTGCATATGCAGTTCACCTAAGAAAAGTGTTTTTTAAAGACTTAAGATACTTCTGTAATGTGCAACTTTAAAATTTTTAACTTCTCACGTTGTTAAATATTTTGTTCTGAAGGATGGCCCAGGAACAGTTACCATTGTCAAATTGCCGTGTAAACCAGAACATAGTCAAAGATGCACTCGGATTTGAATAACTTCGGAATACTCATCCAGTAATTCACATGTTATTTTAGTAAGAATTTGAAAATACACAGCGTAGTTGTTTATAACTTAGAACTGAACATAGAACATCTTACCACTGTTAAATTTTTTGTGGCATGTTGCACCAAAAGTGGTGTTACACCAGCTGCACCATCTTTTGGGGAAAAGGTTAACTATAATGTGGTGCACAAAATATACAAGAACGTGATGCAATTATGCAGCATGTTATGGTATCCAACCAAATGGGTGCAAAGTTGCACCCATTATACCATGTTGTTGCCTGTTTTGTGCACCATGTAAACGTGTACCTCAGCTCCAAAGGGAGTACAGCTGGTGTATCGCCAGCTTTTGGTGCAACTTACTAAAATTTATTAACAGTGTAGGACTGCACTATATTTTCGAAAAATAAATAAATAAAATAAAATAAAATAAAACCTTCCATACAACATTAGTTCATTTTGGATAAGCCTGGTTTCCTCAACTCCTTCACAGCCCCTTAACATAAACATATTTTGAGTAACATTGTAACGAGCAATTCATGCAGTAATAACGATAATTCTTTTCATCAAAAATTAAAGTAACAAAATTGGCATCTCAGTATCAAATAAGACATTTTTTCTTAGAAAGTGGAAGCATATAGTGCATTTCAGCTCTCAATTTAAATCTCGATAATTCCATTTGCCTTTAACTCAGCGCCATTTCAAGAATAGGTCATTATTTCTGAGTTTTTCTATGTGAACAATTTGTAAATTATTTTAAGGTTGATCACAAGACGAATAAATGTAGCAATAACTACACAAGCCAGCCACATATGGCAGAATAGTAATCACAGTTTCTGTATCACATTTTAATAGTTTCTGCTCAGTTTCTAATTCTGTTCCGAACATATGAAGGTAATTTTAAATATGCTGTTTTTATAAGTTCTCTTTTGGAAGTGAAGATAAATTAATCGTTTAATAATTGCTGCGTATAAAGCCATGTTTATAAATATAATTATACTGTTTTAAACTTGAATAAGCAACCATTTATTGTTATGTCACCCCTTTTCAACGGCGTCAGCATATGACAAGGATTCATTAAGATACTACAGTTACCTCAGTTAACGTATAAGTAACAGGAAGGCTGGAAATTATTTAAATGATAACTCATTTAATTCAACATTTAATGATCTATAACTACTTTACACCGTTACATTTTTTCGCGACACACGTCAAAGCTACTTAAGAATACTGATAGGTCTGGGGAGTTTTGTCAACAATTCCAATAAAACCTTTTTCTTAGATGATTCACCAAATCATAATTGAATAAGGTAATGCAGTGTAACTCAAACAAGCGGTAAAGGAATGCGTTGTAGCTTCCTAGCGAAAAAAAAAATCATGGTGTGTTTTAAGTGCATGGCAGTGATCTAAATTGTCTCAAAAGACTTAAAAATCTTCATTTTAAGCTTAAAAATAGTACAGTTGTAATGTATATAGGTGAGCATAACATGTTTAGGCATACGATACTTACCCAAACATTTGAGCATCAAGAAATTATGAAAAATGTTATTCAAGTGTAAAAAAGTACCAGGATGGCAGTCTCAAAAATTTTTGAAAATTCTTTTGAAAATTCTAAGGCATTCTGTCACCAATTTCATGATAACATAGGTAATTAACTGTTTTTAATTACTTCCGCCAAAAATCAAAATACCTCAGTTTAATCAACAACCAAAGAATAATGATCAGGATTCAGGATAGAGTGCAATTTAGTTTTTTTCGGAGATAATTTTGACTAGATAGGAAGAACAGCAAACGAAAGATTGCTGAGAATATATTCATGGACTGAATTTAAAAATCGCGTAAAAAAAAGGAACGGGTGCAAATCCAATTCAATATCTGTAAATAAATTTAAATTAGTAATTCCCAGCCTTGAGAAAACTTCGAGGCTACAGAAGCAATCTGGAAGGTAGCATCTGGTTCATATTGTACTTTGAGCATTAGAAGTAGATTTTAAAATTTTAAGGCTTTGTACTTCATTTCGCTTTCATCAACTGAAATACGTCCGTTTACTGCAGTTTACCTAGAAGCTACATAGCCAGAAATGGTTTGAATTATTTACCATCTAAGAAACAATTTTATCTACCTGTCCATTTTAATTTCAAATTTTAAGTAAATCTACTGCAGAATTATTTATGTTTTATTTATTTTTTTTTTTTTTTTGTCTTGTAACGTGAGTTATATAGCCACCAACAGATGGCGCCTTGGGCACTTGTAAAAGCCAGGAACAGCGGGTGATTTTAAAGCAGTCATGGTCCCATAAATCCAATCAGAGGACGAAGCTAAACGTAGCAGGCGATAAATGAAATTCTTAATTTCTCGGCTGAGGTGACGGTTGACTTTGATAGGCGACTTAGATTGTCGCTGTCCTTTAACATGAAGGAGCGACTTCCTCGCTGTCGACGTTTTCATTTTCGTTTCCATTCTGCCCTTTGATTTGTCGAACTTCTTCGACGTGTCGTTCCTAAAAAATAAATAATGAAAAAAAAAATGAGAAATGTGTAAAAAAATCAAATTCATTTCTTAAAATTCAAGAATTTTTAAATTAAAGCAGTGGCCTATCGCAAGGCTGTCCCATAAATGTCGGGGGGGGGGGTCCAAAGATACCTGTAGGCAGTGGCAAGGCCGAATTAAGGCCAGAGTGGGCCCCTATGTTAAGATGTCTGGGTGAGCCCCCTGAAAGACTGATGACGAATAATCATTATCAAATCCGTTCAAGCACGAAACTCTATCAGTATGCATGAATATGTGATAATTAATACTTTGTGTGCATTCTTGAAACTAATAAATTATCTTTTTTTTTTTTTTTTTTGAAGGTTTAACGACCGCCATGAGCAACTCAATGGGCTATAAAGCAGTCACCCGTCCCTAATTTAGGGCCATTGGTTCCAGGGAAGGGAGAGAGCCAGGGCCGTACGACAAACACAACACCCATGCCTCACGGAGATTCGAACCCGAACCGATCACGTACGAATGGCCACAGGTCAGCGCTTAGACCACTGCGCCACTAAGGAGGCAAAATTATCCCCATAGTTTTCATAACAAGTCACTGCATTTCCACTGTTTTAACGAGAGCATGAGCTAATAAAATCAGGCTTAAAAAACCAAATCATGTTTCTTGATTTTGTCTTTAGTTTTTTAAGCCTTATTTTTATGGTATAGTACAGACTGAGAAAACATAATTTACGTTCTCACGTTATTAAAGTATTGTATTAAAAAAAGCTAGTACTTCATAGTGTTTTTGACGCTTTCCAACCGTAGGTTGGAAAAGCGTATATGCTCCAGCTTTGTCCGTCTGTCCGTTCGCACGATAACTTGAGTAAAAATGGTTCGATTTCGATGAAATTTTAGTATGTGGTAGAGGACCTCCTGGGGACGAATCCTATTGAAAATGGACGAAATGGGGTCAAAAGTCACAACATAGGAGCGGGATCCATTCCATTGCCCTTATAGTTCATAACTTGCGTAAAAATGTTTCGATATCGATGAAATGTTCGTATGTGGTAGGGGACCACCGTGGGATGAATTTTGTTAAAAATGGACGAAATGGGATCAAAGGTCAGGACATAGGAGTGGGATCCATTCCATTGCCCTTATGCGTCATAACTTGCGTAAAAATGTTTCGATTCGTAGAGTAACCATTGTTTTCATCAGTTTCAACTTTTTATCATAAATGACAGCAAATGTCCAGTTTCTAAAAACGGGAGGAAATAGTCAGTAAGTTGTTTTGTTCGTATCACAGAAAGTTATTCAACGTGTGGAGGGTATTGAATAATTTTTTGTGCTGGTGTTTAAGTACACAAGGTAGAAGAGAGGGTATCAAGAAGGAAAATAGAGGGAAGTGCGCAATATTTAACACAGTTATTGATTTGATTCCTATCACATTTTAAATGCACTTGCAAGCCAATTATCAGCATTCTACAGCGTGTAGAGGCTTAGCCACGGACTCATGATCCTCAGCTTCGGGGAGGTAATTTTTTCAAACATTAATATTGATATTATTGGCATATTTTTACTGCATTCCATGAAACTACTTACCTCAGAAACTTGAAAATTTTCATCGTCCTGGTGCGGGAATCAGCACCTCCCGATTTCCGGTCGAGTATGCTAGTCATGACACTACCCAGGACAAGGAAATTCCAAGCAACTGAAGGTAGATATCTGAGAATCTTGAGATTTTCGCTAGTCGAAACTATTCCTGCCCCATCGTAGCGTCTCACGACCTTTGATCACATCCAGGGTCGGATGTAGGTCACAAATTTCAGTGACGAAAGTATGCAATTGTATACTTTCATTGCTGATGAAAGTATACAATTGTACACAATGTTAAAGTATACAATTGTATAAATTCCAGTGAGGAAAGCATACAATTGTACACAATATTAAAGTATACAATTGTATAAATTCTAGTGATGAAAGTATACAATTGTACACAATATTAAAATACACAATTGTATAAATTCCAGTGAGGAAAGTGTACAAGTGCATAAATTCCAGTGATGAAAATATACGATTGCATACTACGTAGTATGAAGGTATACAATTGTATAGATTCCAGTGATGAAAATATACGATTGCATACTACGTAGTATGAAGGTATACAATTGTATAGATTCCAGTGATGAAAGTATAAAATTGTACTCAATAATAAAGTACACAATTGCATACAAGGCTTCTTGAATTGGAAGAGGAACTACAAAGGATCAAGTGGTACATCATCGGGCTAAGTGAGGTTAGGAGAAAAGGAGATCTCATTGAACTGAAAAGTGGACATCTCTTCTACTATCGTGGGACTGATACTGGCAGAACTAGTGGTGTTGGATTTATAATAAACAAGAAACTGAAGGATAAAGTTGTAGAAGTTGAAAGTTCCTCTGACAGAGCAGCACGACTCGTTATTCAACTCTCGAGAAGATACCAGGCTCAGATAATTCAAACTTATTCACCCACCACAAGTCATCCTGAAGAAGAAATTGAAGAATTTTATGAGGAAATTCGTCATCTTAATAATAAAGGTAAGCAGCATTTGAAGATAATTATGGGAGATTTCAATGCAAAAATAGGGCAACGGCAACAGAATGAAACTTCAGTAGGTAAATTCGGTCACGGCAACAGAAACCAGCGTGGAAATACTCTCGTTGAGTTTGCATCGGCAGAAGGGTTTTTCATCTTGAACTCCTTTTTCAAGAAAAAGCCACACAGGAAATGGACATGGAGACATCCAAATGAAACACACAAGTGAAATTGATTTTATTACGTGTAACAAAAAATTCGTCATAGAAGACTGCAGTGTGCTAAACAAATTCAACACAGGTAGTGACCATAGATTGGTGAGATGTAAAATGCATCTCAACACTAAACTTGAACGTGGCAAGCTCATTAGACAAACAAAATGTATTGACATAACCAACCTTAAAAAACACCATAATACCTTCAAGTTGGAACTGAAGAACAGATTCTCCACTTTAGAAGACCTAACATCGGAAGAAGTGGATATTTCTGAAGTTAACAGAAAAGTAACCAAAGCTCTTATGGAAACAGCAACAAAATTAGCTGGGTCTAAGAACAAGTTGCATGTGAACAAATTATCAGGAAAAACCAAAATGTTGATGCAAAAAAGAAGAGTGATGAGGACAACTAAAGAAGATGCGACTTCCAAAGTGGAATATATAGAGCTATGCAAGACAGTAAGAAAAAGTATCACTGAAGACGTAAGGAAATTCAACTGTGAACTAGTGAGGAAAGCAATTGAAAACAACCAAAGCCTAAAGATAGCAAAGGGGCATCTCAGTAAGGGAAGAAAACGGATTATGGCACTGAGAAAAGAAGATGGTCCTGTAACAAGAAATAGAGGCGAAATTTTTAACAAGAATGAAATATTTCTACTCCAAATTATATGAAAGGGATGATACATGTACTCCAGACATCATGAAAGGTACCAGAGTTCTTCCAGTCCTCCCAGCAGAAGTTGCACATGCAATCAAGAACATGAAGCGGGGAAAAGCTCCAGGAGAAGATGGAATTACTGTAGACATCATACAAGAAGCAAGTGGGAAAATCGAAACAGTACTCGCCCAAATTTTCACTCGATGCCTTAATGAAGGGAAGATTCCTGAGGTTTGGAACAACGCTACAATGATCCTGCTACATACAAAAGGTGACATTGAGGATCTCAGGAACTACAGACCTATCAGCCTCCTATCAGTGGTTTATAAAATCTTCACTAAAGTTCTTTAACACCGTTTGAAGGTAACACTGGACATGGATCAACCGAGAGAACAAGCTGGATTCAGGAGTGGCTACAGCACAATAGATCATATCCACGTACTGAGAGAACTAATCGAAAGAGCGAGGGAATATGAACTTCCATTGTGCATGGCTTTTATCGATTATGAAAAAGCCTTTGATTCGGTGAAACCATCAGCAGTTACAATGGCTCTGAAATCCTCTGGTATTGAAGATGCATACATTAATATTATTAATAACATGTATGAAAATTCAAGTGCAAAGATTCGGCTGTTTGAGAATACAGCACACATAAAATAGGAAAGGGAGTGAGACAAGGTGACACCATATCTCCGAAGCTCTTTAATGCTACATTGGAGGGTGTCTTTCAGTCGCTGAGCTGGGAAAACAAGGGGATAAAGATTAATGGAGATTATCTAACTCACCTTCGTTTTGCTGATGACGTAGTCATTTTTGCAACTACCCCATCAGAGCTGCAGAGTATGATCCAGGAACTTGCTGACAAGAGTAAAGAAGTGGGATTAAAAATGAACTTTCAGAAGACAATAGTGATGTTCAATGCTTTTTCAAGAAATGAAGATTTATCGATTGATGGAAAAAAGCTGGAGATAACAGACACGTACGTTTATCTTGGACAGCAGATATCAAGTGAGGGTCACATTGATGAATAAATTAATCGGCGTACAAAACTTGCCTGGAGAGCTTTTAGAAGAAACAGAATAATTTTCAAGAGCAATATGCCATTATGTCTTAAAGGAAAAGTGTTTGATCAATGCATCCTTCCAGTGCTTACGTATGGTGCAGAGACGTGGACCTTAACTAAAAGAGACATACAAAGGCTGCAGACAACTCAAAGAATCATGGAGAGATGCATTCTTGGTGTAACCAGGAGAGATAAGAACAGGAACTCGTGGATCCGAAAAATGACACGAGTGGAAGACATCATGATCAGATTTAAATCCCTGAAATGGCAATGGGCTGGGCATACTGCCAGAAGGACAGACCATCGATGGACAGCGGAAAGTTTAGATTGGATTCCAAGGGACAGGAAAAGACCCAGAAGAAGACCACATGGGAGATGGGTGGATGAAATTCGAAAGTATGCGGGAGTGACATGGAGGAGACTGGCACAAGACAGACCGTTGTGGAGGAAACTTGGGGAGACCTTCGTCCAGCAGAGGATTGATAATGGTTGACAATGATGATGATGATGATGATGATACCAGTATGAAAGTATACAATTGTATACTTTCATCACTGGAATTTATGACGTACATCCGACCCTGGATGTGAGCAAAGGTCGTGAGACGCTACGATGGGGCAGGAATAGTTTCGACTAGCGAAAATCTCAAGATTCTCAGATATCTACCTTCAGTTGCTTGGAATTTCCTTGTCCTGGGTAGTGTCATGACTAGGATACTTGACCAGAAATCGGGAGGTATGGAATCCCGCTCCAGGACGATGAAAATTCTCAAGTTTTCTGAAGGAAGTGGTTACGTGGTATACAGAGAAAATGTTCCATTAATAGCATTACAATGCTTACCATGTGTTTTTGAAGAATTATTTCTTCGGGGAAATTCGTTTCCCAATTGTATTGATTTCAATAATATTTTTCCATAATTTAAACAACAACATCTGATTTCTGAATCGTAATCATGATAATTGGGGTTCAAATAGACACTTCTGTTCCGGTTTTTAAATAATTTTAGCCTGTCACAAAATAACCAAGGTATCACGAATATACCACCTACATGTGGTAACTTCGTGATGCGTAATAGTTGATGTAATTGAAATATAACAAAATATAGCTCATACACACGGCTTTTATCAACAGGCCCAAGCAAAAAGAAGACGATAATTGGAATTGTGAATTTTGCGGACACAATTATAAAGAGGATGTCAAGAAAAATAAAATAAAAATAAAAGTGGTCCTCAGTAAGTCCAATATAGCTTTTGCAGGATATAATATACCGCATGAAGTGCCAAAACTCCTACGATGAAAATTAAGATGTGCTCACGTCTGTGGAAACTGGTAACAATGACTAAAATATAAATGTGAAAATGGCACTTTATGGAAAAAAAGAGATGATTTTATAGATAAAAATATGTATTTCTTCCATGATTGACTACAGTAAACTGTTCAATATATCATGTGTAGTATTGTTTCTATATTTCTTTACATTCATGCAATATTGTACTCATAAATGGACAACGTGTACACACACGTTCTTAGCAAGGTATTAACACGATGTTACCAAGGTTATCATAGAATAACCAGTGGTAAACATTAAGAGACAACATGTGTTATGGAACACAAACATACAGTCCTACTGTTTTACAAGTTGCTAGTATTATGCACACATGTGTTGCGTATGGGCGACTGCAGTTTGACAAACATGGGCGATAATTTTTTGATGTCAAAACGGAAATTTCTGAAGTTATCACGAAATTGCCGCTGTTTACTTTATTGATGCTGACGAAAAATGTAAAGAAAAAAACGTGTTGTTTGAAGAATGTTCTTCACGAACTTTACTTAATCACTGTGTTTTCAATACCTGTGTTCGCAGAACTAGAGATCCGATATACAAGAATGTGTGTTTATTTTATTTCATCCATATAATGTCTTTCAATTAGTTTTACACTATTTTATATTTCAACCTCTTCAAATCGGCACTCTCGCCAACCATTAATTTATCACAACGATCAAAATATGGTGGTTTAACGAAATTCGACTGTGTTTCACTTTGCGCTTTTTGAGCAAATATTTGTGTTCAAAGCGTTGGAATAGTTTTAAAAATCAACGTCCCATTTTTTTTACGCAATTCGTTGTTGTTACATGTTACGGTTATTATGTTCTAATTTAATTAAATAATTATTCCAAGACTCAAAACCAAACATTTTGTATTAAAAAAATAAGACGAAACGTCGTTCCCATCCCTGCTTATAAACAAAGATTAACACAGCTAGAACCAAAAATGCGCTCTGTGCACTGAGCTATGCAGGGTGTTACGTCGAAAAGTGTAGCCAAATGACACAATATGGCACAGTTTTTACAACTGAATCTGCCCCATCATCGCATTTTTTTTTTTTTGGCTCCTAATTTCAATGTGCTTGGAGTAACTCACAGATGATGTTACCTTCCATTCCCATTCCTCGGTGCTGATGATTGTTATTTTTCCTGATACATTTTGTGAATTGAAGAGAAAATTGCAGTGGGATCTGGAAGCCATTATAAGGCTCAAGGGTGTAGTTAAACTATGAGTGAGGAAACATAGCCCCTGGCTGAGTAATTTGATCACTTGTATTATCAATTATTTTCGGATCCGAACGTCATTACGCCGCTCGTAGAATACGTTAAGCTGCAAATAAAGAAAATATAGTAAATACTAGGGTGATATTAAGTCTCAAGCACAATAGGAACATATTTTTACTCTTTTCAGTTGAAACCAATGGTTGCCAATCACAGCAAAAATTTCATTTCCATAAATTGCTCTCGTTGATTCGATCACGGAAAGGAAAAAAAAAGGAAAAATCCAATAAAAAATATTTTAAACTACAATAAAATTTGAATTTGTATAAAGTTATATGTTTTTGTATTTGTATAAAGTTATGTGTTTTGTATATGTATAAAGTTATATGTTGTTTTATTTGTATAAAGTTATATGTTTTTTATTTGTATAAAATTACATGGTTTTTTATTTGTATAAGTTATGTGTCTTTTGTTTGAATAAAGTTCTATGTTTTTTACTTGTACAAAGTTACATGTTTTTTTGTATAAAACTATGTTTTTTTTATTTGTATAAAGTTATATGTTTTTTATTTGTATAAAGTTGTGTTTTTATATGCATAAAATTGTATGTTTTTTTTATTTGTCTAAAGTTATATGTTTTTTATTTGTATAAAGTTATGTTTTTTATATGTATAAAATTGTATGGTTTTTTTATTTGTATAAAGTTATATGTTTCTTTTTATTTGTACAAGTTATATGTTTATATATACATTTTAACTTATAAAAACATTTATTTCATAATTAAAAAGAGATTCTTGTATTTTTATAGTTAAATGGATCATGGGTACTCAAAAAATCCTACTTTTGCACATTTTGTATTTAATTAAACCCTGACACATTGCATTTAGCAAATAATTTTTAACGACCACCGTGAACAATTCAACGAGCTATAAGCAGTCCCTAATTTAGGGCCACTAGTTGCATGGAAGCGATAGAGCAAGAACCGCAAGACAAACACAACATCCATGCCTCACCGGGATTCGAACCCGGACCCATTACAGACGAACGGCGAGAAACCATCGCTTATACCACTACGCCACTGGAACGGCGACTGCTTGATGAATGATCTTTTAGAAGTAGCTACTCTAATACGTATTCAACATCAACAACCATGGGTAATATTCCCGTAGGTGCCTGATGCCATTGAGCATCAGATTTCATTCGTCTTACATTGTTTTACTACCAGCGCATCGACACTTATCTGGTAAACCTAGGCAGCCTGGAAAAGGGGGTTCAAGGACAAAGTGCATTCTGGGCCGACTTCAGAGGGAGCCATCTACGCATTCGCGTCCCCAGCACGGGGAGTCTGCGAAAATCCCAGGGAAAAAACGCATACTGTGCCATGCCTGTGGTTAATACGTAATGTTAGATATAAAATGCGCGCCGTAGAGGCGTCACAGGGTAACTACGTAACACATTTTCAAACTTTATTATTAAAAATTCTGAGAGTTCTTTTGTGGAATTTATAAGCTTAATTTCTCCTTTTATAAAGCTACAGTCCTGGACAATGAAATTTGCGCACCAAGAAGGAAGCATCGGATTGCACTGATATCTTATGGACGTAATAGCACCGATGAATGATACACATGATGGCAAAAACAAAGCTTCATGACAATTACAGAGGGATCTGTGGCACGCAGTCCGGTCATCTTCAATAGCAAGTCACACCACCTCGTGCGGCGACACATGCCGCAATACGATCCGGTATGGAGGCGAACAGATGCCTGATCTTGTTCTGCGGCTGACTGGCTTACACGTGTTGGACGGTGTGCTCCGAATCCTGGATAATGCGGCACGGCGGAAGCCGTCGTTTCAACTGGTCCCACACATGCTCGATTGGGGACATGTCCGGGAAGCGGGCAGATCATGGAAGTGTCTAGACATCACATGGGCATTCCTGGGTAACCCGAGCCGTGTGAGAGCGGGCATTATCCTGCTGGTATAGCGCACCTGGAATTCTGGCCAGGAATGGGCGCACATGGGGCCATAGGATCTCATCCGCATACCGCTGGCCCGTCAATTATCCACGTACCAGTACTAGAGCTGATCGGCTATTGTAGGCATTGATTCCCCAGACCATAATGCCTGCAGTGGGGGAGGTGTGGCGCTCGATAGCGAGGTTGTGATTGTTCCGTTGACCCGGGAACTTCCACACACGGACACGATGATCATCTATCCCCAAAATGAAGCGGTACTCATTGCTAAACACCACACGTCTCCAGCCTGTGGCGTTCCACGGCGTTCTGAAGTATTTACTTGATCTTTATCTCATCGTGTCAGTATATTTAAATCTGTATATTTTAAAGCATTCAAAACCAGTCACGGAAAAGAAATCGTGGGTAAAAGCAGCGACGTAAGTAAGTTTGATCGTGGTCAGATAGCAGCTCCCAAAGGAAGACCAGTTGTTAGCAGCTCCCAAAGAAAGGCTGGTTGATAGCAGCAGCCAGAGGAAGGTTGGTTGATAGCAGCAGCTAGAGAAAGGTTGGTTGATAGCAGCGACGTAAGTAAGTTTGATCGTAGTCAGATACCAGCTCCCAAAGGAAGACCAGTTGTTAGCAGCTCCCAAAGGAAGGCTGGTTGATAGCAGCAGCCAGAGGAAGGTTGATTGATAGCAGCGACGTAAGTAAGTTTGATCGTGGTCAGATACCAGCTCCCGAAGGAAGACCAGTTGTTAGCAGCTCCCAAAGAAAGGCTGGTTGATAGCAGCAGCCAGAGGAAGGTTGGTTGATAGCAGCGACATAAGTAAGTTTGATCGTGGTCAGATACCAGCTCCCAAAGGAAGACCAGCTGTTAGCAGCTCCCAAAGGAAGGCTGGTTGATAGCAGCAGCTAGAGAAAGGTTGGTTGATAGCAGCGACGTAAGTAAGTTTGATCGTGGTCAGATACCAGCTCCCAAAGGAAGACCAGTTGTTAGCAGCTCCCAAAGGAAGGCTGGTTGATAGCAGCAGCCAGAGGAAGGTTGGTTGATAGCAGCGACGTAAGTAAGTTTGATCGTGGTCAGATACCAGCTCCCAAAGGAAGACCAGTTGTTAGCAGCTCCCAAAGGAAGGCTGGTTGATAGCAGCAGCCAGAGGAAGGTTGGTTGATAGCAGCGACGTAAGTAAGTTTGATCGTGGTCAGATACCAGCTCCCAAAGGAAGACCAGCTGTTAGCAGCTCCCGAAGGAAGGCTGGTTGATAGCAGCAGTCAGAGGAAGGTTGGTTGAGAGCAGTTCTCAAAGGAAGGCCGATTGACAGCAGCTCCCAGAGGGAGACCGGATGATTGCAGCTCCTAAAGGAAGGCCAGTTGATAGCAAGGCCAGTTGTTCAATCACCTCATCTGCTGAATTATTGAAATTCCCACGGCAAATGATCGCATATGAATACAAGCGGCTCAATTTTAAGACACCGAGCCCGTCCGAGCCGATGTATGTTAGCCTGAGCCCGAATTTTATATTGCAAGACAGAGAAACTTAGAGGTAGATTCTTCCCCACTCCCGAAGTAGTCTCCTGCCTAAACAGTTAAGTCCCGAAGTAGTCTCCTGCCTAAACAGTTAAGTTCCAGTAGTCTCCTGCCTAAACAGTTAAGTTCCAATAGTCTCCTGCCTAAACAGTTAAGTTCCAGTAGTCTCCTGCCTAAATAGTTAAGTTCCAGAATGCACCGGAAACAATGATTAGCCTACTGTATTGAGGCATTAATAAAAAATATCTTCTTACAGACTTTCATTCCCTTTTTAATAAAATAATGTATTTCTCAACTGGGGAGTGAGGAAGGGACATCTATCTGGTTCTATAGTACAGCCTCAGTAGTTTCTTTGACCCTTCCTTTCCACCTAAAATTCTTTCGCTGACAGGGCATCTGACAAAATGGGTTTCTGCTGCCATCAAAGTAAGTTGCTCAATAAAATTTGAACAGCCAGGCTCCGTGGAGAGACGGGTGAAATTTTGAAGCCGTGGTATCTAGTATCTACAGTTTTTGAAAAACTTTTTCTTCGCCGCAGAAATTTACTAATAGGTGGCTTACGGAATTTGCTCCCAAGCCCAAAATAAATAAAGCGCTCTCTTTATTCTCACTTTCCACTCCCAGACCCAGCTGTAGAAAAATTCCGCACATGCTAAGTGCTAGATCACATCAGTTACAAAAAAGACGAAAAGGCAGAACCCGATACCAAACCGTCTCAGCACTGGTGTGTAACCAAGGTAACGTGACATAAGACAAAACTTCTAACCAACAGGAGAAATGTGGACATAAACGTGAAGTTGACTCTCGAGGTAAGCGCAGAGTGTCCCGCATCGTTATAAGGAATCGCCCGATTACCGCGGAGTTGGTAACTTCGGAATTTAATGAGGGCGTATCCACAAGCTCATTCATGAAGACCGATAAGGTCGGAATTTAACGGCCGCCTCGGTGGTGCAGTGGTCTAAGCGATGGCCTCTGATCATTCGTCCGTACGGGGTCCGGGTTCGAATCCCGGTGAGGCATGGATGTTGTGTTTGTCTTACGGCACTGGCTTTCTCCCTTCCATGGAACGAGTGACCCTAAATTAGAGACCGGCGACTGCTTGTAGCCCATTGAGTTGCTCACGGCGGTCGTTAAACGTTTAATAACAAAAAAAAAAATAGCGAGGGTGCATCCGTATGGTCATTCATGAAGACCGATAACGTAGGAATTTACGGAGGACGCATCCACAAGCTCATTCATGAAGACCAATAACGTCGGAATATAATGAGGTCGAATCCACAAGCTCATTCATGTAGACTGATAACGTAGGAATTTAACGAGGGCGCATTCACAAGCTCATTCATGAAGACCAATAACGTCGGAACTTAATGAGGTCGAATCCACAAGTTCATTCACAAAGAGCAATAACGTCGGAATTTAATGAGGGCGCATCCACAAGCACATTCGTGAAGACTGATAACGTCGGAAGTTAATGAGGGCGCATCTACAAGCTTATTGATGAAGACCGATAACGTCGGAATTTAACGAGGGCGCATCCGCAAGCTCATTCAAGAAGACCATCCGTCGTGCCTCGAGAAAAACAGGCAATGGTAGTCGACGAGAAAAACGTCGTACACCGAGAAAAACAGCCTTGCCGTCAACATCGGGTCCCATTCTTGACGGCAAGGCGCCAAAATATTACACTGCAGTTTGCAAAGGTCTATTGCAACTGGAGCGCGTCATTTGTCTGCCAAATTATAGTGTCAACCCTAACACGCTGATAGGAGGGTGCGTGAGTATCGGAAACCACATGAATAGACGTAAACAACTTGCTAATTTGGGGTCACCCCAGCGAGGGCCAGTTTATAGTGCGTTTACATATGCCAGGCAAGTATCAGTTTGTGGTGCGCGGCTTTCTTGGGAACCCTCGTAATGCCGCCCCGGTGGCGCAGTGGTCTAAGTCGATGGGCTCTGATCATTCGTCCGTAAGGGGTCCGGGTTCGAATCCTGGTCAGGCATGGATGTTGTGTTTGTCTTACGGCACTGGCTGTCTCCCTTCCCTGGAACCAGTGACCCTAAATTAGGGACGGGCGACTGCTTATAGCCCATTGAGTTGCTCACGGTGGTCGTTAAACCTCCAATCAAAAAAAAAAAAAAAAAAAAAAAGAACCCTCGTAACCGTCGAGACCTTGGTCACCTGCACAAAGTATGTGGACATTCAAGGCGACCATATACACCCGTTCGTAACGATTCTCTTTCCACACCATTACGCCATCTTTCAACAAGACAACGTCACACTTCAAAATTCTCGAGTGCTGACCAATTGGCTCCAGGAACATTAAAGTGACTTTACCCAAAGCCGTCTAGAAAGTACTATGCCAGGACACTATAGAGATGAGTTTCCACCGTTTGTGACGTCACTCTGATGTCACACACGCTGGTACTTCCGTGTTGTGTTTGACGTCACACACGCTGGTACTTCCGTGTTGTGTTTGACGTCACACACGACAGCGGTGGAAACCAATCGGAAGCCTTGGTTTCCACGTGACGTCACTAAAAGAGGGAACTCATCTTTCTGTCATGGCCTTGTTTACGCTTTCCAACCGTAGGCTGAAGAAGCGTATATGCTCCAGCTTTGTCCGTATATCCGTCTGTCTGCCCAATAACTCGCGTAAAAAGGGTTCGATTTCAATTAAATTTTAGGATGTGGTAGGGGACAACCTGGGAAGGAACCCCATTGAAAATGGGCGAAATGGGGTCAAAGGTCCGAACATAGGAGCGGGATCCACTCCATTGCTCTTATGCGTCATACCTAACTTAAAAATGCTTCGAGTGCGACAAACTTTATCATGTTATTCCGCAGTTATACTGAACCAATTCTTGTTTAATATAATCGAAATATGGTCAAAGGTCAGGACACAGGAGCGAGATTTATTCCACAGCCATTATCCTAATAACTTGAGTAATGATTTCTGATATGTTGGAAAGCGTATCATAATCAATGCATTGCATGATTTTATTAACTTGTGCTTTCTAGATGGTCTTGCGTTACCACATTAGAATAGTCCCCTCTCGTTTTCAATTCTACTAATCCCATTGAGAGTTTTTGGGACGAACTGGAAAGATCTGATCAAGCCTGCCAATCGCATCCGGCATATATATATATATTTTTTGGTTGGGGTGTATATCGACCACCGTGAGTAACTCAATATGCTATAAGCAGTCACCCGTACCTAATTTAGGGTCACTGGTTCCAGGGAAGGGTAAGAGTCAGCGTTGTAAGAAAAACACAACATCCATGCCACACCGGGATTCGAACCCGGACCCATCTCGGACGAATGATCAGAAGCCATCGCTTAGACCATTGTGCTACTGGTGCGGCCCATCCGACACCTCTGGTTACTCTAGAACAGGCAATCGTCGCTTCTTTGGCGGCAATATTATTTCCAGGTTTCCCACACCTCATTGAGTCCTTACCAAATTGAGTCCTGCTGCATGGAGTCCTGCTGCGATAAAGGCAAAAGGTGGAGCTACACCTAATTAGGTAGGTATATACAATAATTTGTCCACTCAGTTTATAGACGGTTGCTACGATAGAATGAACCATCACGGCTGGGCTAATTTGGCATAATCTCCTCAAATCGGTCCTATTAGATCAGTCCCTCTTCACTTTTTATCAGTAGTCTGTATTGATTTCTTTATAAATCCTTACAAGTGTGACTTAATAAAACTGGTAAAACTTTTGAGAATCTTTGAACAGTGATTTTACTCATACTGTATTTTAAAGAGAAAAAAATCTTAAAAACATGGCAATGGATTTTCAAGCATCATTTCCATTTTTTCTTAAATTACTTTAAAGGATCATTAACGTTTTTTTTTTCATAATATAATGATTTAGAACAAAGTTCTGATTTAAGGAAAGTTACGTATTATCATTAATTCCGAGAAAATTCAGCTTGAGAGATAGTTTTTTTTTACAACTGAATAAAAAAAAATGCACGGGATCTTTCAAAGTTTTCTGTCTTTAGAAAACTTCGAATCTAAAACATAACCTCCAGAGAATTATATTAATCATGTTATCTTCTGCAAATTGGAGATTTGCAGAAATTAGCTAAATCTTCCCCAACCTCTCTTCTCCTTCCTATAGGTTAATAAAGATAACTATTTGGTGTTACCGCAGTGATTCTAACCAGTAAAATGCTATTATAAAAAAACTTATCTTTATGTTTCAGATTATGCGAATTTGCATTGAACATGAGATTACGTGTAAGTAACAGAGGAAAACACGTTTAACCCCACAGCTATCAGGACGTTACATATGGGAAAACGCAATTAGATATGCACGATTACTCAAGCCACAGAGTTAATGAGGTATTTTTGGCTTTTCACATGCATTAAATCATTCACTTCGTCTTTGCGCAGACTGCTGAGAAAAGATAGTTCAGCGTGTCTCACTTCTTGGAATACAGCCTTCTTCCGTTCTGATTGCTATCACTCAAACTTACTGAAGCATTGAACCTCCTTCACTGAATAAATCCTACAAGAAAATATTCAGAGCAAGAAAAAGAAACATGGTAAAAAGTAATTCAGCAGCTCTTTCTTTTCGAGTCACTGGTTTTAACAAGCATAGTTAATCTCAAACCAAGGTTAACCGAAAACATAAAAACTAATGCGTCACAACAAAAGTGCTCCTAGAAAATTAGTAAACTTAATTTTTTTTCAACTGATTATAAATTGTGATATATACTCTAATTTAACTTTCCTTTTTAGTTACTTTCTCTATGTAAAATTTAGTTCATTCTCTTTGAGCGTTTTACAAACTTAACGTGATATCCTCCCTGTCGCAAGAATATGGTTGGAAACACTCTGAGATCAGAACATACGACTTGTGTATGTGTCAGATGAGAACTGAACGATATATAATGTTTGGGCAGCAGCGGCATGTGGAGATGATGGGAGTTTAATGCTAATGGTGAAAAAGACGTTGTTCAGTTAAAGTTCTGTCTATTTAAAGGCTGCGTGTTGTGCTGTATCATCACCATAATCATTGTCAACCATTATCAATCCACTGCTGGACGAAGGTCTCCCCAAGTGTCCTCCACAACGGTCTGTCTTGTGCCAGTCTCCTCCATGTCACTCCCGCATACTTTCGAATTTCATTCACCCATCTCCCATGTGGTCTTCTTCTGGGTCTTTTCCTGTCCCTTGGAATCCAATCTAAACTTTCGGCTGTCCATCGATGGTCTGTTCTTCTGGCAGTATGTCCAGCCCATTGCCATTTCAGGGATTTAACTCTGATCATGATGTCTTCCACTCTTGTCATTTTTCTGATCCACGAGTTCCTCTTCTTATCTCTCCTGGTTACACCAAGCATGCACCTCTCCATGCTTTCTTGAGTTGTCTGCAGCCTTTGTATGTCTCTTTTAGTTAAGGTCCACGTCTCTGCACCATACGTAAGCACTGGAAGGATGCATTGATCAAACACTTTTCTTTTAAGACATAATGGCATATTGCTCTTGAAAATTATTCTGTTTCTTCCAAAAGCTCTCCAGGCAAGATTTGTACGCCGATTCATTTCTTCATCAATGTGACCCTCACTTGATATCTGCTGTCCAAGATAAACGTACGTGTCTGTTATCTCCAGCTTTTCTCCATCAATCGATAAATCTTCATTTCTTGTAAAAGCATTGAACATCACTTTTGTTTTCTGAAAGTTCATTGTTAATCCCACTTCTTTATATATATATATTAAAAATATAAGTTTTCATTATTTCAAAGTTTCAAGACAAATGTCTAAACAGTTAAGTTCCAATAGTCTCCTGCCTAAACAGTTAAGTTCCAGTAGTCTCCTGTCTAAATAGTTAAGTTCCAGAATGCACCGGACAACGCCGGATATGCTTCCACTACACCACAGCGGCATCGAATTACTCCAGACTCACACTCGCTAACTGCCTAGCCAATTTGGCAGGTTGTTTCTTGGAGCCCGCACAATGCTGAGGATTCATCAAAGATGGTAAGCAACAACTGAAGAAATAATTAGAAGGCGAATGAATACTTAATACAGACATTTATCGTGGATTAGGAACATCAAACAAAGGTCTTCGCTCTTTCCACGTTTATAAGTGAGTCACGGAAAAATTCTCATTGGCCGCCACCGAGAATCGAACCACGGATCTTCTAGTTACGCATCTTTGGTGAATCCCCAGCATTGTGCGGGGCTCCAAGAAGCAACCTGCCAAATTGGCTTGGCAGTTAGCGAGTGTGAGTCTGGAGGAATTCGAGGCCGCTGTGGTGTAGTGGAAGCATATCCGGCGCGTAACTGGAAGACCCGTGGTTCGATTCCCGGTGGCGGCCAATGAGAACTTTTCCGTGACTCACTTATAAACGTGGAAAGAGCGAAGACCTTTGTTTGATGATACTGAATCCTTCAAGAACACAATATTTTATTAAACTCCCTATGCCAGAGCTTAAGTTCATCTAATGTACCCATCATGTTCTGCGAATTCCCTTCAAGCAGGTATAAGTAGCCTTCAAGTGTGCAACTCTTATGTTTCAAAAATATAGCAACAATGTAAAACGTCCACTCTCTGTTCAAATATTAAATTATCAATTTAAGGTGAGAATGTGAGCCCTCGTTGACAAGAGTCACAATTATGAAGAGTAATGTGCTCTTAATAACCATAACACCAGTCAACAATCCCGCATCTGCCGCCATGGGCATCGAAAACTTGGACCAGCCGTCCCAGAGACTGAATCAGAACCCCATAGAGAATTCCTTGGCGAACTGGATCGTGATCTGGTGAAAGAACAGATCTCCTAATTGTATAAACACAAATTTGCAGGTAGCGAACTCGAAAACACATACTTCCGCTCAGGAGATGAATACTTTCTCAGTTAAGTTACACTGACAAGGGCTTTTCAATGCTACTTGCCGTATTGACATATGCGCACCTTTAGCTTTGAAGGTCAAGTGGCGGAACATATCGGTAGACATTTACAAGAAAACCTGCTGGAGGGTATTCCTCCAAGATTATATGCCGTCATAAGAGTCAAAGACTTCTTCACACAGTACTGAATTTTCTGAAAATAGAGGTTTGTAGGCATGCAGGTGTCCAGAGATTAACGCTATCACAGTGTATGTTCGAAAAGAGCGTTAAGCACAAAGTGACCAGCGAGTTAAAGCAGCGCTGTATCTTTGATATGTTGATGCACTGTTCAAAATGTGTACTCAACTGTATGAAAACATTCCAAATTAGATGCACTCCTAACACAGACACACTTTTGTGTAACGTTTTCCTACCGTCTATAATAAATGGAACATGAAAGGACAAATCTGTAGTTCTTTGCACCACGCTTAGTTTCTACAAAGTTTAAACTACGTTAGATGAGTTTATTTGCCCTCTATCTAGGGGTTATGCTGTTCAGGGACAAATTTACATATCAGAATATACCAACTAATGAGTTAGGAAATTTACCAGCTCGGAAATTCCTAAGCTGGAGACGAAATTAGCGTTGGCAATGGAAAACTTCAGAAAGGACACAAACTCTTGCAGATCAGAAACACATCGCAGCAACGGCTCGCCCGGACGAAAGAAGCCGATGTAAATTAATTATCTCTAGGGTATTTATCCGGAAGGGAGTTAACGAAAAAAGTGAGTAACATAGATAAAGTGAGAATAAAATGACTAGGACAAAACATTTCAAGTGCTGTATGAAGTAAGACCGGGACCAAAAAGCAAAGATTTAAATTGTGGTGCAATGTTGTCTAGTTAATAGACTTGACCACCGTCAAACAGATCAGAGAATAAATTTGAAGTAGCTTAAATTAAGCTAACACAGATGAGTAGAATTTCAGATACATGAAAGACCAAAACGGAAAATGACAGATATAGAAAAAATCCGAATAAGGAAGGCTGCGATACTGTGGATGTAAAGTGTTTGATAGAGAGCTCAAGAAGTAATAAAATATGGCTACGACATTCCGTCAAGTCCGAACCAGTTGGACTAAGTGGCTTTTTTGTATGAACGCATTTTTTGCATCGTGTGTAACATCAAAAACGAAAGAATGCTAAAACAAATCAACATAAAGTTTTGTGTAAATCCTGGGGAAAATACCACCTAAACAACATGAAATGCTACAGTCAGTTTATATGGTTGAGTCTGTGTCCCGGTGACAAAAGTTTGGATGGTATGAGAGGTTTAAAGAGAGCAGACAGAATTCAGAAGACTACCTTGCAAGTGAACCACCAAAAATAACCAAATGTTTCCAAACTAGTGGACAAAGTGCAGAGTTTTCTATCAGGTTAACACCGACTGATACTGACAATGCAAACAAGTGGTTTAAATGTGAGTTGGAACCGATAAATCCTATAATTTGGAATGATGCGGTTGGTGGATATGGCATAGTAGTGTACTTGCTCTCAGAGTTATCAAAGTTCAGATATCTATGGTATACAAGCAGGTTGTAATACACACCACCATTCTTAATCCTCTGGCTTGGATCCAGCAGGCTTTTCCTGTGTCCCAACCGTAATGCAGTTTGAGGGGATGCCGATCAGATAGTGTTATGACATTCAGAAAAATGTGGCAGCACAACTAAATATCATAACAGCAGACGAGTTTTCCAAATATTTGCAAAGGTTATATGAACGTTACAATAAGTGTATTTGACCCTTTGGCGACTATTTTGAGAAAGACGAGAAAATAAATATTTTTCATATCCATGTTTTACTTTTTATGGAAATTCAGTCTCATTAATAATATTATTATTGAGGATGCATGTGATGTAAACTTATGAAAACCGAACTACCAGAAAAACGGAGCACAGGAATACCTAAAATAAGACGGAGAAATTGTTTAAACAAGGTACAAGGAAAACTACCTAAACAGTGAGATAACATTGTTCCTGACGATCGGCCCCAGATCCCGGATAAGGCATTGGTGTTGTGTTTCCCTTGCGGTATTGTCTCTCTCTCTCTCTTCCCTAGAGCAAGTGGCCTTAAATTACGGATGACCGATAGCTTGTAGCCTCTAGAGTTGTTTTATATAAGTAAAGCAAACTATTCTTTGCTGGGGAGAATACTGCAGTTCTACAGCTAATTTGGGCGTACTATACGAAATGTGAGAAAAATTTAGCGATGGTTGAACTTAAAATTCATTCAGATGAATGAGAAGGAAAGCTTCTGTTCTGAAGCGTGTTTGAAATGTGCCTATCCATCCAGTAGTAAGTTGTGAGAAATTTTCATACCAAATAATTTACACTGAAGAGCCAAAATGTTATGATCAGGGCGTCTTTATGCAAATCGACACACCTGCAGGTAAACGACGGCGCGTGTGAAGGTCATGAAACGATGTAAATAACACCTGATACTGAGCTCTGTTAATCAGTGTTATTCTTGTTCTTTAGATGGGAAAGGCAGAGGACTTAAGCGAGTCTGAGAAAGGCCAAATTGTAATAGCCAGACGACTAAGTCCGAGCATTTCCTAGTCGGCAAGGTTGTGGGGTGCCCATGGTCAGTCGTGGTTAGTGCCTTCAAAAGGTTACCAACCACGGCTGACCATGAGCTGTGGTTAGTAGTTTTCATGGTCAGCTGTGATTACAAACATGGTCAGCCGTGGTTAATAGTTTTCATGATCAGCTGTGGTTACTAACATGGTCAGCCATGGTTAGTACCTTCAACGGCTGACTATTAGCCGTGGTTAGTAGTTTTCATGGGCAGCTGTGGTTACTAACATGGTCAGCCGTGGTTAGTACCTTCAAAAAATTACTAACCACGGCTGACCATGAGCCGTGGTTAGTAGTTTTCATGGTCAGTTGTGGTTAGTAAATTCAAGAAGTTACTAACCACCGGCAAGGACCACAAAACACCATGGACCACAAAACACCATTATTATGAGGATTAATGTTATTCGCGTAGACTACATTCAAAATTACAAACTTTGTGATTATCTTTTGTGTATCTTTTCTTTGTGTTCTCTAGTCAAAAGCAGTATAGCACAAGTTATATTCAGTAGCGGTTCGCACGAGCGGTCGGTGGAATGGGTGACCTGTCAGACTTCCAAAGAGAATAAATCGGAGCCCGTTTAACACGAGCGTCTGAAACCATTACAGCCAACTTGTTTGGTGTTTCAAGAGTAACAGCCCCCACGGTTAGGACTGCGCACACAAATCATCGCAAGACTTTGTCGGCGAAGAATAATAGTGGACATTGAACGAGATGACCGTCGAAACTAACAAAGATTGTGTCCAAATAACACAAAACCACTGCAGCAAAAAATGAGAACAGAACTCAATATCCACCTGGAAGACCCTGTTTCCACAAAAACAATCCGCAGAGAACTTGAAAAAGCCAACATCCATGGAATAGCTGCCACTGCTAAACCTTCCATAACAGGAAACAATGCTACAATGCGAAAACTATGGTGTCATAAGCATAAAACTTGGACAGCTGATGACTGGAAAAGTGTAATATCGTCCGATGAGTCCTCATTTACATGGGTTAAAACAGTATGTCGGGTTTATGTATGAAGAAACCCTAAGGAAGCGTACAATTAGGAATGTTTGGTTCCAACTGTTAAAGATGGCGAAGGTTCAGCCATAATTTTGGCGGCCGTATGATATTCAGGTGACTCCATTATTACCCTACACGGTCGAGTTACTCCCAGCGAGTGCATGGGCATTTTAGGTGATCAGGCGAAACCTTGGTCCAAATGTTGTTTCTCAACAACTATGCCAGTTTTCAAGATGATAATGCGCTCATACACACAAGTGGAACAGTTCAGTCTTGGTTTGAATGGTTTGAGATGCCCAAGATGAACCTCGAAATCTTCCCTAAACAGCTCAATCACCTGATTTGAATGTCATAGAACTATTGTGGGCAGTTTTAGAGAACAGAGTGAGAGGCAGATCCCCTTCTCCAACATCTCCGAAGCAATTGATTGATGTTCTGATCGATGAATGGTACAACATTCCACGGGAGACTATCCAAAATCTGAGTCTATTCGAAGAAGGTTGGAAACCGTATTAAAGCCAAATGGTGATCTAACACCTTATAAATAAAGACATATCGCCTATTTCCCAGGTGTTCGCATTATTTTGTCCAACCTCTGTATATGAGTATATACACAGTGGAGTCACATTATTGTGACCACCTCCTACTTTTGACGTCAACAGCGTGTAGCCAATGAAAGAACGCACGTGTTGTGAGCTGGCTTGGAGGATATATAAGGTGTGCTTTCGGTATTCTGACAACATGAGCCTCGTTGCTCTCATGGATAAAAGGAGTGATTTACCAGATTTACCAAAAGGGATGATTATAGGCTTTCGGGCCAAGTCTAGCAGTATTTCTGAAACAGCGCAGTTTGTGAACTGTTCGTGTGCTGCTGTGGTTAAAGTGTATTGTGATTGGGGAAATGGCACCATTGTGAATGAGTGACGTGGAAACGGCGGAGCACCACGTGCCATTGATGTGAGAGGTGAACGTCGGTTTCGAAGGTGCGTGAGGGCCGATCGACACGTTACAGTGGAGCAACTCACATGCCGAATGAACCAGGGGGCTGACGAAAGTGTATCTAAAACGACATTTCAGCGACCCCTGCTGTGTATGAGGCTCCGATGCAGACGAATGGTCACTGCACCTATGCTAACGAAGGTGTTTTAGCAGAATCGTAAATGGACCTCCGCTGATTGGCAAAGGATTGTCTTCTCCGATGAGTCACGCTTTCTGCTTCATCGAACTGATGGACGTTGGCGTATAAGGCAAAAAAAAGTATGAGAATTAGCACTCTTCAACCATTGCCGGTAGAACACAAGCTGGTGGGGGCAGCGTTATGCTCTGGGGATGTTTTCGTGGCATTCCCTGGGTCCACCCATATCTGTGGAACTCACTATGGACCGAATTCGTTATGAATCTATCCTTGCAAACCACGTATACCTATACATGCTGATTGTTTTCCCTGGGGCAGATGGAATCTTCCAGAGCGACAATTCCACGTGTCACACAGATAGAAACGTCCGAGAGTGGTTTGAAGAGCACGATGAAGACTTCAAAGTACTTCCCCGGCACCCTAATTTCCCCGACTTAAACTCAATTGAGCATCTGTGGGACCACCTCGATCGTGTTGTTCGCTCTATGGATCCTCCACCACGCACCTCCAGCAGCTGACCAGTCAGCATGGCTTCACATACCTGCGAACACATTCCAGCCCCTTATTGAATCACTCTCAGCCCGTCTAGCTGCTGTCCGCGCTGCACACGGCGGTTACTCGGGTTATTAGCTGGTGGTCTCAATAATTTGGCTCGACCGTGTATATGTTTCATTTTAAATTTATTAAAACATTTCATCCTTGCATTTCAGGTTCATTTTAAATAGTCGATTGTTCTTTTGTAGGAAGTAATTTCCTTCGTTGTTTAACGCGTCAAAATAGAAAAACCATAAAACATAAAGGCAGCTAAATTTAGGTTGCTTGTAGTAGTTACTGCCGCATTAAACAAGGAACTCATTTTAATACTATAGAGGGTTTATGACCGTACTGAAACACCGACAGTTGGTTGTTTCAAACACCCGTTAAACACAATAGAGCGCTGATTAGCTTTTTACAGGTTGTTGTAAAGAACAGTTGTACGAAGATGACATGACAGCTTAACAAACCTTACGTTTTCAAAGATGAAAGCGTGACGATGGGGTTTTCAGGAAATACAACTCAGCAGGCAGAACAAGCGTGTGTGTTAGTCTCTGGCTGAACAATGAAGGAGAAATAGAACGAACAAGAATCATACATGGTTCGTTGGCAGCCAATAAAACGCACCTGGTGTAACGCAAAGAAACATAACAACGGGAAGAACACGTGATTAAAACAACAAGGATGACCAACTCCTAGTACGACTGTCATGCCGTCAGAGCAATCGATCAAAAATATCCTAATGCTTTTAAGTCACATGTTCAATTATAGGAAGCTAAATTTAATTAATTCTGCCAGGCGTAACACATACCTACCTTCACTTCTTCTGAATACATGTAGCTCTCCTTAACTTCAGAACAATTATTTTTTTAAGCAACTATGTGACCTGCCAGCCATTTTCCTTTTAAACTGAGAGAGTTAAATTACAATCCGAATCATAGTTTCACACCTTATTGCATTATTTCATTTTTTGGTGGCTTTAGACTTGACATCGGTGGGTCCGAAAACAACTGCGTTTGCGTATTGTGCTCTCGCGTCGCTAAGTTGCATAGTTTCAGAGGAATGGGTTGTTGCAAAACATGTTAACGCTCGTTGCGTGAGAAATCGGTTCATGTACACTGAATAGCAACTGAATTAGAGACAGCTGACGTTATGCAAATGTGGCGCTGTGGGCGGCCCTGTAAACGGAAACGACATGACGTATGCAGCGATCCGACAATATAAGGAGTGATGCGACGGGAATCAGTAAGAGTCGGACGCAGGATGGGTAAGACGAAGGATCTAAGCGCATTTGATCGTGGGCAAATTGTCGGGGCACGACGAATGGGTCACTCCATCTAGGAAGTCGTGCAGGCACTGGGATTTTCACGAGCCACTGTGTCACGGGTGCACCATGAGTACATCGAATCCGGTAAAACCATCCCTGCAAGTGACAACTGCCCTGGACAACAGCGTGTGGATGAGCGGGGTCATCGTCGGCTAGCTTGCATTGTAACAGCGGATAGACGGGCCACAGTGCAAGAAACCACTCGGCAATTTAACGCTGGTGCACAAAAACGTGTAAGCAGCCACACCATCCAGAACCATCTCCTCGTTATGGGATACAGAAGCCATCGTACCACGACGGTACCGCTGCTGACCGCACATCACAGGGTGGAAAGATTAGCATGGGTGCGGGAACTTCGCCACTGGACCCTAGACATGTGGAAAAATGTTGCCTGGACTGATGAGTCGAAATTCACGATGGTACATGCGGATGGCAGAATGCGAGTACGGTGCAAACCACATGAAAAGATGGATCTTTCTTACCAGCAGGGTACTCTTCAAGCTGGTGGGGATGGCATTCTCGCCTGGTGACTGTTACGTGGACTGAAACGGGACCCCTGATACGTGTGACATCGTCCCTCACAGGTCAACGTTACCGGGATATCCTGGACGACCATTTGCTCCCGTTTGTGCGTCTTCAACATCCCACTGGGGTCCTCATCCTGCAAAAAGACAATGCCATCGCTCCCGAATTTTATCCGAATGGTTGGATGAACACTCCACCGACGTGACCTCGCTTCCCTGGCCAGCTAGGTCCCCTGACCTCAGTCCCATCGAGCTCATCTGGGATGCCATTGAGAGAGATATTCGAGGCTCTGACCCCCCTCCATCAAATCTTCGTGAACTGTAGGAGCTTGTTCAGGGGTCGTGGATCCGTATGGCTTCCCAACGCTTCCGGTGTCTTGTCGAGTCCATGGCAAGACGAATCGCCGCTGTCATCAGGGCGAAAGGTGGTACTACACTTTACTATACAGGTATCTCCAATTCAATTGCTCTTTAGTGTATGTACAGATAGTTACTGGGTTTACGAGTTTCGAAACGTGCCTTATCATATCATAAAAAATGTCCATCAAAGTGGAAATCATGGTTCTGTTGCAACGTACTTAAAGCAAGGCTTCGGTACGTCTAAAGCAGTTCGAAAAATAAAGGAAGGCGAAGCACGGGCGGATCCAGGATTTTTGTGAGGGGGTGGGGCGCAAGTGTCGGAAATAGCCATGGACCTTTCTGATATTTTTCCTCCAAGTGAAAAAGTGTTCTTAGTATGTCTATAAATTCTTCCAATTAATTAAGGAAAGTAATATACTTTTAAGTAATACTTTCTTTCACGAAAAATTATTCAATTTGGTATTAAAACCTAACAAATAGAAGCTTTATATTGGTCCTGATGCGAGGGCGCGCGCCCCCGCGCCCCCTGTGGGTCCGCCCCTGAGGTGAAGGTGTTGTGGTCACTCGGACAGCGCCAATCTCATTCAAGAGGTCTGCGGCTGGTGACATGAACTCTCGGAAAAGAAGAAAGATTCAGGTGGATCCTATGTTGTTTTGATTCTGACGCCTAGCTGATAGATATTGAAGCAAATACATCAGCCGACCCAGTGGTCTAAGCGCCGGCTTGTGACCATGCGTCCGTGATGGGCATGGATTCGAATCCCGGTGAGGCATGGATGTTGTGTTTGTCTTACGGCCCTGGCTCTCTCCCTTCCCTGGAACCAATTGCCCTAAATTAGGGTCGGGCGACTGCTTATAGCCCATTGAGTTGCTCACGGTGGTCTTTAAACCTTCAATAAAAAAATCCAGCATCCAAGCATTGTCGGCCGAACTGGGCGTTCTCTAATCCACATTCACTGACCACTTGCACAAGCTCGGAAGGGCCAACATACCATGGCGATAGGTGTAACCTTAGCTCAGCTTTTAACAAAGTGCAGAGGTCGGCATATAATCCGCATGACACTCGATTCTCCAAGCAGATAGTTAGTGGGGCTGAGATGTGGATCTACCTGCGCAATCCAGACAACTGCGACCAATAGATGGGCCCAGGACGACCAACTTTACCAATCCCTTAAGGCGAACGTTTCGAGAAAAAGGTCATGCTGTGTATTTGGTGAAATTAGAAGTGCGTGATCCACGTCGAGCTCGTTTCGGATGGTCAGCGCTGAACTGTATTCTGAGAGGCTGGATCAGATGTAAGACAAACTGAAGCAACGGTACACTGTTTTAGTTAATCAGAAGCGAATGCTCCCTCAACAAGGCAATGCTGAGCCTAATACCCTGGTTTAGACCCAGGTAAGATTCATGAATGTGACGGAATTGAGCTCCTGCTACACCGACCTTACCCATTTTCATTATCACCTGTTTTAGGCGATGGCGCGTTTTCCCAGTCGTAGGCACTTCTTTAATTCGGACGATCAAACGCAGATGTTGAGAGTTTACCGCTTCTAGGCTGAAATCAGGGCACCGTGCAGGGATTGAACTCTTTGCAGAAAGACGTGTACGAACTCTTGAACCCAATGGTGCATGGTTTGAAATAAAAACATTGATTGTTAAAAGGTCGTGAATAAGTACACATCTGTATCAGGAGCAGATTTTTTCGGATTTCCAAATACATTGCTCAAAAGAATTAGAGAAGCAAGAGATATTATAAGAAAAAAAAATCCGGTGTGACCGACTTTGTTGAATGTAAAATACTATTTTCTGTAAGATACAGTAAAATATTCAGTAACATGGGTAAGAAAAAGCACATTAGCGAATTTTTATGCTATATAATCATTTAATGCACATAATGCAATATGCTGTACAACAATATGCATATCTGTAAAACGAGGTGGCGCAGTGGTCTAACCAATAACTTCTGATCATTCGTCCGAGAAGGGTCAGGGTTCGAATCCCGGTGAGGCATGGATGTTGTGTGTGTGTCTTACGGCAGTGTCTCTTTCCCTTCCCTGGAACCAGTGGCCCTAAATTAGGGACGGGCGACTGCTTATAGCCCACTGAGTTGCTCACGGTGGTCGTTAACTGACCTCTAGTAGAACGTGTAGTCCCCTCGAATGGCTAAGACTGCTGCCTACCTGTATGGCATGGAACAGATGAGGTCATCTAGAAGATTTTGGCGGTATCTTTGCCACTATTCAATGAGGTCAGTCTCTGGTTCACGAAGAGTCAACGGAGGTTCCACCAAGCTGCAATACGTCTACCAAGCACGCCCCAGGCATGTTGAATTGGATTTAAATCAGGGGAGCATGCTGGCCATTTCTTCTCGGAGCCTGTTGTCCAATCGCCAAGCTCTAGGAGGTCGAACGTTATCTCCCATGAAAAGGAACGAATTACCAACGGCAACAGCATACGGCATAACAATAGGTCTGAGAATCTCGTCTCTCATCTCTGGGCCATCAGACGGCAGTTTCGGATGACGTACAGGTCCGTACGTCCAGCCATACTCATGCCTCCCCAACACCATCCATCCATGTCCACCGTAATGTGATGTTTTCTGCACAAAGGCTCGGCTACATCGTGTGCCAGGTTTCCTACAGATAAGGACTCGTCGATTGTCAGACTGCAGACTGAATCTCTACTCGTCAGAGAAGAGAACTTTACTCCACTCGTCTTGTCCCCAACCACGATGTTCCTTAGCCCAGTTTCGACGGGCCGTACGTTGTCGTGCGGTTAAATGGACACACACCATTGATCTACGTGCATAAAGGCCACCTTGGTGAAGGCGACAGCAGACAGTTTGAGTTGCCAACCTGCGCCCTGTGGACACGATAAGCTCTCCCTGGAGCAGAGTAACATTTTGCCGTCCCGACGGGCTCTTAACCCTTTAAGCGGCTGATTTATTTGAACTGAATGGTCTCCAAAACATAATTGTTCACACGGAAGCTGGATTTTACGAAAACTGCGGCAAATCACGTCATTTCTTCCTCTCATCTCTGCAGTAACAACCATAAACCTGTCAATCGTGGAAACCGCTCCCACCCAATCCTTTATTTTCTAAGACATGATGGAGAAGGGCTAGCCTTCTTGACACTGATATCATGCCACTGTTAGTTACTCAAACGTCAAGTTACTCAAACGTCTTCTCTCTCCTTGTACTGGTACGTCGGAGTCGTGTTTGACGTCAAATGTGACAACGTTGGAAATCAGTCGATAAAATTGGCTTTCGCGTGACGTCATTAACAGGGCTTGAACACATTTCTGCAATATGCTGCCCTTTTAGCAGGTAATCAATCAGAAAGGATTAGTGTCTGTCATCCCCCTAAATCTCCACTTTGAATAATAGAGCTAAGTAATACTTCCTGATGAGCAGGTACACTCGTTCCGGCCGATATTAGTCCACTTTTCAGACGCTGAATATTTTCTTTCGAGCTGATATGAGCCGATTTTGCTAACCCCGAGTTACTTCGTTTCAGCCAGTGAAAGATTAAACAATAGATAACGGCCGTCGCTTGCTATAGTTTCTCATGGACGGCCTTGACCTTGTTTTCTGTGTTTCCACAGCTGGGAAATGACACGCTGTTAATTCCGGTAAAACAAAATTAAATAATTAACAAATTAATTAATTAGTTAATTCCGGTAAAACAAAATTAATTCATTCTGTTAATTCAAACCGAAGTTAATTCCGGTAAAACAAAATTAATTCTGTTAATTGAAACCGAAGTTAATTCCGGTAAAACAAATAAAATATCATAGTTAATTCCGGTAAAACAATTAAATATCAAACCGAAGTTAATTCTGGTAAAACAAATTAATTCTGTTTATTCAAACCGAAGTTAATTCCGGTAAAACAAATTAATTCTGTTAATTCAAACCGAAGTTAATTCCGGTAAAACAAAATTAATTCTGTTAATTGAAACCGAAGTTAATTCCGGTAAAACAAATAAAATATCATAGTTAATTCCGGTAAAACAATTAAATATCAAACCGAAGTTAATTCTGGTAAAACAAATTAATTCTGTTTATTCAAACCGAAGTTAATTCCGGTAAAACAAATTAATTCTGTTAATTCAAACCGAAGTTAATTCCGGTAAAACAAATTAAAACCGAAGTTAATTCCGGTAAAACAAAAATATTTAATTAACAAATTAATTAATTAGTTAATTCCGGAAAAAACAAAATTAATTAATTCTGTTAATTCAAACCGAAGACTCCAAGAAACGAAATGTCATGATAAACGTGAGAGAATAAGGGAGCTCCCGGAAAAACCTTCGTTTTTATTCCAATCTGGGATTTATGCATTCTGACGTCACATACGCTAATTTGCATACGGATACGTATGATTCGGCTGTCTACGTCATACTCTACTTCCGTTTACCCCGTTTTAGTAAGACATCACACCACTGGCTTGTATGATGTCGCCAAAGTCGCATGCTCCCCTAATAATTTTGAGCATTATATAAAACCCCATGATACTCTAGTAACCTAACAAAAAAGTAGAACCATTCGAAATCCCTGTTGAAGGAATATAATTACGCAACCATGCGAATATTATGTATGTGCAATTGTGTGAAGCTATAAACGCATATCAAATGCGTTTCGTCTGTTCAAATGAGTGTTTCTAACAAGAAAATGTAAGACCAGCGTGAGATATACTTACGTGCTCTTTTAATTTTTCTTGGATGGCTTTAATGTATGCCTCCCTATTTTCTTGCATTACTTCCATCTTCTGTTCCAGACTTTCTTTGGTTGATTGGATGAAATTGTTGTTATACTCTTGTCGCTTCTGGTTTGCCTCCTGAAGTTTGTTCCATTTCTCGGAATATTGGTTCAGTTTCTGAGCTTCTAAAATCTGAAATGGAAGAAAAGTATACATGAAATACATTTTAAAACAAAACAAATAAAAAGCCCTTGCACCTCTTAGAAAATTGGTTACTTGTATCCAGAGACTGGAAATTACCACTTCGTTTCGCTAACAGTAAGGAACTTCACGTAAAAAATACACTCATCGTCAAAAAAATAGTTGCACCCAGAAGGAAGCATCCGACAGGAATGAAATTTGGTGGGTAGGTTTGACATCGTGAAGCATGCAAATGATTCAAATATCTCGCTCGGCCGCTCATGCGACGCAAGTAAGTTGGGGTCGTAACGCAGTGCCTGGCAGGCTATATAAGGTCGTCCCGTTGCCCGTGCTTGCCATTCTGACTCGAGCTGTTGTGTTCGTTGCATCCTATGCAAGTGAAGTATGCCTCGGAGTTCGGAAGCAATTTTAGCAGTTAGAGAAGTTCGAGAGGGGCCACATCGTCGGGTTCGGGAAGCGTGATGGTCTTATTCCCATATTGCGCGCCATACCGATCGTCAGGATATCACCATAGCATGCTGTCGGCTGCAGTGGATAAAACAAGGCACGCAGCAACGACAGCAAGGGTCTGGGAGACCTAGACTAACCACGGAGAGAGAGAGGACCAACGCGTTGTCTGACATGCGTGGAGTGACCCAACAGCCACGATTGCGGATATCCAGCGAGCAGTGGTGACATCCATGCATCGTCCGATTGCTTCCAGCACTATCGGAAGACGGCTGCACGATGTAGGACTACACGCACGCAGACCATTACGACGACTGCCCTTAACATCATTGCATTGTCATGGAGCCACTCAAAATGTCAGCGGGTGATCTTTAGTGACGAGTCCAGCTTTTGTCTTAAAGGAGATTGTATACCGAATCCGTGTGTGGAGGCATCGTGGTCAGCGTCAAGATGAACGGTTTGTTCTCGAGCGTCACACGTCCAGAAGACCTGGTGTCATAATGTGGGGTGCAATTACCTACGATTCCAGATCGCCTTTGGTGTTCATTACAGGCACTTTGACAACCCAACGGTACGTTAATGAGGTCCTGCAACCAGTGGCCCTACCTTTTCTGAACTCTGAATCCGATGCGATTTTGCAACAGGACAACGCTCGTCCACATACTGCTGCTGTCTCAAGAGCTTACCGTTAAGGCACTGATACTCTTCCATGGCCAGCCACATCCTCAGATCTATCGCCGATTGAAAGTGTATGGGATGCTAATGGACGCCCTATTCACACTCCACCCCCACCGCACAATTTGTAGGAACTGCGTGAAAAGATTTAAACTGCATGGGATGGCTTATCGCAGGACACCATTAGGAACCTGTGCAATTCCATGCCGAGACGTCTGGCATGCTGTGTGAGCAAACATGGTGGCCCGACACAATACGGTGAGACACTACGTATTGGCGTGTAGCTCCATAAATATTGCCCATATCAGTCTCAATGTTCAATCATTTATTGTTCCTAGTAACATTTACCTTCCACACGAATAGCATTGCAATCCGACACGTTCTTCTGGGTTCAACTATTTTTTTGACGATGAGTATAAAATCTGCTTGCCAGTAACGTTCAGGTTTTATCCTTAACAAGCAAACTGTTTCACGCTTATGCTACTTAAGACTTCTTTTCCGGACTTGTAGTAACTCCTCTTTTGCGAACTGTTTATTTACTAATTACGTTGTGCCTTTAACAACACATCTTACGCCGTTTATTTCGTGAATATTTGTTTGTTAGTGAACTCAGAAACTGAAAATAAAAAAAAGGTCGAAAAAATACTTCACAAATATCAATTTGTTTGGCAAGCACTTTTTCTACTAGTTGTAAAACCATTTATTTTAAATATAAAAGTCTCCACCTTCGTAAATGTTAGAAATTAATCTATAAAAATGCTTAAAATTTCAGCAGTACTGTTTCATTCATTTAAAAGTGATTGCATGCTTGTCGCTTAATTAATTTTCATCTAATTTCTAAAGAACAAATAGCATTCAGTAAATAAAAGCTGTTTTTTATTTTAAGTAAACAGTTTTACTGTTAATCCAATTTTTACAAAATATTTTGGGAATCTTGGATCTTTTACCACTTAAACTGTAGTTGTCGAACCTGAAATAAGATGTAACTTACAAAACCTGGCATGAAAACCGCAGATAAGAAAATGACCTGGTTCATATGTTTCATCACTGTAATTGACAAGCTATCGAACGAGATTAATTATGCAGATATGATTAAAAATTGAAAAAGATTTCAGTAGCGAAATAACCCTAACAGTGGAAAGATCGCAAAAGGAATGCCCAGCAGCAAACTGTCTTGAAGAAATTTTGCCTTTCGTATGAACAAAAGTTCCCATTTCTACAAATCATGTTTTCCGTTGTCTTGCAGTCATCGCGTTATACAAACTTTATATCATTGCACCTTATTCCTATAAATATTTAGTCATTGTTCTGCGAGTGCTGGGTAGCTTTGCATTAACTATTTCTGGTGCACAAAAAGCACTTTAAATTTCCTTTTTTCTTTAGTATAACACGCTCTTTTACATCAGCACTCAGACAGGAATATCACTGTTTTGTCTGAAAGAAAAAGGTCCACAAAATTAGGCACTCCGAAATCATTTGCAGAACAGGAGAAAATGATTTGCGTCAAGAGAAAGAAACTGCCTAAGGAACGAGAAGATATTGGTTTAAAGAATGAGAACATATTGGTTTAAGGAATGAGAAAATATTGGTTTAAAGCATGAGAAGATATTGGCTTAAGGAACGAGAGGATATTAATTTAAGGAATGAGAAGATATTGGTTTAAGGAATGAATAGATATTGTCTTAAAGAATGAGAAGGTATTAGTTTAAGGAAAGAGTTAGAAATGTCTTTGAAAATGAAAGGAAAGTGTTTTAGGACATGAGAAGGAAATAGGAATGAGAGGAAAATGATTTAAGGAATAAGAAGGAATTTTTTTTATGATATGCGGAGGAAAGGATTTAAAAATAGAAAGAAAACAGAGGAAAGAGGGGAAATGCTTTCAGGAATGAGAAGGGCAATTTTGAAGGGATTAGTTACAAATGGTTAAGGAACAGAGGGAAATTGTGTAACAATGAATGGAAAATGGCTAAAGGAATGGGAAAGAAATATAAATGAAAGAAAATGGTGTAATGAAATTCTTAATGTATGAGAAAGAAATGGGGTAAGATATGAGAAGGAAATTATTTAAGGATAGGACATTTTTTTCCATTTTACAGAAGGAAAACGGATGGAAAATAAAATGGGAAACAGATGAAATGGTTTCAGGAAAGAGAAGGAAATTTTTAAGGAATGGCTGGAAAATCGTTCATGGAATGAAAAATTTTTTCAAGGAATAAGATGTAAATTGTTTTAGTAATTAGGAAGAAATGAAATGAAACAAAGAAACGGTTGAAGGGCGGAATGAGAGGGATTTGTAGAATGGCAAAAGAGATTAATCGCATGGGAGATAATTTAGTCGCAGAGTGAGCGGGAATTAAGGCAAAAATAAAGTAGGTGTTTTGTACTTTAAGAAGAAAATTGAGGAAATGGAGACATAACTTGGAGGGATCTTAAAATCATAGATTTCAATTCACAAAGTTGACAGCACATATGAATACACAATAATATGTTGTCTGTGTGACTATCTTCAGACTAAAATTCAGACTACATTTAATTCTATAAAAAAATACACCCAACTGGCGTTCAAAGGAACCGAACAGTCAAAATCATGAATAAATCAAGATTTCCTCGGTGGAATTTAAATCCGTTCAAACAGAGTTTTCCTGAACAAATCAGGATATCCCGAAGGAATTCGAATAGGTTCGCGAAATGCGAAGGGAGATAGTAACGCGTTGCACGTTCCTTGAGACCAAGCAGGAAAACTATAAAAGCAGGTTTCCATAAATACGAAATAAATGATGCATTTCGATTACAGAGTTTCACACGGCTGCTTTTCGCTTTGCACGATGCGTGACAAAGGAAGAGACGCTAGAAATATCAGAACACGGTGCCGCGTGTGATTTGTCGGGTGCCCTTGGAGACAAAAGTTGTCTGTTTGACTTCCGAGAGAAGATTGCAGACTAACAAGGCACTAGGGAAAACACGAAGTATGGATTAATAATCGTGATTTAGGTCTCAGGGTATCCTTATCATCTATTATAAACTGAAAGCTTAAGCAGGTTCACAGAAAATGTCATAAAACAGAAAGTTTTAGATTAAAAACAGCTATGGGACATGATATCAGTGTTTGAAAATGCGTCAGCGACTTATGGCATTCTTAACTTAGTAGTGTTTCGCAAGGTCGATTCTGGGTTACTTGGTACGTTGTTATGACCACGCTTTTATTTTTTACTGTAGAGAAAATCCAAAGATTGAGGCATCACTGAGTTTGGGGAAAAAAGGCAAAAGGAAGTTTACACACGGAAAGCAGGCATCATACAATGCTAAATCTATAAAAAAATGTTTATAGAAAGGCGAGTCTTAGATTGGCTTATGATTGCCGAAAGTTCAGAAAGTGTAACAACAGAAATTTCACATTTGTTGCAGTTCGCCAGACACGACCGTAAAATGATAGCCGTTCAGCGTGGCGCATTGGTATAAGCGCCGGCTTCTTACCCTTTGTACCAGTGTGCTCTAGGATGAGGCTTGGGTAGTGCGCTTGTCTTGCCTGGAACGAGTGACCCTAAATTAGGGACAGTCGACTTCTTAAAGCCGTTAGAGTTGTTCACGGTGGAAATAAAATCCCGAAAGAAACAAAAAGACAGTGGTGTAACGCAATGAGATGTACTTCTTATGCAGTGCTACTGTTATGCACTCAGTGAAGCTGTAGTAATGCAACTTATAAATTACACTGAATCAGGAAGTTGTAATGGAGTAGTAAAAATATACATAATTGCTTTTGTTCGAGGTTTAATGATCCCCAAAAGCATGGAGCAGTCGTTTGTTCTTAATTTAGGGGCCCTTATCCAGAGTGCAGGACCAGTACCGGAGAAAAACGGTAATGCCCACGATTCTTCATCCGGGATTCAAACCCAGGCCCAACTTGAAGGATTGGCCAGAAGCTTTCGCCTCTGTCCACTCGGACAATAGAGTGACGAAATACACTGGAGTGAAAAATTAAAGAATAATAATCGATAAAAAAAAAGTCAAAACTCGCATTTCTCTTGATCGGGTAGAATGAAAATTGGTGAAAACTTTACTCTTGACATGCTTTATCGAATGCAAGGTGTGGCGTAATACACAGGCGAATCACGTGTCAAGACGACAAATCTGCAGTGGTACATTCCGTCCGTGTAGCTTAGTTGGTAGAGCAACTTACTCCGGATTGAGGGGGGGGGGGGGCAATTTAAATGACCGTCGCGGACAAACTTGTGTTTTCACATTGGCGCCCGAACGTAAAAAATGGATCAACTGGCCGTTGGGTTCTTCGAAAAATGTGTGATGTTTGTTCCACACTTCGTCCGGAATTAATGAAAAATTCCTAGTTCGCTTCAAAAAAAAAAAAAAAAAAAAAAAAGGTGAGAGGGAGAAAATGTGACGCATTACAGAGGTGAAACACGTGTCAAGGCGACAAATCTGCAGTGGTACTTTCCATCCGTCTAGCTTAGTTGGGAGAGCAACTTACTACGGAGTGAGAGGGCGCGATTTGGTTTTCGTCACGGACAAACTTGTTTTTTTTGTTGGAGGTTTAACGACCACCGTGAGCAACTCAATAGGCTATAAGCAGTCGCTCGTCCCTAATTTAGGGTCACTGGTTATAGGCTATAAGCAGTCGCTCGTCCCAATAGGCTATAAGCAGTCGCTCGTTCCTAATTTTGGGTCACAGAGAAGGGAGAAAGCCAGTGCCGTAAGACAAACACAACATCTATACCTTACGGGAATCAAACCCAGATTCATCTCGGACGAATGATCAGAAGCCATCGCTTAGACCACTGCGCCACCAGAGCGGCCGGACGAACTTGTGTTTTCAGGTTTAAACGTTGCCTACGCAGATAAGAATATGCAAATAAGCGACGCGTTTGCCGAGAGCACATCAGATGGGTGGAGTAAAGCACTTACAACTATGGTTTTAGACGTTGGATTACTTGGTGAAGATAAAGTCCGAATAGTACACGTTCGAATATGTCAAGAAGGCGATTGAATGATTGTAAAAAATAGAGAGGAATTGGAAGAATGGAAGCTGGGAAGAGTCAGAGGTATTCAACGCGCTACATATACCCCAAAATGTTCTCTCGAAACTGGAAACAGTTTAGACTGACAAGGGACTAGTCCAGGACAAAACCGTCCAAAAGCCACAATCACATCAGAGGACCGATTTCTAGCTTTAACAGTGAAAAGAAACAGCAGGATGAAAGCAGAGCGTGTTTCAAAAAGAATGGGCCCGATTTCAAAGTAGTATATTTAATAAGGCAAATGTGGGATAGTTACAAAACAAAGAGCCAAGTATGAAGGAAAGTCTAAAGTTTCACTCACCACAATTACAAATGCTCAATGCGCCCTCCACCTGCTGCACGGACAACATCAAGCCGATAGCTGAATTCATCCCAAACACGTCGGAGAGTGTCTTCAGCCATAGAATTTACCGCTGTCGTGATTCTCGTTCGGAGTTCATCCAAGTCAGCGGGTAAAGGGGGAACATAAACACGGTCTTTTACGTATCCCCATAAAACAAAGTCACATGGTGTGATGTCTGGAGATCTCGGAGGCCATGCGTGCAGTGCCAAGTCATGGGGTTCCCTGCGTCCAATCCAACGCTGAGGCAATGTGTTGTTTAGAAACCGACGAACTTGGAGGTTCCAATGTAGCGGTGCGCCGTCCTGCTGCAAAATGTAATCTTCAGAGTCGTCCTGCAGCTGTGGAAGTAGCCAGTCCTTCAGCATTGCAAGATAGGAGTTGCCCGTAGCCGTGTTGTCCGCAAAAAAGAAAGGGTCATAAACCTTTCTAACAGAAACCGCGCAAAAAACGTTCAGTTTTGGTGAATCACGTTCATGTTGGAGAGTTTCATGTGGATTCTCCAGTCCCCGTATACGAACATTGTGGCGCGAAACTTTCCCGCTTACATGAAAGGTTGCCTCATCGCTAAAAGTCAACCTTTGTACGACGGAGTCGTCCTCCATGTCCTCTAACAAAGTTTTACAAAAATATTTTCTTTGTGTTTTGTCACTTCCACGAAGAGCTTGCACCAGTTGCAATCTGTACGACTTCAGCAGCAAACGTCGTCGTAAAACACGCCAAACAGTCACATGAGGGATGGCAAGCTCGCGGCTTGCACGACGAGTGGACTTCCGTGGGCTTCGCTGAAACGCCTCGTGAATTCGTTGCACATTCGTCGCTGAGGTGGTTGGTCGTCCAGGACTCTTTCCCTTACATAAACACCCTTTTTCTTCAAATTGTCGATACCAACTACAAATTTTTTTGCCCACTGGTGGAGCACTGCCGTAACGCCGTTTAAATGCACGCTGCACCGTAATCACGGATTTGGTCCTGCTAAATTCGAGCACACAAAACGCCTTCTGTTGCCTCGACGCCATCTTCTCACTCACTAAGCGTGGCGGCTGTTTGGACGCTCATGCTGCCATCTAGTGGTAGTCGTAATAAACTCTAGGCAACGCCCGTAGACATGATATGAGTCGCATTCATAGGTGGTTCGTGGTTGCCGAGATACCCACTTTTCAAATCGGGACATTCTTTATGAAACACTCTGTACAACACATTGCCCGAGAGCTTGCTGCATGTACAGGGACACATATAACTAGAATTACTGGGTGTACTAGGCTGCAGGAGATAGGGGGCCTTTAATCGAGAAGACAGAAGTTTTGTGTTCCTCTCACTTCAACCACCCAATGCGCACCTTTGAAGTGGTGTAGAGAGTATCGCCACTGGATTCTCACTGACTGGAACCGAGTTCTCTTCACCGATGAATCTTTATTTTGTTTGGACAGCGATTATAGACTTATTATTACCTGGTGAGAGCTGAAAGCAGAAAATATCCTCAACAACATCCTAGATAGACACAGATTTAAGGTATCCCACTACGTTGGTGACACTTTTTTTGAAAACATGCAAAAATCGGCAATTTTTTTTTAGGAAGGCTAACACACAAAAACACATAAAAGTCGAAAAAAATTTGTATCAATATAAATTTTCAAGAAATTGGGAAATTTGTGAAAGAATTTAAGGAAATATGTCGTTTACAGTAAACGCTCTAAATAAAAACGTTACAGATATATGATGGCATTTTTTGCATCAGTATATGTACATGACTATTACCTGTGCAGTGAAGTGATGTTCCTAAACACTGCTGATATACATCCATTCCTACATGCATTAGTGTGAATTTTTGACAATTTTTTTTACTATGTTGAATGTAAATAGTTATAACCAAACTTTGAACTGACAAATAGTAAAACGATTAGTTCATTACATGCACAACATTGTAAGAAAGATGTATAACACATTTCATCAATTTATTTACATACCTTTTGCAATTATTAAGTTTTCCGTAAAGAGTTCGGGACGAAAATCTCATCCTGCAAAAAACGCGTTTCAAAATGTCACTTCTAGTTCGTTTGACACCTGGTTTTAGATATTTCGATTGCTATAACTCGGTATCTATTGATCGTAGACAAAAAGCAAAGGTAGTTTTGGAATCCTAAAAAATGGGGCTTTAAAAGGAACGCATTTTAACGACCTTTACAACTTAGTGGGATATCTTAAAGGGGGGAGGAATCATGGTTTGAGAGGGGTGTGCATAATGTTAAATGGCCGCAAAGACTTGCATGTCGTCCAGGGAAGTTCATTAACTGGTCATAAACATAGAGACGAGATCGTAAACTAATATGTGAAACATTCTGGAGGAGTTGTCAATGAGGAATTCCCTCTAATGGACAATAATGCACGACCCCATCGAGCGAAAGTCGTCTCTGACTACTTGGAAAGTGAAAACATCCAGAGAATGAAGTGGCCTGCCTACTCCCTAGATTTAAATCCGATTGAACATGACGTGTGAGACACTTTAGCACGTATGATTTTGGAGCGTCAGTCCCCTCCCAGGAACCTCCACGAGCTAGCAAGTACGCTTAAGGAGCAGTGGAACTTCGTCCTGCAAAATCTCATCGATAATCTCATAAACAGCATGAACAATCGAATCGTTACAAATATTGTGTTTCAATCAGGGGTGATCACACCCGCCTTAATGGATTTTCCCTTGAGTTCTTAAATTTGATTTCTCCAGTTATGTCATATCTCTTTGTTTTTATTTTTATTTTTTGTGAATTGATGTCACAAAGTGTGTCTGTTACATTCGAAATTGCGTACTGATTCTTTTTGCATTTCATGCATTATGAAAAAAGAAGAAAGATTTTGTGCACATTTCATGCCTTTATCTGAAAAAAAAAACGACAGTTATGGCCGTTGTTAACAGCTGTTCTTAAATTTTTCACTCCAGTGTACTTAAGAACAAAAGAGATAAAAAAATATATTCTTATCGACATAGTATTAAAAAACTGCTTAAGGGACATCAGCAGAGCTGAAAATGATAAATTGTCAAAATCTTTTGCAGATGAGCAAAAAATGGAGGTTTAATAATATAACAGAACCTAAGAGCGTAAAAGATATAAATTATGTGACACTGCAGTGGTGATGAAAATGAAAGATGCAATCGCTGAATTTCCGCGGTGACTAATACATAAAATGACATTACCGTAATAAAAAATACAGCCGGCACAAGATGACCGTAATCCCGGTGGACGAGAGGTTTGAAGCGAGGGCAGTCATCCGAGATAGTTCCGGATCCGAATCCCGGACAAGGCACGGCTGATGAGGTTGTCTGATGACGCATATTCTTTCCTTTCCCTAGTAACAGGGGTCTTAAACACAGGGACGAACGATTGCCCATAATCGCTTGTGGTAAACCCACTGCAATAAGCTTAATAAATTGCTTGGCCAAATTTACTGAGCGGCTGGTAAAATCCGTTTCTTCTATCACTTATTCCATATGACATTTACTACCTGCCTCGCTTTTTGGTTTAAGAACAACAACAACCGGAACCTACGTTATGCTGTCAAAAGTAATCAAACACTACCAAATATTTGCATAAGTGCAAAGAACGGTTGCGCAGGAAGGTGCGCTGTGAGTGTGGATGTACGTATATATAAAGCTGAGATGTTCTGTCGGTTTATCAGTGTTAGCGAGTCAGACTACCAATGCAAGGTCCTCAGGTTCGAATCTGGGCTGATCTTTCAGAGTTGGTGGGATTTACTAACAATCGCTGAATATCGGACGAGCATGTTAAGTGACGGCCCCCAGGCTGGACCCACTGGTTAAATGGGTATCGTTTCTTATGCCCCTCCCCTGAAATTCTCTCACCCCTCTGTGTGCAACATCGTACTAGTACGGTGGCGCCATCTACTGTACTCTAATCTCACTACAAACTGTTCTGTCAAAGTCGCTAGACTTGCTCTCATTCCTTCCGTTTCTGTGTCCTGCCCAAAAGGCAATCTCGCTGTATGTGGCTGGGCCCTAAACTCTACTCACTGTGGACGGAAGTCCTACAAGAAAATGACAAATACTGTGTGGCTTAAAAATAAAAAAAAATCATGTTATCAGTAACTTTGAAGGGAATATGCCGCGTGGACGTTAACTTTCCGAGTTCCGTCCTGTTTCCATGCAGAGCATTGCAGTTAAAGTAAACATACCAAATTTGACTGTAAGGGATGTCGTGAAGAGATGGAATCAGGACGGTGCAACGACAGCAAAAATAATAATAAATAAATAAATAATCAAAATAAATAAATAAAATAAAAATAAAACGTACAGAACAGCGGCACAAACTGATGGAACGTAACACAAGAGCCATGGTATGAAATGTTAAGAAATCCCGTTCTTCCTCTGGCGTTTCCATCTCTGCTGAAACAGGAAATGCTTGTAATGACTCGGATAGTACCATAACTATCCGCAGAGAGTTGCACAGTGTGTATTATTATGGTACAGCAGTGACACACAAGCCACACATCACTACCATGAATGCGAAGCGCTGTTTGGAGTGATGTGTCTCCCGTCGTCCCTGGAATGTGAAAGACTGGAAAGCTGTTCTTTGGAGTGATGCGTCACGCTTTTCGCTCTTCCAATCCGTAGAGCGTGTTTGGATTTGTCGACAGCCCGGCGAATGATTTTAGTCAGACTGTATTCTTCCAACTGTTAGGTTCGGCGGAGGTTCCATCACGGTATGGAGTTGTTTTTCGTGGATGGGACTCGGCCCGTTGGTTCTTATACCATAAACCATGAAATCTGAAGTGTACCTCGACGTTCTGGATAATTCTGCACTACCAACCATGTGACAGTATCATGGTAATGACCGTTGTCTCTGCCAACACAATCGAGCTCCCAGCCACACTGCACGGGCGTGTGCAGTACTGATTTCTTGAAAATGAGGTGGAATTGTTAGACTGATCTGCTTAGAGTCCTAATCTTAATCCCATACAACACCTTTGGAATGAAATGGAGCGACGGATATGAAATCGACTACAATGACCGTCTTCGATCTTATCGCCGGCATCAGCAGGACGAATGGCAAGCCATTCCTGTCTAGACCTTCCGAAAATTGGTTGATAGTATGCCTACACGTGTCGCTATCACACAAAAAAGCTGGACTGGTTAACTACTAATTGCGATAAAGTGATTTGTCCAAAACATTGTGGCGCCCGAATACTTTTGATATTATAGTGTATGTGTGACGGGTTATTGGTTCAAAACATAACATCTAAGGCAGGACTAAAAAACATCATTAAGGTGCATACGTCCCAACTGGTTGAGGGATCCGGTTAGTGTTAGTGCCAAACAAAAGGCGTTTGATTCGTGATTTTCAACACTGGAACAGAAATGAGACTGTGTTGTTAGGTTTGTGGACAGTTCATAGGTCCGAAATGGTTCAGAATTGTTTCATCATGATATCTATAATAGAAGCGTCCTTTCTACCTCTTTTGAAGTGAGTACAACGTTTGATAATAAAGTCAAGATGTTTTTAAGGGAGCAAAGATTTTCCCATTGTCTGCTCCCACAAGTTAACGGCTAGCTTGCCTAGTGTTTAGAGTAATAGCATCTCTAGAGCTCATACTGAATGTGTTAATGAATGTGATGTTATTTTACAAATCTGATTATCTTTCCTGTTCTTAATCTGATCTTATCTGATTTTATGTTGATCTTCCCTGTTCTCAACCTTTTCTTAATCTGATGAACTTTCTGGTTATCAATCTTTTCTTAATCTGATGATCTTTCTGGTTATCAATCTTTTCTTAATCTAATGATCTTTCCTGGCTTACTAGTCGTTCAAGATATCTCCAATGTTGTCCTAAATTAAACTGCAATATTTTTTCTCGATAGTGATTCCATTCCTATACAAATGCAGCCCTGCTTCATTAGAACTGAGCTGTTTCTGTGCAGGCAAAGAAAGGCAGTCTGCCGTCTCGGTGATGCAGTGATCTTAAACGCTGGCTTCTGACCATTACTCCGGGATAGGTACGGGTTCCCATCATGGTGAGGCTTGGATGTTGTGTTTGTATTATGGCTCTGTCCTTTCCCTGGAAAGAATGGTCGCCCTAAATTAGAGAAAGACGACTGCTAATGATAATCGTGAAGTCTTCAAAAAAAATAAAAAACAGTCCATACAGAGCGATCATCGTTTAAGAAAGTGAAATAACATACACAGAAGATATTAACGAGTCGAAAGTACTGCTTTTTTTGCACGATAAGCAAACTTGAGAGCCAAAGATGTTCACAGGCCCAAACCTTTTAATCATTTAAAAACACAAGGTGAAATATATACATAGTTAAAGGCACACACATAAGAACTTTCAAGCCTGCGACAGGCTCATCTTCAGATGTTAGGACTCACATTGGAACAAGTGGCACGTTTGTATATGCCAGGACACGTTACCGACATACAGAGCAAAAAGATAAAACTGAAGTCTTGAATGATACGAGAAACAAGTCCGTGACTCAAAAGTTACATACTTTAATCCGACCAAGTTATGATGCAGTGAAGGTAGCACTATCAAAGTCAGCGTTCTCCAAGTTAGTGATTCAGTACTAATCCAGTTAGTGACTTGGATAGTGCTACTTTTATTGCGTCATAACTTAGTCCGATAAAGGTATGTAACGTTTACGTCACCGACTTGTTTCTCGTATCACTCAAGACTTTATTTTTATCTTTTTGCTCTGTATGTTGGCAACGTGTCCTGGCGTATAAAAGCCTGTCACTTCTTCCAATGTGTGTTTTAACATCTGAAGATGAGCCTGCCGCAGGCTTGAAATATCTTATGTGTGTGCTTTTAACTATGCATATATTTTAAGTTGTGTTTTTAAGTGATTAAAAGGTTTGGCCCTGTTAACATTTTTGGTTCACAAGTTTGCCTATCGTGCAAAAACAGCAGTACTTTCAACTCTTTCATGAACTGCACGAAATAATTTTGTATATCAGAAGATGTTAAAATACACTTACAAGTCGCCTCTCTTCTGCTGCTTTGAGCTTTTGTTCAATTTCTTCGACTGACACACTCTTTGGGATGGAATTTTGGTTGATATTTGGAGCGTCTCCATTCGGCTCAGATAAAACCAGTTCATATTTGATGCCACCCTTGGATTGTTCTTCAGCGCGGACTACTTCAGCTGCAAGCATCACACGTACAACAATATAAGACATGACATCACAAAACGCATCAAATATGAAGCATTAAAAATACACGTCATTTTAAAAAAATACAGCTTAAATGCAATAAAAAGATGGGAAGATTAATCAACCAATTTAATACTCAATTTTCGTACTAGGTGTCGCTGCAGGTGATATGCAACAAGTTTTTACTGTGTACTACAGAAATTGCACAGGTACGGTAACAAGATACATGCTATTTTTAAGTGGTATTGATTTTGTTTTCGCTCACATGTGAAACAAAAAAAAAAAAAGCTGTGACATGCTGATACATAATTGTTTCAACATTGCAAACCATACTAAAAATGTTCAGGAATGGCATTTGAATAACGACACTTGCAAAATAAGAAGGTTAGGTTTCCGAGGATCTTTCCCAACAAAGATGCTGTCTAATATAGTGCAGTTGGAAGTCAAAAAGCGGGATTAAAGAACTATCAGGGAATGAAGAATAAACAGTTCGAATCTGGTAAAAAACCAGATTTTGAAATTATTAAAATCTTTGAATAATTAAATATAATTGAACAACTATAATTATATATAATCATTATAATATATAATTTTATATAATTGAATAATTTAATATTTTAAATGTTTATATATGATTTTGAAATTATTCAAGGACTTGAATAACTGTAGGAGCAAATAAAGACCTATTAGTAACAATGTTTAAACATCAATAGTGGTAAATGAAAAGCGGTCAGTAATGGGATTTAAATAAAGACAATAAAAAAAGAAGAACAGTAAGTAACCAGATTTCAATTATGATAGTAAGTGAACAGCAGTTAGCAACCATATTTAAATAATGTTAGTACTAAATAAATTTCAGTTAATAACCACATTTACATAGAACAGTAGTAAAGGAGGGCAGTTAATAACCTGAGTAAGATGACGATAATAGAAAATGAAGAGCAGCTAGTAACCAGGGTTTGACAATGGTAATAGAAAAGGAAGAAAAGTTAGTTAGTAACCAGATTTGCTTTACAACAATAGTAAATGAAGATTAGTTACTAGCCATATACGCTTTACAACAACAGTAAATGAAGAGCAGTTAGTAATCAGATCTGTTTCACAACAATAGTAAATAAAGAGCAGTTGGTAGCCAGATCTGCTTTATAGCAATAGCAAATGAGGAGCATTTAGTAACCAAATCTGCTTTACAATAGCAAATTAAGAGCAGTTGGCAATCAGATCTACTTTATAATAATAGTAAATGAAGAGCAGTTGGCAACCGGAGTTAGATAAGCTGAAAGTTACTTAGGGTGCTAATAACTATTGCTAGGGCAAAATGATGGTAAGAAAACGATTTATAGTTTTATCCAAGATAAGAATCTTTATTAATTCATTCTTAGCCTGTCCACCACTACGATGAACTCTCACAGAATACACCACAATATGAAATATGATGAGTTATGATTTAACAAGCAGATTAGTAGTATAACAATTAACTAACGTGAACACCCTCAACAACGGCTATTCAATATTTAACTTGAAATGAACAGAATAACGTCGTTTACAAAAATCTTGTCTAACTTGCTGACTTTACACGTAGCACAATGCACAGATTAATAGTCCTGTTTATATCTTAGTTTGCTTGATTTAACTGACTGCTAAGTACGGAAAGTATGCCACAATGAAATAAATAAACCTTGGAAGTTCCGACGTGACGTAAAGTACGGAAAGTATGATGAGCGGTAAACAAAAATTTATATAAGAAATTGCAGGGATTTTTTTGTGGCAACGTGAATTTTCTTTATTCTTTTATTTACATGACTCAATGTAAAAATGCAACACGAAGTGCCTAAGTTGGTATCCGCATTTTTGGAAATATACTTTTGCACACAGAGCCTGGGTTCCTGAGAGTAGGAAAACCGGAACTGTGGTGGAGGAGACAGTCTCGAAAAGCTCCTGCCAGGCAGTCGAATATGTGAACCCCGTAGTAACGAGACCTGAAGCTGGTATAAGTTCTGGCTGGAGAGCCCGGGTCAACGGCGACTAGTATTTTAAATGATTAATAGATATTGTTAGTCACATAATTTGGATGTCGCTTAACGGATATCATGCTTGGCATCGATTTTTTTGTCTCCTTCTCATACTAAAATAAATTCTTTTGGAAAACTACAGAGTGGGACCTAGAATAGGACACCTATTTAATCAGGTTTCCTACAGAGGCAATAAACCAAAAAGGTAAAATTAAATTGGTAATGTACGTCACAAACGGTAACAGCAAATGTAGGGCAGCTAGCCACCAGATTTAAATGATGAGCATAATAAACGAAATTCAGTTAACAACCATATTTAAATAATGATGGTGGTACGTATATGAAGAGCGGTTAGTAACAAGAATTTAAAAATGATTGTGGTGAATGAAGAGCAGTTGGTAAACATATTTCAGTAGCGGTATTGGCAAAAGGAAAGCAGGGAATCTTCAAGTATATGTTCTGGATGATAGTACAGCAAATAAGAACAGTAACAAAAAGTATAGTACAGTACCTGCGTCGAATACCATCAAATAACTTTCCTTTTGAGTTTTTGTTTTCTCATGTAAATTTAGTTTCTCCTCATTAAACGTTTGCTTACTGAACGGCACATTATTTCTCAGAAGAGCTTTTTCAATTTGGCAACATTGACAGTGAGTCAGAGGTAGATTAAATGATTAGATTGAAGATATCCGTGAGCCATAGACATGCAGAGAGTTGAACGATATATTTGATGTAGGGATATCGAGAGAAATATATGCGATAGAGCTATAGCGACTTATATGTGCGAGAACTATGAACAAGAATTATTGTTATGGAAGAGTTCGTGAATATACTGTAGATAGAAGTGACCTGACGTTCCAGTGGTAGAGAAAATAAAGAGGTGGAACAGTTCGTAAGTTTGTTATTTCTCTGGTTGTTCAAACATAATTTTGACAAGTGTGATAGACGTTCACTAAGTTCATTCTGAAAACCCGATTAAAGAATTCCTTTCGTAGACGGATATAGTTCACTACAAAAAGCCTTTTGAGAATGCCATTTGCTTAAAGTAGTGCATATTTTTTCCGCCGGGGCGTAGATGTATATCTTATTTTCGTCAATATCTCTGCTTCTAAGAGTCCAATTTGAAAAATTCGTTCTTTCTCGGAGAGATTTTCTGATGCGAGATGTTTTGCGTATAATTTCAAATTGTTCTTAACGTACAAGTGTGCCGCTAGAGGCCGTAAGTTCATGTTTCCCTTTACAGCATATTTGCAGCCATATCTGAGGCACTATAAATACGATTGAAAAACTTCTCTTTCTGTCATACACTACTAACTATAAAAACAATTTTGTGTGTGTATTTCGTTCCAATATGATGCACAATTTCCCCGCTAGAGAGGATAATGTTTAATATGTTTTCTTCGATATCTCTGCTTCTAAATAACCAATTTAAAAACTATTTTAACACTGGATCCTAGTTACTGTGTCGAATGCTTGGGGAGATTTTTGTAGTTCCCATTTCTATCGCTAGGTGGGGTTTGTGTATTTCTCTTTGCAGCTATACCTGAGCTTCTGAAAATCCCATAATAAAATTCCTTTCTTTACTGTATGTATGTCATTCGCTACAGTAAAGATAGGGAACATCCAGCTATTTAAATAATGCATAGTTTTCCTACTAGGGGGTAAATGTCAAGACTTTTTTGTTCTATCTCTGCTTTTAGGAGAGGTATTTTTAGAATTCTTTCTCTTAGCATAGCTTATGCTATGAGAATACCTTTCACATATTTTCTGTCTCCCATTATTCAAAATAATTCCGCTAGGGGGCGTAAAGTTATATCATGTTTTTCCCTATACCTGTTCTTCTAACCGTTCCTTCAATTTGAAAATGCCTATTGTTTCTGATATTTTCCCTAAACGACGAGAAACTTTTTTGTGCACAATTTGTTAATTTCCGTAACATGCTGTTCTACCGCTAGTGGGCGAAAGCACTTATTTGTGTTTCTAGATGTTTTATCGATCGTAGAAATCCGATTGATTTTTTATCGGTTCCATTGACTTGGAATAACTTTAAACAATTTCATTCTTTACGGAGTGGTTCAAAAGATGTGCTCACTACAACTGAAATTTCCATGTCATATTTCTTGCAAATGATATCTGTGAAAAGTATAACTTTTATGAAAGGAATTAAAATTGCAACATCACCCATATTTTCAAAAGCACAAGAAGACAAATCCAAGGCGCCCCTTCGGCATGGCGCTTGAAAATTTTTATCTGGCGCCAGTTTTCAAACTATATTCTGAAAATTTTAATTTTTCAAAATTTGGAATTCTGTTATGAAGTTCCCATCTCTTTAACAACACCGGAAGTACAGTACATAGGTGTTTTTCTGTTTGCGTCTCTTTTGTGAACTACCGTCAAGTCAGAATAATGAAGATGACAATAACAATTTTTGGCATTATAGATAACAGAACTATGCATTTTGCAGCGATATTAGTAATTCAGGCTGAACTTCGTTCCGCGGGGCATCCCAAGCGAGATACGTGTCGAAATGAACCGACCACGGTTTAGCAATTGAAATATGTGGCTGGATTCCAAGGGATAGGAAACGATCCAGAAGACCATGAGATAAATGTTTAGAAGAAATTCTTCCTACGCATGTCAGAGTGATAAGAAGAAGACTTGCTCAAGACAGAATGTTGTGATGATGATTTGGGAGCCCTTCATCCAGCAGGGGGAACTAAAATACTTAACTGGATTCCAAGGGGCTAGGGAAAATCCCAGAAGAAGACCATGAGGAAGTGGGATAAATGAAATTCCTAAGCATGTCAGAGAGATAAGAACAAGACTTGCTCAAGACAGAAAGTTGTGAAAGAAGCTTTGGGAAACCTTCCTCTAGCAAGGGTAAAACTGAAGTATATGACTGGATTCCAAGGCTAGGAAAAGACTCACGAGAAGATCATGGGAAAGATGGGTAGATGAAATTCCTAGGCATGTCAGAGTGATAAGAACAAGACTTGCTCAAGACAGAAAGTTGTGGAAGAAGCTTTTCGAAACCTTCCTGCAGCAGGGGAAAACGGAAGTGCTTGACTGGATTCCAATGCTAGAAAAAGACCCAGAAGAAGATCATAGGGAACATGGACGTGGATTAAATGCCTAAACATGTCAGACTGGCAAGAACAAGAATTGCTCGAGTCTGAAAGTTCTTGAAGAAGCTTGGGGAGACGTTCATCCAGCAGGGGATTGATAATGGTTGGTATTGATGATGCAGAGTGAGAATGAGAGATTTCGTAGTTATGGCATTGATTTCGCGTGGGGTACTTATAAGTGCATTCATTCATTACTGCTTTTACTGAATACTATTCACTCAGTAGACAAAACATTAGAGATAAGGAAGATGAGCAGTTGAAATGAGCATCCCTTCGCGCAGAATGGAACAGACCCAAGTCAAACGCAGGCCACTAATAAGCGGACAGCAGGGAAATGGCAACGCAAATCACGTCCAGGTTACATGTCGGAGGCCCAAACAGTGTCATCTAGCGAGCAGTACGGCACACAGTGCCTTCCCTGGGCAACGCCCTACTCATGTGCCACTATTGACTGCTCTCAATCGGATATTACGTCACACCTGGTGCAGAGAACATCGAAACTGCGTCGTGTGGTCAGATGAATCCCGTTTTCAGCTGTACCAAGCTGACGGGAGGGTGCTGGTGTGGCGTCAACAGCGTGGACGGCCCCGTAGTGCCAGGTCGGCTCTGTTCAAGGCGGTGGTGGTTTCGTGATGGTATGGGTGTCCTCTCATGGGCACATTAGGTCCCTTAGAGCGTTCGTGTGTTAGCTGATCACCTACACGGTTTCATGGCCTTCGCGGTTCCTGCTACCGATGATCTGATTCAGAAGGACAATGCGCCTACCCACCTGGCCGTAACCACCCAGGCTTGACTCAAGGAACAGTCATCTGAGTTTGAAACCATCTAGTGGCCCCCAAAGACTCCGGATTTAAACCCTGTGGAAGCTCTATGGGAGGCCGAGGAGTGAAACATGAGATCAATGGATCTTGAACCGACGTCTCGGGCAGAGTTGTGGACAATGCTGCAATAGGAATGGCAGGCATTGCCTCCGAAAACCCTACGACATCTGGTGGAGTCGATTCTTCGGTGTGTACGGGCTGTTATTTGCACTGGAAGAGGACCAACGTGCTCTTAGGTAGGTATCGCTTATGTTTCGTCCATTGAGTGTATTTAGACCTGAAGAAAATGTGAACTATTTCAAATTAAAACCTATTTTGAAATGCAACTGTGTATAACATGATCCCTAGTTTTAATTATGGGTTTTATACTAAATTATTGGACTATATCTAAGACATAATATGTTAATTTGGACTGTTGGAAGTCATAAACCTGTATTGTTACGTTTTGTTTGTGCCCTTCGTGGTTTTTCTCCTCGTATATCTTTAAAAAATGAGCTAGTTCCTGAAAAACGGAGCTGGCGCCAGAAAATTCGGGGGGGATATGTCTCTCCTGCTCAAGAGTCGCTTTTATACCTTTTGGATCGTAGATTACATAACATCATCTTTAATGTGAAGTAAAATGTTTTAATATGTTATAAGGGCTATCGGTATTTAATTACCTCTCGTGATATCAAATCGAGCTCAAAATAACATTGTATATTTCTTAATAAATTAATAGGCATGAGTGAAAATAAACAGTCTCCAGTTGTCAAATATTACGGGAGAATGGTATATGCAGTGTATTGCCATTATGCTCCGAAAGGAACATATTATTATACATTTTACTAGTGCAAACTGCTCATTCGTAGATCAAAGAATCGAAAGTAACCTTAAAGTGTCATCTAACTAAAAGTATTGATAACTGAAAGCATATATAAATTAGGCAAACACGCACAGAGAAATGTTTGAACTTAGCAAAAGACAAGTACTTCAAAAATCAGGGAGAGCAAAAGAATTGCAGGCACTTTACGGTTACAAAGGCTTTCAGTCTGGAGTGTGCTGAACGGCGGTAGAAAATTGGATAACAGCGGATCGACATATTGGAAGAGATCCAACAAAGCATCGAACAAAGGAGCGACGGAATAAATAAGAAAGCGCCTTGAAAAAAATTGAAAGAAAGTAACAGCGAGGTATAAAAAAGTCTGGGCAAAATTTTCGTGAAAGAATGAATTGAAAATACTTCGCGATGTTGTGCGAATAGAAATGAGTGTAGAAATAAGAATAATCAAATAGCTCAAACATTCCATGACAAACCTCGGCATTTAAAAAAAGGTGAAATGCGTTTATGAAAATATACTTACCTGGTAAGAAAATAAAGTTATATTTTACTGCTACGTACAGCAAATAACGATAATACACTGAAGTACCAGAAAAACTGTTACAGACGAGCTTATGCAAAATACATAGCAACGTCACTAATGCGGCGCGTACTCGTTTGCATCCGCCAGAGCGTATATAAAGCGATAGACATCCTTGCCAGCTGTCACAGCTCTTTTTGGGCATGAGAATGACAAGTAATAACGATTTAAGCGATTTTCAACGCGGTGTCATAGTTGGCGCTCGTGAGATGGGCCATAGTATTTCGGAGGTAGAAACGAAGTTCGGATTTTCAGAGACGACCATTGCAAGGATGTACCGTTCCGGCAAAACCTTCAACCTACGATACCAGTGTGGCCGTAAAAAGACATTGGGTGAACGTGACCTTCGTCGGTTGTCAAGAATCGTTTCACGCAATAGACGTGCAACACTCTCGCAGGTACCATCAGAATTCAATGCTGGAGCCTCAATAAGCATCAGCGTCCGGAATGTACAACGTACCCTGTACGAGATGGGCTTTGGGAGCCGACGCCCAACTCGAGTCCCCTTGATGGGTGCACGACACTGAGTTATGCACCTCGCTTGGGCACGGCGACACCGCCACTGGACACTTGATGACTGGAAACAAGTAGCCTGGTCTGACGAGTCGCGTTTCCAACTGTATCGGGCAGATGGAAGGATTCGTGTATGGCGCAAACCCCATGAAACCACGAATCCCGCCTGTCAACAGGAACTGTACCGGCTGGTGGGGGGTCCGTAATGGTATGGGGTGTATATGGCTGGACTTCACTGAGACCCCTGGCACGTCTACAAACATCTGTAACCGGTCAACGCTATGTGCGCATCCTTTCTAACGAGGTACACCCGTTCATGTCCTGCATTCATGCTGATGAGTTTATCCTGTTCCAACAGGACAATGCACCTCCACACAAATGTCGGGACGCCACATTATGGTTAAAGGAGCATTCATCGGAGTTTGGGGTGTTTCCATTCCCACCCAAGTCCCCAGATCTGAACGTGATAGAACACATTTGGGATGCCATGCAACGCTCTATAGAACACAGGAATCCGAGACCTCGGAATACACCCGAATTGTGGAACGCTCTGCAGAAAGTATGGTGTGCATTGCCTACAGCATATTTCCAGAAGCTAGTGGAGTCCATGCCCCATCGTATTTCTGCAGCCCTGCGCTCCCGTGGGGGACCTACCAAGTATTAGACTGGTGTACCAGTTTTTCTGGTACTTCAGTGTATGTTAATATACAATATGTTGACGATGATCCATCATAATGCACAGGTATATACAGTAATACGTGGACGATGATCCATTTTAATACACGGGTATATAACACATAGCTTATGATCCTTCATAATACACAGATATATAAATATGTCGACGACGAGCCATCATATTACGCGGATTACGATCCAACATAATACACGGATACAAATTACAGATTTTGGACGATGATTAACCTTAATGCACGGCGATGATCTATAATAAGGCACTGATAAATGTGCATTATGGTAATCATAATTCACTGATATCTAATATTTGGATTATGAGCCATCGTGATAAACAGATATGAGTATTTAATATGTGAATGACGAATCATTGTAAAATACGAATATACAGTGTAATGTGGGTAGGATAATCTTTCATAATACACGGATATGCAAGATAAGCACGATGATTTATCATAATATCCACGAATGTATAAGGTGTGGATGATGATGATCTATCATAATGCATGGATATATGTATATACATATACATATATCAGTGTAGGTGTATATGTATATCTCAATGCACCAGAATTGATATGTGTATATAAATATGCATTCAGAACAATATGACCACCCCGGAATCACAGTATACCCGCTCAGGCGTGTCACAGACAAGGTCGACCATAAGGAGATATATAAGCAGCCGGCCAGGACAGATAAGCCATAGAGCGTTATGTGAGCACAATGGGCAAAGTTAGTGATTTGACGGACGTTCAAAAAGGAATGATCATCGGCTACCGCGCCAAGGGTGGAAACATCTCAGGGACAGCAGACTTCGTGGGCTGTTCGCGAGGTGCTGTAGTAAGGGTGTACCAAGAATGGACCGATGGCACACCGAGTAACTCCCGACGTCATAACTGTGGAGCCCCAAAGACCATCGAATCCAGAGGAGAACATCGGCTGGAAAAGGGCAATCGACGCGCAACAGTGCTGCAATTGACCACGAAAATGAAAGCTGGAGCACCCAGGGACGTGTACCCGATAACATTAGAGCGAACCCTGTTACGCATGGGTCTCCGGAGTCGACGCTGCGTCAAGACGCCCGTGTTAATCGAGATCCATCGGCAATGACGCATGCAGTTCTCATGGGGCTACCGTCATCGGACAGTGGAAGATTGGGAAAAGGTTGCTTTCGCCGACGAATCAAGGTTTCTACTCCACAGAAGTGACGGGCGGCGGCGGATATGACGTCAGACACCCAAGAACCAACAACCGGATACACTTGTCGGTCAAGTATAGGCTGGCGGTGGCAGTGCGCATGTCAGGGGATATTTTCCGGGTATGACCTGAGATCGCGGGTACCACTAGATGTGTCTTTGAGCGCCAATGGCTACCTGTCCACCTCGCTGACCACATGCATCCCTTCATGTTGGACGTTTACCCTGGTGGTGATAGTGTCTACCAACACGACAATGAGCTCTTCCATATCGCTAAGGGAGTGCGTGACTGGTTCCAGGAACACGACAGCGATGTCTCCGTTATCTCTTTGCCGTCGAAATCGTCCGACCTCAATCCCATAGAGCAATTGTGGTACTATTTGGATGGACAGGTTCGACGTGCTGACACACAATCACGTTATCTCCGGGACTTCCCTGCTCTGCTGCAGTTCGAATGGGCACGTGTGCTTCGGGCAACCTTCCAGGGCCTCACTGCATCCATGCCACGCCTTCTCGCCGCTATCCCCCGTGCCAAGGGTGGTGATTCCCATTATTAGGTAGGAGGTCATACACTGCTGGACAACTGCTAAGGACGGATCATAAACGGCTATATAGCGCATAAAAAAGTAAATGTGGTTGGATGCCAAGTGAAATAAAATAATGTCAGAATGCCAGGACATTACAAGAAAGACAATTTATTGTGATCTGAAATTCAGAAGGCTTTGGAACGTGTTCAAGGGACAAACAGGCCATTTTGTGCAGAATACGTAAACGTGAAAAAAATGCAATTACCGTACGCAGGCGTTCCGGCGTAAGATGCCAATACGGGATATGGCCACCATGGAGGGCGATGCAAGATTCCACACGTCGTGTCATGCTTTGCACAACATTATCAAGCAGCTGTTGGGATAATTTATCCCATTTCTCTGTCAGTGCACGGATGAGGGTGTCCTTGTTTATTGGAGGGCATTGGCGACCATCAAGACTCATTTCCAAAGCATCCCATACATTTTCAATGGGATTCAGATCTGGAGAACGGCCATACATTTTCAATGGGATTCAGATCTGGAGAACGTGCTGAACATACGAGGCGTTGAATATCCTCGCTCTCAAGACACTCCTGGACAGCGACTGTTCGATGACATGTTGCGTTGTCGTCCATGAAAATGAATCTATCACCGACAGCACCACGGAACATGCGAACATGAGGTAGCAGAACATCATTAATGTATCGTTGGCCAGTCATAGTCCCAGTTGGAAGCACATAGAATGACGTACGGCCATTGATCATGATGCCAGCCCATACCATGACACTACATGTCGGATATCGGTCCCTTTCCTGTATGTTTGCTGGACAATATGCAGTACCACTATCAGGCCAGATCAGTTGTCGTCGACAATCAGACGATAGACTGTATCTACTCTCATCTGAGAAGAGGACAGCAGACCAGTCGTTATCAGTCCAATTGTGATGTTGATGGCACCATTGCAAACGGGCGGTACGGTGACGTCTGGACAATGGGATGCACACAACAGGACGGCGGGCGTATAGTCCTCCTTCATGCAAACGTCTGGCGACAGCTTTTCGGGAGATCCGCTTGCCAGTAGCAGCCATAAACTGATTTGCTACCTCACTAGCTGTGCTGAGCCGGTGTCTTTTTGTTGATAGCACTATGTACCAATCTTCTGCAGGTGTCATACTGCAAACACGACCTCCCCGTGACGTTTGCTACACTCTCCATTTGTTTGAAATGATTTCCAAAGCCTTGAAACAACACTGTGGCTGACGTCGCACTCCCTGGCAACATCTGTTATTTTTCGCCCTTCTTCAATCTTGCCAATAATACGGCCACGCGTAAAATCATCTAGGTGATGTCGGGAAGACATACTGAAAATTTCAAGTTCGTCAATTGATTTTTTCCCTTTCAACTTTGCGTTTGAACAACAACGGTCAATACGCGTCAAATCCTTTATATCACTTATCAGTGCTATGACGTCACGAACAAGTTCGGCAATCCAAAATTTGCATACGCACAACACGTCTTACTGTATCCCGCACTTATGCTAATTTCCACATTTTCCTGCCTTCCATTTTATGGTTGCTATCGTTGATATTGTCATCCGTCCTTAGAAATTGTCCGGCAGTGTATTATTCTGATACGACTGTCTTCATAGATAGATAGATATATGATATATAACCCTATATCGTATTTAGTACACACACACTCACACACAAATGGTGGATGTTGTGCTTGTCTTCCGGTGGTGACTTGCTCTTTTCCCTAGAGCCAGTGGCTCTAAATTAGGGACGGGCTGTCGAGTTGCTCACGCTGATCTTTATCAAACAAAGAAAGACAAACTGTTGCGCTTGATAAATGAGTCTTGGGTAAGCTGTATTCTTCTCAACTACTCTTCGTACTTAGGGCTGTGGATTATGTCTTCCATGGAGATTAAGTACAATTCTAAGTACTTTATTTGTTTTCTTCAATGTCAATCCTGATGTTCAATATTCATAGGTTCTGAATGAAATGCAGTCATTTCATCCTCGTCTGTAAATGCTTACACCAATGTCTCTTTCATTCAAAATGTGAATAATTTTGTCTCGAGATACAGGCAAACGTTCTCTGATATTTGAAGTACTTTTGAGACACAGAACCACTTGAGACTACCTAAGGATTTTTAAACTACATCTGAATCCTTCAAATGTTTACTGCACAGGTTCTCTTTTTAATTCGCTTGCCAGTTGATACACACAAGACGTTTTAGGGGTACAAGTGCAATGTACGAAATTACGATCTGCACTGAAGATAAAACCGCCGGTACTTACATCACCTTAAATTCATAATTTTTAGCCAAAAGTGAAACACATTGCTTTCGCAGACCCGGTGGTCAAGTGGGCAGAGGCTCTGGTTTGTGGCTAGTCGTCTGAGCTGGCCCACGAGTGAGACACAGGTGGTGTTCCAACCTACGAAGATGTTCTCATCTCAGCCTGGAATCAGTGGCCCCAGATTAAGGACAGATTACTGCTTGTAGCCCTAAGAGTTGCTCATGATGATTGGTAAACACCTCCCAAAAGAAAATACATTGCATTACTCTATACCAGAGATGGAGAACCTTTTCATGTTGGAAGGCCGCATTATGTTAGTTGTAATCTAACAAGGCCGCATCAAAGAAACTTCAATTGGATGTACTACGAAATGTACATTATTTTGTAAAAATCTTACTACGTACTAACTTTAGCGTTTGTGTATAGCTACCTTACTAACACTCTACATAAATCAAAACGTCACCTACAGTGAAATATGAGTCGCTCAAATAAAGTCAGGCAGTTGTTGCTTACAGCTAATCCGTTGTTGCTGTCAGTAGGCACTTGATAATTTTGATTTCAACAAGGTGAGATCACGAAAAATTAAATTAATAGACACAAAAACAACACTTTTATTAATGTAGAACACGTATCCTTCACAAACACTTAAACGGCAATTTAAGCAGTCGTGTATCCAAACGAAGTATTAGCGTTCACCATCCAACATCTCCTCTAAACAACAGATGCATTGTCTTTTTATCTATTGTTCTTATCCGGCCACACGTACGTCACTCTTGTTCCGACCTCAGGGTGTTGCCAACAGTATTCTCGTTTAAGGGAAAAAACGTAACGTTAAGTTTGGAAAGTATAAAAGAGAACAAACTTAAATTTACATAGGAAAAGGAACTAAAAATGAAAGTTAACTGAGAATATACGTCACACTTCAAAAAATACAAAATAAATTGTTCATTTTAAAGTTAAATAACTTTTTAGTGACTTTGTTGTGACTGTTTTTTTTGTTGGAAAGCATTTGAATATTTGGGTGCAACATGGAGGTCCACACGTTTAACTGATCCTCTAGATAGGTATCCGGCATTTGTGATCTCAAGGACATTTTGATTAGGGTTAGGTACGAGAATGTAAATTTGTAGCAATAAGTGGCTGAAAAGCAACATATTTCGTGCATGTTGCCGAAGGCTTGGGTGTTTTATTGCATTTTTCCACACTTCAACTGGACATTTCTTAGCGTCAAATAAGGACTTTAAAATGTCATCTTCTGAGAGCTCAATCAATTTTATCTGCACGTTGTTCTTTAGGAGCCATAGAACAAAATCATGAGCGTAGCAGGTGTCAGCCCTTATGACTTACTAATGTTATAACTGTGGCCGTCAGTCGGAAAGCATTATTTCGTTGAATCTTCTTTTACTCTTTGGAATTTTAAATACGGTCATTTCAAGATTAAAATAAAGATATTAAAAGAGGAACAAAAACATATTAATAAAAATAAAAGGATTTGTTCTGAAAATTTTGGATTCATTCAAAAGACAGCAATTAGTGGCCTAGAAGGCCGCATGCGGCCTTGTAGGCTCCCCATGCCTGTTCTATACTGTACAAAAAGCATTTCCAAAATCTTCGGAATTTTATCAGAAAAAGACGGGGTAGGTAGGTAGTGACGGGGTCACTACCGCTGAGGTTTTTGGCGGAAAACTTCTTACCCAGGCGGTGTTGTCGGGGCTGGGTGTTTGTAGGGTTGGTAAGAAAGAAATGAGCGCAACGAACTTCCATGTCTTTTATTTTATTTATTTCTCACAGTGCTGACTAATTTGTAAACTTTTGTTGAAGACAGGACAATGGCACGAGTAGTACGATATGTAAGACTTGCATTCTACACTTATATCTTTATAGAACGTCTTAAAAGCTGTGAAGTTAGTTGGATCCGTTGCCAACACCAATCTTAACTTGTCGTTTAGAAGCTGTTTCAGACGATCGTTCGACGCCTGCATGTTAAAGTCCCCGGTGAGCAGAAGCGGTATGTTATAGGATCGCAGGGCTAGCCGCTAACTAATGCTCTGACATGCTCTGTGTAGTGAAGCATTAGTTGAAAGAGAAACATCTGGATGTAGTTAAGTGGTTGGTGTCTGTGGGTAAATACAGACTGACACTGGAACGAATTTGAATTGGTTGGGTATCTCAACTTCCACTAGTACGCCTTCGCCGACAGGAGTATCCTGTAAACAATTGAATCCAGAATACTTGGGTATTAGCCGTCGTGGAACGTGTCTAGCGACATGAGCCCTGCAAGTTTTCTGATTCTTGATTCGTTTTCATTTTCACGTTTTCTGATTCTTTATTCTTGAGATTGAACGTCTTCATCCGTAAATTCCTGTTGTAAGAATTGCAACATAGCTGCATTGGGCCGTTTTAAGTCATTTTGGAACCATATGCGATCCCAAACTCCACAAACAAAACCCAACTTGTTACCATCGAACGACTTTTCAAAGTGCTTCGTTGCGGCCAATGGATTATAAACGCTAAATCTCGGTTTTCAAACGTCTCATCTGCGTGTATTTTGTCGCATTCCATTGGTTCTATCTCACTGTCGACACCCATTGCCCGTGAACTGGCGTTAGGCTTTGCGGCGTCTGCGCGACTGGTACTTGCCTCAACCTGTCGACGCCGCCGCATACTCCGCATTTGTTCTGCTGCTGTCATAGGGGCCTTTTTGGATTCCTCATTTATTCTTCTTTCACTTTGTAAGCGTTTACGATAGGCATTTACCTTCTTGTTTTGAAGATATTTCGACATTTTTGAAATTTTAACGAAACTTTTGTCCAAGTTCAATACTTTGTCACTGTATACTTTTTCAAGTTCTTTCACTATTGTCACTATGAGTGTTTTATTTTATAGCACTCGTCGAGCTCTGTAAAACGACACCTCACACAACGCCATACGCGCACGTGTTCCCGAGCAATACTAATTTTGCCGCGGCGAACGGGTAATTTTCCACTCCAACTTGGCCACCATCTTGTGGCGGCGCGTGACGTCACGCGCTCAAGGCTAATGTGACGTGACATTCTTTCATCTTTGTTCTTTTAAACCGTGTATTGCTTATTTCGATATGCGTTATAGTTTTAAAGTTATTAAGATTTGTCTGGCATACACAAAATCGTAACATCGACTTTCGCATAGTTTCCCGCCATACCGGAGTCGTTTTAAATCATTTTGATCGTTTTCCGTCAAAAACCCCCGCGAAATATAAATTACTTTTTTTAGAAACAAAACACGGAGAACATCAAAATATCTGAAATCCTTTCCTCTAAAACGAAGAGACTTCCAAATATGAACTGCATTTCTTACATTAGGGAAGAGTAAAATAAATGTACAATAAGAAATTGAACGCATTTGAAGCACCACTTATTTAATTTTAAAAAGGTATTATTCAATGTAATATGTGCATGCAAAATCAGACGTAGCCATTAACGAGCAGGAAGAGATCGATGGACAACAAGACAACGGAATTTGCGGAGCAATGATGTGTAGAAGATAGCGAGGGTGAGGTCACTTGAAAGACGGCTTGCGGTATTTATACCAACATTATTTCACGGTAATGGGCGTCGGGCGAGAAGTAAAGGTCTCATCAGGATATTAGATGACATGGGGGGATGTCAAGAGGAACGTCAGGATGAAATAAATGGATCCAAATGCAAGACAGAATTACTAATGCGCACTCTAATTACATCCGAAATGGTCACAACATCACCGGCTGGGGAAGGTTCAAGAAATATGTTATGGATGAATCTCCGGAAAGCGAGCTCTTTGCTGTAAAAGAAAACTAAATCTTAAGATTCGATCAACGGAATAGGATATGAATGCTCCGGGTTCCTCTTCAAGTTATACTTAACGTTGCTATAATTTTTGTGTGTGTGTGGGGGGGGGAGTTAAATTTGGATTTTTAGGGAGTTACATTTGGCTTTCTTCTAGTAAAAAAAATATTTTTTCTGGGCCAAAAAATTTGGCGTAGTAGAAATACACATTTGATAGAGCAGAAATCCACGTTCATTGGATCTCTATGAAAATGAGAAGGCTATTATTTGTGCTGGTCCTTGAGAGAGCCTAAAATGGCAGCTTTCAAAATTTTCTACGACCCTTCCGTCTCATTCCCGAGCAATTTCTGGTTAGGTCTTCGGTTTCAATGTTATTGCCTGTTTTTTTCAAAATTGATATGTAGTGAACTGTGTTAATTTGTAGTTTTGTATGCACGTAATTTTCTTTGATGTTTCTCTTGAAAATTCTATTCTGCAGCTCAGCTTTTGCCGCTAAGATTTTCATTGTATTGCATTGCGTGCTTGTTCTACTTTATGGGGTTATTTAATTCCTTTTTATGTTATGTTATGTTATGTTATGTTATGTTATGCTATGTTATGTTCGATAGATAGATAGGTACTCGTACACTAAATTACCTACTAAATAAACTAGATACTAAACAACTAAGAAAAGTAAAAGTTTTGTTTATCAGAGAAGACTGAAATGTAAACAGTTATTTGGAAAACCTAAACGCGCTAGTTGCTACAGAGAAGGATTTGGTCAAACAAAATATTAAAAACAAAAAGCAAAACTACAGGACTGTTTTCAATTCCGAAAGAGCAGGACCAAGAAAGATGACACCGAATTTTCGGGAATAAACACGTCTTTTGAATCCGTTCTAACGCAAATTAAATTTATCAAAGCTATTCAAAGTCAATGGAACCGGTATGGAAAACAATGGTCTCTGACAGAAGAAAGAAGTTTTTCAATCGGGATTTTAATCCCTCAGATATTGCTGTAAACGGAATAGTGAGCTTACGCCCTCTGGTTGCAGACTTGTGCGTTAAGAAAAACATGAATTTATATGAGAAACATTTTGCATCGGAAACGCTCTCCAACACAGAAATAATTTTTCAAATCGGACTCTTACTAACAGAGATATCGAAAAATAAGATGTGGCTTTACGTCTCCTGGTGGGAAAACTATGCATTATTTTAGGAAGAAAGTATTCTTAAAAGGTTTTTCCATATGAGCGGTATCGGTCGAAGAAAAAAAAATTTTAGTCGAGTTTTCAGGAGCCCAGATTTTTCTACAAATACATCAGAAGCAGAAATTAACACTTATACCCCCTGGTGGCCAAACCATTATTTGCCAAACATTAGAAATTATGTGAAAAATATTTTCCATCAGGTCTTGTATGCGATACAGGAAGAATGTTTCAAATCGGAGCTTTAGAAGCAGATATAACGCATAAAACGCAATTTACCTTTGTGCCCCCTAGCGGAAAGTCTATGATTTACTTAAAAATTTTGAATTTATAGGGAAAACATTTCGCATCGGAAACACTACCCAACAAAGAAAGAATTTTTCAAATCGGACACCGAGAAGTAGAGTTATTGACAAAAATAAGATATACATATACGCCCCCTGGCGTAGAAACCATGCATTATTTCAAAAAGAAAACGTTCCTAAAAGGTTTGTTGCTATGAGCAGTATCGGTCAACCAAAGACTTTTTTCAATCGATATTTTAGAAGCTCATATTTTGCTGCAAATACATCAGAACCGGAATATAAAACTTACGCCACCTCGTGGCCAAACCATTTTTACAAAAATTAGCAATTATGTGCAAAAGATTTCCCATCAGGAGCTGTATCCGGTGCAGAAAGAATTTTTCAAATCGGAGATTTAGAAGTAGAGATATAGGGGAAATGCAATTTACTTTTACGCCCCCTAGCGGAAAGTCTATGAATTACTTGAAAATTTTGAAATTATATGAAAAACATGTCACACTGGAAACACTATGCAACAAACAAGGAATTTTTTAAATCGGACTCCTAGAAGTAGAGATATTGACAAAAATAAGATGTACATCTACGCCTCCTGTCGTAGAAACCATGCATTATTTTAAGAAGAAAAATGTTTCTAAAAGGTTTGTTGATGTAAGTGGTATTAGTCCATGAAAAAAAAATTTTCAATCGATATTTTAGGAGCTCAGATTTTATGGCAAATACATCAGAAGCAAAAACGAGCACTTACGCCCCCTGGTGGCTTAAGTATTCTTTACCAAAAATTCAAAAATTAGAAATTATATGCAAAAGATTTTCCATCAGGAGGTGTATCCGCTGAAGAAAAAAATTTCAAATCTGAGTTTTGGAAGAAGAGTTATCGGGAAAAATGTAATTTACGCCCCCTAGCGGAAAATCTGTACCAAATTAGAAAAAGTAACTATATAAAAATACTCTTCGACATAAATGGAATCGAAAGATAAAAAATTTTTCAATCAGATGTTTAGAAGTAAATACGTGGAATAAAACGTATTTTTGAATTCGACATCATCTGCATTTACGCCCTCTAGCGGCGAAATTATACATCGTAAAAAAAAACGAAATGTAGGAATGTAGAATCATCATTCGCATTTTTCAAGCTTTCCAAAGAAAAAGAATTTTTTAAATCGGATAAATAATTCCAGAGATATCGTGGGTACAGGCGGATGGACAAACCGGTAACATAAGCACGAGCTTTTTTACAAAAGACGTGCTGAAAATTGATTGTTAGGGTTATTACGCGGAGACGGGAAAATAAGAAACTTAGGAGTCCATTTGCTACGGAAAGGAGAAAAAGATGTTGGGTGAGGTAGAGTGATATTGTTGGGAACTTATACACAGGCAAGTGACATTATTGCGACCACCTCCAACTTTTGACGTCAACAACGCGTAGCTAATGAAAGAAGGAAAGTGTCGTGAGCTGGCTTGGAGGGTATTTAAGGTGTGCTTGTGGCATTCTGAAAACATATCACTCGTTGCTGTAATGAATATGAGGAGCGATTTATCAGATTTGCAAAAAGGTATGATTATCGGCTTTCAGGCTAAGAAGGGTGGCAGTATTTCTGAAACAGCGCAGTTTATGAACTGTTCGCGTGCTGCTGTGGTTAAAGTATATTGTGATTGGAGAAATGGCACCATTGCGAATAAGCGACGTGGAAGCTACTGAGCACCACGTGCCGCTGATGTAAGAGGTGAACGTTGGCTGCGAAGTTGCGTGTGCGCCGATCGACACGCTACGGTGGAGCAACTCACGAGCCGAATGAACCAGGGGGCCATCGGAAGTGTGTCTAAAACGAGAGTTCATGTGTATGGGGATCCGATGCAGACAGATGGTCACTGCCCCTATGCTAACAAAGGTGCATCGGCAGAAAAGGCTTACATTTCTACGGCAGTATCAGAGTTGGAACTCCGCTGATTGGGAAAAAGATTGCCTTCTCCGTTAAGAAACGTTTTCTGCTTCATCGGATGGATGACGTTGGCGTATAAGGCAAAAATCATCGGAGAACAAACGCTCTTCAACCATTTCTGGAAGAATACAAGCTGGTGGGGGACAGCTTTATGGTCTGGGGAATGTTTTCGTGGCATTCCCTGGGTCCACTCATACCTGTTTTTTTCTTTTTTTTTTTTTTTTTTTGATTGGAGGTTTAACGACCACCGTGAGCAACTCAATGGGCTATAAGCAGTCGCCCGTCCCTAATTTAGGGTCACTGGTTCCAGGGAAGGGAGAGAGCCAGTGCCGTAAGACAAACACAACATCCATGCCTCACCGGGATTCGAACCCGGACCCCTTTCGGACGAATGATCAGAGGCCGTCGCTTAGACCACTGCGCCACCGGGGCTGCCACTCATACCTGTGGGAGGCACTATTGACCGAATTCGTTATGAATCTATTCTTGCAGACCACATTCGCCCATACATGCTGATTGTCTTCCCTGTGGCGAATGGGATCTTCCAGAATGACAAAGCGACGTGCAATACAGCTAGAAATGTCCCAGAGTGATTGGAAGAGCACGATGAAGACCTCAAAGTACTTCTCTGGCACCCTAATTCCCTAGACTTAAACCCAATTTAGCATCTGTGGAACCACCTCGGTCGTATTGCTCCCCCACGCACCCTCCAACAGCTGTCAGATGCACTGCATTCAGCATGGCTCAACATACCTGTGAACACCTTCCCGCACCTTACTGGGTCACTCCCAGCGCGTCTAGCTGCTGTCCGCGCTGCATACGGCGGTCACAATAATGTCACTCGACCGTGTATAAGCAATGGGCAATTAAATATTGGGGAAAGGAGCTGAAGAAACCATAATGCCAAGGTAAAAATATAAGGACCCGTCTAAAATGGCGCTATCAAATAGCATGACATGCAAAAAGTCCCTCCTATCACTACCAGAACCTAGAATTTGGGGTTCTGCTGGTGCTACTTACCGAAAGAAGAATTTAAAAACTGTTTGCAACGATTGAAAATTAAATTTCATTGAACATTGTACATTTAACTAAGGTCAAACAATTGAATGAAATTTAATTGTTACAAATTGTTTTCATAAATGTTTCAGTAAACAGCATAGGCAGAAACCCAAATTTTAGCTTGTGGTAGAGATAAAAGGAAAATTTCACATGCTTTGTCTAGGATAACGCGATGTTAAATGGATCTTTGTATTTTTGTCTTCGCAGTGTGGATTTTGCAGCTTCTTCCCTCAACTTTTAGCTGTTTATTACGCATATAAATTCCCAACAATATTACTCTATCTCCCTCCATTTTGTTTTCTACGTTCCAGAGCAAATGAAAGCCCAAGTTCCTTGTATTTACCCTGTCACCACTTAATAGCTTCAACCCTCAATTTTCTCTGCTCCACCTGAATTAAAAATATCATTGTATTTTTTTCTATTATTTTTTACACATATATACGTGGATTTTTTCCTCCTATATTTTCCATGATTCACGACCGTGTTTTCTCCAAATAGTTTTAATAATCTATGATTTTTTATGATCTACTAATTATCCTCTTTTATTTACCATGTTCCACGAATGCATTTTTATTTTATATTTTCATGATCCAATAGTTTCTTCCTTTGTACTTCCCATGATCCATGATTCAAAAACTCATGGACCACGGAACTCAAGAATGTTTTTTTACTTTTTTCAGATCCGAACATTTTTTTCTTGTTGAGGTTAATCATGATATTAATTACCCTTGTGATTCATCTCTCATGAGTTGTCCACGGTCTCTGAATATCTTTTTTAATTAAACTGCACGCCTCTGACCCTTTATATTCTGCAGAACAGTGATACAATTCACAAAATTCAAGACTTTCCTTTTGTGACATAGTATTGAGTTTTCCATCTGATGATACCCACCGTACAAATGACACGCAGCACGGAATGTTTATATTTTATCAGATTTTAAGAGAATTTTCACATGACGCGCATATGTCAAACTTTTGTATAAGGCACACACATTTCTTCGTCTTTTATTTAATGTGATGTTTTTCCTTTGTTGCAACTCCTTTGCCAGCAATAATCTGCATTTTATAGAACTACCGGTAAACACTTTAGTAATTTGATGTTGGTAATTTTATTTCTTCTAAATGCATCGAAGTCAACGTTTTTTTATTTTTCCCTAAATGCCATATTCAATCAATACTTTTTTCGTTAAGACATATCACGTGGAAATCTTAGTGACACTATTTAGACACTTACGTGCTTCGTACTTAAACACCATAGTAATCGTCTTTCGCAGAAAACTAATTGTGCTAAAGTGCCTAAATTGCGGAATTTATAAGAAATGTAGCAGAAGAATAAAATACTGGCTTCTTCTAAAAGTAACATCAGCAAATTGTAAGTGTGTGGATTTTCATAGGAACACGTTAATAATTTTATTGGGACACAATATACAGTAGGAGATATTTTTATATCCCGTTTTTTTATTGAAGGTGGTGGCCTCAAAGAGATCCCATTTCCAGCCACGATTTTTTTGCCACTAGTTCCAAGTAAGGGAAAGCGCAGCTTCGATGTCATACTCAAGATTCAAATGCCAGTCGTAAGCCACTCAGGAAATGATAAGTTGCCACATTATACAGTATTTGCGAAAGAATAGTTTGAAATTCAATCTTGGTGACAACACCAAATTGTCGAGCGATTTTTGTTCCTCAGACACACGTTTTCCAGGCTTTGCTACAGTTATTAAATGTTTGTTTCCAGGAACGTTCAGTGAACTTATACATACTTTTGACTCAAAGGATGTAACGTATATTCTATTTTAACTTTCCTTTTGTTTCTTTTTCTATGTAAATTTGAGTTCGTTCTCTAAGACATTTTTAAACCCTAACGTTATGTCTTTTCCCTCAAACGAAAATGATGTTGGCAACACACTGACACTGAGGTCGGAGCAAATAACGTATGTGTGACCGGACAAGAACGCTAGATAAAAAGGCAATGCAGCGGTTGTTTAGGGGAGGATTGATGCTATTCATGAAAGACGTGCTGTTATATTGAGTTTGGATGTTAAATTACTGATACTGTATTGAGTGCGCCAATAAACCGGATATGAGTGTGGAGTACAAACCATGCAAGCAAGATATGTAAGTACTACAATTGACCTCTTTCTTGTAATGCGTATAAGTCATCATCATCATCATCATTGTCAACCATTATCAATCCACTGCTGGACGAAGGTCTCCCCAAGTTTTCTCCACAACGGTCTGTCTTGTGCCAGTCTCCTCCATGTCACTCCCGCATACTTTCGAATTTCATCCACCCATCTTCCATGTGGTCTTCTTCTGGGTCTTTTCCTGTCCCTTGGAATCCAATCTAAAATTTCGGCTGTCCATCGATGGTCTGTTCTTCTGGCAGTATGTCCAGCCCATTGCCATTTCAGGGATTTAACTCTGATCATGATGTCTTCCACTCTTGTCATTTTTCTGATCCACGAGTTCCTGTTCTTATCTCTCCTGGTTACACCAAGAATGCATCTCTCCATGCTACTTTGAGTTGTCTGCAGCCTTTGTATGTCTCTTTTAGCTAAGGTCCACGTCTCTGCACCATACGTAAGCACTGGAAGGATGCATTGATCAAACACTTTTCTTTTAAGACATAATGCGTATAAGTACCTTCTGATATTACATTGACTTTAGCACACATAACGTAATTACTGACGTATGGACTAAGTTACAGTGGAAAGACAAATTACATTATAAGGACAGACACAGTCTCAGCTGTCCCATTGATAAACATAGCTTCCACCCAAGTCCTTATCCTTTTGGTTTCGGGGTTTAACTATGACCACGACAAAAAGGTGGCCGTCCCTTATTTAGGGCTACTGGATCCAGGAATCGAGACGGAACCAGCTCCTCAGACAGACAGACCACCATGCGTCATCTGGGACTCGATACCGGGCCCAGCTCAGTCTATTAGCCAGAAGCCAGAACCATTGGTTGTTCGATCACGGGAGAAGCTCAACCAAGTCTCTCTGTTAAACGGGGCAAATTATTTCGAGAAAAAGTGTAACCAATAACTGCTTTCAGCAGCAGAGTGATCAGATGTTTGCCAGGCACTTAAAAATTACATTACCTATGAGCTCCTTTGAATGCTGGATATCGAAATTCCTCCAGGAAAACACAGTAAATACATATTAGAGAGACAGGGAGGTTTCTGAAAGTAAAGATGAAACGAAATTCGAAATATCTCTGCATAATCATCAACTATTCTTCTTTCACTACTGGATAAAAACTGTAAATATGTCCCAGAAACCTGTCTTCAGACGTTCATACATTTTCACTAGGTTTTCTAATTTCATTTAACTTTCTACACTCACGGACAATGAAATTTGCGCACAAAAAGGAAGCATCAGATTGAACTGGAATTTTATGGACGTAATGATACAGATGAATGATACACGTGATGGTAAAAACAGAGCTGCAGAACAATTACAGAGCGATCTGTGGCACGCAGTCCGGTCATCTTCAATAGCGCGTCGCACCGCCTTCTGTGGTGACACATGCAACAACACGGTCCGGCATGAAGGCGAACAGACGCTCTCCTGCGGCAGACTGCCCCGCACGTGTTGGATGGTGTGGTCCAAATCCCGGATAGTGCGGCACGGCGGTAGCCGGCGTTTCAACTTGTACCAGACATGCTCGATAGGGGACATATCCGGGGAGCGGGCGGGCATTATCCTGCTGGTGTAGCGCACCTGGAATCCCGGCCAGGAATGGGAGTACGTAGGATCTAGTTCACATACCGCTGACACGTTAATGATCCACGTACCACTACTAGAGCTGATCGGCTATCGTAGGCAATGGCTCCCCTGACCATAATGTCTGCAGTGGGGGAGGTGTGGCGCTCGATAGCGAAGTTGGGATTGTGCCGTTGACTCGGGGACCTCCACACCCGGACACGATGATGATCTATCCCCAAAACGAAGCGGCACGCATCGATATACACCACACGTCGCCAGTCTGTGGCGTTCCACGTCGCTCTGGCCTGGCACCACTGCACACGGAGCCGGCGATGTTCCGGTGTTAATGGCAGCACGCGCAAGAGGCTCTGGGATCGCTGATTCTTTTCCGCGAGGCGTCGAGAAATGGTTCTTGGGCACACTGGAGCCGCTACAGGTGCCTGTATACTGAATCGGGTCACCGTGGGATACGTTCGTGCCTGCCGCTCTCCATCCTCTATACCGGTGGTCTTCCTGGTCCGTCAGGAGCCGCTCCGCCTAGTGGCAGTGCCGTCACGTGTCCACTGCTCCCAACACAACCGGACGGTATTGTCAGAACAAAACATGTGGCGGGCTATAAGGCGCGACGACCATCCTGCGGTTTTCAGCCTGATGATCAGGCATCTCTCAAAGTGCGTAAGTTGCGTAAATCGACGTCTCTGGCGTGTACCCGGCATTCTTGTCAATTTGTACTCTTGCTTGCGTCGGCCGGTGCTTTTCACTTGCATGGGGCATTGACTACACGCCGGTTTATAAGGATGCCGGTTCGTGCCAGCACAAGTTGGGTAATCATGCTCACTCGCACCTAACGGAGATGATTTGCATACCAGTACGCACTCTAGCTATTTGCAAAGTTTCGCGGTTGTCGCATGTTTTCTTCTAGGTGCACACATTTCATTGTCCATGAGTGTACTTAGGGACTTGAAAGCTCTAGGTAGCTTTTTCATTGCTGCTAATACTTTGAACTCAGCACATCTTGCGTTTTTATCTGCTTACTTTTATAACTTCCATTCTGATTTTAACAATTGTGAGCTTTCCTTGCCTATCGTAGCTTTACCTTTAAGAATTTCCTCTGAAAGGTAGGAATTTCATTCATTTTTTTTATTATTGAAGGTTTAACGACCACCGTGAGCAACTCAATGGGCTATAGCAGTCTCCCGTTTCTAATTTAGGGCCACTGGTTATAATGAAGGGAGAGAGCCAGTGCAGTAAAACAAACATAACATCTATGCCTCACCGGGATTCGAACCCGGACCCCTCCCGGACAAACGGTCATAAGACATCTTTTAGACGACTGCGCCACCGGGGCGACATTTCATTCATTTGCAAATAACTGGTATGAATGGATGGAGTTTTGTAAATTGGGGGAAAAAGTAATTACACACAAATACATGTAAGCGTTGTATAGTTTTTTACCTTCCTCTCTTCCTTTTTTTTTTTTTTTTTTTTTTTTTTAATTTTGGAAATCATGCTTGCTCCCACTATGTGCAGCTATGGTTAGAAGCACATTCCAAATTGTTGTAAGCCTAAAGATCCATTAATAGCATGATGGAAAAAGTAAGATTGATTGCAAAACGAAAAGTGCGGAAAGAAAATCCTCCGTAATACAATGCGACAATCCATTTTTAACTACCTTATTTGAAAGAACGAGGGAATCAGAGAGGAAAAAAAAAAAGAGTGTAAAAATCTGGTTTTAATCCTTTGCTAGAACAATGCAAGGTTGTTGTTCGGAGGAGCGCATGCGCATGGACGTCTCATCGATCACACTGCACCATCATGTCCTCCCACCCGATTCTCCCTCTCTTGACGAAGAGACACATTGTGTTAATGCGCGCGCATTTCCATCGACCCCTCATCTCGTTAGGAATAGTGTTCCAAGTCAGCCGAGTACCGCAATACGGTGCTTCCGAAATGAAATGCCCTTTTCCGCAGCAGACGTGCGCACTTTTATTACAGCAGCCATTTTGGAGTCAGAGGTCCAGAGCGTCGAGGTACGTTCACCGCTGTCCGGGAGTGCACCCCCGCTACCACAGCAGTCACCCCCATTATTCTACTCGGCTTCTCTTGTTCATGACTCCCGATTCCTCCTCTGTGGAATGGAGTCTTTCCAAACGACAAATAACAATCCGAAATAGCTGCTAGGAATTTTATTGCAGACCGGAATCACTTGATGCAGCCGAGATATCTGAAAATAGGCCGTACGACTTGCATTTGGTATATGAATGGGACATAGTTAAAACACGGTTCTGTTGAATAAAAGATAATGTTGAGAAGGCCTTGGCTTTTCAGCTGCCCAGAAAAGAAACAAAATCTGGTATATACATTACAGCACCGAAGCGCGCTGGGGAAGCAAAATATTTCTAGAAAGCAATTTCTTTTGTCTACGGTAATTTACTTAATTCATGTAGGCTCTGCATTTGCAATAGCGTCGTACTTAAGTGCAATCCATCAATGTTAATAGTTTCACCTTTCAGATTTTAATGCATATGTGAGGTTTTACGATTTCCTTTCGGAATTCAAAGCTTTAACTTATTTTCAAAACTCTATGCATGCTTATACCATAAAAGTTTAGTATCTTTCTTTGAAATTTAAATGTATGCATTGTGTGAAGAAGTTAGTGGCTTCCTACCAAATGTAACAACTGATTTAAACAAGATTTTGACGAGAAATAACAGATGGAATGTGAAGATTCAGTCTGGCCTTCTGTTCAAGTACACTGCACAAAAACGAGTACACAACCCCAGCATCATACTTACGGTACGCCGCGCCGCCCCGGTGGTGCAGTGGTCTCAGCGATGGCTTCTGATCATTCGTCCGAGATGGATCCGGGCTGGAATCCCAGTGCGTCATGGATGTTATGTTTGTCTTGCGGTACTCGCTCTCTCCCTTCCCTGGAGTCAGTGGCCTTACATTAGGGACGGGCGACCGCTTATAGCCTACTGAGTTGCTCACGGTAGTCGTTAAACCCCCAACCAAAAAAAAAAAAAATCCGGTACCCAACGATCAGGTTCATTGCTGCCAATTGGAGCCAAATGTAGCTAAGCAGTTCCGGTGGCGCAGTTGTCAAAGCTCTGGCTTATTACCATTCGTTCGAGAAGGGTCCGGATTCGAATCCCTGCGAGGCATAGATGTTGTGTTTGTCTTACGGCATTGACTCTCTCCCTTCTCGGGAACCAGTTACCTTAATTAGGGACGGGCGGCTGCGTATGGCCTGTTGAGTTATTCACGGTAGACGTTAAACCTCCAATCAAAAAAAAAATGTAGCTAAAATCACTAAAACCGGCGACCTCTATTTAGTATTATCACCAACGACTTACATTCTGAGCTAAGGTAAACAAAGATGTATCGCTCAAATGACTAGGTGTATCGTTATCCAACATAAGAGAAGTTTTATCGGTTAAATGGGGAGACGCACTCTCAGAAAATAAGACGACCTAAAAACTAAGTATATATTTGGCTAAGATAAGCGAAATGGTGTCGTGCGCGAAGCGACCCTGTTACATTTAACCGTGGACGAAGCGACCCTGTTATATTTTACCGTGGACGAAGCGACCCTGCTAATCGAATAATTTTACTTATATATATATATACACAAATCGTAGTCAAATTACTTACATCTAATTAATTAATTACTTACATCAAGTTTTTTATATTAAACACAAGTTTTTAATATCATTATATATATATATATATACAAATCGTAGTCAAATAATTTATTAAGTACTTACATCTTCTGAATTTTGTAGCTTTTGTTCTTAGTCCAACTTGGTAAGATAGCTTAATTGTTTCAGGCATTTTTTAAGGTTTTTAAATTTCCAAATTTGACGTGTGATGCACAAACAACAATTAAAAGAATTAGGAGAACTTGGTCCAAAAAGGAAGAAAATGTGTATAAAGTAGAAGAACGCATTCGTAATATCATGGCGGAATTTGGAAATTCTAAAGACCTTAAAAAATACCTGAAAGCATTAAGCTATCAAAATTTAGAAGATGTAAGTACTTAAAAAATGTCTGAAAGCATCAAAACTCAGAAGATGTAAGTACTTAATTAATTAGGTGTTAATAATTTGACTACGATTTGTATATATATGTAAAATGATATTAAAAATTTGTATTTAGTATAAAAAACTTGATGTAAGTCATTAATTAATTAGATGTAAATAATTTGACTACAATTTGTATATATATATATATATATATAAGTAAAATTATTCAATTAGCAGGGTCGCTTCGTCCACGATGGAATATAACAGGGTCGCTTGGCGCACGGTCGCTTCCCGCACGTAATCAGCGAAATTACCTCGACTCAGAGAGTAGTATAGTTTGCTAAGGTAGCCAAACTTACGTAACTACATCCAGTGGCATACCTGAACCCCCCCCCCCCCAACCTCCAGCAAAAAATATTTCTTCGAGGCCCTTTTGCGAAAATCCATTTGCTTTTAATTACTGAAATTTTTAAATTACATATTACACTATTTGGTTTTACGGGCGTTCTGTAATTCAAATTCTTTGGAATCTATAGGTATTTTTCGTAAAACCAAAATTGCTTCCCTCTAATAAAATTTGGTAACACAAATGTACATGTTGCAATTAAAATGATTGCCCTAATTTTATGCCAATACAAAGTATTACAAAACACTTACGCCAAAGTTAATCATATGATGCAAATTTTACGCTTTTAGAGAACTGAGGCCACACTCTTTGAAACGTCTCACGATCACACACATAAAACAGGAAACAGCCGGGTGACGGTGTCAAATGATCTTTTTAGATTATACGAAAAACAGAACATAAGTAAGCAATGTGGCACAAAAAGATTAAAATTACTTAATGTTTTTAATATAAAAAACACATTGAACGTAAAATTACAATGTTTTGCACATAGTAAACGTCTTTTTTTTTAAATTACACAGGCCTCCGGTGTTTTGTTCCCGCGAAGAACACCTTTCAGCTCATTATATTCTGAAGGACGCGTAGTTATGTGGAAACTACCTAGAAGAGAAACACAACATAGCATTTATTGACATACATTAGTACGGTGTCGGTCCACCTTTGGCCTTAATGCATGCACTGACCCTTCGAGACATGCTTTCGACAAGGTTTTGGAACCCAACGATAGGTATGCGCTTCCATTCAGTACATAATGCTGCCGCTAAATGTTGCTTAGTAGTAGGCCTTGGTTCCAAACTTCTTATGCGGTGCTCTAATTCATCCCATAGGTGCTCTATGGGATTAAGATCTGGCCTCTGTACTGGCCAGTTCACACACGATACGGAATTATCGTCAAACCACGCCGTAACAATCCTTGCTTTATGGCTCGGTGCATTATCCTGCTGGTACCAACAAGGCTCGGTTCCATAGTATTGCCACAGAGTTAGTAGGGCATAATCATGGGCGGCGGAAGGTAGGGGACGCGGTGGTCCGAACCCTTCTGGAATTTTATGGTCCCCCTCACTGAGGGGGACCACCCAGGAGACATCTTAAAATATGTGGTTCACATATAATTTACAGTTTTTTTAACGATTTTCTGGATACTGTCACCACGCTTCGCAGTTTTTTGGAAAACTCTTTATGTACACTTTTTAAAATTGATTTCGTACAAATAATACTGGAAAGTTAATTCAGTGCTCTGTTTTTCTCATTAAAAAGATCGTTAAAAATTCTTTAAATATCTTTAAAACAATAACCAGGGCGGAGAAGGGGTCTATCTCTCCTTCTCTCTGTTAGTTCTTTACTCGAGATCACAAAACCCATTAAATATTTACATCTGAGAAATAAACAGCAAATTAAGCATGTACTACTTGTTATGCACAGAGCACAAATCTTTCTTGGTGTAAACAACTCTGGACGAATGTGTTATGCACAGAGCACAAATCTTTCAGGAGGTAAACAACTCTGGACGAATGTGCGTGCGTTTGCGGCCTGTCATATTGCTAGGAAAACTGGCAGTGTTTGAGCAACTGTAATATTAGATATAATATCAAGAGTCAGGAAAAGACCCAGAACAATACCACGCAAAAGATGGAGCAGAGGCATTAATGTCTTTGCACCATATGTGGATGAAATACGAAAGACTGATGGAGTGACTTGGAAGGGACAGGTTCATGACAGAAAGTTGTGGAAGGTACTTAAGGAGACCTTCATCCAGCAGTGGATTGAAAATGGATGATGATATGTAAGAGTATATACTCATCTACCGACGTTGTTTTATTTCTGTTTCTCTCTCCCTCTCCTTACTTTTTTTTAAATAGTGTTCGCTCTCGACGAAGTTGGACCCCCTATGAAAATATTAGGTTCCGCCGCCCATGGGCATATTTGTCCAGAATATCGAGGTAGGCATGCTGGCTAAATTTGTCCACGATAACCGATGAGCAGGAACCACACCACGAAAAAATACCCCCACACTAGTGCACTGAAAGCTCCAAACTTGACCGTAGGAACAGTACGCTGTGGTAAATAGCGTTCCCCTGGCTGCCGCCATATCCACACACAGCCATCAGACTAATGGATCGTGTATCTGAATTCATCAGTCAGTAGGACCAGTTTCTATTGATCTACAGTTCACGATAAATGTTCTTTACACCATGCTAAACGACGAGTAGCATTCCGAGTGGAGATGAAAGGCTTTGAACAGCCGCACGACCACGGTGACCCATGGAATGAAGTTCTCTGCAAATGGTACGTGTACATACCGAAGTTCCAGTATTTTTACTCACCTGTACACTGAGGTCTTGTGCAGTACTCCGTCGATTAGCTGTAAGGACTCTCCTGAGGCTTCGACGTTCCCTATCACTGATTTTCTTTGGTCTGCCGGAACGTTTTGCTGCTTCAGCCACGTCACGTGTCTTCACGTCCGTTCCTGTTGCCGGATTAATTGCAGCCTGTGCTGCATTATTCACAGAATAGGGTAATGTGATTAGGTCAAAAATGGAAACGGGTCACGGGTCAGCGGATCATACTTCAGATCCTTAGAGTATGATCCAGGAACTTACTGAGAAGGTTAAAGAAGTAGGTTTAAAAATAAACTTTCAGAAGACAAAACTGAAGTATAATACAATGGTTTTACAAGGAATGAAGATTTTGTGATTGATGGGAAAAAGTTCGAGGTAACCTTGGACAGCAGATATCAAGCAAGGGTCACATTGATGAGGAAATTAATCGGCATATAAAACTTGGTTGGAGAGCTTTTGGAAGGAACAGTAAAGAAGGAGCAATGTGCCATTATGTCTTAAAAGAAAAGGGCTTAATCAATTCATCTTTCCAGTGCTTACGTACAGTACAAAGCAGAGACGTAGACCTTAAATAAAAAGGACATACAAAGACTGCAGACAACTGAAAGAAGCATGGAGAGATGCATTCTTGGTGTAACCAGGAGAGATATGAAGAGCAACTCGTGGATAAGGAAGACAGCAATAGTGGAAGACATCACGATCAGAGTAAAATCCCTGAAACGGCAATAGTCTGGACACATTGCCGGGAGAACGGCCCACCGATGAACAACCGAAATTTGAACCCAGAAGAAGACCACGTGGGAGATGGCTGGACGGAGAAGACTGGCCCAAGACAGTCCGTTGATGAAGAAACTTGGGGAGACCATCATCCAGTAGTGGATTGATAATGATTTTCAATTATGATGATGATATATTCGAATTTATAGTTCAAAGCAGATTTGTCCAGGCCAGGTCCAATTGTGACTGCCAAGTCCAAAATGTTTGACCCGTTTCCAACTTTGGATCAGATACACCTCACAATTTTGGAATAATTTAGTCGATTTTTATCTCAACTACAACTACATTTGTGTGGGCAGAAAAATCTACAGACAAGGTACAGATATACTTATGGGTAGTGTTTTTTCAAGCATTCCTGCTAATCTGTATTTATATTTATATGAAAGATATTTTATGATTACTACTTCGCAAAATTATGACCGTATTTTTCTTTACATTGATGACCTTATTGTATTTAATAATCCAATCTTCAATATTCAAGCTCAATATACAGGGTGTCTCAAAAATACACGGCAAAACTTCAGGAATGAGTTCCTCATAGGTAGATAAGAAACAAAGTTGTTGTCAACATAGGTCTGGAAATGTTTGGTTTCCGAGTTATGAAGGTCTGTCTATCACACTTAACTGCTCACATTACCTTATAGTAATTGTTCAAAATGTCCACCTTCTGCCTCAACACAGGCCTCACATCGATGTCTCACGGACTCTCAAATACGCTGCCAAATTTCTGGCATGTGTCGTATTGTTTTACAACCTGCCACAATTCGATTGCGAAGAGTTTCCACATCTGCTACTGGAGTCGAATACACCAATGATTTCAAATGGCCCCACAAGAAGAAATCTAGAGGGTTTAAATCTGGTGAGCACAGAGGCCAGGCAGTTGGTCCACCTTTACCTACCCACCGACAAAAAAACTTCCGATTCAAATAATTGCGAGCCAGGTGGCTAAAATGCGCGGGAGCGCCATCGTGCATAAAGTGTGCTTGTTGGTCGGAAAGGAAAACCACCAGATTCTGTCAGTACTTTGTGATGAAGGAATTCCCCTGCGGGAGATAAAACATTCCGGTGAATAACTGGGAAACCAAGACAGACCTGAGTCAGGTAGTGTGAGCAGTTAAGTATCGTAGACAGACCTTCCTAACTCGGAAACCAAGCATTTCCGGACCTATGTTGATATAAACTTTTTTTCATACATATCTACTTATGAGGAACTCATTCCTGCAGTTTTGCTGTGTATTTTTGAGACACCCTATATATATCTATCAGCTCTGAGACTCGAAACATCCTCCACGCAAGATGGTCATGTACATTATTTGGATATCGATATTTCATGCACTCACAAGAAAAATATTAAGTGTCGTGATTTTCACTTCAGAATTATTATTCATACCGGAATTCAAGCATTTCAATTTCTGTGCATCGCAACATTGTTATTTCATAATTAGTTCGAATTTTTAGAATCTGCAATACTTCAGCAAATGTTATAAAAAATTTTCGAATCCTGTATCTTCAATTGCTTAACAATCGGCTGCCAATTCGTTTCCTAAAAAAATATTTTCAAGTTTCTCGCCAACTACAATACGACTATGCGTACAAATTTCGACCTTCACGCTGTTATTAACCCATGGTCCCACAATGTTAATATGTAGGGCATTCAAATTGCTGTTTGGTGGATCGCTTACAGCTACCCATATTAACCTCCCTCCCACCCACTTTTGAACGTTCTTTTATAAAGCTTTCGCGCACTAACCCCCCCCCCTCCAACACTACAACGTCACACATCGCGTCACACCAATGGTGTAACTGAAAACGTGAAGCTTAGTGCTTGCGACAGTAGTAGAAGTGATTTTTGGGTGACGAGATGGGTAAAAAATGCGATTTGACGGACTTTCAACGTGGGATGGTTGTAGGAGCTCGGAGCCATGGAGCGAGTATCACCGAAACCGCCGCATTCGTGAAATGTTCCAGAGCAGTTGTTGTTAAAGTGTTTAGAGACTGGACTGTCAGCCAAAAGACGGGGTCTCTACGTGCAACGTGTGGTCGTCATCGACTAGTGACTGCTCGGGCGGAACGGAGAGTGTCCAGACTGGTAACAGACAGCAGAAGGGCAACAGTGCAGCAAATTACAGACCATCTTAATCAAGGATCCCCTCAAATGATCTCTGCACGCACTGTTCGCCGTACACTGCATCGGATGGGATATGGCAGCCGAAGGCCTGTTCCAACACCTTTGCTGTCTGCAGTTAACAAGAGAAAACGTCGCCAGTTCGCACAGGAGCACAAGGATTGGACAGTCGGTAATTGAAAACAAATTATGTGGTCCGATGAATCACGTTTTCAGTTGCACCATGCCGATGGCCGAGTGAGAATTTCGCGGAAACAGCACGAAAGCATGGACCCAAAATGCATTGCTACAACCTTTCAAGCTGGTGGAGGCAACGTTATGGTTTGGGGAATGTTTTCTTGACAAGCTTTGGGCCCTTTAATCCGTGTTGAACAACGTCTGACTGTCACATCATATCTAAACATCGTTGCGTACCAAGTGCATCCTGTCATGTGGATGGTTTATCCCAATGGCGATGGCTACTTTCAACAAGATAATGCTCCCTGCCATATTGTACAGGATTCGTCCTGCTCGTATTGTACAGGATTGGTTTCAGGAACATGCCGGTGAGTTTACTTTGCTTGGGTGGCCCCTACAATCTCCAGATCTCAACCCCATTGAAAATGTGTGGGATGAAGTTGAACGAGCCATCAGACAGCTGGATCCACAACCCTGCAATCTGACACTCCTGGAAAGTGCGATTCATCAAGCATGGTCTCAGATTCCACAAACCACCTATCAACATCTTGTGGAGACCATGCCACGAAGAATCGACGCAGTATTAGAGGCAAAAGGTGGCCCAACGAAGTACTGAGGGGTGGCCATAGTAAAGTGGCCACTCAGTGTATATACGTATATATAGATGTAGATGTAGGAAGAGGATAACGGGATTACTTTGTTTATACCACAGTGGCTCTGTGATGTTTAAGTCTGGTGATTGGGGAGGCCAAGGAAGATGTGAAAGTTCTTCTTCGTGTTTCTCAAACTATGATTGGACAATCCGAAACTCTGTGAATTGGGACGTTATCATCTTGATAGATAGCATCCCATGCAGAAAACAATGCCTGAGCCATTGGATGGACTTGGTCGGCCAAAATTGTTTCATACGCCCTGCCAGTTATCCGTCCTTTCAAGCTGATCAGGAGACTTACTGAAAACCACGTTATGACCTCCCAGAGCATGACAGAACCACCACCATGCTGCACTGTTGCGAGCAGACAGTCTGGGTTGTATCCTTCTGATGGTGTTCTCCACTTGTAAACACGTCCCGAGGTGGAGAATAGTGTGAATGTGGATTCATCGGACCACAGTACACGCTCCCATGCATCGGCAGTCCACTTTGTATACTCCTGATTCCACTGCCGTCGCCGTTGTGCATTCACTCGGGTCACCAGAGGTTTTGCAATAGCAGCTCTGCCATGAATATCTTATTTATGCAGTTCCCCGCCCACTGTTTTCGTTGATACTTGGGTCTGGAGATGCAGACTGAGCTCCGCACTAATTTTCAGTGCCGTGGTCTTCTTATTACGGGTAACAATCCTCTTTAATGCCCTCCTGTCTCTATCAGTCAGGATCGTTTTACCGCCGCTCTTGTGTTTTGCAGACGAGGTTTTGCCACGAACACGGTATGCTGTAGTGACACTAGACGCAGTGGCATTATAGAATTATCCATATTTATTTATTTAAAAATTTTAAAAAGCTATCTCTGTTCTCATCTTCATTACGTTAAAATTGCAAAACGAAAATTCTTTATTGAAACTCCAAAACATTTAATATTAGAATTTTTGAAATGATACATATTAAGATTTGGTAATAACCCCCCCCCCCCCTTCCCAAGAAGGAACATCCCATGTTACACTTACGTGTGTAGCAGCTGAAAAAATGAATTTTACCTATAGGTTAATCACAAATTATAATTTTTTCCACAGGTGAATAACCTCACCAAAAATAATGTACTCTTTTTTTCTTAGAAAACGATGTCATGTTCTCGAAGTATTATGTCACAGATGTTCTACTGCGAAAAAAATGTCCTTTTTAGAACGAACGCCTCAAATTCTTCGGGAAAGGAGGAAATAGTGGGCGACATATTCTTAGCCACACCAAAAGTCTCCCACGGTTTTCCTTGTTGAAGAAAAGAGACATTAGAAATTTATGACATAAAAGTGACGGAATTCTCAGCACTTGTTCTGAGAATTCCGTCCGATTTTCACCTTGATCTGACGAGCGAACAAAAACTGTCAAAAATTTCTCACTTGTAGTCATAGAAAGTAAAAAAAAAAAAAAAATACGAATGCGTTATTCCACTTACGCTTAGCAACTAAAAAATACTTCAAATCCCACGTTTATGCTAATGATAAAATGTCCAAACAATCCAGTCAGGTATTTCTAAGTTAGCACTCGCCCCCTCCCCTCCCCCAATTAACCTGACGAAGCACCTGAAATAATTCTTTTTGTATAAGAAACATACGTTTTCCTGCAGTTCTTAAAATTCTTATTTATGCATAGGAAATATAACAGTATCCTACGAAATAGCGAATAACAGGTTTTTTTATCTTCTACGTAGCGAATGACTGGGGCCACCATTTTGTTTTATTGTAATAGTCTGTCTAGGCGCTATAAAATAATCTGGCCGAATTTTATTTTTCTCATCCTGAACATGTGACTTCTGGCTTAACCACAGTATTTATGCGTGAGAAGGAAACAAAAGTTGATTTATTATCTATGAAACATGCATAATACTTTCAAATTTATGTACTTGACATTTTTTTGTTAATAAGTTCAGACAATCTACAATACATGTTAACAAATTAACTCTGTTGTCCGAATATTATTGCAGGAAATAGACTTCTCATTATACTGTTTCCATGTTTCGGGTTTCAGTTTTAGGGGAAATACGCATCTGAGCCTAGATTTATAAGCCAATAGTTTCATACGTATCTGAGCCTAGATTTATAGGCCAGTAGTTTTATACGTGCTTGGGCCTAGGTTTAGAAGCCAATAGCTTCATCGTGTCTAAGCCTAAATTAAAACGTCAATAGCTACATCGTTCGTAAGCCCAGATTTATACGCCAATAGCTTCATACACGTCTAAGCCTAGATTTATAGCCCAGTAGATTTACATGCATAGATTTATACGCCAATAGCTTCATATGCTTCTGAGCCTAGATTCATACGCCAATAGCCTCATGCGGTCCTTAACCTAAATGTATACGCCAATAGCTTCATACGCCTCTGAGCCTAGATTTATACGACAATAGCTTCATACGCTCCTTAAATTAAATGTATACGCTAATAGCTTCATACGCTTCTGAGCTTATATTTATACGCCAATAGATTCATAAGCTCATGAACCTAGATGTATACGCCAACAGCTTCATACGCTCCTAAGCCTAAATTTATAGGCCAGATCAGAAGAAAGAACACATGCGCCTGATCCTAAATCTTTACGCCAGTAGCTTCATACGCGTCTGAGCCTAGATTAATGCGCTAATAGCTTGATCGCTCCTGAACCTAGATTTACACTGAAGAGCAATTGAATTAGAGACAGCTGGCATTACGCAAATGTGGCGCTGTGGGCGGCCCTGTAAACGAAAACGACATGACGTATGCAGCGATCCAACAATATAAGGAGTGATGCGACGGGAATCAGTAAGAGTCGGACGCAGTATGGGTAAGACGAAGTATCTAAGCGCATTTGATCGAGGGCAAATTATCGGGGCTCCACGAATGTGTCACTCCATCTCGGAAGTCGTGCAGGCACTGAGATTTTTACGTGCCACTGTGTCACGGGTGCATCGTGAGTACATCGAATCCGGTAAAACCATCCTGCAAGTGCCAGCTGCCGTGGACAACAGCGTGTGGATGATCGGGTCATCGTCGGCTAGCTCGCATTATAACAGCGGATAGACGGGCCACAGCGCAAGAAATTACTCTGCAATTAAACGCTGGTGCACAAAAACGTGTTAGCAGCCACATCATCCAGAACCATCTCCTCGCTATGAGGTACAGAAGCCATCGTCCCACGAGGGTACCGATGCTGACCACACATCAAAGGGTGCAAAGATTAGCATGGGCGCGGAAACATCGCCACTGGACCCTAGACATGTGGAAAAATGTTTCTTGGGCTGATGAGTCGAGATTTACGTTGGTACATGTGGATGGCAGGATACGAGTACGGTGCAAACCACATGAAGCGATGGATCCTTCTTGCCAGCAGGGTACTCTTCAAGCTGGGGGTGGCATTCTCGTCTGGGGACTGTTTACGTGGACTGAAATGGGACCCCTGGTACGTGTGACATCGTCCCTCACAGGTCAACGTTACCGGGATATCCTGAACGACCATTTGCTCCCGTTTGTGCGTCTTCAACATCCCACTGGGGACCTCATCCTGCAACAAGACAATACACAGTGTCATCACTGCCGAATTGTATCAGAATGGTTGGATGAACACTACACCGACGTAACCTCGCTTCCTTGGCCAGCTAGGTCACCTGACCTGAATCCCATCATGCACATCTGGGATGCCATCGAGAGAGGTGTTCGAGGCTCTGACCTTCCTCCATCAAATCTTTGTGAACTGTGGGAGCTTGTTCAGGGGTCGTGGATCCGTATGGCTTCCCAACGCTTCCGGTGTCTTGTCGAGTCCATGCCGAGACGAATCGCCGCCGTCATCAGGACGAAAGGTGGTGCTACACGTTACTAGACAGGTATCTCTAATTCAATTGTTCTTCAGTGTATACGCAAATAGCTTCATATGCGTCTAAGGCTAGACTTTTAGACCAGTAGCTGAGCATACACCAATAATTTCATAATCTCCTGATCCTAGATAATAGGCCAATAGCTGTACATGTGTCTGAGCTTAAATTTTTTACCCCATAGCTTCATACGCCTCTGAGCCTATATTGTGAAAAATGTTAGGATAGGTTTCACCAAAAAGTGGTGCTGCACCAGTTGCACCACATTCTGAGAAAAGATACACCGCTGTGTGGTGCAAACAAATCCCAACAACATGGTGCAACCTTGTATCATAACGTCATGCAAAGTTGACCCATGTTAATGTATTGCACCATGTTGTTGGTTTTGTTAGCACCACACAAGGGTATATCGTTTCTGAGAAAATGGTGCAGTTGGTGTAGCACCACTTTATGGTGCAGCCTACCACAAAATTTTTAACAGTGTAGATTTATACGCCAATAACTTCCCACGTTTTTGAGCCTTAAGCCTTGCTCAGACGCCCGTAGAAATGCACACGTCTGAGCTAGATTCCAGCGATTGAGGCCTTTCTGCTTTCAATCAATGAATAATGATTCTCACAATGAGGAACTCCTTGAGTAGAAAGTTTTTGCGAATCCTATCTTCAGGTTAAAAATCAATGTTCAAAAAAGTCAGCTCAAGTGAAACGAGGTAAAGGTTTGTCTTGCCGTCCTTACTAAGAAAAGGATGAATGTTTGATGTGTCAGCTTCTCCGGACAGAAGAAAGAACAGAGGCTAATACCAAAAATAAGAAAGAAAAGGTTAAAGATAAGCACCCCGGCTTCTTTGGAAGAAGTTTGACTTACCAGTGTCAGGCGATAAAAATGAAAAAACGTATTTAGCTCAACAGTCTTACTTGTTTGCACAGGCAAATGGATAAAAATGTAGTGCGTTATTCTCACTTACATAAGACAAACAGAAGTTCATAAAGTGCGTATAGCGTAGCTGTAGAAATAGAATTTTGGCAAATGAGCTTCATAATGTTAGGAAATGTGGATCACAGTTAGGTTCCTTTGTCTTACTTTGCTGGGAGAAATGTAACTTTGGCAAGTGAAGTTTAGGGGAAAACAAAACTTTGGCAAGTTATATATTTTCCTGTACAACACACAAACAAAGCAGGAGAAACAAGTTATATATTTTCCTGTACAACACACGTACAAAGCAGGAGAAACAAGGCCAAACTTATAGCAGTAGTAAAACTCTGGGTTTTGGCAAGCAAGCAGTACTTCGGCAGAAAAGACAGAGATTTTCATAAATGAGCCTTACTTGGGAAAACAGATGAAAAATAGAACAGTATTGCTTAATAGACAGAAATGTGGTAGCTCTAGTTTCAAAAGGACAGAGATAAAAAGGTATCACCGGGATTTTTTTAGTGATAAAAATTTGAAGGGCGAAACTCTTTGGATTCTTTCGTTGAACTTGAGGCATACTGGATTTCAATCAGTTTCGTTTGAAGACATTCGCTGCTTTTCGAGATCAGGATGAATTTCTCAAAGATCACGGGATGTTTAACCCTTTAGCATGCTGGAACGAATTAACTCGGGGTCAGCAAAATTTGCTGAAATTAACTCGAATGAACACGTTCGCTGTCTAAAACGCGGACTGATCGCGGCTGGAATGGGTGAACCAACTCGTCAAAAAGGCGTTGCTTTCCTCTTCGCTTTTTTATTCAAAGTGGTAATTTTTAGGAGGATGATTGGCACTGTTACTTTCTGACTGATTACCTGCAAAAAGAACATAACAATGGCGATGAACCTAAGAAGGAAAGAGAGAAGATGTTTGAACTACACTGCTGGCCACCCGAATTGCAACACCAAGAAGGAAGCATCCGATTGGCCTGAAATACGCAGCATGCGTCGTCCGCGAGAGGACATGCAAACGATTAGCATTGCAGGGCATATGCGAATCATATGCGCCCGGCACCCCATCGAGAAGCACTATAAGAAGGGTGCACAAAAGGCGGGGTGTAAGTAGTGGAAGTGTGTTGTGCTGCACGACCTGTGCGTGGGAAGCTACCTGATGCCTCGTAGCAGAATACGGCAGTCATTCCAGCACGTTTCGGAGTTCGACAGAGGAACAATAGTGGCTTATCGCGACAGCGGTTTATCGTACCAAGACATCGGCGCCCGTGTGGGACGACATCCAGCCACAGTGAGGCGAATATGGATTCGGTGGGAGCAGGAGGAACGGACGGACTGACGTGAGTGATTGCCGCAGCCGCGGCACACCACCGAACGAGAGGACCGGTATGTTGTGTGGCGGGCATTGACGGCTTGCACCGCCACATCACGAACGTTAGCGCAGGAATTAGGGTGTGTTGCGCAACAATCTGTGTCAGCACGTACCGTTCGACGTCGTCTGCAGGAGCGGGGGCTTGTCGTACGGCCCCCATTGCTCCAATTGCCATTGAAGTTACACCACCGGCGAGTGCGGCGTCAGTTGGCCGTTGAACACCACACCTGGACTACGGAATGGCGCGACATTGTCTTCTCCGACGAATCCCGCTTCTGCCTGCAACACCACGATGGTCGGATCCGCGTGTGGCGGCACCGCGGCAAGAGACAGTATGACGCCTGCATTATGCATCGCCATACCGGTCCGTTGCCTGGCGTTATGTTTGGGGCGCAATTGGATGTGACACCCGCACCCCTCTGGTACGCATCGCTGGTACACTCAACAGCCACCGCACCATCTCCGACGTTTTGGAGCCTGTAGTCCTCCCTTACCTGCAGGACATGCCAGCGACCACGTTTAAAGGACAATGCGCGCCCGCACGTGGCACGCATCGTGCAACAATTCTTCACGGCCCACCAGGTGTCATCGAACACGTCTGGTTGCTGATCGGCAACAGAGTGGCCCGGCATGCACCACACGCGACTACGCCTGATGAACTGCGGCAACGTGTGGAAGCAGCCTGGACCGACATATCCCAAGCCCACATCCAAAGTCTCTTTCGTTCGATGCCGCGGCGTGTAGCGGCCGTTATTGCCAGCCATGGGATAACACCAACTATTGATGTCTGCGTGTTCCGCAAGTCGCGCGGGCCTGTAAGCTCAATCGTTTCATCTTTGTACCTATTGTTATGTGTCCAGTAAATCTGGCTTTGCTATCTCGTGTCCTTCTTGGTGTTGCATTTTGTGTGGCCAGCAGTGTACTTGTTTTCATCCAATGGAATGATGTTTTTGTCAGAAACACTAGCTCTTCCTCATCATGCCTTGGGTCGTGGATCAGAAAATAAAGGACTAAAAAAAAGATGATTTTATGTCCTTGACAGGTTTATGGTCGGTACTGCTGAGATGAGAAGGTGAAAGGAATTAGTTTGCTGCAGCTTTGGTAAAACCAGGCCGGTATGTGAGCATTTCGGGTTGGTGAGTTCAGAAAATTTTGGGCACACTTCGGTTCAAGTAAATCAGCCACTAAAGGATTAAGAGCTACAAATGCTAAACGTAACTTCGCATAAATAGCAATATAATACTTAGATCATAGCCCATGTGCACTAACTAAGCAAATAAATCAATTATTGACTGTTTAACAAATTTGCATCGAACTATTTAACAATTTTGTTATACACTGGTTTCCATAAATTATGAACAAATTAAAAAAAAGTGTTATAACTCAAAAATATGCAACCAATTTGAATGAAGTTTGGTGAAAATCTGCATTGTGCCATATGTTAATGAAAATCGCAAGAACGTTTTAAACAAGGCATTTACATTCTGCAATTGCTATAAAAATAAAAAGATAAATGATCAGGCGATCTGGCAGGCCACGGAAGCGTCGAAGCATGACGTAGAAAACCCCGAGCCGTGTGCGGACGGGCGTTATCATGTGGAAAAATGGCTCCTGGGCACCCCACCAGGAAAGGCAGCACATGGAGCCGCAGGATCTCCTGTGCGTAGCGCTTGGCAGTCGACGTCCCTCGGATCAATGCGAGGGAAGTCCGGCTGTTATACGTGATGTTTCCCAGGCCATCACGCCTGCAGTTAGGGACGTGTGCTGCTGTACACTGAGGTTGGGATCCTCTATACTCTGTCACGGTGGTCGTCCGTTCCCGTACAGAAGTGGGATTCGTTGCTGAATACTATACGTCACCAGTCCGTAGCATTCCAGGTTGCTTGCTGCTGACACCACTGAAATCGACGGCGACGATGGTCAGATGTTAATTGCAGAAAAAGTAAATTGATAGTGTAGGCAGACACAGGAGTCCTTTGTACAGCCGTCACGTGTCTATGGATATTGGACAAGGACGTCGTTGCATCTGTGCTTGCCGCTCTTGGGATCCCAAGACCCTCTCTGCTGGTGGTGTGTCTGGGAAGTCCGAAGCGAGTCCGTCGTGTCTATGTGCCTTCCCGTGTCTATTGCTCCCAACACGATCGCACTGTACTCTCCGACCGGCCCAAATGGCGGCCGATTAGTTGCACCGGTCACCATGCCTCTCTCATCCCGACGATACGGCCTCGTTCAAACTACGTCAGTTACCCGTACGCACATCTACGGCGGCTCCTCGGCATGTCTATAGCTCAGGGATCTCACCTGACTCTTACCGTGCATTTCGGCACGAATGTAGAGTCCCCTGCGCGGCGCTTTATAAGGGCCAAGGATTGCGATTGCAGCGTCCGTCTTGCACGCGCGGGCAAATGGAATCGCACAAAACCTTAATCATTTGCATATCTGCCCTCCAGGTAGCTATTCGCCGAGTTTCGTGTTAATCGCACGGCTTTTTCTTGCTGCGCGGATTTTTATTACAGTGAGTGTATATAGTATTTTTCAGTAGCACAAACATTACTTTTGAATAATGGTTAAACCAATGCATTTAAACATGAGCTTTTACAAATTATTAAATTGAGATAAATGTTTGTGGTTTGATGTAGAGGTTATACGAGAAGAAAGTAAACGTAATAAACCGTAGTGGAAGATTAAAAGTACACACTTAAGTGTCAAAAGTCATGGGATGGCAGAATGTAAATGCTTCGACACACGCCCCGATTTTTATCAGTTGCGAGGTTTAGTATCGTGAGTCAGGTTGAACAACCGCCAGTAGGATTATAGCAAGCCGACGTGAATTATAATTATCGGAGTTGAGCGAGGCATGATTGTTGGGGACATACGGATTGGACATTAAATTTCCGAAGTTGTGCGAACATTCAACATTCCTCGATCCACGGTGTCACATGCGTACCCAGAATGCTTCACGGAAGGCATTACCACCCACCGTGGACACCGCAGTGGTCAGGATTGTCCATGCTAACAGAGAAGCGGCACTGGCTTCTCTGTTAGCATGGACAATCCTGGCCACTGCGTATAACATCCACATTCAATGCAGGAGGTACCAGAAACATATCCATCAGGTCAGTGCAGCGTAATTTAGCATCCATGGGGTATGGTAGTAGGAGACCCACCAGAGTGCCTTTGTTAATACCACATTGGACACAGCGCCTCACCTAGGCTCATGAACGTGGTAATTGGACGCTGGAAGACTGGTAACATGTGGCGTGGTCTAATGAGTCACGCTACCAGTTGTTACGAGATGATGGTTCGAGTGTGACGCAGACCCCATGAGGCCATGGACCCAAGCTGTCAAAAGTCACTGTGCTGACTTTTGATTCCGTACATGTGTGGGTGTAACAACCCTTAAAAGGAGTGTGTCACGAGTTGTGTCCTCTGGTCCTCTTAAACACGTCATCAGCAGGTAATCGCTTTGTTGCTCTGCTGGGTGAATATTTGCAGCCCTTCATGGACTTCATGTAGCCCAACAACGATGGGATTTTCCAGGCGGACGATGCACCATGTCATCGGGCCCAAGTTGTCCGAAATTGGTTCGAGGAGCATTCTGGACAGTTCCGACGAATGGTGTGGCAACCACGTTCGCCCGACATGAACCCAATAGAGCACTTATGGGACGTGGTGGAAAGGTCCATTCGAAACCCAAGATCCTGCACCTAAAAATACCAGGGAACTGTGGGCGGCTATTCAGACGGCATGGCTCAACATCTCTCCAGAAGTCTTCCTGCCACTTGCGGAATTGGTGCCACATCAGGTTGCCCCACTTCGCTGGGCTAGAGGAGGTCCTACACGATACTAGATACGTATCCCATGACATTTGACACTTCAGTGTAGTTTAGCGGGGCCAGCTGGAGCTTATCATTAATCGCAGCGAAGGTGCTGGACAAAATGTCAAAAAGATCGAGAGGGTTTAACATTTTTTTATGAGGAGTCTAACACATTTTACGTTTCAACTAAACAAAAGTGCCGCGGAAGCCGAGCAAATGATCTGTGCTGCTTTGGGTGAGGCTGCTGTGTCCTACAGTATGTGTAAGAAGTCTATTGGCTATCTTTTTACTCATCTATACTCTAAATTTATGTTGGTAAGCGAAATATATATTTTTTTCAATTTCACCGATATCTGTTTACACAAAATTACTAACGTTAACTGAATTACCTGTTTGTTGATGAGCAGAGCACAACATTTATACCTAATAATTGTTTATTATTAAAAGCAAGAAGTCGTTGTGTAAAATTTTAAACAACTCTTAAAAGGCGTGAAAGAAAAGCTCTTTTTCTCGCTGTGTTTTCATGAGATTAGAAAAACAATATAATGCACACACACACACACCCACAAACACACACACACACACAATTTTTTACCCCCCCCCCCCCCCACTCCAGACAGAAATCTTGAATACCTGCCTATTACTCAACCAAAATATACTAAGGTGTATAATGAATATAGCTTTTAACTAAGCCAATTATAGTGAATATAGCTTCCTTCAATTATAATGTAATGAATTCAGCTTCTTCTAAGCTAACGCTTCTTCTAATGGTTGTTGTGTTATTAATTATGAATAAACTTTCCTGCTAGTAGTGTAGTAATAATAATAATCAAGCTTATAACTGGTAGTAATGTTGTAGTAGTAATTAAGATGAATAAAGTCTTATGCTGGTTGTTACTAATAACACTAAATGAAATAAACCTAACAGCCAGACAGAGATCTGACAAAAACTTTGAACTGAGAAAAACGTACTTACAACAAATTCTTTATTATTGAGACTTCTCGCTCTCACATAAACGAACTCTCTTTATACAGCACCAGCTTTCTGACACATAAACCACAGCTCACTTCGTACAACAACAAACGCTCTCTCTATACAACAACAAACGCTCTCTCTATACAACAGACGCTCTCCCTATACAACAACAAACGCTCTCCCTTGGTATCGTTGAACGCGCCTATTTATACTGGCTAATACCACGTCATGACTTACACTCATTGCCAGATCTCATTCAGCGGGTGAAATAACATCTCGTTCAGTAAGAAGATAATTTACATAGGAAAATAAAATAACCAGAGATAGTAAAAATCAAAAGGAAAGTGAATCGAGAGTATACGTTACAGGTGATCTTAATTATGTGACTATAGGCAGTGCAAATGCAGATTACATTTCAGAGGAAGAACCACTCAGTTCTTTAAGATATGCACCTAATCTTCTTGTTGTTGTTGTTGTTGTTCTTCTTCTTCTTCTTAGCCTTATGACAATAACTGCAGGGTATAAACCTCCCCCCAGTCTTTCCCAGCTTCCTCGATCCTTGGCCTCAGTCCACCATTTAGCACCTCTAAATCTTGTTCTCTGGCGCCTAGTTCATCTCTTTCCATTTCTCGGTTGCCATTCTGTTGTTAATCGTGTCCATCTTTTAGTCTTCCACCATGTCCAGCCTATCTCCACTATGATTATTTCATTATTTTTATAATATACATTTTTGTATATTATTCATGTTCTTTCTCTTATAAGTTCATTTCTAACTCTGTCTCTTCTTGCTATTCCCAGCATTCTTCTCTCTAACTTTCTTACCGATACTGTTATTTTTTCATATTGCCGTTCTGTGATTTTCTACGTTTCAGTTCCATAAGTAAATACGGGGTCAATACGTGAATTGAAGACTTTCCTTTTTAAAAACAATGGAAGATCACAGGTTAAATAGTCTCTAGGTCTCCAAAAAGGCTCTATTACCTTGGATAATTCTTCTATTGATTTATCTTTCTTGTCTTTCTTTAAAACGGATTACTTGACTTAAATAACACACCTAATGGTTTATAAATCATTCTTCATTATTAAAAATTATTTTCAATTCACAAGAATAATTTAATTAAAGGTGTTTAGTTTCACGCGGAATCCTGAAGCATCCTAATTTGTCACCTTTCTTAAGATTCGCTACTACCCTCACAAAAGCCTACTGTAAGCTTTTGGTTTTCTGTGTCATCAGACGCTTAATTAACGAAAGTGAAAATAAAAAACTTCCAAAAAAAAAGATATTTTATTTTTATGGAAGGATAACAGAAAATCAGGTAATCAAAGTAAGCCGCAGTTACTGGAATTTCTGTTGTGGCTAGAAAAACACATAAACAAAGCTTGCCATCTCTTCAAACTGTGGTGATCAAATTTCTGTTTCATGACGTAACGCCTGAATTACCCTATAACTGATCGCGTGCTCCGATATGCAAGCCACGTCATCAGTTCATTATCCCCATCGGCTATTGACCGTCTGCCATTTGCTTTATCGCTGTTGTCATGGCAACGGTACATGGGAAGAGGTGCGAAGGTGACTCCTGCATGCTGGAAAAAGCGAAAGTGAACCGACCATACCCTCAAGGTCCTTTCACGCCTGGCAAAAAGGAAAAAAAGACAGAAAGAGAGCAATTTTTGCGAACAGGACAGTATAGTTAGTTATCACTTCAGGGCAATACGAAGAAATTAGCAACGGCGAAATACTGCGCATTAATCATTCATAATTTCATTTGCTTCAGCTCATACTTTACCAATCGTTATCTTTCTAGTGCAAGAGAATACATATAACTGACGACCCAATTAGTTATATGAGTATTATTAGTTATATAAGTATTATTACTTCATTTGCAGCAGCATATTGCAGGTATTAATACTTGAAAAAATATTTGAAATAATATATCATAAATTCAGCCATGTTTTAATCTTTTCTCGGGACGCACGGATTAATCGAAATATGTACATTTAAAGAACTCAAATACTTTCAATAGAAGATAATAAAAATAACAAAAAATCGGGGCAACTGTTTTTCATTCAGCAGAAGTAATTTCATGTAATGATGATTGTTCAGAACACCTAGTGAAAATCCCCTTTCTCCAAAAAAAACAAATAAAATAAAATAAAAAAATAAACTAATTTTGATATGTGATATTGGCGTGAGTAATTTTGTGAAGACGTTGCCTTCTCATCCTTGTGCTATTCACATGAAAGTGCGCCTACATGAACATGAAAGAGCGTCTACATTTACATGAAAGTGCGCCTAAGAAGCACTCGACCTATTCTTCTATTTGGTTTTATATTTTGGCGTGGAAGAAACGTAAAACTAGAACGTCCAGAAAAATTGTTCTTATTGAAGACGAACGTGAAAAAATGATGAAACAAGATAAAAAGCTGGGAAACATATTTCACCACAATGAGTTTGAGTCTGTGTTTTCAGTGGCGGGAAAAAATCATGAATTGAATACGGGATTGCACCATACAATAGAAATTTTTAAGATGACAATCCGGTTTTTGGTGTAAAATGACAAAGATGGTAAGTCAGATAATATCCGAAAACTTGAAAATTTCGTCGTTCGGGAGCGGGAATAGAATCCGCGTCTCCCAGATAGCTTCCGGGTAAGCTATCTGGGAGCGGGAATCGAATCCGCGTCTCCCAGATAGCTTCCGGGTAAGCTATCTGGGAGCGGGAATCGAATCCGCGTCTCCCAGATAGCGTCCGGGTATGCTATCTAGGAGACGCCTACTATATGCTATCCCAGATAGCTTACCCGGGAGCTATCTGGAAGACGCGGATTCGACTTCCGCTCCAGATCGACGGAATTTTCAAGTTTTCGGATATTATCTGACTTATCATCCTTGTCATATTTACACCAAAAAAAATGCGGAAAAAAAAGATTTTGTCCTTATTTTTAGCAATGAAACTGTTTTCCAGTTCTAACGTGAAGTTGAAATTCTGGGTATTTTGTTTAAATGTGTTATCTGAAAGCAATCAAAATTTCATTATCTGAAATAGTCGTAAAACAATAACGACGAGATCTAAGATTTCTATATACGCTATTCGCCAGCGTAAAACGTTTTTGCCAAGTTCTTCCAGCTTGACAAAACGGCTATAAAAACCAATCACATGCTGTATGCAGCTTTTGGAGACTGGAATGTGTCAAACTCACAACTACAAAGGTGGTTTAAGGTTCTTTACTCGGTTTAAAAATGGCTGAACTGCGAAGGATAAAGAACGTTCTGCCCGTTCATCGAAGTTTCAGCTATTTAATACCACAATGGGATGCCGAATGTGGTCATAACCATAAGCGGAGAGAGGTATTGGGCAGGACCGTATTTAAGCGAGGGCTAGGCGTTTCCTTTTTAGGTTTAAGGTCCTTTACTTGGTTTAAAAATGGCTGAACTGCGAAGCATAAAGAACGTTCTGCCCGTTCATCAAAGTTTCAGCTATTTAATACCACAATGGGATGCCGAATGTGGTCATAACCATAAGCGGAGAGAGGTATTGGGCAGGACCGCATTTAAGCGAGGGCCAGGCGTTTCCTTTTTAGGTTTAAGGTCCTTTACTTGGTTTAAAAATGGCTGAACTGCGAAGGATAAAGAACGTTTTGCCCGTTCATCGAAGTTTCAGCTATTTAATACCACAATGGGATGCCGAATGTGGTCATAACCATAAGCAGAGGGAGGTATTGGGCAGGACCGTATTTAAGCGAGGGCCAGGCGTTTCCTTTTTAGGTTTAAGGTCCTTTACTTGGTTTAAAAATGGCTGAACTGCGAAGGATAAAGAACGTTTTGCCCGTTCATCGAAGTTTCAGCTATTTAATACCACAATGGGATGCCGAATGTGGTCATAACCATAAGCAGAGGGAGGTATTGGGCAGGACCGTATTTAAGCGAGGGCCAGGCGTTTCCTTTTCAGGTTTAAGGTCCTTTACTTGGTTTAAAAATGGCTGAACTGCGAAGCATAAAGAACGTTCTGCCCGTTCATCAAAGTTTCAGCTATTTAATACCACAATGGGATGCCGAATGTGGTCATAACCATAAGCGGAGGGAGGTTTTGGGCAGGACCGTAGTTATGCGAGGGCCAGGCGTTTCCTTTTTATCGAGTTAGTGACTCACTCTAAAGTCCAGTGCTCGATCTCTTTTATACCTTTTGCTCCACCGCCTCTACATCAGGGTTGCGGATGGCCTAGTGAATGTTCGTTACTGCCACGGAAAAGTCTCAGGTTCGATCAGAGGCAGGTACGAACGCTTGAATCACTAAATATCCGTCATGCAGCGGATGGGCACGTTAAGCCGTCGGACCCGGGTACTGACACGGTTATAAATAAGGGCGTCTTCCTTCTCATTTACTACCTCGCCTCCGTGTGACTTTCCTATTGGGCACTCTTGCCCAAATCTTCAAGCTTCCTACTGTTAAGGATTGTTTATGACCTAGGGTCAAACACTCCCTTCCTAAAAATCCTCTGCATAAGTCTTTAAAATCTCTCCTCTATGTCCTTTACCCGACCGCCTTTATATGTTATATCCATTGCCAGAGCTCAGTCACCAGCCACTCCTCCCCACTTCTCTCTCTGGCTACGCGCCTGGATTTTTGAGCTCTAATCCCCACTTAAACAAGATTTAGCCCATAAAAAGTTTCTATTACAGTGGAAAAGGCGGTTTGATTTTGGACTACAGGCCCCACAACTTCTATAATCACGTTCCTCCCATGGGCATAACTGCACCTCTCCTTTCAAATCACTTGAGAACAACGGTTTTGGGTACTTCAGCAGTACTTTTCTAATATTGATGTGCTATTAAATTTCTGATTAGCATCCTGGAGATTCAATGAAATTCTCGAGAAGAATACGACACAAAGGGGAGAGACGAGTGTTTCTCCGCCCTCAGCTCCGGTGGTCACGTTATCAGAGGCGCGGGCTACTGGACAATCGTCCGAGTTAAAAGCTAATGGATTGTTTAGCCCACCTTCATTTTGCTGAGAACATAAACATTTTTGAGAGTATCTCCTTATCAATGGTGAATGTCATCCAGGAATTTGCTGATAAGAAGAATTAAAAATGAAATTACAGAAAAAATAAATTTTTCTTTTCCAAAAACTGAAGAGTTACAGGTTCATGGGGCAAATTTAGAAGTAACCAATGCCAAAACAGATATGAAGCAAGGACCAAGAATTTTTTAATACTCATATATAAACTTGTATGGAGTGCATCTGGAAGAAACAACAGAAATTTCAAGAGCAACTTATCATTGTGTCTTAAAAGGAAAGTGTTAAATCGATGTAATCATCCGGTTCTTACTTATGAATCAGAGACATGGAGCTTAACTAAAAAAGATATTAAGTGGCTGCAGGTAAGTCAAGTAAGCATAAGGAGATGCATACTTGGCGTAACCAAGCATAAAAGATGGAAAAGAAATTGATGGGACAGGAAAATGACAAGAGTTGAGCACACCATCATCTATAGAAAAGACCCTCAAGAGGCAATGGGCTCGACATATTGCTAGAACTGACCACCGCTGAACAACTGAAATACTAGACTAGACACCAAGGAACAGGAAAAGACTCATGCGATGGAAAAAGAATTGATGGATCAGGAAAATAACAAGAGATGATGACTCCCTGACCTAAGAAAAGACCTTTAAGTGGCAATGGGCTACACGTTATGCTAAAACTGACCACCGCTGGATAACTGAAATACTAGACTAGACACCAATGAACAGTTGTTTGGGCATAAGATGGAAAATGAATTGATGGATCAGGAAAATGACAAAAGGTGAGCACACCATCATCTATAGAAAAGACTCTCAAGAGGCAATGGGCTGAATATATTGTTAGAACTGACCACCACTGGACAACTTAAATACCAGACTAGACACCAAGGAAGAAGAAAAAATTCATACGATGGAAAAAGTATAGATGGATCAAGAAAATGACAAGAGTTGATGACACTATGACCTAAGAAAAGATCTTTTAGCGGCAATGGGCTGGACATGTTGCTAGAACCGACCACCGCTGGACAACTGAAATACCAGACTAGACACTCATACCACGTGGAAGATGGGTGGATGAAATTCGAAAGCTTGCTGAAGGGACATGGAAGACCATTGCTCAAGGTTTGAGAAAGAGACTTGAGGCCTTCATCCAGCAGTGGACTGAGAACGGTTGCTGCTGATTATGATGGTGATGGTGCTTGAATAAGCGATGATGCAGTGTGTTACGTGTAATTTTGCTGGCAGAACTTTTCTTAAGCCCAGTTCAGATTTGTAACTGCTGTTTTTGTAATTCATTATTATTCATGTTTCTTTATGCAGACATAACATAAGAGTAACCTTATTAACTAGCCATGTAAGTCATTCTCGTTACAGCCAAGGCCGTATTATATGAGTTCGATTGTATGTATTTGGAAAAGAAAAACAAAAAAATAGGCCTTAAAATATTTATTTTATTTCTACATTAATACCGAAAACATTTTCTTTTGTTGTTGTTTGAGCATAAAAATGGCAGATAAGAAAATGAGATTTAAACTTCATAAAAGTTTTTTTTTTTTAAATTCTAAAACCGATTTTTAGAAGTGACATGTAAATTTTTCTGGATATCAGAACAAACGCACAAGCTAAGGATGAGAAAACTAGTAGCTTGAGAAACACAATAAAAAGAAATGAGAAACCTACTTCCGAGGTGGTTCTTTTTTTCCCTTTTCTAACAGTGATTTATGTGTATTTCTAACGTCGGAGGAAACGCTGTTTATGACAATGCGTGGTCATGCCACACTGCTATGGTGACGATTGACGTTTTACGATTAGCAAATATTCGACCAATCTAACAAAATGCTTAGCAATCATTCCATTGTTTGAAGAGGTAAACAACACTACAGTTCTGAATCATGACGACTTAACATATACAAACTCAGGTATCAAAAAAAAAAGGGGGGGGGATCGATAAAATTGACAAAGGCCGTCACAGCTGCTCGCCTACAGTGACGGCTGCCTAGGTGACGTATTTTAGTGGTCCTTGGATTGAAGTTTGAGTTCGTACTTGGAAATATGGGTTGCTTTATTAATGCATGAAATATTTTACATTTGCATTTCTTCTGTAACTGCTTATTAGGTGGAATAAAGACCGATTTTCATGGCTTACTATTTGTTTTATTAATTATTTTACTTATTTGTGCTTGTTAGTCCGAGGTAAAAATCTCTTTCTAACAGAATCGGGCAACCTCCCTTTGCCTGTTTAATAGACTTATACCTCTATTTGCAGCGTTCTTTATCCCCACAGAGTCAGTTGTAAATCGTAGCATTCACTCCTGTAAAGATTAATGCAGATTCCTTGCCATTAGTTCCGAGACTTCGTCAACTATCTTTTTTCCAAACTATTTAGAATTCACTTTTTCTTTTTCAGTGTAATCCCATGTAAGGTTACATGCCACCTCCTGCCCCTAGTTTAAAGCCACTGGCTCTAGAAAGAGGGGGAAGACACTGCGATAAGAAAAAATTCGCATCTATGTAACTTAAATTCCAACCCAGACGAATGCATTGCGAGAACACAGAAACCGCGTAAAGAAGCCCTTACACAAGCACCGGGCGCCTCACCGCGTACACAGATGAGCTGCTACGTTATGACCACCTACCTAATAAGCTGCAGAACCCCCTTTAGCCCGCAAAACAGCGGCCACTTGGCGAGGCATCGATTCTATGAGGTGGCGATAGGTATCATGGGGTATCTGGTACCATAATGTCAACAGCAGGTCATTCAATTTCCGTACATTTCGGTATGGTGGTGATTTAGCGCGAACCCGCTTTTCCAAGTCGAATCACAAATGTTCGATTGGGTTCATGTCAGGTGAATTTGGAAGCCAGGGCATTAACAGAAAGTCACCGTAACGTTCCTCGAACCACTCTTTGACGATTCTGGTAGTGTGGCATGGCGCATTATCCTGTTGGTAATGGCCATCACCAGCAGGGAACACAGTTGCCATGAATGGGGGAACTTGGTCTTGAACGATGTTCAGATACCTGACAGCTGTCAGGGATTGTGCTACCGGGATAATGTGGCCTAAAGTGTCCCAAGAAAGCGTCCCCCACAGCATAACACTGCAGCCGCCGGCCTGTTTTCGCCCAACACTGCATCCAGGTGCCATGGCCTCCGTTGGTAATCGGCTTATCCGCGCTTGGCCGTCTACGTGATGCACCAGGAATCTTGATTCATCAGACCAGGCCACTTTCTTCCAATCATTCATGGTCCACTCTAGATGATCTTGGGCCCATTTCATGTATTGTTGGCGATGACGTGAAGTGAGCATAGGGACCCAGCTGGCTCTTCGGCAGAAGCCTGCGATGAACTGCGTGCTGTGACACATTGCCCTGATCATCACTGCTGTGGGTGCGGGGGATTTATCGCACTGTGGCACTGCGGTCGCTGTGAACAATGCGCAACAATCACCGCTCCCCTCTGGCATCAATGAGCTGCGTACGGCACATGGCTGGACGACGGTTCGTCGTTTGGCCATCTGTGCACCACTTTTGATACGTACTCACTACAGCGTCACGTGAACAACCCACAAGCTGCGCAGTTACCGGGATCTTAGTTCCGAGGCGCCTTGCCATCACAATTTGTCCGTTACCAAACTCCGATAAATCGGCAGCTTTTCCCGTTCTGACTCCAAGCAGTCTACTAACTGGAAGCTGGTTTTCGGGTTGTATATACAGTATACTGCTCTGCGAACTTCACCTGCGCCACCGTTCGGTGTCCAGGCGAGCTGATTTCTCTAGGCTGGGGGTGGTCATAATGTAATGGCTCATCGATGTATAGTCGCTATATGTAAATCCGTGATACTCTTCTAAGATATTTTAATGAAGTTGTATAATTCGTCTTACAAATATATAACAAATAAATAAAAACTGATATAGTATATACACCACCTGTCGAATCTGTTGTGAAAAGCCGAATATTTCTGTGGGCCACGACAAGTGGTTATCATATCTTGATAATTTATAACCTTGTGATTTATTTTTCATGCAATAACTGAACCTTTTAGAATAACATTTTGTCCACTTGTTTACCAAATTGCCTCGCAGTTCACTCCGATAAGTATGAAAAAGCCAGTAGGTTTTAATGATTCCCTTATTTACTCACAAATATTTTACAGTCAGATTAATGCCCGATGATTTGGCGCTCCTTCTGAGGGATTTTCTGTTTGCCTTGTGTTGTTCAAAGTAATGAAAAGTGAAAATAATGCATCATCGGAAGGTGGTTGTCGAGAAGCCTTTCAGATTCCCAGGTACTTCACCGTTCGGGAAAGGCATAAAAAGACCGGTTGATATGAAGAGACCAGTTGGTTTTATTAGGATCACACTGGAAGTAAACACAAAATGCAGCCAAGAATCATGCTTCCAGCGCATCAAACGGTAGAGGTGGTACATGGAGATTCCATGGTTCTGTAAGATTATCTACATATCCTACTATACATATATCATACTATGATATATATATCATATATATAGTAGTATATATATATCATAACTTACTATAAACATACTATATATATATTCTATTAAGAAGAGACTGAAGCAAAAAAAAATTTTTGACTCATACCATTGCAACTTTCGTTTTAAATTCTAAAGTTTTTCTTATGTTTTCGGCTTTGCTCTTTAGATCCTATATATATATATATATATATATATATTATATATATATATATTATATTATGGGATGTAAGGTCAGGTGATGCGTAACATCACAGCCTCTCCTTGACAAATGTCAACCCCGCCTTCTCGTGGTGCATCCTGTTCCCACTAAAGGGGCTCTGACGACCGCCCATAGCGGTATAACTATACCATCGGGATCAGAGGAAATGCTATCCCACACTCACCAACCCGCTTGGCCAGCGTGGTGAGTTATGGCCAAACCCTCCAAAATGATTCCACAACTTAAATCTTGGCCCTCAGTCTCCGGCAGCTGGAATGTACCTGGCCAAGGCAGCGGCCAGTGCGACATGAAGGCAGAGGGTGCTAAGAATCCCCGGAGGACCGGACTAGGCTGCCATCTGATGCTGACCTTGGCTACTTACAATGGACGCTCCCTATCTTCTGATTCAAGGCTTCTTGAATTGGAAGAGGAACTACAAAGGATCAAGTGGGACATCGTGGGGCTAAGTGAGGTAAGGAGAAAAGGAGAAGATCTCATCGAACTGAAAAGTGGACATCTCTTCTACTATCGTGGGACAGATACTGGCAGATATATATATATATATATATATTATATTATGGGATGTAAGGTCAGGTGATGCGTAACATCACAGCCTCTCCTTGACAAATGTCAACCCCGCCTTCTCGTGGTGCATCCTGTTCCCACTAAAGGGGCTCTGACGACCGCCCATAGCGGTATAACTATACCATCGGGATCAGAGGAAATGCTATCCCACACTCACCAACCCGCTTGGCCAGCGTGGTGAGTTATGGCCAAACCCTCCAAAATGATTCCACAACTTAAATCTTGGCCCTCAGTCTCCGGCAGCTGGAATGTACCTGGCCAAGGCAGCGGCCAGTGCGACATGAAGGCAGAGGGTGCTAAGAATCCCCGGAGGACCGGACTAGGCTGCCATCTGATGCTGACCTTGGCTACTTACAATGGACGCTCCCTATCTTCTGATTCAAGGCTTCTTGAATTGGAAGAGGAACTACAAAGGATCAAGTGGGACATCGTGGGGCTAAGTGAGGTAAGGAGAAAAGGAGAAGATCTCATCGAACTGAAAAGTGGACATCTCTTCTACTATCGTGGGACAGATACTGGCAGAACTAGTGGTGTGGGATTTATAATAAACAAGAAACTGAAGGATAAAGTTGTAGAAGTTGAAAGTTCCTCTGACAGAGCTGCACGACTTGTTATCCAACTCTCGAAAAGATACCAGGCTCAGATTATTCAAACTTATGCACCCACCACAAGTCATCCTGAAGAAGAAATTGAAGAATTTTATGAGGAAATTTGTCATCTAAATAATAAAGGTAAGCAGCACTTGAAAATAATTATGGGAGATTTCAATGCAAAAATAGGGCAACGGCAACAGAATGAAACTTCGGTAGGTAAATTCGGTCATGGCAACAGAAACCAGCGTGGAAATACTCTCGTTGAGTTTGCAGAGGCAGAAGGGTTTTTCATCTTGAACTCCTTCTTCAAGAAAAAGCCACACAGGAAATGGACATGGAGACATCCAAATGGGACGACAAGTGAAATTGATTTTATTATGTGTAACAAAAAATTCGTCATAGAAGACTGCAGTGTGCTAAACAAGTTCAACACAGGTAGTGACCATAGATTGGTGAGATGTAAGATGCACCTCAACACTAAACTTGAACGTGGCAAGCTCATAGGACAAACAAAATCTATTGACATAACCAACCTTAAAAAACACCATAATACCTTCAAGTTAGAACTGAAGAACAGGTTCTCTGCTTTAGAAGGCCTAACATCGGAAGAAGTGGACATCTCTGAAGTTAACAGAAAAGTAACCAAAGCTCTTATGGAAACAGCAACAAAATTAGCTGGGTCCAAGAACAAGTTGCATGTAAACAAATTATCAGGAAAAACGAAAATGTTGATGCAAAAAAGGAGAGAGATGAGGACAACTAAAGAAGATGTGACTTCCAAAGTGGAATATATAGAGCTATGCAAGACAGTAAGAAAAAGTATCACTGAAGACGTAAGAAAATTCAACTGTGAACTAGTGAGGAAAGCAATTGAAAACAACCAAAGCCTAAAGATAGCAAAGGGACATCTCAGTAAGGGAAGAAAACAGATTATGGCACTGAGAAAAGAAGATGGTTCTGTAACAAGAAATAGAGGCGAAATTTTGACAAGAGTGAAAGATTTCTACTCCAAATTATATGAAAGGGATGATATATGCACTCCAGACATCATGAAAGATACCAGTACCAGAGTTCCTCCAGTCCTTCCAGCAGAAGTTGCACATGCAATCAAGAACATGAAGCGGGGAAAAGCTCCAGGAGAAGATGGAATTACTGTAGACATCATACAAGAAGCAAGTGGAGAAATCGAAACAGTACTCGCCCAAATTTTCACTCGATGCCTTAATGAAGGAAAGATTCCTGAGGATTGGAACACTGCTACAATGATCCTGCTACATAAGAAAGGTGACATTGAGGATCTCGGAAACTACAGACCTATCAGCCTCCTATCAGTAGTTTATAAAATCTTCACTAAAGTTCTTTCACACCGCTTGAAGGTAACACTGGACATGGCTCAACCGAGAGAACAAGCTGGATTCAGGAGTGGCTACAGCACAATAGATCATATCCACGTGCTGAGAGAACTAATTGAAAGAGCGAGGGAATATGAACTTCCATTGTGCATGGCTTTTATCGATTATGAAAAAGCCTTTGATTCGGTGAAACCATCAGCAGTTACAATGGCTCTGAAAACCTGCGGTATTGAAGATGCATACATTAATATTATTAATAACATCTATGAAAATGCAAGTGCAAAGATTAGGCTGTTTGAAAATACAACACACGTAAAAATTGGAAAGGGAGTGAGACAAGGTGACACCATATCTCCGAAGCTCTTTAATGCCACATTGGAGGGTGTTTTTCAGTCACTGAGCTGGGAAAACAAGGGGATAAAGATAATGGAGATTATCTAACCCACCTTCGTTTTGCTGATGACGTAGTCATTTTTGCAACTACCCCATCAGAGCTGCAGAGTATGATCCAGGAACTTGCTGACAAGAGTAAAGAAGTAGGATTAAAAATGAACTTTCAGAAGACAAAAGTGATGTTCAATGCTTTTACAAGAAATGAAGATTTATCGATTGATGGAGAAAAGCTGGAGATAACAGACACGTACGTTTATCTTGGACAGCAGATATCAAGTGAGGGTCACATTGATGAAGAAATTAATCGGCGTACAAAACTTGCCTGGAGAGCTTTTGGAAGAAACAGCATAATTTTCAAGAGCAATATGCCATTATGTCTTAAAAGAAAAGTGTTTGATCAATGCATCCTTCCAGTGCTTACGTATGGTGCGGAGACGTGGACCTTAACTAAAAGAGACATACAAAGGCTGCAGACAACTCAAAGAAGCATGGAGAGGTGCATGCTTGGTGTAACCAGGAGAGATAAGAAGAGGAACTCGTGGATCCGAAAAATGACAAGAGTGGAAGACATCATGATCAGAGTTAAATCCCTGAAATGGCAATGGGCTGGACATACTGCCAGAAGGACAGATCATCGATGGACAGCTGAAATTTTAGATTGGATTCCAAGGGACAGGAAAAGACCCAGAAGAAGACCACATGGGAGATGGGTGGATGAAATTCGAAAGTATGCAGGGGTGACATGGAGGAGACTGGCACAAGACAGACCGTTGTGGAGGAAACTTGGGGAGACCTTCGTCCAGCAGTGGATTGATAATGGTTGACAATGATGATGATGATGATATATATTATACATCATATCCTACTATTAGGTGTGCAACTTAATTCTCGGCCCCTAACCGCAAGCGATCATAGAACACCGGCAAATGCAAATAGATGTGTGCGATAATCGCTGATTGCAGCGCTATTTAACAGCTTTCCAGGAAACCGTACCCGCTCACAGCTGTAGTGACAGAAGGGACGAAAGTTGACGGTGAAAGCAATGTTGTTCGAGAAGCAGCATTTGAGGCACTGCCTCCTGTTTGCGTTTCAGCTGAAAAAAAAAATGCCGCGGAAGCCCAGCAAATGATCTGTGCTCCTTTAGATGAGACTGCTCTGTCCTACAGTACGTGTAAGATGTGGTTACAGCGGTGTAAGCAGGGAAATTTCGATCTTCGTGATGCAGAACGTCCGGGACAGCCACAGAAAGTTGAAGATGAGGAATTGGAATAACTGTTGGACTCAGATCCCTGTCGCACACAGTCAGAGCTCGCCCGGGAACTCGGAGTAACACGGTAAGCCATTGCAAAGCGCCTGCACAAGCTTGGACGGATTCACAACGAGAGCCGTTGGGTGCGCCACCAACTCACAGCTGCGAACAAGTCCAGGCACTACGATGTTGCTGTGTCCTTGCTCTCCAGATTAAAGAAGAAGGATTTTCACCACAAGATTTTAACCTGTAATGAGAAGTGGATCCTCCACGATAATCCTAAGCTGCGCAAATCGTGAGTTTATCCGGGTCAGCCTACTACTAGTACAGCCAAACCGAATATCCATGCCAGGAAGTTGTTGCTGCGCATATGGTGGGATCAGCGCGGTGTCGTACACTATGAGTTGCTCAGACCTGGTGAAACGGTCAATACTGAGCGTTATTGTCAACAACTCATTCGTCTGAGTGACGCACTGGAAAGGCCATACACCAGCAAGGGCAAAAGGTCGGTCTTGTTGCTTCTCGCGCTTCCTCACACCACAAAAACGACTTTCAACACGATCACCGACCTGGAATGGGAGATTTTGTCTCACCGGGCGTATTCTCCAGACTTCACCCCGTCAGATTATCACCTCTTTCGCTCCCTGCAACATCACCTGAGTGACACGCACTTCACTTCTGTCGAGGAGGTCCAAACAAATATTGATGACTTTATCAACTCGGAACAGCCCTCTTTTTCCGCAGTGGCATTCCGCTGCTTCCTGACCGATGAGTCAAATGTATCCAACACGACGGGGATTATATCCCTGATTAGGTACGTATTCGATTTGCTATAATTTGCTGTCAACGTGTCGTGCCTGTGGCCTTGAATTAAGTTGCACACCTAATATATACTGAATAGCAATTGAATTCGAGATACCTGTCTAGTAACGTGTAGCACCACCTTTCGCCCTGATGACGGCGGCGATTCTTCCCGGCATGGACTCGACAAGACACCGGAAGCGTTGAGAAGCCATACGGATCCACGACCCCTTAACAAGCTCCTACAGTTCACGAAGATTTGATGGAGGGGTCAGAGCCTCGAACTCTCTCGATGGCATCCAGATGTGCTTGATGTGATTGAGGTCAGGTAACCTAGCTGGCCAAGGAAGCGAGGTCACGTACCCTGCTGACAAGAAGGATCCATCGCTTCTTGTGGTTTGCGCCGTACTCGCATCGTGCCATCCGCATGTACCAACGTGAATCTCGACTTATCAGTCCAGGCAACATTTCTCCACATGTCTAGGGTACAGTGGCGATGTTCCCACGCCCATGCTAATCTTTGCACTATGTGATGTGCGGTCAGTAGCGGTACCCTCGTGGGACGATGGCTTCTGTACCCCGTAGCGAGGAGATGGTTCTGGATCGTGTGGCTGGTTACACGTTTTTGTGCACCAGCGTTAAATTGCCGAGTGATTTCTTGTACTGTGGCCCGTCTATCCGCTGTTACAATGCGAGCTAGCAGACGATGACCCCGCTCATCCACACGCTGTTGTACGCGGCAGTTGACCCTTGCAGGGATGGTTTTACCGGATTCGAAGTACTCACGGTGCACCCGTGACACAGTGGCTTGTGAAAATCCCAATGCCTGCACGACTTCCGAGATGGAGTGACCCATTCGTCGGGCCGCGACAATTTGCCCACGATCAAATGCGCCTACATCCTTCGTCTTACCCATACTGCGTCCGACTGTTACTGATTGCCGTCGCATCACTCCATATATTGTCGGATCGCTGCATACGTCATGTCATTTCTTTTTTAGGACCGCCCACAGCGCCACATTTGCATAAGGCCAGCTGTCTCTAATTCAATTGCTCTTCAGTGTATACCATGCTATATATCACATCCTACTATGTCCACCGGCGTTATACAGCATATAAGGTACTGCATGATATGTTTTCTACCTTCCAGTTTCACAGATGTTGCATACCTCCAGTGAGCTGTGTTGAAATGATCAGTTTCTGAAGTCCGTTCATGGTTCTTAAACTGCATAAGGTACTGCATAAGGTTCTTGTTTTGACGAATACACCGGAACACCTGGGACATATATCCACTCGATAACGATTTCTTACAGTAACTTCTTGTTACACAGTGGCTGCTCCCGTACTACTGTATCTGGCTGCTCCATTTCTACTGTGCTACCCCGGTGGCGCAGTAGTCTAAGGCGTTGGCCTCTGATCATTCGTCCGAAAGGGGTCCGGGTTCGAATCCCGGTGAGGCATGGATGTTGCGTTTGTCTTACGGCACTGGCTCTCTCCCTTCCCTGGAACCAGTGACCCTAAATTAGGGACGGGCGACTGCTTATAGCCCATTGAGTTGCTCACGGTGGTCGTTAAACCTCCAATCAAAAAAAAATTACTACTGTTTCGAGAGTGTACCAGGACTGGATTAACCACGCACAGACATCCAGCAGAAGGGCTCACATTGGTCAGCCACATTTGTTGACTGCTCTGGTAGTACTGTATCAAGGCTGTACCAGGAGAGGATTAAATATGCACAGGCATTCAGCAGAAGAGCTCACATTGGTCAGCCGCACTTGCTGGCTGCTCCCATACTACTGTATCGAGGGTGTACCAGGACTGGATTAACCACGCACAGGCATCCAGCAGAAGGGCGCACATTGGTCAGCCACACTTGTTGACTGCTCTCGTAGTACTGTATCAAGGCTGTACCAGGAGTGGATTAAACGTGCACAGGCATTCAGCAGAAGAGCTCACATTGGTCAGCCACACTTGCTGGCTGCTCCCGTACTACTATATCAAGGGCGTACCAGAACTGGATAAATCACGTACAGACATCCAGCAGAAGGGCTCACCTTGGTCAGCCACATTTGTTTACTGCTCTAGTAGTACTGTATCAAGGCTGTACCAGGAGTATATTAAACATGCACAGGCATTTAGCAGAAAGGCTCACATTGGAATACCGCACGCGGTTAATGCTAAAGGGGAGCTTCGGGTGTCGCGATTGGTATCTTAGCAATGACGTAAAACAGTCACCAACTCACCCACCAGTACAACAGCGATGCAGTTCGACCTATTTCGACGGGCTCCTTGCGCTGTACCTTGCTTTGTTTGGGGTTTCACATCCGGAGACCAAAGAGGGTACCCATGATGACGCCACGTCATCGTAAACAACTCCTCACGTGGGTCAAGGAACGTTGGTAATGGTCCCTCGACAGATGGAAGGTCGTCAGAAGTGATGAGTCCCGTTTTGTGCTGCACTATGCGGATGGCAGCGTTCGCATACGACGCAAACAGCATGAAGCTCTATCCCCTGGTTGCGCAGTTGATATTCAACAGGCCGGTGGATGTGGTGTTCTGGTCTGGGGAGTCTTTTTCTGGCAAGCTCTACATCCGTTGGTTATCATCTCACAAACGCTGAATGGTGCAAGCTACAGGGACTTATTACCTAACCATTCTAATCCATATCTTATGGTAGTTTATCTGGATCACAGTGCCATCTTTCAACAGGAAAACGCACTGTGTCGTCGGTTTCGTATAACTGCTGAGTGGTTGGAGAAACACGACAACGAGTTCACCATATTGCCTTGGCTCCCAAACTTCCCTGACTGTAACCAAAATCGAACATTTTTGGGATACGCTAGAAAGAGGTGTGACAAATGCTGATCCTCCTTCACGAAATGAGCTCAACTGACGGAGCTTCTGCAGTGGACATGGGTTGAGTTACGCATGGAGAATGTTAGACACCTTGTAGAATCTGTTCCTAGGCGTCTGCGAGCCGTGATTGCAGATATAGGTGGACCAACGCGTTATTAGGTAGGTGTTCCTAATACAATGCTACCTGAGTGTATATCTTTTGATTGTTTTATAAAACATAATTCTGTCTCTAAGTAGCTTACGTTCATATTTCTACTTCCAGTCGCATCTGCGCTACGAAAAATCCGATTGAAAAAATTCTTTCTTGGTCAAATATCCTTGTTTACGTTCAAGGAAAGTTCAAAATCATCTCGAACTGTAAAGAATCGCGCTGGGGATTATTTCGGTTTCAGAAGTTGGCAACACCTGTGTGATGGTAAATGGCGTCATGTCCTTTCTTGTCTGTGTGAAGCACCAGTAGGTTCTTTCTTTACCATACGTTTAATAACGTCACAGTTAAATATATCGGCAACTGAGCAACATGCAAACACCAAATTTTGTGTTTTGCTTTGAAAGTGACGACCAAATACATTAGCCATGTTTCAGCAAGCATATGGTGAAATTGCAAGAAATCGCAAGATTACGCGTAGAATAAGCTTTTCCGTGATGGCCGTGTGAGTGCCGATGACTCTCCGCGAGTGCTGAGGACATCATCGAAAATTTAGAAAAAAAAATGACAACACAGGCGTCGAAAATGGTTTCAAAGAATAGATTCCGTGAATGCCTTCAAACAGTTTTATGGACACTTGCACAAGTGTGTAGCTCTTCCAGGATACTATTTCAAAGGAAATGCGGTGTAAATAACAGCCATGTTATTGCTTTCTCCATCAAAACGAATTTCCTGGAAATTTTTGAGCCTACCTGTAGAACATTTTGCGCACAGTTTCTTCATTAGATAACTACCAGTTTTCCCGCTACGGAGGGTATAAAGTACATTCAATTTTCCTCGATATCTCTGCTCCTAAAAGTTCCATTTAAAAATCTTTTTCTATAGACAGAAGTATTGCACAATGGAGAATATTTTATATACAATTTCTGATTTTACATAACTCACAGTTCTGCCAAAAGTAAACATTTCTACATGCAAATGAATCTCAGCTTTTAAAATACCGTTTGAAAAAATTCATTTTGCGCCGGGTATCAAAAACGACGGAAAACGGTGCGCACATTTTGCATTTTAAATAATGTGCAGTAGATATTTTCTCTCGGTAGTGCAAATGCATGCTCTTTTTCTCTGATTATTTCCTCTTCTAAAGAATCCATCTGAAAAATTATTTTCGTTTTGGAAAGCGTCTATTACGCGAAACGTCTGATGTGCACTTGTTTTTACTTTCCCGTTCTGTCGCTAAGGGGAGAAAATTTTTGTTTGTATCTGATGCCATAGTTTCACTTTTACAGTAATGACTGGAAGGATTTCTTTTCCATATGATATCACTCTCTACGAAAAAGATTTACGCGCATTTCCTCTTTCTGATAACGCACAGTTTTCCCACTGGGGTAAGTATTCATTTCTATTTACGATCACATTTCCGTTTCTCAAAAGACCCGCCGAAAACAAATGTTTTTCGCATCGGACTGATTTCGTCGTGAATAATATTTGGCGTGAAATTTTTGCTACCATAAAGGGCGCTAATAGACATTTCTACTCTGCTTATAAGACACCAATTCATTTATTCTTTCATCGGAATGCGCTCTATGACGGACAGATTGTTAACTATCAGAAACTCTCAAGTTTTGAACTTCATACCCAAATAACTATTTTTTTACATTATCACACATTACAGTGAAACCTGCGTTATACGTTTTTGTAAGGAATGGCCTTAAAAAACGTACAAATGAAATTTCAAAATGTTAAATACCAAAATTTATGCTTTGAAGGTGTATAAAATGCTACTTCACAATGACTTATTTCACTTCGATTCGACGGCGAAGAGAAAATAAGTGTTACAAAATATAATATACCTTATCGCATTGTAAAAATCATAAAGCTTATGAAAATCAAACTTCTCTTTTGACGAATGCATCTGTCTATAAAAATACTAATTCTAGATTAAGTGAACTTCTCACAACTAAGAATCTGAGACCAGTGCTCCAACATGGAATTAATGAATTAACAGCTACGAATCTGAGACCAGCCCTTCAACATGGAATTCATGAATTAGCAGCAACGAATTTGATACCAGTGCTTCAGCATGGAATTCATGAATTAGCAGCTAAGAATCGGAGACCAGTGCTTTAGCATGGAATTCATGAATTAGCAGCTAAGAATCTGAGACCAGTGCTTCAGCATGGAATTCATGAATTAGCAGCTAAGAATCGGAGACCAGTGCTTCAGCATGGAATTCATGAATTAGCAGCTAAGAATCGGAGACCAGTGCTTCAGCATGGAATTCATGAATTTACAGCTAAAATTCTGAGACCAGTGCTTCAACATGGAATTCATGAATTAGCAGCTAAGAATCTGAGACCAGTTGTTCAACATGAAATTCATGAATTAACAACTAAGAATCTGAGACCAGTGCTCCAGCATGAAATACATGAACTAACAGCTAAGAATCTGAGACCAGCTGTTCAACATGGAATTTATGAATTAACAGCTAAGAATCTGAGACTGGTGCTTCAACATGGAATTCGTGAATTAACAGCTAAGAATCTGATACCAGTGCTTCAGCATGGAATTCATGAATTAGCAACCAAGAATCTGAGACCAGTTGTTCAATATGGAATTCATGAATTAACAGCTAAGAATCTCAGACCAGTGCTCCAGCATGGAATTCATGAATTAGCAGCTAAGAATCTGAAATCAGTACTTCAAGATGGAATTCATGAATTAGCAGCTATGAATCTGAGACCAGTGCTTCAGCATGGAATTCATGAATTAGCAGCTAAAAATCTGAAACCAATACTTCAAGATAATTCATGAATTAGCAGCTAAGAATCTGAAACCAATACTTCAAGATAATTCATGAATTAGCAGCTATGAATCTGAGACCAGTGATTCAGCATGGAATTCATGAACTTATAGCTAAAGTTCTGAGACCAGTGCTTCAACATGGAATTCATGATTTAGCAACTAAGAATCTGAGACCAGTTGTTCAACATGGAATTCATGAATTAACAGCTACGAATCTGAGACCAGTGATTCAGCATGGAATTCATGAATTAGCAGCTAAGAATCTGAAACCAATACTTCAAGATGGAATTCATGAATTAGCAGCTATGAATCTCAGACCAGTGCTTCAGCATAGAATTCATGAATTAGCAGCTAAGAATCTGAAACCAATACTTCAAGATGGAATTCATGAATTAGCAGCTATGAATCTGAGACCAGTGCTTCAGCATGGAATTCATGAATTTATAGCTAAAGTTCTGATACCAGTGCTTCAACATGGAATTCATGAATTAGCAACTAAGAATCTGAGACCAGTTGTTCAACATGGAATTCATGAATTTACAGCTAAGTATTTGAGACCAGTGCTTCAGCATAAAATTCATGAATTAACAGCTAAGAATCTGAGACCAGTGGGTCAACATGGAATTCATGAATTAGCAGCTAAGAATCTGAGACCAGTGCTTCAGTATGGAACTCATAAATTAACGGGTTTTTTTTCTGTCGTTCCTGAATGCATTCATTTGAAACCAGAATGTTGAGATTTTATTCTACTACGCCACGAAATAGTAGAACCACAAGGTTACGTGTCAGAGATTTGTCATTTTTTAAATAGCGCATGTCTGTGTGTGTGTGTCATGAAATGCGAAACCAATTTTTGTTTCATCCAAACCGAAAGTAAACTACATAACCTTCTCTGATGAGATCAAGGTTCAACTTTGGCTGCACCAAGAAGGAACACCGCAACGCTATCTCAGTTTTCTCAAAGCTCTAACATACCAGATTACGTCTGAAAGAATAGAAGAAATGTGCGTATTTTTGGTAATCTGAAATTCAAATATTAATGTACACAGAAATGCCAAAAGTATTGAGATACATACCTAGTATTGTGGAGGACCTCCCCTAGCCCGGCGAAGTGCAGCCATTCGACGTGGCGTCGATTCCGTAAGTGGCCGGAAGACTTCTGGAGAGACGTTGAGCCATGCCGTCAGAACAGCCGCCCAGAGTTCTCTGGTAGTTGTACGTGCAGGATCTTGGGTGCAAATGGACATTTCCATCACAGCCCATAAGTGTTCTATTGGGTTGATGTCCGGCGAACGTGGTTGCCACACCATTCGTCGGAACGATTCAGAATGCTCCTCAAACCAATTTTGGACAACTTGGGCTCGAAGACATGGTGCATTGCCTCTTCTGGGATATCCCATCGTTGTTGGGGTACATGAAGTCCTTGAAGGGCTGCAAATGTTCACCCAGCAGAGCAACAAAGCGATTACCGGTTAATGACGTGTTTACGAGGACCAGAGGACCCAAACCAAACCAGTGTCGCTTGTCTATTACCATGAACAATTCTGGTCAGACGCCGCTGGTCAGGTCATTCAGCACCCGTGGTCGACCACTACGCTGTTTACGGTGGTTGATAATGCATTCTATGGGGTATTCTCGGTACACACGTGACACCCTGGATCGAGGAATGTTGAATGTTCGCACACTTTCGAAAATTGAATGCCCATCATCCTACTGGCGGTTGTTCAGCCTGACTCACGGCATTACACCTCGCAACTGATAAAAATTGTGGCGTGCGTTGAAACCTTTATACAACGGCAGCGCCCGTTAAAAATTTGCATACATCTAACCCATGACTTTTGGCACTTCAGTGTATAACCGCAAAAAGTGTATAAAGGTATTACGTATCACCAAGTTAAAAAAGTGTTGGAAACTACAATGAAATATCGGAACTAACGCAGAATTACGTATAAAAGTAAAAACTGCATAACTGACAATTTGGTATAGTCGCAAATCTTCTCTCAATATGAGTTTACAAATACAGCTCAAGCCAAAATTCTGCCGCATTAAAGTATCACGAGGTAGCAACGAATCAAAAAATCAATAGGTGCTGTGATATTTTGGGAGTTTGCCAATAAGTGACGGATTTCCTACTGCAGAGATGGCAAAATACCAAATCTAGATATCGTTCGGAAAAAGAAAGAAAACAGCGCAGAGTGTTGCATACTAGTTGGTTCAGGAGTTGCTTTGTTATTTACAGGTTTAGCAACCATCCGGAGCAACCGTAAGGGCAATAAGCAGTCAATCCCCCCCCGTCCCTAATTTGGGTTAATTTCCGTGGAAGGAAGAGAGCCAGCGCCGTACGGCAAACGCACCACCCATGCATCATCCGAAACTCGAACTCGGACCTATCATGTACGGCGTTCAGAGGTTGTCCTACGTCTCAAGCTACAGTATTTAGTATACAAAAAATATCTTGACGGCATCGACGATGAAGAACAAACCCGCCAATTTTCCATTTTGTTTCCTTTTAACATAATGGCCTTTTGTTGAACAGTCGCCGCCCCTGTGGCGCTGTGGTCTAAACACTAGCTTCTGACCATTCGGCCGACATGGGTCCGGGTTCGAATCCCGGTGAGGCATGGATGTTGTGCTTGTCTTACCGCACTGGCTCTCTCATTTCCCTGGGACTAGTGGCCCTAATATAGGGACGGGCGACATCTTATAGCCATTGAGTTGCTCACGACGGTCGTTAAACCAACACTAAAAAAAAAACGACCCAAAGCAATTGTCGAATCTCTACTTTAAAATACTACTTTTAATGAGCTAGTTTTCACTTTAACGAATATTCTTTCCAGAGGCAATATCTGCTTAGAACTGTTTTAGAAGGGAAGATTACTATAAGAGAATTTAGCTAAAATCTATCTCAAATACTTTCATATATAAGTTTCATTCATCTGAAGATCGGCTTAGTGGAAGCCCGAAAGGTCTCATATTTTATTGTTTAATTTCTTAACAATCAAATAAAATCCTTCTGGATTTCTGAGAGTTTTTATCCTTTTAAGTTTTTTTAAGGTTTTAAGGTATCGTGCAACGAAGGAAGCTGCCTGAAATACAGTGGTGTGCAAAAATTAAGGACGAAGAGGAGAAATTAGCATAACAGCGGAACGAGCAGGCAGAACGGACCGAAGGACCACTCAGGATATAGACTAATGTCCGGTACGGTAGGGCATTTGCATATATGTAGCATAACGTGGGGGGGGTCGGAAGGATATAAAGCACTCGGGCGGTGTACGTTCAGCAATTCGGTGAAAGCTATTGCACGGTGTACATCGGTTTGAACGACGTCGAGTTGCTGCCACCGTGTGATATGGCCAACAGGCAATCCAGTCGACGACATCTGGATGACTTTACCCGAGGTCGCGTCATTGGGAAGTTGGAAGAAGGTTCAAGTGTGACTAGTGTGGCCGTGGAGTTCGGGATCTCTCACAGCATCGTTCCACGAGCTTGGAGAGCATTTCAAACGACAGGAACAGCTGTCCGGGAGTTTATCAGTGGTCATCCACGAGCAACCACGATGGCGGACGACCGGTATATTGTCCAACAGGCGAGAAGAGACAGACGGCAGACAGCGGGAGAAATTGCAAGGCACATGAAACAGACAACTGGACGTCCGTTATCGCGTTTTACCGTGGCCAGGAGGCTGCACAAAGGTGGTCTATTTGCACGAAGACCAGTACGGTGTGTGCCATTAACGCCTGCTCATCGGAGACGGCGGTTTCTGTGGTGCCAGGAACACAAGAACTGGACACATCAGCAATGGGGTCGAGTTCTCTTTACGGATGAGAGCTGATTTAGTCTGACGAGCGATTCTGGACGTATACACATCTGGAGACTGGAGAGAGCAGGGAACACGCAATCACACCTCCAACATCATCGAAAGGGACCGGTTTGGAGGTGGCGGAGTTCTCGTTTGGGGTGGTATCATGCTTGGTAGCCACACTGACCTCCACATCTTCCAAGGAGGTTCAGTCACTGATGTCCGCTATTGTACCGACGTTCTCCTACCTCACGTGCGTCTGTTTAGAGGTGCTGTGGGTCATGAGTTCCTCTTCATGGACGACAACGCTACACCTCATCGTACAGTGGCTGTCGCAGAGCTGTTGGAGAGTGAAGATATTCAACGCATGGATTGGCCCAGAAGGTCCACAGACCTAAATCCAGTTGAACACTTGTGGGACCTTCTCGGGAAACGCTTGGCAGCACGTCACCAGCCGCCAACGGCGATTCCGCAGCTGCGATTGGCGCTACAAGAGGAATGGGCCGCGATGCCTCAACAGCTCCTTGACAACCTCTTCCTCAGCATGAACAGACGTTGTAAATCCTGCAACGCAGTCAGGAGTGATCATATACTCTACTAAAGAAAGGATTTTTCTTGGCAGCCGTCTGTCACATGGACGTTTCTATCTTCTGTCCAGTTGTGCTCGAAGCTACCTTTTCAATAAAGTGCCTTTGTATCCTTTGGATTCCTTGTTTGGACGGTTTTGCTCACTTGTCCCATATTCTTACATCTTGGGGATCTTATGGTATGATTTGAGTCGATGTGCAACACTTCTGCACGACGTTACATTCGAAAACCGTCTCGTCCTTAATTTTTGCACGCCAGTGTATATACTTTATGTCACGCACGAAAAAATAAGGTCTTCAAATGCTGCTCATTGAAAAAGTTTCAAGTGGAATCACTGTCTACCTAACAGCAGCTCACAAATTTGCTTCATAGTCCTTTAAAGAAATTTTTAATTTTCTAAATGATTACTTAAGACTTGTGATCGTTTAAAGTATTTCTCAAGTAACCTATAAAGTTTTTGACGGAAGATAATGTCAGAACTTAGCCATCCTGGAAGAGGAAACAGCAATCAAACCTCACACTGCTGTGTGAAAAGAGAAAGGGAAGAACTATTCTCAAGCCTCTCAAAGGGCAGTGGCCTTCTCCCTACAACGGTCATTGGATTCGATGGACAATTAGCACCAAGAGGCATGAGTGTTTTTCGTGTCCTGGTTCTTTTCCCTTCTTATCGGCCTAAGTATCCCAATATAGTGCGTCGCATACATATATAGACAGAACAAATTCTCGAATAAAAAAGGAACAACAACGAGCTGAAATGTACACCTCATATTTATAACAAAAATAGCATAGAATACGCAGCTGCACAATAGGTTGACGCCAGCAAGTACAAGAAAAAAAAACAGAAATACGCTGTCTCAAAAATATAAAGCCTTACTAGTTATGAGCACCTCCGGTATGAAAAGCGGAGCCGATGTTCCGAATACCACTGAAAATCCGATTGGGCATGCTGTCCACCAAATGATGCAAGTGCTCTGGACGGAGTGCGTACCAGGTTCGTTCAATCTGCTCTTTCATTTCCACCACACTTGAGAACTGCTGTCCATTCTCATTCACATCGCGAGCTAGGATACCCCAGAGGTTCTCAATAGGGTTCAGATCTTGACTGAGTGCTGGCCAATCCATTACGGTCACATGATGAGTGTTAAACCAGCTTTTCGTTGATGCAGACCGATGGATAGAGGCATTGTCTTGCTGGAATACATAATTTAATAATCAACACCTTCTAGAGTTTCGGCAAACGGTAAAAAGTGGCTGCTGAGTATGTCCTGATACGTTTCGGAGTTTTGCCTGCCTTGCAGAAAAGTGATATCCGTTGTCCCATTGAACGCAAAAGCTCCCCAGACCATCACAGATCCCTCTCATTTCTGTTTGCTGAAGAAGGTGCGTGGCTCGCGTCGCAAATCCTCCTAATAGCAGTTCCAACCGTCAGGCCCGTCCAAGTTGAACTTTTTCTCATCGGAGAAAATAGTTGTGATCCACTCGTCCATCCTGTGCATGTGACTGCTTGCACATAACAATCTAGCTTCCTTGTGGCGCCGCGTGAGGTGTGGCAGACGGCGCATTTTACGGAGCACAATGTTGCGACTTTCCTTGATTCGTCGATGAACTGTGTCCTTTGAGACGGTGACACCAACAGTCCGAGAAATTTAACGTAGTGATAACCTTTGGGATGAAACTAAACGCATGATGGCACGATCATCTCGTTTGGTTGTTATTCGAGGCCTTCCAGGCCTTTTTCTGGCAGTTAACGCACCGCGTTTCGATAAAGTCTTATACATGACTGCCCTACTCCTCCCAATGGCTTTACAAATTTTCGCTACAGGCAATCCATTTGCTCTCATTCTCCAAATCTTCTGCACCTCCTCACCAGAAAGTTGACTGTTGCGTGGCATTTCGGCAAATGAATGTCTGACGGCAGGTCTGCTGTATTTTGTACGCTGGACCGAATTGCGGCCCATGCGTGTGCGTACAACATGCTGATTTGTACATCTCATTTACATGTGGCTACTTTACATAATTTTCTTTATACACTGACGGAAAAAAATACCAACACCAAGAAGGAGTTGTGTTCGATAAACGACAGTTGGTAGGCGGTGAGAGTACATCTGTAAGATGACGTCTATGCAAATTTCGCGCTCGGCGCATACGTGTGGCGCTAGTAGCGCCCCTCGGAACATGCAAAGCAGGTTTGCTGTAAATACGCGCTGTAACGTTCGTGAGCGTTAGTTATCGTTGAGATTTGACGTAGGGTGTTGATGTTAGTCAAGAATGCCTTTCAGAAGACGAAGAAGCCATTATCAACAGCTCACGGAGTTTGAACAAGGTCGTGTAATAGGGCTATGAGAAAGTGGATTTTCTTTCCGCAATATTGCAGAGCGACTTGGCAGGAATGTAGCCACTGCGCATGATTGTTGGCAGCGGTGGTCAAGGGAAGGTACTGCCTCAAGAAGACCGGGTTCCGGCCGGCCACGTGGCACTACTGAGAGGAAAGACCGCCGTGTACGGCTTATAGCCGCGGCACATCGTACCGTGTCTGCGGCAGCAATTCAAGCTGCAGTTGCCACCACAGTGACACAACGAACTGTTACAAATCGGTTACTTGAAGAAGAGCTCCGAGCCAGACGCCCTGTAGCGTGCATTCCACTTACTCCAAACCACTGCCGTTTGCGACGTCAGTGGTGTCAAGCTAGAACTCATTGGAGGACGGAGTGGAGATCTGTTGTGTTTTCTGATGAAAGCCGGTTCTGCCTGGGTGCCAGTGATGGCCGTGTGTTGGTTAGAAGGAGGCCAGGTGAGCGCCTGCAACCAACCTGTCTGCGGCCGAGACACACTGGACCTACACCTGGAGTTTTGATCTGGGGAGCAATTTTCTATGACAGCAGGAGCACTCTCGTGGTTATCCCACGCACCCTGACGGCACAGTTGTACGTCGGTCTGGTGATTCAACCTGTTGTGCTGCCATTCATGAACAGCATTCCAGGGGGGGTTTCCTACAGGATAACGCTCGCCCGCATACCGCTGTTGTAACCCAACATACTCTACAGAGTGTCGACATGTTGCCGTGGCCTGCTAGATCACCAGATCTTTCATCAATCGAGCACGTATGGGACATCATTGGACCACAACTCCAGCGTCACCGCCAACCAGCATTAACCGTCCCTGTATTGACCGACCAAGTGCAACAGGCATGGAACTCCATCCCAGAAACTGACATCCAGCACCTGTACGACACAATGCATGAACGTTTGCGTGCTTGCATTCAACATTCTGGCGGTTACACCGGTTATTAATGTACCAGCATTTCACTTTTAAAATGGCTCTTCTCGCGCTTACATTAAGCTGTGATCTTGAAACCTTAATCGAATGAATATGTTACCTATACAAATGTATTGCCGCCATTTCATTCCTCTACAACTATTTTTTCGTGGTGTTGGGATTTTTTTTCCGTCAGTGTATTTATGAGGCAACTAAAATTACACTATTTCGCTTTGTGATGTTCTTTTCATACAATACGCACATCTCGACTGATCGAAATGTTTGTTGTAGGGTTATGTCTAATTAGGTACCACTTCAGCTTCCTACCTATATTCGCATTGCGTTCACGGCGCAAAGTCGACTGTCTCTATATTTATGCGACGCACCTTACTAGACGGGCAATCCCTCCTCTGTAGATGTTAAGTGCTTTTCTCAACTGGAATTAAAACATAAAAAACCTTTCAACATGCGATACTTCAGATAGGATTTTAATGTTTTTCGTTTAGCGGAGAACTTTCGACACATCCACTTTTTAAAGCATATGGAGACGGCGCCTGAATATATATATTTTTTAATTAATGCGTGCTGAAACGTTTTTTAGCGCCGAAGTTGGCGCCGTGAACCCACACTTCAGCAGATGCTGGAAGAAAAACAGGATTCGTGGGCTTCGGAGGTAACATAACCACAAACTACGAGAGGCAGGAACAGACGAAAAATTCCTCCTTTAGGAAATATCTAAGACGCCCCTTGGGCCAAATGGTCTAAGGCAGGGGCCTCTGATCAGTCGTCCGAGCTGAACCTGGGCTCGGGTTACACCTGAGGCATCGGCTGCATGCCCGTCGGATGACACAGTCAATGCACCATTTGTCCCCTTCACCGGCCATAAATTAAGGACCGGCGATGCGGATGGCCTAGTGTACAACATTCATGACTGCCACGGAAAAGTCTCAGGGTAGATCCCAGGCAGGAACGAATGCTCGAGCCACTAAATATCTACCGTTCGTCGAATAGGCATATTAGGCCGTCGATCCCGGGTACTGGCACCTTGGGTTATAAATAAGGGCGCCTCCTCCTCATTCTATCTTGCGTCCGTGTACTTTCCTCCGGCATTATAGCCCAAATTTTTTAGCTTTCCGCGTCTAAGGGTTCTTTAAGGCCTGGCGACGGCCACCCACTTCCTAAAATCATCTACATGAAATCTCAATTATAACCTTCATGGTGGTTGTTTAACCCCAAAACAAAATATTCAAAAATCCACTCGTAGCAACACCAGAAACTAGCCCGTAAATTAAGGGACTATTTATTTAGTAACCATCAAAGATTACAATGACTATAACTTAAGGTGTGTGGTGCACACCTAGAACTAGTGTTGGGGGCATGTTTCCCCAAATTTTGCGAAATTTGAATGCTAGGTCAAGCCTACGATGGGGCAGGAAATATGAATGGGAGATTTCATCGAGACGATACGAAATTCAAACAGTAAGAATCAATACGCATACTGTTATGTTGGCCGTATAGATTTGGCTGTGATTCGTTCTTGGGAAGAAGTAAAACCATGGCAAAATGTTATTAATGCAGAAAACTTATTATAAAAGAACTAGCTCATAGTCCTTGCCATTCGCGGGTAAAAAACTGTGACTGAAATTTTTATGACACGAATCGTACTCTGTAATGCGAAGAAAATGAAGTAAAACACGACATAACACCTGCGTAACAGAAAAAACGTCCCAGACAGTTGTTTTGAGCACGTGCGTGTTGGCACAGATGAAGTCGTTTTTCTTACTAACTTTATATAATTTTTCTGGTATTTCTCTTTGATTTTACGTATCGTGCGATAGCAATGAGCTTAGTTCCGATTTCAGCCACCGGATAAAAGCAGATGGCGCTGAAAGTACTGAATGACGTCAGAGAGGTAGGAACAGACGTAGCCTATTATATAGGTTTTATTTGTTAAAAAGAGAGAGCTTTATTTTTAGAAAACTTAGCATCTCGTCAAAAATACGCTGGACTAATGCACAACAAAAAATGTTTGTTATGCACTTAAAGGAGCCAAATTTTGTAGCATTTACGGAAGAAGAACTCTTTCCGAGAATGACCTCCCCCAAGGAAAACATCAATTTACACTTATTCGTGCCCGCTCCAAACTTTTTGGTCACACTACTCCTATAAGTACATACACACAGGTGTTACAATCTGTTCAAAATTTTATAGCAAGTCTCTGAAAAAGCTACTACGAGGTGAATTCAGATCATACCCGTGATTTTTTACCCTCACGAAAACACCTAAATCGGTTTTTCTGACACCGCTTTTAAAATATCTTCACCAGTTCGTTTAGCGTTTTTCTTGTAGAGGGAAGCACGCTGCACACCTCAAATTCTTTTTTCTGACGACTGCTTCACAGAAACGTCATTTTATCGAAATGATCACTGTACCGAAGGGTGGTTTTACCGAAAATTTCACTTTAACGTATTGTTCATCTCACCGACAGGTCATGCCATGGAACGGTGCAGTTCGAGGAATAGTTACTTCGCCTAAAAGTTCATTACAACGAAAGATCATTTCGCCGAAAAGTCAGTTTATCGAAATCTTTGTATTTCATTAAAGGATCCACTGGAGGGAGGTTTTCTTCTCAGATATGTTTATGAAACCGACGTAGTAGTTTTGATTCTTTCCTTCAAATGCTTTTGCAGATGTTGATTTTTTTCCAATAATTCGTCTGAAACACCTATTGTTTGGATCCAGAAGACTATAAATTTAAGAAAGATGGATAGCATAATTTTTATTTCAAGAAAATCTGCCTTTTTTGAAAAACGACGGCAGTTGTTAATAAATTAATAGTAACCAATCATTTACTGAAATTTCTTACATTTAGTAGCTACAAAATTAGTCTGTTACTCCACTTAACCAGGTTTATTAAGTACACCCTGCGTGAATGAACCTCGAAAATGTTTTATTAGATCGCAACTTGAAAATATAATATCGCATTAAAAATCATTCGTGGGGCATCCACATTATGCCCATCTGACCAAACGCAGTAATGGTTGCTTCATTGACTTCTTCACTGCTATCAAACTATTCGATAAGGTGAAATGATTATTCCTGTAAAATGGTTTTCAGTAAAGTGATTTCTTCAGTGAAATGACCCTCTGGGTAATACAATCGTTCGGTGAAATAAACCTATCGATAAAACGAACATGAAATGAACATTTCGATAAAACGACACTTCGGTTAAACGAACCTTTCGTAAAGCGACCCTTCGGTGAAATGAAACTTTCGGTAGACTACCATTCGGGGAAATGAACCTTTCAGTAATGATATATGTCTTAACTTTCAGTGAAACGATCTATTGGCGAAATGCACCTTTCAGTCAAGTGAGTTTCGGCTAAGAGACGTTCGGTCAAATGAGCAGGTACCTGATAAAACCTTTATATGTATCATATTTCATACACTGAAAACAGATGTAGAGTTTTAGCTTTTGACAGATGCATTTTAAATAATCACTAAGTAGCGAGCTGATATTCACATAAAACGCCCTTGAACATACAGTATATGCACATTTCTTGAATACCAGAGTAAATGCTAACATTAATTGAGAAAGAATCAGTAAAGAATCTTACGTATAATGATATATTTTCCCTTTATTGTTTCACTCATGGGAAGTTCAAGGGGAGCATCAATATAATCCACTAACACATTATAATATCCCTGGTATCAACACAGATCTCAATCGTATGACAACAATACTTATTCGTCTATCACATTTATATCACATAGGCTTTAATCGCTTTCGCAATATCAACGCTTTACGCAATATCAATGCATACACGCAATCTCTCTCTACCTCTCCAAATCTCCCAAACGTCATAATTTTTTGTTGCTCTGAATCATTGTCAGCTTTGTCAAAACTTAAAAGCTGTTCGGGGAAGTTATGCGCCGTTCAGTGAGAAAATGTTTAACCAAGAAGTAATGAAATTTACATAAGAAAACAGAAATTCCAAAGAAAGGTTTAAATGGAAGTATACGTAACACTTCATCTAGTTTTTCCTACATAGCAACAATTGAGCATACTCTCTGGCTTTTGCATCAGGTGACTTTTATTTCTTTCAGGCAGTAAAAGAACTTTATAAAGGAGATTTCCAAGCCGGCGAGCAGCTGTTTCTGCCATTTACTAGAGGACTAAACACTACTCCATATTTTGTTTAACTGTGGTCTTTGAAGATGAGACTTCAAAAATATGTGAAATTTTAGAAGAAATATGTTAAAAAACAACGTGGAGTTTTATTCCAGTGTTGAACATTTCATGAAAAAGAATCTGATCTCATAATACAATTCTGATGTTATAGTGTTATCTGGTCACATGTGAGCAAATTTGTCGACTTCTGGTAGCAGATTTGAAAAAAAAAAATGCTTTTTGTGTTGAGTAGTATCAGCAAAAAAAATGTTTATGTATTTCTTAACTTAACGGTATAATTTCTCTTAAGTGGCATAATCAGAGCTCGTATTTGCAGTTATATCTCTAGGGAGATATTATTTCCGCAGCTAAAATTATTTTTTTCTTGTTTGTTTGTTTTTGGTAAGCATTTTCAAGATTTTCCATGTACGTTCAAAATGTTCTAATACCACAGTGAAAATCCTCCAAATGCGTGGCGTCAGATTTATGATATAAGAAGCTGACTTAAAAACGCACATAGCACCGTGGTGTAAGGCAAACGCGCTCGGCTATATATCGATAGATCCGTGATTTCAACTCCCCGGCGGCGACCGAACAACAATTTTCAGTTGCCATGTGTTTCTGGAACGTTGTTTATTTATATATATGTTCTAACACCGATTTTTTTCTCAAAGTGGAATGTGCATTTATAACTGTATCTTTTCATTGAAAGTGCAGTGGATTTAAAAAAAACAGTTTTGTGTTAGGACAGAAGTAAACATCTCTAAAGCTTTTCCAGTTGTATAAATTATTCCATTTATGAGGAGAAAACGCCTGATCGAATTTGCCACAGCACCTGTTTGTAGAACTAAAAATGGAAAGGGGGGGGAGGAAATGTTCGGATAGGAAACGCCATGGTCAAGAATTCATGTAAGTATTCTGCACTTTCTCCACAATTTTCTTCCGAAAATACGTGTTTGCATTTGTCAAAATCTCCGTTTCCAGAAGACAAAGAGGGTGGTAAAATTTTGTTTAGAAGTAGGGTAAATCTAAGTTTTACGTTTTCGATTTGTTAACCGGAGTAAATTTTGCCTGCTGTATGATGCTAGTCAGGTCCGGATTAAGGTGGGCCTATAGCCTAGAGCCCACCATAACCAAGGGCCTAGGAGGCATGCCTGGGCAAATAATAGAAAGAGAAAGAGACAGAGGGAGGGAGGGAAAGAGAGAAGTACAGAGAGAGAGAGAGAGGGAGGGGAGAGAGAGATGGGGGGAGAGAGTGAGGGAGAAAAGGGAGGGAGAGAGAGAGAGGGAGGGAGGAAGAGATAGGGGACAGAGGGAGAAATGGGGGAGAGAGGGGGAAGAGGGAGGGAGAGAGAGAGAGGGAAAGAGGGAGAAATGGGGGAGAGAGGGGGAAGAGGGAGGGAGAGAGATAGTGGGGAGAAAGAGGGCGGGAGAGAGGGTACAGAGAGAGAGAGAAGGGGAAGAGAGGGAGAGAGAAGGGGAAAGAGAGAGAAATGGGGGAAAGAGAGTGGGGAGAAAGAGGGAGGGAGAGGAGAAAAAGAGAGAGAAATGAGGTAGAGAGGGTAGAGAGGAAGAGGGAACGGGGGGAAAGAGGGAGGGAGAGACAGAGAGAGAGAGAGTGAGGGGAGAGAGAGACCAACTGCAGGATAAGAAAACTAACCTTGAAGAGTAAACTTATTTCGTACTATTAGTATAAAGAAGTATAATTTAGCTGTCTAAGTACGATATGTCAAACTCACCAAGTTGAAATTGCAATGTTAAAATACTTTATTTACAATTAAAATGAAGGTAAATTAAAATACGTAAAAGCGAGATCTTTCGATGCCGCCTACGGCCCCATCATCAGGTTTAGTGCCACAGTATACAGCACAAGCAAGCAATAAATACACGAAGCATAACCATGATGCAATAGTCGCATGAGTCCTCGTTGCCAAACATGAGCAGTGGGAATTATCAAATACATGAAAATGGAAGATCTATATTGTAGCTCTAATTACCAAATTTAATAATATGTAAGCTTTCAGATAAAAGTAATGAACGTCTGTTACTTGCTGACGCCAGAATCCTTGAGTTTCTTTCCCCACTCAAAATCCTTGAGTTTCTCTTCCCACTCAAGGATTCTGGCTTCAGCACGTAACAGGCGTTCATTACTTTTATCTGAAAGCTTACATATTATTAAATTTGGTAATTCGAGCTGCAATATACAATAGATCTTCTTAGTTTTGTCACACGCCCTTTGAGGCTATTCATCGAATCCGTGTTTCACATAGCGGAAGTTGAACACCTGTCATAATTTTCATGAATTTGAGAATTTCCACTGCTCACGTTTGGCAACGAGGACTCATCTGACTATTGCATTATGGTATTGCTTCTTTGTGTATTGTTGTGCTTGCTTGCGCTGTATACTGTGGCACTTAGCCTGATGATGGGGCCGTAGGCGGCATCAAAAGATCTCGCTTCTGCGTATTTTAACTTACTTCCAATTTAATTGCTAATAAAGTATTTTAACTTGGTGAGTTTGACATATTGTACTTAGGCAGCTAATTACATACTACTTCAAAACTAGCCTTGTAACATCAAATTCAGCAGTCAGCACAATCTCTATGTTTCCAATTGATCTCCACGTCCACCAGGTACACGCACAATGTTGCCAACCCTTGAAAAGAACCTATGGCCAAAAAGACAAGAGAGAGAGAGAGAGAGAGAGAGAGAGAGGTTTATAAAATAGTTTTACTTTTGTCTCGTATAATTTCCACTTGGTCAGAAACAGAGGCTAAAAGACGAACAGATTTCAAGGTAGTGACTCACCAAGAGTAAAGATTTCATCTCGCTGTGTGCAGCGGGGTCGGCGAGACAATTTTAGCTTTTTCACTACAATTCATCCACACCTCCCAATTTGCACTTGAAACCGTTAAAGGTCGGAGTCCCCTGAGGCTTCTCATTGCATAACAAAAACGATGCACTATACAATACTAAATCATTAGAAAATCCAAGACAAATTTAGGAATTGTAATGTATATTCTCTTTTAACTTTCCTTTTGAGTTTCTTTTTCTATGTAAATTTGAGTTCGTTCTCTTTTACATTTTCAAACATTAACGTTATGTATTTTCCCTCAAACGAGAATGATGTTGGCAACACACTGATGTCGGAAAAAGTGACGTACGTGTGACCGGATAAGAACGATAGATAAAGAGGCACTGCAGCGGTTGTTTAAGGAGATCCCCCTTTCTACCTCGCTTCCGTGTCACTTCCCTATCGGGCACTCTAACACAAATCTCCTAGCTTCCTATTTCTAAGGGTTGTTTAAGACCTGGGGTCAGACACTCCCTTCCCAAAATCATCTACATATGATCTGATCTGATCTGTTTAAGGATATTGATGTTAGTGATGATGGACGTGCTGTTATACTGCAATTGAATGTTCAGTCATTGATACGGTACTGAGTACGCCAATAAACCGGATGTGAGTGTGGATTATACACCTTGCAAGCAAAACAAACATATTTGTAAGTACTACAATTGGCGTCTTTCTTGTAATGCGTATAAGTACCTTCTAATATTACACTGACTTTAGCACACATAACGTAATTACTGACTTAAAGACTAAATTACAGCGGAGAGACAATTACGTTATAGAATCTTAAGCTATTAACTCATGTTCCTGTGAGAACAATGAAAAATACAGTGACTTATTATGAAAACTTTGCAGATAATTTAGTAGTTACAGTTTTTGTTTTAACGGACTTCATTTTAATCCCCGTCATAGGTTATTTGGGGGCCCATTCAAATTTCTTAGCCTTGGGGCCCATTCAGATGTCTTAGCCTAGGGGACAACTGAGGTCTTAATCCGGTCCTGATGCAAGTACGTACAGTGGAAACTGCTTCTACGTTTACCTATGGAATGGCCTGGAAAAACGTATAAATGGAAAAACATATAAAACAAATTTTAAAATGTTAAAAACTATTGTAAAATTCATGCTTCGGAGGATACAAATGTCCTTTATTAATGATTTATTTAAAGTCAAATCGGCGGCGAAAACAAAGCAGAGTCACAAATTATAACATATTTTATCGCATTGCGAAACTCAAACTTTTCTCTCGACAGCTGTATCTGTCTATAAAAATCCTGATTTTATATTAAGCGAAATCCTCACGTAATATGAAATCTAGTGCCTGAATATGTAACACATGAATTAATCGCTTTTTTGTTTTCTGCTGATCCTGCGTACCTCCATTTGAAATCGAAATGTTGAATAATATTGATGCATTTAGGATTTTATATTACTACGCCATGAAATGGTGAAACCACAAAGTTAGGCATAAGAGGTGTATCAATTGTTTTTAAATAGTGCTAGGTGTGTGAATTGTGAAATGCGAAACCAGTTTTTCATCTCAATCAAAAGTAAACAGCACACCCTCCTCTGATTGGGTTAAGGTTCAATTTTGGCTGCACCAAGAAAGAGCACAGCAACGCTGTTTAGATTCTGTCAGAGTTATAACATACAGGGTTAGGTATAAAAAAATCAGAGAAACGTTTGTTTTTGATAATCTTAATTTCAAATTTTAACGTATAATTGCAAAAAGCGTATAAATGAATTATGTATAACCGAACTGAAAAAGCGATAGAAACTACAGCAAGATATTGAGATTAATGCATAATTCCGTATAGAAGTGAAAGACTTTCGTCTTTTATTTCTTATTTCGCAGAGCGTTTACGCATTCTTCCACCCCAAAACTCAGACACATTGACATATCTAGGATCTTCGATATTGCCTCCACTCATGGACTTCCTCGTACCATCATCACCGGTGTTTTAAATAAAGTAAAGTGACAATTCATTTCCTCCCTCCTGAGGGAACCTACTACTAACAGATATGTTGGTGCCGTGGAATTCGTTCCCATTGTGGTTGAACGTCCTGAAAAACTGATGTCGATCCGATAACATTGGCTTTGGTATTAGAACTAAAAATTGTTTTTCCATTATCAGAAGCGAAAAACCACCTAAAGACGTCGAAAAAAGGTATCGTGTATACTGTGTTCCACTCATATCAATGGATTCTTCCCTTGCTAGCACAGTGTATGTGGGATCGACCTTGTGCTCTTTGAAGACAATGTTGAATGAACATAAATACACTATTACAATGCGCTCCAAAAATGCTGTACAATCTCGACTAACTTCACTGGGATCTCACCAACCAAGCTGAGACGAGACACTCAACTGACCACCCATACTTCGAGGCCCAACACCCTGTTTGCAGAAAGTTTGATTATTTATAAATTTGGGTCTTTTTGCTGCAATGAAGATCAACCTTCGATTATTCCTACCGTTTGGAAACTTGCACTAACGGTCAGGAATAACTCACCTCTGAACTTGAACATACCACAGTGAGTCAAAATGGTGTTTTCGTCTTAGTTCGCTAGCGCATACCAACTGCGTCGTCTAATCATGTGACGAATTTCTCGATGTATATACTCTGTATTGGCAAAAGTCATTGGACACCCCTTCAAAAGCAAATGAACGGATCCGCGGTAAAGCTGTAAATGGTATAAAAACAAGTCAGGAACTGATCGCGATCATATCGCACTTTGAGGCTGACTGAAAATGCCGCGGCGGGAGAGAACTGACTTTGAGAAAGGAAAGATTCTTGGGTGTTATATTAGTGCGTTGTCCATAAGAGAAAACGATAGGCGTTTAAACATACCCAATTCAACTGTTTTGGATGTACTGAATAAGTGTAAGACATATGGCATGCCTGAAGTAACAAAACGTACCGGCAAACCAAAGCAAATCAGTGATAGAGGACGTCGAAGCCTCAGGAGAGTTGTTACAGCTAATCGACGGAGTACTGCACAACACCTCAGTGTGCAGGTGAGTAAAAATGCTGGAACTTCGGTACGTACACGTACCATTCGCAGATAACTGCGTTCCATGGGTTACCGTGGTCGTGCGGGCTGCTCATAAGCCTTTCATCTCCATTCGAAATGCTACTCGTCGTTTAGCATGGTGTAAAGAACATTTATCGTGGCCCGCTGATCAATGGAAATGGGTCCTATGGACTGATGAATCCAGATACACGATCCATCAGCCTGATTGACGTGTGTGGGTATGGCGGCATCCGGGGGAACACTATTTACCACAGTATACTGTTCCTACGGTCAAGTTTGGAGCTGGCCGTGTACTCGTGTGGGGGGTGTTTTTCGTGGTATGGTCCCGGCCCGTTGGTTATCGTGGAAAAACCTGTTAACCAGCACATCTATCTTGATATTCTGGACAATTATGCCCTACTAACTCTGAGGCAATACTATGGAACCGAGCCTTGCTAGTACCAGCATGTAATGCACCCAGCCATAAAGCAAAGACTGTTACGGCGTGGTTTGACGATAATTCCGTATCGTGTGTGGACTGGCCAGCACAGAGCCCTGATCCTAACCCCATAGAGCACCTGCGGGATGAATAAGAGCGCCGCATAAGAAGTTTGGAACCAAGGCCTACTACTAAGCAACAGTTAGCGGCAGCATTATGTACTGAATGGAAGCGCCTACCTATCGCTGTGTTCCAAAACCTTGTCGAAAGCATGTGTCGAAGGGTCAGTGCGTGCATTAAGGCCAAAGGTAGACCGACACCATATTAATGTATGTAAATAAATGCTATGTTGTATTTCTGTTCTAGGCGTCCAGTTACTTTTGTCAATATAGTGTATATTACTGTTGCTCAAACATTGTGTATTAATATTACATCTGATGATGGACACGACCTCAAAAGGTCTCATGTTTTTAACTATAACCTGTAGTTTTTATTGTACTTAGTAAAGTATTTTAATATATCAGCAGTTTTTAACTTCTCATTTTTTTTATCGTGCAGAAACACTTTGTGCATTGTTTAGTTTCAGAAAGACGTATAACCGAGGTTCCACGCATTTCTCTCCTTGTCGGAATATATGTTTTTAAATGATTGACTAAACATTCATTTTGGATCGTGCAACTCCGCATTTTCGAATTTTTAATTTTTTTGTATCCAATGTTTCAGTTAGCATCTAATTTTTCACTGATCATCAACATGAACTCGAAGCTCAAGACAAAACAAATGCACAGTGTTGTCCTGTTTCTGTTACATCTCCGTTGCTCAAACAATTCTGTAGAAGATTCCGTATGACTCTCTAATATTGAGGATCTTTCTGCCATGTGCTTGTTATTCTATGAGATAACATTTCTTTCTTTGCGTCCCGAGATTTCTACAAGCATTCTGTTCCTAATTTAAGGTTAGAAGCTATAGGAAAAGAAATGAACTAAAATCCGAGAAGTAAATAATTTATTTATTACAATGACTCCTATTTAAGTCTTCCTCGAGAGCAATAAGCATCTAACCACTTGGCCATTTATGTAGATACTATCAATGTCACTATCGATAGTATCGATAGTTTTGCCCAACTCAGTACATCGATAGTGCATACATAGTTTTTTATAACTATTGATAGTTTGATGTTTTTCAATGCCGTAAGTGTAAACTATTCAGCTTCCACCGATTGCATTGATGATCGGACCGCCCACTTTCACGTCATTTACACTGGCGTCGAAAAGATCGAGCCCAGCATACTGAATACAGTACATGATGACAATGCAAAACTAAAGTTAACTATATGCGGATTTTGCACTCTGTTATTCTTCACGTTAAGTCAAGCTCAAAGCGAAAGCGTACGTTTCAGTCAGATAAAGACAAAGTCAAAAGTGTTGTTCTCGTTGTTTGTACTGGAAGTTTAAACGTGCGTCAGGTGCTGAAACAGTTATTTGTTGAAAGCAAGCAATCAGTAATAATGGGTAAACGTAAAATATCATTTGCGCAGCATTTTGATAAGGGTAAGGTCTGCACAAAAGGTAACCTTTACGGTTGGAAAACATCGGGCAAATAATAGGGATCATTTAAAACTGCACAGCTGCTTTTTCCTAAGAATCCGTTGAAAGTAAGTCTGACTACCCCAAACCCAGTTCCAGTGCCTCTTTTCACCCGAAAAACTTTGCCAATACACTATCAACTGTTATCGACCCCAAACCCAGTTCCAGTGCCTCTTTTCACCCGAGAAACTTTGCCAATACACTATCAACTGTTATCGACCCCAAACCCAGTTCCAGTGCCTCTTTTCACCCGAGAAACTTTGCCAATACACTATCAACTGTTATCGATTGTTAATTTTTGACTATCGAAAACTATCGATTGTTAATTTCTGACTATTGAAATCTATCGATTGTTAATTTTTGACTATCGAAAACTATCGATAGTTCTCAGAGCCGCCCTTAGTAGCCGCGGTGTGGGGTGCGAACCTGGCCGGGGGGGCTTGCTTTGACTCTCCTCCTTACACTAGACTTAAAACATAGTTTATTGCAGTTATCTTTACAGTTTAATGAAATGTCAAGACGTTTGAAAATTAACAATAACGAAAGACAGCATTTTAATTTTTTTACACTAATGATATTTTGTAAATGTCTTAAATGATGTTAATAACACAAGCACACCAGCATACGTCCTTCCCTCACAATAGCTCCGTCTCTGCCTATTATGGGACAGTACTTATATTATTGAACTCACCTTATAAGAACTGGACTTTTTTTGCTTTTTTATCCCAGCAAAGTCAGCTATCAAATCATCAAAATTTATTTGGCTTGCTTTATCCTGTTCAATTGACAAAGTTGCCAAAGACATCAATCTTTCTTGAGACATAGCAGATCTTAAATAAGATTTAATCAGCTTCGAGCGTAAAAGTTTCTTTCTGCACTTGCCACCGTTACTGAGACAGTAAGCAATATTCTGTAGGCGATGAAGGCATTAGGGAAAGGATTCTGAATTTTATTCATGTATCTTAAAGCACCAACTGCAGTTTTGGTATGAGATAAAAGTAACTGACGAAGCACAACTTTTTCGATAACTATCCGTGCAGGGTGCACGTTGAAAGATATGACTTCAGTACTAATGTTTCGCTAGACATAATATTGTAGTTTGCTGCCGTTATTTGGGTAAATATAAATTCGGCAATCGATATTAAAGAAAAGAATAATTAAACATGACAGAGTTTAAAAAATAAAATTATAATAATTGAAAATAAGAAATTCGCTCCCTCGTTCATTCTCTCTCTCTCTCTTGCTCATTTTCTTTCATAGGGTGTGAGCGCGGAGCCTTCCTAAGCGTGGGGCCCTGTATGACCGCACCTGTCGCACACCCGTAAGGGCGGCTATGATAATTCTTCACCTCTTCATTTATGATTACATGTTCAAAAAGTTGATAAAAGTAATGCTTTCGTAAAGAAAAATCCTTCAGCGATAATTACAGAACTTAGTGAGATTTGAAATTTATCTGAAAGAATTTGTTTGTCAAAAGGCGTTTTTACTATTTTAGCTGTAACGATGTAAGGACCAACAATGTATGCAAATGACTTATTAATATGAAAGAGAAGTAATTTCAGTAAGGTCTTCACTTAAGTAAAACCTACCCAAAGGCAGATATATCCCATACGTTAAACTAAAAACAAAAGTGCTTGTAAATTGAAATGAAGAAACAGCGGATATTTTGTAGCACTTTCGTGTAGAAATTATTATTATCTGCATTATAGTTTGTCTTTTTTTTTTTGATTGGAGGTTTAACGACCACCGTGGGCAACTCAATGGGCTATAGGCAGTCGTCCGTGCCTAATTTAGGACCACTGAATCCAGGGAAGAGAGAGAGAGCCAGTGTCGTAAAATGAGCACAACATCCATGTCTCACCGGGATTCGAACCCGCACCCATCTCAGACTAGTGGTCATAAGCCAGCGCTTAGATCCCTGCGCCGCCGGGGCGGCCATTATTGTTTTCAATTAATAGTATAAATATATATTGGAATAAAGACGCAAAATCTTAACGTAAAGATCTCTTATTTTTACTTCAACGAAGAGTAATTATACTAGTAATTATTTTAACATAGAAACAATTTCCCAACAAATAGTTCCAATTCCTAAATAGATACAGTACGGATAATTAATTGAAAGAATTGATGTGTACTAATTTCTCCGTACATTATGGATGAAGTTCGAAAGTTTTATGTGTTTCAAACTGTATTAAGGTTTACTGTGTTGCCTATCCTGAAAATAATTTTAAAAATATCTCCTAAAAGGGCGTCAAAACTGATAGTACAGTATTTAATAACAGGAATAAAACTAATAAAGCTATTTTAAATGTTCAGAAGAATTCAACGTCGAGATGCATGCAGCTTCACACAAATGACTTAAAAGAAACCAAAAAGGAAAAACTGCAATTACACCCCGTTTTCATCATCTCAAAAAAAGAACAAAAAAGAATAAACCGCAATAGGCTTCTTGTCTGGGATTGCAACTCCCTTTTTGCAGACGATTCGGGGCTTCAACTGCAATGCGGTTGCTCAACCGCAAGAAACGATGCAACACTTCCCCAGACCAACACATCTGTCACCAAAAGAGGCACGCTATTACTAATTTTCTGGTCGCTGCAAGCAAAAGAATGTTGGAATTTCTTTTCTTTTTATATATAATTACTTCTACTTTGAATGCATGGAAATCTTACCACAAAAAGCAAGCAATGTTCTTCAAGATCTTATCACAAATGCTCCAAAAACACAGCTAGCTTTAATTAAATAAATTGCCCAAGTCTCTAACAGACAAATATACGAGAGCTCAAAAATAAGCATATTTCGCCCCTCTACCGTAGTCTTTTGCAACTTGTAAGCAAATCCAAAAGTTACAATTTACCAATTTTTTTAAAATTGCGGACCCCAGGGGTGAAAACTAATCTACGGGAGGATAACCAGATCCTTTAGATTCTCATAATTTCAGCTAGAGAGTCATTTGACATGACGGTGGATTCTCCATGGTCCAGGTTAGGAAAAACTACATTTGATTTGAGATTGGTGTTAACTAACCCTTCAGTCATAAAATACCAAGTGGACCGCAGCCAAGTTTAATTGATACGCAATATAGGCAGCAATATAGGCAGAGATGGAAAGGAATCACGGGTCAACGGGTCGACACTTTCTAGCGGGTCAAACGGGTCGGGTCTAGGTGTTCCTAACTAAATTTTATTTCCGTTTTATTTTTGGTAAGCAAACAAAAAGTATTTTTCAAATTAAAATGCGCACTGTGGAATTTTGTGTGCTCGATACTGGCGTCCGCGGACTGAAAAACGATTTATCATCCAATATGAAGGAAGAGTGTCCTAAGAAGGAAACGTGTTCCAAACTTCTAAGAGGCAATGACGAAAATAACATCCACATTTTGGAAACTTTCCACTCCTCATAAACTTGCAAAAGTTGGTGTTGCTGTGAAGCATATTCCGAAGCTTGATATGTTATCAAGAAAACAGCAAAAACTGAAATCAAACATACAAGTTGCTTAATTCAAAATTTTTGACTGTAGCGCTATTTAAATTAGGCGGGATAGCTTTAAAATTACTTCGGAAGGACTTTTTGACTCTCGGAGATGTGTTTGAAAACATGTGTAAAACAGTTGGGTCGTGCCATGCAAATGAAGAACGAGAGTTTCAATACTTCCTGTAAGTGAGTAAATTATACGTTCCCATAATAAATTTGTTTTATTTCCATATAATCTAAGATACCCACTACGGAGAGACCTTTTGAACGCCTTGTATATACACAATATTGACAAAAGTCACCGGACACCTATAGAAGAGAAACACAACATAGCATTTATTGACATACATTAGTACGGTGTCGGCTCTCTCAATCTTTCGATCCTCGCGTTCTGTCGTTGCCCTCGGCCGTCCACTGCCTGCGTTTGCTGAGTTGTACCCTCCTCAACACATTAGCCCCAACATCATCCTATCTCCGCGACGCTCTGATTCAAATACCTGGCGATATGATGACTTGACTAAGTGGCATATCTCAGCCCAATTGTACGTCCTCTCTCAATCTCGCTCAAGTGCTCGTACTGTGCACGTCAAAGCATCCTCCCAGTCCATGGAGGTTAATGCAACTGCAATCTGCTGTCAGAATTGTCCCGGCGTGCGCTCTTTCCTCTTGATATACTCTCCTTGATACGCGGTTCCCATGGCTGTGACAGGCCACTATTCAGTCGTTCATCGTTATTTTTAAATCATTTGCATATTCCGCCCTTAGGTACTTGCATGCGGAGTTTCATCAAGATCGTATGACTTTCTCGGTGTGCTTCGCTCTTTTTTTTTTTTTTTTTTGCAAAGAGAGTATATATGTTGTCGTTAAAGTACGAAATCCGTTATTTCATAGAATACCTAGTTATTTCATGAAATAACTGATCAAGTCAGTTAAAGCCCCGGTGGCGCAGTGGTCTAAGGCGCTATGATCATTCGTCCGTAAGGGGTCCGGGTTCGAATCCCGGTCTGGCATGGATGTTGTGTTTGTCTTACGGCACTAGCTCTCTCCCTTCCCTGGAGCCAATGACCCTAAATTAGGGACGGGCGACTGCTTATAGCCCATTGAGTTGCTCACGGTGGTCGTTAAACCTCCAACCAAAAAAAAAAAAAAAAAAAAACAAGTCAGTTAAAGCGTAAAACTCACTTGTATTCTATGGTTTAACTAGTTATTTTATATAATAACGTTCTACACCCCGTTAAAGTGTAAAATAACTGAGTAAATAAATCTCAAATTCAAAAGGCTGTAAAGTGAGAACCACTGGTCAGAAATAGCACACCATTTTCGACCCACTATAAAGTGTTATGTAATAATAATGATATTAACTTATGAGTTCTTCGTCTCAACCTGATAATGAAGTGCTGGTTGAAAAAACAAGGTTAAATAATGCCATTAGTAAAGTATGTATAGTTTGTTTACAAGAATGCAGTGAAAACGTAGTTTTTTCGAAATGTAATGAGCCTGTCGACATCATGTCATGTTTAGAAGACTATGTTTTGGAAGACAAAGTTGTACAGAAGATCTGCAAATTGTGTTTTAATGAACTGAATGTTCAGAGGGAAAGAGAAAACTCTAAAGAATGTTTGGAAATTCAAGCTAAGAAGATGAAATGAATGTCACATAAATCTCATTCTGAAGCCTCTGTGGGGCTTACAGTCCGTATCCCAGTACCTGAAGTTGACAGAGGAAGGCGTGACGCCAGATCTATTTTAGCTGTTATCATGAAAATAACCGAAGAAGGATTTTTTCAATTGGGAACAAGAAACGGCCGCATAAAACAGCTCTATTCCCGATCCCAGTTCAGCGTCTGTGAACAAAAACTAATTCAGATCGAAGAAGTACCGGATATAGAGAAATCGCTCCGGTCGGTTGCTACAGCTCAAACTTTAGGTACCGGTCAGGGATTTAAAAAACGTTCATGTAAAACTCAGTGTGTCAACAAAAAATGTATTTGTTTTAGAAATAATGTTCTATGCAATTCCAAATTCTATTTTAGTAATCCCTGTTGTAACAAATGATTTTATTGTCTTTATATAAATAGCATTTTGTATGCTGTATAATTCAGTCAAATTGTTTATTTTACACTTTAACTGTCTATCATTAGTTAATTTATAGAATACCTAGTTATTTCATAGAATAACTAGTTAAAGTGTGGAATTATTAACTTATTACACGCTTTAACTAGCTTGATCAGTTATTTCATGAAATAACTAGGTATTCTATGAAATAGCTGAATTATACACTTTAACGGTAACATATACACTGAATGTTCGTCGAATTATGACCATCTGCCTAATACTTCGTTGGTCCTACTTTCGCCTTTAGTGCAGCAGCTACGCGGGGTGGCATCGTTTCAGTAGGATGCCGGGAGCAGTTGAGAATCATGGCCAACCAGGCTATGTGTAATGAGGCCTTCAATGCACGTATGGGGGTGATTTGTTGCATCCAGATGCCTGTTATGCCGGCCCAGAGTGTCCCAGAAGTGTTCTATGGGGGAAAATTTATTTTGGCCCGGAAACGAAAAGATTGAAAATTAAGTAGTGTTTAACCTGTATAAAACGGAACCTGCCTAACGCGAAAATGAAAATGGAAGAAAAATAAATGAACCTTGTAACAGCGGAAAGTTTCCAGATGTTCCTGTTCCGTCAAGTATTTTAATTGAATATAAAACATTACAAGATAAAGTGTAATGACGAATTCACACGGAATAAATTTTCTTGAAGTTTCAGATAACATATTTAAGTAGGGAGAGATTGCTAGTGTGTGTTTACAGAAACACACACTCTGCAGTACGCCCAAGTTGCGCATGCGGAGCGCAACTTGCGTTTGAGTCACGTGACCAGCGTTGCTCTCTTTGCTTGATGCAAAGTCCAAAATCTTAGCAGCTGGCTGCTAAGATTTTGGACTTTGCATTTCAACGATACACTCCGATTTAATTTGGACTCGGATTTTGGACTCGGATTTCAACGATACACTCCGATTTAATTCTCAACATCAATTCATTGAGATGATCATTAGTGGCGTTTGTTAGTTTGCTTGTTGCCATAACGCCCAAGAAAAGCATTCTAGATTTGGATTAAAAGTTACAAATATATTGAAATACTCGAAAAAAAAAGAGGGTGTGAGTGTCAAGCAATTTTCAGAGAAATTGAATGCCGAAAAAACACAAGTTTATGACATTTTAAGGCGAAAGGACAAGATAACAAATCAGTGGGGTAAAAGTAACAGCTCAACAAAGAGGAAAGTGCAAAAAAAAAAAACCGGAAATGAAGAATTAAATGAGATTGTCTGGGAGCGGAGTTACTGTACAGAAATCAATGTTGGATTATTTTAAAAAAAATAGAAGTTTGTGATTTTTTAGTTGATTAAGGTACAACGAACAATACATTCTCTTACGTAGTCACTAATAAAACCTATATAACAGGCTACGTCTGTCCCTAACGCTCTGACGTCATTCATTACTTACAGCGCCATCTGCTTTTATACGGTGGCCAAAATAGGAACTAAGCTCACCGGTATCGCACAATACATAAAATCAAGGAGAAATACCGGAAAATAAGATAAAGTTAGTGAGAAAAACGACTTCATTTGTGGCGACACCCACGTGCTCCAACAACTGTCAGCGACGTTTGTTCTGTTACGTAGGTGTTATGTCGTGTTCTATTTCATTTACTTCGCATTTCAGAGTAATTTCCTAAAAAGGAATAAAATTGCAGAGTAGTTTCATCAAAATGAATCAGATTTATTTTACCCGGTGGCCGAAATCAGAACTAAGCTCACCGCTATCGCACGATACGTAAAGTCAAGGAGAAATACCGGAAAATAAAATGAAGTTAGTAAGACAAACGACTTCATCTGTGGTAACAAGCACGTGCTCGAACAACTGTGTGCTACCTTTGCTCTATTACGTAGGTGTTATATCGTGTTTTATTTCATTTTCTTCGCATTTCAGAGTAATTTCATCGAAAGGAATAACGCTCTGACGTCATTCAGTACTTGCAGCGCCATCTGCTTATATCCGGTGGTCGAAATCGGAACTAAGCTGATCGCTATCGCACGATACGTAAAATCAAGGAGAAATACCGGAAAATAAAATAAAGTTAGTAAGACAAACGACTTCATCTGCGGCAACACGCACGTGCTTAAACATCTGTCTGCGACGTTTGTTCTGTTAGGTAGGTGTTATGACGTGTTGCAGAGAGCACAGTAATTTCATAAAAAGAATAAAATTGCAGAGTTATTCCATAAAGGGGAATCACCGTTATTTTATTTCCATAAAAATGAATTGATAAAAAGGAATCAGCGTTATTTTATTTCATACAAAAGGCACAAGTAAAATTGTAAGAAAGTAACTGCAGGCGTAGTTTTGATTCATTGTGATGGAAATTTAAAAGAACTATTGGTTCCGTGAAATCTTTCCTTCGTAGTACAAGATGGAAGAAGATAAAGCTGAAAGAAAACGTCGCTTAAATAGAGAACGACAACGACGATGGCGTGCAAACCAATCTTCTAATATTTTGCGTAACTTGAACGAAGGTAGAGGTAATCGCAGACTTATCTTATAGACTTTCCATTAATAATTCAACCGTTTATTATCGTAATGTATATGTATTTTACGATTCGTGTTTCAAAAATTTCAGTCACAGCGTTTTCACCCATGCATAGCACGGGGTATGAGCTATAGTCATGTAGAATATGTCGTTATTAACGTCATAAAAACTCAAACGCCTGCATTTCAGTCGCTTCCATGGATGCTCCTGTACAAAACGGAAACCTCTTTAACGGAAAATAGTTCAAGTCTCTTGGATTCCGTTTAGATTCAGATATAACGAATCACCGATCTTATGTAACGGAATGGCTCATTAAGTTTCATTTAACTGTATGGGCAGCGAGAACAAAATGCGAGAACTTTATCTCAAAAGACTAAATTACACCCGTCACTTCGGTGACACTTATATTTTGTTATTTTTTCTCTTTAACCCTCCAGATGGCAGGAGCTTTGGAAAAGGCAACGCGAAGTTTTGTCGACATGTATTAATATGTAACAGGAGATTCCTATAAAAGCGTCCTGTCTTTCTGTAGTATTCGTAGTAGTTAAGATGCGTATGTGTGCGTTCTCGCCACTATAATCCCAGAAATTTTGTCGACGAAATACTACCTTCTCGCCACTTTTGGACACGTTTTCGATGAACGTGTTATTGCGTCATCGCCGCTTTGCGCACAGAAATCTCCGAACATATATGTATGCGTGCTTGCCAACCAGAGGGTTAAACAATAATCTCACGGGAAAGATTAGCATCATATTTTGGCGCTTTTGAAAAATTTTGTTAGGTTCAATTTGTGTTTAGCCCACATGTAACTTTAAGTAATTTCAAAAGGTATACACAATGCGGCAATTAAATAATGAGACTAATTTTTTTTTTAAAACACACACGGATCGGGAAGGCATGATTTTTTTATAAGTCATTTATCAGCTATGCAGTGGCAACAGTGTTTGCGTGAGAATTGCGCAGATGAATATTTACGCTGTGAATGACGTGATTCGGTGGAAGAGCATTGTCATGGCTCTGTCATGGAACAGAGAGCAAATATCCGGTTCTGTTTGAAAATCAGTAAAACTGCATCTGAGGCAGTTGAATTATTGCGTGATATGTATGGGGCTAATTGCCTATCACGTACACAAATATTACGATGGTATGCACGTTTCAAGGATGGGTGGGAAGATTTGGAAATTGACGAAAGGCTCGGACGCCCGATTTCAGTGCGTACGTCTGAACTCCTGAACTTATTGAGAAAGTTCAGGAAAGAATAAAAAGGGACCGTGTTGTGACCTGGAAGATACTGGAATGTGACCTCGGTGTTAATAAGGGGTCGATTCGTCAAATATTTTAGTGCAAGTTTTTTTTTTTCTGGGGGTGGTTGCGAAATTTGTGCTCGTTATGTTCCGCGTGCTTTGTCAGACAACTAGAAACATGCACGAAGACATTTTGGAGACAGTATAGTTTTCTCAAAGCACTGTGGCAGGGGACAAGACATTGTATGTTCGTTATGATCCTAAAACGAAGCGTCAGAGAGAGTATAAGTCACCACAGTCACCCAAAGGTAAAAGCATAAGGTTACAGAAGTCCCAACTCAAGACAACGCCTGTGTGTTTTTATGACAGCAACGGAATTCTGCATCTTGATTTTATTCCTGAAGATACAATTGTCACTGGCAATGCTTACACATCCATTTTGGAACGATTGTGGAAAAGGATTATTCCTGTCAGTCCTGAGTACAAAAACGGGCAATAATTCCTTCTTCATGAAAACGCATTCGCACACAAAACTGTCAGTGTACAGCAATTTCTGACTCGAATACAAGCGTGTGTACTCAATCATCCTCCCCTATTCTCCAGATTCGTCACCGTGTGACTAATTTCTATTCCCTAAATCAAAGTTGCCTTTAAAAGGAAAAGTGTTTCAAGACATTGAAGACATACTAAGAACTGCGACATCAGCTCTTTACATCATACCATAAGATGATCTCGGCTAGTCCTTCCTTTCGTTGGTTGATCCCACCACTTCTTGTATTAACGCACTGGAATGTACACTGGCCGTTACGTAAAAACTCGGAGTAAAATCACACAAAATGAAGAAATATAGGCACATCATAATTTATGTTGTTCTTCCTCAAAGTATCTTCTCTCGGATAACATGCAACGGTCCCATCGTTCAGTCCACTTTTCAAAGCATGTAGCAAAGGCATTTTTTGGAAGCTACTTTAGCGATCCCTGTACAGATTGAATAACGTCAGCATCTCTGTTGAATTTTGTACCACGGAACTTCTCCTTCATTAAACAGGGATCAGCGCTCTTTCCACGTTTATAAGTGGGTCACGGAAAAATTCTCATCGGCCGCCACCGGGAATCGAACCCAAGTTCTTCCAGTTACGTGCCGGATATGCTTCCACTGCACCACAGTGGCCTCGAATTCCTCCAGACTCACATACACTAACTGCCAAGCCAATTGGCAGATTGCTTCTTGGAGCCCCTCATCGGCCCGATGGCGGCCGATGAGAATTTTTCCGTGACTTACTTATAAACGTGGAAAGAGCGATGAACTCTGTTTGATGTTCCTAGTCCACGTCAAATGTCTGCATTAATTTCTCCTTCATTGTTGGAAACAACCAGAAATCGCACTGGGAGAGATCAGGACTGCAGGCAGCCTATGGCATGATTTCAAAACTGCATTTCGTAAGAAACTGTGGAACACAAGCAGCCACATGTGGTCCGGCGTTATCATGTTGTAGGATCCACTTGCCGACCAGTTCCGGTTGCTTAATCGATATGTGTCTTCGCAGACGCTTCAAGACTGAAATGTTATACTCAGCATTAACAGTAGTTTGTGGAGGAACGGCATGCTGGCAGACTACACCTTTCTGATAAAAAAATCATCATCTCCTTCCCAACGGATTTGGTTTGGCTGACTTTTGTTTAGGAGGAGGCGAGCCTGTGTGTTTCCAGACACTCGTTCTGCTCTTTGTGTGCGGGGGTCGAAATAGTGGACACATGTTTCATCGGCAGTTATTACTGTGTTTAGAAAGTTTGGATCCTTTGGAATAATTTATTTCCACTCATGACATACCTGAACTCTGGCTAACATTTGTTCTCTCCTCAGGTGATGAGAGACCCATCTGGAACACAGACGATGCAGCAGTAATTTGTCGCATAGAATGCGGAATGGCGACGTTTCTGAAATATTAGTTGACGCCGCTGTGTCTTCACACGTCATTCGTCGAACTTCTTGCAGGACTGCCCAAACAGTGTTAACAATACGCTCCGAAACAACACTCTCAGGTCGACCAGGCCTTGGAACGAGTTCTGCCGAAAAACGCCCTTTTTTTTTGAAATCATGATGTCATCTAAAAATCGTTCACTCACTCAGCATTTATCTCTGTAAGCTTTTTTCATTGAATCAACTGTTTCTGGAGCCGTTTTACCCAAACGATAGCAGAGTTTTTTCCCACAACGCATTTCACTTCTTAACTGTTAATCACTCACCTCCATAGCTGTATGGCGAAATGCAAACGTACATTAAACAACTGCGCAATAATCGTCTGCCACTGCTAATAACTGCTGCCACAGATACTTCCTTAATTCAGTTAGCATGGTTATTTTTCCCCTTCGTAATGTTGCCAACTCAAAAAACAATTACTCTCGGTTTTTACGGAACGGCCTTTGCATATAGTAGCATATTCCTTATTTACTCAAGATTGCAACTACTGTGCTTTTGTTCTAATTTCTTCTACTTCCTCGTTTCCTTGCTCAGTGTAGTCTTTGATCTGTTAGGCACATTTTTTTTCACCTATTATTAATCATGGAAAGAACTTCTTTTGGCATTTCTGTACCTTGTTTCTGCTTCGCTTGGCAATGGGAGCAAAACACGTGAACCAATTGCTTTCTGTTTTTCCTATTTTGGTTGGGTGGAAGATTTCTCATTTAACGACGCTCTCTGTTTCCAGAACTTATCAAAACATCTTTCCTTTTCTGCTATGTTGCAGTTAGGTGAATCATCATCACGACTGACCGGTTTTCCCAGCCAGCTGGCAAATGGAACTGATGTCAGTTGATGGAAGAAAAACAATAACACCTTGATAGATCACAGCAGAACTATATCAATTACTCGGCATTGCTCCCTGAAATACAATATTTTGATACATTATACGTGTTACCAACAGGCAGACCATGAGATTATGCATTGTTATCACAATGATGCCGTAAAGATAATATTTTCCCCCATCCTTCTGTTTTTTCTAATACCTTTTACCGGTTTTTTTCTTTTGGCATTGCTACTTCATGTTTGGTCTCCGTAATTTAATTTGCAGTTAGAGAACAATGATTAAAATAAAACGTTATTTTCATTACGCTGTGAAAATGTGTACTGCAAAACAACCCCGGTGGCGCAGTGGTCTAAGCGACGGCTTCTGATCTCTCGTTCGAGATAGATCCGGGTTCGAATCTCGGTGAGGCATGGATATCGTGTTTGTCTTACGGCACTAGCTCTCTCCCTTCCCTGGAGTCAGTGACCCTAAATTAGGGACGGGCGACTGCTTATAGCCTATTGAGTTGCTCATGGTGGTCGTTAAACCCTCAATAAAAAACAAAACAAACAGCGACATACACTCTTTGCCCCGTCCCCCCAAAAAAACTAAGCACCCCGAGAAAGTCGTTCGATCGTGAACTACATTCTCGGGGTGCTTACATGCAAATGATTAAAACATAACGACCGATGACTAAATAGTGGCTCGCCACAGCTCATGGGAACCGCGCATCGAGGAGGGTATATCAACAGCAAATGCAGGAATAATTGTAACAGCGGTATGCGAATGCTTGACCTCCACAGACTGCGAGGATGCCTTGACGTCGGATCCGTGCACACACTATGAGCAGTTGAGCGAGTTTGAAGAGAGGACGTATAATTGGGCTGAGAGATGCCGGTTGGTAGTGTCGCTGCATCGCCAAGTCTTGGAGTCGGAGCGGCAAATCGAACGATTTTTGGAGCCAATGGGTCGAGAAGAGCAAAATCCAGAGGCACGCGGGCAGTGGACGGCCGAGGGCAACGACAGAGCGCAAGAATCGAGCGATTATGATAGCCGCACGAACAGAAACGAATTCGTCGCTCTCAACCATCCGTGACCATGCTGCGTCATCTACAGGAACAGAAGTGGACATCCGGGCCGTTGCCACACGACTTGCAGAACGGGAACTATATTCGAGGAGGCCACTTCGCCTCTTATCACCGACCGACGCGCCGGTTGCAGTGGTGTCGGACCCCATCAACGTGGAATAGTATCCAATGGCGCCGTGCTGTCTTCAGTGATGAACCACGGTTTGCACTTAGCCCTGATGACCAGAGTATGCGTGTCTGGAAACGAGCCAGACTGCGCACGGATCCTGTCTTTACCGTGGAACGGCACACGGCTAGCTCATCCAAAGTGACTGTTTAAGGAGCCATTTCCTACGATAGCCAGACACCCAAATTTGACCTAGGTAGCCTCCCATACCATTCTTACGGCTCAGCGGTACGTCGGCGACATTCTACGACCTGTTGTGTTGCCATTCCTGTCGTAGCATCACGGATGAATCTTTCAACAGAATAATGCTCGGCACACGTGACACCGCTCTCACAGGCTTGCCTTCGTAATGTGGACACCCCTGCATGGCCAGCTCGATCATCCGATCTCTCACCTGTCGAAAATGTTCGGAACATGATGATAAGTTACCTACGCCCATCCCAGAATGTCGGCGAACAGGCTGGCAATTTGGGCGCCATCTGGCATGCTATATACCTCAGGACAGTATTCGTGAACTGTATGTGTCTATGCGACACCGGGTAATCACTGATATCTAAGATAGAGGTGGCGCTACAACGTATTGACTTGTTCCACTTGGGTAGCTGTTTTATCCTAATAAATGGCCCAATTGCTCTGGAATCACAATCTTCCAACACATGTATACAATATACATACCAATTTTCATCTCGATTGGATGATTCATTCTGTCGTTTTTTTTTTTTGGGGGGGGGGGGGAGGCGGAAGGGTGTTATATCGTGCATTGCCATACCGCTAATATCTTGCATGTCTGTAAATAATATTTTTTTATAGAAAGTTTAATATTGTGAGCTGACACTTTTGGTCCTTACGACGGCCACTAGTATGCGTAAAAAAACTCTCCAGTAGCTTTTTACAAATGCCGCCGATATGCTCCGCCATATTCGGCTTTAGGCAAAGCAGACACCAGTTCAACTTTGTTTGCTGGTTGATATCTTTATTAGCATACTCAACGACCCAGTTCGTCGCAGAGAGGTTCAAATCGGGACTCTGTGCTGACCAGTCCAATATTTCGATGTCTATGTCCTCAAACCATTTTTTTACAACGTTCAAATCAGTATGATATTGTGTGTTATCCTGTTGATACAGGTATGGGCCATCCCCAAAGTGTTGTACTACCTTTTGTAGAAGATAATTGTCCACGGCGTCTTGGTAGAGTTCAGCAATCATGGGTTTGTAAAGAGGGGCAAATGAGTCCAAGCTGAACCACAAAAAACAACTCCATACCATCACGCTGCCTCCACCAAACTTCCTGTAGGGACGATACAATTCGGAAGATACCTTTCTTTCGGTATCCGCCACATCCAAGAATGATCGACAGACTCGTAGACGGTGTAACGTGACTCGTTAGTCCAAAGCACAGTTTTTCCATTGATCTATAGTCCACGATCGACGCTCTTTTCACCAAGGCACAGAGCAGCTTGAGAATAAGTCCATGTTGTGCAGCGTCCTGAGCATTGAACTAGTACTATCATCAGCCCCGATAGTCTCATAGAGGGTGTAGGTGATTTGAGATAACGTTTATTTCTAATCTGAGCCGACAATTCTTTACAGAATCATCCTGCCACGTTCTGTCTATTTCGGAGGTTTATCGGGTCATTTCTTGTCTAATACAGCCCCAGCTTGCTTCAATCTGTGTATCAGATAACCAACCGTCTACACTGGGATGCTCAGTGTCGCTGAAAATCACGCACGGAGCGATTGCTTACGCGGCACACTATTATCAATCCGCATTGGAAATCCTTTAACTCTGTCGATCGAGGCATCTTGCATTCATAGTCGTTCTGTTATCTCATCATATACTACGAGCATATTTATAGTTAGGTCTGCGACGTGGTGCTTGCGTAGGACCTAATTCATTATCAATAGAAGGGGCATCTTGCATTCGCAGTCGTGCTATTGTCTCATCATAGCCCTACGAGCGTATTTATAGTTGAATCTGTGACGTGGTGCTTCTGTAGGACCTAATTCACTAGAAATTGAGGGGTTTTCGGATATTCATGGCAGAGCAGTGCATTCTCGTACCATGAAGTTTGCGAAATTAATTCAAAATTCAAAAACCTATCGAATCTTCTCTGACACAACATGTTTTTCAAACAATGATAGAGAAAAATTAAATCATAATTAACCATCAACCTTTGAATTCTGTCGTATTTAAGTTCAGGGAGTAATAATTTTTTATTCCAATTTAAAATTTAGTTCGAGAAACGTATGGTCATGTCAGATTTGCTTCAGCCACGGATATTGGTCTTCAAAATGATTTCAAAAACTAAAAATAGTTGATGGAGATCGTCAAAATGCGCCCATTTTTTTTTTCACTGTGCGTATGTCTGATCTGTATTTAGGAAATATGGCTTTCCTCAAAATTTCGTGAGAGTAAATTCGCCATTACAATCAGAGCCTTTTTGATAATTTCAGGAGTGAGTTTTAAGTAAAATCACAAAAATTTTGAAATAACGTTACGTATGAAGTGGGATGACTTTTTTTCTAACAATGTTCCTCAAATTTCCACTTTTGGCTCAGATTTTTAAGAAATTCTACGTTTACGATGCTGAATCTCATTTAGATTTTAGTTTGATGTTGTAAAATATTAATCAGCAACAACCAAACTTTCTGCATGTGAGAAACCTTGAAATTAATAAAAAATCGTTAGATTTTGAGATCAAACAACGTCACAATGACATTTGTGGATTTCCTCTTAAGAATGCTATAGTCTAAGAAACAGAATTGAAAAAAAAATCTGTAATCTGTTTTAAGAAGGCTATTTTATGCAGGACAAAATTGTTTTTGCGGCAGGCAATTCCCCGAGAATTGTTAAATTTGCCACAATCGATTTGTCTAATTTCGCTTAATTTCCCCACTGGGGAGAAGCAATCAGAAATTTCGCAACTCGTAGGACTTTGAAATTTCATAGTAGGGTTTGCCTTAAAATCTCATTTAGACGAATCATATATCTTCCTAGAATCTGCATTGCATAAATATTTATAAAAGAAAGTCTTTTTTTTTTTTAAGTAGAGAGGCAGACATTTTCTTTCTCTTCGTTTCGATTTCGAGTGAAATATGTAGATACTTCTTTCCAATGATTGAAAATGGTTGAAATCATTTCAGTTTTTAAACCGTACTGCTATAAAATAATCAGGTTTGCTTAATAGCGATTAGTGTGTTTAGTGCAACTTTGCCATTGTGACATACTACAGAAGTAAAGCACGTGGGAAGACGACAAATCCGCAGCGATACATTCCGTTCGTGCAGCTTAGTTGGGAGAGCAACTTACTCCGGAGTAAGGAAGCGCAAGTTCGATCGCCGTCACCGACAACTTCGTGCTTTCACATTGGCGCCCAAACGTAAAAATTGATGTTCTGGCCGGTGGGTTCTTTGAAAAAACGACGTGTGTTCCCCCAGATCGTTTAGAATTAATGAAAAAAGTGCGTTTTTCGCTTCAGAAAACGATTAAAAGGGAGACGATGGGACGTACTACAGAGGTAAAGCACGTGTAAAGACGACAAATCTGCAGTGATACATTCCGTCGGTGTAGCTTAGTTGGGAGAGCAATTTAGGCCTACTGCGGAGTGTGGGCATGCGGTTTGGATCCCGTCACGGAAAACTTTGTGTTTTCACATCTTACGCAACTGCACTCGATTGCAAAATTTCCATGGAAAAAGTGAAGAATGTGCATCATTTTGGGAGAAATATCGAGCTCACATGTGCTTTTGTACAATCAGACGAAGCTCCTGTACGACTGTGCTTGCATTTCTACTACTCAAAATAATGCTACTAATCTACTTACAGAATACATTTTGCATTAGGATCCCATTGGTTGATTTCTGTTGCTAAGGCAACTTGAAGTACTGTCATTTGTACTGTTGTGAGCTGCGCAGTGATTGATAAATGGCTATAAAGAGATGATGATTCAATTTCCCCTGCAAGACAATGCCTCTCAAGCTTTCTTTTGATTTCTGCAGAAGCTCTGTTAATCAGATGAGAAAGGCAGCGAACTTAAACGATCTTGATAAAAGCCAAATTTCAGTGGCCAGATAACTGGATCAGAACATTTTCGAGACAGCAAGGTTTGTGGGGTTATCACGATCAGCCGAGGCTAGTACCCTCAAAAAGTGGTCCGAGGAGGAAAAAACCACGAACTTTAGGTAAAGTGTGAGCTAACACAGCGCATCGGTGCTGATGAGCAAAGGCTATCCCGTACGTACAGGCTAACAGAAGGAACGCTGTGACGCAATTCGCCGATAAACTGAATGCTGGATACGGAAGTAGTGTGTCACAACACACAGTACTTTAAACTTAAGGCAGGATATGAATAGCTTTGGCACTTTTAAGAATCATTCCATTACTTAAGGAAGGGTATGGACGGTTGTGGCCTGATTCAAAGGCTGGATATGGACAACTGCAGTTGTCATGAGAGCCAGAACGCTTTACTACTTAAAGCAGGATATGAGCAGCTGAGGCGCTATTAAGAACCATATCATTCCATTGCTTAAAGCAAGATATGGAAAACTGTGGGTCTGTTAAGACCCAGATTGCTTGATTACTTTGCAGGCAGAATATTGATAGTTGTGCCTCTATTAAGGATAAGATCCATTATTTAGGCGGGATATGGAAAGCTTTGCCACTTTTAAGGACCAGATCATTCCATTACTTAAGGCAGGATATGGACAGTTGTAGCTTTATCAAAGTTCAGATCACCTGGTTCACTTAAGACAGGATATGGACAACTGAGGTTCAATTGAGAGTGAGACCGCTTGATTACTTAAAGCAGGATATGGACATCTACGGCTCAATTAAGGGGCACATCATTCAATTACTTAAGACAGGATATGGACAACTTTACCACTTTTAAGGACCAGATCATTCCATTCCTTAAGGCAAGATATGGACAGTTGTTGCTTTATCAAAGTTCAGATCATCTGGTTCACTTAAGACAAGTTATGGAAACTGAGGTTCTGTTGAAAATGAGATCGCTTGATTACTTAAAGCAGGATATGGACACCTACGGCTGTATTAAGGGGCACAACATTCCATTACTTAAGTCAGGATATGGACATCTACGGCTGCATTAAGGGTTACATCATTCCATTACTTGAGGCAGGATATGGACAGACCGACGAGATCCTTTGATTAACGTAAGATAGAGTATGAACAGATGAAGCTCTGTTAAGAGTCAGATCAGTTGATTAACTTAAGCAAGATACGTATACTTATGACCATCAAGAGTCACATTATTTGATTCACTTAAGTTACTTTTCGAAAGAAAACCCAAAAAACTTAAAACTGTACATTTACATTAATCTTTGATAAATACGTTCTGAAAATCAGTGTGTAACTGTTAAAACTTTCAGCACTGATACAAAGGTCCCATAAAAAGTGAGAGTAATTTTGTTTTTTTGATATGGCAACAGTGCGAAGTGGAAAAATAATCACGGAGATAACTAACTGAATTAAGGAAGTATCTATGACAACAGTGGCAGACGATTCTGGTTTTGTTATTGCGCAGTTGTTTAAGGTGCATCTGCATTCCGCCATACAGCCATAGAGGTGAGTGATTCACACTTAAGTAAAATGCTTTGTGCTATAAAATTTTGCTATCGTTTGGCTGAATCGGCTCCAGAAACAGTTGATTTAATGAAAAAAAGCTTGCAAAGATAAAAGTTTCGGTGAATCAACGATTCTTTTTATGACACTGTGATTTCAAAAAAGGGCGTTTGTCTGTAGAACTCTCTCGTAGGCTTGGTCGACGTGAAAGTTTTGTTACGGAGCGCATTGTTAACACTGTTTGGGCAATCCTGCAAGAATATCGACGAATGACGTGTGAAGATATAGCAGCATCAACTAAATTTTCTAAAACGTCAGCATTTCGCATTCTACGAGATAAATTACTGCTGCACCGTGTGTGTTCCAGATGAGTCTCTCATCACCTGAGAAGAGAACGATTGTTAGCCAGAGTTCAGGCGTGTCATGAGGGGAAACAAATTATTGCAAACTTTCTCAACACAGTAATAGCTGCCGATGAAACATGGGTCCACTATTTCGACCCCCTCACGAAGCGCGCAACGAGTGTCTGGAAACGCACAGGCTCGCCTCCTCCGAAAAATATCCGCCAAACCAAATCAGCTGGGAAGGGGTTGATCATAATTTTCTTTGATCAGAAAGGTGAAGTCTACCAGTATGCCGTTCCTCCACACATTACTGTCAGCGCTGAGTATTGCATTTCAGTCTTGAAGCGTCTGCGGCGACACATATCGATTAAGCGACCGGAACTGATGGGCAAGTAGATCCTACACCATGATAACGTCCGCCCACATGTGGCTGCTTGTGTTCAACAGTTTCTTACGAAATGCCGTATTGAAATCATGCCACGACTTGCCTACAGTCCTGATCTCGCCCCGTGCGATTTCTTGTTGTTTCCAACAATGAAGGAGAATTTCTGTGGCGAAACATTCAACACAGATGCTGATGTTATTCAAGCTGTACAGGGGTCGCTAAAGCAGCTTCCACAAAATGCCTTCGCCACATCCTTTGAAAAGTGGACTGAACGATGGTGCATATCATCCGAGAGAAGATACTTTGAGAAAGAATAACATATATTTTGCTGTACCCATATTTCTTCATTTTGTGTGATTTTACTCTCAGTTTTTATAGAACGGCAGTTGTAAATCACCTTATGTTATGCTGACCAAAGGTAGTGTAACGTACCAGGAGATGTGACGTACCTGCCAGAAGGACGCACACGACATAAAGGCAGATAGGAATCAGAATAAAACGTCCGCGTAGCTCAATTGGTAAAGTGACTTATTCCGGAATGAGGGGATCCGGGTTCGAATCCAGGCGTGGACAGAAATGATGGAGAAATTGACTTCGTTATAATGGCGCCCGAACTATCCGGATGACCCGACCGTTCAAAATCTCGCAATGGTGTGATGTTATTTTCACACCGCGAGATAGGAAAAATCAGAGAATCCCTTCTCCAGCGCTTCGAAAAATAAATGTGTGTGACGTTGCATTCCCCATACTAGATTGACTGGGAGTTCTCAAGTGCACGTTCAACAGTGGATGGCTGCCTGCAACGATTCATGGTCACGGCTGACCCGTGGGCCATGCCCCCGGCCCTCTTTCGGGGGGGAGAGATGTGACGTACCTGCCAGCAGGACGCACACGACATAAAGGCAGATAGTAGTCAGAACAAACGTCCGCGTAGCTCAATTGGTAGAGTGACTTGTTCCGGAATGAGGGGATCCGGGTTCGAATCCTGGCATGGACAGAAATGACTGAGAAATTTACTTCGTTATAGTAGTAATTTTTATAGAGTTAGTTAATGAAGACCATTCTAAAGCAAATTCGTTTCTTCATTAATAAGTTTCTTTTTTCCAATTAATTTCCAAAGCTGAATATAATGCTCTTTTTCGCGGTACGTTAAAGGCTTCGGCTGATTAAACACTAAAAAAACTCAAAATAATTTCAGATCAAGACTTAGCAAGCGATGAATAACAGCTTTTGGAAACTAACTTTTTTGTTTGTTTCCACGGCACGTCGAAGCCTTCGGTTGATTGAACACCGAAAAAACGTGCTAAGAAGTTTTCAGATAAAGTTTTTACTTTCTACGTTAGAATTTCATCTTAAAAATTTATCATACCTTTTATTCAAGGCTAATAGATTATTCATCTGCCATAAGATATAAACGCGGGCTGGTGAGCTGCGAAACCAAAACTGCTGATGCTGCACGAAGTAGGAACGCACGTACGGATTGAAACCAATTATCTAATGCGCTGCAGCCATGCTTGAAACTATGATCGCTTAATTAATAGCGAAATTTCTTCGAACCAGTGAGCGACGGAAAATACCAATAAATAATTTAGTAGTCGGAAAAAAAAAGAACGGGTAAAGAAGACCAGAATCTTTGTGCCGCAAAACCTCCCATAATTTCTAAAATTATATTAGCAGCAAACCTAAAGTTTTATATAGAAGATTTATTATCCCGTGAAATTACCCTGCATATTTCACTGAAATGAATATTCTACTTAATTGCGAAAAAGGGAAACTTAAATAATGTGACGCATAGATTATAATATTAATGTCTTAATTAAACGCTGGATAGTATACATAGCTTGTCCGAAAACAACTGGGAATTTTTTTTAATGTGCAATACTGCGTTCGACCTTGGTACGTGTCACGAAAAAACGGTAGTTGTTGTAGTAACCATAGTAACAGGCTACATCTGTTTATCACGCATGCGTTGTCGGTAGTGCGCAGTTTAATAAGCGTTGTTTCGTGAATCCATAACAAGTATTTTCGCGCTGTGATTTTTCGAAAAAATGAATGTGATAGAGGAACCAAGATGCGCCATTAAATTTTGCTGTCGACTTAAGGTGGACGCTGCCACCCAGGTGGCGCAGTGGTCTAAGCGATGGCGTCTGATCATTCGTCTGAAAGGGGTCCGGGTTCGAATCCCGGTGAGGCATGGAGGTTGTGTTTATCTTACGCCACTGGCTCTCTCCCTTCTCTGGAACAAGTGATCCTAAATTAGGAACCGGTGACTGCTTATAGCCCATTGAGTTGCTCACGGTGGTCAATAAACCTCCAATTAAAAAAATAAGGTGGACGTCTAGTGGTTTTGCTTCCTATACTTCCAATGGGCAAACTTCTGTACGCATTTTTTTCGTAATTAATGTGTTCCCAAGGATGAAAATTTGAACATCGGTTAAAATAACTTCATATTATAGCTTGGAATACTTAATATTTTCTAAAACATAACCATAATTAAGCAATCCAACATTTGTTTGTCTACTGACGTCATCAATGTACAGGTCGCGCCATCTTTTTTCTGGTCTCGACACCACCAAAGGAAAAGTTATTGATTTTTAATATAATTATGGTTATATTTTAGAAAATATTAAGTATTCCAAGTTATAATATGAAGTTATTTTAATCGATGTTCAAATTTTCATCCTTGGGAATGCATTAATTGTGAAGAAAATGTGTACAAAAGTTTGCCCATTGGAAGTATAGGAAGCAAAATCACTAGACGTTCACCTTAAGAAATCTGTCGGAGAGGCATCCCGTCGGCAAGCGGCTGATAAAAGTGAATGTCTAGGAAAATCAGCAATTTTCAGATGCTATAAAGAATTTATGGATGGTCGAGAATCCGCGGCTTTAATCGCGCATGAAGGAGGTTGTTCAGCGAGTGTTTAAACATCAATACAATAGGTGTTATTATACGGGAAGACAGACACCTATCAATTAGAGATATCGAAGATATGGTTCACATTTCAAAATCATCAATTCACAGAATTTTAACCAAGCATGTGGGCGCGAAACGAGTTTGTTCAACTTGTGTTCCCCATTTCTTTTCATGTGCGGCCTTCCATGGTCAGCTCTGTCGTTTCTCATTTGGAGAAAGAGAACATTTGAGTTGATGCCCCAACATGTATATAGTCCAGACTTGTCACCATGTGACTTCTGGTTGTTCCCCATTCTGAAAAAGACATTACGGGGACAACAATTTGAGGCTGATCAACAACTTATTAAAGCTGTGCAGGGATGCTTCAACAACATTTCAGAAGAATTTCAGAAGACATTTCAAAAAGTTGGAGGAACGTTGGGACACCTGCATTCAATCCATTAGACAGTATTTGAAAAAGATGACCTCTTCCTTGATAATTAAGGTACGCATATTGTTTTTATAAAAAAAAATTCCAGTTGTTTTCGGGCAACCCTTGAACTACATATAAAATTCTTCCAGCAATCGGTGAAAACAGACTTAATGTTTCCATCTATTTGAAGTCTCTTAGATGATACGCTTTTGATAAAGTTGGCAGAGTGAAACACGGAAACCATAATTTAACGTGACGAATGCCCACACGAAGTAGTAGCAACACGGATAACATTTGATTAAAAACGAAACAATCCGGTAATGCCATAGCAAACAGCAAATACCTAGCTTTGACGAGTCCTAACACCTGGCGTCGTAGCGTACTAAAGCTTCACTCACACGACATTAAGCAGCGGCTTTTAATCTCAGTTGCTTGACGGGGCTGACTGTCCGTGATGCCATAATTTTCTGCGCTTAACGTCATTTCAAACTCTTTGGGAGTTCAGACATGACGTTAAGTGCAGACAATATAACAAGATATAACTAAAATTTACACAAGGGACATCCAGCACAAGCGGGAAGTTAAATACACGATGTAGACAAAAATATTCGGACACCTAGGTCGAACAAAAACAAGAGCATATATAAGCCAAAGTCAGTACATAGTCAGATCACTTTTGTTCGTTATGAATGCAGTGACTCTTCTAGGCATGCTTTTACGAGATATCTGTACCGGATTTTCCTCCACTAATCCAGCAAGATTTCTTCCAGAGCTGCTGTGGAAATTGGTCTTTACTGGTCAGATCGGATTAGCTGTTCGAACTCGTCCTACATATGTTCTATTGGATTGAGATCGGACTTTGGGCCGCCCAATTCAACGCTTAGACTTCCTGCTCCTCAAACCACCTCCTCGACCGACTTTGCAGCGTGGAAAGACATCCATTCTTGCTGAAACAGGCAGGGATATGTGCCAAAGAGTAGGTGGTGCAGAATTGTTCAGAATGTCTTCGTACCTAGCAACAAAAGCGCCGAGCCATTCCCAGCATAAGCAACCCCACGATATTACAGATCCTCCTCGAAACTTTATTGTAAGGACAATGCAGTCCCTCTGACAGCGCTCCGCGGGAAAACGCCACACCACAATGCATCCGTCCGAAATAAAGAATAAGTAGCGTAATTCGTCGCTCCGCATGACCCTCTTCCACTTTTCTGTTGTCCACGAACGGCCAGCAAGGCGTCACTGCAGTAGTCGTCTGGAATTGCCCGGAATGATGTAAGGCTTGTGTGTAGCAGATCTAACACGGTAACCTCTGGCATGAAGTTCCGAATGGACTGTTCTGGCGCAAAAGCTGTTCCATTGGCGTGCCAGGTTTGTGGCAGAAGACGTGCGTGGCTTCTTCACATTCTGAAGGAAGCTTCGTTTGGCGCGATCACTCAGTTTGTGATGCCTCACAGATTGCAACGCCAATGCAGTACCACCATTGCTTTCCGTCGATGCAGAACATCCGCCACTGTGGATTTGGGGAAACCCAGAGGAGCAGCAATGTTACTTACTAATTGCTTACTCATATTGCAAACAAACACGAAGCCTCTTTTTCAAAGTCAGTCAATTCAGCTCGCGCGGTATAGTCGCTCCAAATGTGGTCAACCTGGTGCGCCAACACTGCCTTTTATGTATATAGCACACAACGCACCCCACGCGTAATTGTCTAGCTCTGTCTAGCACACTGTAAAAAATAAGTGGTGTGAATTCACGGAAAATTTCTGAAAATAACGTGCAGCACAACTGCCAGTAAGTGTGCGTGTTTTTCAGAAATTTCCCCGGTTCTACAAGTGCCCCTTAATTTTAAATTCCGTATTTTCACAGTCAGAAATTCCGTTTATTTCAGAAAAATCAATTTCAGGTTTTTCCGTATTTAAACTGAAATTCGGCAAAACCGACGACCCGGTATTTCTCAGCCCTTTCCCCCGATAATCCTTCCGATCTAGTCAGGATCGAACCCGCGCCATTTGAATATGTAACGCACGCCTTTAACCACTCAGCCACAGACACTCTTTAACTGCAATCGTGTACATCGCAAAACAAATTGCGCGACAATGAATTTTTTTTGTCATTAATACGAGTGTTTTGGATATTTTATTTTCTGTTGAAGCTTATTATTTTTCTGAATAGGTTTGTAATAATTTGTTTTTTCTGTAGGACTTTTCACAAATTAAGCAATTTTCATCGGGATTTTTCGAAGCAACAAAATGCTTTTCAACTTGATTTTTTTAAACTCATAAAATAAGTGAAATGTACTTTTTATAGTATTATTTCACAAAAAACAACAACTCCTAAATATAAAATTTACTCTTGATAGCTCTAATAGCTTTTGTCTTAAGTTGTCTGAAGACTAATACATAGACATCGCATAACCATCTGTATAATAAAAAGAAATAATATTTTAAAATATCATAAAAAAAAGAAATAATGTTTTATAATATTTAGGAATATTTTTTTATACTCTAAGAGGGTTTTTCACAATTTAAGCAATCTTCATCGTGATTTTTCGAAGCAACAAAATGCTTCGCAACTTGATTTTTTTAAACTGATAAAGAAAAAGTGAAGTGTACTTTTTTATAGTATTATCACAAAAAAAACCTTCCTAAATATAAAATTTACTCTTGATAGCTATAATAGCTCTCGCCTTAAGTTGTCCAAAGACTGATACACAGACATCGTATATTCACCTGTACAATAAAAAATAAATATCCTGTGCCACAATAAACAATATTCATGCGATATGCTATCCACAATATCAGATCTCGCTACGGAACTTCAAAATTCGACAGACGATTGAAATTCAAAAGTTAAATCAAACCTCAAGTATTCGCACCGATCGCTCCTATTTTTTTTATCGGTAATTTCTCGTCATGCGACACGGAAAAAGTGAGAACGAAAATTTTTCCGTAAATATACGAAAAGAATTGCTGAAAGGTTTCTGAAAATTCAGAATTTTCCGTTAGCACATCTTTAAAACGGTAATTTACCGTCAAGCTAAGAAAGAAACTGCGGAAAGGTTTCTAAAAATTCAGAATTTTCCGTTAGCACATCTCTAAAACGGTAATTTACCGTCAAGCTAAGAAAGAAACTGCGGAAAGGTTTCTAAAAATTCAGAATTTTCCGTTAGCATATCTCTAAAACGGTAATTTACCGTCAAGCTAAGAAATGAAACTGCGGAAAGGTTTCTAAAAATTCAGAATTTTCCGTTAGTATATCTCTAAAACGGTAATTTACCGTCAAGCTAAAAAAGAAACTGCGGAAAGGTTTCTGAAAATTCAGAATTTTCCGTTAGCACATCTCTAAAATGGTAATTTACCGTCAAGCTAAGAAAGAAACTGCGAAAAGGTTTCTAAAAATTCAGAATTTTCCGTTAGCACATCTCTAAAACGGTAATTTACCGTCAAGCTAAGAAAGAAACTGCGGAAAGGTTTCTGAAAATTCAGAATTTTCCGTTAGCACATCTCTGAAACGGTAATTTACCGTCAAGCTAAGAAAGAAACTGCGGAAAGGTTTCTGAAAATTCAGAATTTTCCCGTGGTACGAAAAATCCGTAAAATTCAGGTTTCTTTCCGTCATTTCACGGAAAAGGTTGTATTAGAAATATGCTTCGTTAATTCACGAAAGAAATAACGGAAAGTGGCTCGTGAATTTCAGAATTTTTTTTGCAGTGGATATATGGAGGAATTTAAAAATATACATGAACATTTTTTTACCGTGGATATACTTTTATTTGGATATGTGGAGGTGTACGGATACCTTTGTTTACACAGTGTGTACACCATAGTATATTTTATAGAACATGATACCCTTACCGTTCAATTCGTGACGAAGAAAATACGAAAAGAAAAAAACAAAAACAAAAAAAAAAAACATGGAGACTAAGTATTGCATTTAAAAAAACTGAAACGCAGCAGCTTTTACACAGTTTTAGTTTTTGTTCAATTTAAAGAATCTTATCCTTCAAAACATGACCGAAGGAAATTAGTGTAAAAACTCGCCTAACAGCCCATCCATATAACTGTCAAAAAAGCAAAACATTGAAGGAGGTAAGAAAAGAAAATCAATGTCCCTCGAAAGCTATTGGTAGAAACATGGTAATGACTTCTGAGAAACCCATCTGCCATTTTTGCTAAACAGAAACACCAATCGCAGAGAAACTCCTCTCATTTTGTTCTCGCACTTTTTTTAACAAGTTAGTAAAATCATGCAATGCGCTTTCCAACATACCAGAAATCATTACTCAAGTTATGAGGATAATGGCTGTGGAATAAATCTCGCTCCTGTGCCCTGACCTTTAACCACATTTCAATAATATTCAACAGAACCGGTTGAATGTACCTGCGGAACAACATGGTAAAGTTTTGTTGCAATCGAAACATATTTACGTATGTTATGGCGCATAAGGGCGATGGAATGGATCCCGCTCCTGTTTCCTGACCTTTGACCACATTTCGCCCATTTTTGTCCGTTTTGTTTTCGTCCCCAAGTTGTCCCCTACTACATACTAAAATTTCATCGCAATCGAAACATTTTTTTGCGAGTTATCGTGCGGACAGGCAAGCATACAGACTGACAGACGGACAAAGCTGGAGCATATACGCTTCTTCAACCTACGGTTGGAAAGTGTAAAAAAAAAACAATTTCATACGTAGTTTCCTTTTGCCGTTGAACACACAGTCAATTTTCCAAAGCCTTCGGAAAATCAGCCAGCATTCTGACATTATATATTTCAAATTTTCAGTTTTCTTGGATCTTTGGTAAGGTCATATACAAATCGCACAAATCCAATATCAAAATATTATACTTCTGACTGCAGTTCAAAGGTGATATCGTCAAATTATTTCTAACAGCCATTCAAAAAGGATATCATAAAAAAAAAATACTTCTGACTGTATCTCAAAGCGGATATCATCAAAATACTTATAACTACCGTTCAAAGTATATATTTCGAAGTAAAAATATTTCTAAGCTGATATCATCAGAATACTTTTAACTGCAGTTCAAAGTTTATATCGTCAAAATACTTCTCACAGAGGATCAAAGCGGATATCATCGAAACACTTCTGACTGCAGTTCAAAGCTTATATCATCGAGATATTTCCATCAGTGAAACAAAGCGGGTATTTTCAAAGTATTGTACTTCTGATTGTAACTCAAAGCTGCCATCGTGAAAATATAATATTTCGAACGGCTGATCAAAGCGGATATCATCAAAATAATTTTCACGGTCAACGCGGATATCACGAAACTGTGTATAACTACAGCTCAGTACGAATGTGGATTAAAGGCCCGCAAAACGAAGACCACCACTGAGAGCGAAAGGTTTCTGTAAATAAAGCCTAACGCAGATGTCTTTTACTTAGAAACCTTTGGTTATACTGACAGCCTTTTGCGCATTGATATCGGTGTCTTCGCCTTGAGTAGACGCCTTTTCTATGTCTATTATATATTTTGACCCAGGAACCACCATTTTGACTCATGAACCAGTACTAGTAAATCATTTGTTTTAAGCTATATGTGTGTGGAACGCGGATTGCGAAATACATTTGCAGGAGAATCGCTTTGTGTTCTGTGTTCGTCTGCAGATAACCGGGTGAGAATGATAGGACAACACAATGGATAATAATGTGTCCAACATTACCAAAGGAGGGCACTGCATGCAATGACCCTGGGTTCCAAATCCAACAACCTACGTCTAATTATAGCTAGGCTTATGCTTATTAATATATATCAGCGTTCTTGGTTCGGCGGCAGTTTTCTCATATAAGTACAGAAGATTTTGCTATGCTATTTCAGAGCAAACGCTTAACGTGTGAATAGAAGGAAACTTTTTTTTAAGGAGATAACATTAAAAACGAAGCTCAAATGAAGTAAATGAAACATAAATGATTACTCATAAGTACTAAAATAGTTATTCGTTTATTCCAAATATCCAGAGAAAATAATTTCTTAAATTCTTGGCCCTATCATTATGCCTTCATTTCTCCTATTTTTGTTCTCATTATCACTCTCATCCTTTCAAGGATCTTCATTTCTGTTATTTCCAATTGCTTCTTTTCTGTTTTCCTGGTCTCGTTCAGGTTTCTGATCCATCTAGTTTCTATTTTTATTTTATTTCCGGGTTTAACGGCCACAATGAGCAACTCTATAATGACTAAAAGCAGTCGACCGTCCATAGTTTACAGTCACTGACTATAGAGAAGGGTAAGAGCGCGTGCCGTAAGACAAACACACTATCCATACCCAAACAGAGTCGCAAACCAGGACCCATCTCGGACGAGCGGTCAAAAGACAGTTCTTAGACCACTGCGCCACCAAAGTTGCCTCTAATCCACAGAAAAAGGGTTTCACAGATGTCCTGTATATTTTTTATTTTACTTTCATTTGGGTTTACTAATCATAAATAACCCCTGGAAATGCTTTTCATTCATCCCATTGCTTTTATTCGTACATACCTAAGTACATACCTAAAAGTAAACTGGAAGTGCTATTTGGAATATCTCAAGAGGCAGTGGCACGCTTCGCTGCTGATAGACTTTACTCTGGTATCAGATTACTCGTGTTTGAATTGGCAATCGTCATTCTGATACTGCATACAGAATATTACTGGGGAAAATCTTAATTTTTTTAATGGTTTTTAAATCGATAATTTCATGCTGTGCCTGATGCATAACGATTTGTCCCAATTTCAACAATTCACTGTGCAAACAAAGGAGCCCAAATGCATTCGTAGCGTGTTTTAAAGTTCGAAAAGTCAAAAAATATCGTGAATAACAATGGAGAACACGGAAGGTTAAATGAATTCTTCCAATCGATGCCCTGGTAGTTTTATTTTGATGTTCAAGACTGCCATGTACCAGGAAAGAAAAATCGATAGTAAACCCTTTTGTATATCATGCAATATTTCTGTGCCAAGCAAAAAGGGTTTGTTATGATAAGGCTGCTAGGCGTTCGTTTGCATAGTTACCGATGTTTGAAACGCAGAACACAGAGCTTCGGCGAAGTCTCGTACAGTAACACAACTCAACAGAAAAAAATTCTAAGAAATTCTTGTGCTTTATTCCTGAAACTTTTAATATTGGTATCTATGACAGTGATAATTTAAAATTCGTGATATCTACAGAAAAAATATTTTGGTGAAAAGTAAGTTGTTCTGAGAAACTCAATAACAAACTTTTTCCATATTGCAAAGATCTAGTATGCGAAAGTTAATGTAAAAAACTGAAGACAAGTTTTTTACGCGATACGAAATTTTTACAGCTTACTCAAGTAAAAACAGCAAAAACTTTCCAAGGATGTATTTACGTCTCAGGTGGTTAAGTGGCCTAGAGTGTGGACTTTCGGACTTCCCTTTCAGCATATGCGCGAACTAGTCTAAATGATCGTGAAGCACTTAACTTTGTAAAATATTTTGGGGCAGGGATGGGGGGGGGGGCTACGCTGCTTTAGAAGCCCCAAAATTTGAAATCTCCCTCTGTCTACGACTGCAGAACTTTCAACAAGAATTAACAGTCTTCTGATGTTGCTTTTGTAACTAGCATTTTCGCTTCAACCAAGTGATCCAAAACGTTTCCGTTACAATGCAAACATACTCAAGTTGATCGATATCTCTAGCCCTTCCCCCATTCCAAATATGTTCTGTTTCGATATTGTCCAAAACTGAATGCCGTCTTCCCATATTCTTTGGGAAATAATGAAGACCTCCTGATGCCCTCCGATACAGCTTTTTAGTTTTCCGATAGGAATAACAAGAATCTTTATAGGCACTTTCATGGAATCTTTAGAATGGTGACTACTTTGTGATATCTTTTGAATTGTGGTACTTTCATGATATCTTCTGAATGATATCTGGCACTTTCGCGATATCTTTTGAATGATATCTGGCACTTTCGCGATATCTTTTGAATGATATCTGGCACTTTCATGATATCTTTTGAATGGTGCTACACGTGTCATTTCCCGTTATTTCCAGGAGCGCGTTGGTTGAAGCAGACGACGCGGGCCGAACTCTAAAGTCCACTCCTTTCTTTTAGGGTTTTAGTTTTCCGAAAGGGATAGCAAGAGCCTTTAATGGCACTTTCATAACTTTAGAATGGTGACTACTTTCTTTTGGAGTTTTAGTCATCTGATAGGGATGACAAGAATCTGTAATGACACTTTCATAGTATATTTAGAATGGTGACTACTTTCATTACGAGCATAAATGATACATGCACGAGCAGAAGAGACTTCAGATCTTTTGGAGCCCTAGACGCCAAAAGGTTTAGCCCCCCCCCCCCCTTTATATCGCCTAGAAATTTTCATCCGTCAGATTAATAAAAAAAAAAGAAAAAAAAGTAAAATCAAGAAGAAGGTTTTTACGTTTTTTAAAATGCTATTCTATCTTCTTTTTTTTAGATTTGTAAGAAACAGTGCTAGTATAATCATTTTGTCCGTCCGTGCACATCGAACCTTTTGTTTTTAGAGATATTTCAAAAATTATTTTTGCAGCTAATAAGAAATCAAAGGGCATTAAGTTTGGCAATTTAAATTCCCATATACAGTAGTACTTCATGAATTTACCGCTAAGGACTGTCAAAGTCAAAAATTCAAAAACTAAACTTCTCTTGTGAAGAAACTCTTCAACTTAGGGAGGGGGGGAGCGGATATTTCTGTGCATCTTCGATTAGGCTTAACTGTACCTTCTCAAAAATTTAAATTTTCCAATTGGTTCGTTAATTTCCTGCTAGAGTCCAAAGAATTTGGTTTTCACAGATTTTTGAAACCTTTTTTGGGAATGGTAAGACATTAACACTCATGAAATTTTACCCATTTTAAATTTCACTGATAGTTCATAAATTTCCCCCTCGGAGTTCTCAAAGTGGAAATTTAGTAAATTTGAGCTTTACGCTATGAAGAGACCATTTCAGTTACAGCAGAAGTTATTTTTTAATTTGATACGTTAGGCAAAACTGATTACTTTAGCACCTTTTCATTTGCAAGTTACATGGCAAATTTAACGATAAAGACGTTGAAAATGGCATTTTTCTAAATTTATTAGTACGTTGCGTATTTGTCATAAAATTGGAATGCGTTTCAATTACAAAACGTGTTTTTTCTGTTGTTTCAGATTTGAAAAATCATCTTGTTTTTTACGGTATGAGCAAATTAGTAGGAAACGAGCCTGGCGTCAGGCAAAAATAAAATACTTGAAGACACTGGCAACCGGAAAAATCCCTCACATTAAAAAACCGTGTAAAATGAAATGAAATTTATCCACCGTACTTCACTTGAAAAGGGTGGATAACTTTTCGTGGAGATATTTTCCTGTGGCAAAAAATTCCCTGAATCGAAGAGATTCAGTCGTCCATGGCAGAGACGATTGCCATGGACCAAGAAAGCTGAACACTAAGAATTTGATCAGTCAGGTCAGGAAAGCGAGAATGTGAAGAGTTTATTGAAAGCATTTTTCCTTATTATTTTCATCGGAAAATTGAGACCTGCATTTTTTTTTATTCTGTCAAAAAGATGCTAGATATTTTTTCTATACCTGCACTGCAGTTATCAGAAACAGAAGCATAAGAATTAAATGCAAAAGATCCGGTTGGAAAATGGAAAAGTAGGAATCACAGCTGCTCGAGTAAGAGTGTCATTGAAACTTCTTATTATATCTGTATCAACTTCTTATTGCTTTTCCAAAATTTAGTTTTATGTCGATTTAAGGAATAGAAAAGGTGATAATACTTGATATTATCAGTATCAAACCAGGGGAGGAAAAATTAATAAGAAAATGTTGTTGCAATACAATATAAATTTCTTTTAAGACTATTAAATAAGACAAAGATAGATAGTGTGATATTCTTGAATTTCTTTTTTTTTTTCAGCCTAAATACGAACTCTTTTGGTTTAGGCTGGTTTAGGGGGATTAGAGCTGAGAAAGAACTCGATTACCCTACCACAAAGGAAAAAAACAATTAACAGCAAACACCCTCGGCCATCAGGAAAGTTTCTACAAGCACTCCTCATGGCAACTCATAAAAGGAGAAAGGTTCCAACACAGATGTTTTCCCTTGGCTGGAAGTAGCACGAAAACAATTTATATGACAGCAGGCCAGTTAAGAATTTTCCTTAAACAATGAAGAGTATGGGAAGCGTGAATACTTCCTTCACCTACCACTAAAAGTAAAGCTAAATTATTTTAACCATTCTTTTCAAAATAAGGATATCGATGAGCACTCCAAAATTCGGAGTATTAGCAACAGCAAAAAAAAATAAAAAATGGTCGCTTTAAGGATGGTTGGTTTCGGTCCTTGAAAACCTAAACAAAACTGGAAAACCCATTATACGTTTTCGGGGCCCCTCAAACCCTGGGGCCCTAGGCGAGCGCCTACTGCGTCTAGTCGGAAATCCGCTCCTGTGTACGAGACATATTTTCCCCTTTAGGTCCCCAAAGACACTATGAAAAAATACACGTTAAGCTGCATTTTCTGATGCTCATTGCGTTTTGAAGTCATCATACTTTAAAGAATTGTTTCTTTTCATAAGTCTTTATTACCAAATGCTGCAATTCGCATAGTGTTAGCCTACACCGCGGGCAAGGGGTCAGAGACGTGGTTCTCTGGCTTCTCGTCAAAGTTTGACCCGGATTCGAGTCCAAATGAGTCATGAGTGATGCGCTTGTCCAACTACACCGGTTCTCTCCCATCTCTGGAATCAGTGGCCCCAAATCAGCGACTGGCACCTGATTTGGAGTTGATGGAGCCGTTAACTCCACCCACCCCATCCCCCAATTAAAAAAGATACTGGGGGCTGGCAAAGAACATTTCACAATTTTGGAGGATTTTTTTAAAATAAAGAGTCGATCATGAAAGGCACAAAAATGTATAGTGCACATGTTTTGCTTTCCTTTTTAACTACCAAAAGTCGCTCCATTTGTCTGAGATTTGAATAATTGAAGGTTATAATGTTCAGGGAAAATTTAGCTCTGAAAATATTTTATGTAAGAAGAATTAATGTCTTGGTGAAGCGGTTTGTGCGACTCTTACTCAACTGGACATAACATGGGTTTCGTTTAGTATGATATAAACAGCTGGGACAAGGGCTGACAACTCTTGAAAGAAATTTCCGTCACCGAAGAAAAAATACAAAATTAAATATTTATCTTTTTGTTCATTTCTCTGAAACACAGAAAGTAACTAGTCGCGCATCTTTTCTTTTAAACTCATTAGGTTTAAAGAAAGGGAAGAATCGAAGAAGAAAAACTTCCTATTCAGGAATCGAACACGCCATCCTAACTTACCAACCAATGAGAGACATGAATGAATAATATTTCTAAATAATGTGTAAAGAGTATGGAAACAGTGAAAATGAATGCTAACGTACATATACAAAATATTTTTCCCGGTAGCTGAGTAATAAAGATAGCAAACTTTCTTCATCGAGTCCTGTGTTAAAATCAAGATAAGACATAGGTAATTGATTTTGTCCAACAGTTCCGATTTCCTCCATACCCTGGAGTCCACAACGATAAAAAATCGAAGATAGACTTGTAGCTTTGACACTCTTTGGCCTGTCGTGGTGTGTGCTGCACTAAAACCAACATTTGAACTAAAACTTGATAGCATAATCCGCAATTGAAAGTTTCTAAACCTTTGCAATTAGCTACTTAAAATTGTACATTGTAAAAATAATTTCTGAAATTCACGAGCCATTTTACGTTATTTCTTTCGTGAATCTACCAAGTATATTTATGATGCAACCTTTTCCGTGAAATCACAGAAAGAAACCTGAATTTCACGGATTTTTCGTACCCCAGAAAAATTCTGAATTTCCCCAAAACTTTCCGCAATTCCTTTCTAATAATAACGGAAAAATTCTGTTCTCACTTTTTTCTATATGACCAAAATTTTCAGGTAATAGGAGGGATTCGCGGGAATAGTTGAGGTTTGATTAACTACATAATTTCAGTCGCCTGCTGGAGAATCTGATTTAGGAGTTCTACATCGAGATTAGATATTGTCGATAGCATATTGCATGAAACTCTGGTTATTGTGGCACCGTATATTCCTTCTCCTTTTCCTCATTTTGTGCACCAGGTATTATACATTGTGTTTCCGTAAGAAACCGGGTACTTAAATTATTGCACAGATCAGAGGTTCCCAATCTGTGCGTCGCTACTCTCCGGGATACCGCCGGTCTTGGTCCTGGGCGTCGCGACGATAAGGAAAAACTAAAACTTATAATTTATAGTGAAACTCAACATGCAAATATGCAGATTTTGGAGCATCTATCTCAACTCAACGTTCAATTTGACAAATATTTTCCTCCACAAACAGATGAACACAAGAGGGTTACAGACCCGTTTTCAGCAGATCCACTATCAACCTTCACTGCTGCTGAGCGGAAACAGTTAATACACATTTCTTTAGATTCCACATTGAAAATGACGTTCTCTTCCAGAATTCTGCCGCAGTTTGGGAACAGTATAGAAAAGGAGTACCCAGAGTTGAGTAAGAAAGACGTGAGAGTAATTCTCCCTTTTGCCACATTCTACCTTTGCAAGGCAGGATTTTCAGCTCTGGAGTTAATAAAATCCAGATATAGAAGCAAAATTAACGTTGAGAAATAAGATTCGCGTAGCTGTATCGAACATTGTCTCCAGATTCGGTGTTTTTTGTGACGAGAAACAAGCTCCCCCATCTCATTAAGACGCAAATACCTCTGTTAGGTAGTTTCTAAAATTACTGTAAAAATGTAAAAGCCATATGAAGAGTGTTACCATTGTGAAAATACGCCTATCTTATCAATTTCTTCTTATTCAGTTCTGTAATTTTAGTCTAATTTTGTATTTTTACATTAAAAAGAATACAAGCTAGTAATGTAAATGACTATTTTCTTTTTAAAAAATACCACAAACTCAAATTTAGGCAATTTGTTTTACAATTTTGGGTACAGGGGCGTCGCTCGGAAAATGTGACATGTGAAGGGCAGCGCTGTCTCACAAAGTTTGGGAACCACTGGGTACAGGCTATTGTACGATGTCTACATAACGGTTTGTAGACATCGTACAATCGCCCCTTAATAGAAAACCTATTACATCTATCAGCAATAGATTTTCTCTTAAGGGGCATTTCCCTTAAGAGAAAAGCTATTACATCTATCAAGAGTAAATTTTATATTTAGGAGTTTTATAAATAACACTATGAAACAGCACATTAAACCTTTTCTTAAAGATAAGTGAAAGCCATTGTCAGTTTAAAAATATTTCAATTTTCAAAGCGTTCTGTTGCTTAGAAGAGTCACCAGGAAAATAAGTTCACCTACAGAAAAAATAAAATTACTATATCAGTAACAAACAAGTTAGTAAAATCATGCAATGCATTGATTATGATACGCTTTCCAACATACCAGAAATCATTACTCAAGTTATTACTCAAGTTTTGAGGATAATGACTATCTTCTGTGCCATGACTTTTCACCCCATTTCGGTTATATTAAGCAGAATTGGTTCAGTATACCTCCGAAACAACATACTAAGGTTTTGTTGCAATAGAAGCATTTCTAGTCAAGTTATGAATATAATGGCTGTGGAAAAAATCTCGCTATGTGCCCTGACCTTTGACCCCATTTCGATTATATTCAACAGAAGCGGTTCAGTATATCTCTAGAACAACATGATAAAGTTTTGTCGCAATCGAAGCATTTTTACATAAGTTATGACGCATAAGGGCGATGGAATGGATCCCGCTTCTATGTCCTGACCTTTGACCCAATTTCGTCCATTTTCAGTAGGGTTCGTCCCCAAGTTATCCCCTACCACATACTAAAATTTCATCGAAATCGAACAATTCTTACACAAGTTATCGTGCGGACAGACAGACAGACGGACAAAGCTGGAGCATATGCGCTTCTTCAACTAAGGTTGGGAAGCGTAAAAAACAGTTCATGGTCGCGCAATTAGAGTTCTACCTTATACGCGACTAAACGCTGTGTGTGTTTTGGCGCAAGGGAGCACGCGCTCATGCTGTTGAAAAGGGCGCTGGTTCGAAACCTCCCAGAAGAAAAGGATCTCAACCAAAGCAGCTAGAAAAGTCAAGAATGAAGTTTTTGAGAAATTATTCTCTAAATACGGAAAAACCCGAAACGGACTTTTCCAAAAATGAACGTAGTTACTGACTACGGGAATTCTGTCGAAATACTTAAATTAGAAGAAACGGATATTTCGTTAAAAGGTGAACCGGCAACTTTGCTGTTCGTTATTTCCAGGAATTTTCCGTCAATTCACACCACTTATTTTTTACAGTGTACTGACACATCATAGCTCATACTAATCTATTAGGCTCGTAGATAACTAAATGATAGACTGACAAAGTAAAAAGCTTAAGTAAAAGAACGAGTTCATTTAAAAGTTCTAGAACATTTCTGGTCGGAGACTGAACTGTGAAATAAGTGAACGGACTCTATATTCTAAGGGTACAGGTTTTTTTATTACTTCTGATTAGATAGATCGTACAATATTAAATATTTTCCCATACGGTGTATTTCGTTATATGGCACGACATGGGTTAAGAAGTCATATCGAGCTACAGCAATCACATGACCATAACAAATGTTGACATCTACGGATATCACCCTAACAGAGCAACGGGTTTAAAACTTACCGACCATTTAGGCAGTTAGACGAGATGAGACGGATTTCGTTCCCCTACCCCTCTCACAAACATACTCAATGGGTACCCTTTAATGGCCATGACCCAAAAATCTTTTATCACTGCAAATATCATAACGTCCAAAGCTGTCTGTCGGTTCACTTCTTGGTTTAACAACAAAATATAGTGACTGAGGGTAACTCCTGCTGATCCCTCATAGGTCGAGAAAATTTGAAGAACAGGCAAGGGTATGAAATCTAACTCATTCTAGGCAGGTGTTTCGGGCTGCCATGGCCGTTTGTATTCACGGGCGTTTTGGGCGTTTTGGGCGTTATGGTCGTTAAAGGGTTAAGTTATATACGCTTCCAAATTCAATATTGTGACTGAAAACTTTTCTTTTAACTTTAAATGCTTAGGGAAGCTGAAACAATATATTTGTTATACACTAGTCACGGGCGGATTGGGTCGAAGAAGCCAGGCCGGGAATTTTAATCTTGTGGTCCACTGCAGAAACACACGTACCCACAGGGTAACACCTCATAAATTCACTCTTGAAGAAAATTCTATTAACTCTTGCATGAAAGAAAACTGTTAAAATAGGCATTTTAGAACTAATTCATTCGTGAACAAATTTTAACAGCTATTTAAAAAAATAAAAATAAAAGACCACTCACGATTGAATGTAACATATCAAATTATACTCAAAAAGGAATGTTGTGACAGAGAGCAGAGAGGTATATTTATTTGGTCACTGATCGTCTATTGCGCAACGGTGTTCATACCACCTCCTCGAATAGACGCCTTTTTTATTTACCCATTGTTTTGATTCCTGAACTACCATTTTAATTCATGAACAGGTAAATCTGTGTTTCTTTTAAGATAAAAGTGAATGGGACACGGGTTTTGGAATATCTCTACCCCAAAATCGCTTGGTGCTCCATGTCTGTACGTGAATAAGGGTGTAGGGATGATAGACCACCAAAATTGTACTAGTGCCTCCTTCAAAATCCCAGAAGGAGGGTAGAGACAACCACTATCCCTTTGACTCCAAGTCCAACGCTTAACAGTAGTTAGATTAATTTGTTTATAACATCTTTCTTTGTCCGGTGGCAAAGTGTTCACTGAAGTAGAGAAAAATTTGCTTTTTCAGTTCAGAGCAAAAGCTCAACATAGATAGATAGGCGTAACTATTGGGGGATCAGAACCTCTCCAGATTTTCAGAGTCGGAGATGCCCAATGTAAAGGACCCCCGCCCCCCCCCCAAATTTTCCGGGAATATAATGATATAATGCACACATTTTTATGATGTGAACCAACTAAATTTGATAATATAAGATTGTGATTTTTTCGTAGAATGCAAACACGTTTATAATATGTACGTAATAAAACAACGATATCGATTACTAATAAGCAAAGTCAGTTCTACAACTTTGTAATTTACATTTCTGCCCTATCTATCATAGTTTTACAGTTGTGTTCGCTAAGTTCCACAATTCGCCAACAGAGGAGCCTATGTCGCGTCCGTTAGATCGCGCCTCAGCAACTGCTTTGCTACTGCGTGTGTATGTATGTAGGGCGGTGGAGGGGACCCAAACTATTTTATACAGTATGTATATATTACTGTGTAGTATATATGTGTACATATAATCGGGGGGGGCGATCATTGTGTATGTGTGATCGGACCCCCCCCCAGATTTTGAAACATGGTTACGCCACTGGATAGATAGAATGAAATGCCAATTCTTTTTAAGACAATAACGTTTTAGGCAGATATGAAGCTCAAATGAAGTTAACAATTCTTATTCATAACTTCCAAAATAATTATTCGTTCTTTCCAGACAATGCAGACAAGAAAAGGATGCGATAAAGTGGGCCATTTCTTTAGCAGTCCACAGGGAAATATCTCGTTGTCCCGGTGGGCCAATCCACCCCTGACACTAGTTTACTATTTTTTCACGGAATGAAGGCATTCACAGCAAATTTGAACTTTCAGAGAAACGCAGTGATGTCCTTCAATGCTCAAAAATTAACGAATAATTTATTTTCCCCTTTTACCGGTCTGTTTATACAAAAATGTGGTTAAATTACCAAAGAATCCAAATTCCCAAAAATGAATACTTTTAGTGATTTGAATTCGTTTGTGCAATTTATTAAAAATGATATTCCTGTTTGAGAGGTAATCAAGAAGCGCCTATCGTTTTGCCTAATCAGACATGCATTAAAGGTCAGAAGCTTAGTTGTAGAAATGATTGACTCCGTCTTTTAAAATATCATTGGTCAAAAATTGATGCTGCAAAACTGGGGCGTTGTTACCCCGTACCCCCGAAAGTGTTTCATTTCCTTATGTTTTTGGTTAAAATGCGACTTACATCAGAAAAACAAAAGCCTTTATTTAATAAATATGCGACATCAACTTAAATTAAAAAATGATTTGGTTTTTTCTTCTATTTTTCATTTAACTTTTATTTTGTTCTGGTGGATTTCAAAAACTTCCACTTTTCATCGCCCAATTCCCGAAAAAAAAATTCTGTACGCACGTGCAGCAAAACTCAATCGCAGTTCTTTTTCTGCGATTTGGTTCTTTCCGAGAGCTTGAAATCATTGTCCATCTCTGATATTAATTTGCTGTCTCTAGAGAAGGGTGGAAATCAGAACCGATTAACATAACGTTCACCTAGGAGTTGTTTCAGGAGCCTAGGAAGCAGATTATTAATATCCTAAGAGCTCCACCATATGGGTAATTGAATCTGTCTATCCCTTAAGAAAATATGTTGCCTAAACTTCCATCAAGCACCATAACTGTCTGCTAAGGTCACTTTAATTTTTAAACATGGCATTATAACTTTACAAAGCAATTAACAACTTAATTTTAGCTTGGATTTCTTTTCTATGTACCACTAATCCACAGGAACTGAAAAAGATGGGTGTAGTATAGGCATGGGCGCCCATAGGCTAGCTCTCAGGAGGGAGCAAACAGAAATTCTAACTAAGAATACTAAGCACAAACGCCATAAGCCAATTTCCACTGTGCTTCCATGTTATTTTACCATTTTTACCACACTCTCAACACATAAATTTAATTAGAAGCCAGAAGACCCAAAAACTACAAAAAAAAAAAAAAAATAAAAAGGATAAATGAAATTAGATCCCATGTCAGAAAAATAAAAAAAAAATTCTTTGTCTTTTTCTTTTATTATTTCGCTCATTTTTGTGGCATGCGTGACAAAATTCCAGAGACCTAGTCATCAAGGGTGAAAAAAATACACTCAAGACAAATTTCTCGGAAAGTTTTCAAGAGAAATCAGCGAATAGCTGCTGATAAAGATGATATACATTAAAATGTCGATTATCCGGGCTCGGTCATCCGTGGTGTCCGATTAACCGGAGTCCGCAAGTGAATTCATAAAATAACAGGAAACAAACAAAAATTTATATCTGAATGAGTTTTTAAATATTCAGTTTCGTATTTTACATACTACAAGAATGTTTTTATAGTTTTTGTTATGTATTTAACGCAATAATACGTAATATGGAGGATTAACCGTGTTTTTCAATTATTTGAGCTCTAACATCTCCAATTACCACGGATAATTGACGTTTCATTATATTTTACACTTCTTTGCTTTTCATGCTTTTCCATACTGTACGTACGTATGCTGTTCTTGAACATACAACAGGAAATTTCATTAATGCTTGGCACTGTAAATTTCCCCTTTTCTACTGGAAATTTTCCAATTTTCCAAAGTTAAGTTTTTCCTGTTTTTACGGCATCCAGAGGTTTTACAAAAAAATTAGCATTCAGAATTAGTGTTATCGCGAAAGCCTTTGTAGTAACTTCTAAGAGCAGAAACAGTACCGACTAATTTCCAGAGAAGTGCTAATTCCTCTTGCACCCCTAATGGGCACCCACGAGTATAGGGGCATATATAGAATTTTTTTTAAGGGAAGACAACGAGAAATAGAAATTTTTGAAATCCACCAATAAAAGTTAATGAAAAATAGAAGAAAAAAATTAAATACTCATGAAACGCATTTAGCGTATTAAATCTGTTTATTTTTGTGGTGCAGCAAGCACAAAGATTCGCCAAGCTTTGAATAATTTCAGAATGACAAAGCGATCCTTGAGTACTATAGATGTAAAGAACAGGTGCAAAGTGTCAATCAGGACATGCAGAATACAGCCTTCGCCAGAGAAGTCATGCATTGCTCTGTCGCTCCTGTGTGCACGTTACACGAACTTTAAAGAGACTACCATAAGGGAAACAGTCGAGATCCTATCCAGCAAACTGGCATCCACCAAACTGGTCTCTGCTGAACTACCCAATGGTTTGGCATGCGTTATTAAAAGATGGAAACACATCGCGACGCTCCGTATAATTACGTGATTAAAATTCATGTAATATGCTCGTGATGTAACCCACGTTGTTTTCAAAAATCATCTTTGTAGTTTACGTGTCCCAATTCCCTGCAATTTTTATGCCTACCATTATCTTGATAAAGCCTCCCAGTGGAATACGAAAGCATGGTGAATCTTTGTATTTGCTACACTACAAAAATAAACGGATTCAATACGCTATGTGCGTTTCATGAATATTCAGTCTGGTGTATTTAAAATAAAGAAAAAATTAAAGTATTTTTTCTCCTAATATAAATTGATACATTTTTATTAAATTAAAGCATTTTCTTTCTAATGTATTTTAACTAAAACCCTCTTTTAAAAAAAATCTAATACGCCCCTGGTGTAGTAGTCTGCGACTGAATGACTAGCTTCAGGAGATGGAGAAAATCAGAACAGAAGGAAATAACAAAAATATTTAAAGAGAAGCTAAACCCAGACCTGGAAGAGAGAGCTAGTAGTTTAATGAATAAACTCTCCAACGTTACTTAACCAGTTCTTCTTTTTAACACTGTTGAGCGCCATTATTATGCAGATATATTTATGTTCATGCATAAAACTTGGCTGCAGTATGTTTGGGAAAAACAGTACAATTTTCAAGGGTAATTTACCAGAAAAGTAAAAGTGTCTTATCATTTCATCCTTCCATTTCGTATTTATGAATCAGAGACATGAACCTCAACTGAAAAAAGACATACAGAGGTTGCGGACAACTGAAAAAAGCATGGAGAGATGCATGCTTGTCGTAGCCAAGAAAGAAACTCATGGTTCAGGAAAATGAAAAGAATGGATGACATCATGGTCCAAACAAACCCCCTCAAGTGACAATGGGCTGGACATATTGCTAGAACTGATAACCGTTGTACAACTGAAATACTAGAGCAGAAACCAAGTGACAAAAAAAAAAAAAAAAACCACCAGAAGAAGACCACGCGGGAAAAGGGTAGACGAAATTCGAAAGCATGCCGGAGTGACTGGAAGAGATATGGTCAAGACAGAGAGTTGTAGGAGACTTGGGGAGTTATATGGTTGTTGATGATGATATACAACAAATGATCAAGCATGTCTTTGCAACCTTTTTTTCGGGTGTATTATCAATCATGCTTAAGTGAAAAATTCCGATACTGGAAAAAAAAATTCCTTACGCTTAAACTCAGATGGTCTAGCTCATTGATGAAATGCCTAAGGCTCTGGAGGATCCCGTGGGGGGGGGCTCATCACGAAACTTTGTTTTTTACCTGCTTAAAAATTTTATAAAAAAATTTGAATTGAAAACTGTCTAAAATCTTGAATTTGACAGTATTTCCTGTTCTTAATTAATCTGTAAGCAAATTATCTGTCCAGATTGAAAGATTTAATATGTTAGCCATTCGCCAGTAACAGCTGCAGATTTCTTTACTCACTCCCTGGCGCGTATATAAAAAAAAAATTCGGGAAGGAAGGGGATTTTTGAAATCCATCAGAACAAAATAAAATTTAATGAAAAATCGAAGAAAACATTTTTTTTCTGATGCAAGTCACATTTTAACCAAAGACAGAAAAATGAAACACTTTCGAGGGAAGCCATGGCCTTTAGCCCCCTCCCCCTAAATAAATACGCCCCTGCTCACTCTCCACCAGTGATGCAGCGTTTTACAGCTGTGGATAAGGTCATTGCAACATACTTTTGAAAAACTGGAATTCAGACTTTATCTTCAGCATTAAAAAAAAAGAAAATGAAAAAAAGGAAAGCTATTAAATTCTAAACATTTTAGAAAATTAATGCGAATTCCACAAAAATTCACTTAATGATCTTATGCGTAACGGCCCAACAAAACCGTCCAGCTATCTTATCCAAACTTCCTTTCAATCTTGTGCTGGGCGTGGTGCTGAGCATATGCAACCATAAAATCTTATCACTCATATAAAAATGCCAATTTTTTTTGCGGAATTACAATTATTAACTTTATCATTGCTAAACTATTATCGTTTTACCATAAAATAACAGGAAAAAAATAAAAAGGTGAAATTGCTCATTAACAGGAGGATCAATAGAACTTAACGTGTTACTCCTAAACGAAATTAAAATATTTATAAAAGATAGGTTTCTACGAAAAATTAGAAAGAAATAGATTGAGAAAAGTAGTGGAGCACTTTTAAATAATATTAAAACTAAAATAATTCAGTGTTGTGAAAATTTAAAGAAGTATTAGGAAAACACTTAATAAGAAATTACGCAGAAACATTTTTTTTCGGTAATACTTCCGATTAATTAAATAATTTTTCTTCAACTTCTGCTAATAAAAAGTATTCAAGAATTAATGTCCCGCGAAAAGTAAAGCCACAAAATCAAGCGACACAGTTAAAAATTTGCTTCGGGCCGAAATTTATATTTTCGTTGACGTTCATGCCTTCAGAACATTAAGAATGAAATAAAAAAAGGGCAGTTAAAGCAAACGATAATTTCGTGTCACTAAAGAATTATTGATAGTAATCTGCGTGAAAAAATATAGAAATTGTCGTTCTCAAAAATATATCTTCATAAAAATTGCTGGTCTATTGTTAATATTGAATAGGGGATTAAAGAAGGAATATAAGTTACCCGTAAATGAAAGATATTATCTATACTTACAATCGGACATGGTTAACGCCGTTTAGTTGCCTGAAGAACGGGCCTCAAGAATAGTTTTACCTGAAGGTAAAGCTAAGTAGTGAAGTTGCAGCTCAATGCGGCGAGAGGAGAACCAGACAAATAACGGTTTCGGAGCATAGAGGGCAGCATCGGTCACACCATTCCAGACAGGCTGGAGACCACATGCTCTGTCTGGGGCTCCCATTGGACAACATGGCGTCACAACAGAAACCATAAAAATCCCCTACTATTTCCCCTTCCCCCTCTTCTTAGTCATACTTTTTGGGCGGCTACTCACAGAGATGGAATAAGAGAGAGGTTTTTGTCCTTTGATGGAAAATCTGCAACGGTTATATTCGGCCAATGGGATGCAGAATCGATGAGGTTCGTGTTTGACGGCACCTGCTTGTCCGTCACTGTGTTTCTAAGTTACTGAGTACTATGCGATTTTTTTAAGCTTCTTAGAAACCTTTGAAAGGAAGCTTTCCAAATGAAAATTAATGGAAAGCATCGATAATTAAAACTTTCTGAAGAGATACAATTTAAAAGCTTTCCAGTTGGCAAAAAAAAAAAAACTATTTTGCAGCATTTACATTCCTCTCGTCCGCGATTTACCCCAGCGTTTTCTGAAGAAAACAAACACGCACTACTTTAATTTTAGCTAGGATTTGTGATAAAAATATCAATTCCTCACAGAGGCTTAACTAGGCATTTCTGCGCCTGGGGTAAATCTCAAAATATTGCACCCACCCCTCCCATCTATCTTATTTATCATCAACAACAACCATTATCAGTCCATTGCTTGATGAAGGTCTCCCCAAAAATCTTCTACACATTTCTGTCTTCAGACAGTTTCCATGTCCCTCCGGCATACTTTCGAATTTAATCCACCCATCTGCCATGTGATCCTCTTTAGGAACATTCCGGCCCCTTGGTCTAGAATTCCAGTTGTCCAACAGTGGTAGGTTCTTTTATTAATATGTCCAGCCCACTGATATTTAAGGGATGTTAAATACTTTGTTCACGATGTTATCAACTCCCGTCATTTTTATGATCCATGAGTTCCTCTTCATATCTTTCTCGTTTATAACAAGTATGCATATCTCCGTGCTTCTTCCAGTAGTTTGTAGTGTATGAATAATTTTTTTTTGTTAAAGTCCGTGTCTCTGATATATATACATTTCATACAAAAGATAAATTTGTAGAAAAGAATTGTGGAGATCAGCAGCTGATTGATAATGGTTGTTGTTGATGATGATCATGATGATGTATACATTACTAATTTAAGAGTGTATATTAGCATATGTACTGTATATACATAAATATACATTGATGGGCAAAAAGAAGGAGAGAAAAAAAGGAGTCATATCCAAATTTTGTCTTTATCAGGGAGTCACATTCAAACTGTGACCGTTTGCATGCCTTTTCCCAACTGCTTCGGACTTCGAACCATGGGTATCACATCAAACGGACAGAATAGAGCTGGTCGAGACTCCCAATGGTAGTAATGATCAAATAGCCTCCAGAGAATCTTCAACAGTGTAAATGTCACCCTTTTTTACGCCTTCCAACCGTAGGTTGAAGAAACGTATATGCTCCAGCTTTGTCCGTCTGTCCGCACGATAACTCGCGTAAAAATGGTTCGATCTCGATGAAATTTCAGTATGTGGTAGGGGACCACCTCGGAGCGAACCCTATTGAAAATGGACGAAATGGGGTCAAAGGTCAGGACATCGGAGCGGGATGCATTCCATTGCCCTTATGCATCATAACTTGCGAAAAAAGTTTCGATTAAGACAAATCTTTATCATGTAATTCCGAAGGTATACTTTACCGGTTCTGTTGAATATTATCAAAATGGGGTGAAAGGTCAGGTCATAGGAGCGAGATTTATTCTACAGCCATTATCCTCATAACTTGAGTAACGATTTCTGGTATGTTGGAAAGCGTATCATAATCAATGCATTGCATGATTTTGCTAACTTGTTTCACTGTGCGCTTTTTACGCTTTCCAACCGTAGGTTGAAGAAGCGTATGTGCTCCAGCTTTGTCCGTCTGCCTGTCCGCACGATAACTCGCGTAAAAATGGTTCGATTTCAATGAAATTTTAGTATGTGGTAGAGGACCTCTGGGAACGAACCCTATTGAAAATAGGCGAAATGGGGTCAAAGGTCAGGACATAGGACAGGGATCCGTTCTATTGCCCTTACAGTTTGTAACTTGCGCAAAAATAGTTCGATTTCGATGAAATTTAAGTATGTGGTAGGGGATCACCATGGAATAAATTCTATTAAAAATGGGCGACATGGGATCAAAGGTCAGGACATAGGAGTGGGATCCATTCCATTGCATTTATGCGTTATAACTTGCGTAGAAATATTTCGATTACGACAAACCTTTACCATGTTGTTCCAGAAGTACACTGAACCGGTTCCGTTGAATATCATCGAAATGCAGACAAAGATCAGGACACAGGAGTGAGATTTATTCCACAGCCATTATCCTCATAACTTGACTAAAAATGCTTCTATTGCGACAACACTTTAGTTGTTCCGGAGGTACACTGAACCAGTTCTGTTGAATATAATCGAAATGGGTTCAAAGGTCAGGACACAGGAGCAAGATTTATTCCACAGCCATTATCCTCATAACTTGGGTAATTATCTCTGGTACGTTGGAAAGCGTATCATAATCAATGCATTGCATGATTTTACTAACTTGTTTTCCAAACGTAGGTTGAAGAAGCGTATATGCTCCAGCTTTGTCCGTTTGTCTGTCCGTCTGGCCGCACGATCACTCGCGTAAAAATGGATCGATTTTAATGAAATTTTAGTATGTGGTAGGGGACCCCTGGGGACGAACGCTATTGCAAATGGACGAAATTGGGTCAGAGCTCAGGACATAGGAGCGGATCCAGTCCATCGCCCTTATGCGTCATAACTTACGTAAAAATGCTTCGATTGCGAGAAAACTTTATTATGCTGTTTCGGAGGCACACTGAAGCGGTTCTGTTGAATATCATCGAAATGGCGTCAAAGGTTAGGGCACAGGAACGAGGTTTATTCCACATCCATTATCCTCATAACTTGACTAAAAATGCTTCTTTTGAGACAAAACTTTAGTATGTTGTTTCAGCGGTATACTGAACCAATTGTGTTTAATATCATCGAATTGGATCAAACGTCAGGGCACGGGAGCGAGATTTCTTCCACAGCCATCATCCTCATAATTTGAGTATTAACTGGAGTAATGATTTCTGGTATATTGGAAAGTGTATCATATTCAATGCATTGCATGATTTTACTGACTTGTTTTGTCACGTACGTTTAATCTCGGCTTGAATTTTGAATGTGAGAAACTAACATCCTCCAAACCAATTCTACCAATACTCGTGGAGCATATTAGAAACAAATTCCGTAGACAAATGACGAAGTACGGCGAAAAAAAAACTATACCAGAAGCCAGTGCAAAAGTTTCAATCAGATTGTAAGCAGTGATTTGTGTGCCCTCTCTTGAGCTTCGCCTGGGGAGCTCAAGAGAGGGCACGGTGTCCAGTATGTAAGGAATGAGAGGGCACGCCACTGATTCCTTACATACTGGACACCAAGCATTGAAGAAACCTCGCATCGCATTGAGGGTGTGGTGTTTCAGACATTTATTTGCTTCATCCGCCAATTAAAGACGGTGAATAGAATTTTTTCACAGATAAGATCAGATCATAAATGTAAAGGATTTTAGGAAGGAAATGTCTGACCCCAGGACTTAAACAACCTTTAGAAATAGGAGGCGAGGAGATTTGGGCTTGAGTGCCCGATAGAAAAGAGACACGGAAGTGAGGTAGAAAAGGGGAGGAAGACGTCCTTACTTATAACCGGGAGACCAGTCCCGGGGCCCGACAGGTTGACGTGCCCATCCGACGAACGGCGGGTTTTTAGTGATTCGAGCGTTCGTACCTGCATGGGATCGAACCTGAGTCCTCTCTCACTCACGAACGCTGACCATTAGACCCTCCGCGGCCCTCACAAATAAAAAATATGAAGCTAGAAAAAACAAGAAAGATGACACCTAATTTTCGGGTGAAATAAGCACGTCTTTTGAATCCGTTCTGACGCAAATTAAATTTATCAAAGCTATTCAAAGTCAATGGAACCGGTATGGAAAACAATATATCTGACAAAAGAAAGAAGATTTTCAATCGGGTTTTTAATCCCTCAGATATTGCTGTAAATGGAATCGTGAGCTTACGAACTCTTAGAAACAGAGATATCCACAAAAATAAGGTGTGACTTTACGCTCCCTGGTGGAAAAACCATGCATTATTGTAGGGAAAAACTATTCTCAAAAGGTTTATCCATATAAGCGGTATCGGTCCAAGAAAAAAAAAATATTTGTCGAGTTTTCAGGAGACCAGATTTTGCTACAAATACATCAGAAGCCGAAATTACCACTTATGACCCCTGGTGGTCAAACCATTCTTTACCAAACATTAGAAATTATGTGAAAAATATTTTCCATCAGGTCTTGTATGCGATACAGGAAGAATTTTTCAAATCAGATCTTTAGGAGCAGAAACAACGCAGAAAACGGAATTTACCATTGTGTCCCCTAGCGGAAAGTCTATGATTTACTTGTAAATTATAGACTTTCTCTATGATTTACTTGTAAATTTTGAATTTATAGGAAAACATTTCGCATCGGAAACACTATCCAACAAAGAAGGAATTTTTCAAATCGGACTCCTAGAAGCAGAGATATTGACAAAATTAAGATATATATCTACGCCCTCTGACCTATAAACCATGCATTATTCCAAGAAGAAAATGTTCCTAAAAGATTTGTCGACATGAGTAGTATCGTTCAACAAACGACATTTTTTTCAATCGAGATTACAGAAGCTAATATTTTGCTGCAAATACATCAGAAGCGGAAATTAAAATTTACGCCCCCTGGTGGCCAAATCATTTTTTTACAAAATTTAGAAATTATGTGAAAACGATTTCCCATCAGGAGCTGTATCCGGTGCAGAAAGAATTTTTCAAATCGGAGATTTAGAAGCAGAGATATAGTGGGAAACGCAATTTCCCGCTACGCCCCCTAGCGCAAATTCTATGAATTACTTGAAAATTTTGAAATTATATGAAAAACATGTCACACGGAAAACACTATCCAACAAATAAGGAATTTTTCAAGTCGGACTCCTAGAAGTAGAGATATTGACAAAAATAAGATGCACATCTACGCCCCTGGCGGAGAAACGGTGGAATATTTTAGGTAAAAAATATTCCAAAAAGATTTATAGATGGGAGTGGCATCAGTCCACGAAAGAATTGTTTCAATCGATATTTTAGAAGCTCCAATTTCATGGCAAATACATCAGAAGCAAAAATTAACACTTACGCCCCTTGATGTCCAAAGTATTCCTTACCAAAAATTTTAAATTATATGCAAAAGATTTTCCATCGGGCGTTGTATCCGGTGAAGAATTTTTTTATCAAATCGGAGTTTTAGAAGAAGAGTTATCTGGAAAAATGCAATTTACTTTTACGCTCCCTAGCAGAAAATTTATGCGTAATTTGAAAAAGTAACTATATCTAAAATACTCTTCGACATAAATGGAATCGAAAGATAAAAGATTTTTTTCAATCGGATGTTTAGAAGCAAATATGTAGAATGAAACGTGTTTTTGAATTCGACATCATCTGCATTTACGCCCTCTAGCGGCGAAATCGTCCATCGTAAAAACAAAACGAAATAAAGGATCATCATTCGCATATTTCAAGCTTCCCAATGCAAAAAGAATTTTTAAAATCGGACTAATAGTTGCAGAGATAGCGTGGGTACATACGGACGGACGGACGGACAAACCGGTAACATAAGCACGATCGTTTTTTTACAAAAGACGTGCTAAAAAACATCAACATTGTAAGAATCTACTGGTTGTGAAAATTCAGTGATTTCCACACATATGTTCCTAACGTAGATTAAAAATGCATTACTGAACTCAGTTGTGAAAATAATTTCAGTGAGGTTCGTAAAGGCCCAGCGGAACACCTGGATATTTCTCGGAAGACCACTCAAGAAATGGCCCACTCTCTCGTATCCTCTTTGTCTGGATTGTTTGTAATTCTAGAACGAATTATTATTTTGGTAATTATGAATAAGAATCGTCAACTTCATTTGAGCTTTATGTTATAAGTCTAAAACGTTGTCTTTAAAAAATTGCTTATTTCTGCTGTGCAAATACATATATCTTGGGCGTTTGTTCTAAAATGAGAAAGCAAAATTCTCTCTATCTCAGTGAAAAATACTTAAGCTAACTGTTATGAATAATTAAGCTGGGATCCAAAGGGACATTGGTAAACCCTGATTTTGTAATCTTGAAAAAAGCACTAATAACAACAATTTTGATGGTCCATCATCTCGCATCTTTATCTACATACAGACATAGAACACAAAGCGATTCTCCAGCAAAGGAGTTCCGTAATCCCTGTCTCATACACATTTATCATAAAAGAAACAAAGATGTACTGGTACTAGAGCCCTGCAGAGGCAATATTTTTAGACCCGAGCACGGCCCAGACCCACCTAGTTAATGCCAGGCCCGACCCATTCCCATCTAGTTAATGTCAGGCCCGACCCGATCCGGCCCAGCTATTCAGGCCCGGCATAAGTTTCATTTGCGTAACTGTCATTTGCAATAACATAGACGGAATTTGTACTGTAACATTTTAGAATAACTCGAAACTCGTGTAAAAAGAGGGCATAAGCACATTAACTAACCCACCAGTAACCAGAAATACGGCAAATGCAATAAATAGTATTCAGTTAACTTAAGTAAATTATCGTCATTTCATAATCGAACCCTTCGTAGGGTCAGATCACTATTAATACGAGTCAAGTACTGTCTTCTTTGACACTTTTGCTCAGTTACACACACTCACACACACTAAAATGCTTAATGGTTAATAGTTAATACAACAAACTCAAGTACGCCGAATATGATTTCGTTCTGTTGGCCCGATGTTTAATAGCACAAAGCGGGAGAGAAGAATGATTGCGAGACTCAAGAAATATGATCACGGAAAGAGAAAGTCAGAGACTCGAAAAACAGAATGACCTAAATTTATCAACAAATTGACTACACGGTACACATGCAAGTGCAGGCCCGTCCCTGCCCGTGCTGCAGGGCTCTAACTGGTACTGATTCATGCATCAAAATGGTAGTTCATGAGTTAAAATAATGGGCAGACTTAAACAAGTTAGTAAAATCATGCAATGCATTGATTATGATACTCTTTCCAACATACCAGAAATTATTACTCAAGTTATGTGGGTAATGGCTGTGGAATAAATCTCGCTCCTGTGTCCTGAGCTTTGACCCCATTTCGATGATATTCAACAGAACAGGTTCAGTATACCTCAGGAATAGCATACTAAAGGTTTGTCGCAATAGAAGCAGTCTTACGCAAGTTATGAGAATAATGGCTGAGCAATAAATCTTGCTTTTGTGCAATGACCTTTGACCCCATTTCATTGATATTCAACATAACCTGTTCACTATACCTGCGGAACAACATGATAACGTTTTGTCACAATCAAAGCATTTTTAGCTAAGTTATGATGCACAAAGGCAATGGAATGGATCCCACTCCAGCGTTTCGCCCATTTTCAATAGGGTTTGTGCCCAGGTAGTTCCCTACCACATACTAAAATTTCATCGAAATCGAACCGTATTTACGCATGTTATGACGCATAAAGGCAATGGAATGAATCCCATTTTTATGTCTTGACCTTTGACCCTATTCCGCCCATTTTCAATAGGGTTCGTCCCCAGGTGGTTCCTTATCACATACTAAAATTTTATCGAAATCAAACCATTTTTACGCAAGTTATGACGCATAAGGGCAATGGAATAAATCCCGCTCTTATGCCCTGCCTGACCTTTGACTCCATTTTGCCCATTTTCAATAGGGTTCGTGCCCAGGTGGTTCCCTACCACACACTAAAATTTCATCAAAATCGAACCATATTTACGCATGTTATGACACATAAGGACAATGGAATGGATCTCGCTTTTATGTTCTGACCTTTGACCCCATTCCGCCCATTTTCAATAGGGTTCGTCCCCAGGTGGTCCCCTACCACATACTAAAATTTCATCGAAATCGAACCATTTTCACGTGAGTTATGCCGCATAAGGGCAATGGAATAAATCTCGCTCTTATGCCCTGCCTGACCTTGGATCCTATTTCGCCCATTTTCAATAAGGTTCTTGCCTAGGCGGTTCCCTACCACACAGTAAAATTTCATCAAAATTGAACCACATTTACGCAAGTTATGACAAATAAAGGCAATGGAATGGATCCCACTCATATGTCCTGACCTTTGTCCCTGTTTCGCCCATTTTCAATAGGGTCCGTCCCCAGGTGGTCCCCTACGACATACTAAAATTTCGTCGAAATCGAACCATTTTCACGTGAGTTATCGTGCGGACGGACGGACCGACGGACAGACTGACGGACAAAGCTGGAGCATATTCCGCTGCTCATTTGCAGTAATTTAAGAGTGAAATATTTTTAAAAATTGACTCAAAATTTACTGATGATGGGTGACCAAGTAAGTATAATTATCTGGTTCAACATCCTGCTTAGAGCATGGTTTGATATGTAATATTTAATCATGAGTGGATCTTTAAATTTCTTTCACTCTTAAATTGCTGCTAAAATTTGTTCACGACTGAATTAGTTTTACGCTGCGTATTTTAGCGGCATTATTTCATCCAGGAGTTAACAGAATTTTTTCGTGACGGATTTTATGAGGTGTTCCACTGTGGATATACGTGTGTTTCTGTAGTGCACCACAAGGCTGAAATTGTCGGCCTGGATTCGTCTATCCAATCAGCCCCTGCATCAACCGATTTTGGGTTTCTGCCATATTGCTTGGAAAAGTAGATGGTAGAAGAAAAGCCGTCATTGATCTTGGGTCATGATGCCAAGAGGATTTAATTAATGCTAATATACACTGACCGGTCAATATGTTAGACACACCCTTATATTATGTCTATGGACGCTCGTAGAATTTTTCCAGGGGGGTCAAAGCAAAGTTCCGGCACACAAAACCTCTCTAAGCTCAAGTCATTCAAAAAAAATGACAGAAATACAGTTTAAGTCTCACTGCGTTAAAGGAAATATATTTCTTTCCTAAGACAAATAGAAAAATAATGTTACAGAATATTTAATGACAATTTAGATATAAATTAATTGAATAAACGTTGATAAACCTATTTAGCTAGCAAAAACCTTCTTACTCTAATTCAGCTAGATTATGATTGTCACTCATGGTTGGAAGAAAGTGAAAAGTGCTGTCTTCTATTGATTTGTCCGAATCGGTCGACAATTTTGTACGCTTTCAAACGGTAGGTTGAAGAAGCATATATGCTCAAGCTTTGACCGTCTGTCCGCACGATAATTCGCGTATTCGATTTCGATGAAATTTTGGTATGTGGTAGGGGACCACTGGGGACGAATTCTATTGAAAATTGGCGACGTGGGGGTCAAAAGTCAAGACATAGGAGCGGGATCCATTCCAATGCTTTTATGCGTCATAACGTGCGCAAAAATGGTTCGATTTTGATGAAATTTTAGTATGTGGTAGGGGACCACCTGAGGACGAACCCTGTTGGAAATGGGCGAAATGGGGTCAAAGGTCATGACATAGGATTAGGACCATTCCATTGCCCTTATGCTTCATAACTTACCTAAAAATGCGTCGATCGCAACAGAACTTTATCATGTTATTCCGGACGTATACTGAACCAAATCTGTTGAATATGATCGAAATGGGATCAAAGGTCAGGGCAGAGGAGCGAGATTTATTCCACAGCCATTATCCTCATAACTTGACTAAAAATGCTTCTATTGCAACAAAACTTTAGCATGTTGATCCGGAGGTACACTGAACCAATTCTGTTTAATATCATCGAAATGGGGTCAAAGGAGGAGGAGATTTATTCCACAGCCATTATCCTCATAACTTCAGTAATGATTAATACAGACATTTGACGTGGACCAGGAACATCAAACAGAGGTCATCGCTTTTTCCACGTTTATAAGTGAGTCACGGAAAAATTCTCATTGACCGCCACCGGGAGTCGAACCCAGGGTCTTCCAGTTACGTATGTTGGAAAGCGCCTAATAATAAATGCATTGCATGCTTTTAATAACTTGTTCTTATAAAATCCGCATTTCGGTACACCCAATTTCGATGGGCACTCATTATACACTGACTACATAAGCTCTCCTTGTACATGGTTGATCTCACCCAAAACTTTACCCCACGTAGGATACTGAGAGATCTTTCTAAGGTAAATGTTTATGCGAGGAGTGTGGCGGTGTTTTGTAGTGCCTTTGAAACTTCAGGGTAAAATTTCTCTGCTTCCTACGTACTTTCCGAAAGGGGAATATTTTCTGTTTCCGCCATCAACTTGTCTTTCCAAAAGTGGTACCCCAAATTTGCTTCAAGCTACGGGCCGTACGTTGCTGAAATGTCTTTGACCGACAAATTAAGTTCAGCCTCATGAAGTTTGCTAATATTTTTGGAAGTAAATCAGAAACAAAATGTTAGGGTGACTTCTCTTTCGAAAATCTGCTTTCCATGGAAGTTATCAAAAGATCCAAATACGGAGAGTAGGTTTTCCAGGGTTGAACTGTAATATTCTTCCGTGGAATTTGATTGGTGTATTAACTCTGTGCACTGGTTTAGCCATGTTGGGGGGAGGGAGGTCGGTGGTTGAGAGGTCCACTGAAAAGATAGCGAGCGCGGAAGAGCTAGCCATAGTGAGCGTAGCGAGCCCAGGTTGAAGGGCGCTGCCTGTCTTAAAAAACAATCGAAATACATCCCTGAACTGTTCCTCCTTTATATACTGTATACTGTACTTCCTTTATATCCTGAACTGTTCTTCCTTTATATACTGTATACTGTATATATACACTATACTGACAAAAATCACCAGACACCCTTTCAAAAGCAAATGAACGGATCCGCTGCGTTTCTAAGATGCGCGGTATAATTGCAAACGGTATAAAAACGGGCCTACAGCTGACCACGATCATATCACACTGTGAGCTTGAATGAAAATGTCGCGGCGGGAGACAACTGACTTTGAGAAAGGAAAGATTGTTGGGAGTTATATTAGTGGGTTGTCCATAAGAGAAACAGAGAGGTGTTTAAACATACCCAAATCAACTGTTTTGGATGTACTGAAGAAGTGGAAGACACATGGCATGCCTGAAGCAGCAAAACGTACGGGAAGACTGAAGAAAATCAGTGATCGAGGACGTCGAAACTTCAGGAAAGTCGTTACAGTTAATCGACGGAGTACTGCACAAGACCTCAATGTACAGATGAATAAAAATGCTAAAACCTCGGTATGTACACGTACCATTCGCAGAGAAGTTCATTCGATGGATTACCGTGGTCGTGCGGCTGCTCATAAGCCTTTCATCTCCACTCGGAATGCTACTCGTCGTCTAGCATGGTGTAAAGAACATTTATCGTGGACCGTAGATCAATGGAAACGGGTCCTATGGACTGATAAGTCCAGATACACGATCCATCAGTCTGATGGCTGTGTGTGGGTATGGTGGCAGCCGAGGGGACGCTATTTACCACAGTATACTCTTCCTACGGTCAAGTTTGGAGCTGGCTGTGTACTCGTGTGCGGGGTGTTTTTCGTAGTATGGTCTCGGCCCATTGGTTATCGTGGACAAACCTGGTAACCAGCACGTCTACCTCGATATTCTGGACAATTATGTCCTACCAACTCTGTGGCAATACTATGGATTGAGCCTTGTTAGTACCAGCAGGATAATACACCGAGCCATAAAGCAAGGACTGTTACGGCGTGATTTGACGATAATTCCGTATGGTGTGTTGACTGGTCAGCACATAGCCCTGATCTTAATCCCATATAGCACCTATGGGACGAATTAGAGCGCCGTATAAGAAGTTTGGAACCAAGGCCTACTGCTAAGCAACAGTTAGCGGCAGCATTATGTACTGAATGGAAGCGCATACCTACGGCTGCTTTCCTAAACCTCCTCGAAAGCATGTCTCGAAGGGTCAGTGCATGCATCAAGGCCAAAGGTGGACCCATACCGTACTAATATATGTCAATAAATGCTATGTTGTATTGCTCTTCTAGGTGTCCGGTGACTTTTGTCAATATAGTGTATATTTTAGCACGTCTTTTGTAAACAAAGATCCTGCTTACGTGTTCGGTTTGTCCGTCCGTCCGTCTTTAGACACCATTTCTCGGCAACTATTTGTCCGATTTGAAAAATTCTTTCTGCATTGGGATGCTTGAAATAAACGAACGATGATCCTCTATTTCGTTTTTTTGTTTTTTTTTACGATGTTTAATCTCACCTCTAGAGGGTGTAAATACAGATGCTGTCGAATTCAAAATACATATTATTCCATATCATCATCATCATCATCATTGTCAACCACTATCAATCCACTGCTGGACGAAGGTCTCCCCAAGTTTCCTCCACAACGGTCTGTCTTGTGCCAGTCTCCTCCATGTCACCCCTGCACACTTTTGAATTTCATCCACCCATCTCCCATGTGGTCTTCTTCTGGGTCTTTTCCCTGTCCCTTGGAATCCAATCTAAAATTTCGGCTGTCCATCGATGATCTGTCCTTCTGGCAGTATGTCCAGCCCATTGCCATTTCAGGGATTTAACTCTGATCATGATGTCTTCCACTCTTGTCATTTTTCGGATCCACGAGTTCCTCTTCTTATCTCTCCTGGTTACACCACGTATGCACCTCTCCATGCCTCTTTGAGTAGTCTGCAGCCTTTGTACGTCTCTTTTAGTTAAGGTCCACGTCTCTGCACCACACGTAAGCACTGGAAGGATGCATTGATCAAACACTTTTCTTTTAAGACATAATGGCATATTGCTCTTGAAAATTATGCTGTTTCTTCCAAAAGCTCTCCAGGCAAGTTTTGTACGCCGATTAATTTCTTCATCAATGTGACCCTCACTTGATATCTGCTGTCCAAGATAAACGTACGTGTCTGTTATCTCCAGCTTTTCTCCATCAATCGATAAATCTTCATTTCTTGTAAAAGCATTGAACATCACTTTTGTCTTCTGAAAGTTCATTTTTAATCCCACTTCTTTTACTCTTGTCAGCAAGTTCCTGGATCATAATCTGCAGTTCTGATGGGGTAGTTGCAAAAATGACTACGTCATCAGCAAAACGAAGATGGGTTAGATAATCTCCATTAATCTTTATCCCTTTGTTTTCCCAGCTCAGCGACTGAAAAACATTCTCCAATGTGGAATTAAAGAGCTTCGGAGATATGGCGTCACCTTGTCTCACTCCTTTTCCAATTTTTATGTGTGTTGTATTTTCAAACAGCCGAATCTTTACACTTGCATTTTCATAGATGTTATTAATAATATTAAAGTATGCATCTTCAATACCGCAGGTTTTCAGAGCCATTGTAACTGCTGATGGTTTCACCGAATCAAAGGCTTTTTCATAATCGATAAAAGCCACGCACAATGGAAGTTCATATTCCCTCGCTCTTTCAATTAGTTCTCTCAGTACGTGGATATGATCTATTGTGCTGTAGCCTCTCCTGAATCCAGCTTGTTCTCTCGGTTGAGCCATGCCTAGTGTTACCTTCAAGCGGTGTGAAATAACTTTAGCGAAGATTTTATAAACTACTGATAGAAGGCTGATAGGTCTGTAGTTTCCGAGATCCTCAATGTCACCTTTCTTATGTAGCAGGATCATTGTAGCGGTGTTCCAATCCTCAGGAATCTTTCCTTCATTAAGGCATCGAGTGAAAATTTGGGCGAGTACTGTTTCGATTTCTCCACTTGCTTCTTGTATGATGTCTACAGTAATTCCATCTTCTCCTGGAGCTTTTCCCCGCTTCATGTTCTTGATTGCATGTGCAACTTCTGCTGGAAGGACTGGAGGAACTCTGGTACTGGTATCTTTCATGATGTCTGGAGTGCATGTATCATCCCTTTCATATAATTTGGAGTAGAAATCTTTCACTCTTGTCAAAATTTCGCCTCTATTTCTTGTTACAGAACCATCTTCTTTTCTCAGTGCCATAATCTGTTTTCTTCCCTTACTGAGATGTCCCTTTGCTATCTTTAGGCTTGGTTGTTTTCAATTGCTTTCCTCACTAGTTCACAGTTGAATTTTTCTTACGTCTTCAGTGATACCTTTTCTTACTGTCTTGCATAGCTCTATATATTCCACTTTGGAAGTCACATCATCTTTAGTTGTCCTCATCTCTCTTCTTTTATGCATCAACATTTTCGTTTTTCCTGATAATCTGTTTACATGCAACTTGTTCTTAGACCCAGCTAATTTTGTTGTTGTTTCCATAAGAGCTTTGGTTACTTTTCTGTTAACTTCAGAGATGTCCACTTCTTCCGATGTTAGGCCTTCTAAAGCAGAGAACCTGTTCTTCAGTTCCAACTTGAAGGTATTATGGTGTTTTTAAGGTTGGTTATGTCAATAGATTTTGTTTGTCTTATGAGCTTGCCACGTTCAAGTTTAGTGTTGAGGTGCATCTTACATCTCACCAATCTATGGTCACTACCTGTGTTGAACTTGTTTAGCACACTGCAGTCTTCTATGACGAATGTTTTGTTACACATAATAAAATCAATTTCACTTGTCGTCCCATTTGGATGTCTCCATGTCCATTTCCTGTGTGGCTTTTTCTTGAAGAAGGAGTTCAAGATGAAGAACCCTTCTGCCTCTGCAAACTCTACGAGTGTATTTTCACGCTGGTTTCTGTTGCCGTCACCGAATTTACCTACTGAAGTTTCATTCTGTTGCCGTTGCCCTATTTTTGCATTGAAATCTCCCATAATTATTTTCAAGTGCTGCTTACCTTTATTATTTAGATGACAAATTTCCTCATAAAATTCTTTCAATTTCTTCTTCAGGATGACTTGTGGTGGTTGCATAAGTTTGAATAATCTGAGCCTGGTATCTTTTCGAGAGTTGGATAACAAGTCGTGCAGCTCTGTCAGAGGAACTTTCAACTTCTACAACTTTATCCTTCAGTTTCTTGTTTATTATAAATCCAACACCACTAGTTCTGCCAGTATCTGTCCCACGATAGTAGAAGAGATGTCCACTTTTCAGTTTGATGAGATCTTCTCCTTTTCTCTTTACCTCACTTAGCCCCACGATGTCCCACTTGATCCTTTGTATTTCCTCTTCCAATTCAAGAATCCTTGAATCAGAAGATAGGGAGCGTCCATTATACGTAGCCAAGGTCAGCATCAGATGGCAGCCTAGTCCGGTCCTCCGGGGATTCTTAGCACCCTCTGCTTTCATGTCGCACTGGCCGCTGCCTTTGCCAGGTACATTCCAGCTGCCGGAGACTGAGGGCCAAGATTTAAGTTGTGGAATCATTTTGGAGGGGTTTGGCCATAACTCACCACGCTGGCCAAGCGGGTTGGTGAGTGTGGGATAGAATTTCCTCTAATCCCGATGGTATAGTTATACCGCTATTGGCGGTCGTCAGATCCCCTTTAGTGGGAACAGGATGCACCACGAGAAGGCGGGGTTGACATTTGTCAAGGAGAGGTATTCCATATATTTGCTTCTAAAAATGCGATTGAAAAAATTATTTCATCTTTCGATTACATTTATGTCGAAGAGTAGTTTAGGTATAATTACTGTTTAATATTACGCATAGATTTTTTCGCTAGGGGGCGTAAAATTGAATTTCCTTTTCTCCGATATTTCTTCTCCTAAAACTCCGATTTGAAAAATATTTTCTTCAGCGGATACAGCTCCTGATGGAAAATCTTTTGCATATAATTTCTAACATTTTGTAAAAAATACTTTGGCCACCAGGGGGTGTAAGTGTTAATTTTTGCTTCTGATGTATATACCATAAAAACTGAGCCTCTAAAATTTTGATTGAAAAAATTCTTTCGTGGACTGATGCCACTCACGTCGATAAACCTTTTCGGAATATTTTCTTCCTAAAATATTTAATGGTTTCTCCGCCAGGGGGCGTAGACGTATATCTTATTTTTGTCAATAACTCTGCTTCTAATGGTCCTATCTTAATAATTATTTTTTTTCGTTGAATAGAGTTTCCGGTGTGACACGACTTTCAAATAATTTCAAAAAAATTCAAGTAATTCATAGACCTTCCGCTAGTTTTCGTGAATATCTCTGCTTCTAAAACTCCGATTTGAAAAATTCTTTCTGCATCGGATACAGCTCCTGATGGGAAATCCTTTACATATAATTTCTAATTTTGGTAAAAAATGGTTTTCCCACCAGGGGACGTAATTCTTAAATTCCGCTCCTGATGTATTTGCAGCAAAATCTGAGCTTCTAAAATCTCGACTGAAAAAAATCATTTGTGGACCGATACTACTCACGTCGACAAACCTTTTAAGAATATACATATAATGTGGAAGAAATATTCTTCTCATAATACGTCATGATGATCAACACGGTAAACAAACATCTCTGAACTGACTGTATGTACTGTTCTTCACGTCAAATCAATCACGTTAAGCCGTCGGACCCCGGTTACTGCCACCCCCCCCCCCGGTAATAAATAAGGGCGTCTTCTTCCCCCTTTCTACCTCGCTTCCGTGTGAGTTTCCTATCGGGCACTCTAGCCCGAATCTCCTAGCTTCCTACTTCTAAGGGTTGTTTACGACCTGGGGACAGGCACTCCCTTCCTAAAATCCTCTACATATGATCTGATCTGATCCTCTCATCATACGTGGAAAATACGTCATGATAATTAACATAGCAAACAGACATCTCTGATTTGACTTCATTTAGTGTTCTTCACGTAATATCAATCACATTAGAAACTTGAAAATTTCATCGCCCTGGAGCGGAAATCTCCCGATTTATATTACTCGCATCTTCCGGTAATCGGGAGATGCGAATTCGAATTCCCCTCCAGGGCGATGAATTTTTCAAGTTTCTGATGTGATTGATATCACGTGAAGAACATTAAATACAGTTAATGCAGAGATGTTTGATTGCTGTGTTGATTATCATGACTTTTAGGAACATTTTCTTCTTAAAATAATGCATGGTTTCTACGCAAGACGTAGATGTACATCTTATTTTTGTCAATATCTCTGTTTCTAGGAGTCCGATTTGAAAATTTCCTTCTTTGTTGGATAGTGCGAAATGTTTTTCATATAAATTCAAAACTTTCAAGTAAAGCATAGACTTTTCCCTAGTGGCGTAAAGATAAATTGCGTTTTCCCCGATATCCCCCTCTAAATCTCCGATTTAAAAAATCTTCCCGTATCGCATACGGCTCCTGGAGGAAAATGTTTTTCATATAATTTCTAATATTTGGTAAAAAATGGTTTGGCCACGAGGGGCATAAGTGTTAATTTCTGTTTCTGATAGTATTTGCAGCAAAATCTGAGCTCCTGAAAACTCGACTAAATTTTTTTTTCTTGGACCGACACTGCTAACATCGAAAAACCTTTAAAGAATACTTTCTTCCTAAAATAATGCATAGTTTTCCCGCTAGGGGGCGTAGATGCATATATTTTATTTGTCCATATCTCTACTTCGAAGAGTCCGATTTGAAAAATTCTTTCTTTGTTGGAGAGCGTTTCCGCTGAGAAATGTTTCTCATATAAATTCAAATTTTTCTGAACGCACAAGTCTGCAACCAGAGGGCGTAAGCTCACGATTCCGTTTACAGCAATATCTGCGGGATTAAAAACCCGATTGAAAAACTTCATTCTTCCGTCAGATACTATCGTTTTCCGTACCGGTTCCATTGACTTTGAATGGCTTTGACACATTTAATTTGCGTCCAAAACGAATTCAAAAGACGTGCTCATTACACCCGAAAATTCGGTGTCATCTTTATTGTTTAATTTTAATTTAATTTTGGGGATTCCAATTTCCAGGAATGGTCACTTGACTCTCCTTAGTCCTGGTTACTGCCGCTCGTGAATACACAGTGTCAGCTCGTGCCGCTGAGAATGTAGTACGACTTACGACCCCTCTTTCATCGAGTCCCTGTTCCAGGCAAAGACCCTGGAACAGGGACTCGATGGGCTCAGCCCACACCATCGCCCCCCCCCCCCCAAAAAAAAAAGATTAATAAAGGTGAAATAAAAGCCACTAGCCACCATCAAGGCCAAAAAAAAAAAAGGAAAAAAGTTTAATAAAGGAGAAATAAAAGCCACTAACCCCCACCATCGCCAAAAAAAAAATATTAATAAAGGAGAAATAAAAGCCACTAGCCCCGACAATCGCAAAAAAAAATAAAAAAAAAAGATTAATAAAAGAAAAACAAAGGCCCCACCGTCGCCAAAAAAAAAATTAATAATAATACTAAAGGAGAAATAAAAGCCACTAGCCTCCACCATTGCAAAAAAAAAAAAAAAAAAAATAAAAAGATTAATAAAGGAGAAATAAACGCGACTAGCCCCCAACATCGCCAAAAAAAAATAATAATAAAGAAGAAATAAAAGCCACTAGCAACCACCATCGCCAAAAATAAAAAAAAAGATTAATAAAGAATAAATAAAAGCCACTAGTCCCCACCATCGCCAATAATAATAAAAAATATTAATAAAGAAGAAATAAAAGCAACTGGCCTCCACCATCGCCAAAAAAAAAATTTATTAATAAAAGAGAAATAAAAGCCACTAAACCCACCAACGCCAAACACAACAAAAAAAATATTAATAAAGGAGAAATAAAAGCCACTCCAGATGTTTTCCATAATTATATACAAATTAATATGAATTATTAATTATTTTCTTCACTTTTTAGCATCAGTAATTACATTAATTGCCTTTTTAGTGTTAGTGGTTAAATTTACAACCACATATTCGACAAGATATTAAGCTTTACATTTGATTTTTGGATTTATTAATCTGCGAAGACTTCAAAGGCCAAGGAAATATATTCAGCTGTGGATCATCGAAAAAACTTTATTTCTTTACTCAAGTTTTTCGGAAAAATATGTTTTTGTTTATTTCCATAATTTTAATGGAAAATATTTTTGCTGTGCCTTTGTTCATTGCAAATATACGGAATAAAATGTATGTTGAATTCGATATCATCTGCATTTACGCCCTCTAGCTGGGAAGTTGTGTATTGGGAAAAACCGGAATGCAAGAATCGTCATTCTCACATTTCGAGCTTCCTAATGCAAAATAATTTTTCAAATTGGTGTTGCATGGTGTCCACAGCCAGACGGACGAACAGGCAATGATAACATATAAGCACGATCTTTCTTTACAAAACACGTGCTAAAAAAACAAAGAGGATTTAAGTACCTGGCTGCTTTATATCGCTCTGACTGCTAGAAAAGCCCGTAAATCAGCTGATTCAATAATGATTCAAATGCTAATTTTGAAGTTGTGAATCCGTTTATTGGTGTAAATATGACATGAATGATAAGTCAGATAATTTCCGAAAACTTGAAAATTTCGTCGTCCTGTAGCGGAATATCGAAGTCGCGTCTTCCGTCTAGCGCCCGAGTATGCTAACCACTACACCACCCAGAACGACCTAGTCCCAAGTTTACGATTAATTTGAATAAAACCATCACAAATTTGGAAGTTGTGAATCCGTTTATTGGTGTAAATATGACATGGATATTAAGTCAGATAACATACGAAAACTTGAAAATTTCGTCGTCCTGGAGCGGGAATCTAATCCGCGTCTCCCGGCCAGTGCCCGAGTATGCTAACCACTACACCACCCAAAAAGACCAAGTCTCAAGTTTCCGAATAATTTGAATAAAACAATCACAGGATTTGCTAGTCGACGCCACAGGCATTCATATATAGCGAATCTGGAAGATTTGAATTGGAATTACTGTTACATAATGATAAAACGGTCATATTAGAAAATTGGAATGATTGTTACCTGGTCATGATGATAAAACGCAGTAAGAAAATAATGCGGACCAGTTCGATAATCGTTTTCAAGCAAAGCACAGTTGTACGAATTTTGGTCCAGACAGTGTCAAAACGTTAAAATGCAGCACGGCTATATTCTAAGAAATCCGTATCTCTGTACTGTAATTCAGGACGCATCATGCATCCCGCCACCAGTTTTGTATGTCTCACGTTGATTGGTCTTCAGTTCAATGGGCCAAGGTAATGTTCACAGATAAAAGCGGTTTTACTGTTCCCTCGGATTCCAAGAGGCAAGTGATTTAAAGGGAACGTGGGGAGGTTATGATTTCAGGAAAATCTCTGAACAGGGCTGACATGGCTGTTGCGATGCCATACTGTGGGCAGGTATCATCGACAGTAGACTTAAAGAACTGAAGTTCATGGATCGAGGGACAACCACAAGGCAGCGGTACTACAGTAATATGATTCTTCGCTACGTTCGTTTGTTCCGTAGTGCTGTGGACACAGATTTCATTTTTATAGTCCGTCCTCAGCGTACAGGAGATTTCATTTTTATAGTCCGTCCTCAGCGTACAGGAGATTTCATTCGATAATACCCTTCCTCACCGCACAGCAGATTTCTTTCGATAACGCCCTTCTCCACCGCACAGCAGATTTCACTCGATTACATCCTTCCTCACAGCACAGCAGAATTCATTCGGTAGCACCCTTCCTCACAGCACAGCAGATTTCATTCGGTAACACCCTTACTCACCGCACAGCAGATTTCTTTAATGTCATCCTTCCTCACAGCACAGCAGATTTCTTTCGATAACACCCTTACTCACCGCACGGCAGATTTCATTCGCTAACACCCTTCCTCACCGCACAACAGATTTCATTTGATTACACCCTTCCCCACTGCACAGCATATGTCATTTGATAACACCCTTCCTCACAGCACAGCATATTTCATTTGATAACACCCTTCCTCACAACACAGCAGATTTCATTCGACAACACCCTTCCTCACAGCACAGCAGATTTCATTTGATAACACCCTTCCTCACAACACAACAGATTTCATTCGATAACACCCTTACTCACCGCACAGCAGATTTCATTTAATAACACCCTTCCTCACAGCACAGCAGATTTCATTCGATAACACCCTTCCTCACCGCACAGCAGATTTTTTTCGATAACACCCTTCTCCACCGCACAGGAGATTTCACTCGATTACATCCTTCCTCACAGCACAGCAGATTTCATTCGGTAACACCCTTACTCACCGCACAGCAGATTTCATTTGATAACACCCTTCCTCAAAGCACAACAGATTTCATTTGATAACACCCTTCCTCATAACATAGCAGATTTCATTCGCTAACACCCTTCCTCACCGCTCAGCAGATTTCATTTGACAACACCCTTCCTCACAGCACAGCAGATTTCATTTGATAACACCCTTCCTCACAACACAGCAGATTTCATTCGCTAACGCCCTTCCTCACCGCACAGCAGATTTCATTCGATAACACCCTTCCTCAAAGCACGGCAGATTTCATTTGATAACACCCTTCCTCACCGCACAGCAGATTTCATTCGATAACACCCTTCCTCACAGCACAGCAGATTTCATTTGATAACACCCTTCCTCACAACACAGCAGATTTCATTCGATAACACCCTTTCTCACCGCACAGGAGATTTCGTTCGATAACACCCTTCCCCACCACACAGCAGCTGTGGATGAATATTCGTTAGTGAGGATATCACCCAGATGAAGTGGCCAGCGCTCTCCTCTAATCTCAATTTAGTCGAGCTTGAATGGGACGCTCTGAGAAGATATGTTGAAGAAAGGATATGATTCAGCATATCTTTGCGATCATACACCCTCGCCATTCGAATCCTAGCCATTCCAGCACTGAGATGATTAGGATTCGAATCCGGTTAGTATTCTTTTAAAACTATTGACCAGAGCTGTAAAGCCAATACAATTGAGAATAGCATATGCATTTTTTTATAGCGAATGCTATTCGTTATTTAAATATTTGTTGCTCCACAACGTGGACTTAAATTTAAAACGCTTATAGTGCAGTATAAGTCCATCTATTTAGTGGAATAATATAAGATGTACAAAACTCCAAGCTTTCACTGTCCACTGGATGGATTTCTGAAGTCAATGGTTAGACATAATGTGTCACACCACTAAATCTACGGATTTATTCTAGGATATAAACGGTTTAAACTTGCATAGTTTGCTGTGCTTTCAACTGATATTTAGTGGTCTTAAATTTTCTCTCTTTGCTGCTGTGCTGTTCTTAAATATTCGTGGTTAAAACTTGAAAGCTTTTTTTCGTTGATTTTAAGGGGCTTTGTTTCATGTTTTAAATTTTACGCCTGTACTGAGAAATGATTTTCTTAACCATCGCAGTTTCTAATTATTACTTTAGAGAGAATTGTATGAAAACTTGGGAATCAAAATAAAATGTTGATCACCTTCCTTTGTTTGGAGAGATTTTTTCGAAGGAAAACTGCATGAAAACGGGTTGCTAACGTCTTCGTGACGACTTCACTATCTCATATTATTGGTGTCGCACGTAGTGTGGCGACGTTCTGTATCAGCCATTGATCGCATCAGGTCGATTGAGAAGAAAATCTATAAGGTAAACGCTCCCCAAGAGTCCGATATTTTATTCTATGTAAAATTACAACAATCTTTCAAACATGACGTTCACAATGCGTTTTTTTTTTCATGTTGTATTTGTACTCAGATAACTGGATAAATTAAATCAGCTGGGCTTCTAAACTAACAGAAATCTGAAAGGATTATTGCTATCGTAAAACTGAGAATCATGGATCACTGCATCGTATCGATTTTACATCGGGTTTTCATGCAGAAAATGGCGTCGTCGTCATCAGCATTTTTTTTTTATTGTTATTACTGCTGACTCTTGACTTTTTTTTTATTATGATTCAGCATATCCTTGCGGTCATGCACCAGAAAATTTGATCTCAAACCAGGATATTTGAAAAAATATAGTGGTACTTCAGGTTTGCAAAATGACTGCTTTTATGGACTGCATGAAGCATTTGTTGAAATTTCAGCTCTTACAAAATTCTTTTTTTCTTTGGATTTTAACAACTTCTATGAGCATATAGAAGTTGTTAAAATGCTTCTATATGAAGTATTTTAACGGTTACTGCTTAATAACGTTTAAGTTATTAGGCAGTAACCGAAACGACCTTTGAACATCATCACCGTTGGTCATCGATCTTTGACCATTACGTGCTCTATAATTGAAGAAGTTCCAGTTCTTCGAGAATTCTTAGAAAGTGGTTTGGCAGTTGCCTAAGTGACTTGTGATCTACGATATGTTTTGCAGCTGTAGAAATTTCAAATTTTCGAAAATTCTTTGTAAGTGGTTAAACGTTTGCAGAAATGATCTGTAATCTATGATATGTAAATAGACAAAGCCATCGCCCTTTCCACGTTTTCTTTTAATTAACACAGAGCAATCGAAAAATTGTATTTCGACACCACGGGGCTCGAACCCCAGATCTCTCGACAACTAGCCGTTCGCCTTACGCTACGATGCCAACAATCCACGGCACTACGTGTGTTTTTATATAATGCTGATAGATAAAAAACTCACAACCCCAACCACTGTTATCGAACCTCAGTTGCTGAGCCCATCCCTACGGATTTGTAGTCGGATGATGACAGATAAACACACATAGCGCCGTGGATTGTTGGCACCGTAGCGTAAGGCGAACGCACTCGGCTAGTTATCGAGAGATCTAGGGTTCGATCCAACGGTGTCGAAACACAATGTGTAAATTAAAAACAAAACGTGGAAAGAGCGATGACTTTGTCTATTTACATCGTTTCCACGTATTTAGAAGATTTTCACCATCTATGTTAGGTTTTATTTTCCGATCCTCTCTGAAATTCCGTTTGTACCTTAGCGCATCGACCTGATTTTCTATACACAGCTCTCTGGATGACGTTCGCTGTAACAGGAACTGCTGCTTTACTAATAGTATTTCCGTCAGTCTTTGTCCAGAGTTGTAGTATCAGATCGATTCTGGTCTTACCTATAACCAATGGCGTGCCGTGAACGTTATGTATAGGCATGTAAAAATTAAAAAACAAAACAAAAAAAAACATACGTCATTTATAGCGGAATTCCATTCTGCGATTTTTTTATGCTTCCATTACTTTGTCTTAAAATATAGGCTTCGACATCAAAATCTTCAGTAAAACTGTTTCAATTTATTAAAAAACTTTAGATTAGCACACCGGACATTCACTCCTGTCAGAACTTACCTAATAACGGGTGACGGCGCCTCTTGCCTTCATAACAGCATGAATCCGGTGTGGTAGAGACTCCACGAGGTTGTGGATGTATTGAACATCGAACTGCAGCCACTCGTGCGTCAATTGGTCCCGAAGAGGTGACAGCACCTCGTGCCTTGATGACAGCATGAATCCGGTGTGGTAGAGACTACACGAGGTTGTGGATGTATTGAACATCGATTTGCAGCCACTCGTGCGTCAATTGGTCCCGAAGAGGTGACAGCCCCTCTTGCCTTGATAACAGCATGAATCCGGTGTGGCAGAGACTCCACGAGGTTGTGGATGTATTGAACATCGAATTGCAGCCACTCGTGCGTCAATTGGTCCCGAAGAGGTGACAGCACACCTCTTGCCTTGATAACAGCATGAATCCGGTGTGACAGAGACTCCACGAGGTTGTGGATGTATTGAACATCGATTTGCAGCCACTCGTGCGTCAATTGGTCCCGAAGAGGTGACAGCACCTCTTGCCTTGATAACAGCATGAATCCGGTGTGGTAGAGACTCCACGAGGTTGTGGATGTATTGAAAATCGATTTGCAGCCACTCGTGCGTCAATTGGTCCCGAAGAGGTGACAGCACCTCTTGCCTTGATAACAGCATGAATCCGGTGTGGTAGAGACTCCACGAGGTTGTGGATGTATTGAACATCGAACTGCAGCCACTCGTGCGTCAATGGGTCCCGAAAAGGTGACAGCACCTCGTGCCTTGATAACAGCATGAATCCGGTATGGTAGAGACTCCACGAGGTTGTGGATGTATTCAACATCGAACTGCAGCCACTCGTGCGTCAATTGATCCCGAAGAGGTGACAGAACCTCTTGCCTTGATAACAGCATGAATCTCATGTGGTAGAGACTCCACGAGGTTGTGGATGTATTGAACATCGATTTGCAGCCACTCGTGCGTCAATTGGTCCCGAAGAGGTGACAGCCCCTCTTGCCTTGATAACAGCATGAATCCGGTGTGGCAGAGACTCCACGAGGTTGTGGATGTATTGAACATCGAATTGCAGCCACTCGTGCGTCAATTGGTCCCGAAGAGGTGACAGCACCTCTTGCCTTGATAACAGCATGAATCCGGTGTGACAGAGACTCCACGAGGTTGTGGATGTATTGAACATCGATTTGCAGCCACTCGTGCGTCAATTGGTCCCGAAGAGGTGACAGCACCTCTTGCCTTGATAACAGCATGAATCCGGTGTGGTAGAGACTCCACGAGGTTGTGGATGTATTGAACATCGAACTGCAGCCACTCGTGCGTCAATGGGTCCCGAAGAGGTGACAGCACCTCGTGCCTTGATAACAGCATGAATCCGGTATGGTAGAGACTCCACGAGGTTGTGGATGTATTGAACATCGAACTGCAGCCACTCGTGCGTCAATTGATCCCGAAGAGGTGACAGAACCTCTTGCCTTGATAACAGCATGAATCTCATGTGGTAGAGACTCCACGAGGTTGTGGATGTATTGAACATCGAACTGCAGCCACTCGTGCGTCAATTGATCCCGAAGAGGTGACAGAACCTCTTGCCTTGATAACAGCATGAATCTCATGTGGTAGAGACTCCACGAGGTTGTGGATGTATTGAACATCGATTTGCAGCCACTCGTGCGTCAATTGGTCCCGAAGAGGTGACAGCACCTCTTGCCTTCATAACAGCATAAATCCGGTGTGGTAGAGACTCCACGAGGTTGTGGATGTATTGAACATCGATTTGCAGCCGCTCGTGCGTCAATTGGTTCCGAAATTCCAAAAGAGTACGCGAGTGTCTATTCCGGCGTTTCACCTTCTGTTCCACATCATCTCACAGCAGGGGCGGATTTCCGACTAGACGCACTAGGCACGCGCTTAGGGTCCCAGAGCTTGAGGGGCCCCGAAAATGTATAATTTAATTTATAATCCTCCTAAACCACCCTAAACCGAAAGAGTTAAAGAAATGTATATTGTAATGCAACAAAATCTTCTTATTACTTTCTCCTCCCTTTGTTTAATACTGATAATTATGAAGTATTCTTACCTTTTTCTATTCCTTAAATCGACATAAAACTAACTTTTGAAAAAGCAATAAAAAGTTTCAACGATACTCTTACCCGAAAAGCTGTGGTTCCTACTTTTCCATTTTCAAACCGGATCTTTTGAATTTAATTCTTATGCTTTTGTTTCTGATAACTGCAGTGCAGGTATAAAAAATTCTCACGCATCTTTTGGACAGAATAAAAAAAATGTAGACCTTCACAGTTTTCCAATGGAAATAATAAGAAAAATGCTTTCAATAAACTCTTCACATTCTCGCTTTCCTGTACTGACTGATGAAATTCTTATTGTCCAGTTTTCTTGGCAGTAGTCTATGCCATGGACGACTGAATCTTTTCAATTTGGGGAATCGGTCGCCCCAGGAAAGCTCCACGAAAAGTCATCCTCCCTTTTCAAGTGAGGTGCTGGGCACAAATTGCATTTTACGTAAATTTTCTAATGTGGAGGACTTTTCCGGTTGCTAATGTCTTCAAGTATTTTATTTTTGCTTGGTACCATGCTCGTTGCCTACTAATGTGCTCATAACGTAAAAACAAGAGGATTTTCCAAAGCTGAAGCAATAGAAAAAGCACATTTTGAAATTGAAACGCATTCCAATTTTATGACAACTGCGCAACTCACTGATAAATTTAGAGAAATTCCATTTTCAGAACCCTTAGCGTTAAATTTGCCAAATAACTTGCTAATGAAAAGGTGATAACGTAATCAGTTTTGCCTAACGTATCAAATTCAAAAAGAACTTTTGTTGTAACTGTAATGGTCTCTTCGTAGCGTAATGCTAAAATTTGCCGAATTCCCACTTTGAGAACTCCTAGTGGGAAATATATGAACTAGTAGTGAAATTTAAAATGGACAAAATTTAATGAATGTTGATGTCCCACCATTGGCATAAATGTTTCAAAAATTTGTGTAAACCTGATTCTTTGAACTCAGAGCCTCTAGCAGGATATTAACGAACTAATTGGAAAATTCAAAGTATTTGAGAAGGAACAGTTAAGCTTAATCTGAGAGGCACAGAAATAATTTTTCCCTCTAAGTTGTATACTTTCTTCACAATAGAAGTTTAATTTTTCGAATTTTCGACTTTGACAGCCCTTAGCGGTAAATTCATAGAGTACATGGAATATTTAAAGTACCGAATTTAATGTCCCTTGATTTTCTATTAGCCGCAAAAATAATTTTTGAAATATCTCTAAAAACAAAAAGTTCGATGTACACGGACAGACAAAGTGATTGCACTAGCACTGTTTCTTACAAAACGTTCTAATAATAGGAAGATAGAATGGCAATTTAAGAAGCATAAAAATCTTTTTCTTGACTTGACTTTTTTCTTTTTTTTTTTTTTCGTTAATCTGGCTAATGAAAATTTCAGTGGCGATAAGAAGGGAGAAGTTAAGCCCTGAAACTTTTAGCGCCTAGGGCCCCAAAAGATCCAAAGTCGCCTCTGTCTCACAGATTTGCAATAGTATTTAAATCTGGGGATTTGGCGGGCCAGCCGAGGTGAGACAGTGTTGCTGATTGTGTTGCTGCCCTGTGCGCACGGCAATTGTCGTCTTGGAAGACAGAAGTGGCAATGTGATGCTGCTCCTGGACATGTAGGGCAAAGGGCAACATTTCGTCATTCAGAATGTGGAAGTACGCATGCTGGTTCAAATTCATCGTCACTGTAACGAGAGGACCCATTTCGTGGTACGAAAAACACCCCCAAAATATCACAGAACCCCTCAGCTTGAACAACACCTTCAACATAATCAGGATAAAGGCTTCATTGGGCCTGCGACACACTCGTCACCTCCCATCACTAGAGTACGAACAAAAACGAGACTCCTCAGACCAAATTACTCGTTCTCAATCCTCCACAGCAAAGTTTTGGTGCCTATGAGCATATTGATAACATGCGACTTTATGACTTGCTGTTAAAAGAGGCCTCTTCCGTGGTACTCTACACCAGATGTCCATCGCATGCAGTTCTCGCCGCAAAGTCCTTTCGAAAATTGGTTGGGGTGGACTTTCATTGACTGTTTGGAGCAATTCTTGCCTTGTTTGAAACCGATGTGCAGTTATTAGGCGTGAAACATGCCGGCAGACCCTGTTGGTGAGAATGGTTTTCCGGCCACAGTTACGTCGCCGATTTTCAGTTGACTGCGAACTACACCAATGTTTGTAGACCCACTGGCCACCAACAAATTGGGCGACGTCATTCACTTTGTGTCCGTGGGCACGGCCAAACACGATGGCTCTTTTTGCCACTCAGGGAAGTCTGTCATACGACCCATATTGCAGACTAAATTCAACACACACGTTGATCTTCACCACTGCACGAGACAGAAATGATTCTGTTGACCAGTCAGTGCTATTTATCTCCGAACAACGCTATCACGGCGCCTTCTGTGCAACCGGTAACTTCCTAATGTAATTACTGTTAGGTTTGACTAACTTTTTGTTCGTGTGCTTATGTCTTGTGTTTGCGTGAATAGGTTTTTATTCACACAATTTAATGACAGAAAGTATTATTTCCCTCATTTATACAGACCAAGTTCTTGCAAAGCTTTAACAATTTGTAGATTGTGTTACTGCTTAATCCAGTGGGAAGAATAAAAAACACTTAATTCACTTTTTAACCTAACGAAATCCAAATGAATGGGAAGTTTCTTTGTGTGAATTCAGGCTCTCGTCGGGAAACTCGAGGCTTTTGGTATCACAATTTTTTAAGCTCATGAGCTTTCCATAAACCTATCATAAGCTTCTAATAAGCTTTCGATATAGATTAATTATGGGGGTGATTATGATGTAGAAACTACCAGGCGGAAAGACTTTACCCTCTGGAGGATGTGTCTTCTTCGAAAAAGTCATCTGTTTGATGTCGGAATGTTAGAAACTTTTGATTTTTGTTTTACGCCAATAAATGCGGATTACTAGTATAGTTTTACTGTTTTAAATCTGAATTTTGACGATTTTTGAGTTTTACATTATTTTTTCTTTAGGAAAGGGTAAACAATTTCTAACAGTTTCATTACAAAATAATTAACACGGTCAACAAAACTGCCTCGGGAGATTTGAAGCTCTACAAATCTTGTCTGTTTGGTAAATAGAAGTGTTGAAATATCTAGAAGTTTGTACGTTTAACCTGTACTAGACGAAGCGCGTTAAAATCGACGGTAAGTTTTTGTGTTGTTTATTTTTTGAAAATAATAAACTCATATGAAACAACAAATGTAAACTTTATTTGATTGACAAATTAATTCAACCACTTCAGTAAAGACAAAAGTCCAGGTTTGTGTTATTATTCTTTTTCTTTTTGTGACTGAAGATTTAACGACCACCGTGAGCAACTCAATGGGCTATAAGCAGTCGCCCGTCCCTAATTTAGGGTCACTGGTTCCAGGGAAGGGAGAGAGCCAGTGGCGTAAGACAAACACAACATCCATACCTCACCAGGATTCGAACCCGGTAGACGAAACCCGTCGGAATCGACGATTAGTTTTTTTTTTTTTTTGTTTTTTTTTTTTTAATAATAAACTCATATGAATTTTTATTTACATCTTTACATAATGGGAAACGTCTTACCTACGGAATAAACTGGATCGAAAGAATTTTAAATTGTATATATACATCACACAGTCCAATGGCACAAATCAATCAGGTCTTCGAGTGTTCGCTGTTCCGATAAGAACTTTCAAACAAATTCCTGCTAGCGTTCTTTTGCACAACGGTTCACTGAGAAGAGAGACTTCGGACTTTGAAATATCTGAGTCCCTCCATACTACCGCCTTCAACAGCATGTGAGTCAGCCGCACGCTTCTCCCATTGACTTTACATCGGAAATTTGCCGCCCCACAACGCCCGAACCGTTGCCCCAATCTCATCTTTCTGTCAGACTGCCACATCTACATGGTAAGATCTTTATTTTGATATCTCAACTATATGTTTAAGTTCAGCCGTTCTCTCACAACTGGTCTTACAGTAAAAAACCTTATAGAATCAATATATAGATACTGAACGACAAGTTTAAATGACTCAGGTTAGAGGTTGGTTTATCGTTGCTTTCACATTCGGATTTGTCTGTAAAACTTACGGAATTAAAAGACATTAATTTTGCATTACCAGTCTCTTTATTCCACTTTTGCAGTTTGTTTAAATTATCTTGAAGCATTTTAGTGCTTCAGAAAGGCAAGAAATATAGGAAAATGGAGCCTTACAATTTTCCAACTGAATGAGGAAGGATTCCTCTGAAGTTACGCACGAGTCAGCAGACACTCACCGTCAAATGAAAACGAGCTTCCCATTCGTTAATGCAAGTCTCTATTTCGCATTTCCACAAGTTTTTCAATGGCCGATTACGAAGGCCCGAACCCGAGTGGGAATAATCTGAGGGGACAGAGGGAACGGACTCCGGTTCTCTGATTGATTGACTGCCCAAGCCCTGAATGCAACAGAGATTTCGCATGCAGTGGATTTTTTGTTTGCTGTTCTTACTTACCCGGCAAGGATATGCTCCCTCACACGCTACAACACGAAGTTAGGTTCGCATTCACGCTTTCAGTTCCGGCTAAAATGCACACAAATGTGTGAATTTGGTTTTAAATAAAGCTCTTCTAAAACCAAGCACAAAGTCAAAGTTTGCCCGTAAAAAACTGCAATGCAAAAAGGTTTTTCATATAATTTTTTCTTTTTTTTTTTTTTTCAGAGAGCAAATGTTTGCACTTAAGTAGGGCAAGCAATGCATGCATTGCATAGAACGACCTGACGATACTGCCTGTAATGATAGATGTCTGCTGTCACAGTATAGAAATGTATTCTGGGTTTGGAGAACGGGTTTTGATTGTTACTGTCATATATAACCCTTTAAAGAACATAACGCCCGAAACGCCCTTACAACCAAACTACCACGACAACCTGCAAATGCCCGTCAAGAGTAAGTTGGATTTCCTACCCCTACCTGCTCTTTGAATTTTCACCTACGACATTAGAAGAAGTCAAGCTCAGTCACAAATGTTGTCGCTGCACACGTAAGTAAAGCAGGCGTTGGTGTTTCTCTTAGGGATATTACACTCACGGACAATGAAATTTGCGCACCAAGAAGGAAGCATCGGATCGAACTGAAATTTTATGGACGTAATGATGCCGATGAATGATACACATGATGACAAAAACAGAGCTGCAGAACTATTACAGGGAGATCTGTGGCACGCAGTCCGGTCATCTTCAATAGCGCGTCGCACCGCCTCGTGCGGTGATACATGCTGCAATACAGTCCAGCATGGAGGCGAACAGACGCCTGATGTTGTCCTGTGGCAGACTGGCCCACACATGTTGGACGGTGTGCTCCAAATCCCGGATAGTGCAGCACGGCGGCAGCTGGCTTTTCAACTGCTCCCACAATGCTCGATAGGGGACATGTCCGGCAGCGGACAGGCCATGGAAGTGTCTGGACATCACGTAGGAAGTCCTGTGCAATCCGAGCCGTGTGCGGGGGCATTATCCTGCTAATATAGCGCACCTGGAATCCCGGACAGGAATGGGCGCACATGGGGCCGTAGGATCTCATCCACATACCGCTGGCCCGTCAATGATCCACGTACCACTGCTAGAGCTGATCGACTATAGTAGGCAATGGCTGCTCAGACCATAATGCCTGCAGTGGTCGAGGTGTGGCGCTCGATAGGGAGTTTGGGATTGTGCGTTGACCCAGGGATCTCCACACCCGGACACGATGATCATCTGAATCCAAAACGAAGCGGCACTCATTGCTAAACACCACACGCCACCAGTCGGTGACTTTTCACGTTGCTCTGGCCTGGCACCACTGCACACGGAGCCGGTGATGTTCCGGTGTTAATGTCAGCACACGTAAGGGGCTCTGGGATCGCGGATTTGCTTCCGCGAGGCGTCGAGAAATTGTTCGTGGGCACACAGAAGCCTCTACATCTGCCTGTATAGTGGACCGGGTCCCCGTGGGATCCGTTCGTGCCTGGTGCACAATACGTCGATCCTCTCTACCGATGGTCCTCCTGGTACGTCCGGAGCCGCTCCGCCATGTGGCAGTGCAGTCACGTGTCCACTGCCCCAAACACAGTCGGACGGTATGGTCAAAATGATTCACGTGGCTGGCTATATGGCGCTTCGACCACCCTGCGGTTTTCAGCCCGATGATCAGACCTCTCTCAAAATCCATAAGTTGCGTAAATAGACGTCTCTGGCGTCTACCTGGCATACTTGTCACTCTGTACTTTTGCTTGAGTGGGACGGTGCTTTTCGCTTTCATGGGGCATCTACACGCCGGTTTATAAGGCTGCTTGTTCGTGCATGCAGCGCCACTACACGGTGTGTGGTCATGCGCAATCGTCCCAATCGTGGATCATTTTCATACCAGCAAGCAGTCTAGCTGTTTGCAAAGTTTCGGGGTTGTCGCATGTTTTCTTCTGATTGCGAAAATTTCATTGTCCGTGAGTGTATTTCTGTCATGACGTCGTATGCGTTTCTCCATGGAAGAATGAAGTGATCGCCCACCGGGAAGCATCTGAAGGTCAATTCACTCCAAAACTACAGATCGGAAGTTTTGTGAGGTGACGGAGCACTAATACTTTTTTTGCTAACTACTGAAGGGTAAGAGAGAAATTCTGAAAGGAGCAACAGAGTTCCGGGACTTATGGTATTCTTAGCGACACTAGATTTCAGGGACCTTGTCGTTAAAGGGTTAATGAATTCGCATACACTGTACAGGTATAGTCCGAGGCTTACTACAGAGGTGAAGCAAGTGTGAAGACGACAGGTCTGCAGCAATACATTCCATCGGTGTAGTTTAATGGAAGCGAGTTTCGACTCACATCACCGACAAATTTGTGTTTTCACATTAGTGCCCGATTATGGAAAATGGATCTACTGCTCATTGGGTTCTTCGAAAAATGTGTGAGCTTCGTTCCACACGTCGTCTCGAATTAATAAAAAATTCCTTCTTCGCTTCAAAAAAAAAAGAAGAAAAAAAGAGGGAATGATGTGTCATACTAAAGTGAAGTACGTTCAAGATCACAAATCTGATGCATTCTGTCCATACATTCACCACACATTCCAACAGTGTGGTTCATTCGGTTAGAACAACTGGCTCCAGAACGAGGATACGTGGCTTCCATTCCCACTACCGACAAATTCGTGTTTTCAGAAGCCAAGAATGTTTCTAAGCGAAATTTCTTTTAGTGGGATGAAATTTCGGTATCCATGAGCATATCATTTGGCCAGATGGATGGCGAAATGAATTTATGTCTTAAAAATGTGTCTGTTCAAGATGCATTTTAAATTATTCGTGAAAGACGAACTGGCGCTGCTGACTATTTGATGTTTCATTATAAAGTGCTACGTAAAACAATGGTTGCCACTGAAAATGAAATTTAAACTCCGTTAAAGGATATTACTTTCTTTAAATAAGCTGAGTGACTGTTAAGTACATACACAAACGATGAGAAAATGGCCGCGACTGTTTTAAGAAAATTTTTAAACCCTTTATGACATCTAAATAAACAATGTACGGAGTTTTCATAATGACAACTAATTGGGCAATGGACCAGAATGGAAAGTGTGGAAAAATTATACAAAAAGACCAAGAAGAAAACGAAGAGGATGAAGGCAGAAAAAAATTGTATGAAGTTAGAACATGCTCCAGATCTCATCTGTGGAGATATTCCAACAGAATTTGGATAACTTAAATCGCTAAAATTACTTTCGACATTCGGCGTATCTACTGAGTTTCTGCTATCTAACCCAATTTACTGGAAGGATCACTAGGATTATATTCGAGGCCAGCAAATAATCACATGATTTCAAGTGGCAAATGAAAACATAGAACGAGTGAAGCGAATGGAAAAATTTAATGATAAAATGATATCTAAGAAACAGACAATGTTTATTACTTTGGGAGTTTCGTGTGTATGTGTGTGTTAATATTTTCCATAAGACAAATATGTAAGCAATGTATTATTATCGAATATAATAATCTACTTCGTATAATAATCAGTTTGTAAGGTACTTACTCCAAATAACGCCATGTACATCTTTATCGCTACCAAACGAATTCCTTGTAACGATAATAGACAGCGCTAGTTTACCCTATGGGTCGGCATTCATTAATTATTAGCAGAAGCCCGTCAGCATTTACAGACGAAGCGGCATATCCACCATTTGTTCTCGAGCCAGATAACTGAAAGTCTGCTACTATATCAAGGTAAGCAAAAAGAACTGATTTTGTGGATGCCGTAAAGAATAACTTTCTAAAACTATTCATGTTCTTGATGTTTGAAGCTTCGTCTATAGAAAGAAATTAGTTGATTTATATAAAATTTCGAAAGGTTACAGAAACGAATGTAGAATATAATCAAATACTCAGTAGCCTTGTAATGCCACGGTGGTGTTAAAGTTGTACATGCAAAAATTTTAGGTTATTCACGACACTTACGGAAGTAAATCTTCGTCTTGTTAAACTCATTTCCATTTTGCCAGAAGATCACATGCAAATCTTTGAACTACGAAGCCAGCGTAATCGAGACTTCCATGTTTAAAGGTGCGGAGTCATAGACGAAAAATACGGCAAAGAAAACCCAGAAAAGATCTAAACCAGTCCCAACCAGAAGTGAAGAAATTAAGTCACGACTAAGCACAAGCTAAAGCTGGATGTGATTTATTTGTGATGAGATCGAGTAGAGAACATGACTTTGTGTATATTTTGTGTGAGATATTTACATGATAAGTGTGCAGGCACCAAAAGGAACACAAATCTTTCAACTTACACAGGTCCAGAATGTGCAGAGTGTATTCCCCGCTATGAATTTTCAAACTCTTACGTATTTTCAAACTTTCTAACATATTGTCCGTATTGTGTAAAAAATATATTTTTGTATCAGACATATAATTCTTTTTTTCTTTTTCATAACCGTGCAAGTTCATAACATATCTTTGTCTTTACAGCTGTTGTTCCAGCTGCAGACCAAAACCCCTTAATAATGAATGAATATTTATCCTTTTTTTACATAAACTCAAAATGGATCTCATAATGTTGCATTTTGGGTAAATAATGTTAGTTCCGGGGGAATATATTTTGTAATGTTATGTTAAAGAATAGATGGCGTTAATTAGGCCAACTGTTCCTAATAACACCATCATGCAAGCTTTGCCTGCAACTCAGTTTTATTTCACCTCCTGAAATACCTATCATCCCTATCATTATATTATGCTTATCTACAGAAGATATCATAGTAACTTCGTTCTTACTTCCCTGTTTTTATATATCTTATTTCCAGAGCTACACCATTTTAAATGTTCAGGTGGCGTTATTCGGGCCTGGTACCTTAATATTAAATCTTATTTTCTGTTTTTCTTCTTCAGCCAATTTTCAAGTCTGTCGCTAAAAGTATCCTAGACACGGGCTCGAAACATTGCAAAAACACTGCAGTTGATAGTTTTTGAAGAAATGAAATTCCGTAAGATTTTCCAACTGAAGTACAAAAGGCATTTTAATAAATTCGTCAATTACATTTTGTCATGATATTTTAAATTTGTGAGTTATTTGTTCTTTGTAGACATTTTATTTATTTAGATGTTACAGGATTTTATTGGGAATCAAATTAAAAAAAATGTTTCTTTAGATTTTATCCAGAATGTTGCACGTGATATCATTCCGTTCATTTAAAATTTTAACCGTTTAATTATCTGCTATAAAGGAACGAAATGAGGGTGTGACGTATATTCTCAGCTAACTTTCATTTTCAATTTATTTTCCTACGTAAATACGAGTTTGTTCTCCTTTATACTTCCAAACTTAACGTTATGTCTTTTCCCTCAAACGAGAATGAGGTTGGCAACACATGTGAGGTCAGAGAGAAAGGGACGTATGAATGTGATAAGAACGAATAAACAAAGACATCGTTCTTTCCACGTTTTACCAACACACAGCAACCAAAAAATTGTTATTTAGCCACTGCTGGAGAATCAAATCCCAGATCTCTCGATATCTAGCTGAGCGCGTTAGCCTTACACCACGGTGACCAACAATCCACGGCGCTATGTGTGTTTTTCTGTCAGCTTCTGACATCATAAATCCGTAATAAGGGCTCAGCTACCGAGACGCCCCCTTCTGGTAGGCATTACCGGCACTGGCTATATATTAATAAATCCAAAGGGCAAGATCCAAAGTGAAAATCTTCCAAGTACGTGGCGTCAGAGAATAAACAAAGACATCGCTCTTTCCACGTTTTAGCAACACACAGCAACCGAAAAATTGTTATTCGGCCACTGCTGGGGAATCGAATTCCAGATCTCCCGATATCTAGCCGTGATAAGAACGATGGATAATAATGACAATACAACAGTTGCTCATGGGGATTTTTGTGTAAACGTTCGATCGCTAAGATAAAAAGTGAAGTTTACCTGCTGTGTAACAGTATATGTTGGATCTACTTAAAGATTGCTGGACCAATAAAAAGTTATCGTAAGTTGACTTCTGTTTATCTTTCGTCTGGACGTAAAAGCTTAATTAGGGACTATTGCATCGTTTTCTTGTTTAGTTCTACATTCCTTAGTCATGGTTTAGACATAGCGTAAACCAATCTTGCTCACGAAAATGACATTACGTTATAAGGGCGTACTCAACTAGAAGTTTGGAAATTTTTCCATTAGACAAATAAGGACTACCATAAGGTCAGTGGCGTATCTTGGGTCCGAGACATGGGCTATCTCACCCCAGGGAAGCTTTCACAAAATTTATCAAAAGTTCGAACCCAAAAAAAGCCACGAATTTAAGATATAATATCCCTGATTTTAATTTATTCACACTTCACACAAACTGAAACAACTCTAGCGAAACACGTAATGCTACGGGCGGGAGCATCCGAGTGACTGAAGCAGTCTAAGTCTTCTCTTTTCTGAGCGAACCGTTGCCCAAAGCAATGGTCCATTCCCCTCCACCCGCTCATTCATGTTGTCATGGAAACGCTAGCAGGCGATCGTACCGAAGGTCTTCGAATCAGAACAGCGAAGATTCTGGAAGAGCTACTTGCGTTATGCCGTTGGTCTTCGTTCTCCAGACTGAGTCAAAGAACCGAATCCACAGCTGTGTTTTTTCGCAGCGAAAGCATTGACATATCTTAATACCGTAATTGACTTTTATTGGTGAATTTTAATTGACTTTTATTGGTGTATATTTGACTTTTATTTGTGTATATTGAATTAACTTTTATTTGTGCATTCTCTGGGCTTCGCAGCTAGCATAGCTAGTCTCGAATATACGCCACTGCATAAATTATATGGTATGCAATTCAGTTGGGTTTTACACCATAAGCCGTCACCGCTGGAAAACCAAATGCGGCCCAGTACTCCATATTATAAATATTAGGACTTGAATTTTGATGTTACATGAATTTCCAAGAACTTTCTCAACATGTGGCTGGAATTTTTGTTCTATAGGACATCATACAAAATCTTCAGAAAAAAACCTCTTTTCGTAGATAATTTCCGAATTTTAGTTTATAAATTATCTCCGAAAGGAAACCCAAAGCAAAATACTGCATTGATATATTTTCACATGAACCAAAGACATCAATGCAGTTTTCAATGGAAAAAAAGTTAAGAATAAGAAAAAGAAATAACTGCTAGCGTTATGGTTTCGGAAAAGCTCAAACGTTTTAATTTATGAGCACTTAAAATTACACATCTATTTCTCTACTAATTTAGCGTTAAGTATAGTATCCTGCGTTGCATGTTATTTGGCTATAAATTATTCCTCCCTTTGGAAGACTTACTTTCCAAAAGAAAAAAAAAAGGAAAAAAAATAAGGAAAATTATTCCTTGTTTCTCTGACTATTATCGAGATTTTCTCTTTAACTCGCAATTAATACCAAATGATGAAGTCTTTTTCTTGTCGGAATGGCTCAACGACACATTTGGTGGTTCTTTGCTGTATTTACTACACAGTCACTTCCTCAGCAAGTAGCTGTGCTTTTTTGTTGTGCAGAAATATGACTTGTGCACAACACAAAATATGTTGCACAAGCCACATCCGTGTACAGCAAAAGTAGCACTCATTGTGCAGTAATACTGAGGCAGTGATGTACAGTTGTACTAATTCACGTACCCAGCACATCCACTTAACGAGCTTTTTGGAAGCAGTCCGTAAAAGTCAGACCAACAAGAAATGTGAGAGTAGTTTTGTTGATAGAAGGATGTGTATTTTTATTAGAAATTCCGCGATGAAAATTTTAATTAATGTAATTTTTTCCCAATATGTACTTTAAAAAATGTAAATTTATTATAAAATAAAGCAAAAGACCTAGTTATTGAACTATTAAACTTTTAGTTTCACTGTAGATTTACCAAACTCACTTTATTAAAAATAAAATTTTAACTCCTTGATATTATTTCAACAGTATAACAATCCTTCTGTCATCACAGATTACGGGTTATTAAATTTTTTTATCTGCTCTAGAAGGTAAACCGGTAAACTTTAGACATTTCTTTTGCAGGGAAATCCAAAATATGAAAACAGATGTATGATGTCACATTTTTGATTTCCATAATCTACAAATGTATTCACATTTTAGTTATGTTGAACGAGTAAAGCTGATGAAAGAATTTAATGATAGAATAATGATATCTGTGAAACAGACAATTTTTGTTCCTTCGTGCCTTTCCGTGCGTGTGTGTGTGTTAATATTTGCCATGTAATGAATATGTAAGCAATGTATGGTTATCGGATATAATAATCCTTTCGATATAGTAATTAGTTTGTAAGGTACTTACGCCAAATAGCTCCGTGTGGCCCTTTTAACGCCACCAAACGACTTCCTTGTAACGATACCAGATAGCTGTAGTTTACCCTACGGGTGAACTTCGTACACCATGTAGCGATAAAAATTATTAGTAGAAATCCGCCATCATTAAAGAACGAAGCGGTATATTTGCCATTTTTTCTGGAGTGACAGAACAAAACGACTTCTACTGTATCAAGGTAAACGAAAAGAATTGATTTTGTAGATTCCGAAAAGAATAACTTTCTAAAGTTATATATGTTCTTGATGTTTGAAGCTTCGTCTATAAGTAGAAATCAGTTGATTTACATAAAATTTCGAAATATTGCAGAAACTGATGTAGAATACCATCAAATACTTGGTAACCTTGTAACTTCATGGTGGCGTGAAAGTTGTACATAACAAGATTTTAAGGTTATTCACGACACTTACGGAAGTAAACCTTCGTCGTGTTAAACTCATTTCCATTTTGTCAGAAGATCACACACAAATCTTTGAACTACGAGGCAAACGTAAACAAGACTTTTATGTTTAAAGATGCGGAGTCATGGACGAAAAATACGGCAAAGAAACCCCAAAAAAGATCTAAACCAGTCCCAACCAGAAGTGAAGAAACTGAGTCACGACTAAGCACAAGCTGAGGCTGAAGGTTAATACAGACACTTGACGTGAACCAGGAAATTCAAACAGAGGTCATCGTTCTTTCCACGTTTATAAGTGAGTCACAGAAAAATTATCATTGGCCGCCACCGAACCCATAGTCTTCCAGTTACTCGCCGGATATGCATCCACTGCACCACAGCGGCCTCGAATTCCTCCGGACTCGCATACAATAACTGCCAACCCAATTTGGCAGGTTGCTTCTTGGGGCCCCGCACAATGCTGGGGATTCACCAAAGATGGCACGCAGCAACGGAACAAATAATTAGAAGGCGAATGAATAATCAATACAGATAGTTGACGTGGACCAGGAACATCAAATAGAGGCCATCGCTCTTTCCACGTTTATAAGTGAGCCACGGAAAAATTCTCATTGGCGGCCACCGGGAATCGAAACCAGGGTCTTCCAGATACGCGCCGGACATGCTACAAAACCTAAAAATATCCCTCTTGTCGAGTTTTTTAAATAAGTTTTCTACTTCATTTATTCTGTTTCGTAATGCTGAATTTGGAAATAACTTTTTCACAATTACAACATTCCAATTTTTCTTTTGGTTTTATCTACTCGACTTTATTTACAATCCCATCAGCACATTTTATACATCTGTTTAACAGCAAAGCTTTATCTACAACTATTTTTTATTCCTTTAATTGCAGCTTTCTAATATTTGTCACGACTAAATATATCGAAATTTATAGAAAGAAATACATTCCAACGAAACTTATAGCGACAATGAGGAACTGTACTGATATTGACAATCGCTGCTGTGCGTTTCGTAAGGAAATGAAATGTTTTACCACAACAAAGATATTAAGGAGGTAGCGGATGTCACTTTACCCTGCAAAACAGCACTGCGGATACAATGTCTTCAGCATGCATATTTATACTCTTTGTAACAATGTAATTTCTGTTTGTCATGGCATTCCATTGTTGCGGGACAGTCAATGAAATTTTAAGTTTTTCACGTAATCATTACGGTTCTATTGTAGCGTGTTTCTTTATGTACTTACAATAGAATTTCTATTTCATTGTAGCCGCCCCGGTGGTGCAATGGTCAAGTGCTAGCTTCTGACAATTTGTCCCAGTTTGGTCCGGATTTGAATCCCGGTGAGGTATGAATGCTGTCTTACGACACTGGCTCCCTCCATTCCATGGAATCAGTGGCCCTAAATTAGGGACAGACGACTGCTTACAGCCCAAGAAAGTGCTCGTGGTGGTCGTCGTTAGATCGTCCCACACACACACACACGCACACACACTCAGTCACACGCACACACACTCAGTCACACGCACACACACACACTCAGTCACACGCACACACACACACTCAGTCACACGCACACACACACACACTCAGTCACACGCACACACACACACTCAATCACAGTCATATACACACTCAGTCACACACACACACTCACAGTCATACAAAGAAATCATTTTAAACTCTGGAAGTTAGAGATCCATTATTGCCTGCAGCATTGTATTTTACGCAACAAAGCCAATTTCTTCCTTCAATCAAATTAATGCATTTCTATTACTAAGTGTATCTTTCAACTATGAGTAATAATTCTCTTTCGATTCATTCATTCTACGCGCAGTGGAATTATATTACTTCACATAAGCTTTACATTGGATTGGAAAGAAAATAATATCTAGAAATGCAACACAACAGAAGAGTGCCAATTACCGCATATACTACTACAAATCAGTCCAAAATGTAGTCGCCATCGTTTGCCACGACCTGCTCCTATTGGCTGGGCAGCTGCTGGATACCGTCCTTGAAGAATGGTGGCGGCTATAACGTAACCCTTTTTACATTATGTAAGATTTTCGGATAAGGGTAAATACGATGCAATAGTTGCACGGGATAGCTCAAGTTAAGCTACGAATAGCATATTAGTTACATCGGTCAAACGAAAAATATACAGAAGTTCAACTTACGTCAACTTTTTATTGGTCCAGCAACATTAGACGAAATCCAAAACACACCACTTCGCATATCTTAGTCAAGAGGTTTACAAGCAAAACTCAGTAAAGATCTAACATCTCCACACACAAAGCAACCTCTGCATCGTCTTTTTTATCTAACGTTCTTATCACATACATACGTCACTCTTGTTCCGACCTCAGTGTGTTGTCAACATCATTCTCGTTTGAGGGAAAAGACATAACGTTAAGGTTTGAAAATATCTAAGAGAAAAACTCAAATTTACAAAGAAAAAGAAACTTAAAAGGAAAGTTAAAATAGAATATAAGTTACATCATCCCCCTCGTAATATTTTTAGAAGTCAAAAACTATCTAATTTTGGAGAGATCTCTCTTTCACCCAAACTGCGTATTCATTCAACTCATTAAGATAAGAACTTACATGTTACAGTCTCATGAAGAACCTTGTCGACGATACGCTAACGGTTGACTTGAACTACGTGAAATGAAAAGCTATTCCTTCAACATTACTCTAGTAGGATTATCACATTGTGAAGACATCACTATATGTAGTATAATACAGGGCAAGACGTATAAAAATTTATCACTAACCAGTAGAGATGAGACTGGCTGAGCTCGAGCCCGAATGCCCGAACCCTGAGCCCGGGCCCGAGCGGGCTACGAATAGCATCATCAGTTACATCTCGGGCGGGCTTTTTTTTTAAGTTAAAATATTGAGTGTTTCTCTTCCGTTTTTTTTCTTCTGAGTTTTAAGAAGAGGAATCAGTTTTTTTTTACCTGCAGTGTATCTGTGAATCCTGATTGCATGGGAAAGGAATTAATGTGTCATTGTGTGATTGTTTAAGTGCTTTTTAGGAGAGTAATTAGGCTAGGAAAGTAGGGGATTCAGGCAGGGGAAATAAAGTTTAGGGAACTCCACCTTCGCTCAGACGCAGTAGAACGGTTAGTTCAGTGGCCAGCTAAAATTGCTTTTGGACACATCCGATAAGACGACCTCAATTCTCAAAAGAACCATTCGCAGTAAAACAGATGAGTAGGGAAAAGAAATAGCCGCAAGTATCATAAATTTGTCATTGAAATGTAATGCAAAGGAGAGGAAAAATCTGTTAAAAATTAGGAAGTTTTACGCCTGGATAAATATATGCAGTTTTACTATGTTGTGAAGAATAGCTCTAGGGTATGATGGGAGATGAAATTCGAATCAAAGTAAATTTCCCAGTGGAAAGAGTCGGCTTGAAAACCAGCGGTAGTTCAGCCGGGAGATTTATTGCTTCGACGGATTTGTTTCGCCTTTGTGAAACTGACCTTAAGATCTCAGCTCTGAGGATGGAAGTTCACCGCCAGTATTTAAGAAGGCATCGTTAAACTAAACATCGTGCAGAAAGCGGCAAGGAAACAACAAATTAAACAAAACTTTTTTAACAGCTGTTACTGTTGCCTCCACTCAACATTCATTCCTTAAGTTGAGTTACTCATTTAATACTTGCGCGTTACAACATGAATGATCCGTATCCTGAAGTTATAAGAAAAAGTTTGGGGATTGTAAAACAGTTAAAAATGAAGTAGGAAAATCTACCGCATGGAAAATATTTTTTTCCAAATTATTGATTGCACGACTAATGCAAAATTGGATTATGTGCAGTGCGAGAAATGCGAATGCATTTTGAAATATAAAAGTTCTTTAGGATCTAGCAGACATTTGCATCGACCCAAAACATTGGTGAAGACCATCTCCTCTCCATGCACAAAAACAGACAGTTTCTTTTTCTTAGATAAAAAAAGAATCAGCTACTGCTAAATTTTCTGTGAAACTGTAAAATATAAATTTTATTTCAAGGTTATATCCTTCTTAATGAGACGCACAACTGCTGAGCATTATATTCCATGTTCCTTACTATTTCGTGTAAAAATCTGATAAAAGAGAAAAAAGTACCAGCACTTGGAGAAGTCGGGCTCGGGCCCCACAGGACGCAGACCTCATGGGGCTGAGTCGGGATCGGGCCGAAACATTTCGGGCTCGGACGGATTCGGGCTTCGAAAACCGAGCCCGTACTCATCTCTATTAGCTAGTACCCATAACCCAAATGCAAGTCAACTTAATTACTCAGCCTCTTAAAATTGCGTAAGCAATATTATCTGGCAGAGGGCGAAGTGAGAATATCTCTTCGTGTTATGCTGATTGCTAGGCTTTTCGTTAAAGGAACAGTAAACTTAAACAAGTTAGTAAAATCATGCAACGCATTGATTATGATGATAAGCTTTCCAACAAACCAGAAATCATTACCCAAGTTATGAGGATAATGGCTGTGGAATAAATCTCGCTACTGTGTCCTGACCTTTGATCCCTATTTCCATGATATTCAACAGAATTGGTTCAGTACACCGCCGGAACAACATGCTAAAATTTTGTCGCAATAGAAGCACTTTTAGTCAAGTTATGAGGATAATGGCTGTAAAATAAATCTCGCTCCTATGAACTGACCTTTGACCGCATGATATTCAACAGAACCGGTAAAGTATACTTACGGAACAACATGATAAAGTTTTGTCTCAATCGAAGCATTTTTACCTAAGTTATAACGCATAAGGGTGGTGGTATGGATCCCGCTCCCATGTCCTGACCTTTGACCCCATTTCGCCCATTTTTAAAAGGATTTGTTCGCAGGTGGTCCTTTACCACATACTAAAATTTCATCGAAATCGAACTATTTATACGCAAGTTATGACGCATAAAAGCAATGGAATGGATCCCGGTCCTATGCCCTGACTTTTGACTCCACTTCACCCATTTTAAATAGGGGTAGTCCCCAGTTGGTCCCTTACCACATACTAAAATTTCATCGAACTCGAACCATGTTTACGCAAGTTATGACACATAAGGGTGGTGGAATGGATCCCGCTCCTATGTCGTGACCTTTGACCCCATTTCACCCATTTTCCATAGGGTTCGTCCCCAGGTGGTCCCCTACCACATACTAAAATTTCATCGAAATCGAAACATTTTTACGCGAGTTATCGTGCGGACAGACGGACAAAGCTGGAGCATATACGCTTCTTCAATATACGGTTGGAAAGCGTAAAAAAAGTCCTCGAAAATACGAATTTTTGCTGTCATGTTATGCGGGTGACCGGAAGATGCTTATAGAACCGATTTTTTTCCCGACGGCCATTGGGAGCTGAGTAAACAGCTGACAAAGTTTATGATGATGACGTCACACTGGACAAGCCAAGGCTGACGAAAAAGACAGGCTTTGGTGCGAAAGGAATCGGTGAGATCACGTGACCAACTTAGTGCTGTTGCCTATGCTTGGGTTGCCGGGAGCAAACAGTGACTGAGTCAGAGAGCTATTTTTTCCAACACGCAGCGAATATAAGGTGGCACATCTAATCATTGCATATTAATTTCAAACTATTAGAGAATAAAACGTTTAAAAGCAACATTATTAAAATGTGAATTCTACTGAACTTAATCGTTTAACACTACTGAATTAATTTTTTTTCGTTTTCCGTGTAGTGTGGATTTTTGCGCTTAGCCGTTCCTTTAGGAAAGTCGTATCAAGAGACATATTCGAAAGTTTTGTTGCTCGTTTTAATGAAATTAACTATATTTTCTTCGTTGTCCGTGTAGTTCTTTTTTTTTCCCCCTTCATGATTTTCTAGCTACACTGAAAAGCAAATTCGTTTGATAAATAGCGTAAATAACATTAATAGCAAACGGAAAGCGTTAACCGAAATCATATTGAGGTCGAAGAAAAAGTGTTCGCTCATATACATATCTCTAGCTAAAAAGTTCCTTACTAAATTAAAACAAGTTAGTAAAATCATGCAATGCATTGATTATAATACGCTTTCCAACATACCAGAAATCATTACTCAAGTTATTTCTGAAGTCATGAGGATAATGGCTGTGGAATAAATCTCGCTCCTGAGCCCTCAACTTTGATCCCATTTCGATGACATTCAACAGAACTGATTCAGTATTCTCCGAAATAACATGATAACGTTTTGTCGCAATCGAAGCAATTTTACGTAAGGTATGATGCATAAGGGCTATGGAATAGATCCTTCTCCTGTCTCTTAACCTTTGACCCCATTTCGCCCATTTTCGATAGAATTCGTCCCCAAGCAGGCCCCTACAACATACTAACATTTCATCCAAATCGAAGCATTTTTACGTAAGTTATGACGCATAATGGCGATGGAAGTGATTCCGCTCCTATATCCTGACCTTTGACCCCATTTCGCCCATTTTCAATAGGGTTTTGCCGCCCCGGGGGCGCAGTGGTCTAAGCGATGGCCTCTGCTCATTCGTCCGAACGGGGTCCGGGTTCGAATCCCGGTGAGGCATGGATGTTGTGTTTGTCTTACGGCACTGGCTCTCTCCCTTCCCTGGAACCAGTGACCCTAAATTAGGGACGGGCGACTGCTTATAGCCCATTGAGTTGCTCACGGTTGTCGTTAAACCTCCAATCAAAAAAAAAAAAAAGGGTTTGTCCCCAGGTGGTCCCCTACCACATACTAAAATTTCATCGAAATCGAACCTTTTTTACGTTAGTTTCGACGCATAAGAGCAGTGGAATGGATCCCGCTCCTATGTCCGGACCTTTCACCCCATTTCGTTCACTTTCAATAGGGTTCCTTCCCAGCTGGTCCCCTACCACATATTAAACTTTCATCGAAATCGAACGATTTTTACGCGAGTTATCGTGCGGACCAACATACGCACAAAACGCGTGACGTAATGAGGCAGATGGGAATCGCGACTATCTGCTCGAAAGAGTGTGACGTCATAAAACTTTAATAGGATCCACACACAACGCGTGACGTAATGAGACAGAAGGCGTGACCGCGCCAACATCTAAATCGCGCTCTTTTGACGTCATAATATTTCTAATCATGAGTGAAATTAATGGAATGACGCCATGACACTGAAAACGTGGTGATTCGGGGTGGTTAATTAACCCATAAAACGAATTTTCCTAAAGTCGAGATCAAGCTAAATCGATTTCTGGTACCAGAAAACGGTAGGTTAACGACTTTCATCAAAATCCTTAGAGCCGTTTTCAAAATCAAATGTTCATAGATACAATAATTGCTCCTTTAAGGGGGACGTCAAGTAATTTTGCTTCGTATGCTTCCAATGGAAAAACTTCTGCACACATTTTTTTCACAATTAATGCGTTCCCAAGGATGAAAATTTGAACATCGATTGAAATAGTTTCATTTTATAACTTGGAATACTTAATATTTTCTGAAACATAACCATAATTATGCAATCCAACATTTAGTTGTCTATACTGACGTCATCAAAGTACAGGTCGCGCCATCTTTTTTCTGGTTTCAACACCACCAAAGAAAACGTTATTGTTTTTTAATATAATTATGGTTATGTTTTAGAAAATTTTAAGTATTCCAAGTTATAATATAAAGTTCCTTGGAAACACACTAATTGTGAAGGAAATGTGTAGAAAAGTTTTTCCATTGGAAATATAGGAAGCAAAATTACTTGAGGTCCACCTTAATACACTGGCGTGCAAAAATTAAGGACAAGACGGTTTTTCGAATGCAACGTAGTGCATAAGTGTTCCACATCGACTCAAATCATACCATAAGATCCCCAAGATGTAAGAATATGGGACAAGTGAACAAAACCGTCCAAACAAGGAATCCAAAGGATAGAAAGGTACTTTATTGAAAAGGTAGCTTCGAGCACAACTGCACAGAAGACAGAAAAGTCCAAATGACAGGCGGCTGCCAAGAAAAATCCAGTCTTTAGCAGGGGATATGATCACCCCTGACTGCGTTGCAGGATTTACAACGTCTGTACATGCTGAGGACGAGGTTGTCAAGGAGCAGTTAAGGCATCTCGGCCCATTCCTCTTGTAGCGCCAATCGCAGCTGCGGAATCGTTGCTGGCGGCTGGTGACGTGCTGTCAAGCGCCTCCCGAGAAGGTCCCACACGTGTTCGATTGAATTTAGGTCTGGAGACCTTGCGGGCCAATCCATGCGTTGAATATCTTCACTCTTCAACAGCTCTGCGACAGCCACTGTACGATGAGGTGTAGCGTTGTCGCCCATGAAGAGGAACTCAGGACCCACAGCACCTCTAAACAGACGCGCGTGAGGCAGGAGAACCTCGGTACAATAGTGGACACCAGTGACTGAACCTTCGTGGAAGATGTGGATGTCAGTACGGCTACCAAGCATGACACCGCCCCAAACGAAAACTCCGTCACCTCCAAACCGGTCCCTTTCGATGATGTTGGAGGTGTGATTGCGTGTTCCCTGCTCTCTCCGGATGTGTATACGTCCAGAATCGCTCGTCAGACTAAATCGGCTCTCATCCGTAAAGAGAACTTGACCCCATTGCTGATGTGTCCAGTTCTTGTGTTCTTGGCACCAGAGAAACCGCCGTCTCCGATGAGCAGGCGTTAATGACACACACCGTATTGGTCATCGTGCAAATACACCACCTTTGTGCAGCCTTTTAGCCACGGTAAAACGCGATAACGGACGTCCCGTTGTCTGTTGCACGTGCCTTGCGATTTTTCCCGCTGTTTGCTGTCTGTTTCTTCTCGCCTATAGGGCAATATACCGGTCGTCCGCCGCCGTAGTTGCTCGTGGGCGACCACTGCTAAACTCTCGGACAGCTGTTCCTGTCGTTTGAAATGCTCTCCACCAAGCTCGTGAAACGATGCTGTGAGCGATCCCGAACTCCTTGGCCACACTAGTCACACTTTGACCTTCTTCCAACTTCCCAATGGCGCGACCTCTGTGAAAGTCATCCAGATGTCGTCTAGTGGATTGGCTGTATCACACGGTAGCAGCAACTCGACGTCGTTCAAACCCATGTACACCGTGCAATAGCTTTCAGCGGATTGCTGAGTGTACACCGCTCGTGTGCTTTATACCCTTCCGATACCCCCCCACGTCATGCTGCATATATGCGCATACATACTACACTGCCGGACAATTGCTAAGGACGGATGACAATAGCAACGATAGCAACCATAAAATGGAAGGCAGGAAAATGTGGAAATTAGAATAAGTGCGGGATACAGTAAGACGTGTTGTGCGTATGCAAATTTTGGATTGCCGAACTTGTTCGTGACGTCATAGCGCTGATAAGAGATATAAAGGATTTGACGCGTATTGACCGTTGTTGTTCAAACGCAAAGTTGAAAGGGAAAGAATCAATTGACGAACTTGCAATTTTCAGTATGTCTTCCCGACATCACCTAGATGATTTTACGCGTGGCCGTATTATTGGCAAGATTGAAGAAGGGAGAAAAATAACAGATGTTGCCAGGGAGTTCGACGTCAGCCACAGTGTTGTTTCAAGGCTTTGGAAATCATTTCAAACAAATGGAGAGTGTAGCAAACGTCACGGGGGGAGGTCGTGTTCGCAGTACGACACCTGCAGAAGATCGGTACATAGTGCTATCAACAAAAAGACACCGGCGCAGCACAGCTAGTGAGGTAGCTAATCAGTTTATGGCTGCTACTGGCAAGCGGATCTCCCGAAAAGCTGTCGCCAGACGTTTGCATGAAGGAGGACTATACGCCCGCCGTCCTGTTGTGTGCATCCCATTGTCCAGACGTCACCGTACCGCCCGTTTGCAATGGTGCCATCAACATCGCAATTGGACGGATAACGACTGGTCTGCTGTCCTCTTCTCAGATGAGAGTAGATACAGTCTATCGTCTGATTGTCGACGACAACTGATCTGGCGTGATAGTGGTACTGCATATTATCCAGCAAACATACAGGAAAGGGACCGATATCCGACATGTAGTGTCATGGTATGGGCTGGCATCATGATCAATGGCCGTACGTCCCTTTATGTGCTTCCAACTGGGACTATGACTGGCCAACGATACATTAATGATGTTCTGCTACCTCATGTTCGCATGTTCCGTGGTGCTGTCGGTGATAGATTCATTTTCATGGACGACAACGCAACATGTCATCGAACAGTCGCTGTCCAGGAGTGTCTTGAGAGCGAGGATATTGAACGCCTCGTATGGCCAGCACGTTCTCCAGATCTCAATCCCATTGAAAATGTGTGGGATGCTTTGGGGAGGAGTCTTGCTGGTCGCCAATGCCCTCCAATAAACAAGGACACCCTCATCCGTGCACTGACAGAGGAATGGGATAAATTACCCCAACAGCTGCTTGATAATGTTGTGCAAAGCATGACACGACGTGTGGAATCTTGCATCGCCCTCCATGGTGGCCATATCCCGTATTGACATCTTACGCCTGCGGACGGTAATTGCATTTTTTTCACGTTTACGTATTCTGCACAAAATGGACTGTTTGTCCCTTGAACACGTTCCAAAGCCTTCTGGATTTCAGAGCACAATAAATTGTCTTTCTTGTAATGTCCTGGCATTCTGACATTATTTTATTTCACTTGGCATCCAACCACACTTACTTTTTTATGCGCTATATAGCCGTTTATGATCCGTCCTTAGCAATTGTCCAGCAGTGTATTTCATCGAAATCGAATCATTTTTACGTCAGTTATCGTGCCGACAGGCGGACGGACAGACGGACGAAAAAAGCTGAAGCATATGCGCTTCTTCAACCTACGGTTGGAAAGAGTAAAAAAAAAATTTTCTTGCTCTGGAAAAAAGGAATTTTTGGATATTATTGCATGTACTGTATTTTGTGTAATGAAAGGGTTATTTCTAGGATAATGCTTCTGTACACTAAAAGTACATAATTTGGAAATAATTCCTTCTTAAAAAAATGCTTGGGATCCCTTTTGATACAAATCATCTGTCCGTGCATTAGAGTATATTTTACTTATTTCTACTTGGGGGAAGCTAACAAAATAAATTTTGAATCCTTAAATATATACAGATCTCTATATATTTCAAAACTATAAAATTATGTGACAACACATTCTGGCACACACTATTTTCTTGGTAACTGAAAAAAAAGGCGAATGAAGGACACTTTCACAAAAAAATTTTTCATTGTTTTGTGAAAAATTAATGCAAGAACTTTTTTTATAAAATTATTCATTTTTGTCACTTTTAAATTTTCCTTTCAATTGTGTTTGTTATAATTACTATAATTGAACACTGTTAGTGTTAGGTTAGCCAAAATTCGAAAAAACTATTTCCATACTAGAATTTAATTCAAACTATAGCAGTAAACAGAGAATTCTTGCTCATCATTCACAGAAATTTAAGCCGCCCCGGTGGCGCAGTGGTCTAAGGCGTTGGCCTCTGATCATTCGTCCGAAGGGGTCCGGGTTCGAATCCCGGTGAGGCATGGATGTTGTGTTTGTCTTACGGCACTGGCTCTCTCCCTTCCCTGGAACCAGTGACCCTAAATTAGGGACGGGCGACTGCTTATAGCCCATTGAGTTGCTCACGGTGGTCGTTAAACCTCCAATCAAAAAAAAAAAAAAAAAAACAGAAATTTAATTGCATTATGAGCCAATAAGTAATCTGAAATTGCAGATTTAGTGCAACTGACTAACATACCAGGAAATTTGAAAAATCCATCGCCGTGGACCAGGAAGCGAATCTGCATCTCCCGATTTCCATTCGAGAATGCTACCGTTACACCATCCAGGATGAGGAAATCCCAAACATCTGAGTAATTTAATCTGAATAATCTCAGATTTTCGCCAGTCAAAGCAAGCCCTGTTCCATCGTAGCTCAGCTATTTAGAGTCAGGTCGATGCTTAGCAAAATCCCAGTTATTCAGGTAAACATTGCGGAAGAAACATTTCTTCTCATTATACATGGGAAATATATCTATAAGCAATCTAAAATTACATATTTACTGTAACGTAACTGAAATCAAACAATTGTCCATGGAATGGAAGCATGTCACCTCTCCAACAAGGAAGACGTGAAAAATCCAACTGCTTATGTCTGCGGGAGAGGTCATGGCGACTGTTTTCTTTGACTGTGAATCTGTTGTTTACACAAAATTTCTGTCAAAAGAGACGACCATCAATAGTGACTAATATTGCCAAACACTACAAAATTTGCGAAAGGAAATAAAGGACAGGTTACAGGGTAAGTTGAGCAAAGGTGTCACTCTGCTGCACGACAACGCTACACAGCACGGAAAACAAAGGGAATTGCTGCAGTCATTCAAGTCGGAGGTGTGGCAACATCCACCTTACAGCCCCAACTTATCCCTATGCGACTACCATTTGTTCAGTAAAATAAAACAGCACCTTAGTGGACAACGATACCCAACCGATGAAGCTGTGAAAAGTCCGGTCTTTAACTAGTTGCACCAAACTGGACTTTTTCTGTACATGTATGGAAAAGTTAATCGCACGTTCCGATAAATGTTTACAGTCCTCAGACGACTATGTCGAAAAATGAATGAATGTTGTACGTTTAAACCAACATACATCCCCTGAGTATATCTCTTTGTGTTTTTTATTCAACAGTGTAACTAACTTTTTGACCCACCCTCATATTATTAAAGCATTTTCCTGCAATTCAGGAATTAAATTCTTAGTTTGTGTTTTAAAAATTAGCTTAAATACTACATTTGGAAAGAGTATCAACTTACCTACTGACTACCAATTTGTCTTGTATCTTCAAGAGGAACGAAGTAAAAAATACTATTAAAAATAAACAAATGTGTCCATTTTTTTACATAAATGTACCTCAAATGTCTGTTTCAAATACACTGACGGAAAAAAATCCCAACACCACGAAAAAATAGTTGTAGAGGAATGAAATGGTGGCAATACATTTGTATAGGTAACATTTTTAATCGATTAAGGTTTCAAGATCACAGCTTAATGTAAGCGCGAGAAGAGCCATTTTAAATGTGAAATGCTGGTACATTAATAACCAGTGTAACCGCCAGAATGTTGAATGCAAGCATGCAAACGTTCATGCATTGTGTCGTACAGGTGCTGGATGTCAGTTTGTGGGATGGAGTTCCATGCCTGTTGCACTTGGTCGGTCAATACAGGGACGGTTAATGCTGGTTGGGGGTGACGCTGGAGTTGTCGTCCAATGATGTCCCATACGTGCTCGATTGGAGAAAGATCTGGTGATCTAGCAGGCCACGGCAACATATCGACACTCTGTAGAGCATGATGGGTTACAACAGCGGTATGCGGGCGAGCGTTATCCTGTTGGAAAACACCCCTGGAATGCTGTTCATGAATGGCAGCGCAACAGGTTGAAGTACCAGACCGACGTACAACTGTGCCGTCAGGGTGCGTGGGATAACCACGAGAGTGCTCCTGCTGTCATAGGAAATTGCTCCCCAGACCATAACTCCAGGTGTAGGTCCAGTGTGTCTCGGCCGCAGACAGGTTGGTTGCAGGTGCTCACCTGGCCTCCTTCTAACCAACACACGGCCATCACTGGCACCCAGGCAGAACCGGCTTTCATCAGAAAACACAACAGATCTCCATTCCGTCCTCCAATGAGCTCTAGCTTGACACCACTGACTTCGCAAACGGCAGTGGTTTGGAGTAAGTGGAATGCACGCTACAGGGCGTCTGGCTCGGAGCTGTCCTTCAAGTAACCGATTTGTAACAGTTCGTTGGGTCACTGTGGTGGCAACTGCAGCTCGAATTGCTGCCGCAGACGCAGTACGATGCTCCACGGCCATACGCCGTACACGGCGGTCTTTCCTCTCAGTAGTGCCACGTGGCCGGCCGGAACCCGGTCTTCTTTAGGTAGTATCTTCCCTTGACCACCGTTGCCAACAATCATGCACAATGGCTACATTCCTGCCAAGTCGTTCTGCAATATTGCGGAAAGAAAATCCACCTTCTCGTTGCCCTATTACACGACCTCGTTCAAACTCCGTGAGCTGTTGATAATGGCTTCTTCGTCTTCTTAAAGGCATTCTTGACTAACATCAACACACTACGTTGAATCTCAACGATAACTAACGCTCACGAACGTTACAGTGCGTATTTACAGCAAACCTGCTTTGCATGTTCCGAGGGGCGCTACTAGCGCCACACGTATGAGCCGAGCACGAAATTTGCATAGACGTCATCTTACAGATGTACTCTCACCGCCTACCAACTGTCGTTTATCTAACACAACCCCTTCTTGGTGTTGGGATTTTTTTCCGTCAGTGTAGTTTGAAAGAAGGAAGTCATCACAAGCTGCAACGCTATTCAGCTTCAGATTGTTTTCCCCAACTTTCCTTATGTGATAGCATCTGTAAGAAAGTTATAGATACACACAGCAAAATAAATAAAGAGTTCTTGCTAACCAATGGCAGAAATTAAGACATTTGTTTCAAATAGTTTGAATCATCACAAGCTACAGCAAAATTATCTCAGCTTCAGATCCTCCAGTATGTGTTACCATCTGAATATTTTATGTGAGTTGTGCCCATTATTTTCTTTACCTAAAATCTACTTTTGTAATGTTCATACCTAACTGCGATCTACTTTTTTATAAAACATATTAGATATCACTTTTTGTATTAGACAACATTTGAACAGTATAAAAAATTATTTCCCACACATTTCTAAAGAAATCTAAAAGAGTTAAGCAGAATCGGTTAGTAGTTTTTCCTAACACTAGGGAATTTATACATTTTACTAACATTCTTTACTAGAAGCCAAATTTGCTCATTATGGTAAAATTAAATTTTTCTTTTCAATATACCTACTATAAATGTCAAGCTAAGCACTAGTACACACACACACACACACACACACACACACACACCAATGCTGAGACAGCCCGAGTCCGAACTGGGCTCGGGCTGCGTAATGTTAGAATTCGGGCTTGGAGACAGGGGGAGAATTTTCTTTCTTTTTCTTTTAATGTGATTTTATATGATTTATCACACGAGGCTTTTTTTACACTTTCTAGTTGTTAAAGAGAATTCTTCAGCAAATGGGTCTAGATGGGGAGTAGGAATTCTGTAGGGCTATCCATTCCGGTTTTGGATAACAAAAAAGCCAAAGGCCATGAATTACAGGATTTCTACCAAGGATAAGTTTCTTTAAGAAGAAAGAAACTTATCCTTGAATTAAGGCCATGAATTACAGTAGATAGCAAGCTGACGGAATTTTACTCCCTACCTCAAAGGGGCAGCTTCCTGCTAATTCTATTGAGCAACGTACGACGTAAATTGCTGTGCCTTCCGATTTTTTCTGACACTCCACCCCCCCCCCCCCACCCACTCCCCGAAACATTTCATGAAGAAATTAATGGTTAAAGAAACTATAGAAACAGATGGACATCCCTCTTCCACTCAGCAGTTGAGAAAGACATCGGTTAATTGCACTTTTTTTAATGCTTATACAGGTTAATCATAGCTTTCGGACTCGTTCGGGCTGACATACTACAGGCTCGGGCTTTTAAAATTCAGCCCGTACTCAGGTCTGACACACACACACACAGTAACACTTCAGTTAACTTCTCACAGGTGTTTTTATAAAACGTTTGTGGCAATGAAGTCATAGTGGCAAGTATGAATAAAAAATAAGAGAAAATTCCTGGAATTTTTAGTACAGTATTGAAACGTAAACAAAATGCTACAATATTACTGCTAACATTGATTCATCTGGGAATAAGTGACATGGGACTTGTACGGGTATGGTGCCGTTGAGGGACTAGCCAGATCCCATGACGCGGAGGAGTACAGCATCATCTTCCACGGAAAGAAAATAGTCCATAAATTTTCAAATGAATTTTGACTGATGAAATCACACCTGAGGACCTCTGGTCCATTTTGCTGTGAAACGGCTTGATAAATTAAGATACATATCTTGTGGTAGGAAAATACAAAAAAAGGTATAGCACAGCCGCATTGTGTTAGATGGGCAACCACTTCACAAACAGTATTAGTTCCGACTTAAAAAAAAAAAAAAAAGACACCACCAAAAATTAAATACAAATCTCCAGTATGTAATGCCACCACCACTCAGTATCACTATGTGAATAATACGTGATGAAGCGGAAAAAGATCGGAAATGTTACGAAACGCTAACTGAAGTACTGCTTCCTGGTATACAAGTTTCAAATGAAACCAAATATGACAGATCTTTACTTTCTAGTTTCAAAGATAACTTTTCAGAAATGTTATCTTCATTCACTACAGAAGAGAAATACATTTCAATGCTTTAACCAACCTGGCTATACACTTTACATGCATACAAAATATTTGATAAGTTTGACTCTTTTTCTTATCTCAGGACTTACTCTGTGCACACTATGCACTAAGGAGAGGCACGCAAAACTAAGCGTTCAGCCTTTCAACTTCTTAAATTTTCTTTCACGTGATTCCAAATCATTTCGGTTATCACTTTTGTCTTTTACTAAGTTGTTCAAGAGTATTTTGCAGTTGAGGAGAGTTGTGTTTTCCAATTTAGTTTTCAAGCTACTCATACACAAACATTCAACAGAAAATGAACAAGGAAATCTAAAATCAGAACTTTGTCTGGTTAAATGTATGTAGCAGATTTTGTATAAGACAGAATGTTTGTCTTATACAAAATCTAATGCATACATTACTTTGGTATGGCAAAAGTTGTAACAGTCTCCTTTTGACTCGTATAATTTTACTTGCAGCCACTAACACTGCAACACTGCGGCATGGCAAATTTCGGCAATTCCTGTAAAACTAATTATACCTTTTAATACAAGGGAAGAACTAGATATGAAATGTTTAATCGAAAGTAGTTCTCTATGATTTGTACAGTTAGAATAAAGTTGATCATGCAGTTTTTCAACATAATCTGTCCACACTGTTCAGACAGCTTTAGTAAATTCAATCAGACAAATGCTATATCACAGTTGACATTAAGTTACGAAATTAAAAAATGTCCTTTTTAATTCAGAGACACATTACAATGCAACAGTTCAAGCATTAATTTCGTAAAGAAAGGGCTAACAATTGTTGAAGAGATACAAATGTTATACAAATTACAAAGGCTAATTTCCTGAAAAGTTGTCCTGATTTCTGGTAATATTCAAGCTCTATGTGAATGGCAAAATATATTAATTATTCTATTTGTCTATTTGAAATAAGAATTCAGCACCACAAAATAACTCACTTCTTTATACTTCACTATTCATGAGACATGAACAGATTTCAACAATTGTGAAACTAAGATCTACTCATTAAACCTATAATTATCTCTTACGTATTGCTAAAACTAAATAAAACGTTTACTAAGAATTAACTTTATCTTAGAAATATAAAAATATCTACCTCACAAAACTATACGTATATCCAAATGACAATAAACGGGACACTCACTCACTCAATACAAATAACTGTGGTGTGAACCAACGATGCAATTGCATGGCTGTTCAACAGATTGACTTGGCCACAGCACTAAGTTGTGCACGTGACTATTTCGCTCCGTAGCCTGTCTTTTTCGTCAGCCTTGAGACAAGCGGTCAGTCAGACCAAGGTACTTCTAAGTACCTTGAGTCAGACTACTTCTCGCACCAGCGGCATCTGTGTACTCGGTGCGGTAGGGGTTGTGAGGGAAAGTACGAGGTAATTAGTGTCAGGAATTTCTCTCCTTGTGTTGCACGTGTCCTGTTCGTTGGTCATCAAACTTGCTGCTGCAATTTACACAACTGGAATTAATTTTAAGCAGTTTACGGATTTCGCTGAAACCCTTGGTATACAAGCACTCGGTAACCACTTTTTTCAAAGTGGCGAAATTTTTAGTTGGGCCATAATCAAATTTACATGGCACAGCATGAAAAAGCAAATTACTGATGATTTAAAATTATGCGATTCCGAAGTTTGGGTGAGCGGAGATGGACAGTTTTAATTCGCCAGGTTTTTGCGCCAAATACTGTACTTATTTCATTATGGATATTCGCAAGGGAAATATTGTAGATTTTATTGTCGTCCAAAAAGGTGTTTTTGGCGGGGACTTAGATAATAATGAGTGCGATTTTTTACTCTCAGGTCTCTATGAAGAAATAAAGATATCAGTTTTTTTATCAGATAGACATAGAAGCATTCGTGCCCTCATGAAGAAAAAATATCCCAAGTTGATCATCACATGGCCAAAAGTTTGACTAAAAATCTAAAAGCTGCTGAAAAGAAAGCTCCTTTACTAGAAGCATGGCAGTCCAGTATAACCATCCATTTATGGTGGTCAGCTCAAGCATGTAATGTAGATGCTGAACTACTGGTAGAAAAATTTCTATCTCTGACTAACTTGCCATACAGTAATAGCAGTAGAAATAACAGTTAGATAAACTGCCTTTTTATCTAACTGTTATTTCTAGTTCATATTTTTCTTCTTGTTTTCCATATCATGTTCAACTACTGCGGTATTTTTATTTTCGTGGAGCGGGAGGTCATTAATGACTTTGCACTTGGGCTACGAGAAATATTCATAAAGTTGTTTCTCCCATGACAATAGGAGAAAAAAATATATGCACTCAGTTCAATGAAAATACCTTTATATACTCGTATATAGACAGTAGCTGACAAATCTTTAGTGACAGTGGGAGTTAATCGAAATAGTCTGTGTCATTTCCCGGGCAACAAACAAAACCCGAATACTGTTGTTCATTAGATTCAGGAAAACATTCTAACAACACAAGAAGTGATTACTTTTCTGATTTTTCGCCCTACAGGTATCCAGGCATTCACCCAATATACGAATTGTTTGTACGCAACGTGTATCCATAGTTTGCTACATTCAAGTTCATATTTTTTTCTCGTTTTTTTCAGCCCTAAGAATCATTTGATAACGACTTGCCTGTAAAGTGTGGATGTTTAGAACAACACTTTCGAATGATTTGTGGTTAATTATACATTGGGAACTAACTTTTATTTTCAGCATCTGATCACTCTCGTTGCAACACAAACACTCAGCGTCTGTTGACATTTTTTCGCAGTTATAACAGTGGTTCCAGTCAACATTACCTTTTCTACCCTCGAATTTGTTTTAATATTTCTTGTTAAACATTCGCACTGTACCGGCAGAATCGTGGTTCAAATGAATAAGGATTTACACTAGCCATTTTACAGATTGATGGGATCGACTGCGCTGGACAGAACAGTACAGAGCACTGACTGGAGCCCTACGCACGCTGAGCGTCCGGTCTCTTGTCTAGTGTGACGTCACTGCTGATTTTAAAAAACGCTCTAGCGGGAGAATTACTTACGATATAGCATTTCTGATTGCGTCAGTTTTCATGTCTCTTTCGACATTACATTTTCGCGCGGAGAAACAAAATGCCCGAAATGAGTTTACTGTTCCTTTAAGTAATTTTATTTACAGTAGTAATGTTTAAATTTACTTCTGTGAATTGTATTCTTCTTGATCGTCATATCGGTCTTTATTTTGATTGCTACCAAGCAGTAGCGCAGCCACGGGTGGAAGGCTCAGGAGGTCCGTGCCCCCTCCAGATGCCCATTGAAGCGCCCTCTGCAGAACAAAACTACCTCTAAGAGTACTCCTTCTTTGCTTACCTTCATTCCGCCTTTTACTTCACACAACGAAAAAAAAAAAAAAAAAAGGAAAACGAAAATGCCCTGAACGGTTGGCTAGCCCTTTCTCTGATTCCACGGTCCTTTGTTGTGCCTGAGATCGTAGTTTCACAGCTAACTCACCCCCGCCCACCCCCACTGGACAAGCCGTCACCTCCGGACAAACTCACTTGCCGACGCGACCTTACATTCTCTTCCCCTGGCGCTGAAACATGTGATTAGTCAAAAACAAGAGTTCTTAAAGAAATGCCTTGCTTACACCAACGCGCCCGTATAACGAAGTAAATTTCTCCGTCATTTTGGTCCATGCCCGGCATCGAACCTGGGTCCCCTCATTCAGGAATAAGTCGCTCTCCCAACTGAGCTGCGCGGACGTATGCTCTTGCTGCTATCTGCCTTTTTCTCATGTGCGTCCTGCGATGCAGGTACGTCACACCCGTTAATGTCTCATCGTCCACTCCCCCAAGCTAGAAATGTGGGTCTCAAATTCTCAGGGGACGACAACCTTTCCTCACGGGCTCTTAAAAATATGGGTAGCTATACTGAGGGCAAAGCTAACCTGTTTACACTATTAATGTTGCGAAACCGCTTTACCAACAAAATATCTGTTCTGTATCAGTATTTCTCAGCGTACTAATGGGATACCATTAGGCGCGGACCCTTCTCTCTAAGGGTAACTAAAGGTAAAACAAAAGGAGACTTCCCGCGTTCCACCACCACCATGTCATCTCTCAACTCCCCCCTCCCCCAAACACACACACACACCTTCTCAACCTTGCTGTTCACCAGACAAACAATTTCTGAATGAGTATTTTAAAACAGTAACCACGAAGAAAGGAGTAAGCTTTATTGTCAAACCCTTGTCTCTCCACTTACTCTCCGGCTAACACAATTATCCCCCCCCCCGGCTCGCAGTTCTCTGAAGAAAAACAGAAGTGACAATAATATTCCCCAAAATGCGAATAATTGCAAATTCTAGAAACGCGACCGAAACTAGGATCTCTATTTTTATAATGTGCTTACGCACAATATTTAGAACATATATATATCCATGTCCTTTTTAGGTATCAATTCAAACTCGAACACGGGCTTTTCAACTAGAACTATATTATGCAATGGAAGAAGACACTCCGTAACTTTAACTCCATAGTCAGGTTAGCCTTGCCCCGAGTATTAGTTTCAGCGATAGTTTAGTGCGCCCAGGACAAGCCTGTATCGGGAAATTATGGTGAAAAGAAAAAGAGAAAACCATCGTGCAATAACTTCCGTTAAGCTAAAACACTGTTCCTATTTGAAAATTCATGAAATCAAATTTACGGCGAGTGCCTGAAAATTCTGAATTGAATGTTAAAGGTATTCAAAGTGAAACGCCTGTGGCTGAACACATATCAACTGCAAAATGTACGCTTGACACGGAATCAGAGATAAAAAAAAGTTTTCTTTTCTGTGAGCCACTGGAGGAGCAGGGGAAAACAGATGTGCTGGGGTCAGATCACCTGATATTTCAAAAGTAAGTTCTTCCTCTGCAACTAAAAAGCGACTCATAGAAGAGGGATTTTGGAAACCTAGCAGCAACTATTACAAATTTCTGAAGTGTCCTAAAAGTATTATGTGTTTTTAGTATTCATGGTAATCTCGTTTTCCATGGTTAGCATAGAGCAAAGTAAAATATGGGGTTGTTTTTTATGTATTGTGTAATCTTTGCTCCTGCAGCAGATGGGTCCCCAAAAATCCGCTTGCAAAGCTTAGTAAGTGAGCCCTTTACAAAATATAAGGATGCTGTCGAAGATTTTATCAGGCATGCAAACACAAGATATCAAAAAAATGCTGTGAGCGTCTGTAGTGACTTTATGAATTGTACAGGAGATAGAACTCTCAGTGTACTTAATCAAACTGATCAGCATCGCGCAACTGAAGTCGAAAAGAATAGAGATATTTTGTGATCAATCACCAAAACTGTAGTCTTTTTGTGGACGCCAAGAATTAGCACTGAGGGAACATCGAGGTTCTGGCCATTTACAAGATATGCAGAAAGTGAATGATGGAAATTTTAGAGAAGCCTTAAGGTTCAGAATTGATGCTGGCGATAATTATTTGAAGAATAACTTAAAAACGGCTTCAGCAATACCACTTATATTAGTTTGCATACACAGAATGCCATTGTTTTAGAAATCGAAGAGTGCATTACTGAAGGGCTTGTAAAAGAGATTGCCGAAGCTACATATTGTAGTACATTAGTAGGCGAAACAACCGATTGTTCTACTCAAGAACAAATGAGTATAACAATATGTTATATATTAAATAGAAAATTGCAAGAAAACTTCCTTGCTTTTGAAAATATTAGCGATTGTAATGCAAGCTATATTGAGAGAGTTATTTCAGAGTCTTTGGACACTAAAGGAATTGACAAATCATTTATGCGAGGCCATGATATGGCTGCTGCACTGTGATGAGCGGGCATATAAAAGGTGTTCAAGCTCTTATTAAAGATATATTCCCAACTGCAACCTATACCCACTGTGCAAGCCATGTTCTAAATCTTGTTGCAAATTATGCTAGTGATGTTTCGCCTATTAGGAATGCCCAAGGAACTGTTGGTGGAATATGTTCTTTCTTCGGAGCGTCAGCGAAGCGACTTAATTTGTTGTAAGAATGTATCAAAGAAGTATGCCCCAAAAATTTACATTCCAGATTTAAATTTCTTTGTGTAACTCGTTTGGTACAAAGAGATGAAGTTGTAAACATATTTCTCGAAAGGTTCCTAGCTATTTTTCTGGCTTTAGAAAAGATGTCAACAGGTAAAAATAGGGAAACAGTCTAAAATCAGCTCATCTTTCTTCTGTTTGCAAAGCTCAATTTCTCGTAGCCCATTTCTGCCTGCACCGTGCAACCGTGTTAGCTCCCTGCTCTTACTGTTTCTCAGCAACTGCAATCACAATCTTCCGAACTTATTCAGGCTGTAGAATTAGTGAAGGACATAAAAATATGTTTTGTAGATATACGGCAAAATGTCGAAGATGAATTTTCTTCGATATTTGAAAAAGCAAAAAACTTAGGGGAGTATCATGATTTCGATGTTAAAATGCCGAAATTAGCCAGGTGTCAGAGAAACAGGGAAAATTTTCCAGCTGAAACTGCAGAAAATTACTATACAACATCTCTGTTTATTTGTACATATAAAACTGAAAGCCCTCACTGACTCACTGACTCATCACCGAATCTCAGAAACTACTGAACTTAGAACTTTCATATTTTGCAGAAATGTTCCTTTTAAAACATAGAGGCGCACCAAGAAAGGAATTTTTCCTACGATAACTTTAAGTGGGTCGAAATGGGCTTTTTAAATAACCCTGCTTTGATAACACTATGACGTTTTGCAAAGATCGAGCTATTGTTGCCCAGCAACTGAAGTCCCGCCCTAAGTATTGAATGACTTGAGTTGACCTGCTCGGTATATATTTGGTTCTAAATTTATTTGTTCTGAATTTATTTAATAAAAACCTTAAAAATCACGTAAAACGCGTAATATCATATTATGTTTTGCATTTAAACATTTATATTATCGTTTGACATATCGAATGTCAAGGTGTTTTGAGTCAAAATCCAATGACCAACATTCCTTTTCACCGAAGCAACGGTGACGTCATATAAGTGGTAAGGTGACTGCAATAAATATAAATATGCGGGTAGATTTTCATAGTAATTGAAATTTGAGAAAAATAGTTTTCCTCTTGAGATGTTAGCGATGACAACACAATTTTACTCACGCTTCCAAAAACATCTGATTTGCTAGCTTTTAAAAGTACAGTTTCGAACGAAATTGTTTATAAGCAAGGTTCTTTTTACATGTATGCTGAAAGTAACAACGTATTTTGTTCTGTTGTCTATTAATATTTTAACTATAAAAGTTAAGTGTAACCACGTAGTTTGATTTGTTTCGTGTAGGCTTGAAATTTTAAATTTGCAGTTATGAACGAAATTGTTTATGTGTCGTCTGGCAGAATAAGTCAGGCACACGTGTTTCTCAAAAGAGCAAAGAAATATGCAGTGCATGGCCATTTCAACTGTATATCATATATATAATCTGTATTTCAACTGTATTTCAATATCATCACGTTCGAAGAACGGGTATTTAGCTAGTGCCATATATAGACCAACTGATCAGCGAGCTTGAATGGAGGCTCGAAGGCATTGTGGCTACTCCCGTAAAACTGCAGCATCTGCTGCCAATTTTTTTCACTGAAGCTTCTTTTGCTGACATTGCTGATGGCGTGGAACTCTATTTGTCTGACTTATGCAGTGATGAGCGTATCATCTAAAGCGAATTCGAAATTTGACAAAAAAAAAAAAAAAAGGTTAAAAATACAGTTATCTCAGCGGCGTAAAACAATCTTGTATACATTAGGAACTGTACCAGAAACATTTGTATTGTTCCCAAACATTGCTAAAATGCTTAAACCCTTTAAGCGGCTCATGTACCTGAATCACAAGTTGCTCAAATTTTCCTACTCTCCTCAAACAGAAGTATTCTCATAGTGGCCGGGTTATACGAACACTACGGCAAAACAATTCCTTTCCTTCTTTCATCTCAGGACTATCTACTATAAATCTGTCGCTGATTGTAAGGGCGCTCTTACAGTCCTAAGTCTTATAGTATGTTGTCTGATTTCCGTATATACCTTTATTGTGTGCTCCATCCTCCCAAGGAATGATTCGGAAGCAGTCCCCGGACATGAACATCATGCCACAGGGTAGAAATCAGTTACTCAAATATCACTTTTCTTCTTCCTTAGAATATTCGTCCCTTTTTTACAGCATTCTTAGCGGAAAAGATAAGCAAACAAGAAAGATTAATGACAATCATACCCCGAAATGGCCACTTAGAGTGACAAACCTAAGGTAAAAGCAACGCTTTCTGATGCGCAGGTTCACTCGTTTGTGTCGCGTTCCGCCCACTTCTTAGACAGCGAATATATTCGTTGGAGATGATTTCAGCCTGTGGTGTTAAACCCGAGTTAACTCATTCCAGCCGGTTAAAGGGTTAACATCTTTGGCGTTCTACAAGTTACCACATCAACAGCTGAAAGAACTTTTAGTACTTCACGGCGGTGAAAATCTTATATGCGTTCCACCATGGGTGAGAGTCGTTTAACGGGTTTGGTTCCATTATGCGTTCCACCATGGGTGACAGTCGTTTAACGGGTTTGGCTTTAATGCCTATTCATAGAAACAGGATGATTGACGTGGATTATGTTATTAACAAGCTTGCTAAAAAAACCCGCAGGCTTAATTTTGTACTTAAATTTTGCATTTCATGTTTAATATTTGCTTCTACTTTAGCAATTTCTTTTTCATTTTCTATGTGTGTTTCTGGAGGCGGAGTTTCAAATTAAAAATATTCACGGATCTTTCATGTGTGTCTTCTGTTGATAGCCAAATGTCAAGTGATACTACAAGGTAAGCGTTAAATTGTGTTTACATTTTGTATTACTGTTTCGTTTGAAAATCAATCATAAGCAAAAATATAGTGAGCTCTTCCGAGAGCTGGCCATTTTGTGTGCAATTCATTATTTGAAAACATGGAGGATCCTACGTGGGGGAATTTTCCAACAGTGTTGAGGACGAAATAATGAAATGCTCATAGGATCCAAAGCATTCGTCTTCTTTTAAAGATAAATGTATTGGTAGGAAATCCAATGCAAAATGTGTTAAGATCTTTAAGGCTTAGTTATCGCTTCCAGTTTCAGTCAGAAATTGCCCCTTAATTGTTGCATATAATAATTATTATTTGTTTTTCTACTCCGATCGAAATCGCGCGCCTTTTCTGAAATCCTGGCTGCGTGCTTGCTATCATAAAATACTTTAAAATTCGTGTGATATAAAATGCTGGTAAATCTTGGTTTGAGCCGGCCTATAGCTAGCTTAGACAGCACACTGCAATATTTAAAAGATAATTATCATGACTGGATAGGAGACAAAAAAGCGTCGGATGTCCGCATGCTGTGCCAAAGACTACAACTCTGTAACTCCAATGGATTCCTAAAGGCGGCGAATGATATAATTTCTGTTCTTCAAGCACAAATAAGACAAAGAAACAGTTCAAGCTTAGCTGTGTGGATAATAGTCCGTGGTGTGCTAACAGAATGCTACCAAAGAGATATAAATGACAGTAGCGTAATATATTCTGTTTTAAAAAGCACGGAACATGTGTTTACATCGTCTGAAATATCGCACTATTTCGTATTGGATGTATTGCGCTACTATGTGCCCCGGACGAATACAGATTTGGACGAATGTGCAGGGAAAGATCCAAGACCTCTCGCCTTCATATCATACATTTTGAGACATGCTTTTAACAGCAAACTTGTTTTAAACGAACACAGATTTATCGTGGATTATGATTATGATTTAGGTCCACAGTTGTTTGGGCAAACGATGGAATCCGACTATAATTTCCCCATAAGGTCTTTGTTTCTACTTCTCCTGCGTCACGGATTAGGTTTGTCTCCTTCAAAAGAACAGAATCGTACAGAGTTTTCACGAGTCGCTTTTTTCCTGCACAAGAAACTAATATTTTACGGCTGGCACTCATCGTTGTGGGAAATCACTACTCTGAATTTACGGGTTCAACCGTCACATTTTCCGGGTATAATGAAAGATATGTGCCAATGCTTTACGGACTGCATGAAAGACGCGCCAAATCCCCATTCATCAACATGGTATCTAGCCGAAGAAATTTATAAAATGTATTCGCCAGAACGTGAAACAATTAAACAATTTTACGACGTGATTTTTCCAAACCACCTTTATGGGCACATGGTACCTGCATCTCTTCGCCATCACTGTAGATATGCTATACGCACGGTACTAAATGACAACTGGAAGCTGCCGGAAGGAATAGAGTTCTTGCCTCTTCCGCGACTGCTGAAAGAGTATTTGGATTTGTATTATTAATAATTTCACAACGATTAAGCACTAATACGCCACATGAGCCAACCGCTTTTAAGAGAGAAAAATGCAGCTTCAAATGTTTTAACAGCTGCTTCTTCAGAAACTATATAAAAAAAAAATTCTGCCGCAATAAATCATTTTTTCCGCCACAAATTTCCTGCCTCTGTTTGACAACAATAAAATTGTTCGTCACAATAACATATTTATGATAAGACGTAAATTGCAAAATGCACCATACCGCGCAGACCGTACTCAAGAAACGCTTATAGCGCAATAGACCCGTTTATTCACTGGTGTAAACACGCATAAATTTTCACTAAGCTCTCGCACTCCACTGAGAGGCTTTTACAAGGCAATAGTAGGAATAAAAATGCAGGGAATTAGATCACGTAAGAAACAAAGATTATTTTTTGAAAATAACTCGGGCGACATTACGAGTAGTATTACGTGAATTTTTATCATGCAATTATACGGTGAGCTGCGATATGTGTCCATCTTTCAATAACGCATACTACACTGGCGGAAAGTGAAAAAAGAACACCAAAAAGGAGACGTCTGATACCAACGAAATTTATACAGCATAATAACAGAATAAAGAGGATAACGTGATCAAAACATTATGGCAAAATGCAGCTGTATTTGCTGGTAAACTGAAAAATAACATTTCCATGTAACATGGTTAGTACGAGGTTGAACCGCCATGAACCGCATCACACTGTGCAATTCTGTCATGGAGTCTGTCGTACAGATGTTGGATGTAAGTTTAGGGTATTGAGTTCCAAGCATCCTCAACCTGGACGCGTAAATCGGGGATGGTCGTGGCTGGCCGTGGAGACCGGATAAGTCGTTGTCCCATAGAATCCCGCACGTGCTCTATGGGGGAAAAATCCGGTGAACGTGCAGGCCATGGAAATTGTCTCGACCCTGAAGTGCATGTTGCGTTGCACGTGCCGTGTGTGGGCGTGCGTTATCTTGCCGGAAAACACCACAATGGACCGACCTTAAAAATGGCACAACAATGGGCTGAATGATGCTGTTGATGTTGTTGATGTAGGAGGTGCTGTTTAACGTACCCGGTAAAAACACTAGTTGTGTACGGGAGGGATAGCTGATCGCTCCCCACATCAGAAGACCAGGTGTAGGCCCTGTGTGTCTCTGGCAGATGCAAGAAGGGTGGAGACGCTCCCCTGTGCGTCTGCGAACACGCATACGGCCATCGGAGGCTCCCAAGCAGAATCTGCTTTCATCGCTGAATACGACAGATCGCCATTGCATTCTCCAGGGCAGACGTTGGCGACACCACTGCAGCCGTTCCTGACAATGGGCTGGAGTCAGAGGTACACATGCCAGAGGCGCACGTGCACGTAGTCCTGCATCCAGTAGACGGTTGCGGATTGTTCGCACAGTCACCTCAGGTGCAACGGCAGCTCGGATTTGCGTCGCAGTGGATGTTCAGCTTGGCAATGCCGCTCTTCTTATGCGTCGATTGGTCCGCTCATCAGTCCATCTGTGACTCCCGATTCCACGTCTTCTCGTGTGGGAATGTTCCTCGGACCATCTACGCCACCATCGTACCACCACCGATACTTCCCGTCCAATTCGCTCCGCAATACGACGATATGACCACCCGGCCTCGCGGAGTCTGACTAGACGACCTCGCTCAAAGTCCGATAACTGCTGAAATCGTACACGTCTTCCATGTCCAGGCATTGCAGCTTCTTCAGGGTCTTCGGCGTACGTGTCCGTACGCCGACGACTGATTACATTCACTTCGCCGTACTCCTTAAATACCACCGACGATAATTTGCCCATCATGCCGTGCTGCGGCGTAAGCGCTCACCGGTCGGTCCCGAAATTAACATCACACCTACCTAAACTCGACCCCATTAACATATATAAATTTCATGATCGTCCGCTAATTCCTTCTTAATGTTATTTTCTCACTTTCCGGCAGTGTAAATCATTGGTAGTATGATAGAGGCCATATCATTGCATGCTATTTTGCTGGAGAGGATTTGGACTCTTTTTCTGATGACATTCTCTAAAGTTCATGTAAGGGGTAATTCTTCTAGTGTTATTCCATATAGGAACGACCGAGCAATGCATGGCTTTCTTGGCGAGGGCTGTATTCTGTATGTCTCGGTTGACACTACGCATGTGTTCTTTATATCTAGTGTCTAAGAATCACTTTGACATTACGATATATATCTTTTCTCTGTTGTTAGGATACAGCAACGGTATAGCATACACACCCGCTTTTTCTGTCTCACGCTGTCTCTCCTTGCAGTTTGATATTATACGTGACAACGGAGTTGGTGACTTTATTGTTATTGAGATGTTGTACCTCAACAATAAATTTTTTAACCAATATGTAAAGCCTGGTACCTGTACGTGATAGATCCTGCGTATCTCATTGTCTTACTAGTTGATTTTGTTATCGTAGACATTATACGATTTCTTAAAGTTCTATGCATTCTTTCTATGTCATCTTTCTTATATCCACGCTTTAGACCTTTGCTGTAAATATTATCAATTTCTTTTGTTTGTAGGTAATCGGGGTTGCATACGTTATCCGCTCTATAAAATCATGCTCTAAACGCAGAAATTGTGTACTCTTTTGGTCCATGTAAATCAGGAGGGACAAGGTTTGGTACTGCTGTTGGTTTATAACAAACGGCACGATCGAAGTTGGATGTTTCATTTCTTTTGAGTGCGACGTCAAGATAATTCAGCATACCATTCACTTCAAGCTCCATCGGGAATTTTATCGTATTGTGTAGATTTTTTTATCTTTTCATTCAATTCGTCTACTCCATGTTTCCATATGAAGAAATATAGCGTCAGCTTAGCGGATCCACACCCGGGTCTCTAAATAAAATTTAGAAAGATGAGGTCTTCTAGCGGTCTAAGTACTGCTTCTTCAAGGACCGAAGATAGAAGTGAATCAATCGGTTCTCCTTTTGTTTGTTTGTATATGCTACCATCTAACTTGAAATGGTTGTGGTTAGTCACTAGATTTGAGGACCCGAAAATTTTCTTAGTTTGGTTGTGTGTAGATTCACGGGAAGCAACGTTTATTTCTCCAAGGTTTCCAACTGCCTCTGGTTTAGTACAAACGGATATAAAGACACTATGTCGAAACTTCTCATTATATCCCTATCAAATATAGTCAAACTTCTTGCGCGCTCTATAAATTCTTTTCTTTATTTGATTTTAAACGTTTAGAGAAAAATTTAGCTAGGGATTTTTACAATATGCACGTAGGAAATTTGTTCATTGCTGCTATAAATCTAAGGGCAGGTTAAGGTTTGTGATTTTTTAATCGTCCAAAGAATGGTGAAATTGTAAGGCCTGGAGGAAGCTTCGTTGACATTCTAATACTTTCCGGTAGATAGAAAACCTGGCCAGTGTTTGAACTTCCCGAATTATGCTATTTAATGGATTCGTCTACTGCAGAACTGAGTCCGATTGATCAGTATATTCCTTAAGTTTTCTAACATAATCAGACCTGATTCGACTTGTCGGTTAGGGTAAACGAAATTCTAGAATCATTACGAAAGGTTTCCAAATATTTTCTTAATTTGACTGTCACTTTTCTTAATGTTCTCTTTTTCAAGATTTCTCGTTTTAAAATTCATTAGACTGCATTTTAACTTTCATACCGCTAAAAATCTGGCCATATCGCGATTTTCTGCTGAGACTTGGGAAATTATACTTTCTACCACTTACATCAAGTTTGTAATTCTAGGCTTCGATGGAGGGCAATAATTTGGCCCGCGCTTCAAGACTTTCACTTGTTCTTCCGTCATTCGTATTGCCGGTTCATTTATTTTGGGGTTATTAGTGCGAATCTGAGTTGTCTCTCCTGATTCGCGAGGCCCAAAAGATTATGAAATTTCTGCGTTAAAAGCATGATTTTATAGAGCGGATAACGTATGCAAGCCCGACTACCTAAATAAAAAAGAAATTGATAATATTTATAGCAAAGGTCTAAAGGATGGTATAAGAAAGATGACATAGACAGAGTACATACTTAGAAATGTAAGAAATCGTATAATGACCACGATAACGAAATTAACTAGTAAGACAATGAGATACGCAGGATCTATCACGTACGGGTTCCAGGCTTTACAAATTGGTTAAAAAATGTATTATACAGGGACAAAATCTCAATAGCAATGAAGTCACCAACTCCGTTGTCACATATAATATCGAGCTGCAAGGGGAGAGAGTGTGAGAAAGAAAAGGCGGGTGTGTATGCTATACCGATGGTATATCCTGACAACACGGAAAAGATATACACTGACGGAAAAAAAAATCCCAACACCACGAAAAAATAGTTGTAGAGGAATGAAATGGCGGCAATACATTTGTATAGGTAACATATTTAATCGATTAAGGTTTCAAGATCACAGTTTAATGTAAGCGCGAGAAGAGCCATTTTAAATGTGAAATGCTGGTACATTAATAACCGGTGTAACCGTCAGAATGTTGAATGCAAGCATGCAAACGTTCATGCATTGTGTCGTACAGGTGCTGGATGTCAGTTTGTGGGATGGAGTTCCATGCCTGTTGCACTTGGTCGGTCAATACAGGGACGGCTAATGCTGGTTGGGGGTGACGCTGGAGTTGTCGTCCAATGATCTCCCATACGTGCTCGATTGGAGAACGATCTGGTGATCTAGCAGGCCACGGCAACATGTCGACACTCTGTAGAGCATGATGGGTTACAACAGCGGTATGCGGGCGAGCGTTATCCTGTTAGAAAACACCTCCTGGAATGCTGTTCATAAATGGCAGCACAACAGGTTGAATCACCAGACCGACGTACAACTGTGCCGTCAGGGTGCGTGGCATAACCACGAGAGTGCTCCTGCTGTCATAGGAAATTGCTCCCTAGACCATAACTCCAGGTGTAGGTCCAGTGTGTCTCGGCCGCAGACAGGTTGGTTGCAGGCGCTCACCTGGCCTCCTTCTAACCAACACGCGGCCATCACTGGCACCCAGACAGAACCGGCTTTCATCAGAAAACGCAACAGATCTCCACTCCGTCCTCCAATGAGCTCTAGCTTGACACCACTGACGTCGCAAACGGCAGTGGTTTGGAGTAAGTGGAATGCACGCTACAGCGTGCCTGGCTCGGAGCTGTCCTTTAAGTAACCGATTTGTAACAGTTCGTTGTGTCACTGTGGTGGCAACTGCAGCTCGAATTGCTGCCGCAGACGCAGTACGATGCGCCACGGCCATACGCCGTACACGGCGGTCTTCCCTCTCAGTAGTGCCACGTGGCCGGCCGGAACCCGGTCTTCTTGAGGCAGTATCTTCCCTTGACCACCGTTGCCAACAATCATGCACAGTGGCTACATTCCTGTCAAGTCGTTCTGCAATATTGCGGAAAGAAAATTCACCTTCTCGTAGCCCTATTACACGACCTCGTTCAAACTCATTGAGCTGTTGATAATGGCTTCTTCGTCTTCGTAAAGGCATTCTTGACTAACATCAACACACTACGTCGAATCTCAACGATAACTAACGCTCACGAACGTTACAGCGCGTATTTACAGCAAACTTGCTTTGCATGTTCGGAGGGGCGCTACTAGCGCCACACGTATGCGCCGAGCGCGAAATTTGTATAGACGTCATCTTACAGATGTACTCTCATCGCCTACCAACTGTCGTTTATCTAACACAAAACCTTCTTGGTGTTGGGATTTTTTTCCGTCAGTGTATATCGGAATGACAAAGCGATTCTTAGACACTAGATATAAAGAACACACGCCTAGTGTCAACCAAGACATGCAGAATACAGCCCTCGCCAAGGAAGTCATGCATTGCTTGGCCGTTCCTATATGGAATAACGCTAGAAGAGTTACCCCTTACATAAACTTTAGAGACTGCCGTCAGAGAAACAGTCGAAATCCTCTTCAGCAAACTAGCATGCAATGATACAGACTCTACTGAACTACGAATGGTTTGGCATGCGTTATTAAAAGATGGAAACATATCACGGCAGACCGTATAATTGCATGATAAAAATTCATGTAATATGCTGGTGATGCCACCCACATTATTTTCAAAATACCACCTTTGTTCCTTACGTGTTCTAATTCCCTATATTTTTGTCTACCATTGCCTTGAAAAAGCCGCCCAGTAGGGCGAGGAAGCATGGCGAAACTTTATGCATATTTACCCCAGTGAATAAACCGTTTTATAACGCTATTAGTGTTTCTTTATGATAAGACATCATCTTTTGGTAAACCGGAAAGTAAGTATTCTTTGTACAGACACCTGGCCTCCCCGGTTGCTCAGTGGCCTTAGCGCTGGTTTAGGACCATTCGTCCGTGATGGGCCCGAGTTCGGATTCCAGTGAGATATGGATGTTGTGTTTGTCTTATGGCACTGGCTCTCTCTCTCTTCCCTGGAACCAATGGTCCTAAATTAGGGACGGACGACTGCTTATAACCCATTGAGTTGCTCACGGTGGTAGTTAAAGCTTCAGTCAATCAATTACTGACACCTGCATTTTTTTATTCTTCGTGAACTTCCTCAGACGAAATTTGGCGACGTTCTTTTCACAGGGAAGCAGTCGGTTGCTTTCCTCGGAAACTGAGAATGTAAAATTTCGTTGAAACCTTACAAATTGATTAATGGGGTCTTTGTAAGTTCCGTTTCGCAATGAATAATAATTATGAAAGAAATGTTGGTGGGTATTCCAAATGCTGGCTCATAAAACCGTTCCGTTTCGCAATGAATAATAATTATGAAAGAAATGTTGGTGGGTATTCCAAATGCTGGCTCATAAAACAGACTTCTATGTGGTACGGTATTCCTAAGTTTGCATGCTTTTGGACTCTCAACGCTTAGCGTTAGTAAGCCGAGGAAAAGGTTCTGTTATTAGTCGCCACCTATTCGCCCAAATAGAATACCACTATTACAACCAAGAAGTGGAAAGCGCATGATGAACTTGAAAAAGATGGATATTAGTGTTGGAGACAAACTTTCGTCTAAGCGACGGCCTCTGATCATTCGTCCGAAAGGGGTTCGGGTTCGAATCCAGGTGAGGCATGGATGTTGTGTTTGTCTTACGGCACTAGCTCTCTTCCTTTCCTGGAACCAGTTACCCTAAATTAGGGACGGGCGACTGCTTATAGCCCATTGAGTTGCTCACGGTGGTCGTTAAACCTCCAATCAAAAAAAACTTTTGTGTGAACAAATATTCAAGTATGAGATCAGCGAAATGTTCACATCCGATGTTTTGATTATGTTTTTTTTTAATCGTGTTCAGTTCACTTGAATCGTCTGCGTGTGGGCGCTAGCCTGTGCGTCCACAAAATGCTCGGACGCTAATACATGAAGATTTGCGATAAAAGTCTTAACTAACATTGATTTGCGATAAAAGTCTTAACTAACGCACTAACATTGGGCGTTAAGGAACTTCGGGAGCTATTTGAGATGGGCTGAGATGCGTAAAATTTAGCAAGATATTTTCACTGCAGAGTCATTCCTACGTCGCTTGTTATTAAGCGCTGTGGTTTGTTATATATACATCATCATCATCATCATCATCAAACATTATCATTCCAATGCTGGATCAAGGTCTCCCAAACTTTCTTCCACAAAGGTCTACCTAACGCCAGTCTCCTTCATGTCACTCACGCATGCTTTCGAATTTCATCCACCCATCTCCCATGTGGTCTTCTTCTCGGTCATTTCCTGTCCCGTAGAATCCAGTCTAGAATTTCGGTTGTCCATCAGTGGTCTGTTCTTTTGGCAACATGTCCAGTCCGTTGCTCGTTCTTGACAGATGTGGAGTTGGTGGCTGCTATATTTTTCCGCATTATAAAGTCTTAAAACTCTTCTTGTGCTTACCGGATGCATACCCCGCTTGTCTAAAGGTATTGTGTACATTTTGCGCTACGTTTTTTTCGATATCGTTCTTATATTTGTTCATATTCCTCCAACATTTTCTTATCATTAGCTCGTTTGTTTACGTTTGAAAGCTGCCAACATTGTAGCTTCCGGACAATCCTTATCATCTCTGGGTGTGGCGGATGCACGTCACGTCGCATATCCCACGTGAAAGTTGACGTACTCTCGTCCTCAGATGTGTATGCTTAAGTTCCTTCCCAGCTACCTGGTGATCCTGCTCCAGTGCCATAACTGAACTTACATGCGCATCCTGTTTCAGCTTTTGCCTCTGCTTAGGTGCCTTCCCTGGCTACAGCTGCAACAACTGCCTTGCCTTCTGCCTCTGCTCCTCTTCCCTCACTGCATTCTGTGTCAGCCGGCTCAGCGGATACTTTTCTTCCGAGGATGTCCTTTGCCTCCACAGTGCAGCGAGGGCCTGCTTCCACCTCAGCTTCTTCTCAACCTGCTGGGCTCTTGCAATCCTCACCGTTCATTTAAGTATCCAACCACCGAATGAAGGGCACGATTGATAAAAATTCACAGATTGGCCGTGAGTCCCACAATCTCCTGGATCGAGGTGTGCTCTTCATGCCATACCGAATACTCCTTTGCCACGCTACATGGAGTCCCTCTCAGGGCATGTGTCATCTGCGTGTATTGCCGGAATTTCTCGTACCCCTCGGGGTATCTTAGTGCAGTTCCAGCGCAAAGAGGATGCTGACTTTTTCTTACACGCGGACTTTTGATTGTAGCAAATGACCTCATCGCTTCGCCACTTTCTAAGCGACCGGTGAACATCACGTTCTATCCTGTTCCAGAGGAAGTGCCTGATCCTGCACTTCCTCTTCTTGTCAATCATGTTTGTAAAATTGTTGTCAAGGACCGTCGCCTTTCTGACGCTCCCAGCGGAACTCTATTTGCACATGCTGCATGACCTCACCGTCAGTTATTAGTCGTCTTTCCCACTGATACAGCATTGGCGGATTGCCCGACCGAGGCTACTGTTGAAATTAGGTCGCGAACGTACAGTTTCAAGGTTTTCACCACTTACTATTGTACTCACTGTCCTACACAAGACCACACTACTGCCTCCTGTGAGCGCTTCCGACGTGGACTTTTCTCTAGTTCGCATCCCACTGCGGACCACATCGGTCCTTCTACCACTTCCACTACCGATGGTTTGCCTGACGCGACCTCTCCTTGTTTCCGTCAGACGCACATTCCAGTCATGGACAATGATACTTTTCCTCCTATTCCGCACCTTACGGTTGTGCATCCACCTTCTGGGTTGGCAGAGATATCTTCTACTACAGATGCGTCTACAGCGGAGTGTTCCGACTCGGATGTGTCGAGTGGTGGTTTGACAGAACGGCCTCCTGGCTCTTCTCCTAGACTCTCGCATATCGGATCTCCCACTACAACCTTGTCTACAATTCCTTGTTACCACATCCTCCTGAAGTCTCGGCTGTTGTGCCTGTCTTCACTAAGGCTGATCTGCTACTTACTGCATCTTCAGCGATGATTGTTTTCTCTTCTCCTGACTCGGGAGGTAATCCTGATCCACTAATGGATACATCCACCTCATCTCCGTCTTCGAAGCGTACTGGAATTTCCAAAGGCTCTGTGAAACAAAAAACAGTAAAATATCTTTCTGTGCCTCTTCCTGTGGCTACATCTAATGTCCCCGATGTTGCCTGTTCCGGTGTTTCTCCGCCTGATGATTCTTCGAACAGTATACTTCTCCGTTCAGGTCCTGTTAATCCTCTCTCTGATACTGAGGTTCTACAGGGCGTTGATACGTTTCCTCCATTTCGTGGACCTCTGTCCAGTCAAATACTCTTACGTCTTCTTCAACCTGCTCGTACGAAGCCGTCATTCGTCTTCTCCCAAAGAAAGGCTGTACTGAATAAATCCTCCACTCACCTGATCTTGACCTGTGTGCAGCGGTCACACAATTTGAATATGTGTCATTTCTTAAATCTCTGTGTATCATCGATCCTCGGGACCAGGTTTTCATGAGGCGTTATACGCGCCGTCTCACCTCCTGGAAGAAGTTCGCCGAAGAACATATATGTGATACCTCTCTTCCTCTTATCGATAACCTTTAGCTCTCTTCTCCAAACCGATCACTTTTTGTTCTCTCAATGCTAGGGGATTTGAGAACCCTCTCGGAAATGCCTTGGTCTTTGCATACTTAGTGACTGTTGATTCTGATGTTTCATTTATTCAGGAAACAAATTGTTTCCCCTCTACGCCGTTTCATCGCTGGCGCCCGTGGCCCTATCGGTTCGTCCATTGCTTTTCCACTCGTCCCGGAAACGGCGTACCCATGGGCATTCATCACCGCCTTTACCCTTCCGTGTCTTCTACTGTCGAAGTCGCGAAGACTGAGGGAGTTTTCTTGTATATCTCCTTTCGTCTTGGGGTCTTGTGTGTTCATCTTCTTAACATTCATATTCCGCAGCGAAATGACGTTGCACTTTTCCTCTCGGACTCCATCTTTGTTCAGCTCGCCACGGTCGCCCCCTGTGATATTGTTCTCTTTGGAGGCGATTTCAATTGCACGCTGTACCCTACGGATTACATTGTGTCAAATCTCGTTTTTTTCTTGTTCATGTTTTATCTGACCTTCTTTCCTATTACAACCGAGTTGATGCTTTTCGTTTCCTTCATCTTTCTGTCTGTGATTTTACCTGATGTTCTTACAATGCTGCTTCGTTGGCCGAAGCACGACTTGATCGGTTTTACGTTTCATCCCATTTCAGTACACACCTTTATGCAGCGTCCCACATTCCGTGTGTTTCGTCTGATCATATATCCTTTTTTTATGTATTTCTTCCTGTTGTCTTCAAACCGTTCTTCAGGTTGTGATCTCTGCCCATTTCTTTCCTTACTGATTCGGATTTTTGTTCCCATTTATCAACCTACCTTCAGGATGCTGAAATTGATCTTCACTCTACCTCGGACCCTGTGTCGATATGGACCTCCGTTAAAACTACATTGGTTGCTTTCTGCAAGAGATTTTCTGTTTCCACTTGTCTTTCGGAATCCATGGTCGTTCATCACCTTCGTCTTGAATTAGCTTGTGTTTAACCTACATCTGCCGCCTATCGATAACGTCCACAGCTCTCCGGGGCCTCCTTCAAAGCCAGGCTTCTCAAGCTCTTGTTCGCCTTCATGTACAGGACGTTCCTTCAGGATGCGAGTGCCTTTCTTGAGTTTGTACGATACATCGTTTCTTCTCCTTCGCTCACCCATTTAACCCTTCCTGATGGTTCTGTCTCCGATGATCCCTCTTGGCTTTCCCCTTTTCTCGTTTCACATTTAACTGAACATTTCTCTTCTTCCTCTTCGCCTCCTAATCCTTCTTCCACTCTATTCACTGGCCTTCCTCAAGTTCCGTCTCATCTTCATTCTTCTCTCCTTGCCTCTATTACTCTCTCGGAACTCTCTTCAGCTCTTTCCTTTTTAAACTCTCAGTCATGAACCGGTTTAGATGGTATCCCAGTTGCGTTCTACCGTACTTTTCTACCTCTGTTCTCTCCCTTTCTTATAGCTTACTTTAACAATCTTCTATTTCGCCCTGACTTCCTATCATCTTCCTCCGTAGATATCATTCGTCTTCTCCCGAAGAACGGCTGTCTCCTCAAGATCAACAACTGGCGTTTTATTATTATCTCGAACAGCGATTATAAGCTATTTGCTAAGATTCTTTCTCATCGTTTGAATGGCATTCTCCCGGACATTATTCATTCGGACTAAACGTATACAATTACGGGCCAATCTGTTCAATCAACATTACATCTTTTTCGAAACCTTCTTTTTCTTGCTGATCGACAGGTTGAGCGCCTAGCCTTGTTCTCGTTGGATCAGCGCCAGGTGTTTGACCGTGTCTCTCATGCCTAACTTCTTCGGGCGCTTCTTTCATTTGCTGTTCCTCATAATTTTTGCCGACTTCTTTCTTTATCGTAATTATTTCCTCCACTTTCGTACTCACTTATTTTTAACGAGCTCCATTCCTTTTGCCACTGGCATTCGCCAGGGGCACCCCTTTCCGGCCAGTTGTTTGCTCTCGCGTTTGAGCCGTTGCTGTGTCAAATCCGTTTTGTCCATGCTCCCTCGTCTCGTTCTTTACAACACGAATCTCGTCATTTTTCTTCTGTCCTGGTTGCGTATTCAGATGATCTGACAGTACTCACCCGAGCGCAGTCTGGTTTCTCAACCCTGGAATCTGTTTATTCTCACTATGCACAACTTTCCGGCGCTGCGCTGAACCAAGACAAGAGCACTGGGCTTTGGTGTGGTGCGGGGCGAGCACGCCCTTCATTGCCCCTGGGGAGCCTCTTGGTCTGGGACGACGCAGCAGTTTCTTGGTGTAGTTCTTGGTGTCCCCTCTTTCATGTCCTCTGATTCCTGAACACCTTTTCTCCAAAAATTATCCACTGCTTTATGCCGCTGGAGTCGTGCTAAAGCTTAATTGTCGTATTGGGGTAAAGCCCAGGTTGTTTCTACGTTTCTTCTCCCTTTATTGACGTATACCTGGTCTACTCAAGCGGCTCCTTTTTTCTTCGTAATATTCAGTCAGCCATCACCCGCTTCTTGTGGCATCGGCAGGCTTAGAAGTCCACACGGACGCTCACGCTTCCGGTGTCTTATAAAGGGGTGGCACTTCCTGATGTCCATCTTCGGTATAGTACTGCTCGCCTTGACTCCATTTTTCTGCTTTATTGCTCTGTTCCCTCTGCTGTTATTAGTTCCGTTGATGTCATTCTTAGTCCTCGTAACTCAGTTTTTACTTTTGAGACGCATCTCCTTATGGATCTTTTGCCTCTGTTGCCCAAACATCTTCCGGAGGTGTACATGGAATTCCTCGACTTTTGGCGAGCGTTATCCCCGGTTCATCTTCCTCCTTCTGACCTCCTAGATTTGTTAAATGAACCACTCTTCTACTCTTCCGTTTTGACTCAGTCGGATTCTTCATATTTTTGTTTTCCCTCCTGGATTCGGGAGAGCGTTTTTGTTGTCAAGCAACTTGTGACCCCGACTTATCGTTGGCGTTCTCTCGCACAAATTTCCGTTACGTTTGCTGCTGATACTAATGAACATTTCCGGATTCTCCTTCTTCAACGCGCTCTTCGTCAGCCCTTCACGGATATAGCTTCTGTTGGTGGACTTGTTACTTGCGCGTCCGCCCCTCTTGCTTTACCTTTTTCGTTTTCTCTATCTGGCTCGCCCTGTATCCTTCATTCCGTCACTTTTCGCTGTCTTTATCGTCACCTTCTTCACGATACTCCTCCGTCACCCATCTTCCACCGTCTTCATTTTCTGCCTCTTGGTTTTCTCTGCACCTTACTCTTAGTTTACTGCTGGAGAAAGATGTACAGTAGCGATTTCTCCACGGACGACTCCCCACTCCAGCCATTCTCCATCGTCAATGGATTCTTTCTAGTCCTCTTTGCCCTTTTTGTAACCAATTCGGTGGTTTTCTACATTTTATAATACCTGCGTTATCTTACAGCGCATGTTTGCTCTCATCCATCAGATCGTTATACTTTCCTGTTCCACTCTCCACACCTTACATGATTTCAACTATATTGGTGTGCAAAATTAAGGACGAAGAGATGAAATTAGCATAACAGTGGAACGAGCAGGCAGAACGTACCGAAAGATCATTGAGGAGATAGACTAGGGTCCGGTACGGTAGAGCATGCGCATATATGCAGCATGACGTAAGGGGGCGGGGAGTGTCGGAAGGGTATAAAGCACACAGGCGGTGTACCCTCAACAATTTGGTGAAAGCTATTTCACGGTGTACATCGGCTTGAACGACGTCGAGTTGCTGCCACCGTGTGATATGGCCAACAGGCAATCCAGTAGACGACATCTGGATGAGTTTATCCGAGGTCGCGTCATTGGGAAGTTGGAAGAAGTTCGACTTGTGACTAGTGTGGCCGAGGAGTTCGAGATCGCTCATAGCATCGTTTCACGAGCTTGGAGAGCATTTCAAACGACAGGAACAGCTGTCCGAGAGTTCAGCAGTGGTCGTCCACGAGCAACCACGGTGGCGGGTGACCGGTATATTGTCCTACAGGCAAAATGAGGCAGACGGCAGACAGCGGGAGAAATCGCAAGGCACATACAACAGACAACTGGACGTCCTTTATCGCGTTTTACCGTGGCCAGGAGGCTGTACAAAGGTGGTCTATTTGCACGACGACCAGTACGGTGTGTGCCATTAACGCCTGCTCATCGGAGACGGCGGTTTCTGTGGTGCCAGGAACCCAAGAACTGGACACATCAGCAATGGGGTCGAGTTCTCTTTACGGATGAGAGCCGATTTAGTCTGACGAGCGATTCTGGACGTATACACATCCGGAGAGAGCAGGGAACACGCAATCACACCTCCAACATCATCGAAAGGGACCGGTTTGGAGGTGGCAGAGTTCTCGCTTGGGGCGGTATCATGCTTGGTAGCCGTACTGACCTCCACATCTTCCAAGGAGGTTCAGTCACTGGTGTCCGCTATTGTGCCGAGGTTCTCCTGCCTCACGTGCGTCTGTTTAGAGGTGCTGTGGGTCCTGAGTTCCTCTTCATGGACGACAACGCTACACCTCATCGTACAGTGGCTGTCACAGAACTGTCGGTGAGAGAAGATATTCAACGCATGGATTGGCCCGCAAGGTCTCTGGACCTAAATCGAATCGAACATGTGTGAGAACTTCTCGGCGGGAGATGCTTGGCAGCACGTCACCTGCCGTCAGCAACGATTCCGCAGCTGCGATTGGCGCTACAAGAGGAATGGGCCGCGGTATCTCAACATTAGTGTTGCGTTCCTTATGTTCACTCTCCAGATTGTGCTGCATCGTGGATATACACAAATTGCCGCATGTATGTTTTCTGTACTGCAACTTTCAATGATATCTCCTATGTTTGTAATTCCATTATAGCAATAAACTGGGTACTACTTTGGTACCCACAGTTACCAAAACCAAACCCATTGCTCGTTCTTGACATACGTTCAGTTGGTGGCTCCTACATTTTATGAATTTGATATACCTCGTCCCGCACTCACCTGTTGCGTGCCGCGCCTGTTTAAAGGTACTGTGTACGTTTTGAGCTACTTTTTTTTCTGGCGATATTATTCTTGCATTTGTTCATATTCCTCCGTTTTCATATCTTAAGTCCTTTGTTTACGTTTGGAAGCTGCTAACATGGCAGCTTCCGATCTATCCTTATAATCTTTGGGCGTGGCGGATGCACGTAATGTCGCATTTCCCACGTTCATGGAAGTTGATGTACTCTCGTACCCAGATGTGTCTGCTAAGGTGATTTCCCAGCTTCCCAGTACTCCTGCTTGGGTGCCTTCGCTGGACTTGGCTGCGCCTCCATCTTCTTCTTCTGCCGCTGGTTCGGTGCCCTCTCTGGGTACTGCTGCGACTACTACCTTGCTTTCTGTCTCTGCTCCTCTTCTCTCACTGCCTTCTGTGCCAGGCGGCTAAGCACAGACTTCTCTTCTGAGGATGTCATTTGCATCTACAGTGCGGCGAGGCGCTGCTTCTACGTCAGCTTCTTCTCAACCTGATGGTCTCTTGCAATCCACGCCTATTATTCAGATATCCAACCACAAGGTGAAGGTAACGACTGAAGAAAATTCGTAGATTGGCCGTGAGTTCCATAATCTCATGGATAATGATGTGCTTTTTCATACCTTACCGAATACTTCTTTGCCACGCAACATGGAGGCCCTCTCAGGTCATGTGTCGTCTGCGCCTATTGCCAGAGTTTTCGTACCCCTCGGGTATCTCAGTTAAGTTCCAGCGCAAGGAGGATGCTGACTTTTTTCTTGCAAATATATTAACCATTTCTATCACCCTTTGAATTTATCAGCTACAATTAAATAGCTGTTGCGTTAAACGCCACCAGATGACGCCATCTCAGTTGCTGAGACCATCAATACGTATTCGTGTAGTCAGATGCTGACTGATATACCACGCATGGCGCTGAGAATTGTTGGCGCCGTAGCGTAAATTCGAACGCACTCGACTAGTTATCGAGAGTTCTGGGGTTCGATCCCAGTGGTGCCGGAATACAATTTTTTAGTCGCTATGCGTTGTTTATAAAATAACGTGGAAAGAGCGATGACATCGTCCATTTACATTATCTCCACGTATTTGATATATATTAACCTTCTATCCTGTTGCACAGGAAGTGCCTGATACTGCGCTTCCTCTCCTTGTCAATCTTGTTTATAAAATCGCAGGCAAGGTCCTTCGCGTTTCTGGCGCTCCACGTGGAACTCGATTTGTACATGCTACAGGACCTCGTCATCAGTTATTTGCCGTCTTTTCCGCTGAGAACGCCTTAGCGGTTTGTCCTACAAAAGCTACTGTTGAAATTGGCTCACGCACGACGTAGTTTCAAAGTTTCCCGTACTCATTACTGCACTCATTGTCTTACACATGATCACACCAGTGACTCGTGTGTGGGCATACGCTGTGGTCTTTCTTCCAGCTCGCATCACAATGCCGATCACATTGTTCTTTCGACCATCCCGTCTTCCAGCGCTTTGCCTGACGCGACCTCTCCTTCTCTCCGTCAGACGTGCCTTCCAGTCAAGGACAATTATTCCTTTCCTCCTCTTCCGCACCGTACGGTAGTGCATCCTCCTTCTGGGTTAGCAGAGATGTCTTCCACTACTAATGTGCTTCCGGCGTAGTGTTCCGACTCGGATGTATCGCGAGGTGTTTCGGCAATCTGGCTGACTGACTCTTCATCGTGTCTCTCGCGTATCGGATCTCCAACGATGATCATGTCTGCTGTTCCCCCGCTGCCGCACCTTTCTCTGTGAAACAGAAAAAGGTAAAACGTCTTTCTGTTATTCCTTCTGTGGCCTCATCTAGTGTTCCAGATGTTTCCTGTTCAGATGTTTCTCCGCATGATGACTCTTCGAACAGTAGGCATCTCTGTTCTGGTCCTACCAATTTTCTCTCAGATGATGAGGTTATACAGGCCATTGGTAAGTTTCCTGTAGTTCCTGGCCCACTGTCAATACATCAAATCTTACTGATCTTCCAATGTGTTCGTACGGTTGTCTGTACTGAAGAATGTCTCCTTTCACTTGATTTTGATCTGTGTGCAGTGGTGATGCAGTTTGAAGCTTATGTGTCATTTTTTCCAATCTCTGAGTGTCACAGATCCTAGGTACCAGGTTTTCATCAGACGATACACTCGCCGTCTCTCCTCTTTGAAAGACCTCGCTGATAAACAATTTTGCGATGCCTTGCTTCCTTAAGCAGATGAACTTTAGAGTTCCTTCCCAATCACCACTTTTCGTTCTCTCCGACGACGTTTTTCACCTTGTGGTATCCTGGAATTTTCTGGTTTCGCATTTCTTCATCTACTTCTTTGCTATTGTGTGCTGTTCCCTTAATGTTATCAGTCTCGCATTGCAATGCTGTTTCCTAATTTGTTTACTGTTTTTCTTTTGCTCTCATTGTCTGTCCTTGCTGCACTAGTGTTTTCCTCCTTCGCGATTTGTATTAGGGCTATCATTGTTAACTTTGCTCTCATAATGTAGTTGGTATATTTGTGTACTATGCCTTGCATTTTGACCGTCATTATGTTCTACTTGGTTGGTGTTTTATCATACCCTTCTACATATGCTCATTGTTACACTTGTGTTACTTCATATCAAAAGATATGCCGTTTTGCTATTCCTTATTTCGGTACATCGAATTTTTAATTGTGAAAACACAGGTTTGTTCACGCTTAGCACCCTCACTCCGGAGTAAAACGCTCTCCCAAATGAGCTACGCAGACATGTGCTCTCATTGCTACCTGCCTTTATCTTATGTGCGTCCTGCAGATTAAGCACGTCACCCCCTCCCCCGCCGGAAACAGGGCCGGGGGCACGGCCAATGGGTCAGCCGGAACCATGTGTCGCTGTAGGCAGTCATTCGCTGAAGAACGTTCATTTGAGAAATCCCAGACAATTTGATGTGTGGAACGGAACATCACACACATTAATTTTTCGAAGCACTAAAGAAGGGATTCTCATTTTTTCTGTCTCGCGGTGTGGAAAGAGCATCACACTATTGCGAGAAACTTTACGGCCAGGTCATCCTTGAAGTTCGGGTGCCAATGTGAAAACACAGGTTTATCCACGCCGGGCACCGAACTCGGGTCCCCTCACTCCAGAGTAAGTCGCTCTCTCAACTGAGCTATGCGAACATGTGCTCTGATTGCTATCTGCCTTTATCTCATGTGCGTCCTGCGGGGAAGGCACGTCACATACTATATGTGCAAATTGATGTTTTGCCGGCATTGCTTCACACTGTCGGCTCCCTGATGTTGTGGTCCGACCCCTTATTTGTTTATCTTTCACCCTGAGCGTTGGAGTTATACAACTGACTCCGCCTCTGTTGATACCTACAGTATGTCACTCCGCTATGGTAATGTGCTCTTTATGTTTGCTCTCCAGTTTGTGTTCCATTGTGGATATACCTGTATCTTTCTCTTTATATTTTCTGTACTGCAGTATTCAGCGACATCTATGTTTGTAATCCCATTATCGCAATAAACTAGATAACGCTTTGGTACCCACATTTAGCCGAAACCAAAACCACTGCTATTATAGGGATTTTACTCTAATCATGACGTTTTCCGCTCTTGTCATTTTCCTTATCCATGAGTTCCTCATGTTATCTCTCCTAGTTACATTAAGCATGCATCTCTCTATGCTTCTTTCAGATGTTTGCAGTCTTCGTATGCCTTTTGTACGTACAGTAGTTAAGGTCCACGTCTCCGCTCCGTATGTAAGCACTGGAAGGATGCATTGATTAAACACATTTATTTTAAGAGATAATGGTATATTGCTCTTAAAAATTTTACTGTTTCTTCCAAAAGCTCTCCAACCAAATTTATACGTCCATTAATTTCTTCATCAATGTGAGCTTTGTTTGATATCTGCTATACAAGATTCGGTTATCCTGAGCCTTCCCCACATCAATCGATAAATCTTCAAAGCATTGTACATCAGTTTTGTCTTCTGAAACTTCATTTTTAATCCAACTCCTTTACTCTTGTCAGAAAGTTCCCGGATTGTATTCTGCAGCTCTGAAGGGACAATTCCAAAAATGACTACGTCATCAGAAAAACGAAGGTAAGTTAAATAATCTCCATTAATCTTTATCCCTTTGCTTTTCCATTTCTATGATTGAAAGACCTTTGGAGAAAGTCATATTCTTTCTGTGCTGCCCCTCTCGTTTAAACCAACGCGTTTATGCAAAGACGCAACGCAACGCATACACCTGTGACTTTGAGCACCGTCGTCAATCAGTGTAAAAGACAAACCTTCATGACACAGTCGTGAGAGGAAGCTTCAAGTGCTGAAGTCTATAGTTCGATAGTTCGACATGATGGTTCCAGTGCCCAGTGGAGGATTTTAGCTCCTGCCACGAGTGACTGATTCATGAAGTATGCAGAGGTGTCCAGGAGAAAAGTGTATATTCTTATATCAACGTTAAGGGAAGCTTCAAGTGGTAAGTCCTGTTACGTGTCTTTAGTTAGTGGAACTCTACATTGAACAGTGTTGCTACATCTAAACAGCATTAGAAGTTTAGTCCAAAGGACTAAAACAGGACTAAAACGACTGTAAATTATTTACGACTTTCGTTTACACTAAATATACCGAAATGTATACCAAAAGTTCCCAAACTGAAGGAACGTTTAACTTTTTTGAATTGTTAACATGTGAACCTCCAGATAAAGCTATTTTTCATTCTTGTTAAAGTGTATCGGTCTCAATTTAGCAGCTTGTGTTGCAAATTCAGTATTACTCGGTTAAGGTATTCTAACAGCTAGAGAGTCTATAGAACTATTAGGAAGTAGGCACCTTTAACAAAGACATTTTGCAATGTGACATTAAAAAGTTTGGGAGATATGGTGTCACCTTGTCTCACTCCCTTTCCAATTTTGATTGGTGCTGTATCCTCAAATAGCCGAAACTTTGCACTTGCATTTTTATAGATGTTACTAATAATACTCACGTATTCATCTGCAATATCGTAAAATTTCAAAGCCATTGTAACTGCTGATGGTTTCACGGTACCCGAGGCCTTTTCATAATCGATAAAAGCCATACACAATGGGAATTCTTATTCCATCGTTCTTTCAGTCAGTTCTCTCAGCACATGGATATGATCTATAGTGTTTTAGCCACTCATGAATCCAGCTTGTTCTCTCGGTTGAGCCATGTCTAGTGTTACCTTCAAGCGATGTGAAAGAACCTTAGTGAAGGTTTTGTAAACCACTGATAGGAGGCTGATCGGCCTGTAGTTCCTGAGATCCTTAACGTCACCTTTTTTATGGAGCAGGATCATTGTAGCATTGTTATAAACCTCAGGAACCTTCCCTTTATTGAGACATTTAGTCAAGACTTGGGAGAGTCGAATTTCAGTTTCTCCACTTGCTTCTTGTATAATGTTCACAAAACCATCTTCTCCTGGAGCTTTTCTGCGTTTCATGTTCTTAATTGCATGCATAGCTTCTTCCTGGAGGGTCTGGAAGGACTTCGGTACTGGTACCTTTTATAATGTCTGAAATATGTGAATCATCCCTTTCATATAGTTTTGAGTAGAAATCTTTCACTCTTGTCTAAATTTCGTCTCTATTTCTTGTTACAGTACCATCTTCTTTTCTCAGTGCCATAATCCATTTTCTTCACTTACTGAGATGCCCCTTTGCTCTCTTCAGGCTTTGGTTGTTTTCAATAGCTTTTCTCACTGGTTCACAGTTGAATTTCCTTACGTCTTGGGTGATACTTTTTTATACTGTCTTGCATAGCTCCGTATAGTCCACTTTGGAAGTGACATCTTCTTTAGTTGTACTCATCTCCATTCTCTTTTGCATCAGCATTTTTGTTTTTACTAAAATATTCTTCATATGCAACTTGTTCTTAGTACCACATATTGTTGTTGCTGTTTACATAAGAACCTTGGTTAGCTTCCTGTTAACTTCAGATATGTCTACGTCTTCTGATGTTAGATGTTCTGGAGTGAAGAAACTGTTCCTCAGTTCCAATTTGAAGGTAATATGATGGTTTTTAAGGTTGTTCATGTAAATACATTTTGTTTGTTTTATGAGCTTGCCGCGTTCCAGTTTAGATTTGAGGTGCATCTTACATCTCATCATTCTATGATCACTCACCCTGTTGAACCTGTTCAGCACACTGCAGTCTTTAATGATAATTTTCTTGTTACACATAATAAAATCCATTTCGCTTGTCATTCCATTAGGATGCTGCTTCTATATCCATCTCATCTCCTATGTGTTTTTTTCTTGAAAAAGGAGTTCATGATTAAAAATCTTTCTGCTTCTGCAAACTCTACGGCAGCATTTCCACGTTGGTGTGTGTTCCCATGTCCGAATTTACATACCGAACTTTCATTCTGTTGCTGTTGCCCTGTTTTTGCATGGAAATTACCCATAACGATCTTCAAGGGCTGTTTGCCATTATTATTTAGATGCCGAATTTTTTAGTAAAATTCTTCAACTTCTTCCTCACGAAGACTTGTGGTGGGCGCGTAAACTTGAATAATTTGAGCTTGGTATCTTTTTGAAAGTTGCATAACTAGTCGCGCAGCTCTGTCCGAGGAACTGCCAAATTCTAGAACTTATATACGTATACTATACCTGAGTAATAATGAAACGCATATAGCGTATGAAATCCGCTTATTTTCGTGGTGTAGTCAGCACAAATATTCGCCAAGCTTTCGCACTCCCAGTGGAGTGCGAAAGCTTGGCGAATATTTGTGTGAATATTGTGCTTGCTGACTACACCACGAAAATAAACGGATTTCATACGCTATATGCGTTTCATTATTATTCAACTCTGGTGTATTTAAAAATAAAGGTTACTATACCTGAATTTCTTCATATATAAACACACGTGTGTTTCTTCTATTGAATACACCTTGTCTTTTTTTATCTTTTCAGCAATTATTGTACTTGCACCTTAACTCCTTAGTTGTTTCTATCTCAGTCCAATACTTTTATTTACCCTCAATATATTTATTTGATACTTTATCATTACAAAGACTTCCTAGTCCTGCCTAACACATAGGGAGCTTGTCAGAGCATACAAAGCCTTGACTTTCTGAAAAAGAGCAAAGTCTCTGAAAGGTTGAAACTCCATCATTAATCCATTTTCTGTTGAAATGTTATTATGATGCCACTAACCGGAATTATTACGATATCCGATTTTTCATTAATTAGAAACATTTAGCTATAAATACTTCCATAGAGTTCCAAACATTAAATGTCTGTACTACCAACTCAGGTACTCTATTGAAGAATATTTCATTACATAAACGATTATAATATATCGTAATCAGCTTGTTTTTATGTCTATCGCGTATTAATAGTCTAATATAAGGTATCTATATTATGTCATACTACAGTGGAAGCGTTTGAAGAAAAGACTTGAGCAATACGATGAAAAAAATATAAAAACAAAAAGTTTTGGAAGCAAAAATTTTATTTTTTGGAAAAAGTAAATAAAGCGAAAATTTTAGAATGCGGCAAGAAGTACTGATCCAAATATTCTGTCCAAAGACTTGCTTCTATCTCTTTCCTGGTTTGGTGCATTATATCTTATAATTTGAAAGCATTCTTCTCGAGTTTACAAACTAAACTTTTCTTATATACACTGCTGGCCATCCAAAATGCAACACCAAGAAGGAAGCATCCGATTGGCCTGAAATTCACAGCATGCGTCGCCCGCGAGAGGACATGCAAACGACTAGCATTGCAGGGCATATGCAAATCATGTGCGCCCGGCAGGCCACCGAGAATCACTATAAGAAGGGTGCACAAAAGGCGGGGTGAAAGTAGTGGAAGTGTGTTGTGCTGCCGGACCTGTGCCTGGGAAGCTTCCTGATGCCTCGTCGCAGAATACGGCAGTCATTCCAGCACGTTTCGAAGTTCGACAGAGGAAGAAAAGTGGCTTATTGCGACAGCGGTTTATCGTACCGAGACATCGGTGCCCGTGTGGGACGACATCCAGCCACATGTGAGGCGAGTATAGATTCGGTGGGTGCAGGAGGGACGGATGGACCGACGTGAGCGATTGCCGCAGCCATGGCACACCACCGAACGAGAGGACCGGCATGTTGTGCGTCGGGTATTGACGGCTCGCACCGCCACATCACGAACGTTAGCGCAGGAATTAGGGTGTGGTGCGCAACAACCTGTGTGAGCACGTACCGTTCGACGTCGTCTGCAAGAGCGGGGACTTGTCGCACGGCACCCATTGCTCCAATTACCATTGACGTTACACCACGGCGAGTGCGGCGGCAGTGAGCCGTTGAACGCTGCACCTGGACAACGAAATGGCACGACATTGTCTTCTCCGACGAATCCCGCTTCTGCCTGCAACACCACGATGGTCGGATTCGCGTGTAGCGGCACTGCGGCGAGAGGCTGTATGACGCCTGCATTGTGCATCGCCATGCCGGTCCGTCGCCTGGGTTATGGTTTGGGGCGCAATGGGAAATGACACCCGCACCCCTCCGGTACGCATCGCCGGGACACTAAACAGCCACCGTTATATTTCCGACGTTTTGGAGCCTGTAGTCCTCGCTTACCTGCAGGACCTGCCAGCGGCCACGTTTCAACAGGACAATGCGCGCCCGCACGTGGCACGCATCGTGCAACAATTCTTCACGGCCCACCAGGTGTCACTGCTGCCTTGGCTTGCCTGTTCTCCCGATATGTCGTCCATCGAACACGTCTGGTTGCTGATCGGCAAAAGAGTGGCCCGGCAAAAACCACCCGCGGCTACGCAGGGGGCCACACGAACTATTGATGTCTGCGTGTTCCGCAAGTCACACGGGCCTGTAAGCTCAATCGTTTAATCTTTGTATCTGTTGTAATGTGTCCAGTAAATCTGGCTTTTCTATCTCGTGTCCTTCTTGGTGTTGCATTTCGGGTGTCCAGCAGTGTATTTCCGGTGTCGACCAGACAGGGCATGACTTTGTCACTGGCTATAGCGAAGTCTTCCATAGTTCCCTTTTCATCAAGGTGTCGGCAGACCAGAAGATGCTCTATAGCCTGTCTTTCTTCACTTCATCAGGCTACTGTTAACTTTTGATGTACCAGTTCTACTGCGTCGAAGGTTGATGACTTTGAACGTTCTCCAATACAGCAATACAGGTCGCTGTCAGAGGGAAGGTGTTCTTTCACTTCTAGAATGGTACCGTAGGTTAGTGTTTTAGCGCCCTCACCGAACGAGTCTAGTCTTGCCGTCTCAGAAATAGATCTTGAATATGTAATCAGAATGGTTTTGCATTCTCCGTTCAGCTTATAAAATCACACTGCGTTTTTTGCTTGTTTGTTGGCTTGTGTGTGCCTTTTCTTTCATTTTTCTTTTCTTTGCTTGGCTGTAAAGGATGTTTAAAGCATGAACTGTGAAAAGAACTCTCATGAAACTCAAAATTTAGAGAAGGCACACATGTAATACCTCTTTCCTTTATCAAGAAGAAACAGTCACTGCCTTTAGTACCAGGACGCTTTATAAACACGGAATTTAAGTATTTGATAGATAGTAGAACTTTGAACGCAAACGATGTGTGAAAAGTACCAGTTGGCCACATTTCTCGATGTCCTTTCTTATTTTAAAATAGAAACTGCATGAAGTATACACCGGTGAGCTATTACACTATGATCACCTACCTAATAAGCTGTAAGACCCACTTTAGCCCACAAACAGCGGCCACTTTGCGAGGCGTCGATTCGATGAGGTGGCGATAGGTATTCTGGGGTATCTGGTACCATGTCAACAACAGGTTCTCCGCTTCCCGTACATTTCGGGGAGGTGGTAATTTAGCGCGAACCCGCTTTTCCAAGTCGAAATTCAAATGTTTGATTGGGTTATTGTCCGGTGAATTTGGAGACCAGATCATTAACAGAAAGTCACCAACATGTTCCTCGAACCACACCTTGACGATTCTGACAGTGTGGCATGGCGCAATATCCTGTTGGTAATGGCCATCACCAGCAGGAAACACAGTTGCCATGAATGGGTGAATTGGTCCGCAACGATGTCCAGATACCTGACAGCTGTCAGAGATTCTGCTGTTGGGATAATGGGGTCTAAAGTGTCCTAGGAGAACATCGGCCACAGTATAACATCGACACTACCACCCTGTTTCCGCTGAACAGTGCATCCAGGTGCCATAGCCTCCGTTGGAAATCGGCGTACCGTGCTTGGCCGTCTATGTGATGCACCAAGACTCTTGATCCGTCAGATCAGGCCAGTTTTTTCTAATCATCCATGGTCCAATCTCGATTATCTTGGGCCTATTTCATGCGTTGTTGGCGATGACGCGCAGTGAGCATGAGGACCCGGCTGGGTCTTCGGCTACGCAGGCCCATGAGCAGAAGGCTGTGATGAACTGTGTGCTTTGACACATTGCCTTGGTCACCGCTGCTGTAGCTGCGGATGATTTGTCGCATTTTGACACTGTGGTCGCTGTGAACAATGCGTGGCAGTCTCCGTTCCTCTCTGGCATCAGTGAGCTGCAGTCGACACACTGCCGGACGACGGTTCGTCGTTTAGCCATGTGGGTACCACTTTTGATACGTACTCACTACAGCGGCATCCTGAACAAGCCGCGCTGTTTCTGAGATCGTAGTTCCGCGGCACTGTGCCATCACAATTTCTCCTTTATCAAACTCCGATAAATCGGAAGCTTTTCCCGTTCTGACTCCGAACACTACTCTACTAACTTAAAACCGGTCCTCGGGTTGTATATTTACTGATTTGTGAACTTCACCAGCGCCACCGTTCGGTCCACAGGCGCGCTCACTTCTCAAGCTGAGGGTGGTCATAATACATTGCTGGCCACCCGAAATGCAACACCAAGAAGGACACGAGATAGCAACGCCAGATTTACTGGACACATAACAACAGATACAAAGATGAAACGATAGAGATTACAGGCCCGTGCGACTTGAGGAACACGCAGACATCAATAGTTCGTGTGGCCCCCATGGCTGTCAATAACGGCAGCTACACGCCGCGGCATTGAACGAAAGAGGCTTTGGATGTGGGCTTGGGGTATGTCGGTCCGGGCTGCTTCCACACGTTGCCACAGTTCATCAGGCGTAGCCGGTGGGGGGGGGAGGCTTCCCGGGTCACTCGGTCGCCGATCAGCGACCAGACGTGTTCGATGGGCGACATATCGGGAGAACAGGTGGGCCACTGCAGCAGTGATACCTGGTGGGCCGTGAAGAATTGTTGCGCGATGCGTGCCACGTGCGGGCGCGCATTGTCCTGTTGAAACGTGGCCACTGGCAGGTCCTGCAGGTAAACGAGGTCTAAGAGCTCCAAACGTCGGAGATGGTGCGGTGGCTGTTGAGTCTACCAGCGATGCATACCAGAGGGGTGCGGGTGTCATATCCAATTGTGCCTCAAACCATAACGCCAGGCGACGGACCGGTATGCTGATGCATAATGTAGGCTTCATGCAGTCTCTCGCCGCGTTGCCGCCACACGCGGATCCGACCATCGTGGTGTTGCAGGCAGAAGCGGGATTCATCGGAGAAGACATTGTCGTGCCATTCCGTAGTCCAGGTGTGGCGTTCAACAGCCCACTGCCGCAGCACTCGCCTGTGGTGTAACGTCAATGGTAATCGGAGCAATTGGCGCCGTGCGACAAGTCCCCGCTCCTGCAGACGACATCGAACGGTACGTGCTGACACAGGTTGTTGCGCACCACACCCTAATTCCTGCGCTAACGTTCGTTATGTGGCGGTGCAAGCCGTCAATGCCCGCCGCACAACATACCGGTCCTCTCGTTCGGTGGTGTGCCGCGGCTGCGGCAATCGTTCACGTCGGTCAGTCCGTCCCTCCTGCACCCACCGAATTCATACTCGCCTCACTGCGGCTGGATGTCGTCCCACACGGGCGCCGATGTCTCTGTACGATAAACCGGTGTCGCGATAAGCCACTATTCGTCCTCTGTCGAACTCCGAAACGTGCTGGAATGATTGCCGTATTCTGCGACGAGGCACCAGGAAGCTTCCCACGCACACCTCCGGCAGCGCAACACACTTCCACTACTTTCACCCCGCCTTTTGTGCACCCTTCTTATAGTGCTTCTCTGTGGCGTGCCGGGAGCACATGATTTGCATATGCCCTGCAAAGCTAATCGTTTGCATGTCCTCTCGCGGGCGACGCATGCTGCGAATTTTAGGCCAATGTCTGTTTCGGGAAAGTGTGATGTCTCAACCGAATGCATATCTCAACGCCTCAGCGCTGTGTAGCCCACCCACAGTGGTGAGGCGTTACCTTTCTGACAGTTGTACCAGAATTCTACACAATAGGGAATATATCAGGTGCTAAATTGCAATTAAAATTTTACTTTATTACCATGTTAAGTTTTTATAATCACCAAAGCTAATAGTTCCTTTTATCTGCAGCTTTTTTACGTAGCCTCTTTCGCAGTTTTTTTATCTTAAAGCACAAATCTCCATATTTTCCTTTCGAAACTATTTTTTCCCTAGAAAAGTTCAAAGCGCAAGCATACGGGTAATTTAACGCTTGACTTTAATATTTGAAAGCTCCATCATATATGAAGCACTTCCGTTAATTCTGGTCGTTCCAGAACTTGAAAATGGAAATAAATAAAACTAACCCTCTGAATAATAATAAAATACAATTGTCCACCAGTGCTGAAGCGGACTGAGCCCGAATATGAGCCCAGACCCTAGCCGCGCTCGGGCTACATAATAGTTTTGCTATAGTTGGGGATTGGGATCTTAGAATGTTCTTCTTCTTCTTTAACTGTGATTCTATCTGATTTAGCATGGGATTCTTAATTGAACTTTCGAGTCGATAAAGAGAATTCTTCGGAGCTGGGTCTGGGTGGGGACTGGGAAGGGCTATTTATTCTGCGCTTGGGTAGAAGATACCAGAGGCGACACATTAGTGGATTTCTAAAGAGATGTAAAATCTTCAAGAACTGTACACTGCGCTATACCAAGCCGTCGAATTCTCCAGCACTTTCTCGCTAATTTGTGGAGTAACGTACGTAGATTGCAGCACAGCCCGATAACGCTGGATACCTGTCCGCCGGAAGAATTTTAGGAGGAAACGAATCGCCAAGAAAATCGTGCTGCTGTAGAAACAGATGGCCCTTTCCCAATTTCCAGTTGAAAAACGCTATAGCTAGTGAAGGGGAAGGAGAGACTGTCAGTGTGTAAGAAGATGTTATGTTTTTATCAACGCTAGCACAGATTAGTCAGTTTACGGGCTCTATTTTGCGATATAAAATTCGGGCTCGGGCCGACATGGTTCAGATTCGGCCTCTTAAGATTGAGTTCGAATTCAGCATTATTCTCCACATGCGGTAGGTAGCACATACAGCAAACGCGAGAAAAGCACTGCAATCAAAGAGAAGGGAGGGGACGACTCCCAACCTAAAAGACGCAGTGTAACTAAGTCGTGAACAAGTGATAAGAGATAGCATATCTGCCTTATGGGTTAGACGGTCTGAGCTCGTGCATTTTCCCCCCAAGGACAGTCAGCCAAGTGGCACAGTGGTTTTAGACGATGGCTTCTTATCATTCGTCCGAAAGGGGTCCGGCTTCAAACCCCGGTGAGGCATGGATGTTGTGTTTGTCTTTCGGCACTGGCTTTCTCCCTTCCCTGGAACCAGTAACCCTAAATTAGGGACGGGCGACTGCTTATAGCTCATTGAGTCTCACGGTGGTCGTTAAACCTCCAATAAAAAATTAAAAAAAAAACAAGCGTTATGACTTGTAGTATTTCCTAATGGTCATCGTGAGCGGAAACATACAAGTCTGACTTTATTAATGTGGCTTCATTATATGTTTTCATTACAAGGCAGATCAGCACGCGCTATGTTCCTGCTGCAATACAGAAGAAACGACTACATGAGTAATTTGCATCGCATTACAGTTTCATATTGGGAAAAAAATATTTTTCTTTATTTAAAGGTGTATCAAGTGGTACACGCGACACTATTGCGTTTCGCCCCTGCTTCCAGATATGTTTGTAAAATATTTTCATATGTAGAGAAAAGATTTTCATTCTCCATTCCCAGAACTACAACGCCTGGTATGAAAAAAACGAGTTGGTATCTACACTGGCGTGCAAAAATTAAGGACGAGACGATTTTTCGAATGTAACGTAGTGCAGAAGTGCTCCACATCGACTCAAATCATACCATAAGATCCCCAAGATGTAAGAATATGGGACAAGTGAGCAGAAAAAGGTAGCTTCGAGCACAACTGGACAGAAGACAGAAACGTCCATGTGACAGGCGGCTGCCAAGAAAAATCCAGTCTTTAGTAGGGGATATGATCACCCCTGAATGCGTTGCAGGATTTACAACGTCTGTCCATGCTGAGGATGAGGTTGTCAAAGAGCTGTTGAGGCATCGCGGCCCATTCCTCTTGTAGCGCCAATCGCAGCTGCGGAATCGTTGCTGGCGGCTGGTGACGAGCTGCCAAGCTTCTCCCGAGAAGGTCCCACACGTGTTCGACTGGATTTAGGTCCGGGGACCTTGCAGGCCAATCCATGAGTTGAATATCTTCGCTCTCCAACAGCTCTGCGACAGCCACTGTACGATAAGGTGTAGCGTTGCGTCCATGAAGAGGAACTCAGGACCCACAGCACCTGTAAACAGATGCACGTGAGGCAGGAGTACCTCGTCACAATAGCGGACACCAGTGACTGAACCTCCTTGGAAGATGTGGATGTCAGTACGGCTACCAAGCATGATACCGCCCCAAACGAAAACTCCGTCACCTCCAAACCGGTCCCTTTCGATGATGTTGGAGGTGTGATTGCGTGTTCCCTGCTATCTCCGGATGTGTATACGTCCAGAATCGCTCGTCAGACTAAATCGGCTCTCATCCGTAAAGAGAACTCGACCTCATTGCTGATGTGTCCAGTTCTAGTGTTCCTGGCACCACAGAAACCGCCGTTTCCGATGAGCAGGCGTTAATGGCACACACCGTACTGGTCGTCGAGCAAATCGTCAATTCGGCGTCAATCGACTGCGTCAATTCGTCGACTGCGAGCGTCAAACTGCGTCAATTCGTCTCGCGTCAATTCGTCGATTCTGGTCGATCGTTCGCCTCGTCAACACGCGCTGTTCCAAAACCCGTCTAGCGTCTAAGTTAGAGTACCATGATATAGTATACCAGATTTGGTATACTATCATGGTACTCTAACTTGAACGCGGTAGACCGTTTTTAGAACGGATCAAGACCCGAGGGGGGTCGAGACCCCCACATTCAAAATTTTCTTAAAAACTACAGTTTTCAATTCAGAACCACCAAATCTGGTATACTATCGCATGGTACTCTAACTTAGACAGTAGACGATTTTTTGAAGAGGTTGCAGCCCGGAGGGGTAAGGGCCCCCTCATATAAAAATTCGCAAAAATCTACAGTTTTCCATTTAGAACCACCAAATTTGGTATACTATCTCGCCATGGTACTCTAACTTAGACGACATACCGTTTTTGGAACGGGTAAAGGCCCCGGGTGAGAGGCCCACGTACCATATCTCTTGCAAAATCGCAGCTTTCCAATTCAGAACCACCAAACCTGGTATACTATCTCATGGTACTCATAAATTCTTCAATGACATAGACCGGGTTTTGGAAGGGGTTGGAATCCGGGGGTCGAGAGCCCTCCCCGATAAAAACATGGAAAATATACAGTTTTCAAAAACCACCAAATTTGTGGTATATATCTCGTGGTACTCCTAACTTAGACGACAGACCGTTTTGGAACGGGTAAAAACCCGTGGGGTATACATAGAAAATTCTCTTAAAAACACGGTTTTCAATCAGAACCACCAAATCTGGTATACTATATCGTGGTGCTCTAACTTAGACGCTAGACGGGTTTTGGAAGGGGTTGGAATCCGGGGGTCAGACCACCTCCCGGTCAAAAACGTTTTCTGTAAAATCTACGGTCTGTCGTCTAAGTTAGAGTACCACGAGATAGTATACCAAATTTGGTGGTACTCTAACTTAGACGACAGACCGTTTTTGGAACGGGTAAAGGCCCGTAGGGGTCAGATCTCCCACATAGAAAATTCTCTTAAAAACTACAGTTTTCAATTCAGAACCACCAAATCTGGTATACTATATCATGGTACTCTAACTTAGACGCTAGACAGTTTTTGGAAGGGGTTGGAGCCCGGGTCAGAGCCACCCCCCATAAAAATGCCGCGTAAAATCTACAGTTTTCAATTTAGAACCACCAAACTTTGGTATACTATCTCTTGGTACTCTAACTTAGACGGTAGACCGTCTTTGGAACAGGTCAAGGAGCCCGGGGGTTAGAGCCCCGCCCCATAAATTTTTTTGTAAAATCTACAGTTTTCAATTAAGAACCACCAATCTGGTATACTATATCTTGGTACTTCAAACTTAGACGCTAGACGGTTTTTGGAGGGATTGGAGCCCGGGGTGAGAGCCCCCCCCCCCGTCACAAAAATTTCGTAAAATCTACAGTTTTCAATTTAGAACCACCAAATCTGGTATACTATCTCATGGTACTCTAACTTAGACGGTAGACCGTTTTTGGAATCGGGTCAAGGCCCAGGGGGTTGAAGCCCCCCCCCATAATCTTTGTTTTTGTAAAATCTACAGTTTTCAATTCAGAACCATCAAATATGATATCATGAAACTCTAACTTAGACGCTAGACGGTTTTTGGGAAGGGGTTGGAGCCCCCCGCCCCCCCATAAAAATTTTGTAAAATCTACAGTTTTCAATTTAGAACTACCAGATTTGGTATACTATCTCATGGTATTCTAACTTCGACGGTAGACCGCTTTTGGATCGGGTCAAGACCGGGGGGTCAGAGACCCCTACATACAAAATTTTCTGAAAAACTACATTTCAAAATTGCCTTTATTCTTCAGTAAAATAACATTTCTATGTACATGACAACTCTGGAATTAGACTGCCAATAAATACAGCGGTATATACATCAGCTGGAAAGTTCCAGTGAAACGTAAAACAAAATATTGTTAAAATCATAAAAAAAAATTATTTCCAGTTTTCAATTCAGAACCACCAGATCTGGTATACTATCTCATGGTACTCTAACTTAGACGCTAGACGATTTTGGAAGGGGTTGCAAATTTTTTGTGAAGGGGTAAGGACCCCTTTCGTAAAAAAATCGCAAAATCTAGTTTTCAATTTAGAACCACCAAATTTGGTATACTATCTCATGGTACTTTAACTTAGACGGTCGACGGTTTTGGGGACGGGTCAAGGCTGGGGTCGCCCCCCCCCCCGCACACACACACAGACATACAACATTTTCTTAAAAACTATTTCAGTTTTCAATTCAGAACCACCAAATTTGGTATCATAAAACTCTAACTTAGACGCTAGACGGTTTTGGAAGGGGCAAATTTTTTTGGAACCCCGGGGTAGGAGCCCCTCCCCCTCCTCATAAAAATTTCGTAAAATCTACAGTTTTTAATTTAGGACAACCAGATTTGGTATACTACTTATGGTTATCTAACTTAGACGGTAGACGGTTTTGGAAGGGGTCTGGGCCCGGGTCACAGGTAGCCCCATGCAAAATTTTCGTAAAAAAGTTCCGTTTTTACTCTTAAGAATACCCTATCTACGTTCTAAGGCGCTCTTATGGCCCTTTGAGGGCCTTGCACCATAAACCATCAACCAACCAACTAACCAACCTACGGTCTAAGTTAGGGACTGTAGATAACAATAAAGTGCAAAAATATGCGTTTAATGGGGTATTAAAAACACAAATCTATATAGTTTAGCTTTCACTACCAACGAACGGCTTATCAGAAAGAAATATAATGTAATGTAAACAGAGAGTTCCAGATATTCAAAATTCAAAACGGTAAGAAGAAGATGATCAATGCCAATGTGAAGTCGTATGCATGCGACATCCCATAGGTACATTGCATTTCTGTGTCGCGGGATTCACAGAAGCACACGCCAGATGTACGGCAGTTCTATAGATGTCTCCTAGAAGGTAAGTATTCCCATTCCTTTTTCTTTCTTTTTTGTTTCGCAAAATTAAATTAACTAAATCAAAAAATTTAAAATAAGTTTACTGAAAAATTGCAGGAATATCTTTTTCATTCATTAACTTTCACCCGCTGAACTTGGTGATTCCACAAATAGTAATATGTACCTGGCAAATAACTGGTATCCCTGCTAGTACAAATTATATTAATGATTTATTTGCGTCCAGTTCAATCTAGTATGTCCATAAGAGCGTTTGGGGCCGTATGAAAAATACATTTCAACGTGTGCCGCTACGGCGGCGGAGTGATCTAGGCGCTGGCATCTGACCACTTGTCGAGAAGGATCCTGGTTCAAATCCCGGTGAATCATGGACGTTGTGCCTGACTTCTGGCACTGGCTGTCCCCCTTCCCAGGAACCAGTGGCCCAAATTTGGGAACGTCCGACTGCTTATAGCCCACTGAATTGATCATGGTGGTCGTTAACCCCCCCCCCCCAAAGATTGCGACGTGTCCATTGCTATTTGTTGTGGACCGCACAAAAATTATGTTTTTGATATCAACGTGTCCACTTCCATGTAGGCTGGCCATAAAATGTTAGGGGGCCGTACAAAATTGCACTTTTTGTTTTTACCTTGTCAGCGCTTCGGTATATGGTTGAAGTATACGTATATATAGTTGGGCCATTTCAGCACGTAGTTTGGTTTATATAGAAAATCAAGATAATGTTACATTTTTACTCAGCTACAACACAGTAATCCCAAAGGCTATTTGTTGAAATCTTTAATCCGCCGTGCTCATATTCACAACGTTAACATAACATGTCAAGTTATTAATGTTGCAGTTTTACCCTGTCACAAAACTTTAGTTACAAGACCTTAGGCGTAAACTTTTTTAGGAATTTTTAGTCCGACGTATTCATAAGGTTTCGATAACATGCCAAGGTTATGGTACTGCGTTTTGACTGAGGCACAAAAATTAATAAACAGGCCTTAAGCCTTTTTATCAGTTTTCAATCAATCGTGCTCATATACATAAAATTTTCAGAGAAAGTCAAGTTTACTGTGTTGCGCATTTACTCGAGTACAAAACTATAAACAGCCATTAACTTTCACCCGCTGAACTTAGTGATTCCTCAATTCATCCATTAACAAGTCTTTTAAGTGATTGTATGCTATGGTCATATTGATAATGTTTGATGACAAGTCAGGTTAATGATGTTGCACTTATTAAAGACTTAAAAAGGTGTAGAGGCTAGTAATTATTATTTGAAGTCTAAGTAAAGCTCATTTTTAACTTGACTCGTCATGAAACCCTTATGAATATGGCATTTATTTTATTTTGTACATTTTACAAAGCGTATGCATTTTTTTTGGCATTTGTTGTATTTTGTGTTGTACTTGTTACATAGCGTTTCGCATTTTTTCAATGCTTGTGACTTGTGATTGCATTTTGAATTTTTATTTGTTTCACATTTTGGATTGCATTTTGAATTTTTATTTGTTTCACATTTTGGATTACTTTTTGACATTTTATGTTTTTGACATGCTATTTTGAAAATTTTGTATTTTTTAATTTTGCGTTGTGTTTTACATTCTTGCATCTTCGGCGGAATTACATTCTTGAAAAATTCAAATGCAAGTTAGTAAAAGGTATAATTCAATTAGTGAGAAATACCAGCACATTTTAGTAAAGGGTAGAATTATATGAAATTCCTCTTAAAAAGTCCAGCATGTTAACATTGTCTCTGTGCACCAAAGAAGTTCGAATTCCTTTTTATCTTGCCAGCGTTTCTCTTCTGGGTGGATTTGTTGGAATCTGTGCTATCACTCTTTCGATTTTAGCCATAGTTGTTCTCTGCTGTTTCGCAATTTCACTGATTATTTCGTACAGTCACAGTTTTTTCTCTCCCAGAATTGTATTCCAGCGTCTGTCTAATCTTTCAAGTTCGTTTTGTGTTCTGGGAAAGCCAAATAAATTGTTTTCACTTACTGACCAAATTGTTGGCGGGAACAGCTGAGGGCTTCTGCTCGGATTGTTTCTTCTGCTTCCACGAAATTTTCCAAGAACATAATTTTCCTCAAACCACTGAACTACAGAATCTGCATATTCTAGTAAAATTGATTTCACTTCTTCAAAAGCAGCTGGAATTTCATCAGATGAAAAAATGCGAGTGCTTGCAAATGTCTGACTTTGAGAGCAAACTCACTGTTTCCCTATATTCCAAGGCTATGCCAGAGGATGGATATTCCTCAGCACATTTTTTTCCGAGATGAAACCAACAACAATTGTGTGTGCTGCTTCCAAATTCCTTTTTAGCAGCATTATAACGGTAGCTATTTCAAAATCTATTATTATGCGTATATTGTGGTGCAAGCTGAATATCATAGTCTGATGCATAGTCTTGTAAATCCTACAAAAATACTGTATAATAGTATTATATTCTTTATACTTGCTGGAAAGTAACCCATAAACTAGTGGGACAAGTCTGTGCATCTCTGGATTCGTTTCAACGATAGCATGAATGGAACATAATTGCCTAAAAAGGGTTGGACAAGTTTCAAATGTCCCATCCATAATCCAGAGGGTGCTTCTTTAAGCTTTCGTAAATTATTCTCTGTTAAAAATAAAATAATTCTTTGATGTCCAAATGCGCTATCTCTGCCAAGAAATTTTGCACCATCTTCTCCTGTAAATTTATTGGGGCATCGATCCGTTCTGAAGTCATAGGCTCCGCAGGCATGTCTTGGCATGTCTTCTCTTTTTTACAACTTGCCTTAGTGCATCCATATTCGGCATGTAAGCTGCATTTACTGTAGCCATTGACGTTGTCACGGTTTGAATAATTTGTGCAGGGGCTTCGTCCGTATTTCTCGCTCGTTCTTTTATTTGCGCTCTTGCAACAGCAACATCACTTTTCTCCGGTCTTAGAGCATGATTATGTGGTTTCTCATTGCGCATCCTGTGTTCATCTCCAATAAGAATAGTACTAGCAAAGCCAGTACAATTTCCATAATTTCTTTCAATACAGTGACAATACCGTAAATCACCTCGCACTCTGTTATGGCAAAATAAATACCCTTTCCATTTCAGCAAATCATTTTCTTTTTGTGAATTAACTATTTATGTTGCATTCTTCATCTGCATAGTGCCTTCGGAAAACAATGCTCTTTCTCTTTCCAAAATATTTAGAATGATATATTTCCACTATTATCACTTGACAACGCACAACAAAGGTTTCAACAAGCACGTTCTCTGTTCTCCAGTCAACTACGAACTAATGAGCAACCATTCAATAAAACACTCAGAATACAGACAATAACGTGAAGCTTGTTCCTCCAGTTAGGGTTTAAGCGAAGTTCAAGATTTTCGTACCTGCGGTCACAAGAAGGGGTTAATTTTAAGGATCGGCATCTTATCTTTTGTTTTTCCAAAACTCAGAGGTACATGTATTTTACAGCTAGGAAGCTCCAGGCGGGGGATCAACAGATGCGAAGAACCCGGAAGCCAGGTTCCGGAGGCGGCAGCAGGCGCGGACTGGGCAGCTGTACTCTGTGCCGGTAGGCGTCATGCTAATTCTCAAAAATAAATTCAAATTTTTTGTGTTGCACCATGCGTATGAAAGAAAATTGTAATACTGAAAAGACAATTTGTTTACCCCGTAACATATTAAACGAAACCTACGTCCCTACGTGCCAAATGATCTGTAAGCCAAACACAGTTTTTCATGCAACACCTTCCCCCGACTTTCTAAGTTCAGATCTGTCTCGTTCGACTTATTTCCTGTACCGCCTCTCTCTTTCGCTAATTGCAGTTAATTGCCGTGAAATTGGTGTTTTACGTTGGGGTGTATTGCAGTCTGTCCTGAAGACTATAGTGAAAGCGGTGAACCCCAGAGGAAAAGTATTCCATCAAAAGCAACAGAAATCCAATGCGAGAGCAAAACTTTGTTTGTTGGCATTACATCCAAGCAATTTAGGCGAAGTAGGAAGTGTGTTTTTCTACTACGACACCAGAAGATTGTCGCGAATGCTCAGGCAATTACGATACAGATGTGTCCTTAAGACTTCTCTTTCAAGGCGTCCAAAGGCCGGCACTAGGGGATGCTCTTTTTTGTTGCAGTTAGAAATTCTTAAGCTCATTCTTCCTTAAAACTTTGCCTGGTTACCAGTAAGTACTGTCTCATGCCTCAACCATTGCACAGATTTGTTGTTTTTGTTTTCATTCTTTGAGTTAACAGCGGGAAAATATCTGAACTGCGTTGTTTCAGTTGGAAATATTTTTTTTTACTTCAGCAACAGGGCTTCACGTAGAATTGCAAAATACTTCGATAGAATGAACATACCTTACATAAAGAGTTTGCATGAGAAAATAGATTAATAATAAAGAAAATATTCTAAAACCAAAAAAAGAAATTGCGGAGCCGAAAAAGCTAGGTAGAGGAAACAAAAGACTCTAAGAAAAAGTTCATATTTAAAGAAACCTGTAGTCGCTTAATGAGTAAGTGGTATAACTCAATACAAAATCATGTGCTGTATTTGAAAAAAAAAATTATAAGTAGGCATCGTGACTGTCCACAGTTTCCCCTTTGCATCCTGTCGACATTACAACCACCAGAGAAAAGAAAATAACAAAAACATAACAAAAACACCCATACAAAGTAAAATGCTCAAAACATAAAAAGAAGTAACCACACAAAATGAAATGCCCAAAACATTAAAAAAACTGCAACCACACGAAACAAAATACCCAAAACATGGTAAGAAATTCTGTTGAAAGCACAATGAAGGTATACGATAGAAGAAATATATGTTTTTAAAACTTAATACAAGTGTCAAAACTGAAATAAAAAGAAAGAAAAAGGAAATATTCCAAATTTCATTGTTACTTTAGATATTTTGACCTGTTGACATTTCGTAAATTGTACTTGCACTCAGTCAAAAAATATTACTTACAAGGACTCTTTAGTAACTTTTAATCGCTGTGGTCGTATTTATAAGGTTTGCATAACAAATCAAGTTAATAATGTTGCGCTTTCACTTAGGCACCAAATGCTAATTATTGGCCGCTAGGCCTAGGCCTTTTAAATAATTTTTGGTAAGCGTAACACTCTTAAATTGATTTGTCATGCAAACCTCATATAATCACAGCATTATAAAAATTACTATAAATGCATATGCCTAGGTCTCGGGCGTATCTATTAATGCTTTGTGCTCGAGTAACATTTAAACAGAATTCATTTTATTTTCTATGAAAACTACATAAATATCAGCTCGGAGGACTGAAAACTATCAAAAATCTCTAGGCCTAGGGTCTGTTTAATAGTTCCAACCTCAGAAAAGCGCATTGCTAAAATCTTGGACTTCTATGAAAACATTATGAAAATTAGCACGGCACACTGAAAATTGCTAAACAGTCCCAGTCCTAGGGCTTTCTAATTATTTTTTGTACCTGACTAAAAGTGTAACATTATCTTTAGTTCTTACTAGCAGGGGTACCCGGTATTTCCCAGGTAAATATTACTATTTCAAAAATCACCAAGTTCAGCGGGTGAAAGTTAATGAATGAAAAAGCTATTTCCGTAAATTTCCAAGAAACTTATTTTAAATCTTTTGATTTAGTTAATTTAATTATACGAAGCAAAAAAGAATTTACATTATTTACATTACATTGTATTTCTGCCTGATAAGGCAACCGTTGGTGGTGAAAGCTAACGTTTATTAATTTGTGTTTTTAGTACACCATGAACCGGATATTTTTTCACTTTATTGTTATCTACGGCCTCTAACCTAGACCGTAGGTGGGGTAATGGAGTGCTGTATTGGGATGCAGTTCTTAAGAGTAAAAATTGTAATTTTTACGAAAATTTTGAATGGGCCCCCTTCACACCGGGCACCGACCCTTTCCGTCTGCGGTCTAAGTTACAATACAATGAGGTAGTGTACTAAATTTGGTCGTTCTAAATTCAAAACTGTAGGTTTTACAAAAATTGGCATGGGGGGGGGGCTCTGAACCCCTGGCTCCAACCGTTTCCAAAAACCGCCTGCATTCTCAGTTAGAGTAAAATGACATAGTATACCAAATTTGGTGGTTTTAAATTGAAAACTGTAGATTTTACGAAAATGTTTTATGGGGAGGGCTCTGACCCCGTGCCTGACCCGTTCCCAAAACCGTCTACCATCTAAGTTAGAGTACCATGAGATAGTATACCAAATTTGGTTGTTCCAAATTGAAAACTGTAGATTTTACGAAAATTTTGTATGGGGGGAAGGATCTAACCCTCGGGCCCCAACCCGTTCCGAAAATCGTCTACGGTCTAAGTTAGAGTACCATGATATGGTATACCAAATTTGGTGGTTCTAAATTGAAAACTGTAGATTTCAAGAAATTCTTTATGGGGAGGCTCTGACCCCCGGGCTCCGACCCTTTCCAAAAAACCATCTACCGTCTAAGTTAGAGTACCATGAGATAGTGTACCAAATTTGGTGGTTCTAAATTGAAAACTCTAGTTTTTACGAAAATTTTTATGGAGGGGGGGCTCTTACCCCGTGCCCGACCCGTTCCAAAAACCGTCTACCGTCTAAGTTAGAGTACCATAAGATAGTATACCAAATTTGGTGGTTCTAAGTTTAAAACGGTATATTTTACGAAATTCTTTGGGGGAGGGGGGTGCTCTTACCGCCCGGGCCCCGATCCGTTCCAAAAACCGTCTCCCGTCTAAGTTACAGTTTCATGATACCAAATTTGGTGGTTCTAATATGAAAACTATAGATTTTACGAAAATTTTGTATGTGGGGGCTCTTAACCCCCGCGCCTTGACTTATTCCCAAAACCGTCTACCGTCTAAGTTAGAGTACCATGTTATAGTATACCAAATTTGGTGGTTCTAAATTAAAAACTGTAGATTTCACGAATTTTTTTTTAGGGGGGGGGGCTCTGAACCCCGGGCTCCGACCCTTTACAAAAAACCGTCTACAGTCTAAGTTAGAACACCATGAGATAGTATACCAAATTTGGTTGTTCTAAATTGAAAACGGTGTATTTTACGAAAATTTTGTACGGGGGCGGGCTCTAACCTCCCGGGCCCCGACCCGTTCCAAAAACCGTCTACCATCTAAGTTAGAGTGCCATGATATAGTATACCGAATTTGGTGGTTCTAAATTGAAAACTAGATTTTTCGAAATTTCGTATGAGGAGGGGGGGCTCTGAACCCCGGGCTCCGACCCTTTCCAAAAACCGTCTACAGTCTGAGTTAGAATACCATGAGATAGTATTCCAAATTTGGTGGTTCTAAATTGAAAACTGTAGATTTTACGAAAATTTAAAATTTTGTACGGGGGGGTAGGGTTGCTCCGACCCCCGAGCCCCGACCCGTTCCAAAAACCGTCTCCCACTAAGTTAGAGTTTCATGACACAAAATTTGGTGGTTCTGAATTGAAAAATAAAGATTTTAAGAAAATTTTGTGTGTGGGGGGGGTCTTACCTCCGGGCCTTGATCCGTTCCAAAAACCTTCTACTGTCTAAGTTAGAGTACCATGAGATAGTATACAAAATTTGGTGGTTCTAAATTGAAAACTATAGATTTTACGAAAGTTTGTGTGTAGAGGGGGGTAACCACCCTTGCCCCGACCTGTTCTGAAAACCGTCTACCGTTTAATTTAGAACACCACTATATAGTTTACCAAATTTGGTAGCTCTAAATTGAAAACTTTAGTTTTTACGAAAAAAAATTATGGGCGGGGGGACTCTGACCCCGTGCCCGACCCGTTCCAAAAACCGTCTACCGTCTAAGTTAGAGTACCATGAGAGAGTATGCCAAATTTCGTGGTTCTAAATTGCAAACTGTAGATTTTTCGCGGCTTTTTATGGGGGCCCTTACCCCCGGGCTCCAACCCCTTCCAAAAACGGTCTACTGTCTAAGTTAGAGTACCATGAGATAGTATACCAAATTTTGTGGTTCTAAATTGAAAACTGTAGATTTTACGGAAAAGTTTTTATTCGGGGGGTCTGACCCCCCGGGCTCCAACCCCTTCCAAAACCCGTCTAGCGTCTAAGTTTGAGTACCATGAGATAGTATACCAGATTTGGTGGTTCTGAATTGAAAACTGTAGTTTTTAAGAGAATCTTGTATGTGGAGGGCTCTCACCCCCGGGCCTTTACCCGTTCCAAAAACGGTCTGTCGTCTAAGTTAGAGTACCATGAGATAGTATACCAAATTTGGTGGTTCTAAATTGAAAACTGTAGATTTTGCGAATTTTTATATGAGGGGGCCCTTACCCCCGGGCTGCAACCCCTTCAAAAATCGTCTAGCGTCTAAGTTAGAGTACCATGCGATAGTATACCAGATGTGGTGGTTCTGAATTGAAAACTGTAGTTTTTAAGAAAATTTTGTATGTGGGGGCTCTGACGCCCCGGGCCTTGATCCGTTCCAAAAACGGTCTACTGTCTAAGTTAGAGTACCATGAGATAGTACACAAAATTTGGTGGTTCTAAATTGAAAACTATAGATTTTACGAAAGTTTGTGTGTAGGGGGGGGGGTAACCACCCTTGCCCCAACCTGTTCTGAAAACCGTCTACCGTTTAATTTAGAACACCACTATATAGTTTACCAAATTTGGTAGCTCTAAATTGAAAACTTTAGTTTTTACGAAAAAAATTTATGGGCCGGGGGACTCTGACCCCGTGCCCGACCCGTTCCAAAAACCGTCTACCGTCTAAGTTAGAGTACCATGAGAGAGTATGCCAAATTTCGTGGTTCTAAATTGAAAACTGTAGATTTTACGCGGCTTTTTATGGGGGGGCTTACCCCGGGCTCCAACCCCTTCCAAAAACGGTCTACTGTCTAAGTTAGAGTACAATGAGATAGTATACCAAATTTGGTGGTTCTAAATTGAAAACTGTAGATTTTACAAAAAAAAAAAAATATTCGGAGGGGGGTCTGACTCCCCGGGCTCCAACCCCTTCCAAAAACCGTCTAGCGTCTAAGTTAGAGTACCATGAGATAGTATACCAGATTAGGTGGTTCTGAATTGAAAACTGTATTTCCAAAAACCGTTTACCGTCTAATATTTTTAGTGCCAAAGAAAAACGTAATATTCCTATCCTGTCTGCGTGTCCAAACTTTATAAATTTGATCAGGGAGCAAGACGTTCGAAATCGTACGTTTTCCTGCATTCGTTTTGTATGTAACCAAAATCTGTAAACGCGACGAATTGACGTAGTCGACGAATTTGTCCGAGACGAATTGACGAGCGACAAATCGTCGTGGTCGACGACTTGACGCGCGACGAATTGACGCATGCGACGAATTGACGCGCGACGAATTGTCGTAGTCGACGAATTGACGCAGGCGACGAATTGACGTAGTCGACGAATTGACGCATGCGACGAATTGACGTGACACCGAATCGTGGCCACGGTAAAACGCGATAACGGACTTCCAGTTGACTGTTGAATGTGCCTTGCGATTTCTCCCGCTATCTGCCGTCTGTGTCTTCTCGCCTGAGGGACAATATACCGGTTGTCCGCCGCCGTGGTTGCTCGCGGACGACCACTGCTAAACTCTCGGACAGCTGTTCCTGTCGTTTGAAATGCTCTCCAAGCTCGTGAAACGATGCTGTGAGCGATCTCGAACTCCTCGGCCACACTAGTCACACTTTGACCTTCTTCAAACTTCCCAATGACGCGACCTCGGATAAAGTCATCCAGATGTCATCTGCTGGATTGCCTGTTGGCCATATCACACGGTGGCAGCAACTCGACGTTGTTCAAGCCGATGTACACCGTGCAATAGCTTTCACCAAATTGCTAAGCGTACACCGCCCGTGTGCTTTATACTCTTCCGACACTCCCCCCTACGTCATGCTGCATATATGCACATGCCCTACCGTACCGGACCCTAGTTTATCTCCTGAGTGGTCTTTTGGTCCGTTCTGCCTGCTCGTTCCGCTGTTATGCTAATTTCTCCTCTTCGTCCTTAATTTTTGCACACCAGTGTATTTCGAAGGTAATAAAAGGATGTTTAGAAACAAATACTAAAAACAGAATAGAAAAGATAGGAAAATAAGTAAAATAGCAGAAGGGGGAGGGGGTGACTTCCGATTCCGTACTTATGTCACAGCCTCTCCTTGACAAATGTCAACCCCGCCTTCTCGTGGTGCATCCTGTTCCCACTAAAGGGGCTCTGACGACCGCAAATAGCGGTATAACTATACCATCGGGATCAGAGGAAATGCTATCCCACACTCACCAACCCGCTTGGCCAGCGTGGTGAGTTATGGCCAAACACCTCCAAAATGACTCTACAACTTAAATCTTGGCCCTCAGTCTCCGGCAGCTGGAATGTACCTGGCCAAGGCAGCGGCCAGTGCGACATGAAGGCAGAGGGTGCTAAGAATCCCCGGAGGACCGGACTAGGCTGCCATTTGATGCTGACCTTGGCTACCTACAACGCACGCTCCCTATCTTCTGATTCAAGGCTTCTTGAATTGGAAGAGGAACTACAAAGGATCAAGTGGGACATCGTCGGGCTGAGTGAGGTAAGGAGAAAAGGAGAAGATCTCATTGAACTGAAAAGTGGACATCTCTTCTATTATCGTGGGACAGATACTGGCAGAACTAGTGGTGTTGGATTTATAATAAACAAGAAACTGAAGGATAAAGTGGTAGAAGTTGAAAGTTCCTCGGACAGAGCTGCACGACTTGTTATCCAACTCTCGAAAAGATACCAGGCTCAGATTATTCAAACTTATGCCCCCACCACAAGTCATCCTGAAGAAGAAATTGAAGAATTTTATGAGGAAATTCGTCATCTAAATAATAAAGGTAAGCAGCACTTGAAGATAATTATGGGAGATTTCAATGCAAAAATAGGGCACCGGCAACAGAATGAAACTTCAGTAGGTAAATTCGGTCACGGCAACAGAAACCAGCGTGGAAATACTCTCGTTGAGTTTGCAGAGGCAGAAGGGTTTTTCATCTTGAAATCCTTCTTCAAGAAAAAGCCACACAGGAAATGGACATGGAGACATCCAATTGGGACGACAAGTGAAATTGATTTTATTATGTGTAACAAAAAATTCGTCATCGAAGACTGCAGTGTGCTAAACAAGTTCAACACAGGTAGTGACCATAGATTGTTGAGATGTAAGATGCACCTCAACACTAAACTGGAACATGGCAAGCTCATAAGACAAACAAAATGTATTGACATAACCAACCTTAAAAAACACCATAATACTTTCAAGTTGGAACTGAAGAACAGATTCTCTGCTTTAGAAGGCCTAACATCGGAAGAAGTGGATATTTCGGAAGTTAACAGAAAAGTAACCAAAGCTCTTATGGAAACTGCAACAAAATTAGCTGGGTCTAAGAACAAGTTGCATGTAAACAAATTATCAGGAAAAACCAAAATGTTGATGCAAAAAAGAAGAGAGATGAGGACAACTAAAGAAGATGTGACTTCCAAAGTGGAATATATAGAGCTATGCAAGACAGCACGAAAAAGTATCACTGAAGACGTAAGGAAATTCAACTGTGAGCTAGTGAGGAAAGCAATTGAAAACAACCAAAGCCTAAAGATAGCAAAGGGACATCTCAGTAAGGGAAGAAAACAGATTATGGCTCTGAGAAAAGAAGATGGTTCTATAACAAGAAATAGAGGTGAAATTTTGACAAGAGTGAAAGATTTCTACTCCAAATTATATGAAAGGGATGATACATGTACTCCAGACATCATGAAAGGTACCAGAGTTCTTCCAGTCCTCCCAGCAGAAGTTGCACATGCAATCAAGAACATGAAGCGGGGGAAAGCTCCAGGAGAAGATGGAATTACTATAGACATCATACAAGAAGCAAGTGGAGAAATTGAAACAGTACTCGCCCAAATTTTCACTCGATGCCTTAATGAAGGGAAGATTCCTGAGGATTGGAACAATGCTACAATGATCCTGCTACATAAAAAAGGTGACATTGAGGATCTCAGGAACTACAGACCTATCAGCCTCCTATCAGTGGTTTATAAAATCTTCACTAAAGTTCTTTCACACCGCTTGAAGGTAACACTGGACATGGCTCAACCGAGAGAACAAGCTGGATTCAGGAGTGGCTACAGCACAATAGATCATATCCACGTACTGAGAGAACTAATTGAAAGAGCGAGGGAATATGAACTTCCATTGTGCATGGCTTTTATCGATTATGAAAAAGCCTTTGATTCGGTGAAACCATCAGCAGTTACCACGGCTCTGAAATCCTGCGGTATTGAAGATGCATACATTAATATTATTAATAACATCTATGAAAATGCAAGTGCAAAGATTCGGCTGTTTGAAAATACAACACACATAAAAATTGGAAAGGGAGTGAGACAAGGTGACACCATATCTCCGAAGCTCTTTAATGCCACATTGGAAAATGTCTTTCAATCACTGAACTGGGAAAACAAAGGGATAAAGATTAATGGAGATTATCTAACCCACCTTCGTTTTGCTGATGACGTAGTCATTTTTGCAACTACCCCATCAGAGCTGCAGAGTATGATCCAGGAACTTGCTGACAAGAGTAAAGAAGTGGGATTAAAAATGAACTTTCAGAAGACAAAAGTGATGTTCAATGCTTTTACAAGAAATGAAGATTTATCGATTGATGGAGAAAAACTGGAGATAACAGATACGTATGTTTATCTTGGACAGCAGATATCAAGTGAGGGTCACATTGATGAAGAAATTAATCGGCGTACAAAACTTGCCTGGAGAGCTTTTGGAAGAAACAGCATAATTTTCAAGAGCAATATGCCATTATGTCTTAAAAGAAAAGTGTTTGATCAATGCATCCTTCCAGTGCTTACGTATGGTGCAGAGACGTGGACCTTAACTAAAAGAGACATACAAAGGCTGCAGACAACTCAAAGAAGCATGGAGAGGTGCATGCTTGGTATAACCAGGAGAGATAAGAAGAGGAACTCGTGGATCCGAAAAATGACAAGAGTGGAAGACATCATGATCAGAGTTAAATCCCTGAAATGGCAATGGGCTGGACATACTGCCAGAAGGACAGACCATAGATGGACAGCCGAAATTTTAGATTGGATTCCAAGGGACAGGAAAAGACCCAGAAAAAGACCACATGGGAGATGGGTGGATGAAATTCGTAAATATGCGGGAGTGACATGGAGGAGACTGGCACAAGACAGACCGTTGTGGAGGAAACTTGGGGAGACCTTCGTCCAGCAGTGGATTGATAATGGTTGACAATGATGACTTATGAGAGCGTTCAACACCTGTAAACATGATCTTACTGATCGCTGCTGCAATCCTCGCATTGCTGGAGGGCGACTCACGGCTAAAAAGGCCTCTATCATTAGAAAAAGATTTTAAAAATTTTTTTGTGTAAATCTCATACAAAATTGGTTAAAAAAATTTCCAGGAATCCAGGCAGCTTCGAATTAGATATTAAAAAGGAAAGGAATTTTTGCATTTTTCTCAGCAAATAAGTAAAATCCGGAAGCATTTTAGTTGCCTTGGTTCTTAAAAGCTGGATGATGGTAGCTATTCCATAGGACTTGTGGCCCCTTTTCACCGTCATAGCAATAGTTCCTATACATGTACAAGGGCTGAACAGAATAATATGAACACCACACTCGTTGACGTGGCCGCTCCAGTGGCGCAGTGGTCTAAGCAATGGCTTCTGATCATTCGCCCAACGCAGGGGTCTGGGTTCGAATACTTCACTATGTACATTGCTGACGTTGAAACAATATGTCTATACTGTATACTTTCTTTGTATATGTGTCTGTCAAACCAAGTCCAATAAATAATTTTAATGTTTTAAACCCCCAATAAAAAAATTCGTACTTATGTCACAGCCTCTCCTTGACAAATGTCAACCCCGCCTTCTCGTGGTGCATCCTGTTCCCACTAAAGGGGCTCTGACGACCGCAAATAGCGGTATAACTATTTCATCGGGATCAGAGGAAATGCTATCCCACACTCACCAACCCGCTTGGCCAGCGTGGTGAGTTATGGCCAAACACCTCCAAAATGACTCTACAACTTAAATCTTGGCCCTCAGTCTCCGGCAGCTGGAATGTACCTGGCCAAGGCAGCGGCCAGTGCGACATGAAGGCAGAGGGTGCTAAGAATCCCCGGAGGACCGGACTAGGCTGCCATTTGATGCTGACCTTGGCTACCTACAACGCACGCTCCCTATCTTCTGATTCAAGGCTTCTTGAATTGGAAGAGGAACTACAAAGGATCAAGTGGGACATCGTCGGGCTGAGTGAGGTAAGGAGAAAGGAGAAGATCTCATTGAACTGAAAAGTGGACATCTCTTCTATTATCGTGGGACAGATACTGGCAGAACTAGTGGTGTTGGATTTATAATAAACAAGAAACTGAAGGATAAAGTGGTAGAAGTTGAAAGTTCCTCGGACAGAGCTGCACGACTTGTTATCCAACTCTCGAAAAGATACCAGGCTCAGATTATTCAAACTTATGCCCCCACCACAAGTCATCCTGAAGAAGAAATTGAAGAATTTTATGAGGAAATTCGTCATCTAAATAATAAAGGTAAGCAGCACTTGAAGATAATTATGGGAGATTTCAATGCAAAAATAGGGCACCGGCAACAGAATGAAACTTCAGTAGGTAAATTCGGTCACGGCAACAGAAACCAGCGTGGAAATACTCTCGTTGAGTTTGCAGAGGCAGAAGGGTTTTTCATCTTGAAATCCTTCTTCAAGAAAAAGCCACACAGGAAATGGACATGGAGACATCCAATTGGGACGACAAGTGAAATTGATTTTATTATGTGTAACAAAAAATTCGTCATCGAAGACTGCAGTGTGCTAAACAAGTTCAACACAGGTAGTGACCATAGATTGTTGAGATGTAAGATGCACCTCAACACTAAACTGGAACATGGCAAGCTCATAAGACAAACAAAATGTATTGACATAACCAACCTTAAAAAACACCATAATACTTTCAAGTTGGAACTGAAGAACAGATTCTCTGCTTTAGAAGGCCTAACATCGGAAGAAGTGGATATTTCGGAAGTTAACAGAAAAGTAACCAAAGCTCTTATGGAAACTGCAACAAAATTAGCTGGGTCTAAGAACAAGTTGCATGTAAACAAATTATCAGGAAAAACCAAAATGTTGATGCAAAAAAGAAGAGAGATGAGGACAACTAAAGAAGATGTGACTTCCAAAGTGGAATATATAGAGCTATGCAAGACAGCACGAAAAAGTATCACTGAAGACGTAAGGAAATTCAACTGTGAGCTAGTGAGGAAAGCAATTGAAAACAACCAAAGCCTAAAGATAGCAAAGGGACATCTCAGTAAGGGAAGAAAACAGATTATGGCTCTGAGAAAAGAAGATGGTTCTATAACAAGAAATAGAGGTGAAATTTTGACAAGAGTGAAAGATTTCTACTCCAAATTATATGAAAGGGATGATACATGTACTCCAGACATCATGAAAGGTACCAGAGTTCTTCCAGTCCTCCCAGCAGAAGTTGCACATGCAATCAAGAACATGAAGCGGGGAAAGCTCCAGGAGAAGATGGAATTACTATAGACATCATACAAGAAGCAAGTGGAGAAATTGAAACAGTACTCGCCCAAATTTTCACTCGATGCCTTAATGAAGGGAAGATTCCTGAGGATTGGAACAATGCTACAATGATCCTGCTACATAAAAAAGGTGACATTGAGGATCTCAGGAACTACAGACCTATCAGCCTCCTATCAGTGGTTTATAAAATCTTCACTAAAGTTCTTTCACACCGCTTGAAGGTAACACTGGACATGGCTCAACCGAGAGAACAAGCTGGATTCAGGAGTGGCTACAGCACAATAGATCATATCCACGTACTGAGAGAACTAATTGAAAGAGCGAGGGAATATGAACTTCCATTGTGCATGGCTTTTATCGATTATGAAAAAGCCTTTGATTCGGTGAAACCATCAGCAGTTACCACGGCTCTGAAATCCTGCGGTATTGAAGATGCATACATTAATATTATTAATAACATCTATGAAAATGCAAGTGCAAAGATTCGGCTGTTTGAAAATACAACACACATAAAAATTGGAAAGGGAGTGAGACAAGGTGACACCATATCTCCGAAGCTCTTTAATGCCACATTGGAAAATGTCTTTCAATCACTGAACTGGGAAAACAAAGGGATAAAGATTAATGGAGATTATCTAACCCACCTTCGTTTTGCTGATGACGTAGTCATTTTTGCAACTACCCCATCAGAGCTGCAGAGTATGATCCAGGAACTTGCTGACAAGAGTAAAGAAGTGGGATTAAAAATGAACTTTCAGAAGACAAAAGTGATGTTCAATGCTTTTACAAGAAATGAAGATTTATCGATTGATGGAGAAAAACTGGAGATAACAGATACGTATGTTTATCTTGGACAGCAGATATCAAGTGAGGGTCACATTGATGAAGAAATTAATCGGCGTACAAAACTTGCCTGGAGAGCTTTTGGAAGAAACAGCATAATTTTCAAGAGCAATATGCCATTATGTCTTAAAAGAAAAGTGTTTGATCAATGCATCCTTCCAGTGCTTACGTATGGTGCAGAGACGTGGACCTTAACTAAAAGAGACATACAAAGGCTGCAGACAACTCAAAGAAGCATGGAGAGGTGCATGCTTGGTATAACCAGGAGAGATAAGAAGAGGAACTCGTGGATCCGAAAAATGACAAGAGTGGAAGACATCATGATCAGAGTTAAATCCCTGAAATGGCAATGGGCTGGACATACTGCCAGAAGGACAGACCATAGATGGACAGCCGAAATTTTAGATTGGATTCCAAGGGACAGGAAAAGACCCAGAAAAGACCACATGGGAGATGGGTGGATGAAATTCGTAAATATGCGGGAGTGACATGGAGGAGACTGGCACAAGACAGACCGTTGTGGAGGAAACTTGGGGAGACCTTCGTCCAGCAGTGGATTGATAATGGTTGACAATGATGACTTATGAGAGCGTTCAACACCTGTAAACATGATCTTACTGATCGCTGCTGCAATCCTCGCATTGCTGGAGGGCGACTCACGGCTAAAAAGGCCTCTATCATTAGAAAAAGATTTTAAAAATTTTTTTGTGTAAATCTCATACAAAATTGGTTAAAAAAATTTCCAGGAATCCAGGCAGCTTCGAATTAGATATTAAAAAGGAAAGGAATTTTTGCATTTTTCTCAGCAAATAAGTAAAATCCGGAAGCATTTTAGTTGCCTTGGTTCTTAAAAGCTGGATGATGGTAGCTATTCCATAGGACTTGTGGCCCCTTTTCACCGTCATAGCAATAGTTCCTATACATGTACAAGGGCTGAACAGAATAATATGAACACCACACTCGTTGACGTGGCCGCTCCAGTGGCGCAGTGGTCTAAGCAATGGCTTCTGATCATTCGCCCAACGCAGGGGTCTGGGTTCGAATACTTCACTATGTACATTGCTGACGTTGAAACAATATGTCTATACTGTATACTTTCTTTGTATATGTGTCTGTCAAACCAAGTCCAATAAATAATTTTAATGTTTTAAACCCCCAATAAAAAAACAAACAAACAAAAAAAAACCAATCAGAGACGTGGCTTTTAAGACAGCTGCGTACGTCGCAGTGCGCAAAGGTATCTCCCACTTTTTGGTTATAATAGCTTTGTTTAGAACCTCAAGGTCCTGTTTAAGTGCATTAAAGTGTCTTTTTACAAAATTTCTTTCAGGATGACGACGAAATGAGTAACCTAACGGACTTCGAAAGAGAGCTCATTGTTGGTGGCCTGTTTGTTGGTGCCTCCGTGACGACAGTCGCCAGGGTAGCGGGTGTATTGAGAGATACTGTGTCTAGCGTCATGACAGCATACCATGTTCGTGGCAAACCTCTTCTGTGAGATACAAGAGCGACCGGAAAACGACCCTGACTGATAGAGACAGGAGAGTATTAAAGGGAATGGTTATCCGTCATAAAAGAACGACGGCGCCAAAAATTAGTGCGGAGCTCCATCTGAATCTCCAGACCCCAATATCAGCTAAACCAGTGTGCACGGAACTGCAGAAAGAAGATATTCATGACAGAGTTGCTATTGCAAAACCTCTGGTGACCCGGATGAATGCACAACGGCGACGGCCGTGGTGCCAGGAGCATACAACGTGGACTGCCGATGAATGGAAGCGTGTAATGTGCTCAGATGAATCTACATTCACACTATTCCCCACCGCAGGACGTGTTTACGTGTAAAGAACGCCGTCAGAAGGGTAGAACTTAGACTATCTGCTCCCAACAGTGCAGCATAGTGGTGGTTATATCATGCTCTGGGCTGTCAAATTGTGGTTTTCGGCAGGTCCCCTGATCATCTTGAAAGGACGGATGACTGGCATGGCGAATGAAACAATTTTGACCGAACAAGTCCATCCAATGGCTTAGGCATTGTTTCCTGCAGGAGATGCCATCATTCAATATGATAACTCCCCAATTCACAGAGTCCAACCATGATTTGAGGAACATGAGGACGAACGTCCACCCGTTCCTTGGTCTCCCCAATCACCAGATTTTAACATCATCGAGCCATTGTGGTATATGTTGGAAAACAGAGTAAGATCCGTTATCCTCCTGCTTCGCTAAAAGACCCGGAGCAGTTTCAGTGTGAAGAATGGTGTAACATCACACAAAGCATCATCCATGATTCAGATGCGTCCATTCCAAGGAGGATTCAGGCGGTTTTGAATGCCAAAGGTGGTCCCACACCATATTAGGTACGTAAAACCTTCTTTTCCTAGGTGTTCACATTATTCTGTCCATCTCCTGTGTATATTAACAACAGAATGTGAAAGAAACGAAAGTTCAATGAGTGGAATTTTTTATGCCAATGAGAATAACGTGCTGTGTATTACAGTTGTTTGCACATATCTATGCGTCCTTCAGAATACTATGAACTAACGGGTGTTATTTGCGAGAACGTAAAATCAGCAGAGTTGGGCAGGAATGCATTACAAAGTAAAGGAAGTACACATTACAATTCACGTGTAATACATTACAAGGTAATCCCAATTATGGTTCGCACAAGTAAATGGAATTAATCTGTAATGCATCACAATTTAAAAGGATATAATTAAATTATTTAATAATGCCATTCAAACGCAATGGAGTTACTTTGGTAATGAAATTACACAATTTGCAAATAATAATTACATACTTATAGTTTATAGAAATGTACGAGTTCCAAAAGCTATGTCTAGAAACGTCGGCCATGTAACATAGCAGACAAAGACCTAAGTGTCATGTAGAATGTTCTAGAAGCGGCAAGGATGAGTTAGACGTTTGAAGAATGTTCCAGAATGATCGCGCAGTGGGAAGTTGAAGAGCTTTATGTAAATCAAGAATATTCCAGAACGTTCAGGTCCTGTCGTGAAGCATATATAAAAGAGTCAGTCGCTCGCTAGTCCAGTGTTCGTATCGGACAAGTAAGGGACAACAACACTTTAGACGTACGGCAAAAATGTCAAGAGTTCGCAAATTTCTGTAATATTCGGCAGTGCACCCTGAATTGCTGAACTGTGAGTGTAGTGCTAATATGTGCTTGTTGCTATAGTTGGGTAATTATTTTGGACAGTGAAACGCATGTAATGGACGAAAATACTGTACTGGAGATAGACGAAATGAGTATTTCGGCAACGGATTGTAGCAATCTGTCAACCAGTGGCAGTCACACGGGATCAATAGCTAATATCACAGAAGCTGTGAGTAAGTATCCTAGTTGTATATTAGATGATCGTTTTTTTAAATAGTGAAGAATAAATGTAGTGGAGACAAAGTGGTAGCAAAGGGTACCAAATGTAACATCGAAGTAAAAGGATCAAGAAGGTGTACTTCAAATTTTACAACGCATTTGAAGAAGAAACACGGAGCCAGTTATGTAGAAGAGTACCATGAGTATTTGAAAGAAGTGAAGAAGCCACGAAGAACCACCAGCACAAAAGGGGATTCACGTCATAAAGCATTCGAAAGAAAATATTATTCGCAAGAAGAGTTCGACAGGGATGTACACACATATTTTGTGGATTCCATGATATCCCTTAGGTACACTGACAACGTCTATTTCCACAAAATAATCGAAAACTGAATGGTGATTCCAAACATCTGAAAATAATGAGTCTCAGATTATTTGGCCGCAAACTTTCTGATTATTATAAGGAATAAGTGGCAAATATAAAACAAGAGTTAGAAAACACCGAATTCGTTTGCACAACAGTAGATATCTGGTCAGGGCGACGCAGAAGTTTCTTGGGTGTGATGGTACACTGGATTGAGTCACAGATATTACAAAGAGTTTCCAGAGCTTTAGCTTGTCAAAGATTTAAAGGAACGCATAGTAATAATAAAATATATGCAATGCTTCTGCAGATATACAAAACGTTTGGATTGGATTCTTCTAAAGCAGTGACTGCAATTAATGACAATGGAAGCAATTTTGTTAAAGCACTTCAACTATTCGGGATTCAAGCGGCAAGCATTGTTAAGGATGATGCGGATTTTGGAAAACAGTTCAGGTAGTTTCGATTAGGATATGGACGCTGCCTCGGCCTCAAATAGTGATGATGATGCAGAGCATTTGTCGGCTACACGTATATATCTTGGGGAATGGTTACACTTGCATTTCAGATGTGCGTCACATACACACAGTTTATGTGCAACTACAGATATTCATAAAGTATTAGAAGACGGCAATAGCGATCTTTCCAAAGTGCAGCAACAAGTGATGAAAAGCTGTAATACCTTGCGGAGAGCTACAAATCGCCCGAAATCTGCAGAAATTATCCAAGCTATTTTAAGTCACACACTTAGCTGACCTGGTGCAACACAGTGGAATAGTTTATACGATGCTATGCAACAAATTCTATGCATAAAAGACAAGTCAGCTACGTTGCATAAAGCATTGGACTTAAAGAGTGTACTGAGAGATCAAGACTTCAGTTATGTGGAAGAATACACTGAAGAGCAATTGAATTAGAGACAGCTAGCGTTATGCAAATGTGGCGCTGTGGGCGGCCCTGTAAACGGGAACGACATGACGTATGCAGCGATCCGACAATAAAAGGAGTGATGCGACGGGAATCAGTAAGACCCGGACGCCGCATAGGTAATACGAAGGATCTAAGCGCATTTGATCGTGTGCAAACTGTCGGGGCCCGATGAATGGGTCACTCCATCTCGGAAATCGTGCAGGCACTGGGATTTTCACGAGCCACTGTGTCACGGGTGCACCGTTAGTGCATCGAATCCGATAAAACCATCCCTGCAAGGGCCAACTGCCGTGGACAACAGCGTTTGGATGGGCGGGGTCATCGTCTGCTAGATCGCATTGTAACAGCAGATAGACAGGCCACAGTGCAAGAAATTACTCGGCAATTTAACCCTGGTGCACAAAAACGTGTAAGCAGCCACACCATCCAGAACCATCTCCTCGCTATGGGGTACAGAAGTCATCGTCCCACGAGGGTACTGCTGCTGACCGCACATCACAGGGTGCGAAGATTAGCACTGGCGCGGGAACATCGCCACTGGACCCTAGACATGTGGGAAAATGTTGCCTTGACTGATGAGTCGAGATTCACGTTGGTACATGCAGATGGCAGGATACGAGTACGGCGCAAACCACATGATGCGATGAATCCTTCTTGCCAGCAGGGTACTCTTCAAGCTAGTAGGCGTGGCATTCTCGTCTGGGGACTATTTACGTGGACTGAAATAGGACCCCTGGTACGTGTGACACCATCCCTTACAGGTCAACGTTACCGGGATATCCTGGACGACCATTTGCTCCCGTTTGTGCGTCTTCAACATTCCACTGGGGACCTCATCTTGCAACAAGACAATGCAATGTGCCATCGCTCCTGAATTGTATCCGAATGGTTGGATGAACACTCCACCGACGTGACCTCGCTTCCTTGGCCAGCTAAGTCACCTGACCTCAATCCCATTAAGCACATCTGGGATGCCATCGAGAGAGATGTTCGAGGCTCTGACCCCCTCCATCAAACCTTCGTTAACTGTGGGAGCTTGTGCAGGGGTCGTGGATCCGTATGACTTCCCAACGCTTCCGGTGTCTTGTCGAGTTCATGCCAAGACGAATCGCCGCCGTCATCAGGGCGAAAGGTGGTGCTACACGTTACAAGACAGGTATCTCGAATTCAATTGCTATTCAGTGTATGTTAAATGTACTAAACATATGGCCGATGCCCTAGACATCCTCCAAGATGAAAATGACATGTATTTTGTCATCCTACTTCCAACTTTGTTATCATTAAGGCAAAAATTACAAATGTTATTGACTGGAGACCTCACGTATTGCCGACCATTAGCCGTAGCTTATTTGGAAGGTCTAGAACGAAGGTTTAAGGAATACTTTACACTGTCTTCTTCCCACGTGGAAAAGGCTGCAATAGCAGCTTTATGTCACCCTAAGTTTAGCCACTTCAAATGGTAATCTTGTATTTATAATTCCTATTATGTCAAAATGAAAACCTTGCTCATAAATGAATTGTCAAAAGAAATTAAATCGCAACAACATCTCATGGATGCACCTTCTACCAGTCTCCAAGTCAAAGATAATTTTTTCTATATTGATTACAATTCTGAAGATGACAGTGAAAATAAACATCCAACAGAAAAAGCTGAATTCGTCGTTGCACATTTCAGCCTCGAAGAACCAGGAGATTTACGTGTCCTACATAATTATAAAGCAGTAAAATACACCTCTGCCCTCCTCAGCGCCCTTTGAACGGTTCTTTGTGATGATCTAGTTGCTCATTCTTTTTGTTGTACTCGTAGTTCACTTTGTGGTTTCCATATTTTGTAGCAATCAGACCTTTCATTCCTTTCATTTCAAGTGATGTAGGGTCTCAGAGTGGTTTCCATTGGCGTTTAATGCACAATTTGTTATTTTCTGACTGTTTTGTGTGTATGTGTGTGTGTGTGTATGTGTGTGTGTGTGTGTGTGTGTGTGTGTGTGTGCTTCAGTGAATTGTTCTTTGTTGAAGACTAAGATCACATGCAATGGAATTGATCTTTCTTTAATTTTTGTGCTATTCTCTAATCGAAATAAACATCCCATTCGTATTTACTTCATATGTATTATTTCGTTCAAATCACTTTACTTGCGGGGAAGACGGGGCAACTACTCATGTCATACACGTACAATCTCCAATACATACATACACGCATTTGAGGTCCGAGGGTGGAACAATTGTCAAATAACCTACACAACGTGTAAGGGTGTACTGGTTGTTGGTTTATTCACGTTGTATTATTACCCGTAAGTTATTGGTTAATTACCATCATATACACTGACGGAAAAAAGATCCCAACACCAAGAAGGGGTTGTGTTCGATAAACGACAGTTGGTAGGCAGTGAGAGTACATCTGTAAGATAACGTCTATGCAAATTTCGCGCTCGGCGCATACGTGTGGCGCTAGTAGCGCCCCTCGGGACATGAAAAGCAGGTTTGCTGTAAATACGCGCTGTAACGTTCGTGAGCGTTAGTTATCGTTGAGATTCGACGTAGTGTGTTGATGTTAGTCAAGAATGCCTTTAAGAAAACGAAGAATCAATTATCAGCAGCTCACGGAGTTTGAACGAGGTCGTGTAATAGGGCTACGAGAAGGTGGATTTTCTTTTCGCAATATTGCAGAACGACTTGGCAGGAATGTAGCCACTGTGCATGATTGTTGGCAGCGGTGGTCAAGGGAAGGTACTGCCTCAAGAAGACCAGGTTCCGGCCGGCCACGTGGCACTACTGAGAGGGAAGACCGCCGTGTACGGCGTATGGCCGTGGCGCATCGTACTGCGTCTGCGGCAGCAATTCGAGCTGCAGTTGCCACCATAGTGACCCAACGAACTGTTACAAATCGATTACTTGAAGGACAGCTCCGAGCCAGACGCCCTGTAGCGTGCATTCCACTTACTCCAAACCACTGCCGTTTGCGACGTCAGTGGTGTCAAGCTAGAGCTCATTGGAGGACGGAGTGGAGATCGGTTGTGTTTTCTGATAAAAGCCGGTTCTGCCTGGGTGCCAGTGATGGCCGTGTGTTGGTTAGAAGGAGGCCAGGTGAGCGCCTGCAACCAACCTGTCTGCGGCCGAGACACACTGGACCTACACCTGGAGTTATGGTCTGGGGAGCAATTTTCTATGACAGCAGGAGCACTCTCGTGGTTATCCCACGCAACCTGACGGCACAGTTGTACGTCGGTCTGGTGATTCAACCTGTTGTGCTGCCATTTATGAACAGCATTCCAGGGGTGTTTTCCAACAGGCTAACGCTCGCCCGCATACCGCTGTTGTAACCCAAAATGCTCTACAGAGTGTCGACATGTTGCCGTGGCCTGCTAGATCACCAGATCTTTCTCCAATCGAGCACGTATGGGACATCATTGGATGACAACTCCAGCGTCACCCCCAACCAGCATTAACCGTCCCTGTATTGACCGACCAAGTGCAACAGGCATGGAACTCCATCCCACAAACTGACATCCAGCACCTGTACGACACAATGCATGAACGTTTGCATGCTTGCATTCAACATTCTGGCGGTTACACTGGTTATTAATGTACCAGCATTTCACATTTAAAATGGCTCTTCTCGCGCTTACATTAAGCTGTGATTTTGAAACCTTAATCGATTAAATATGTTACCTATACAAATGTATTGCCGCCATTTCATTCCTCTACAACTATTTTTTCGTGGTGTTGGGATTTTTTTTCAGTCAGTGTAGTTAATCATTAACCATTACGAATATAATGGGCAACTGCTACATGTCATTAGAATTACCATGCAATTCTAATGACCAGTTCACCATTACCATTAAATGAGAACGCTAAGTTCTTGTTCCCATCACCATTACGCTGTAATGAATTACCGATTAATTCAATTACGATTTTGCCCAACTCTGAAAATCAGAGAGCTGTGTAAATGTGTTTTCTATATTCAAAAGTAAATAATTTAAACACTTTTACGTTATTTGTGTCACTGTTCTTACATTACTTATTTTTTTTTTTTTGCTTAGAGGAGAAGGTCTAAATATGGGCTACCACTTTCATTTGAGGACCTACAGGCATACCCGTTAAAGATTTTGTAGATTGAACACATTACAATGTATCGGAGACTTGTTTCCCGTGTGGTAACGGGTTGACGTAATTGTTAAAAATATCGGTTGTGTTGGAAATGAAGGTTTTACAATGAGAGACAAAATGATGTCTTTTGAAAGCAGAGTTCTAATATGGGCTACCTTCAAAATATCCATAAACGGAGGTACAAAAATACCAATAGAAAGGGGAAAACCCTTTTTTTAATGCAAATAAATGTGTCAGAATACATTTGAATAACAAAATGAACTTGATAATCCAAACATCTGCTGTTTCGAACATAAAAAGGACTCACATATTTCTCATTTTAGATATGTAAAACAAAATCAAGTTACCGGAAAAAGGATACCATTTTTCGATGTTAATGGTCTATTTACAAAAGTCACAGATGCAATGATACTTTTCGGCACCTGTACAATCACTGTGCACCGACATTGCACTGTGCACACATCACCCATAGTTCACCCTTCGAGACTTCAGAGAACAGTCCGCTGCAAAATATGCAGCTCGCATCCGTGTCGTTAGAATAGTCCCCTTGAGGTATTTCAACGTCACTGTCATCCAGAAGAGGATTTACAGGCCTAAAATCATCTTCTGATTCCGATGACAGCCGTTTTCCGTTTTGAAGACCGTATTCCTCTAGTAGACGCTGTTCCACTAGGTGACGCTATACCTGCAGTTGGAGCTTTTGAAGCAGCCGATCGTTTATATTGATGAGTAGGTCTACATTTCACCCTCTTCTTGCGTTTGTTGGCTGCAGATATTTCCAAAGACAGAGACAATGCTGCTTTGTACGGTTTTTCAGTGATAACAGAGGTCCCCGTAGCCTTGCGTCCTCCGTTCGTAACTTTCACCTTAATGGTAGGAATTGGAGCAATATCAAAAAGAGTTCCATGCATTGCGGTTCCAGGCAGAATGTGATGAATAGTTATAGAGCAAGCCTGAAATGTTTGCGAGGCAGAGGAAGCCGAAGCTGCTGTCAGAGTATGATCTGGGGTATGTGGTGTCGTGCTACATGTCTTCTCGGCTTCTATCGTAGACGCTATGAAATCAGCTTCAGCAAAAATGTTCTTGTTCAATGAAAATATTCCAGTTGACCTGAATACGTTCACTGCAATTTCTCCACTCTGACCTCGCAGGTAGGCCTTTCCGAACAGCTCCATAACGTCATATGCTGTAACAGGTCTGTTGGAATGTAGGAGCCACTGTCTTATTTTCCCACTGCATAATGCTTTCAGCGGACCCATGAAGATCTTGTTTAAAGACTAGAGTTTGTGTGTTGAATGTGGAGGAAGGGAAATGATAGTCACATGGTGTACTCCAGCCATGTCGATGACACCAACATTTCGCACATAACTGTAGTGTCCGTGTAAGATAGGTAAAACGGGTGACTCTTTATGGCAGGGGTTTTCAATGAAGTAACGAAGCCACTCGGTGAAAAGATAATTTTGCACCCATCCCGAAGCGTGGGCTCTGCCGATCGAACCTTCAGGATTTCCTTTCATTAGCACTTGGGACATGCTCCTTCTGGGGAAAATAACGAAGGGAGGGACAAACAGTCCAGAGGCACTCATGCAGACACTGACTGTTACTGTAGAACCCCGTTATGCTGACGTTAAGGCTGCTATCTGTGTTTTCCCTTTTCTACCGATGACATAAGGGACTTTTACTTTGAACAATGTAAAGTTCAGTCTCGTCGACGTTGTAGATAGATTCTGCTATCTGTGAATATGTGCTTGTCGTACGTTACTTCCAAAAGTGTGAAAAGTTTCTGAACATTTTCCTTGTTGAAGCCCAATGCTCTCGCAAAAAATGTTTCACAAGGTTTGCGAAGAGATAAACGAGCCTTAAGCCGGTTCAGAAAAAGATCAATACAACATCTACCAACTTCATTAAATTTGAAATTCGTTTGTATATTATTTCGAACTGCTAATTGATATGTCATCCATCGCAAATCACCCCTAGTACACCCATAGAACGATTGCTCCATCAGAAGTAAGTATGATACCAGCTCTCTTCGATTTGTTCCCCCAAATAGGGTTTTCTCCCTAGTTTAGTACGACTTACTTCAGCTGGACTGGGGTCTATTGTAGTTTTGTACTTAACGTTTGAAGTGTTATACGAGGTACACTAAAAATCTTGGCAGCTTTCAGAATCCCGATCTTATTTTCCCGAAAGGCTGTAATTGCTTGCTCCATATCCACTTCTTTCTATTGCCTTCTTTTACCCTTTGAAGATATTTTGCAGTCGTTCTGGGCATTCTGAAACGAAATAGAACATAATTGTGGGGTTTTGTTTCACGTTATCCTACAAGTGGTCCAAACATAGACTAGCCCATATTTAGACCCCACCGAGTAGCCCGTATTTAGACCCACAGGGTAGCCCTATTAAGACCCACCGGGCAGCCCGTATTTAAACCCATTGCATACGGACTATTTGAGGGTTGGAAGCCAGTACCGTACATTGTTATTGAGTGAAACATCTATGTTAAAACAAGCTCAAGATATCAATAATGTCGTGACCATACTGAAAAAGCTTTAAAATAAAACTTAAACGGAGTGTTGTACATAAAACAGAATATACATACCTGTCGAAACTTTCGGTGTGATGCGCAATAGGCAAAATGACATGTTATCAAATACTGCGTCTCGACCGCTGGCCTGCTGACAACTAACTAACCACGTACACGTCGTATGTTCCTGACGCACCGTTTTACATTATTTCCACCAGGTTGCAGCATCAATCCAACGCTGTGCTGCCACTAGCACCCGTATTTAGGCCCTAGCCCATAATTGGACCTTCTCCTCTATTTCAGCTTGAAAACGGAAGTCAGACGGAGCAAAGATTTTTTTCTAATCGTAATTTTTTTCGCCATATTTCCACTGTCTTGAATTATTGTTAAATGTTATTTTCCCTCTATAAATATTTGCAAAGGGAAAACTGGACATTCCTCATATCAGAAGAATGGTAGAACTAACCAGGTCTCAATTATGTGAACTGAAAATATCTCATATTAATGCATAGTATTCAAAAAGAAAAAAAGATGGATTTATATTAAACAAGAAACTGAAGGATAAAGTTGTAGAAGTTGAAAGTTCCTCTGACAGAGCTGCACGACTCGTTATCCAACTCTCGAGAAGATACCAGGCTCAGATTATTCAAACTTATGCACCCACCACAAGTCATCCTGAAGAAGAAATTGAAGAATTTTATGAGAAAATTCGTCATCTAAATAATAAAGGTAAGCAGCACTTGAAGATAATTATGGGAGATTTCAATGCAAAAATATGGCAACGGCAACAGAATAAAACTTCAGTAGGTAAATTCGGTTACGCTAACAGAAACCAGCGTGGAAATACTCTCATTGAGTTTGCAGAGGCAGAAAGGTTTTTCATCTTGAACTCCTTTTTCAAGAAAAAGCCACACAGGAAATGGACATGGAGACATCCAAATGGGACGACAAGTGAAATTGATTTCATTATGTGTAACAAAAAATTCGTCATAGAAGACTGCAGTGTGCTAAACAAGTTCAACACAGGTAGTGACCATAGATTGGTTAGATGTAAGATGCACCTCAACACTAAACTCGAACGTAGCAAGGTCATAAGACAAACAAAATCTATTGACATAACCAACCTTAAAAAACACCATAATACCTTCAAATTTGAACTGAAGAACAGATTCTCTGCTTTAGAAAGCCTAACATCAGAAGAAGTGGATATTTCTGAAGTTAACAGAAAAGTAACCAAAGCTCTTATGGAAACAGCAACAAAATTAGCTGGCCCTAAGAACAAGTTGCATGTAAACAAATTATCAGGAAAAACCAAAATGTTGATGCAAAAAAGAAGAGAGATGAGGACAACTAAAGAATATGTGACTTCCAAAGTGAAATACATAGAGCTATGCTTGACAGTACGAAAAAGTATCAATGAAGACATAAGGAAATTCAACTGTGAACTAGTGAGGAAAGCAATTGAAAACAACCAAAGCCTAAAGATAGCAAAGGGACATCTCAGTAAGGGAAGAAAACAGATTATGGCACTAAGAAAAGAAGTAGTTCTGTAACAAGAAATAGAAGCGAAATTTTGACAAGAGTGAAAGATTTCTACTCCAAATTATATGAAAGGGATGATACATGTACTCCAGACATCGTGAAAGGTACCAGTACCAGAGTTCTTTCAGTCCTCCCAGCAGAAGTTGCACATGCAACCAAGAACATGAAGCGGGAAAAGCTCCGGGAGAAGATGGAATTACTGTAGACATCATACAAGAAGCAAGTGGAGAAATCGAAACAGTACTCGCCCTAATTTTCACTCGATGCCTTAATGAAGGGAAGATTCCTGAGGATTGGAACAACGCTACAATGATCCTGCTACATAAAAAAGGGGACATTGAGGATCTCAGGAACTAAAACCTATCAGCCTCCTATCAGTGGTTTATGAAATCTTCACTAAAGTTCTTTCGCACCGCTTGAAGGTAACACTGGACATGGCTCAACCGAGAGAACAAGCTGGATTCAGGAGTGGTTACAGCACAATAGATAATATCCACGTACTGAGAGAACTAATTGAAAGAGCGAGGGAATATGAACTTCCGTTGTGCATGGCTTTTATCGATTATGAAAAAGCCTTTGATTCGGTGAAACCATCAGCAGTTACAATGGCTCTGAAATCCTGCGGTATTGAAGATGCATACATTAATATTATTAATAACATCTATGAAAATGCAAGTGCAAAGATTCGGCTGTTTGAAAATACAACACACATAAAAATTGAAAGGGAGTGAGACAAGGTGACACCATATCTCCGAAGCTCTTTAATGCCAAATTGGAAAATGTCTTTCAATCACTGAACTGGGAAAACAAAGGCATAAAGATTAATGGAGATTATTTAACCCACCTTCGTTTTGCTGATGACGAAGTCATTTTTGCAACTACCCCATCAGAGCTGCAGAGTATGATCCAGGAACTTGCTGACAAGAGTAAAGAAGTGGGATTAAAAATGAACTTTCAGAAGACAAAAGTGATGTTCAATGCTTTTACAAGAAATGAAGATTTATCGATTGATGGAGAAAAGCTGGAGATAACAGACACGTACGTTTATCTTGGACAGCAGATATCAAGTGAGGGTCACATTGATGAAGAAATTAGTCGGTGTACAAAACTTGCCTGGAGAGCTTTTGGAAGAAACAGCATAATTTTCAAGAGCAATATGCCATTATGTCTTAAAAGAAAAGTGTTTGATCAATGCATCCTTCCAGTGCTTACATATGCTGCAGAGACGTGGACTATAACTAAAAAAGACATACAAAGGCTGCAGACAACTGAAAGCAGCATGGAGAGGTGCATGCTTGGTGTAACCAGGAGAGATAAGAAGAGGAACTCGTGGATCCGAAAAATGACAAGAGTGGAAGACATCATGATCAGAGTTAAATCCCTGAAATGGCAATGCGCTGGACATACTGCCAGAAGGACAGATCATCGATGGACAGCCAAAATTTTAGATTGGATTCCAAGGGACAGAAAAAGACGCAGAAGAAGGCCACATCGGAGATGGGTGGATGAAATTCGAAAGTATGCAGGGGTGACATGGAGGAGACTGGCACAAGACAGACCGTTGTGGAGGAAACTTGGGGAGACCTTCGTCCAGCAGTGGATTGATAATGGTTGACAATGATGATGATGATGATGATTCAAAAAGATATTTTTTCAGAGCTGAAGGGAAACATGTTCAAAAATAATAAATTAACAAATAACAAATATATACGAATGATGAAGAAACGTGTCAAAGCTAGCATCTCTTGATACTTTTATTTTATACGCCTAATAAACGGAGTTCACTTTTTATCATCTTTCACAATAATAAATTAGTTGACCCTTGTAATACTAAACTTGCACATCATAATGTCCAGTGAAGGTTCCATAACTGTATCTTTTGTTATTGAGATGGACTTTAGATTTTCTTCTTCCACAATGGAACTCTTTTTAGCACGTCTTTTGTAAGAAAAGATCGTGCTTCTGTTATCGGTTTGTCCGTCCGTCTGTACCCACGATATCTCCGCAACTATTAATCCGATTTTAAAAATTCATTTTGCATTGGGAAGCTTGAAATATGCAAATGATGATCCTTTATTTCGGTTTTTTACGATGCACAATTTCGTCGGTAGAGGGCATAAATGCAGATGATGTCAAATTCAAATATTCGTTTTATTCCACATATTTGCTTCTAAACAACCGATTGAAAAAAAAATTTATATCTTTCGATTCCATTTATGTCGAAGACTATTTTAGATATAGTTACTTTTCCAAATTAAGCATAGATTTTCCGCTAGGGGGCGTAAAAATAATTTACATTTTTCCCGATAACTCTTCTTCTAAAACTCCGATTTAAAAAATTTTTCCTTTAGCGGATACATTTCCCGATGGAAAATCTTTTGCATATAATTTCAAATTTTGGTAAAGAATACTTTGGCCACCAGGGGGCGTAAGTGTTAATTTTTGCTTCTGATGTATTTGCCATAAAATCGTAGCTTCTAAGATATCGATTAAAAAATTATTTCGTTAACTGATGCCACTCTCATCGATAAACCCTTTCGGAATATTTTCTTCTTAAAATATTCCACAGTTTCTCCGCCAGGGGACGTAGATGTACATCTTATTTTTGTCAATATCTCTACTTCTAGGAGTCCGATTTCAAAACTTTCTTCGTTGTTGGATAGTGTTTTCCGTCTGACATGTTTTTCATACAATTTCAAAATTTTCAAGTAATTCATAGACTTTGTGTAGGGGGCGTAGCAATAAATTGCGTTTCCCCCTATATCTCTGCTTCTAAATCTCCGATTTGAAAAATTCTTTCTGCACCGGATACAGCTCCTGATGAGAAATCGTTTGCACATATTTTTTTAATTTTTGTAAAAAAATTGTTTTTCCACCAGGGGGCGTAAATTTTAATTTCCGCTTCTGTTGTATTTGCAGCAAAATATGAGCTTCAAATTCTCGATTGAAAAAAACGTCGTTTGTTGACCGATACTACTCATGTCGACAAACCTTTTAGGAAAATTTTCTTCTTGAAAAAATGCATGGTTTCTACGCCAGGGAGCATAGATGTATATCTTATTTTTGTGAATATCTCTACTTCTAAGAGTACGATTTGAAAAAATAATTTAATTCCTTTTTGTTGGATAGTGTTTCCGATGCGAAATGTTTTTTCTATAAATTCCAAATTTTTAAGTAAATCACACACTTTCCGCTAGGGGGCACAAAGGTAAATTGCGTTTTCTGCGTTATTTCTGCTCCTAAAGTTCTGATTTGAAAAATTCTTTCTGTATTGCATACAAGACCTGATGGAAAATATTTTTCACATAATTTCTAATGTTTGGTAAATAATGGTTTAGCTACCAGGGGTCATATGTGTTAATTTCTGCTTCTGAAGTATTTGTTGCAAAATCTGGGCTCCTGAAAACTCGACTAATTTTTTTTCATCGACCGATACCGCTTATACGGGTAAACTTTTTGAGAATACTTTCTTCTTAAAATAATTCATGGTTTTCCCACCAGGGAACGTAAAGTCACATCTTATTTTTGTCGATATCTCTGTTTCTAAGAGTTCGTAAGCTCACGATTCCGTTTACAGCAATATCTGAGGGATTAAAAACCCGATTGAAAATCTTCTTTCTTTGGTCAGATCTCATGTTTTCCATACCGGTTCCATTGACTTTGAATAGCTTTGATAAATATAATTTGAGTCAGAACAGATTCAAAAGACGTGCTTATTACACCCGAAAATTCGGTGTCAACTTTCTTGTTTTAATTTTTTGTTCGGTGTGCTTATGTCTTGTCTTTGCGTATATTGCGCGAATAGGTTTTAATTAACACAATTTAATGACAGAAAGTATTATTTCCCTCATTTATCCAAACCAAGTTCGTTCGATGCTTTCAACAATTTGTAGATTGGTTTACTGCTTAATCCAGGGGGAAGAATAAAAAAACACTTAATTCAGTTTTTAACCTAACGAAATCCAAATGAATGGGAAGTTTCTTTGTGTGAATTCAGGCTCTCGTCGGGAAACTCGAGGCTTTTGGTATCACAATTTTTTGAGCTCATGAGCTTTCCATAAACCTATCATAAGCTTCTCATAAGCTTTCGATAAAGATTAGTTATGGGGGATGATTATGATGTAGAAACTACCAGGCGGAAAGACTTTACCCTCTGGAGGGTGTGTCTTCTTCGAAAAAGTCATCTGTTTGATGTTGGAAAGTTAGAAACTCTTGATTTTTGTTTCACGCCAATAAATTCGGATTACTAGTATATTTTTACTCTTTTAAATCTGAATTTTGACGATTTTTGAGTTTCACATTCTTCTTTCTTTAGGAAAGGGTAAACAGTTTCTAACAGTTTCATTGCAAAATAATTAACACGGCCAACAAAACTGCCTTGGGAGATTTGAAGCCTACAAATCTTGTCTGTTTGGTAACAAGAAGCGTTGATTTATGTAAAAGTTTGTACGTTTAACCTGTAGTAGACAAAGCCCGCCGGAATCCCCGGTGAGTTTTTTTTTTTTTTTTTTTTTGAAGATAATAAACTCATATGAAACAACAAATGTAAACTGAATGAAAAATTAATTCGACCACTTCAGTAAAGACAATAGTTTAGGTTCGTGTTATAATTCTTTCTTTTTTAGCACGTCTTTTGTAAAAAAATCGTGCTTGTGTTATCGGTTTGTCCGTCCGTCCGTCTTTACCCACGAAATCTCTGCAACTGTTAGTCCGATTTGAAAAACTATTTTTGCATTGGAAAGCATGAAATATGCGAATGATGATCCTTCATTTCGTTTCTTTTTTTTACGATGAGCAATTTCGCTGCTAGATGGCGTAAATGCAGATGATGTCGAATTCAAAAATACGTTTTATTCCACATATTTGCCTCTAAACATCCGATTGAAAAAATTATTTTATCTTTCGATTCCATTTACGTCGAAGATTATTTTAGATATAGTTACATTTTTAAATTACGGTTTGATAAATTTAATTTGCGTCAGAACAGATCCAAAAGACGTGCTTATTACGCCCGAAAATTCAGTTTCATCTTTCTTGTTGTTGTTTTTTTTGTGACTGGAGATTTAACGACCACCGTGAGCAACTCAATGGGCTACAAACAGTCGCCCGTCCCTAATTTAGGGCTACTGGTTCCAGGGAAGGGAGAGAGCCAGTGGCGTAAAACAAACACAACATCCATGCCTCAGCGGGATTCGAACCCGGTAGACAAAATCCGTCGGAATCAAAGAATAGTTGTTTTTTTTTTGTTTTTAAACAATAAACTCATATGAAACGTTTATTTACATCTTTACATAATATGAAGCGTCTTACCTAGGGAATAAACTGGATCGAATCAATGTTAAATCGTATATATACATCACACAGTCCAATGGTACAAATCAATCAGGTCTTCGAGTGTTCGCTGTTCCGATAAGAACTTTCAAACAAATTCCTGCTAGCGTTGTTTTGCACAACGGTTCACTGAGAAGAGAGACTTCAACCTTTGGACTACCTGAGTCCCTCCATACTACCGCCTTCAACAGCGCGTGAGTCAACCGCAGGCGATCGGATGTCAACCACACGCTTCTCCCATAGACTTTACATGGGAACTTTGCCGCCCCACAGCGCCCGAACCGTTGCTGGTCTTACAGTAAAAAACCTTATAGAAAAAATATATAGATACTTAACGACAAGTTTAAGCGACTCAGGTTTCAGGTTGATTTTTCGATGCTTTGAAATTCGGATTTTTCTGTAAAACTTAGGGAATTAAAAGACATTAATTTTGCATTACCAGTCTCTTTATTCCACTTTTGCAGTTTGTTTAAATTATCTTGAAGCATTTTAGTGCTTCAGAAAGGCAAGAAATATAGGAAAATGGAGCCTTACAATTTTCCAACTGAATGAGGAAGAATTCCTCTGAAGGTACGCACGAGTCAGCAGACACTCACCGTCAAATGAAAACGAGCTTCCCATTCGTTAATGCAAGTCTCTATTTCGCATTTCCACAAGTTTTTCAATGGCCGATTACGAAGGCCCAAACCCTAGTGGGAATAATCTGAGGGGACAGAGGGAACGGACTCCGGTTCTCTGATTGATTGACTGCCCAAGCCCTGAATGCAACAGAGATTTCACATGCAGGGTATTTTTTTTTGCTGTTCTTACTTACCCGGCAAGGATATGCTCCCTCACACGCAACAATACGAAGTTAGGTTCGCATTCGCGCTTTCAGTTCCGGCTAAAATACACACAAATATGTGAATTTGGTTTTAAATAAAACTCTTCTAAAACCAGGCTCAAAGTCAAAGTTTGCCCGTAAAAAACTGCAATGCAAAGAGGTTATTCGTATAATTTTTTCTTTTTTTTTCAGAGAGCAAATGTTTGCACTTAAGTAGGGCAAGCAATGCATGCATTGCATAGAACGACCTGACGATACTGCCTGTAATGATAGATGTCTGCTGTCACAGTATAGAAATGTATTCTGGGTTTGGAGGACGGGTTCTGGTTGCTACCTACATACATTACCCTTTAAACCTTTAACGACCATAATGCCCAAAACGCCCGTACATGCAAACGCCCATAGCCACCTGAAACACCTAGAGTGAGTCCGATTTCCTACCTCTACCTGTTTTTCAAATTTGAACGACCTATGGGAGATCAGCAGGAGTCACCCTCGGCCACTATTGTTGTTATTAAACAAGGAAGTGAACCAATAGATTGTTTCGGGCGTTATGGTATTTAGAATGATACAAGATTTTGGGATCATGGTCATTAAAGGGTTAAAGAACCTAACGCCCGAAACGCCCTTACATCCAATCTACCACGACAGCCTGCAAACCGCCGTCAAGAGTGAGCTGGATTTCCTAACCCTACCTGTTCTTTAAACTTTCACCTACGAAATTAGTAGAAGTCAAGCTCAGTCACAAATGTTGTCGCTGCACACGTAAGTAAAGCAGGCGTTGGTGTTTCCCTTAGGGATATTACACTCACGGACAATGAAATTTGCGCACCAAGAAGGAAGCATCCGATTGAACTGAAATTTTATGGACGTAATGATGCAGATGAATGATACACATGATGACAAAAACAGAGCTGCAGAATTATTACAGAGAGATCTGTGGCACGCAGTCCGGTCATCTTCAATAGCGCGTCGCACCGCCTCGTGCGGCGATACATGCGTAATACAGTCCAGCATGGAGGCGAACAGACGCCTGATGTTGTCCTGCGGCAGAATGGCCCACACGATGGCTCCAAACCCGAACCGCTCCAAACCCGAACCGTGTGCGGGGGCATTATTCTGCTGGTATAGCGCACCTGAAATTCCGGCCAGGAATGGGAACACATGGGGCCGTAAGATCTCATCCACATACCGCTGGCCTGTCAATGATTCACGTACCACTACTAGAGCTGATCGACTATCGTAGGAAATGGCTCCCTAGATCATAATGCCTGCAGTGGAGGAGCTGTGGCGCTCGATAAAGAGGTTAGGATTGTGCAGTTGACCCGGACACGATGATTATCTGCCCCCAAAACGAAGCGACACTCATCGCTAAACCCCACACGTCGCTCTGGCCTGGAACCACTGCACACGGAGCCTGCGACGTTCCGGTGTTAATGGCAGCACACGCAAGAGGCGCTGGGATCGCTGATTCGCTTCCGCGAGGCGTCGAAACATTTTTCGTGGGCCCACAGGAGCCGCTACATCTGCCTGTATAGTAGACCGGCTCCCCGTGGGATCCGTTCGTGCCTGGCGCACGATACGTCGATCCTCTCTACCGGCTGTCCTCCTGATCCGTCCGGAGCCTCTCCGCCGTGTGGCAGTACCGTCACATGTCCACTGCTCCCCACACAGTCTGACGGTATGGTCAGAAGATCCACGTGGCGGGCTATACGGCTCGCCGACCACCCTGCGGTTTTCAGCCCGATGATTAGGCCTCTCTCAAAATCCATAAGTAGCGTAAACAGACGCCTATGGCGTCTACCCGGCATTCTTGTCACTCTGTACTCATGCTTGCGTCGGCCCGTGCTTTTCGCTTTCATGAGAAACGACTGCACGCCGGTTTATAAGGCTGCCTGTTCGTGCTTGCAGCGCCACCTCAGGGTGTGTGGTCATGCGCAATCGCACCAATCGTGGAACATTTGCATACCAGCACGCAGTCTAGCTATTTGGAATGTTTCGCGGTTGTAGCATGTTTTCTTCTAAGTGCGCAAATTGCATTGTTCGTGAGTGTATTTCTGTCATGGACAAGATTTTTATCTTGTTGGCCAAACAATGCAAAGGGTTACCCTTGAAATGAGTATATATAGGGTGGTTCATAAGTCTGGAACCACCCAAACATTTTCTAGACATTTAACAGCATATGAAAGTAACCATGTGCAATGTACATTGAACCGAGTATTGCACCCCTGACACATGACACCCCGCCCCCCATCCGCCATCTTGGAATCCGCTATATTGGACTCAACTTCAATTTTTCAAATGGAGATAGGGTCTTGAGACCACTTAAAGTTATGTGAGATTTTCTCAAGAAAACAGTGGTGCCATTATGTTTTTAACTTGAAAACTATTACTCTTCAAGTTATTGCATGTCATGCGTTCACTTGAGTTACGTACCGAACCACAAAAATTCTGTTCTTGTCCAGCTACACACACGTGCAAACGTCATTCCTATTCCATATGAACACGATTCAGCATGTCAGGTGTAATGCTGTCGCATGCATCAATAATGCGCGCTTTCAACTGTTGTAAATGCTGCAGATCTCTGATGTTGGGCGCCTACACCACACCTTTTTCATACGCCCACAGAAAAAAGTCCAACGGACTTAAATCGGGGGTGCATGCTGGCCACTCGAAAGGCCCACCCCGCCCAATCCAACAATTAGGTAATTGCTCATTCAAATACGCACGAAAAGCTACAGCGTAATGAGGAGGAGCACCATCCTGTTGGAAGAAACAGGGGAAATCACTATCTCAATATAACGACATTGGGAGGATGGACTCTTGCAGCATATGGATGAACCTGTTGCCTGCAAAATTGACGTCAATAAACGGGACCGACAATGCTAGTCTTCCATATTCCACACCACATCGTAGCTTTTTGTGCACCTTGCATTTTAGATGGGTTCATCAAATGTGGATTGGTATCCGACAAGTTCCGGGTATTATGGCGATTACCTCTGTAAGGTGAAAATTGTCCTTGGAAAGAATATTTAATGAAAATGTTGTGTCAGACTGAAATTGCTGCAGAGCCCACTCCCAAAACTGAAAACGACGATCGGGATCATCCTCACTGAAATGGTGTTGCAGTTGCAATTTATAAGGATGCCATTTGTTTTTTGAAAGGACACGAACAATGGAGCATTGACTACTGCCACATTCATCTACTAAACGCTATGTGCTCTGCTTTGGGCTTTTGGAAAGAGCTGCCAAAAGTCATGGTTGTTGACTCCTAATGTGTTGTTGCTTTGGGCCAACCACTTTTTGGCTTCTCACACACAATGCCTGTTTGCCTAAATTTCTGGATTAGCTTCACCCCTGCACTATGCTTGATTGGCCGTTTTTTTGGGTGTCTGTAGTTGAAGTTAGCTGCAACATTCCTTGAACTCCGTCTACCATAATGCAGGATTATATTCTCTTTGGTCAATTCTATCACATTTCACTGCTAAACAAAGTCGAAACATTCATGCATAAAACACAAGAAAAACACCAAACATTGATTAATAACAGGCGATAACTCAAGTTCTAATAAGGATATATAAAAACTAATGGTACCACAGCTTTTCTGAGAAAATTTTACATAACTTTGAGTGGTTACATGACCCTATTGCCATTTGAAAAATTGAAGTTGAATCCAATATGGCGGATTCTAAGATGGCGGATGGATGAGGTAACATGTGTCAGAGGTGTAACACTTAGTACAATGTATATTGCACATGTCTAGAAAATATTTGCTTGGTTCCAGACTTATGAATCACCCAGTAGGCTATATAAGTAGCAAAATAATTTAACACAAGACACAACAAACTACATCAGGAGGCTGTTTGCATAGCTAATTTGCATACATTTTTTTCAAAAAGTTATTTCAACATGCGTAATCAATTCATACCTACAATAAAATAAAGTTCTTACAATTATATCCTGCGTACTGGAACGCAATAGGACACTCAAGCGGAAACTAAGCATTTTAGCTCTTAAGCACAAGATTTAAGCTAGAGACATTACGCCAAACAAACTTCCTCTAATGCTAAGACAATCATAACCAAAAATTAAGTCAAATTCACAGACTAGTGAAAAATATGATATACTGCGCCCTTAATGTTTAAGAACCAAATACACAAAGGTTGGAGAAATACAAAGCAGCTAATATACCAAAATAAAATAAGGCTCCTCTCTGTAAAAATACAGAAAAAATTATAGAAAAACATAAATTGAGATATAAATGCACAGACTACAGCAGGAACACAGATATCCTTTAGCTACACCTAAAAGAAAAATTAAAAACAAAGCTCTGAAAGTACTACTTGATTTATCTCCCAGCATTTCACCTCACTTTTCTAATAATCTATTAATCTATCAGCAAAATTTCAAATGTGACTGAAAAATTGTCATTAATGATGTTGCAGTACTTTAAATGTTAGTGATATCAAACTATCTACCTAATGTTACAGGCGGTTTTCGTCATACGAGTTAAATCTGAGCAACTGAATTCCCTAGAAAATTGCAACACCCACGATGAAGCCAATAAAATGGACTTGTGGACACAAAACATATTTTACAAAGTCTTATACCTTGTGAAAAATAAATATGCTGGTGAGAAACTGTGTTGCAGTAGTAACTGTGATAGAAATGTTTTCTTTTATAAAACATTACTTCCCTAACAAAAATAACCCATATAATGCTTCATCAAAAAACAGTGATAGTAAAATAACTTTTTGAAATGGGAAAAGTTTTGTGAAGGGGTCCTCATATGATGAAAATGATTTTTATGGCATTCTAAATAAGATAGCTGTAATATTTCATTAAAAATGAGTGGAAATAAAATAAAATGAGCCAAACAGAAGTTGTGAAACTCTATGAGATCAACGTATTTTTCACCAAATATTAGAAATAGTATCTGGGGAAATTCATTGTTAAACTGGAAATACTTGCGCTTACGTACTAACCGAAGTGCACGCATAATGGCCTCCACCTAGTGAGGGGGCACATTTCCCAGAGCAATAAGTTTATCTTTAATGATATCATGAACCAGAGTGACAGGAACACTAGGATAGTGGGCCACGACGCGAGGGAAGCCATGATGTAGATCTCACACTCAGAGAGAAAGTCCCTAATTCTGTCCAAAGCTTGGGATGAACCAGGAACAGAGGGAAAGATAAGTGGTGAACGAAATTATCCAAAAGCCTTTCCCAACGGCCTACAGGGGTTGGCATACCCCGAGACCAGTGGTCGTACAGGTTTTCCTTCTATATGCAGTTTTATTTTACCGGATAATTCGAGAGTTATAGGCCCAACTGGAGAGTGCATAGTAGTGGAGGGTGTACTGCATTCGGAGGGTGTGCACTGCTATGCACCCTCCAATTGGACCTAGAATTCACGAATTATACGGTAAAATAAAACTGCATCAAGAGAGACAACCTGTACGACCACTGGTCTCGGGGTATGCTAACCCTTCTAGGCCGTTGGAAAAGGCTTTGGCCAAATTTCTTTCACCACTCATTGCTTCTTCATCATACTCTGTTACTAAAGTTCAACTGAAGCTTTGGACAGAATTAGGGACTTAAACTTACTGTTCTGGGAAGTGTGCCCCCTCACGAGGGGGAGGCGATTATGTGTGCACTTCCATTAGTACATAAACGTACGTATTTCTAGTTTAACAATGTTGTCTACCAACAAAGGGGAGGACCCCTATGGACTTCCATTATCTGCGATATTGGCAGAATTGATTTTGCAGAACTTGGAAGATAGAGTCTTGGTCGAGCATAGTGTGGGACCAGTGTTCTATAACCGTTGCGTAGATGATATTTTGTTTACTCTGTTACTAAAGTTCAACCGAAGCTTTGGACAGAATTAGGGACCTAAACTTACTGTTCTGGGAAATGTGCCCCTTCAGGAGGTGGAGGCCATTATGCGTGCACTTCCATTAGTATATAAACGTACGTATTTCTAGTTTAACAATGTTGTCTACCAACAAAGGGTGGAGGACTCCTATGGACTTCCATTATCTGCGATATTGGCAGAATTGATTTTGCAGAACTTGGAAGATAGAGTCTTGGTCGAGCATAGTGTGGGACCAGTGTTCTATAACCGTTGCGTAGATGATATTTTGTTATTATGGACCCTCTACCGAGAAGATTTGTTGAATTTTGCAGAGGTCATGTCTTCACAGTTCTCGACTATAAACTTTACTGTCGAGCATGAGCAGTCCCCTTCCTCAACATTTTGCTTCTCCGTCCCCTTCCTCAACATTTTGCTTCTCCGTCCCCTTTCTCAACATTTTGCTTCTCCGTCCCCTTTCTCAATATTTTGCTGCGACGAGAAGGGGAAATCAAAAAATTACTGACTCTGTTTATCGTAAACCATCATATGTCCCCGTTATTATTCCTATGTGCTAGGCGCACTTCTTGCGGTACAGGATCTCGGCATTGTATACAATGGTGCATCGAGCTTTTACTCACTCCTCCACTCTCCGACTTCGCGGACTTTAGAGAGTACAAGTCATTGCAAGTGAGCATGGCTATCCTCCCGATTGTGTTTCCCATCTGACCAAAATATACGGCGCAGGGCATTCACCACTTTAAGAAGCGCGGACCCCAAGTTTAAATCTATGGGTTCCATGAACTATCTTCCATCTATCACACCACCCATTTTGCGGAATGCATGTCGCCGACATAATCTGGATTTTGGGGTGAAGACATGTAATCTTTACTCTGTTGTGCGGAACGATCGTGACCCGGTCAAACTGACACATAGACACGGGGTTTACTGCATTCCTATGAAGGCTAATAAACCCAACATTAGAGATCAGATTTATAATGGCTCTATCCTAGGCACCTTAAGAACTAGGTTGGCTGAGCATCAAGTACGATGTCCGGACCAAGTCTGATTCAACTTCCCTTTCACGACTTGAAAAACAGGGTACCCAAACCCCTGACTGGGGGACCACCCATATATTAGCAAGCACAACATCGAAAAGATCTACTCTGTTTGCTGAAAGTCTGCTCATACACAGTCATGGCAGTGTATGATGCAATGAAGACATTCTTCATGCAATCCCGCAACCTTGAAAATCGTTGGTTAGAGGCATCAAGCATGATACATCTGCACATTGCACCTTACCAGCATTCCTGAACGGAGAATCGCCTCTACCGATCCTTTCACACCTGTGAACTGAGCCTGCGTCATTTGCTTTCAACCTGTCACGAACTTATCACATGTTAGTGATATAAATTTGCTTTGCCTGTGCTCCTCTGTCTGTTGTACAGCTGAGCATGGACTGTTTGCTGGTCTAAACGGTCTTGTGTTTTAGTTAATGTAACTTTATAGTATTAAACATTTAAACTTGCTTTTAATTGCTTCTTCAAATGTTATCGTGCACCGACATTAACTCTTTTGGATTATAGGGAGGAGTTACATTTTGACTAGTAAAAATCGTATAAAGCTGTTTTACAGCTGCAGGTAGTATCGACGGTAATAAGAGCAGTGAAACAAAACGCAGGACATCAAATTTCATGAGTAATACTTAACAGAGACCGAAACAGAACAAAATGTTACGAAGAAGTACAGGCTCACCTGTCAGTTAGTGACAGTCAGTACGGCATAAACAGACTACAGAGCAAAGTCATTAATATGGGACTTCACCCTGTACTCCTCCCCGCAACGCAATGAATGATTGTCTCCAGTGTGTCATGCTTAGCACCAAGTGCTTTAGAAGATCTTGCGATACATTTTCCCACTTTTGGTGTTGACAGACCTCTGATAACTGCTGGAATTCTTTCTGATGGGGAATCCTGTGTTCAACATGTCTTCTCAGAGCGTCCCATGCACATTCGATTGGATTGAGATTGGGGCAGCAAGCTAACCAGACCATCCAACGGATATCCTCGCTAACCAATACTTCACCCACTGCTGCTGCGAGGTAAAATCGGTCGTTATCATTCATAAAAATGAAATCTGCGACTACAGCAACAAGGAACAGACGAACGTGGCGAAAGATCACATCATTGAATTACCACTACCCGGTGATCGCCCGTTTACCCATCGCCTGAAGTTCGATGTGGTCATTGACCATGATTCGGGACTTCAACATTGCGCCCAAACCGCCATATCTGTCTCGTTCAATGATGTTCCTGGCATCGCACGCAGACACGCGTTTCCTCCAGTTCAACTGCCACTTGGAATCCGACGAAAGGCTAAACAGGTTTTCACCTGTGAACATACCTTAGCTCATTCATCTGAAGACCAGTCGACGCGTGGTCTTCAGTTGAATGAATCAAGGTATCTGGAGCCCCACCGATGGCGGGCTGCAGTCAACGTGAGACATGCACCACTGATGAGGGGCTCCAGCTAACGTGAGATATACATCACTTATGGCGGGCTCCAGTCAACGGGAGAAATACACCACTGATGGTGGGGACCCAGCAAACGTGAGACATACGCCACTCATGGCAGTCTCCAGTCAACGTGAGATATACACTGTACATCACCGAAGGCGGGCTCCAGTCAACGTGAGACGTACATAACTGATGGCGGGCTCCAGCCAACGTTAGACATACATCACTGATGGCGGGCTCCAGTCAACGTGAGACATACATCACTGATGGCGGGCTCAAGTCAACGTGAGACACACACCAGTGATGGGAAGCTCCAGATAACGTGAGGCATACACCACTGATGACAGTCTCCAGTCACCGTCAGACATACATCCCCGATGGCGAGCTCCAACTAACGTTAGACATAAACCACTGATGGCGGGGTCCAGTTAAGGTGAGACGTACATCACGATGGCGGGCTCCAGTCAACGTTAGACATGCAGCACTGATAACGGGCTCCAGTCAAGGTGAGACATACACCACTGATGATGGGCTGCAGCTAACGTGAGACGTACACCACTGATGACAGTCTTCAGTCAACGTGAGACATACATCCCTGATGGCGGGCTCAGTTACACCACTGATGGTGGTTTCTAGTCAACGTGAGACATACACCTCTAATGGCGGTCTCCAATCAACGTGAGACCCACACCACTGATGGCGGCTGTATGAACGCCCTGAATAATGACAGACAGGCATATGGTTTTGCGGCATTTAGACGTCTTGACACTGTTTGGCGTGAAATTAGAACACCTATGCTTGCTTCAAGATGATTAGCCAGCCGATATCCAGTACTTTTCCGATTAGGTTTTGCGATTATGGCCATGTAACGATCATACCTATGGCTTGTACAATGGGGACGATTATAACATTGGCTTGTATTTTTGCAGCAATTCTATGTATCTTGAATAATGTATGCTACTCCAAACTCTCTGGAAACATCTCTCATAGTCCTGCCTTCTTCGAGCTTGCCAATATTTCGTCCTCAGGTGAAATCATCCGTACGATGCCTGCTAGACATGCTTTTGTCATCTCAGACACGCAGTTCGTCGCCCCGTCGCTGAAATACATGTGAAACTGAATGAACTCATATGAAACACAATTCAACCTCCTGCCTTTATACACTTCCGGCAGATGACACGTGCTCACAGCAAATTTGGAAATGAATAGCCCATCATGGAATATCCTCACACGTCTTCTCAAGCCACACCACACGTGTGTGCATATGTTTGCAAGATCTTTTAGTACCCTGACGCTCTGAAATCCTTCCTTAAGTTTTGGACAGCAGTGCATAAAATGATAGTCCTGTATTATAAAAGACAACGAGAGAGAGAGAGAGAGAGAGAGAGAGACGGCGTGAACGTCTTCACTCTGGCAGCAGAAAGTCCGGTTAAAAAAATCACGTGCCAAGACAATGATCTTTTTTTTCTACTCTGTTAGAATTATCCACCACGAATTTTTTCCTGTGGGTACCACAGTGAACGGTTAGGGTAATTTAGGAATAATGCAACATCTGTATGCTCGCATGCGACGCGTCAGCAAAGAATTGCTCCACAAAAACAATTGGTTTCTGTTGCACAGCAACGCGCCCGCATACTATGCGCTGCCTATGAAGCAGTTTCTGGCTTCGAAGATTATTTGTGTAATCAAACATCCACCTTACCTGCCAGATTTGGCACCCGCAGACTTTTTCTATTTCCCAAAGGTGAAGTGTGCCTTGAAAGGGAAGCGCTTCAGCACCATTGTGGACATCCAACGCGGTATGATCGACAAACTGAAGGAAGTTCCTGTTCAGGACTTTCACCGTGCCTTCAAACACCTACACGAAAGATCTCACAGATGTATTAAGTTGGAGAAAGATCATTTTGAATCTATGAAAGTGTCAATTCAAAATATAGTTTGTTGTTTTGATATAATAACTTTTGTCTCGTTACTTAACTGGCATACTGTGTATTTAACTGGCATACTGCGTATATGCCAACATATTCACTGCTTCCTAGTAAGTTTATGTGGTGCAAAATGATAAAAAATATTGATAATATCTGTAAAACCAACTCTTGAAGTGCAATCTTTCCCATAAAGAAAAAGCAAGACTCACTTGGAATGTCCAGTTCCGACTGGATTCCGCATTATACAGTATTAAATTCAGCTTATTACGCCGAGAACGCAATATGAGCTAATTACCTTCCATTGTGTTGTCATGTCAAACGGTGATTAATACTGCGGGCATTAAACCTAAACAGAAAGAAAACTGACACCATCCTTTCTTCCACCCTGTCCGTTCGAATGACTGGACAGGAAGTATTCAGCTAGCGACAGCCTGCTGTTGGCGGAATTTTTAGTTTCGTGAATTATGTTCTCTTACGAGTGACATTTATTCATGTTTTCCTTTTTCTCATTGCTTTGTGGAAAGTAGGACAATGATTGTGGTGCTCTCAAAACGTCAACCTCGGAATAATTATCAGTGTTTTAGAGTACTTCGTGGGTTAAAATACCTTGAAATAAGCTTAAACCACGATCTTTGCAAAAACCTGCAGGCACTATGTTCCCAAACTTTCACAAGAAGTAACATAATGAATCAGCGAATATTTGTGTAGGAAGTGCTTTCTGTTCAACTTCTTTTATGAAGTAAGGTTTAAAAAAAAAGTTTTCAATTTTTAGCAAAATTTTTATAATTTCAAATACTGTCGTGTTATAGAAATTTTATCAAGGAAACAAAAATCTAAAAAAATGGATATTTCAAGTGATGATAGAAAAAAAAATTCACGACAATTCATTTTAAGAATAGACAGTTCTCAATAACATGAAGTAAGATTTAAAAAAAAAGCTTTCAATTTTTAGCAAAATTTTTATAATTTCAAAAATTGCCGTGTTATAGAAATTTTACCAAGGAAACAAAAAACTAAAAAAAAATGGATTTTTCAAGTGATGATTGAAAAAAGTTCACGACAATTCATTTTTAAAATAGACAATTCTCAATAACATGAAGTAAGATAAAAAAAAGAGCTTTCAATTTTTAGCAAAATTTTTATAATTTCAAATTATGAAATTGTTATAGAAATTTTATCAAGGAAACAAAAAACTAAAAAAATGGATTTTTCAAGTGATGATAGAAAAAAATGCACGACAATTTATTTTAAGAATAAAAAATTATCAATAACAGCTTCCTAGCATTCACATTAATAGTATCTACAGAGAAACATGTCATTATAAGAGTTCGAGAAGTGACTGTTTCTTATAATTTATACACTACCGGTCACTGTATTAGAAACTTTTATTCAGTACTGGGTTCGAACTCCTTTAGCCCGTATTACAGCACGTATGCAGTTTGGCATATAGACTCCACAAAGCGTTGGAGTGCATCTACGCCTACAGCATATGAAACGTTCACCAAACAGTTCTTTAATCCTTTAACGACCATGACCCAAAATCTTGTATCACTCTAAATACCATAACGCCCGAAACTGTCTGTTGTTTCACATCTCTGTTCAATAACAACAATAGTGACTGAGGGTGACTCCTGCTGATCCATCATAGGTCGAGAAAATTTGAAGAACAAGTTAGGGTAGGAAATCTGACTCACTCTAGACAGGCCTTTCGGCTGGCTATGGCCGTTTGTAAATACGGGCGTTTTGGGCGTTATGGTCGTTAAAGGGTTAACTGGTTCAGATTTGACGGAATTTAACTTTGTTCCCGGATCTGTTTATCTAACATATCCCATACTTTCTCAATGGGGTTCAGATCCGGGCTTTGTGGTGGCCAGGAAAGATGGTGGAAGTCGTTATCACACTCGTTGAACCACATTGCTAAACACATCTTGTGGGTTAGGCAGTAGCACCGTCTTTCATGAAACAGCTGTCACCACCTAGATAAAGAGTCAACACTGCAGGAAGGACTTGTGGTAGGATCTGTGTCTTACCAACAGAACGTGTCCCACATCATGACACCTCTCTAAAACCTGGAGTTGTGTTTACAAGGCAAGCTGGGCCCACTGCTTAATGGGGCTGCCACCAAACTCTCTGCCAACCGTCGGTGCAGAACAAAGTGCACCGCAACTCATCTGACCACATGACTTTTTCCCAGTCTTCCAGTTTCCAGTCACGTGTTTCCTGACACCACTTTAGACAAACTTTTCGGTTCTTCGTAGAAATCAGTGGTTTCCATGCAAGTCTGCCAATACCCATCACACCAAATAACAATCCTCTTCAATTCCCTGAGCATAGTTCGTTCAGTTATGGCTCGGGAACAGCTTTTATTGAGTGCTTCGGTCAACAGCTGCACACAGCAAGCCATTTTTCTCCGTACAATCCTTCTCAGACGACGGTGATCTCGTTTCTAACAGTTTGTCGTCGCGCCGCAGTAAAGCCTCTTAAGGCGGCCACAGACACACATGTCTGAGTGTCACGCCAGCAAACGGAGGAGTTTTGTGCCTGAGGCGGCACGTAGCGTGGAGTGAAGCAGGAGAGAAGATCTTCAACGCCGACCTGAAATCCTCTTCATTCCACGCTACAAGCCGCCTTAGGCACAAAACTTCCCCGCTTGCTGGCGTGACACTCAAACGTGTGTGTCTCTGACCGCCTTTAGACAAGCAATATGGGTTACTTTCCCTTTGATTAAAGACCCGAAATTTTTTACCTTTTGTGAAGCCAATCCTGTTTTCGAAATAGTCGCACGAGCCAGACGGGCACCCACAACTATTTAACCATTAGATGACTGAATCCCTTTATGGAACTCCGAAGATCCTTTGTTTTTCCATTGTAATCAACACTTTTCATTAGCAGCAGTCTTAAGTAGTTGCCTAGATCATGTGGTAACGCACGTGACCACGTATTTTTCATATACGCTGCGTAAGTGACGTTTACGTATGGTAGAATTGGAAGATCCAGGTTTCATCGCAAGCGATAACACTTTATAAAGGTGTAATTCAGAAAGTGTTGTCACTTTTTCTTCTTTTTTGATTAGAGGTTTAACGACCACCGTGAGCAACTCAATGGGCTATAAGCAGTCGCCCGTCCCTAATTTAGGGTCACTGGTTCCAGGGAAGGGAAAGAGCCAGTGCTGTAAAACAAGCACAACATCCATGCCTCACCGGGATTCGAACCCGGACCCCGTTCGGAAGAATGATCAGAGGCCATTGCTTACACCACTGCGCCACCGGGACGGCATTATCACTTTCTAAAATATGCCACGTATTTTTATTTGTTTGCTGCATGTTTTAGTTGAAAATTTTTGAGAAAAATAACTTGAAGTTCTAGTATTTTGTAATTATATATTCTTCATTGTCTTCTGCTCCGCTGTATCTTTTTTATCAATTACCCTAAAGCATCCAATCGATTTCGCGATAAGTATCAAATCATCATCAGAATGCTTTCGATCTTTTAATAAGAATCAAATTGCAGTCGAAATCCTAGCGATTTTTCAACATGCTTAAATGAATTGCAGTCAGAACTTAATCTTTAAGTGCGGAAACTTGATCAGAGCGCTGTGTTCACAAAAGTAAAATAAAGGGAAAGTCCATTCTGGTAATTTAAATTTAAGCTGAGGATATTCATCATCTGAATTAATTTAGTGTTTACATGTTAGAAGCAGAATCTCGCCACGCAGAAGCTCTGAAAACGGAGAACTGAAAAGAAAAGGCAAAGAAAAGAAAATGCTTTACCAGTTTTAATTAACTGCGTTAAGCTAATGGAACAGTTCAAGTCAAGCATGTGATAAGATTCTAAAATAACTCCCAGAATAAAAATTAGTGTGTTTAGTGCCTGATTTTTTATTTTCCGTGGAGAAATAAAAGTAGAAGCAGAAATACGCATCAGAGATACACTGAAAATGATGTAGCAACAAAAACCATTGGATGTGTGAATAGTGTTTATTCCTTTAGGTAACAGAATTCGTTGTTTTTATGTTTTCAAGGTAACGTTAAGAAAAAAAAAGAAAAAAGAACTGGAATTCTCCACTCACGCCCTCCGCTCATTCTAGTTTACAGTTTGTGGGTGCTTTTTTTTTTTTTCTTTTTTTAATTTGCTCCTAACACAACAAATGCCCAGCCCTTTTTGTACACCGCTCTCAAATCCGAAAATCAAGAAAAATTCCGAAGCTCTTCTTTTGGTTGTTTTCCTTTTAAGAAATCCTATACGTTTCCGGGTTTTTCCGTTTCTTTCGGAAGACTAAGGGAAAGTAAATCAGAAGCACTTTCCCAAAAGTGTTGTTCTTTCCAGTATCATAAAAAATTACCGCATGTGTTGGTATCAAACTTGCATGTTTGGTGCTGAAGTTCTTGCATACGGAGTTTCTTAAGGATCGAACAACTTTATCAGGGTGGCTCGTTTTCGTTTTCTTTTTGTTTTGTATTTTTCTTGCAAAGAGAGTATACACTGAGTAATCACTGAACTACTACCAAGTACTTAATACTTCGTTGGTCCTCCTTTCTCCTTCAGTACAGCTACTATCCAACGTGGCATCGGTTCAATAAGATTCCAGAAGCAGTTGAGAGGTATGGCCAACTACGCTGTGTATAATGCGGCCTTTAATGCAGATATGAAGGTGATTAGTGTATCTGTTCCCGCTAAAGCTCAAAAGCCGTTAATGTGCACATTACCTAGCTAATCTGCATATTAACTCATTTGCTCCGTTAACGTGCGGCATCAAGAGTTTTCCGCATTTTACCTAGGTAATGTGCACATTAACGGCTTCCGTATCGTTAAAGTTCAAAAGTTTGTTTCTCTCATTTCCTTTCCCTACACCTTCCCCCTCTCCCTCCATTTTTAGTTTGGTTTCGCCTGTTTCTCTCATTTCCTTTCCCTACACCTTCCCCCTCTCGCTCCACTTTTAGTTTGGTTTCGCCTGTTTCTCTCATTTCCTTTCCCTACACCTTGCCCCTCTCGCTCCACTTTTAGTTTGGTTTCGCCTGTTTCTCTCATTTCCTTTCCCTACACCTTCCCCCTCTCCCTCCACTTTTAGTTTGGTTTCGCCTGTTTCTCTCATTTCCTTTCCCTACACCTTCCCCCTCTCCCTCCACTTTTAGTTTGGTTTCGCCTGTTTCTCTCATTTCCTTTCCCTACACCTTCCCCCTCTCCTTCCATTTTTAGTTTGGTTTCGCCTGTTTCTCTCATTTCATTTCTCTACACCTTCCCCCTCTCCCTCCCCTTTTAGTTTGGTTTCGCCTGTTTCTCTCATTTCCTTTCCCTACACCTTCCCCCTCTCCCTCCACCTTTAGTTTGGTTTCGCCTGTTTCTCTCATTTCCTTTCCCTACACCTTCCCCCTCTCCCTCCACTTTTAGTTTGGTTTCGCCTGTTTCTCTCATTTCCTTTCCCTACACCTTCCCCCTCTCCCTCCACCTTTAGTTTGGTTTCGCCTGTTTCTCTCATTTCCTTTCCCTACACCTTCCCCCTCTCCCTCCACTTTTAGTTTGGTTTCGCCTGTTTCTCTCATTTCCTTTCCCTACACCTTCCCCCTCTCCCTCCACTTTTAGTTTCGTTTCGCCAGCGTCTAGTCGTCGCCGGTTGTTTTGATTTCTCATATTTGGCGTCGGCTGCCAGTGCGTAGCATAGCTAATTCTGTTTTCAAATTCGTTTCTGCCTGTTAGCGCGTGAATTTGTGTCGTGTTGTTTTTAAAGCAGATAAATTTAACTCCTAGTATGCAAGCAAGCACCGAATTGGTGAGTAAAATGAAGAAAAGATTCTTCAAAAACCTCTTTAGCGAAGGTTCAAAATATAATAGTGTTTTAATGACAAAACGAAAGTATGATTGCACAATTGAAGATGTAAAGCGAATAAAAGTTTCCAAGAAGAAAGAATCATCTCGAGATTATCGAATAATTCAAAAGTATGATGTGTTGACTGTACAAGGCTGTGAAAAACTCATTGAGCAGTTGTCATATGCGCGAGAAAGTGTGAAAAACTTTGTCCATGCCGAAGAATTGTTTGACATATTGTATTCTACTCATTTGTCAATTGGCCACGGTGGAAGAGACAGAATGATCAAGCAATTAAATACACTTTATAAAAACATAACCCAAGCCCAAATAAAAATGTTTTTGGATTTATGCGAACCTTGTCAACAAAAACAAAAAAGTGCGAAAAAAGGGATTGTTGTAAAGCCGATTATTTCATCGCATTTTTTTTTTTTTGATTGGAGGTTTAACGACCACCGTGAGCAACTCAAATGGGCTATAAGCAGTCGCCCGTCCCTAATTTAGGGTCACTGGTTCCAGGGAAGGGAGAGAGCCAGTGCCGTAAGACAAACACAACATCCATGCCTGACCGGGATTCGAACCCGGACCCCGTACGGACGAATGATCAGAGGCCAACGCCTTAGACCACTGCGCCACCGGGGCGGCTCATCGCATTTCAACAGCAGATGCCAGGTGGATCTCATCGATTACCAATCTCAACCAGATGGAAAGTTTAAGTTTCTTCTCATATACCAAGACCACTTAACAAAATTTGTTGTATTGAAGCCGCTCACATAATAATTTGTTGATTGTTTGATTGTATTAACTTGATTCTTTATATATCGAAAAATAAATAAATAATATTATGTTAATTTAAGCGTACAGAAACGTTGCTGTTGTTCCAGCAAAGATCTTATTTTCATTTTAACGAGTACCTAGTAGGTAATGTGCAGATTATCTAGGTAATTTGCAGATTACCTAGGTAATTTGCAGATTACCTAGGTAATTTGAGAAATGAAACAATTTTCGGCACTTTAACGGATCACTCTAGTTAATCTGCACATTACCTAGATAATCTGTAGAATAACTGATTTCTGCACTTTAGCGGTAACATATCCAAAGGCCTGATATGCCGTTTTATATTGTCCCACAATTGCTCTATTGCATGGGTGGCCAACCCACGGCTTGGCAAGTGCCACTTTTGATGTAGATAATCTTGAACGTGCCACTCCACTTTAACCTAACTCTTCCCCTCCACGGTGGCCAGAAAGGATGCACAAATTATGTACCTCAGTATACTTCAAATAAAATTGTAGTGAAGAAGAGAAAAATATTGTTAAACCAATACTATTTTAACAGAACACTAATAATCATTCAAGAACTAGTACATATTAAAAACACTAAATACTTGCAAAGAAAGAAACATATTCTAACATTGTATGATTACATTTCCATTCACATGAAACAAACCCTGCTTAGTTCTTAGTGAGGCTTTTGGATGTCTTTCTCCTTCACCAGTTCTTCAATGTTGGGATTCAGAGATGAAGCAGCAAGAACCAGCAGATTTTTGAGATGCTGATCAGTGAGTGCTGAACGGTACTTATTTTTCACCAAGTTCATGATAGAAAAAGTTTTTTCACATATGTATGTCCACCCGAACTTGCAACAACATCGCGGGGCCATATCTCGTACAGCAAGGCCCTGCGATATTGATGATATTACTCCCCCAGAGTAATAACTTCATACTTCCCTTTTGAACCACACTGCTTGCTCACAGCCATATTCACAACACAGCAGGCACTACAAATCTAAGAAGACTAAGAGGTGAGAACCATAGCTGAATAAGGAGGAAGCATATCGTCACTACTGCGGCTGCGCAGGCAAACAAAAGACCCGCGAGCATTAAAATCGCCTGACCTCTGTCGTCTTGAGCTTGACGGGAATGGGAGGGGAGTGGATGAGTGTTTCCAAGTAAAAACGGTGAAACTGCTAGGCGCGTTCTTTTTTTTTTTTTTTTTTTTTTTGATTGGAGGTTTAACGACCACCGTGAGCAACTCAATGGGCTATAAGCAGTCATCCGTCCCTAATTTAGGGTCACTGGTTCCAGGGAAGGGAGAGAGCCAGTGCCGTAAGACAAACACAACATCCATGCCTCACCGGGATTCGAACCCGGACCCCTTCGGACGAATGATCAGAGGCCAACGCCTTAGACCACTGCGCCACCGGGGCGGCTAGGCGCGTTCGAGTAACAACATTAGTGTTGATGAGCCGGCTGGCCGGGTTGTTTAATAAATTATTAAAATGGCAAAAAGTGACTGCGCGCTCGTACCGTTTAGAAAGCCTCCCGTGCCCCTTGCGGCACCCGTGCCGCGAGTTGGCCACCCCTGTTCTTTGGGATTGATATCAAGGAAGTTCAAAGGCTAATCGATATGCTGGAAATCTGAATTGTGTTCCTCAAACCATTTCTGAACGACATTGGACCTGTGGCTCGGCGCATTGTCATCTAGTAAAACGCGGTCGGTATTGGGGGAAATGTGAACCATTGCTAGGTGTATAGAGTCTGCAAGCAATTCACGATAGTAATATGTTGTTCCAAATGCACAAGGGGTACAAGTTCCTGGGTGGAGCTCTTTGGCCCGTTGTGGCCCTTGCGCCATTAAACCCAAGCCTACCAACCAACCAAATTCCTAGCAGGAAAAGATGCCCCACACCATAAAACTGCCTCCACCAGTTTGCACTGTGGAGACCATGCAGGATAGATCGAGTGCCTTATGTTGTTTGGGCCAAATACGTACACGACCATCCACGGGGTGTATTAAAAAACGCGACTCGTCAAACCAGTACTCTCTTTTCTCAATCATCCGACGTCCAGCTTGCATGATCTTTGCGCCGATGAACAGTGATTCGAAGAGGTTTTCGACTGGTTGTCTACCGTTATAGCCCATACGTGCAAGCTTGCGACGCATGGTGATGACAGATACAGTTCCAGGTTGACCTCTGTTGTATTGGATAGTCAACTGTTGAAGATCTGTTTGGCCAGTACGTGTAGTCGGATCTGGCGCTCACTTCTCACTTCAACCTTTCGCTGTCCTGTACAGTTTTACCTCCGGGTCGTTGTTTGACCATTTCCACTCCAGTCCTTATACACTTCAACTACGGAGGCTAACGCACAACCCACCAGTTTAGCCGTTTGGGAAATTCGAGGCACCCGCTCTCCTAGCTACAATCTGTCCTTCCTCAAAGTCCGATCAATCCTTCCGTCTACCCATAACTCTCCGAATTTTACTACCTACTGCTCCACTCACTCCTTATATAAAAGTATGCTACGTCGGTCGACAAAACACACCCTCGGAAATCACGTGGTCAACGGGCCATATCCGCCTTTGATAGAGGTGATCGTAATTCAGTGATCACTTGGTGTATGTAACTAACGTGGGTAAGAATATTCAAGCCGCCCCGGTGGCGCAGTGGTCTAAGCGATGGCCTCTGATCATTCGTCCGTAAGGGGTCCGGGTTCGAATCCCGGTGAGGCATGGATGTTGTGTTTGTCTTACGGCACTGGATCTCTCCTTCCCTGAAACCAGTGACCCTAAATTAGGGACGGGCGACTGCTTATAGCCCATTAAGTTGCTCACGGTGGTCGTTAAACCTCCAATAAAAAAAAAAAAAAAAAAAAAAAGAATATTCAAGCATAGCAAACTGAATTTGCTTGTACCATTTACTGGTCATCCATGTAACACCTCTCAGAAAACTTGAAAATTTCATCGTTCTGGAGCGGGAATCGAACCCCGCATCTTCCAATTACCGGTGGAGAATGCTAACTATTGGGTTGTCGGAAAAGTCATGATGTATTTTGGCACCCGATGGCGGATGGGCAGTTTTGGAAGTACTAGAGGCATGCGCCTCTAGTACTTCCAAAACTGAGGTGAGGTGGGATTTTAAATCTCTGTTATCGCTATGGCATTCGACAGGTGTCAGTTCTAGCTGCAGTCTAAAAGAAATAGTGAGCAATTTGGTTGATTTGCGGAGATTTGACATCAAGTTGAATATGGAAGACCAAACTGTGCATTTTCGCCATATTTTACTGTTTTACTTCCGTAAAGGGAAGAACGAGCATCAAGCTTGTGAAAAGTTACGTAAAGTGTACGGTGATAATGCTCTACAAGAACGTCAGTACCAGCGGTGGTTCGCAAAATTCCGTGCTGTTGATTTTGACCTCAACGATGCTCCTCGGTCCGGGAGGCCAACCGAGGTTGATGACGACCAAATCAAGACATTGATCGAGTCAAACTCACGTTACACAACACGAGAGATTGCAGACATATTGCACATCCATCATTCAGGCGTTCACGACCACCTGAAGAAGCTGGGATACGTAAGCAAGCTCGATGTGTGGGTTTCTCATGAACTCAAAGAAGCTCAATTGACGGCGCATATAAACATCTGCGATATGCTCATTAAACGTGATGAAAACGATCTTTTTTTTAAGCGACTGATAACTGGTGACGAAACGTGGATTGTGTACAACAATGTGCTGCACAAACGGTCTTGGTCCCGACGTGCTGCTTCGCCTCAAACGACATCCAAAGCAGACATTCATCAGCGGAAGGTTCTGGTCTTAGTGAGGTGGAATTTTAAAGGTGTCTTGTTTTTCGAGCTCCTATTACGGAACCAAACAATCAATTCGAATGTGTACTGTCGGCAATTGGACAGTTTGAACGAATCCATCATCCTGAAACGTCCAGAGATCGTTCATCGTAAAGGTGTTGTGTTCCATCACGACAACGCGAGACCACACACAAATTTGACCACCCGCCAAAAATTATTGGAGCTTGGGTGGGATGTGTTACCACACCCAGCATACTCGCCTGACCTTCCGCCGTCAGACTTTCACTTGTTTCGCTCTCTTTAACAGTCCTTGCGTGGTATAACGTTCAATTCAGATGAGGCTGTAAATCAGCACCTTGTATAGTTTTTCGCCACGAAAGACAGGTCCTTCTATGAACGAGGCATTCTGCAGCTCACTGAAAGATGGCAAAAGGTTATCGAACAAAACGGGCATTATATAATTCATCCATCTTTGTTCTTTCTATCAATAAATGACGTTTGCAAAGCATGGCTAAAATACGTCATAACTTTTCTGACAACCCAATATTACACCACCTAGGACAGTGAAGTTCCAAGCAACTGAGACATAGTAATCTGAAAGTAAGTAAGTATTCAGTTTGCTCTGCTTGAATATTCTGTGAATTTTCCATATATTATGAATAATATTTTTTCCTTCATTAATTTATCTGTGGTACCGGTGACCTCCGACCTACATCCGTCCGGATGGGAATTGGGTCAAAGCGCGATGAGGAAGCATGGATGCTTCGACTGGCGAAAATCTGAAGACTTTCAGATTCCTAGGTCTCAGTTGCTTGGAGCTTCACTGTCCTCGGTGGTGTAATGGTTAGCACTCTCGACCCGTAATCAGGAGATGCAGGGTTCGATTCTCGCTCCAGGACGGTGAAGTTTTCTGAGAAGTGTTACATGGATGATCAGTAAGTGGTACAAGCAAATTCAGTTTGCTTTGCTTGAATATTCTGGGAATTTTCCATGTTTTATGAAGAATATTTCTTCCTTCATTGGTTTAACGTGAGGAATAAATAATCATTTGGATATATTACACCGTTTTTCGTTGCCTGCAATCGTATGATTACAGAAACGATACTTTTTACACTTGTCAAATACATAAAAGAATAGCTGTTTGATGCTTAAAGTGCACTCAAAACATCAAGCGATACCTCCCTCATATGTTCGATAAAAAGAACTTTGCATTTCTAAAACAGAAACACTCGCAAAGAAATACCTATGGAAAATCATTGTCATCAACTTTCTTAAAGAAATCATTATCATCAACGACTGATCTACTAATGGACGAAGATATGACCGATAAATATGACCGAGTGTCTTCAGCACTCGGTCATATTTATTCTACAACTTTGTCTTGAGTGCTCGCCGTCTTGACCATTTCATTGTACTCGTTCTACAACTTTCTTCTTAAGCACCTTCGCGTTGGGCCTCCTTCAGCTCTCTGTGCTCAGCACATAGTGTTGTTCGTTTTTTTGGAGCACGATTTGTCTTAGGCACTCTGTTTTCAGTACTCTACTTTGTTTCTTCTACAACTGTCTTTCTTGAATACTGTTATTCTGATTCGACAATTTTTGCTTGAGTACTTTGCATCATTTCTTTTAAAACTCAGTACTTTGTCTCTCAAAACACTTCTCTGAACAGTCTGTATTATTCCTTTTACAGCTCTTTCTTGAACAACCATTCTCGAGCATTCTGCGTTGTTGTTTTTGTATCTGTCTCTTCTTGTACCTTCTACAACTCTCTATCTCGAACACTTTCTTATGGTCTCTATTTTGGCACACTGTATAGATCCTTCAAAAAAATTCTTTTCCTGAGTACTTTGTCTTTTTCCCTTCTACAACACTTTTCCTTAGGCAGGCAGAATTATTCTTTCCAATAGTTCTTTGCCTTGAGTTCTCTGTCATATTGTTTCTGGAACGCTCTGTCTTGAACATTTTGTAGCGACTGCGTATAGCCCATTATTGAGTTGCTCATGGTGGTCGTTAAACCACCAATTAAAAAAAAAAAAAAAAACTTTTGTATTGTACTATCTACAGCTCTCTGTCTTCAACTCACTGTAGGGTTTCGTTTATCGCATTCTGTCCTATGTACTCAGAAGGCAGTTTATATACATCATGTAACATTCACATATCATCCATAAAACTTGCTGTTTTAGACTATGAAGAAAAAAATTACTCCATCACTTTCATGCCAGGTGCGGAATTCGAATCCACTACTCTCGGCTCCGGAGCTCCGAGTGTTATCCACTATACTGCACTGGCATATACCTCACTGCTATCTGCCTTCATCTCATGAGCGTCCTGCGGGGCAGGCACGTCACATCTCTCCTCCCACAGGTTGACCCGTGGGCCATGCGCCGACCATGGCCCACGAGTCAGCCGGGATCATGTATCTCTGTAGGCAGTCATCAGATGAAGAACGCGCATTTGAGAAATCCCAGACAATTTTTGGTGTGTGGAACGTAACATCACACAGGGGTTTTTTTTCGAAGCATTGAAGAAGGGATTCTCATTTTTCCTATCTCGCGGTGTGGAAAGAATATCACACCATTGCAAGAAACTTAACAGCAAGGTCATCCTCGAAGTTCGGGCGCCAATATGACGAAGTGAATTTCTCCATCATTTTAATGCCAGAGGCGGGATTCGAACCCACAACTCTCGGCTCCCGAGCTCTGAGTGCTATCCACTATACTACACTGGCATGTGCTCTCACTGCTATCTGCCTTAATCTCATGTGTGTCGTGCGAGGCAGGCACGTCACAACGCCTATCGTACAGAGATGAAAACGGGTCACTGGGTCGGCAATTTCTTGCGGGCCAAACGGGTGGGTCAAGGTGTTCCTGACCGAATGTCATCCCGGTTTTATTTCCGTTTTATTTTTTAATTAGAAAAAAATTATTTCAAAGAACCCTTTAGAGGTCTTTGAAATAATACTTCAGAGCTGCAGAGTATGATCCAGGAGCTTGCTGAGTGGGTAGAGAAATGGGAATTAAAAATAAACTTTCAGAACACAAAACTGATTAACAATGCTTTTCCAAGGAATGAAGACTTGTCAGTTGATGGGGAAAAAGCTAACGAATTCCTACATTTACCTTGGGCAGCAGATATCAAGCTAGAGTCACATTGATGAAGAAATTAATTGGCATATAAAACTTTGTTGGAGAGTTTTGGGAAGAAACAGTACAATGTTTAAGAGCAATATGACATTTTGTTTTAAAAGAAAAGTATTTAATCAATACATCCTTCCATTGCTTACGTACGCAGTAGAGACGTGAACCGTAACCAAAAAAGACATAAAAAGGCTGCAGACTACTGAAAGAAACATGGAGAGGTGCGGGGAGAGGTGCATGGAGAGGTGTTGGTGCATAAGGCGAGAAACATCGGAGAATAAACTCTCTTCAACCATTGCTGGCAGAACACAAGCTGGTGGGGGCAGAGTTATACTCTGGGAAATGTTTTCGTGGCGTTCTCTGGGTCCACGCATACCTGTGGAAGGCACTATGGACCGAATTCGTTATGAATCCATCCTTGCAGATAACGTACACCCATACACGCCGATTGTCTCATTCGGGGCGAATGGGATCCTTCAGAACGACAATGCGGCGTGTCACACAGCAAGAAATGTCCGAGAGTGGTTGGAAGAGTACGATAAAGACTTCAAAGTACTTCCCTGGCCCTCTATTTCCCCAGACTTAAACCCAATTGAGCATGTGTTGGACCACCTCGATCGTGTTGTTCGCTCTATGAATCCTCCACCACGCACCTTCCAACAGATGTCAGATGCACTGCAGTCAGCAAGGCTCTACATACCTGTGAACACCTTCCAGATCCTTATTGAGTCCCTCCCAGCCCATCTAGCTGCTGTCCGCGCTGCACACGGCGGTTATTTTGGATATTAGCTGATGGTCACAATAATATGACTCGACCGTTTATATAGCTGAAAACTCGTTCTACAAATTTGTGAACATCGTCTGTATAATATTATGGAAGTTGCTGTGCCTTACTTAGTATGTAATCAAGGCTGGGGATCATGGCGCATTCCCTGCAGATGTGTTCAATCTCAGTGCGCTTTCGGCAGCATTCACATGCGTTCTCCTTTAAAATATATTTTCCATAATTTTTTTCGCAATCACTTTATCTTGAACTGCCATCACAAATCCATTGGTCTTTCAATATAATTTTCCTCGCTTTAGCCACTGGTCTGAGGCTTTCTGGTAAAATTCTGACCTGTTCATCTGGTTTAGATGAACTTAGAAAAGAGGAAACAGATTTTCTGGAGCTCAAAATAAATCGAAGCAATGCTTGAAAGTAATAAACAACTTGTTTTGGAATAAGCCCCATACAGTTCCTTTTGCTACCGTTCCTGTGTCTGATCTTTCATAGACGAATCCTCTATTTCAGCCTCTTGTTTACTTGAAATTAGCGTAGTGCTGTCTTTGTCTGCTGCATATATTTCTCACTGCACATACCACATCTTCTACATTTATCATTTTGCAGATCCTCCTTTAAAATGTATTTTCTATAATTTTTGGTTGCAATCACTTTGTCTTGAGCAGCCATCATAAGCCCAATAGTCTCTCCATATAATGTTCCTCGCTTCAGCCACTGATTTGAGGCTTTCTTGTCAACTTCTTACCTGTCTCACTGGTTTGGATGAGCCCCATGAAGTTCCTTTTGCTTCCATTTTCGAATCTGGTCTCCCGTAGACGATTCTTCTATTTTAGCATCTGGTTTACTAAACATTAGTGGAATGTTCTCTTTGTCTGCAGCACACATGACATCAAACATATTATTTTCATTACATTTGGCGTGAAAGTATTTCCGCAGTGAGAAAATTTGCGCATTGTGAATGCGTTTTGTATCAAGAATACCAAATCCTCCTTCTTCTTGTGGAAGCGTGATGCGCTCTACGTCTGCCTTTGGAAGTCTCATTAGACGTTGGGTCATACTTGATCTCACAGTTCTGTTAAATTCCTCACGATCTGTTTTCGACCATCTGATAATACCAAAAGAATAATAAGTTAGAACCGGGACCACAAAGGTATTAATTGCTTTCACCTTATTAGCTGTGTTTAGGTATGTCTTTAGAAACATTTTAAGTAGGTGCTTGAACTCATCTTTTAAATTATTCTTAATTTTACTGTGTTTAATGCACCGTGCTAAAAATCCCAGGTACTTGTTTACATTGTTTGCATTTAAATCTTCAATTATTATTATTATTATTATTATTATTATTATTATTTTACAGACACTTTTAGAAATGCAGCTAAAGATGCAAAACCAAAGTGCTCGGAATTTCTCTACAGACTAGATTTGTATTATCGATAAAGAAAGTAGAAAACAAAATCCAATCTTTTCAGAAAGAGGACTTTTTTTCTTTCAACCAAGGTATTCCTTAGCAGGAATTTAAAAAATGGAACCGGGCTGCCGCAGTTTTTTGTCTTCTTGCTAACGCAGAAAATGTTTGCTTTTTTCTGTAATTTCCAGAGAATATTTTTTTCGTGTGGAAAATCTCCACCTATTCCTCTCTGTTGGTTCCTTTCCTACGAAACAACCATACTTTTACAGAGCAAACGGACGGGCGTGGCAGTTTGGATACCTGAGAAACTGCCATTCCAGTCTCTGAAGACACGTTGAACAAAAAGTTTTTCACTTATCAAAGTAAAGAAAAACCATAATTGCAAAAGTGTTTCGTGTATTTTATTCTTTTAGGAAAAGAATTCTCAAATTAGATAGCCTTCATACGGCTGAAAGTTAAAGGGAAAAAAGAACATTTACATGAGATTCGCATTTTATTATATATACATATATATATATATATATATATATATATATATATATATGGCCCTTACTGTCTATTTGCTTTGAATGACTCGTTACGCATCGATGCATAATATAATCGCATATGAAAGCCATTTGCAAATGTTATGACGTGAGTAATAAATAAAAGGAATATTTCATACACAATCTCACGCACTTATTCATGCGAAGATATTTAGAAATGCAGATCTATTCATCCAAGTGTAAGATGATGCATCTTTACGATTGAAATATCAGTTATAAACAGAAACAGGAAATCATTTGCTGTCAGGAAAAAATAAATAACGGTTCAGTCTTTAAGAAGTTTTCATGACATTGCATGTTTTTATTCTTCTCTTCTGCATGCTTTTCTGACTTATTGAACTACGTCATTCTCCGCGCTGGATAGGAGGGTAACATGGGGAGCACGGATGCAACGAAAACATGTCACACTTTGAACACTTATATCTCCCAAACTAATAATCGTAGAATAATATATATTAATCATTAGGTAGTTTATATAGTCCCAGTTTTAATAAAGCAAGTTTCACCCTCCACCCCTTAACTTTTCTATACAGTAGCGTTAGAAAGTTAAGCTAAATTTCACGTGATTTTGTTTCGCCTCACGCTGTTTTAAGGTTGATAACTAGTGAATAGATAACGATAGCGATGACCTCAGCTGTGCATTCCGTAGATGACGATCAGAGATAACGGACATATGTGATAAACCGAAATAAAGGGGATTTAAAATTTATTTATTTTGAGATAAAAAGAAAATTTGGTGACGAAACTTTTGAAATGCCGCGAAAATCCAGGGAAAATTACTATAAGAACCGACGAAACTTAAAGAAACAGCTAGAGGGGAACAAGAGGAATCCGAAAAGATCTGCTAAGCCATCATGAAAGGTCACGAAATTATAGAGAGCGTCAAAAGTCCACGCACCACGATACGTGTCACGCGAATTCGATTCCAGAGCCACAACCTTCCACTTCAACTGCATAAATTGAGTCTGAACAGCAAGAACAGATGGAGACTGATGTCATCGATCCAAATTTTCAAATTTTCACACAGAGCATGGAATACCATTGACATCGCCAGTCTTCACAACTTCGCTGGATAATGAATGTATTGCGTCTCAATCCTTTACACCGTCGATGCAGTCTGAATCTAGACAAGAAAAAGAGCAACAACAACAAGAGCACAATAGGCCCGAGACTAATCGCCAAATTTATAATAAGGCAACTAAGGAGTTTGAAAATTTTTTCTGAAGAACGATATCTTCAGAAACAATTTTAGCAATAACTACTGACAACGATGATACTGAGCCTTCTACTTCTGCTAACACTAATTCATAATCAGCCTAAGTTACTAGGAATTGTACGCATATAATATAAGTTGCTTTTAAGTAAATAAAGTAAAACAATGAATGAAATACGGTATCACACCATTGTACAACACAAATTTGGAAGATTTGAATCCGTTTATTGTTGTAAATACGTATGATATGGATGCCAAGTCTGATAATGTCCGAAAACTTGAAAATTTCTTCGTCCTAGAGCGGGAATCGAACCCGCGTCTCCCTGATATCGTCCGATTATGCTAACCACTTCACCACCCAGAACGACCAAGTTTCAAGTGATTAATTTGAATATAACCATCACAGGATTCGCTAGTCGAAGCAACCGGCATTCATAATTAGCGAATCTGGAGGTTAAGAATTTATTCCCGTGATTGTCCGTGGGCGCAGAATATCAATGAATGAAGTACGGGATTACACCATTGTATAACATAAATTTGGAAGATATGAATTCGTTTATTGGTGTAAATACGACATGGATGTTAAGTCACATAATATCCGAAAACTTGAAAAATTGTTGTGTAAAACATTTCTTTCGTTTTATTTCTTAAAAATTGTATATCTGAAAAAAATCAAAGGGGCACGCCAGCAACTGTGCCGTAACCTAAAATGTAGAGCTACGTCAACTTTCCTTTGCCAAATACTTTAAGGACGTAGAACTAGTGAGATTGTGTCATGAAATAGTGACAGTTGGCATAGTTCTACCTTGTAGGTTGCCACACAGTTGCTACTGTGCCCCTTTGATTTTTGTCTTTATTGAAAGTATACACAATAATTCATTTTGTGGACAGGCTTCTAGGACTAATGTTTCATGTACCATGGGCCATCAGACTAGAATTTTGAGTGACATATGCGTTCTATATTTGAAAGGTTGGGCGCAAGAACAATATAAGTCCATTTTTGGTGATTATCATTTTTTTAACTTTAACTCATAGAGAATAAATCGACCTGTGACGTATATTCTGTTTTAACTTTCATTTTTAGTTTCTTTTCCTATTTAAATTTGAGTTTGTTTTCTTTTGCACTTTCCAAACTTAACGTGATATCTTTTCTCTTACATAAATGGAGGTTGGCAACACCCTGAGGTCAGTACGTAAGTGACTTATGCATGTGATAAGAATAAGACGAGATATACAATGCTTATAGAGTAGCTTTTTTTTTTTTTTTTTTTTTTTTGATTGGAGGTTTAACGACCACCGTGAGCAACTCAATGGGCTATAAGCAGTCGCCCGTCCCTAATTTAGGGTCACTGGTTCCAGGGAAGGGAGAGAGCCAGTGCCGTAAGACAAACACAACATCCATGCCTCACCGGGATTCGAACCCGGACCCCTTTCGGACGAATGATCAGAGGCCAGCGCCTTAGACCACTGCGCCACCGGGCGGCAGAGTAGCTTTGAGATGGGGATTTTAAATATGAATGTTAATTCTCCTTTAGGATACGAGACTGCTTAATTGCCGTTAAAATATTATATAATTTAGGGTCACTGGCTACAGGGAAGGGAGAGAGCCAGTCTTACGGCACTGGCTCTCTCCCTTCCCTGGAGCCTGTGACCCTAAATTAGGGACAGGAGACTGCTTATAGCCCATTGATTTGCTCACGGTGGTCGTTAAACCTCCAATCAAAAAAAAAAAAAAGTATTGTTGAAGACTACGTGTTCTACTTTAATGACAGTTTTGTGTTTCCTGGTTAAGTATTATTGTGGATTTAACTCAAGTTCCAGTGTTGTGTTTCATAGTTAATTGTTATTGTGGATATTAACCCACGTTTCGTGGTCTCACCTTATTGAAGTGCAAATGATCAAGTGCCTACTGACAGCAATAAAGAATTATTGCTGTCAGTAACTTCTTGAACTTTATTTGAGTGACTCGCATTTCATTGTAGGTGAAGCTTTTGATCTATGTATTGTTTTAGGAAGTTAGCTACACGCGAACGCTATAGATCTTTAATTTGGTGCAAGAACGATGCGTATCCTTTTGGTCTACACTGAGTTATACGCGGAAAACGGTTACCTCACCTTCAGATAAGGTGCAAGAACCGTTCCTGAAAAAGACATCCAGACATTTTAAATTTGTTGAAGCCACTCAGCTCATGTTTCTCGACTTTCTTCAATATTTTTACACGCATTTCAAGAATACTGCCATAGTGAAAGGAACAAATTCATGGTTTCAAAATATCGCTTTTTTACGCTTTCCAACCGTAGGTTGAAGACGCGCATATGCTCCAGCTTTATCCGTCTGTCCGTCCGTCCGCACGATAACTCGCGTAAAAATTGCTCGATTTCAATGAAATTTTAGTATGTGGTAGGGCTCCACCTGGGGACGACCCTTATTGGAAATGGGTGAAGTGGGGTAAAAGGTCAGGATATAGGAGCGGGATGCATTCCATTGCCCTTATGCGTCCTTACTTGCGTAAATATTGTTCGATTGAGACAAAACTTTATCATGTTTTTTCGGAAGTATACTTTACCGGTTCTGTTGAAAATCATCGAAATGGGGTCAAAGGTAGGTCATAGGAGCGCGATTTATTCTACAGCTATTATCCTCATAACTTGAGTAATAACTTGAGTAATGATTTCTGGTATGTTGGAAAGCGTATCATAATCAATGCATTGCATGATTTTACTAACTTGTTTAAGTACAGCTCAGGATATCTCTTTGAAGTAACTAGTGAACATGCAAGTGGTGCATATTTTACAAAGTTTATGCTTCTCAAACCTGATGTAATAACAATAACAATGCCGACAAAGAGTTTGCACGAGAAAAAACTCGCGATTAAAGAGAAAAAACACACAGATGCGATGAAACTTGCTACCTCCTATGTACCCCTAAGTGCCAATTGGTTCCGCAATCAGGGATGCCGGTCAAAATGCCGACAACCAAAACACCGACACCGAAACACCGACAGGTCAAAACACCGACAACACCGACAGGTCGAAACACCGACAGTTCAAAACGCCGACATGTCGAAACACCGACAATCAAAACACCGACAAATCATAACACCGACAATCATCACACCGACAGTTCAAAACACCGACAATCAAAACACCGACAAATTATAACACCGACAAATTATAACACCGACAAATTATAACACCGACAATCATAACACCGACACTTCAAAACACCGACAATGATAACACCGACATTTCAAAACACCGACAATTATATGGACTCTAAGCCAGCGAGTAGAGGAACTTTATTCCGAGCGATTGCAAAATCACAGTGGGTGGTATGGGTGATGACAACACCCAACGAATAGATGTGCTTCCCCCTAGCGGTGAACGATGCAACTTTATTCATTTCTATTCCGACCGACGGCAACATATTTTTATTCCGAGATATCGCAACATCTGAGTGGATGGGTGGGAATTGGAATGCATAGGAGTTGGATATGTCGATGTTTATGTGCTGCCCCTAGCGGTGAATAATAGAACTGCATAAATTTTTATTCCGAAATCTGGCAACATATTTTAATTTCGAGCAATGGCAACATCTGAGTGGATGGGTGGTAAGGGGATGCATAGCCCAGCAAAAATAGTCTTGCTGGACCAGCAGTGGGCCATTGCTGGCAGCCAGTACTGCCAGCAATGGCCCAGCACTATGTTGCCGCTGCCGAACCGTCAATAAAATGTCCGGGCGGCCAACAGAAGGGCCAGCAGTTCAGGCCAACAGCTGGCCAACAGTTGGCACCCCATCAGTTGTCATTTGCCACAACATGGCCATCAGTGGTCCATCACAGGCAGTAGCTGCCACAAGTGGCCCTTCAGTGGCCCAGCAAGCACGTGCCAGAAATGATGGCTGGCCTAATGTGGTCCGCTAGTGGGCCTTTAGTGGCAGCCAGCAACCACGTGGCGTAACTGGTGGCTTGCCGAATCTTGTCCGCCAATTTCCCAGTAGTAGCCATAATAATAATAAAAGCAAGGTTAACCGCAGTTTCCTAAACCTACATTTTTTTTTACCCTTACGAAGCTTGTGAATTAACGCACTGCGATGGGGACATTTTCTCGACAGACCGGAAAAACGTCCATTTGCATCTGACTAGATTCGATCCTAGGCCGTTCGCGTGGAAGCCGCGCTCGCTACCGAACGGACTAATTCACTACGCTCGGGTATGTGCTAGAAGCTATCTGTTTGGTATGCAATTTAAAATCGAATGCTTCCCTCTTTCATTTTATAATATTGCGAGGTATTTTTCATAAAAGTCAGTTTCATATAATTGTTAAATTAATTTTTTCAACGTAACGATAGTTTTTTTTTTACCTTAAGGGAACTTCACTCATTTTCAAGGCGCATACATACTTAGAGTCGCTTTCCAAAGTTTTGTACTGTCCTTGCCGTCTTGAAAAGACATTGTTGAATAAATATATATTTACCCGGGTTCATGTCACATTCTGTTACATTTTTAACGTTGTGTCTTTCCTTTCCGTTGTCCGAAGCTACATTTGTTTTAAAGAGTAAAAGATATTTTATTTTACTTCTCGTTATTTTTATAAGCGAATTCCTCCCAGTCTTGTGTATTCAACCCATGGATGAGTACACCACATAGCGTTGCTTTTTTTTTTATTTCAAATAATTAATAAATTTTGTACGCGTATAATTCTTTTTTTTTTTCAACAAACGCTATTTTAATGGTTTTCCAGGATATGTGTTTCAAGCGGTTTCAAATATGTTCTTGTTATTCATCCACTCAATTCCATGAATTGTTATTCATGGGAATGGAGTGGGTGTATTTCATGGCTGTAATCTAGTATTTCACGTCTTAATCCGATATCTTCGTCGACGTAAAATTTCATTAGGAAATTAATTCGCCGCTCCACATATGGAGTTTTTTTCTTAACATCCACTAAAATAACACGATGGCGATAGCGTCGTCTTCAACTAACTGGTACCATGAGAGACACAGCAAGTGTTGCTTCTGCGCATGCGCAGTCCCAATGCTTCCACCTGCTGTTGGGGGTTGCATTAGTTGCCGGCAACGGGCCACTAGTGGCACTTGCTTGGAGGCCCACAATTCACGGCGATGCTGCAGGGCCATCAATGGCTCGCCAACTGATAGCGCTGCCACCAACGGACCACTACCGGGCCGTGAGCGGCAGATTTCAGCCAGCAGTGACCCATCGCTGCCAGGTGGTGGCCAGCAGTTTCCCAGCACTTGTGTTTTTGTTTCCCAGCACTTTCCCAGCACTTGTGTGTTGGAGGCGTTGGATATGTGTATGTTCATGTCCCCTAGCGCTGAACGATAAAACTTTATTGATTTCTATTCCGACCGACGGCAACATGTTTTTATTCCGAAAGATGGCAACATCCGAGTAGATGGGTGGGCAAGGGGATGCAAAGGTGTCGGATATGTGGATGCTTATGTGCTGCCCCAAGCGGTGGACGATGGAACTTTTTGAAGTCTATTCCGACCAATGGCAACATATTTTTATTCCGAGCAATGTTGGGAAGGGGAATGCATAGGTGTTGGATATGTCGATGATTATGTGCAGCCCCTAGCGGTGAACAATAGAACTGCATAATTTTTTATTCGGTCATATGGCAACATATTTTAATTCCGAGCGATGGCAACATCATCGTAGATGGGTAGGAAGGGGGATGTATAGGTGTTGGATATGTGGATGTTTGTGTGCTGCCCCTACCGGTGAACGATGGAACTTTATTGATTTCTATGCCGACCGATGGCACGCACCATTTTTTTATTCTGAGCAATAGCAACATCTGAGTGGACGGGCGGGAAGGGGGATGCATATGTGTTGGATATGTCGATTCTTATGTGCTGCCCCTAGCGGTCAACGATGTAACTGCATAATTTTTTTCGACCGATAGCAACATCTGAGTAGATGGGTGGAAAGTGGGATGTATAGGTGTTGGATATGTAGATGTTCATGTGCTGCACCTAGCGGTGAACGATGGAACTGTATTAATATCTGTTCCGAGCGACGGTAACATATTTTGATTGCGAGCGATGGCAACATCTGAGTGGATGGGTGGGAAAGGGGATGCATAGATGTTGTATATGTGGATGTTCATGTGCTGCCACTAGCGGTGAACGATGGAACTTCATTGATTTCTATTCCGACCGACGGCAGTATATTTTTATTCCGAGCAATAGCAACATTTGAGTAGATGGGTCGGAAAGGGGATGTATAGGTGTTGGATATGTCGATGCTTATGTGCTTCCCTTAGCGGTCAACGATGGTACTGCATACATTTTTATTCCAACCGATGGCAACATATTTTTATTCCGAGCAATGGCAACATCTGAGTAGAAGGATTGGAAGGGGAATGCATACGTGTTGGATATGTCAATGATTATGTGCAGCCCCTAGCGGTGAACAATAGAACTGCATAAATTTTATTCCGAAGGACGGTAACATATTTTTATTCGGAGTGATGGCAGCATCTGAGTGGATGGGTGGGAAAGAAGATGCAAAGGTGTTGGATATGTGGATGCTCATGTGCTGTCCCTATTGGTGAACAATAGAACTGCATAAATTTTTATTCCGACCTCTGGCAACATATTTTAATTCCGAGCAATGGCAACATCTGAATGGATGGGTGGGAAGGGGGGTGCATAGGTGTTGGATATGTGGATGTTTATGTCCCCTAGCGGTGAACGAAGGAACTTCATTGATTTCTATTCCGACCGACGGCAACATATTTTTATTCCGAGCAATAGCAACATCTGAGTGGATGGGTGGGAAAGGGGTGCATAGGTGTTGGATATGTTAATGCTTATGTGCTTCCGCTAGAGGTGAACGATAGTACTTTATTATTTTTATTCCGAGAGATGGCAACATCAGAATGGATGCGCAAATGGGTGGGTGATAGAAAAGTGTGGTAACAACGAAACGATGCTTATGTGTTGCACCCTAGCGTTGAACTCAGTCATTTGAAGAGGCAACTTCTTTGCTGCGCCGTTCCTTCGACGTCGGATATTTTCTATCGCCGAATTTATGATTCACATTGCCCTCTGTTGATTTTATTGTAGCCGTTGTCTTTTTACGATCTTCGAAAAGGAAGGAAGTGCTTCTGAAATGAACAACAACGCTTCTTCTTTTGCTGCTTCTTTTGCTACCAATTTAGCTGCATCCACTTCTCATGTTATATCTCAGGAAAATCTAACCGAACATCACGTTTCATTGGAAGGAAATGATGTGGCAAAAGTGAGTGATTTCACAGTGGTCTAAGCGATGACCTCTGATCATTCGTCCGAAAGGGGTCCGGGTTCGAATCCCGGTGAGGCATGGATGTTGTGTTTGTTTTACGGTATGTCTCTCTCCCTTCGCTGGAACCAGTGACCCTAAATTAGGGACGGGCGACTGCTTATAACTCACTGAGTTGCTCACGGTGGTCGTTAAACCTCCAATAAAAAAACAAGAAAGATGACACCGAATTTTCTAGTGTAATAAGCACGTCTTTTGAATCCGTTCTGATGCAAATTAAATTTATCAAAACTATTCAAAGTCAATGGAACCAGTATGGAAAACAATAGTATCTAACGGAAGAAAGAAGTTTTTCAATCGGGTTTTTAATCCCTCAGATATTGCTGTAAACGAAATCGTGAGCGTACGCCCTCTGTTAGCAGACTTATGCGTTAAGAAAAATATGAATTTATAAGAGAAACATTTTGCACCGGTAGCGCTCTCCAACACAGAAATAATTTTTCAAATCGGAGTCTTAGAAACAGAGATATCGAAAAAAATAAGATCTGACTTTACGCCCTCTGGTGGTAAAACTATGCATTATTTTCGGAAGAAAGTATTCTAAAAAGGTGTTTCGATATGATCGGTATTGGTCAAAGAAAAAAAAATAATTTTAGTAGAGTTTTCAGGAGCCCAGGTTTTGATGCAAATACATCAGAAGCAGAAATGAACGCTTATGCCCCCTGGTTGCCAAAACATTCTTTACCAAACATCAGAAATTATATGAAAAATGGTTTCCATCCGGTGTTGTATGGGATACAGGAAGAATTTTTCAAATCGGAGTTCTAGAAGTGTATGTAGATGACTCAGTGTATGTAGATGAACTGGAGGTAATCAGAGGCAAATGCCTAGACTACATGCAAACATAACTATGGCTGATCCTGTACTTTGGGATAGAATACTAAATTGTTTCCTGACAGGTGACAGCAAACAATAAATTTATATTACAAGTTATAACTATTACTTCCACAAATTAAGTGACAATAAACTGACTTTTTTATCAATATATGGATAATGGTACTTGCCAGGGAAACATGATTTTTGTCACATAAAAAGAAATAGCTGGTTCCTAAGATATTGAAATATTTGAGACACAATGCCCTTGAAAATTGTACAGTTTCTACCATAAGCATCGTTTGGCTGTTATCATTCCCTTCTATCACCCACCCATTTGTGCATCCACTCCAATGTTGCCATCTCTCGGAATAAAAATAATAAAGTTCCATCGTTCAACACTAGGGCAGCACATAAGCATTGACATATCCAACACCTATGCAACCCCCTTCCCACACATCCACTCAGATCTTGCCATCGGTCGGAACAAACATTAATGCAGTTCCATCGTTCACCGCTAGAGGGATCACATAAGCATCGACATGTCCAACATCTATGCATCGCCCTTCCCACTCATCCACTCCGATGTTGCCATCGCTCGGAATAAAAATATGTTGCCTTCGCTTGGAATAAAACTTCATAAAGTCCGTCGTTCACCACTAGGGACAGCACATAAGCACCGTTTGGTTGTTGTCATCCCCTTCTATCACCCACACATTTGTGCATCCACTCCGATGTTGCCATTCTCGGAATAAAAATAATAAAGTTACATCGTTCACCTCTAGGGGCAGCACATAAGAATCGACATGTCCAACACCTATGCATCCCCCTTCCTACCCATGCACTCAGATGTTGCCATCACTCCGAATAACAATTTATAAAGTTCCGTCGTTCACCGCTAGGGGCAGAACATAAGTCTCGTTTGGTTGTTGTCATCCCCTTCTATCACCTACCTATTTGTGCATCTACTCCGATGTTGCCATCTCTCGGAATAAAAATAATAAAGTTCCATCGTTCACCGCTAGGGCCAGCACACAGGCATCGACATATCCAGCACCGCATCCCCTTTCCCAATCTTCCACTCAGATGTTGCCTTCGCTCGGAATTAAAATAAGTTTCCATCTGTCGGAATAAAAATTTATGCAGTTGCATCGTTCACCACTAAGCATCGTTTCGTTGTTGTTATCCCCTTTAATCACAGAGCCATTTGTGCATCCACTCCCATGTTGACATCTCTCGTAATAAAAATAATAAAGTTCCATCGTTCACCGCTAGAGGCAGCACATAAGCATCGACATATCCAACACCTATGCATCCCCCTTCCTATTCATCCACTCCGATGTTGTCATCGCTCGGAATAAAAATATGTTGCCATCGGTCAGAATAAAAATGTATGAAGTTCCGTCGTTTACCGCTAGGGGTAACCACATCCATCGATTGGGTGTTGCTATCCCCTTTTACACCCACTCTGTTGTTGCATCGCTCGGAATAAAGTTCTTCTACTCGCCGGACAATTATATTAATCCATATAATTGTCGGTGTTATGGTTGTCTCGGTTAGGATTTGTCGGTGTTATGGTTGTCTCGGTTAGGATTTGTCGGTGTTATGATTGTCGGTGTTTTGAACTGTCGTTGTTTTGAACTGTCGGTGTTATGATTGTCGGTGTTTTGAACTGTCTGTGTTTTAACCTGTCGGTGCTATGATTGTCGGAGTTATGATTGTCGGTGTTTTGAACTGTCGGTGTTTTGAACTGTCGGTGTTTTGAACTGTCGGTGTTATGATTGTCGGTGTTATGATTTGTCGGTGTTTCGGCCTATCGGCGTTTTGAACTGTCGGTGTTTTGAACTGTCGGCATTTTGATTTGTCGGTGTTTAGATTGTCGGTGTTTTGTACTAGAACCCACAATCAGCTGGGGCCAGATGCGCAAAACAATGGCTGTCAGACATCAGAAATTGATAATGAGTAACCATTGGACTTTGTTCTTTAATTAAGTCACATTTATATTGTAATCTAATCAGTTACGAACTAGAAGAGTAATTTAATGGCTTGTGACGTATATTCTAAATTAACTTTCCTTTAGTTTCTTTCCCTATGTAAATCTTGAGTTTATCCTAAGTTATTCTTCACGCTTAACGAAATATCTTTTCCCTCAAAGGAATACGTTTGGCAACACAATTGAGGTTGAATGCACGTGACGTATGCCTGATCTTGATAAGAGCAAGAGATAAAAACGACGACTGATCTATTACAAGAGAGCGTTGTAAGAGAGCGGTTATTATGAGCGTTGGGTTGTAAACTGATTATTGATAGGAGTGTTGTGATAATGTGTGGAGTACATTGTGATGTTATCGTTCAGTTATGGAAGTGCTACTACAACCTGAATAAAGCTTTGAATTCCGTAAGTTGACTTCTGTTGTTTCATCTGGCCATTAAGGTTTTCTTTCATTTAGGAACTATTTCTTAGTATATTGATGTGTTAAAACAGCACAGAAGTCGAAAAGACTTTTACGCTATAGGCTGGAAGACTGTTTTCATTAAAACCACTGTAGTTTACACTTCAATAAAGCTACATTTTGCTCTAATACACAACTGTTTATTCACTTAGATGGAATAACCAGGTAAGTCCACTCCAGTTTTTTGCTCTTCCTGGAACTAAAATATATATATATTTTTTTTTGCCTACAAGCAAAAGGTTACCGGCTTTTATTTCAAATAACATTGGTAACTGCAAGTATAATTAAAGAATTTTCTATTCATATTTTTGCTTTCCTGAAAACTTAGCATTTCGGACTTGTTCTTGCGCCCACCCTTTCATTTGTTCTTTGGATCTGCTTCTCCAACTTCGCTAAAGCGTGTAATAATAACTTGTTTTTCATGCGTTTCTCATGGGAAACATTAAACCATGCGCGTGGGTGCCCTGAGAAACACAGCTGTATGGGTTCGAAGAACTCTTCATTAGTTTCAAATTCTCTGGAGCTCTTCATTTGAATTGCGTCACACAGTTTCAAACTTCTGGAGCTCTTCATTTGAAATGCGTCATATAGTTTCATATTCCTGAAAAATTTAGGAACATGAAGCTGTGTGACGAAGGCCTCAGAAATATGAAACAGTTTCACATAAGGCGTACAAATATACTTTCATTGGGAGCAAGCTTCATTTGAGATCTGTCACACGCTTTCAAATTCCTGAGGCTCTTTACTTCATATGTGTCCACCAAAGACCTTTAAGATACATAGACTAGAAATTCCTGTGCAAATGAGAGGCAGCTGCTGGCCACATTTGATGTCATAGCTTGTACGTATAAGTAAACACGTCTCTTACGTAAACAGCGGTCATTAAGCTCGTTACACGTGAAAAAGAAGAGAGCTTTTCCATTGTTATAATCCCGCTATGTTTTCTTCAAGAGGGTATAAGTTAAACATGGCACCTTCGAACTTACGATTAAACATCATCAAAGGAAACGTCGCTTGTCCTACGTGTAAAATATATTTCAGCTTCTTTTTCTCGCAAACTGCGCGATTTAGTTGTATGAAATTCATATTAAAGTAATGTCAAAAAATAATCTTAATGTGACCATTTGCTTTTTTCTTAAAAAAAGTTGCCAAGAACAAAACTTTTAATTTTGGAAATTTTTTAGGCAGTATTATGTATTTGGAATAACTCGTTGAACGGCAAAAGAAACGATTTAAAAAATAAATACGATAGAAGGAAAGGTTCTTATTCAGTTACTTCCTGTTCGCATAATTTAAAATTTAGACAATTTCAAATCCCAAGGCTGAAAAGTCTCAGCCAAGGAACATGAGTTAACAAACTAGGTATTCCAAATAAAACAGTTGCGGCAAGAAAATAAGACAGACAGGTGAATAATTTATATTTTTTAAAGAACACATATGTATGTACTCATGATATATGAGGCTGGCACGTCTTTTATTAATTTATTTAATTTTCACCGCTGGGAAGACAGTAAGCATTCATAACAAAATTATATACTTCTATTTACTCTCTGCTTACATGCAATTAAAAAAAGAAAAAAAAATGTCATTCAATAATTCAGTTGTTTGTTTGTTGTCACATCCGTACGCTACACAAGGTATTGTGTAATCATTTTAAAAATAGGTTTCTTTCATTAAACCAAGTTATATTCTTCTCTGAGATATTTTACATTAAGTACACACTATTTATAAAAACAAAACTATAAATATAAAGACTTGTGATTAAATACTATTATTTAACAAGTTAGTAAAATCATGCAATGCATTAATTATGATACGCTTTCCAACATACCAGAAATCATTACTCAAGTTATGAGAATAATGGCTGTAGAATAAATCTCGGTCCTGTGCCCTGACTTTTGATCCCATTTCGATGATATTCAACAGAACCAGATCGGTATATCTCCGAATTAACATGATAAAGTTTTGTCGCAATCGAAGCATCTTTACGTAAGTAATGATGCATAAGGGCTATGGAATAGATCCCGCTTCTGTGTCCTAAGCTTTGACCCCATTTTGCCCATTTTCAATAGAATTCGTCCCCAGGCAGGCCCCTACAACATACTAACATTTCATCCAAATCGAAGCATTTTTACGTAAGTTATGACACATAATGGCGATGGAAGTGATTCCGCTCCTATGTCCTGACCTTTGACCCATTTCGCCCATTTTCAATAGGGTTTGGCGCCAGGTGGTCCCCTACCACATACTAAAATTTCATCGAAATCGAAGGTTTTTACGTTAGTTAAGACGCATAAGAGCAGTGGAATGGATCCCGCTCCTATGTACTGACCTTTGACCCCATTTCGTTCACTTTAAATAGTGTTCCTTCCCAGGTGATCCCCTACCAGATACTAAAATTTCATCGAAATCGAACGATTGGTACGCGAGTTATCGTGCGGACCAACATACGCACACAACGCGTGACGTAATGAGGCAGATGGGAATCGCAACCATCTGCTCTCCGCAAGAGTGTGACGTCATAAAACTTTAATAGGATCCACACACAACGCGTGACGTAATGAGGCAGATGGCGTGACCGCGCGCCAACATTCTCAAACGCGAGATTGTGACGTCATAATATTTCTAAGCATTGGTAACATTAATGGAACGACGCCATGCCACTAAAAACGTTATAATTCGGGGTGGTTATTTAACCCACTAAACGAATTCTCCTAAAGTCTTGATCAAGCTAAATCGATTTCTAGTACCAGAAATCTGTAGGTTAACGACTTTCATCAAAATTCTTAGAGCCGTTTTCAAAATAAAATGTACATACATACATATATACAAGAATTGCTATTTTAAGGTAGACGTCAAGTAATTTTGCTTCCTATACTTCCAATGGAAAAACTTCTGTACACATATTCTTCACAATTAATGCGTTCCCAAGGATGAAAATTTTAACATCCATTAAAATAGCTTCATTTCATAACTTGGAATACTTAATATTTTCTAAACCATAACCGTAATTATGCAATCCAACATTTATTTGTCCACTGACGTCATCAAAGCACAGGTCGCGCCATCTTTTTTCTGGTTTCAACGCCACCAAAGGAAACGTTATTGTTTTTTTAATATAATTATGCTTATGTTTTACAAAATGTTAAGTATTTCAAGTTATAGTATGAAGTTATTTTAATCGATGTTCAAATTTCCATCCTTGGGAACACACTAATTGTGAAAGAAATGTGTACAAAAGGTTTTCCATTGGAAATATAGGAAACAAAATTACTTGACGTCCACCTTAATAGTGTGGGATAATGGTGATGGAATGGATCCCGATCCTATGTCCTGACCTTTGACTCCATTTGTCCCATTTTCAACAGGGTTACTCTCCATTTGGTCCCTTACCACATACTAAAGTTTCATCGAATTTACGCACCTTATGACGCATAAGGGCAATGGAATACATCCCGCTCCTATGTCCTGACCTTTGACCCCATTTGACCCATTTTCAATAGGGTTCGTCCCCAGATGGTCCCCTACCACATACTAAAATTTCATTGAAATCGAACGATATTTACGCACGTTATGACGCATAAGGGCAATTGAATGAATTCCGCTCTTATGTCGTGACCTTTGACCCCACTTCACCCATTTTCAACAGGGTTCGTCCTCTTACGGTCCCCTACCACATACTAAAACTTCATCAAAATCGAGCCATTTTTACGTGAGTTATCGTGCCGACAGACGGACGGACAGACGGACGGACAGACGGACGGAAAAAGCCGGAGCATATACGCTTCTTCAACCTACGGTTGGAAAGCGTAAAAAAGCGTATGTAACTGATATAAACACGCAAAAAAACTTCAGAAACGTACCATATCTGATGGATACCTTCCATACAGCGCTTAACTTCAAATGCCGAACGGTTAACTGACGGTTTTCCAGTCTATTTATCTTAAAGGTCTTTGTTTCAAAGACAACTTCCCCGACTACGATTGACAGTTCTGGTGTAGCGTGGGACAGTTTTAGTGCAGTACATGTGGAAGTTCTAGTACCGCGTAGGACAATTCCAGTGCAGTACTTGTAGAAGTTCTAGTTCATGTAGAATCTCCTAAGTTCATAACTATAGCTGGTGTAGATTTATAGGTTTAATGCTTTATATGTATAAGTTAGCAAGTTGTGCTCGTTCTCCAAACGGTGAATGCCGTACTATATAATGTACTATACAATGCTTCTGATCATTCGTCCGAGATGGGCCGGGTTCCAAACCCATGAGGCATGAATGTTGTGTTTGTCTTCACGGCGCTGGCTCTCCTCCATCTCTGAAGTCAGTGGCCCTAAACTATGGGTGAGCGACTGCCATTGAGTTGGTCACAGTGGTCGTTATAACCCCAATCAAAAGAAAAGCAACAAAAAAAACCCAACGGTAAATGTATAATGTTTTGAACAAAAGACCACAGAAAGGGAAAAGTAATAAGGGAAGGAAGGTTAATTTAAAATACGTTACTGTTCTGCGATTTAGAACAGAGTCGTGACGTTATTGCATAGAGTTTGACGTACATGTATAACGGACCAGGCTTTGGCACCACTTAATTTTAAATAAACTTTCATGGAAATTTTACAACATTTCAACGTTTCTGGCATAATGATCTTTAAATCTATCATCATTGTGGAAAGTAAAGCTAAACCACCCTTTTGAATTTTTTGGTTTGCAGACTTTTCTATGTGTAGAAGAGGTAGAAAAATTCAAGCAGACAATATTCCTAAGCCGCCGTTTTGATTTTTGTTTTGTTTTCGGACATTTCCAGGTATCTGAACCTAAAGACTTATCAGCATTTTGAAGAGAAGCTAAGCCACCCTTTGGAATTTTTGGTTTTACGACTTATTTAGATGTAGAAGTTGTAGAAAAATTCAAGTAGACAATATTTCAAAGCCGCCTTTTTTTTAGGTGTTCGTACTTTTCTAGGTATCGGGACCTTTAGACCTATCACCATACCAATTGTCAGATCTCTAGGTCATTTGGAAGTGGTCAAACAATTCGCGGTACAACTGTGGTAGCACTACACCGCTCCTAAAAATAGAGTTGTCTCAAGCTTTATACACTGCTGGCCACCCAAAATGCAACACCAAGAAGGACACGAGATAGCAAAGCCAGATTTACTGGACACATAAGAACAGATACAAAGATGAAACGATTGAGCTTACAGGACCGTGCGACTTGCGGAACACGCAGACATCAATAGTTCGTGTGGCCCCCATGGCTGGCAATAACGGCCGCTACACGCCGCGGCATCGAACGTAAGGAGCTTCGGATGTGGGCTTGGGGTATGTCGGTCTAGGCTGCAACAGTTCATCAGGCTGCTTCCACACGTTGCAACAGTTCATCAGGCGTAGCCACGGGTGGTGCTTGTCGGGCCACTCGGTTGCCGATCAGCGACCAGACGAGTTCGATAGGCGACATATCGGGAGAACAGGAAGGTCACGGCAGCAGTGACGCCGGGTGGGCCGTGAAGAATTGTTGCACGATGCATGTCACGTGCGGGCGCGCATTGACCTGTCGAAACGTGGCGGCTGGCAGGTCCTGCAGGTAAGGGAGGACTACAGGTTCCAAAACGTCGATGTAGCGATGCCTGTTGAGTGTACCGGGATGCGTACCAGAGGGTTGAGATTGTCATATCCAATTGCGCCCTAAAACATAACGACAGGCGATGGACCGGTATGGCGATGCATAATGCAGGTGTCATACAGTCTCTCGCCGTGGTGCCCCCACACGCGGATCCGACCATCGTGGTGTTGCAGGCAGAAGCGGAATTCGTCGGAGAAGACAATGTCGTGCCATTCCGTAGTCCAGGTGCGGCGTTCAACGGCCTACTGCCGCTGCACTCGCCGGTGGTGTAACGTCAATGTTAATCAGAGCAATGGGCGCCGTGTAACAAGTCCCCTGCTCATGCAGACGACGTCGAACGGTACGTGCTGACACAGGTTGTTGCGCAACACACCGTAATTCCTGCGCTAACGTTCTTGATGTGGCGGTGCGAGCCGTCAATGCCCGCCGCACAACATGCCGGTCCTCTCGTTCGGTGGTGTGCCGCGGCTGCGGCAACCGCTCACCTCGGTCCGTCCGTCCTTCCTGCACCCACCGAATCCATACTCGCCTCACTGTGGCTGGATTTCAATCCACATGGGCGCCGATGTCCCGGTACGATAAACCGTTGTCGCGATAAGCCACTATTCGTCCTCTGTCGAACTCCGAAACGTGCTGGAATGACTGCCGTATTCTGCGACGAAGCATCAGGAAGATTCCCACGCACAAGTCCGGCAGCACAACACACTTCCACTACTTACACCCCGCCTTCTGTGCACCCTTGTTATAGTGCTTCTCGGTGACGTGCCGGGCGAATATGATTTGCATATGCCCTGCAATGCTAATCGTTTGCATGTCCTCTCGCTGGCAACGCATGCTGAGAATTTCAAGCCAATCGGATGCTTTCTTCTTGGTGTTGCATTTTGGGTGGCCAGCAGTGTATATTGTATTTTCTTCAAAACCAAAACAAAGCAAGTACGACTTTCGCAGATGAATATTTTACAGTACTTTTTGCTTAAGCCAAACACTACGGCCGTGAACAGAGGAAGCTACAAACTAATAAAGAGCGAATATTTTTGGTCATGCTTAGCTTTCATATGGTTCAAAAAGAATTGCTAATCCTCCTTCTAGAAACCGAAGTTTTGTAAGAAAAATGTATTCAGTAGATTTAGGTTAATTAGGACACATCGGGGCTAGAACATTTTGGCCCAATGAAGCAACTGCCCCAATTATGCGATAATTTATCCCAAAGAATTAATTTGGGATGTCCTTCAAGAATTGTCTCAAATAAACGGCTGCTTCGATTAGCCGATATCCCAATGAACCAGAATCTGCCGCCTTTGTGCTACCCAGCGGGTACAACGGAAGATGCGAGAAATACCGCTACGCCTCCTAGCGGAAAGTCTATGAATTACTTGAAAACTTTGAAATTACATGAAAAAACATGTCACACTGAAAACACTATCCAACAAACAAGGAATTTTTCAAATCGGACTTCTAGAAGTAGAGATATCGACAAAAATAAGATATACATCTACGCTGCCTGGCGGAGAAACTGTGGAATATTTTAAGAAAATATTCTGAAAAGCTTTGTCGATGTGAATGGCATCAGTCCACGAAAGAATTTTTTCAATCGATATTTTAGAAGCTCAGATTTTAGGGAAAATACATCAGAAGCAAAAATTAATACTTACGCCCCCTGGGGGCCAAAGTATTCTTTATGAAAAACTTGAAATTATATACAAAAGATTTTCCATTAAGAGGTGTATCCGCTGAAGTAAACACTTTTCAAATCGGAGTTTTAGAAGAAGAGTTATCGGAGAAAAAGGAATTTACTTTTACGCCACCTAGCGGAAAATCAGTGCATAATTTGAAAAAGTAACTATATCTAAAGTACTCTTCGACATAAATGGAATCGAAAGATAAAAGAATTTTTTCAATCGGATTTTTAGAAGCAAATATGTGGAATAAACCGCATTTTTGAATTCGACATCATCTGCATTTACGCCTTCTAGCGGCGAAATTGTACATCGTAAAAAAAAACGAAATAAGGATCATCATTCGCATATGTCAAGCTTCCCAATGCAAAAAGAGGTTTTTCAGATCGGACTAATAGTTGCAGAGATATCTTGGGTACAGACGGACGGACGGACGGACAGACCGGTAACATAAGCACGATCTTTCTTTACAAAAGACGTGCTAAAAATGGACCTACTGTCCGTTAGATTCTTCGAAAAACGCGTGATGTTTCTTCCACACGTCGTCTGGAATGAAGCAGAATTCCTTCTTCTTCACCGAGCTCATTTGTCGGCTGACCCGAAAACTAACGATTCCGTCGCAGTGCTTTTTCAAGAGAGGGAGAGGGAAATATGTGACATACTACAGGGGTGAAGCACATGACAAGACGGCAAAGTTGCAGTTTAAATTCCGTCGGTGTAACTTAATTGGGAAAGCATTCGGCTCCGGAGCCGAAAGATGCGGTTTCGATCGCGTCACTGGCCGATTTATGTTTCACTATAAAGAAGCTCACGATGGTCATTAACCTCCCCCCCCCCCCCACCACCAAAAAAAAAGAAAAGAACAACGTGTTTCCTGCGCTATGGAAGAAATGATAAGGGGCCGCCCATAAAGTGCATCCTAGATTATAGGGGGAGGGGGTTCCTGACAACCGGACCAAATGTGACATGGAAGAGGAGGAAAGGTTTAGTACTTCGGACGTCCAGCGGCAAAACTATAGTGGATGATATTTCTTCGTTTTGTTTTCTCTTTTTTAGCACGTCTTCTGTAAAAAAAGATCGTGCTTATGTTATCGGTTTGCCCGTCCGTCCGTCTGTAGACACGATATCTCTGCAACTGTTTGTCCGATTTGAAAAATTCTTTTTGCATTGGGAAGCCAGAAATATGCGAATGATGATCCTTTATTTCGGTTTTTTTTTACGATTTACAATTTCGCCGCTAGATGGCGTAAATGCAGATGATGTCGAATTCAAAAATACGACTTTTTCCACATATTTGCTTCTAAACATCCGATTGAAAACCTTCTTTTATCTTTCGATTCCATTTATGTCGAAGAGTATTTTAGATATAATTACTTTTTCAAATTACGCATAGAGTTTTCGCTAGGGGGCGTAAAATTAAATTACATTTTCCCCAATAACTCGTCTCCTAAAACTCCGATTTGAATTTTTTTTTTCCTCAGCGGATACAGCTCCTGGTGGAAAATCTTTTGCATATAATTTTTAATTTTTGGTAAAGTATACTTTGGCCACCAGGGGGCGTAAGTATTAATTTTTGCTTCTGATGTATTTGCCATAAAATCTGAGCTTCTAAAATATCGATTGAAAAAATTCTTTCGTGGACTGATGCCACTCACGTCGATAACCTTTCTCGGAATATTTTCTTCTTAAAATATACCATGGTTTCTCCGCCAGGGGGTGTAGATGTATACCTTATTTTTGTCAATATCTCTACTTCTAGGAGTCCGATTTGAAAAATTCCTTCTTTGTTGCATAGTGTCTTCAGTGTGAAATGTTTTTCATATAACCTCAAAATTTCCAAGTAATTCATAGACTTTCTGCTAGGGGACGTAAAAGTAAATTGCGTTTCCCCCTATATCTATGTTCCTAAATATCCGATTTGAAAAATTCTTTCTGCACCGGGGACAGCTCCTGATAGGAAATCGTTTGCACATAATTTCTAATTTTTGTGAAAAAATGGCTTAGCCACCACGGGGCGTAAGTCTGAATTTCCGCTTCTGATGTATTTGGAGCAAAATATGAGCTTCTCAAATCTCAATTGAAAAAAAAAGTCGTTTGTTGACCCATACTACTCATGTCGATAAACCTTTTAGGAACATTTTCTTCTTGAAATAATGCATGGTTTCTACGCCAGGGGGCTAGAACTCTACTTCTAGGAGTCCAATTGAAAAATTATTTTTGGCAATATCTCTACTTCTAGGAGTCCGATTTAAAAAATTCCTTCTTTGTTGGATAGTGTTTCCGATTCGAAATGTTTCTCCTATAAATTCAAAATTTTCAAGTAAATCATAAACTTTCCGCTAGGGGGCGCAAAGGTAAATTGCGTTTTCTGCGTTATTTCTGCTTCTAAAACTCCGATTTGAAAAATTCTCCCTGTATCGCATACAACACCTGATCAAAAATATTCTTCATATAATTTCTAATGTTTGGTAAAGAATGGTTTAGCCACCAGGGATCATCAGTGTTAATTTCTGCTTCTGATGTATTTCTAGCAAAATCTGGGCTCCTGAAAACTCGATTACATTTTTTTTTTTCTAGAACCGGTACCGCTCATATGGAAAAACCTTTTGAGAATAGTTTCTTCCTAAAATAATGCGTGGTTTTCCCACCAGGGGGCGTAAAGTCACATCTTATTTTTGTCGATATCTCTGTTTCTAAGAGTCCGATTTGAAAAATTCTTTCGGTGTTGGAGAGCGTTTCCGGTGCGAAATGTTTCTCATATAAATTCATATTTTTCTTAAAGCACACGTCTACAACCAGAGGGCGTAAGCTCACGATCCCGTTTACAGCAATATCTGAGGGATTAAAAACCCTATTGAAAAACTTCTTTTTTCCGTCAGATAGTATTGTTTTCCTTACAGGCTACATTGACTTTGAATAGCTTTGATAAATTTAATTTGCGTCAGACTGGATTCAAAAGACGTGCTTATTACACCCGAAAATTCGTTGTCATCCTTCTTGTTTCTTTTTTTAATAGTTAAAAAAGGTACGAAATATTTCAGATTTCTGGTGATATATAACTAAATCAGAATATTAATATTATGTTCTCATATTTGTACTACCAAATCTATCGTGTTTTGTAGATGGTATAATCGGAAGTATTGCAACCTTGAATGCGTGCATTCTTTTGTAGATCTTTATTTCAGAATGATAAAGTTGGGGTAGAATTTGGTAATAAATTAATGCCTAAATAATAAATATTTTCTGAAGCAAACGTGTAAATATATGGTAGATTCCTTTAAATAATTACATGTTTTCTTTGTTTCTCAACGGACTTTTAAAAGCAGTCGTCAAAAATAAAGGGCGTTGCGGGAATTAGGACGTATACTTTTTAGCGGGGTGTGTGTCAATAACCGGACGAAATGTGACATGGGGGAGGGGGAGTCAAAAAATAGTAAAAAATCACGAACGTACTTTACGGACTTCCCCTAACGTGCCTACGTTATTAGTAGCGTAAAATAGTCCCAGAAAAAGAGCAAGACATCAATTTTGCGCAGACTCATCGGGACAGAAGTATGTAGACTGAACTGACCTGTGTATAAAGGGAAGTAATTTCCTCCACACTAAGACTGGAACATATCAGAAGTTGTTAGCACATAAGAGGACGGATATTGAGAGAGCTTCCGAAATCTTTTTAGTCCACTCAGCTGTTTTTTCTGAAGGTTTGATTAACCGCCGACATTTTTCATACAAGCTTTCTTATCTAAGGAGACATTTACAAGAGGAATACCAACGTAGGTCGAATTCTGACGGTTTATAGATTCAGACCAAGTTCAAACGCTCAGGATGGCCTAGTAATTCAAAAAGCTGTTGAAATTACACCCACTCTTATGAATCCAGGTCATCTGCACCTGAACTTGGCCTCTGCCACATGCGTAACGGCTGGATGACGCCTTCGTCCTCCAAAGCCTTGGCGCCTGCTCCTACAATGTCTCAACTGCCCCGGGTGTGAAAAACTCTCATAATAGCAAACGGAAAGAATTCGAGAAGTCTGACAGGGTAAAAAAAATAAAATTTCAAAAAAAAAAAAGTAAGCAGAGAGTGAGTCACGCAGACTGAGTTCTTTATCGATTCCTGAGTCTACAGAAGAGCAATAAAAGCATCGCCAACGAATTAGTTTCACAAATTTTGCTTGTTTGGAGAATCTCTTCCCTGAATTCGTACATTTTTGATAGCACTTTTTTTATCAGAAAAATACATTTTAAGTATACTAAGCCGTAGGAAACGTGTTTTGTGAAATACAAGTCCAGAAGGTGTTCAGTTTTTTTTTTTTTTTGCTTTGGGAAATAAGCAAACATTACAGTACTAACTGATTATCATTATTGGCAACATTTCTATGAAGCATTAAAACAGTTATAAATTCTCACACACACGAAAAATAAAGTAAGCAATAAACTACAAATTAATACCGAAAGAGGAAATAGTTAAAAAATGTGTAAAAAGTCAAGTTACAGGTACAACATCCAAAAATGTCTATATGAATGCTTCGCCCTTAAAAGAAAGGCATAAATTACAGCTTCTAAATTCATAACAAAATAATGAACTCCCGAAACATAAAAGGTAAAAAAATAAGCACCAAAACATTAATAAAATAAAATAATCTGATACATTTTATTATTTTTATTTAAATGAACAAGACACAACAATGTAATATAATTCATGAAGCCCGCCTAGTAAATAATAAAATTTATTAAATTAAACTACACCAGACCCTTCTTAACAATAAATAATACTAATGCCGCTCCTGACAATATGACAAATAAAAGAGATAAAAAGAACTAAAACATGAAATCAAAAATAAAACAAGCATGAGAAACTAAAACATCAAAAAATATATAAAATTATACTAATTAGTAGTTCACAGTATAAAGCTTTGTTTTTCACTGACTTAGCATTCAGCCCATTCCCTTTAGCTCATCAAGGGGAAATCGAAGAATAACTAAGAGAACTACAGCAGGTAAGCTGAATATTAGTTTAGGCCAGAGGAGGCTAACCTTTTTTCAAATTGGGCCAATAAGTTCTTAGAAATCATTTGACCAACTTAAATATTGACAATTATTAGCTGATTTGTCAAATCATTCACATAATATTAAAATTATTATTATTATCATTATGCAAAAAAAAAATAAACTGAATTGTTATAATAAAACTTTCTTTTGTACTAGAAATTAAAAAGAGAAAATTAATTTAAAAATTAAAGTTCCTATGAACTTTACACACCTCCGAAACTAATATGATTTTTGGACCTGCTTTTCACGTACCAATTTGTAAATGTTGGGTGTCATTCTCGATGTACTTAACAGAATTATATCACCAAGGTGTGCACCTGTGATAGTTGAACGAAATTTACTTTTTGCAACATTCATGGATGAAATTGTTTGTTCACAAATGTATGTGGATCCGAATCTGCAAATGAACCCCAGAGCAAAGTCCTGATGCGTGAGAAACTGTTCTTTACGGACCTATTCCCAGAACTCAATCAAATTAGGAGTAGTGGGTGATTCACATTGTTATTTAAACTTAGCACTAAGTCCTGATTGGCTTTGGATTTCTAATATTTTGATTTGTATTGATGGGGAATATTTATGTACATCAGACTCTGAAATACAAAATGGATTTATGAATAAGTCTATGTTACTCTTTTCAGATTCAACAGCAGAAAATCCAGTTAAGAAAGACTCATAGAAAAATGTAACAACTGATTTGTATTTTAAATGATCCACGGTGAAATTACTGTACTTACTTAAGATTTGTTGAATGGTTGGGAAATGATCAAGTTGCCCTGCTCTAAATTGTTACAAAACAATTTCAACTTTAATTTCAACCGTTGACTTTTTTTTTTTTTTTTTTTTGATTGGTGGTTTAACGACCACCGTGAGCAACTCAATGGGCTATAAGCAGTCGCCCGTCCCTAATTTAGGATCACTGGTTCCAGGGAAGGGAGAGAGCCAGTGCCGTAAGACAAACACAACATCCATGCCTTACCGGGATTCAAACCCAGACCCCTTACGGACGAATGATCAGAGGCCAGCGCCTTAGACACACTGCGCCACCGGGGCGGCAAACCGTTGACTTCATTGAACATGAATGGAAATAAAGAATCTTTACCTTGCAATCTTCTGTTAAGAATATTCAAATGATGCGTAATGTCTACTAAAATCGCTAAGTCACAAGCCCATTCTCGAACCTTAAGCAGTCCGCACTCCACAATCATAATATCTTACAGCTCCAAAAATGAAAGTACTTGGTCTTTTATTTTGAAGAACCTGTAACGTGCCTGCCCCGCAGAACGCACATGAGATAAAGGTAGAAAACAGAGAATGCACATGCCAGTGTAGTATAGTGGACAGAGCTCCGGAGCCGAGAGTTGTGGGTTCGAATCCCGCGCTGGCAGTAAGATGGTGGAGAAATTAACCTCGTCATAAACCCTGAAACCACTTCTCCCTTAGAAAACCATCTAACTGAGTTGTGATGTAGAAGTTCACCATATTCATTTATTTCTTCATTAAAAAGCTCCTAAACTCCCTTCTGTTAAGTGCGCGTGATCAAATCATACAGTATTAAGCCGCCCCTTTGGCGCAGTGGTCTGAGCGACGGTTTCTGATCGTTCGTCTGAAAGAGGTTCGGGTTTGAATCCCGGTGAGGTATGGATGTTGTGTTTGTCTTACGGCACTGGCTCTCTCCCTTCCCTTGAACCAGTAGCACTAAATTAGGGACGGGCGACTGCTTATAGCACATTGAGTTGCTCACGGTGGTCGTTAAACCTACAATTAAAAAAAATCATATTAACGCAACGCACAACAGGGTTAATAACATGATAAAAGTTTTTTCTTTAGCACACAACGTCTCTGCGTGAATGATACAGTGGTATGAAAACAACTTCCGCTCTAAATACTCCTGGAGCAAATAAACACAGCCATTTCTCTTCGCAGCCATGGACGGGACATCATCCGTGCAAATTCTCTCAAGTTTAACCCACTGAAGTTTACCATCATCAACATCACATTTTTCTACACAGTTTTTCAATGTCTCAAAAATATCCTACCCGGAAGTTCTGGTCGATAACTATCAGAGTCCTAAAAGTTCTTGAAACACATCAAAATTCTCGTTTATGCACCTTACAAACACAAGCAACTGAGAATTATCTGTCATGTCACAGTTCTCATATTGCAAGAGATAAGTATGTTGAATTAGTAGTAAAATACTTTATTTGTTTTGACACATCATCAGCCATTTCTTCAATGCGCCTCATAACTGTATTTCGAGAAAGAGAAATACTGTTTGCCATTAGCACGTCTTTTTTTGTAAAAAAAGATCGTGCTTCTATTATTGGTTTGTCCGTCCGTCCGTACCCACGATATCTCAGCAACTATTAGTCCGATTTGAAAAATTATTTTTGAATTGGGAAGCTTGAAATATGCAAATGATGGTCCTTTATTTCGGTTTTTTTTTTTACGATGTACAATTTCGCCGCTAGAGGGCGTAAATGCAGATGATGTCGAATTCAAAAATACGTTTTATTCCACATATTTGCTTCCAAACATCCGATTGAAAAAAATTATATCTTTCGATTCCATTTATGTCGAAGAGTATTTTAGATATAGTTACTTTTTCAAATTACGCATGGATTTTCCGCTAGGGGGCGTAAAAGTAAATTACATTTTCCCCGATAACTCTTCTTCTAAAACTCCGATTTGAAAAATTTTTTCTTCAGCGGATACATCTCCTGATGGAAAATCTTTTGCATATAATTTTAAATTTTTGGTAAAGAATACTTTGGCCACCAAGGGGCGTAAGTGTTCATTTTTGCTTCTGATGTATTTGCCATAAAATCACAGCTTCTAAAATATCGATTAAAAAATTCTTTCGTGGACTGATGCCACTCACATCGATAAACCTTTTCGGAATATTTTCTTCTTAAAATATTCCACAGTTTCTCCGCCAGGGGGCGTAGATGTACAGATTATTTTTGTCAATAATTCTACTTCTAGGAGTCCGATTTGAAAAATTCCTTCTTTGTTGAATAGTGTTTTCCGTGTGACATGTTTTTCATATAATTTCAAAATTTTCAAGTAATTCATAGACTTTCCACTAGGAGGCGTAGTGTTAAATTGCGTTTCCCCCTATATCTCTGCTTCTAAATCTCCGATTTGAAACATTCTTTCTGCACCGGATACAGCTCCTGATGGGAAATCGTTTGCACCTAATTTCTAATTTTTGTAAAAAAATAGTTTGGCCACCAGGGGCGTAAATCTTAATTTCCGCTTCTGTTGTATGTATTTGCAGCAAAATATGAGCTTCTAAATTCTCGATTGAAAAAAACGTCGTTTGTTGAACGATACTACTCATGGCGACAAACCTTTTAGGAAAATTTTCTTCTTGAAAAAAATGCATGGTTTCTACGCCAAGGGGCGTAGATCTATATCTTATTTTTATCAATATCTCTACTTCTAAGAGTACGATTTGAAAAATCCCTTCTTTGTTGGATAGTGTTTCCGGTGCGAAATGTTTTTCCTATAAATTCAAAATTTTCAAGTAAATCATACACTTTCCGCTAGGGGGCACAAAGGTAAATTGCGTTTTCTGCGTTATTTCTGCTCCTAAAGCTCTGATTTGAAAAATTCTTCCTGTATCGCATACAAGACCTGATGGAAAATATTTTTCACATAATTTCTAATGTTTGATAAAGAATGGTTTAGCCACCAGGGGTCATATGTGTTAATTTCTGCTTCTGAAGTATTTGTTGCAAAATCTGGACTCCTGAATACTCGACTAATTTTTTTTTCGACCGATACCGCTTATACGGATAAACCTTTTGAGAATACTTTCTTCCTAAAATAATGCATGGTTTTCCCACCAGAGGACGTAAAGTCACATCTTATTTTTGTCGATATCTCTCTCTCTAAGAGTTCGTAAGCTCACGATTCCGTTTACAGCAATATCTGAGGGATTAAAAACCCGATTGAAAATCTTCTTTCTTTGGTCAGATCTATTGTTTTCCATACCGGTTCTACTGACTTTGAATAGCTTTGATAAATTTAATTTGCCTCAGAACGGATTCGAAAGACGTGCTTATTACACCCGAAAATTCGGTGTCAACTTTCTTGTTTAATGTTGGTATCACTAGTGTGTTCGCCAAATATAGGGAGACCAATAACCTCGCCATCTGAGAAAAGTTTTTTCTTTTGAGCGAGTAAATATGATATTTCACATGACGCTCAAAGAATGTTATTCATCTCTTCACATTTTGTTACAAATAAGCTTTGCTGGCAATGAAGTCCCTTCTTTTTCTTAGAAATATATTCAGTTCTTAAAGTAGAGCCAGGAGGGTATGACGTGTTAAATCTAAATGTATCATGAGTTCGTTTGAAACGCCTCTCCCAATGTTGTATTTTTGTAGGTACTGCAACTGTTGCTGAACAAATCAGACAAATCGTTCTTCCCATTCTTCATTGAATGTCCACGAACGCCACGTCACTGTCACATTTCCTTTTTGAAGGGTCATGTTTACTAAAATCCATTTTACTTCACACTTCAAAGCAATATACTACGAATAAAACTGAATATCAACACGTCACTTAGGATCTGAAGCAACACAATGTGACTGTGAGATGAGTAAGACTGAAAATATCCAGCTCGCGTGGTAAGCAGGCTTTGTGCATAGCCACGTGACACCTCTCCGCCATTGTGCCCTCTCCTCTAACGCACTGACTCACGCTCTCTTCTAACAAGACAAGCGTGAGTCAGTGTTTACACAAAAATGTGTTAGTATGTGTTTTTGAAATCGCGATCAATTTCACATCGGCATAATTTATAAAATCCAAATAAATACTGACATGAATAAAGCAAAATGAATAAAATGAATCCAGAATAATATAAAATAATAATAAAATATAAGTTATTATTGTCAGTGAGAGTCAAATTAGAAAAACAAAGTTAGTGCTTGGGCTACTGTGGGGGAGGGGGGACATTCAAAATGTCCCGGCGGGCCAATGTTTGGCCTGCGGACCTAGGGTTTGCCACCCCTGGTTTAGGGAGTGTCAATGACATTGTTAACGTTTTAAAATATACAGTAAAATGTGTGCTCGCTGGGTGCGGCGTTAGCTAACGACTGAAATGAAGAAATCGAGACTTAAAACATGCCAAAGTTTGCTTGCTCGCTATGAAAAGTAAGGAAGTGATTTTCTTCAAAGCATTGCGACTGGTGATGAGAGTTGAGTTCACTATTATGACCCAGAAGTGAAAAATCAATCGTTGGAATACCAAAACCCGTCTTCTCCTCGAACGAAAAAAAAAAATCAAAACTCAAATTTATGCAGATAAGTACGTGCTCACTGTGTTCTGGGACTACAGAATCATTATTCATCAGAAGTTCATGGTCAAAGATATGACTATCAACTCTGAGAGCTACGTACTTTAAAAAAGTTAAAGCAAAGAATAAACCCCGTGCGTGGAGGAAATAAAAACAATGATTTCTGTAACACGATAACTCTAAACCCCACGCCAGTGCTTTCGCTTCAGAGGCTATCAAGTTTGAAGTTCTTGAACACCTTACCTACATCCGAAATTTGGCGCCTTCCGACTTCTGGTTGTTTTCTTTCCTCAAGAGACATCTGAAAGGAATTCAGTTCACCTATGACGAAAATTTCAAGCCGCTACGAGGAAATGGTTCCGAGGACCTGAAGATTTTTAGAGACGAGTTTTAAAAACTTGTTAAACATTGGCGTATCTGTATCTAGCGTGAGAAGACTACTTAGAAAAATTAAAATACAGTATGTGAATCATAAAGTAGAATTCTGAACCTTGTGCTTGTTTTCTTTCAGTTTTATAGCTTGCCACTCTGGGCTTGCATAATTATGGAGGCATTTTTATCTGAACACTCTCTGTAATCCAACTAGTGCTGCACTCTGGGATATGCATTGGGATTCCAATTCACGCTCCTTTTCTGTCACCCTCACTAATACGGAGGCCTTGATCTTACAGGAATCTGCTTCACGGAATACCATTTCGATTTCGAGCTTCCCATTGTCACTGTCAGATTTCTTAAAATGTAATAAGTATCCGCTCCAGCCTCCAAGACCCCACGCCATTGGCGCACCCACGGATGCGCCAATGGCGTGGGGTCTTGGAGCAATAGAATTTTAGTATTAGAAATATTATACTACTCGGTTTTAATTTTTGAAGTGCTATTTCACCGCAAGTTTTTTTTTCTTTATTGTTTCCGTAATAAGGTAAAATGGCTTTTGTCACATGCATCCCCAAAATTTCGGAGCCCCTCAATATGCTGAGCTTTGTGTCATGGCTCAGGTTGGCTAATGCTAAACCCGACCCTGTTTGTTTTGATGGACGTTCTGCCCAATATAAAAATATTGGGCACAAACTGCAACAGTTCATAACAAAACACAAAGTGACTCAGTTTTTAGCACATCTTTTGTAAAAAAAAACCGTACGTGCTTATAGTATCACTTTATTCGTCTGTCAGTTCGTCCTTCTGTCTTTAGGCACTACATCTCTGCAACTATTTGTCCGATTTGAAAAACTCTCTTTAGGTTGGCAAGCCCAGAATATCAGAATGACGATTATTGCTCTCAGGTTGTTTTCCGGTGCATAATTTTGCCGCTAGAGAGCGTAAATGTAAATGATATCGAATTCAAAATACATTTTATTCCATATCATTACTTCAACATCCGAACTGCAGAAATTTATTCTTTCTTTCGATACTATTTATAACGAAGACTATTTTTGGGTACAGTTTCTTTTTCAGGTAAAGCATAGTTTTTCCTCTATGGGGTGTAAAGGTCAACTGCAACTTCTCCCGATATTTCTGTTTCTAAGTGTTCGATTTGAAAAAAAAATCTGCATCGGACAGAGCTCCGGGTGTGAAAAGTTTTGCTTATAATTTCTCATTCTTAGTGAAGCTCGGTTTTGCCTCAAAGGAGAGTAAATGTGTATTTCTGTTTCTGGTGTACTTGCAGAAAAATCTGCTCTTCTGAACACTCGACTGAAAAAATTATTTGTGATCAGACAAAAATATTTTCTTAAAATGACGCATGGTTTTCCCGCCAAGGGTAGTCGATATATACACTATATTCACAAAAGTCACCGGACAACTAGAAAACAAACACAACATAGCATTTACTGACATAGTACGGTGTCGGTCCACCTTTGGCCTTAATGCATGCACTAACCCTTCGAGACATGCGTTCGACAAGGTTTTGGAACACAATGATAGGTATGCGCTTCCATTCAGTACATAATACTGACGCTAACTGTTGCTTAGTAGTAGGCTTTGGTTCCAAACTTCTTATGCGACGCTCTAATTCATCCCATAAGTGATCCATGGCATAACGATCAGGGCTCTGTGCTGGCCAGTCCACCTGATACGGAATTATCGTCAAACCACACCGTAACAGTCCCTGCTTTATGGCTCGGTACATTATCCTGCTGGTACCAACAAGGCTCAGTTCCATAGTATTTCCACAGAGTTGGTAAGACATAATTGTCCAGAATATCGAGGTAGACGTGCTGGTTAACAGGTTTGTTCACGATGACCAATAGGCCGGGACCATACCACGAAAAACACCCCCACACGAGTACTCTGCCAGCTCCAAACTTGACCGTAGGAAGAGTACACTGTGATAAATAGCGTTCCCTCGGCTGCCACCATACCCACACACGGCCATCAGACTGATGGATCGTGTATCTGGACTCATCAGCCCATAGGACCCGTTTCCATTGATCTACAGTCCACGATAAATGTTCTTTACACCATGCTAAACGACGAGTAGCATTCCGAGTGGTGATGAAAGGCTTATGAGCAGCCGCACGTAACCCATGGAATGAACTTCTCTGCAAATGGTACGTGCAAATACCGAGGTTCCAGCATTTTTACTCATCTGTACACTGAGGTTTAGTGCATTTCTCCGTCGATTAGCTGCAACGACTCTCCTGAGGCTTCGACGTCCTCTATCACTGATTTTCTTTGGTCTGCAGGTACGTTTTGCTCCTTCAAGCACGCCATGTGTCTTCCACTTATTTAGTACATTCAAAACAGTTGACTTGGGAATGTTTAAAAGCTTCTCGGTTTCTCTTATGGAAAGCCCACCAACATAACACCCAATAATCTTTCCTTTCTCAAAGTCAGTTCTCTCCCGCAGCGATATTTTCACAAAATTTTACAGTGCGATATGATCGCTGTCAGCTGCAGGCTTGTTTTTGTACCGTTTGCAGCTGTACCGCGCATCTTAACGAAGCAGCGGATCCGTTCATTTGCATTTGAAGGGGTGTCCGGTGACTTTTTTCAATAAAGTGTATCTCCTTTTCTTACTTCTAAGAGTCCGATTTGAAAATTTCTTTCGTTATCCTTGAGCGTTTTTGGAGCAAAATATTTTGCATATAATTTTTCTGTAAGTACAAGTTTGCCACCAGAGTACAAAAGTTCCCATTTGTGTTTACAGCATATTTACAGCAATTTTTGCGCTTCTATAAACTCGACGGCAAACATTCTTTTTTTAGCCAGATCCTAATACTAAAAACGAAAAATATTTATAGTCATTTCCCGCTCGCAAGAATACGAAATTTCCTGCTATGGGTGTGTAATTCACAAATCTGTCGGTGACGGCGATGGAACATATTTTTCTCGACATCTCTGTTACTAAAAGTCCCTTTTAAAAAATTATTTTAACACCGGGTACCATTTTCCTTGTGGAATACTTTTCCTCTATTCGTAGTTCGCTAAGTAAAGATGGGACATTATCTTCTTAAAATAATGAACAGTTTTCTCGCTAGAAGGGGTTAATGTCAAATCCTTTTTCTCGTTATCCCTGATTCCAGGAGATATACTTGAAAAATTATTTTTCCTTAGCATACCTTTTGCTACGAAAAATACTTTTTGCATATTTCCTACCTTTCATTATTCAAAATTCTTCCGCTAGGTGGCGTAAATTTATATCATGTTTTCCTCTATATATCTTCTTCTAACTGCTCGATTTCAAAATCCCTTTGTCTCTGACATTTCCTTCATTTACGAAAAACGTTTTGTGCGAAGTTTGTTAATTTTTTTAATTAGGGGTTTAACGACCACCGTGAGCAACTTAGTGGGCTATAAGCAGTCGCCCGTCCTTAATTTAGGGTTACTAGCTCGAGGGAAGAGAGAGAGAGCCAGTGCGGTAAGACAAACACAACATCCATGCCTCACCGGGATTCTTTCTTGTTTTTCTTGCTTGTTTGGAGGTTTAACGACCACCGTGAGCAACTCAGTGGGCTATAAGCAGTCGCCCGTCCTTAATTTAGGGTCACTAGCTCGAGGGAAGAGAGAGAGCTAGTGCCGTAAGACAAACACAACATCCATGCCTCATCGAGATTCTTTCTTGTTTGTTTGGAGATTTAACGACCACCTTAAGCAACTCAGTGGGCTATAAGCGGTCAACCCGTCCCTAATTTAGGTTCACTAGTTCCAGGGAAGGGAGAGAGCCAGTGCCTTAAGACAAACACAACATCCATTGATTGATTGATTGGAGGTTTAACGACCACCGTGAGCAACTCAATAGCTATAAGCAGTCGCCTGTCCCTAATCAAGGGCCGCTGGTTCCAGGGAAGTAAGACAGCCAGTGCCGTAAGACAAGCAAAACATTCATGACTCACCGGGATTCGAACCGGGACCCCTTTTGGACGAATGATCAGAACCCATCGCTTAGACCACTGCACCACCGGGACGGCAGTTTGTTAATTTTCGTAACATACGTTTCAGCTGCTAGCGGGAGAAAGTATCTAGCTGTTAATAGAAATTGCAACACCAAGAAAGAAACAAGCAAACAAATGAAATTTATGGGAATGTTTAATTATCGTACAAGCTGTAAACGACCACAATTACAGACCGATTCGTGATGAGGAAGGCCAAAAAATTAGTAATAAGTAAATCCAACATGGGCGGTGACAACCGACATTAGACGCCGTGGGAGCGCATAAAACAGAGTTTAGGTGGGAGCGATTCCATTCTGCTTTCATTCCATTCTGCTTCGACAGGCATCTACAATTCGTTGGTTGCAACAGGCGACGAGGCGATGCGATCCAGTCGTTGCGCGATGGCACCCCAGACGTTTTATATAGGCGACAAATCTGGCGAGCGAGCAGGCCAACGAGGATGAGTATACGAGCAACATGGGGTCAGGCATTGTCTTGTTGGAAGACGGCTCCCTGGATCGTCTGAAGGAAGTGTAGAAGTTGAGCTTCCAACACTTGCGTGATGTAGCGTTGGGTGTTCAATGTGCTGGCGATGCGTAGTAGGCGAGTGCGTGAATGAAACGCAATAGCGCCCCAGACCATCACGCTCGGCGTGAGATCGCTATGGCGCTGCACAATGCAGCCTTCCAGATGCCGTTCATCACGATATCTGCGAACAAGGATTCGCCCGTCGTGATACATTATATTGAATCTGTACTCGTCCGAAAACACAATATGCTTCCATTCACCACCCCAGTTTCGACGTTCGCAGCACTACTGCAATCGCTGGCGCCTGTAGTTCAGAGTCAAAGGAAGTCGCCGCAATGAACGTCGAGCAACGAGGCCTATCTGCAGCAGTCGGTGATGAACAGTGCTTTCAGACATCGGACGATGTGTGACCATCCTGCATTGCTGCGCAAGTGTCGTGGATGGTGTTGTGCGCAATGGCACTGCCATACGGTGCAAGTATCTGTCTTCTCGCTCGGTTGTGCGATTTCGAACTCCAGACGCTGCAAGACGATGCGTATGACCATCTGCTGCCCATGGACGCATGTACGCATAATGGTAGTTGATTGCGTCTAACACGTGCAGCAATATCACGGTATGATAAATCGCCTCTGAATCCACCGTTTCTACATCTTTCAAACTCAGTCAAGTGTTCGGAAGGTCGTCTCGTCCTCCTACGCAGCATGTTTACATATTAACAACTGCGTACGGTCAAGTTTAACGATAGAAAGTTTAAAAACCTGCCCTCTGTACGTCTTCTTTTATAACCCCTTGTGTGACTTTTCCGATGGCGAAGCGCGCGCCTCACATTTGCCTGTGGGCTACAATTGTAATAATTTCTATGCCCTATCCACCCAGCAAATCTCGTGCAAATTCGAGCAGTTTTTTATGGTGTAGCAATTTCTATTAACAGCAGTGTATTTCTATTTCTAAATGTTTTATTGATTGTAGAAATCGGCTCGATTTTTTTTTTCTGTAACGGGTTATAATGACTATGAATGACTTTTAAATATTTTAATCGTGTCAAAAAGGATTGAAAAATCGTGCTCATTACAGCCGAAAATTCCGTGTTTGTGTTATCTTTCTTGTGTTAAAATTTCTAATACCTCTTTAAACATCGTATATAAGTGAATGACACAAATATAGGAGAATAAAAAGGTGTTGAAAAGTAAAGAAGAAAGAAGATTTGTCTGGATGAAAAGTGCTTGAAATAAAATTAGTAAATAATATTGAGAGGTGTCCTCAGTTTTTCTGATAAGGCAAGAAATGTTGTTACTCCAAAATTTATCGGACAATAAAGAATTTTGAAGACCATAAAAAGACTTTAAAATATCAGTGTGTAAACTCAGAAATAAGACTGTTAACACAACGGGAAATTTTATAAAACAAAACATTTACAGGAACACAAATGTGTATCATATTTACAGAAGTGATAGATAAAGCGAGTAGCTGCTTTTACATCCATAGTGCCCCACTTCAGATTTTTTTATTCTTATAAAAATGTTTTTCAAATAAATAATGATTAAAAGTTGTAAATATGCATCTGAAAAGGTGAAATGGGACACTAATTTAATCTCAATTAAGATTACGCATTTAAAAAAAATTGACTAACAAAAATAAATCTTATTGTGATTGGATAGACATCGCAGTTACCGACACGTCGTTCTTCACAATCTTGAGAAATTATATCTACCATGTTAAATCCACTGTTTATTACAATCTCATTTTTTTGCTGAAAAATTAGCAAAATCTTTGAATCACAAAACAATGTCTTAAATCGAAACGAGCTGCATTTGAATATATTTTTAACGAGCTCTTATCATTTTTGTTCTTATTTAATCTAACTTTCTGCTTTCTTACAGAGTTATTTCTTACATAGCGATTTTTATCTGAATAACTTTTTTGCTTTTCCTTTCTACCTACAGTAATTTCCATTCAATCCTGTAGTAATTCCCCTCACCTAAAATGGTTGTTTTTAGAAACTGAAATATTTTTTGCATTACAAAAATTCTGTCGTGTCAGATGTATATAAAAGCATTCGAACAGTGCTTCCTGGAATGACAACCTTCATCGGTGTTATACATATACATGAAAGATAAGAACTACTAATATTAAATACGAATTGTTTGATCTGTGCTGCCATCTTCTGGAATGGAATATGATCTCGCAGTACGATGGAATGCATTTATTCCTGCAAGGGTATTAGCAAAATGCCAGACTTAATATAATTAGTGGGGGATACAAAGTAGGGAAATCAGGTCGACCACACCCCTCTTGAAACATGAACGGCCCTGATTTTTTTTTTTTTGGGGGGGGGGGGGGTATGCAGACAAAGTATTTCATTTTCTTGATAAAATTCAATTGGAGCAGTTTTTCATTAATATAATATTAAAAAAAGCTAACAACGCAGTTGTTTTCTGTAATACAAAACCAATTAAATTATCGTGAGTATTAACCGGTCTCGCAAAGTTGTACATATACTGTATACACCCATATGTACGTACATTTTCGATTTAGTATTGGGGTGTGAGGGGGAAACGGTGTTTTTTTACAGTGACGTCGCTAAGAGGATGCGAAGGTGGGCTCCCACCAGTTCAAAATGTGCGATATTTCAGTATATCTAACTTAAAAATACTGTATAATCTGCACTTTGCCAAGCAATGAGTCTTATTGCACGCAGCCTTACGTATTTTCTCCCTAGGAAGTGCTTTGTTTACGTCACCAAAAACGGTTATCCAAATAGCATCAGGAGGACCATGAAAATTCAGTTGTTCCCCACTCTTCCAATTCCTTAGTTTAAACAGTGGCGTAACTACCACACCCGCAGCCCCCGCAGCTGCGGGAGGGCGCAGGTAACTAAGGGGCGTACTGCAGCTGCCAGTTATAGTTTTATGAAAAAATTCGAACACACACACACAACAATGAACACAAAGATTCATATTTTGCTTTAAGATATATTTAGCTTTGCCTAAATAAATGCCTAGTTTCACTTTCAAAACATTGAATGTCCTACAGATTGAAAATGTTCGGCTCTTTGACTTCGGGTTGTAATACGATCGCTCTCCAATCGCCCTCTCTCTCCGCTGCTGAGGAAAAGTGCGAGGATACAGTTAGGATTCCTTTTAGAGAATGTGAGAAAACAGTCAGTTACCTACGATTACGTGCACGACAGGCGCCAGCATTTATTCACAGCAGCCGCAGATCTGGTATGTGTAAGAGGGTGATTTCTTCAAATGATTTATTTTAGTTTTGGACAAAGCAATTACGCGTATTGTCAAATTCATTACTTAAAAAGTGAAAATTACACGGCTCTAGGTACCACCATTACTTTTGCAGTCACTCTTCCTGACTTTTTACCCCCCCCTTCCAAACCAACACACACGCCGCGAAAAATGCATCCTCCCTCGTGTTCGAAATCCTGGGAAAATTACTGTGCTTAGGGGCGCTGAAGTAAATCTTGCGGGGATGCGTACTTCTGCTAGTTACGCTACTGAGTTTAAACCTACCCTCCTCAATAGCCAATGAGTTTAAACCTCAGGGGGGGCTGTTGAAGAGGGTGGATAGGAATTTACTGAGGGATCACTACTAATTTCCCTGTTTGTGTTCTTTACAAAATAGGGAATTCTAGCACGAAAAGTGAAGTCTAAAGCTACACTAGCGCTCATAAGACAGCTCCTGGACAGTGAAAGTGCAGAAAGTGGCTGGCGACTGCTTTGTAGGAAAGGAGTGCAAAACGAAGTCGTTGGCTTGAAGAAAGGAAGTTAAGGAGGGGGAGAGTATTGCGTATGTATGGCACGACGTTAAAATTTTATTTAGATCAGCAAAAACGTCATTATATTTTAAATAAATTGTTGAAGTATAGTACTGTTTTCGTAAGCAAAAATGCAAAATTTTGGAAAGCACTGCTAAAGCGCTGAAATCCGTGTTATTGGTGTAATATTAGAAACACTAGTACAAAAAGCTAGCTTTCACCACCACGGGTGGCTTCTTCAGACAGAAGTATTATTCAAATGCAAAAATAAAAAACAACAAAAAAACAGTTCCAGTTATGAATTCAAAAATAGAAGTTTGCTATAAATATTATAGAAAGTGCGCGCCATATTCCAGATGTGTGATTAAGGGCGCGCATATTAATGAGCGTGCGCCATACATGTGGGAGGTCCATTGATGTTTCCTCGGTACATATTCCGTGATTGGACAGGATTTCTATAGTTTCTCTTAGGAGGGTGGTTCTGGCGGTTGTTTATCGTGCGATTTTCTTTATTTGTCCCCACAGAGGTGTTGTAGAGTTGTTGGCGACTTCACGCGCTAGTGCCGTAGTGAGAAGTCATCTTTTGACATCTCTTTGATGTTCCTGTAGTCTTAGTCTCAGAGATCTCTTGGTCATGCCCACGTAGTTTTTGTTTGTTCCGTCCGGGTGCAAGAGGGGTATAGTGTATACTCCCGCATCCTCCAGCTCCACGGTGGCGTTTTTTTGTTTGTTGATGCGAGACGAGATGCTATTGTCCTAGGTAATAGCATCTTGTCTATTTCTTGTCATCTTAATTGCCTGAAGAAGCCACCCGTGGTGGTGAAAGCTAGCGTTTTGTTCTAGTGTTTCTAATATTACACCAATAAAACGAATTTCAGCGTTTTATTAGTATTACTGGTGTTTGTTTACCCAGTTATTCCGTTGTTTTGAAAAGAAATTTAGGACAATGCATTCAGAGCAAGCAAACATTTGAAAACGACATTCTAGCAACACTTGTATCTTACACCAGTGGGGTAACTAATCAGATCCATGTATGTATGTGCGTCCAAGTAGAGTGGGTGGGTTTGCACAAATTCCTTTACAGCCGGTAGTGAAAAGCATATAAAGCATTGGCGCAGTGGTGAAATCCCTGGTTCCTGACTATTCGACCGAGATGGATCCGGATTCGAATCCCGGTGAGGCATGGATGTTGTGTTTGTCTTATGGTAAGGGATCTCTCCCCTCTCTGGAACTAGTAACCTAAAATTAGGGACGGGCGACTGCTTATAGCCCATTGAGTTGCTCACGGTGGTCGTTAAAGCTTCAATAAGAAACACAAAATTCGTTCTTTTATTGTTTCTTAAAAATGTAGTTGCTATCAATCTTGCCCCACCAAAAAATAATGCTTGCCCATCCTGACTTCGAAGTCTGACGACGTCCGTGTTTTGATACAACAGTTTCATTTACCCGAAACCTCGAAATAATCCAAGCTAAATTTTAAAGTACCATGTACATGTCATCATTTTCAGTAGATTGAACCCATCTAGTTCAATTCCTGCACAGAACTGACTAATTCATCTAAAACATACAGCCGATCAAAACCAGTACTTTACATTTAAAGACAAATATTTAAAGTCCCAATTGAACCAAAACAAACTGAAACTATTTTAAACAATAAGAGTAGGAACTGTCCTTAACGTGGTTCCACCTAAAATCTCTGCCTTATATTTCCAATGGTAAAACTTCTTTACATATTTTCTTCGCAATTAATGTTTCCCAAGGATGAAAATTTCCACATCGATTAAACTAACTCTAAGTTATAGCATGGGAAACTTAATACTTGCTAAAACATAACCATAATTAGGCAACTCAACATTTGTTTGTCTAATGATGTCATCAATGTACAGATCCCGCCATCTATTAACAAGTCTGAACATCACTCAAAGGAAAATGATTGTTTTTTAATATAATTATAGTTATGTTTCAGGAAACATTAACTATCCCATGCTATAACTTAAAGTTAGTTTTATCGATTTGCAAATTTTCATCCTTGGGAATACATTACTGGGGAAGAAAATATGTAAAGAAGTTTTACCATTGGAAACATAAGGCAGAGATTTTAGGTGGAACCACCTTAAAAAAGCACATATTTTACGCATAATTGAAAATAGTTCTTTTGCAATATCGATCCTAAAAACTTCATAAGAAAGCACAGAGACCAATCATGCAAAGTACGTAAATATAATCTCGTAAGTTTAGCATAAAAACTTCACTTCATAATTAAATCCTAAACAGAAAGACGGGAGAATCCGCGAAAATAATATCGAAAAAATTCCAGACAACTTATTTAACTTATATTTGCGAACCAAAGTTCCTTTCTTAGTGGAGCAGGGCAAATGTTGAAGAGACTTAAACAATATTTTTTAAGTGAAACCTCATATGCGCAATTCCATAATCTTTTAATCAATAAAATAGAAAACAGTGCTCGTAAAACTTGGAATATGCCGTATTACAAGTAAAGTGTAAGTGAAAAGATTTATAGTATTACACAGCAATTATCTAAAGATCAACATGTTTTAGCATAAAGTTTCCAAGGTTGTACAAGAGAGAATCGAAAAATCGAAAATTTGTGTTTATATAAAGCTAAGGTTCGGGTAGATTACGCCAAGAATCAGTAAGAAAAGGAATAAAAATATCCGCTTATTCACGTAAAAATATGATTATTAAAGCGTAAGCTTTCAACACCAATGGATGCCTTTTTCAGACTTATGCGTGGGTAGGCAAGACAAGAAAACCAAACAATAGACAAATTTAAAATAACAAACATGAACTTCCGTTATGTTGCGTCGCGTGCATGCGACAACGAGAGATGTGCAGTATGGGTAGTTATAAAATGTTTCGTGGTTGGAGGCTCAAGTGGGAGAGCGAGTGATGTCACCTAAACTTCCTTATGGACTGCAAACGTTATGACGTCATTCCGAAGTTCCTCCGTTTCAAAACTGCAGTGAGTGACCAATGGTTCCTCGGGAGAAAACTGAATTTACAGCGACAGACTCTGTCCCATCTTGTAGAGCTTAAAAGAAAAGGCGTGATGTCCCTAGAGCACCGTTTATTCCATCTACACCTGAAGATGGCTGCCGAATCCACACCTCTGATTCTGGATGTTTTCCTTCGCCGACTCAGCATGCTGGTCGACCGCCAGAATCGATCCCTTGTGTCCACCAACAATGAAAAGCTCTCCCGTTTCAAGGAAACAAGAAACACGCCTTCACAGAAGTTTACCATCCCAGTAATTAATGTCTCATCAAAAATCTTATCGCAGAATGAACTAGGCTTACTGGAAAAGGGTCCAAAATTCTGCCTGAACACTCAGTCTTCCGTTCGTGAGCTAATCCCTGCAATTGAAAACCTTCTCTACAAGGTACCAGCAGTATACAGAGACTCAGTCGTCTTCAATGCTTCCAGCGTCTAAGAAAATCAAATAAGCTATCAAAGACCCGACACTCTAGACCACATGACCAAACAGCTGTCCTAAAGTTAAAGGACGACCCATCGATCGTCTTCGCACTCACTGATAAATCAGGCTAGATTGCGATAATGGACTCCGACGAATACAACCGTAAAATCATGGAGTACATACAACAGTCAGACTCAATCCAAGTTGCCTCTTACCCATTAAATAGATGGACTGCGAAAGTCAAGAGAGTGGCGAAACTACCCGCTATCCCGGCCACCCTCAGATTAGCTGCATGGCTTCCTCCGGGTCCGAAGATACCCTCACTCTTTGCAAGAATTAAACATCACAAGCAAGGACTGCCGCTTAGGCCTATTGTTGCACGGAGGACAGCCTCATCAATCAATCTCGAGCGTGAACTTTCAACATTCTTAACAGCTTTCCTGCCTGCCTCCACAAGTCCTGTTGTCGTCGTGTGAACAAGGCTTAAGTACTTTGCTGTGCCTTCGCACCACATCATCGGTAGTTTTGACGTGGTGTCACTTTATCCGTCAGTACTTGCGGTGTTGCATTCAGAGAATTTTATCCGGGTCCGAGTGGCCTGGGAGGGGGGGGTGCAATTACATACAAATTTTGAGGAGGCTGAAACTTGTTGACTGATTAATATATACATATAATCACAAATTTGTTATTTATATATATATACACTGCTGGCCCCCAAAATGCAACACCAAGAAAAAGCATCCGATTGGCCTGAAATTCGCAGCATGCTTCGCCCGCGAGAGGACATGCAAACGATTAGCATTGCAGGGCATATGCAAATCATGTGCACCCGGAACGCCACCGAGAAGCACTATAAGAAGGGTGCACAGAAGGCGGGGTGTAAGTAGTGGAAGCGTGTTGTGCTGCCGGACCTGTGCGTGGGAAGCTTCCTGATAACTCGTCCCAAAATACGGCAGTCATTCCAGCACGTTTCGGAGTTCGACAGAGGACGAATAGTGGCTTATCGCGACAGCGGTTTATCGTACCGAGACATCGGTGCCCGTGTGGGACGACATCCAGCCACAGTGAGGCGAGTATGGATTCGGTGGGAGCAAGAGGGACGGACGGACCGACGGGGGCTATTGCCGCAGCCGCGGCACACCACCGAACGAGAAGACCGGCATGTTGTGCAGCGGGCATTGACGGCTCGCACGGCCACATCACGAACGTTAGCGCAGGAATTAGGGTGTGTTGCGCAACAACCTGTGCCAGCACGTACCGTTTGACGTCGTCTGCAGGAGCGGGTACTTGTCGCACAGCGCCCTTTGCTGCGATTACCATTGACATAACAGCACCGGCGAGTGCAGCGGCAGCGGGCCACTGAACGCCGCACCTGGACTACGGAATGGCACGACATTATCTTCTCGGACGAATCCTCACTTCTGCCTGCAACACCACGACGGTCGTATCCGCGTGTGGCGGCACCGCGGCAAGAAAGTGTATGACGCCTGCATTATGCATCGCCATACAGGTTCGTCGCCCAGCGTTATGGTTTGGGGCGCAATTGGATATGACACCCGCACTCCTCTGGTACGCATCGCCGGTACACTCAACAGGCACCGCTACATCTCCGACGTTTTGGAGCCTGTAGTCCTCCCTTACACGCAGGACTTGCCAGCGGCTACGTTTCAGCAGGACAATGCGCGCCCGCACATGGCACGCATCGTGCAACAATTCTTCACGTCCCACCAGGTGTCACTGCTGCCGTGGACCGCCTGTTCTCCCGATATGTCGCCCATCGGGCACGTCTGGTCGCTGATCGGCAACCGAGTGGGCCGGTAAGCACCACCCGCAGCCTGTGGCAACACGTGGAAGCAGCGTGGACCGACATACCCCAAGCCCACATCCAAAGCCTCTTTCGTCCGATGCCGCGGCGTGTAACGGCCATGGGGGCCACACGAACTATGGATGTCTGCGTGTTCCGCAAGTCGCACGGGCCTGTAAGCTCAATCGTTTCATCTTTGTATCTGTTGTTATGTTTCCAGTAAATCTGGCTTTACTATCTCGTGTTCTTCTTGGTGTTGCATTTTGGGTGGTCAGCAGTGTATATATACTGAACTGGGAAAACAAAGGGATAAAGATTAATGGAGATTATCTAACCCACCTTCGTTTTGCTGATGACGTAGTCATTTTTGCAACTACCCCATCAGAGCTGCAGAGTATGATCCAGGAACTTGCTGACAAGAGTAAAGAAGTGGGATTAAAAATGAACTTTCAGAAGACAAAAGTGATGTTCAATGCTTTTACAAGAAATGAAGATTTATCGATTGATGGAGAAAAACTGGAGATAACAGATACGTATGTTTATCTTGGACAGCAGATATCAAGTGAGGGTCACATTGATGAAGAAATTAATCGGCGTACAAAACTTGCCTGGAGAGCTTTTGGAAGAAACAGCATAATTTTCAAGAGCAATATGCCATTATGTCTTAAAAGAAAAGTGTTTGATCAATGCATCCTTCCAGTGCTTACGTATGGTGCAGAGACGTGGACCTTAACTAAAAGAGACATACAAAGGCTGCAGACAACTCAAAGCAGCATGGAGAGGTGCATGCTTGGTATAACCAGGAGAGATAAGAAGAGAAACTCGTGGATCCGGAAAATGACGAGAGTGGAAGACATCATGATCAGGGTTAAATCCCTGAAATGGCAATGGGCTGGACATACTGCCAGAAGGACAGACCATAGATGGACAGCCAAAATTTTAGATTGGATTCCAAGGGACAGGAAAAGACCCAGAAAAAGACCACATGGGAGATGGGTGGATGAAATTCGTAAATATGCGGGAGTGACATGGAGGAGACTGGCACAAGACAGGCCGTTGTGGAGGAAACTTGGGGAGACCTTCGTCCAGCAGTGGATTGATAATGGTTGACAATGATGATGATGATGATGACATGTAAAATTTTAAATAGACTATAAAAAAATGTTTATGCTCGTGTGCCGCAAATGCAAAATTGCCACCCCGCTGACGCAATGTTCTAAACGCAGGCATCTGGCCATTCGACCGAGATGGGTCCGGGTTCGAATCACGTGAGGCATGGATGTTGTGTTTGTCTTACGGCATTGGCTCTCTCCCTTCCCTGGAGTCAGTGGACCTAAATTAGGGACGTGCAACTACTTATAACCCATTGAGTTGCTCAGGGTGGTCGTTAATTCTCCAATAAAAAAAAATGCAAATTCCAAGCAATCTACACATATAAGTGATAAAAAATGTAGAAATGTTATACCTTTGCTTAAAATCAGTAATGCACCATGGATTTCACCATGGGGTGATGTAAAATATTGAGGATGCTAGTAAGATAACGCTGTGCTGCAGAAAAATCCCCCACCAAAAAAAAAAAAACACTTTAGGAATGGTAAAAAATGTCTTCGTCTTACTACAAGCGTATTTCTGATTATTAAGGAATCATTGAAGTGTTATCTGAAAACGTATTGTGTAAACCATTCCCCTGCCATTTGGATTCAGCCCCTTTTGATTATTTAGATTAGAACGTAGTAGTACAAAAAAAAACACTGTTTGGATGCCAGTTTGAGGTGCCTCAATTCTCTCTTTTTTTCAGTCAGAGGGTAAACCTCCCACCGCAAGGGAAAAAGAATTAATGGGAACAATTTTTAACAATTTGCTATTGTTAAAAATTATGTAGCACATATTTTGTTGTACTGGAAGCCCTAACGTCTGATTAGCTACACTGAGGCTTAATCCTATACATGGAATGCCGGCATTCAGAAGACTGAAATAAAGCTGAATGCCAGTTTCCAAAATATGATGTATTGCAGTGCAAACATTACTACTCTATGGAATTAGGTTCTTACTGCGGAAGTAGTCCGAATTGTCAGTACTTGAAAATTTGCCCCTTTAGCAAGAACTGTTAAATGTTTTATTGAAGGATGATAGAAATTTTGAAGTCCATGTGGATGTATTTTATTATTATAACATTTTCCCTCATTTTCTTAAGTTTTTTTAAATTAAAATCTCCAGATATTCAGCTATAAACGAAAACAATTATTTATAAGGGGAGATTGCCCCAAAACCTACGGGGGGTCCATGGATTTGGAGGGGGGCTAAGCACCCCCGAGAAGATGACTGAATACATCACTGAGTACCTGTAAACGAGTAAGTGGACACTTTGAAGCAAGCACTTGCTGAATCCTCAATGTTCTCACGGGACTCGCTACTGGGCATCTCCTATGCGATAGAAGTCGTGACGCCGCCCCGGTGGCGCAGTGGTCTAAGGCGTTGGCCTCTGATCGTTCGTCCGTAAGGGGTCCGGGTTCGAATCTCGGTCAGGCATGGATGTTGTGTTTGTCTTACGGCACTGGTTCTCTCCCTTCCCTGGAACCAGTGACCCTAAATTAGGGACGGGCGACTGCTTATAGCCCATTGAGTTGCTCACGGTGGTCGTTAAACCTCCAAACAAAAAAAAAGTCGTGACTGAATCAATTTTTTTCTGTTTCTAAACCTAATTTATAAGCAGTCCAAAGGGGTTGCCATGGGATCATCGCTATCTGCCGTACTAGCTGAAGCCATCCTCAGACCGCTGGAATCAAAAATCTTAATAGAGCTAATCTCAATCCCTTTATATGGCTCAGATACGCCGACGATATATTTTTTACCTGGCAGCATGGAGTTGATGAACTGAACGCCTTTTTCGCTTTTATTAATTCCCTCCACCGGAACATACGTTTCATCATGGAGTGTGAATACAACGACAGTCTTCCATTTTTGGGCGTCCTAGTCAAGAAATCACGCTCTGGATCCCTCCAAACCAAAGTTTGTTACAAGCCAACATATGTCCCGAGTGTAATCCTACCCACCTCCATGGGACCCGTTATGCACAAATTACGCATTTTCAGACACAGAGCTAAACGTGCCTTTACTCTCTCCTCGGACACTGCATCCAGACTTGAAGAAGTCGACAACTTAAGAGATCTGGCCTCTTCCGCCGGTTACAGCGCGCAAGTGATCGAGGACATTATCAAGAACGCCGACGCTGTTTTCTTCTACCCGCGTAGCCGCCATACCAAGCCTTCTCTACAATACATTGGGACTTGCCCTTATGTACCCGGAATAACCTACTTCTTGAAGAACACCTTAAAGAAACTCGGGCTTAGCTTTGGGATACGCTCACCAAGATCGATATCATGCCACCTGCTATCATCCAGGAACACCCTTACTTCACTGACTGATGATGCGGGAGTGTATTCCACACCACTGGAATACCGGATTGTACCACCAAACATTACATCGGAATGACAAAACTCTCTTTCGCTCTTCGACTAGTCGAATAGAAATGGGACGGGACGTCTCGCACAGAAAATCGGCAACCGCCCTATCCCGGGAAGTGGTTTAACCATTCCCGAAGTGGAACCAGATCAAGCGAGTGGCTCCTTATACTACCGCCAGGGGCACTACCCTCAGAGAAGCCATCGAGATATTGACTAACCCTGTGGTCTGCAATGATGACGTCTCACTTGAGCTTCCCCAAATATGGCGCACATTTCTTCGCGCTTACCACGTTTCTGTGGGCATCTTTCGTTGTCGCACGCACGCGACGCAATATAGCATGTTCTCATATTCTGTTCATGTTTGGTTCTTTAAATTTTTCTGCTGTTTATTTCTCTTGTCTTGCCTATCCACGCATAAGTCTGAAGAAGGCACCCGTTAGTGTTGAAAGCTTACGCTTTAATAAGCATTTTTTAAGTCAATAAACGGATATTTTTATTCCTTTTCTTACTAATTTTTGTTTAATCTGAAACGATAGTTTCCAAATCGACTTCGCATTTTGACGTAGGATTAGGTCTAACTCCGCGGATAGTATGGGGCGACTTACGGCCGACCTCCTGTGACAAATATAGGTCGCAATTGAAATCATTATAGCGTTAAAAATACGTATAGCACACTAATCGTGTTAGCATATTTGTAAACAGCATGGAATCCAATTCGCGTACTGCGCAATACATCGTGCGCGCGATGCTCCCCTCGCTCTCTGTGCGCGGAGAATATGATGCATTATTTCTGGGGGTGCCGCCGCGTTTGACTCAGTCTATCTCAGCAACAGTGAGCCCAACACGACTGTGCGTGGTATTGTTTCAAAGCCCTCTACGAGATCTATTCAAATATAGGAAGAACATTTCGCAGTGCTTTGAACAGAACATTTTAAAAATTGTTTTCTTGTGAACCGGTGAACACACAGTATTGCTGTTTATCTGGACAACCGTGAGTGCAAAACGATTGTGCGTGGTATCGTTTTAAAGCTCTCGACGAGAACTATTCAAATATATAAAAAACATATTACAGTGGTTTAAACAAAAATTTTGAAAAAACATTTTTGTGTGAACGGGTTAACATTTTCGACAATGCAGTGGAATTCGCAGAATGAACGCAAGCAAAAGTGAAGAAAATCAAAACGAGGAGCAAGAGCAAGTGATGAGGAATGTAACAAGCCCAAGAAAACAGAGCACCACGCTGGGTAATTCGTGTACAGATCTGCTTTGTGTCCGCAACATGGGCGCCTGCAGGAATTTTTCAAATGGGGTCAAGTGTAATTTATTAAGGTTTGGCTGATATGTAGAACACGGTAATTCGTAAAAATGAAAGATTAATATACTTTTACTAATACTACTACTTACTTACTACACTAGAACACTACTACAACTGTTATTATTATTATTAATTGGTGCTGCTCTTGAAGAAAGTGTATGTTAGTAATTGTCATGTATTATCATGTACATTGGCAACTGTTTTCAAAATAATGAACAGTGTCGAGCAAATGATCATATGCAGAGGATTTTAGGAAGGGAGTGTCTAACCCCAGGTCTTAACAACCCTTAGAAATAGGAAGCTAGGAGATTCGGGCTAGAGTGCCCGACAGGAAAGTGACACGGAAGCGAAATAGAAAGGGGGAATAAGACGCCCTTATTTATTACCGGGGGGGCAGTACCCCGGGTCTGACGGATTAACGTGCCCATCCAACGCACGGCGGATATTTAGAGGATCGAGCGTTTCGTACCTGCCTGAGTTGCTTTCCATGGCAGTCACGAACGTTGCCCACTAGGCCACCCGCTACCCATACCAGTGTCGAGCAGGGCCACGCCAAGCGTTTTAAGTTCAGCATACACCACCCTGAGCGGAACTTGTTTGGGCGTACTACCTTACGGTTTGTTAGGTTTTCCGCTTTCGCGTTATCGTTTTCCAATTCCAAATTTTCAATAAAATTGAGATATTAAATTAAACGCCATAAACTCCATCTCTCCTTGTGGTCCAGTTCTGTGAGTGTAAAAAAAAAGTAATAAATAAAATAAAATAAAGGGGAAAATAATTCTACATGGGGGGGGGCTGTGATCCCACCCCCACCTCACCCTCCTTGTCGGCGGCCATGGTCCGCAATGTATCCAGCATTATTTGTAAAAATTATGTAATCTACTTTTCATATATTATAGATCTGTGTTCGCTATAACAAATTTAATAAACGCTTTGAAACCACACTCGACTAGCTCATTTCAACTCTCCGATCTGTAAGTCGTAGTCCTAAGTTCCAAACTGACGGTTCAATCAGAACTGAGCCTAACTGTATTTTTTTTTTTTTTTTTGAAATAAACTCAGGACTAGCAAATTCAATTAAAACTATAATAAGAGCAAACAGTAGCCAACACATTCCACCTATAGCCAAACAGGAAAGTTTTAAAACTTTACATAAGTAAGAAAAAATTATGCTTGTAAAATCATGACTTTAAAATATTGCCTTTTAGCAGAGTTCCCAGCAGAATAACAAAGAACATTTCACCTTACGAATAATAATTGATACATACCAAGGAATTCCCTTTTAATAAGAAAGATCTGAATAAGTAAGAACCAAGGCTAATCATATACGCAAGTTTAACAATTTCGGATCCTCAAAATGTCTCATTACACTCATAGCAAAAAAAAACAAAAAAAAAAAAAAAAAAACCGCAGATCATTAAATTTTTAAAATACACAACATTTAATTTAGAAACAATGACAGTCCACGTAACGTTAATTCTTAAAAAAAAACGAAATTGTTTCAAAGGTAATTTTAGAAGGAACCTATATACCATTAATTTATGCTTGGCTAAATTTATGCTGCCTGGTATAGTGCCTCTTTCACAGGCACTATACCTTCCAGCCGAAATTCCTTTAGTTTCATCTTAAGAAAATTAACTGTAGACTTTGTTTCTGTCCTACTTTAGCATTTCCTATATAACTTAAAGTGTTTTATTCTAGTGTTTTGACCAACTTCACTTGTCTTCACTTCCACAAAATTTCGCAATATATGCCTTGTCTTTCTGAAATAGTGACACTACTATACGCATCTGCAATTTTGGAGTTTGGACTTATGATATTGAATATGTCCAAAAGTTCTACACGTTTTTGTAACAGATGCAAATTGCGATCGCAGTAGTTGTGTCACAAATGACGCTGCGATGCCAAATTTTCGGCCAATAAAGCGTGAAACAGTAGAGCATATAGAGACACTAGGTTTGCCCGAGTAAGTTATCCGTTACGGAAACCACGAACAGTGTAACATGGCATGCGATAACGAGCACATTAGATATTGTTTACTGTACGAGTTCGATAAAGGCAGTACTGCAGCCGCTGCTTGCCGCAACATGTGTCAAGTGTATGGGGAGGATGCAGTTGATGATTGCACATGTCGCCGTTCGTTTCGGAAATTTCGGGACGGAGATCGAAGCTGTAAAGATCAACCACGTCCTGGACGTCCATCCGCGGCTTCTGACGAGGATGTGGATCAAGCCATAACAAATGACACCCATCCAACCGCTCAGGAATTAGCGGAAAAAATTGTCGGTACACGGAACAACAGTCTAAACACGGATGCATGCGCTTGGGTTCATCACCAAGTTGGATAACTGGATTCCGCACCAGCTTTCTGCAAAGCAACGAATGAAAAGAATCCGTGCCTGTGTTTCTTTGCTTTCTCGTCACAGAAATTAACCGTTTTGGGGACGAATTGTAACGGGTGATGGGAAATGGGTACTGTACTGCAATGTAAAGCATCGACAGACTGTGTGCTGAGGGGTGGAACCTATTCAATCGACTTCAAAATGAGGACTGCATCCAAAAATGGTTTTTGTTGAGTGTTTAGTAGGATGTCCAGGAAATAATCCACTGGGAGTTGTTGGCACCTAACTGAACGATAAATGCTGACCTCTAGTGCCAACAGTTGGACAGATTGCTAGAACATCTGACATCGAAGCGACTAGTACTCTTCAATCGCAAAAGCGAGATCTTTCATGATGATAACGCCAGACTTCATGCTGCTTTAATCACTCGGCAAAAATTACTGGATTTTGGTTGCAAAGTGTTACCTAACCCGACGTATTCCCCTGATCTGGCAACTATGGACTAACACCTTTTTCGATCATTACAGAACGCCTTCGCTCTCCAAACCTTCGATGATGTGGACAATGTGAAAACAGCATTCATTACATGACTGTTTTTACTCTAAAACACAGGAGTTTTTCCGGCGTGGGATTCACCTACTCCCTGTTAGATAGCAAGAGATCATACAGAATGATAGCAATTAATCCTAGGTACATTATTTTTTGTATTCTCCTCCTTTCTTTGTAGCCTACAAAAACGGGTCGATTTTATACACACACCCAATACATTCGTATTCCCATGCCGGGGATAACAAGCTGATGGTGTTCGAGAGTTCACATCTACGACACCGTTTGGTAACTTTCCAAATTTCTGAAGTAACTGAGTTCAACTTATCTTTCTCGGCCAGAATTTTGCCTACAGCATCTACAACTATCGGTTATTATAAATCCCATGTCAAAGCAAAGGCTGTAAAGAAATATGTGAGAATTACAGAACCATAGCACTAAACAGCAATGCAAGCAAAATTATGCTGTATGCAATACAGAAACGCTTAAAACCCTAGTTTCTACCGCAGATCTCGAAAGAGCAAGAACAGTCACGTTTCGTTCCAGTCTGGGGATCAAGGGATCAACTCATGAATTTAAGACAGTTGATTCAAAAGTTTTATGAATACAATGTACCAGCCGTTTTCTGTTTCCTAGATTATTCAAAGGGCATTTGATACCGTCAAATGGGGTCGGCTCTGGCGAGTTCTTAGCAAGATGGCCTTACCGGGACATCTTATCTTCCTAATCCTCAAAACTTCGAACAGATACCCTATATTGCACGAAAATCAGAAGTCATATATATGGGGGCCCGCATAACTAACAATGGCAATTGCGAAGGCGAGATCAAAAGAAGGATCGGAATAACCAAATCTGCCCTGGCAGGGCTTACAAAAATCTGAGAGGATCGCCACATCAGCAAAACCATCGAGATGAGGCTGGTCAGGGCCCTCGTGTTCCCCATCGCGATTTACGGTTCTGAAGCATGGACCTTAAATGCAGCATGTCGCAGAACACTTGAGGAGTTTGAAATGATCTGCTACTGATGCATGGTGAGAATATCCTGGATTGTGCATAGGACTAATACATCAATCTTGAGAGAGCTCGGCGTAGACGCGCGCAAGCGACTTCTTCCGACAATCCAACGACATATACTAACCTTCTTCGGTCACATAATGCGGAGGGTCGGTTTAGAAAAACCTTTATATTTTGGGGCAACCAGTCAACGGCAAAAAAACGAGACGTCCCCCAGACAGACTCATCGATCAAATAAAACTTTAACAAGTCTATCAGTTGCAGAAATCACGAGAACTGTGGAGAATAGACAGGAATGGTGAATCTTGATTGCCAACAGGATGCGAATTGGGTCACGACGCTCGAACCAAGCAACGAAGAGAGAGAGAGAGAGCGAAATCTATAACTGAGTTAAACTTTTGCTTAAACATTTTTTCTCTCTTCGAAGCCTTCAAAGACCTCTTTTTTTTTCTTGCAATATTTGCTTCTACCATTTTTTCTATTCTTTCTATTTTCGTTGCAAGTTGCGCTGGTGGTTAAACAAACGTGAAAATATCTGATTCTCCACGAAGTCTATTTAGGTAGAGCATTGTGCGTATGCTATTGGGGGTAGAGTACTGGATAGACTAGAGAGATTCACCATCTTATCAAATCTAACTAAACTCCGAATACCAATGATTAATTATACAACAGGCGCACTGTGAGTATTAAGTCCGTGGTGAAATGGAAAACAACCCTACTCACTATCTAAGGTCCCTAAATTACTGTTAAGAAGAAACACTTGCCTTGAGTAGTTTTTTCTGCCACTATGTATTCGAAAAATTCTTTTTCCTTTGCATAGCTTCTGCTATGAAGAATCCTTTTCACATTTGCTTTCACCTTTCGATTACTTGCAAAATTCTTCCACCGAGGTGCATCAGCGTAGATTTCTGTTTGGCAGAGGTTATTTGCTTCTCAAAATCGCATCGAAAAATTCTTTTTCGAAGGATGCTTTTCCTAGGAGACCATTCACTATGATGAGCATGTGGCCCCCATTTTCTTCTTTAAGTAACACACAGCTTTTTAGCTAGAAGCGTAAAGTTATATCATGGTTTCTCTATATCTCTTTTTGTAACTATTCGGGAGGTTTTCCCTTGGTGGTGTATTTTTTTCTGCTGAATTTTTAGATTTCCAAAAAATCTGCTTTGTGAGTATTTTTTTCGTGTCGAAAAGGATTCAAACGACGTCCTCATTACAATCGAAACTTCGGGTTTATCTTTCTTATCTTACAGTATTTTGGAAGGTGGAAAAATCACACTTTTTGTCACGACTTTCCAAACATAGGTCTCTTGACAGGTGGCAGTATTTCACTTTTTCTTATGGCACTACAAGTATGGTATACCTTTTGTTCGTAACCACGCAGCAGGAAAAGTGCGATATTCCCGAAAAATGAATCTGTAATATATCATCTTTGTTCTTTCCGACCAGTGGCAGCACTTCTATTTCCGGTAGGGCATTTCGCCATGGCACCTCCTCTGTCATTGTCAGTGCCAGAGAAGTAATGAAGCATTGTGATTCTATTTTTCTTCTTTCTCTTAGAATGCCAGATGAAATACTATCCATTGGTAGAAATAAGAAACGTTTGAAACACTGGACGAAATATTCGGGTGTAAAGAGCAAATCTTTCGAAGAAAGATTCGAACCTAGAACGCTAAAGTTATGTATTTTCTTTCATTTTTATCTCCTTTTCTTTTCATGTGTGCTATCCATATTTCTCCACCAAAAAGAAAAGAAAAGCTGATTTTCGTGCCATCTAGCAAGGACATTCTGTAACAAAATGAGATTGAAAATGTATGGGAAATTGTAAAAAATTGACAAAATCTGAATACTCGCTTAGTGATCGACATACACTGGTTGAACAGAATAACGTGAACACCTAGGAAAAGAAGGTTTTACGTACCTAGGTGAATGCCTAGGAAAAGAAGGTTTTTAGTACATAGGTGAATACCTAGGAAAATAATGTTTTACTTGCCTAGGTGAATACCTAGGAAGAGAAGGTTTCACGTACCTAGGTGAATACCTAGGAAGAGAAAGTTTTACGTACCTATGTGAATACCTAGGAAGAGAAGGTTTTACGTACCTAGGTGAATACCTAGGAAGAGAAAGTTTTACGTACCTAGGTGAATACCTAGGAAAATAATGTTTTACTTACCTAGGTGAATACCTAGGAAGAGAAAGTTTTACGTACCTAGGAAGAGAAGGTTTTACGTACCTAGGTGAATACCTAGGAAGAGAAGGTTTTAGTACCTAGGTGAATGCCTAGGAAGAGAAGGTTTTACGTACCTAGGTGAATACCTAGGAAGAAAAGGTTTTACGTACCTAGGTGAATACATAGGAAAAGAAGATTTTACGTACCTATGTGATTACCTAGGAAAAGGATGTTTTACGTACCTAGGTGAATACCTAGGAAAAGAAGGTTTTACGTACCTAGGTGAATACCTAGGAAAAGAAGGTTTTTAGTACATAGGTGAATACCTAGGAAAATAATGTTTTACTTACCTAGGTGAATACCTAGGAAGAGAAAGGTTTTACGTACCTAGGTGAATACCTAGGAAGAGAAGGTTTTACGTACCTAGGTGAATACCTAGGAAGAGAAGGTTTTACGTACCTAGGTGAATACCTAGGAAGAGAAGGTTTTACGTACCTAGGTGAATACCTAGGAAGAGAAATTTTTACGTACCTAGGAAGAGAAGGTTTTACGTACCTAGGTGAATACCTAGGAAGAGAAAGTTTTACGTACCTAGGTGAATATCTAGGAAGAGAAAGTTTTACGTACCTAGGTGAATACCTAGGAAGAGAAGGTTTTACGTACCTAGGTGAATACCTAGGAAGATAAGGTTTTCGTACCTAGGTGAATACATAGGAAAAGGAGATTTTACGTACCTAGTAGGGTGTGGGGACCACCTTTGGCATTCAAAACCACCTAAATCCTCCTTGAAATGGACGCATACAAATCCTGGATGGTGGTTAGTGAGATGTTACACCATTCTTCATGCAGAAACTGCTCCAGGTCCTTGAGAGAAGCAGGAGGAGGATAACAGAATCTTACTCAGTTTTCCAATACAGACCACAGAGGCTCGATGATGTTTAAGTCTTGTGATTAGGGAGGTCACGAAAGGTGTGAAAGTTCATTCTCGTGTTCCTCAAACCATGATTGGACATGCCGAGCTCTGTGAATTGGGGCGTTTTCATCTTGATAGATGGAGTCCCTTGCAGGAAACAATGCCTCCTGAGACGTTGGATGGACTTGGTCGGCCATAATGGTTTCATACGCTCTGCCAGTCAAGCTGATCAGGAGACCTACTGAATGCAACGATATGACCGCCCAGATCATGACATAACCACCACTGTTGGGAGCAGACAGTGTGCGTTGTACGCTACTGACGGTGTTCTCCATACATAAATACGTCGTGAGGTGGGGAATACTGTAAATGTGGATTCATCCGACCACATTACACGCTTCCATGCATCGGCAGTCCACGATGTATGCTCCTGGCACCACTGCCGTCGCCGTTGTGCATTCACCCGGATCACCAGGGGTTTTGCAATAGCAGCTCTGCCATGAATATCTTGTTTATGCAGTTCCCTGCTCACTGTTTTCGGTGATACTTAGGTCTGGAGATGCAGATTGAGCTCCGCACTAATTTCCGGCGCCGTGGTCTTCTTATTACGGGGAACAATCCTCTTTAATGCCTTCCTGTCTCTATCGGTCAGGGTGTTTTTCCGGCCGCTCTTGTGTTTCGCAGACCAAGTTTTGCCACGAACACGGTATGCTGTCATGACGCTAGACACAGTAGCTCTCGATACACCCACTACCCTGGCGACTGTTGTCACGGAGACATCAACTAGCCGGCCACCAAAAATTAGCCCTCTTTTGAAGTCTGTTTGGTCGCTCATTTCGTTGTCACCCTGAAAGAGATTTTGCAACATGACACTTTAAATGCACTTAAAAAGGCCCTTGATGTTCTAGACAAAGCTATTACAACCAAAAAGTGGTGGTTACCTTTGCGAATTGCGACGTACCCAGCTGCATTCGTCTCTGAGGGTGGTGCTTACATAATTCTGTCCAGCCCTTGTATATTCGAATTTTGAAACTGCCTGTTATTCATTCAGTGGTCTAACATCTGATTTCGGGCTGGTAGCCAGGAGTTTGAATTGGAGCCTGTGCCTTGTAAAGTATGGGAAAGTTAAAACATTTAAACTAGTTATTATTATTTTACTGGAGATAAAACAGCTGGACAAACAGCTGGCAAAACTAAAATGTTGAGTAGAAAATCGACCTCTCGCAATTAAAAAAATTGCTATATTTGCGTTCTAATCACAATTAACTTTAAATAATGTGCAATATACAAGCGGCTTTGATCAGACAAATAAATATCAATAACCACTCAAAACTTTTATTAAGCCACACACTTTGTGACGTATATCTCTACTTTAATCTTCCTTTCAAGTTCCTGCGTTCTTAGGTAAATTTTGTTTCTTCTCGTTACATATTTTCTTACTTAAAGGCACGGAGTTCCGTACGATGAATTTGATTTTGGCAATCCTGACAGCAGGTCAAAGGACAAGCTACATAGTAAAGCTGCTGAGATAAGATCTCAGTATGCAGTGTGAGAGAGCAATGCTTCTTAGACTATTGCTGAATAGTGTTTGTTAAATGATTTATGAATGACCGTGTCCGTGTAACTAGCCGATGGCGAGCGAAAGTTTGTCAACACACGATCGTTAAAAGCAGAGAAAGATAACTCTAATTGGATGTTGGATTGAGAAAAGTGTTGTGATTCGGTTCGAAGACAACAAGTGTTTTTCTGGCAAAGTGTGTTCAACTCGTGCAACAACAGAAAACAATAACCTGGTCCCAAACACTTAGGGACATTGCATGTGAATGAAGGATGTATACATACAAGGGGCATACTTTTTTTTTTTTGATTGGAGGTTTAACGACCACCGTGAGCAACTCAATGGGCTATAAGCAGTCGCCCGTCCCTAATTTAGGGTCACTGGTTCCATGGAAGGGAGAGAGCCAGTGCCGTAAGACAAACACAACATCCATGCCTCACCAGGATTCGAACCCGGACCCCTTTCGGACGAATGATCAGAGGCCATCACCTTAGACCACTGCGCCACCGGGGCGGCAGGGGCATACTCCTTAATAACTTTTGAAATTTTGAAGTGATTTTAACGAAACTGCACTGACATGTACTATGATAAGTTACCAATGTGGGATAAAAAAATTCAGAATCGGAAATACAAAATCATGAAAGTAGCGAGCTGTAATTGAATTCCTGGAAAAAGAGGGATATGAGGCTCCAGGAATCCACAGAAGACTCCGGGCGGTGTATGAAGCTGCCACAATCGACATCAATAATGTCAGAAGATGGATGAAGAGGTATCGAGAGGGAGAAAGTTCAGTGTCGGAGAAATAACGGCGTGGAAGACCCGCAACTGTAGTGATAGATGCCAACAAGCAACGAGTGAAAGATCTCATTCGCAGCTGATCATCGTGTCACCATCCAAGCGTTGTGTGATGTAATCCAGTGTGGTCATAGTGAAATGGAAACATTAATTAGGGATCTGGGCTACAAAAGAAGTTTGTTCAAAGTGGATCCCAAGAAACCTAACCCGTGAACAATGTGAGCAGAGGGTGGACATGTGCCGGAACCTCTTGAAGTGTAATAAGAGGGAGGGTGAGGATTTTTTCTCTAATATTGTGGGGGGGGGGAAAGAAAACTGAGTTTTCTTTCATGACCCAGAAACAAAACGTGCGTCAATATAATAGCGCTGCACATCTTCACCTCGGCAGAAAAAGGTGAAAACAACTCGTTCCGCAGGAAAAGTGATAGTGACAAAATTCAGGGACAAACGTGGTGTCATTTTGACAGATTTCCTTGAACGGGGTGCAACAATAAGCAGTGCTCACTATGTGCAGACATTGAAGAAGCTAAAGGAAGCTATCAGAAGGAAAAGACGTGGCATTCCACTTCATAGTGTCGTTTTACACCATGATAACGCACGACCACACACCTCCATGGAGACTTTATTGCCAAAATGGGGTGGATGGTGATGCCCCCTACAGTCCTGATTTGGCTCCCTCAGACTTTTTTCTGTTTGCTACCTTTGTGGGGAACGTTTCGACGATTTGAAAGACATTAAACAGGCTGTGAACTCATGGGTGAAACGACAGCCTCGGGAATTTTTCCAAAATGGATTTTACCAATGGGTTCAAAGATGGCGGAAATATATAGGAAGTGATGGACAATACTTTGCATAGGCTAGCATTATTAACAATACTAATCCGTAACCCGTGTGCCGTGCACGGTTGAAAAAGCTGGGAGTGAAATGTTTTCTTTTCATATAACACGAATTATAATAAAAAATGCATAACTATAATAAACTGTTGAATTGTTAATTGTTAGTGTATAAGATGGTTCACCAACAACAATATTTTCGTAAGATTCCCATTCATTTAAATTTTTTCAACGACTCGTATACGAATTTCACGATGAAGTTCCTCATTATTATACATGCATAAACACTGAGAAACAGCATGAAATAAACAGTTGCCGTCACCGAAAATAGGCATAACATGGCGTCCATGACAAACCCAAACAACTCTTTACTAAGAGTAAGCTTAAACGCATTCACATAGAAAGCAAAATCCAAGGCGCCGCTGCTCCGTTTGACTTTGAACTTCGATTACAACTACGTAGTTGATAGCGGTGGGGTTAGTTCGAAGTCCGACCACCGCAGAAAGGCAGATGGCGCTACAAGTACTGAAGTGAGAACAAACGCCAGAATAACGAACGGCGGATTGTACAAAGAAAATGTGAGGGTAACAAAACAAAACAAAAATGTATATAACAACGAAAATTAGCGATGACGAATATGTGGGTCAGTAGCTTTAATTTAAAAATAAATCATGATAATCGCTCAGCTGGCGGAGTGTGGAAAGAAACGGCCTTGTGTTTTAATTATATAGATGTGTTAACAATATGTTCAAGTATTTTGCCACCAAGTTTCACATTTTTGCTGCTACGAATGAAAGTCTTATGAGGGACGAGGCATTACTTTCAGGATGCCCTTTGTATCTGACTCAAGTAACATGCATTGAAATAACATCAGTGAGGCTACGTAACACAAAAGATAGAGAGTGCGTTTACAAAAACAATTTATTGTGCAATTTCTACACACAACAAAGTAGCATTACAATATAGACAAAAGGGTAAATTCGTACAATGTCCATACCTATGGATTTCAGTACCCGGGGACAGCAAAGAACGTCTTGACATCTACTACGCATACTTACAATGACTTTCGAAGAGTGTCTGGGGAAGCTCGTCTCATATTACAGGCAACGCGTTACGGAGGTCTGCCAGTGTATTGGGGAAGGTAACGTGGTTATTCAGACGTCGCTGTACAGCGTCCCAAAGCTTCTCAATAGGATTCAAGTCAGGAGACCTGGGAGGCAGCTGCAAGGATTCAATCTCATGAATTCCCAGCTCCTAAAGCACTCTCCAGCCACAGTGACTGGTTGCATTATCATCGACGGAATGCATGTCCAATAACAGCGTGACGCAGTGTCACAATAGGTATAGTAATCGTGTTTCCGTACACTGAAGCATTCATGTTGTCTTGACAAACATACAAAAAAGTACAGCTATTAAAGCACAATCCTTCCCAGTCCAGAACTGACTACTGCTGACAAGGGTGGACGGACAGCACATAGTGTGGTTGCATCCGTATGTCGAATCTCCTCCGCATACCTCCTCGTCGAGTACCAGGATAAAGAGCGAAATGGGATTCGTCTGTGAACAGTACATCGTGCAGCTTTGTATTTCATAACATGCAGTGGTGGCCCTAGCCCTTGCGGGGCCCCGGGCGATGACTCTTCACGGGGCCATTCGCAATCGCAATAACCCAAAACCCCTTTTTTATAGATATATTTTTCTCGCACACTCACTTGGAATGAATGTGATCTCAAAGCAATTTTTTTTTTTTTTTTGGAATTGTGGTATTGATTTATATGAAACAAACACGATGTAATACAATACATTGTTTATTAGTATAATTAGGAATCCAAAATATTATCTTTCCTAAATGACCTGTTAGTAAATAAACAAGGATAGCTGTATAATTATAAGATAAGTCTATTATTTAAAGAATTCTGTTACTTTTCTTGTGGCTGAAGTCTTCAATCAAATCACTATAGTCCAGAGTAGATGTCACATCGGTTTCTATGGACAGAAGAGCGAGTACATTGCAACTCACTACTTGTACCCAAAATTGCGGCAAAACTCCTACGAATAATATCTTAAAAAAAAATTCATTTAGACACAACTTTGTCGCTGAAAAAATGTCTCTGCCGCTTCGGTGGCGCAGTGGTCTAAGCGATGGTTTCTGATCATTCCTCCGAAAGGTGTCCGGGTTCGAATCCCGGTGAGGCATGGATGTTGTGTTTGTCTTACGGCACTGGCTCTCCCCTTCCCTGCAACCAGTGGCCCTAAATTAGGGACGGGCGACTGCTTATAGCCCATTGAGTTGCTCACGGTGGTCGTTAAACCTTCGATCAAAGTAAAGTAAAAAATGTCTCTGACCAAAGAATGAAAAACCTTTTTTAACAGTAACTTTTTGATGTCACTAATTAAAAGCCGTAAACAAATATTAAAATTAGTCATGTATTTGTGTATGATGAACTACAACTACAATATTTTAGGTGACGCCAGGCAAAAACTACTAATTAATTGGAGGTGGTGCGGGGCCCCTCTAGGTGCGGGGCGCTGGGCGGTTGCCCGGTATGCCCGTACCTGGGGCCGCCACTGATTACATGTACTGTTAGGCCCAGATACACCTTTGACGACCGTGAGCTGAAATCAATGACTGCTGAGATCAATGGCGTATATTCGAGGCCTAGCTGCGAAGCCAAGAGAATGCACAAATAAAAATCAATTAAATACACACAAATAAAAGTCAATTATCAACGGTATTAAGATATGTCGATGCTTTCGCTGCGAAAAAAACACGTGTGAATTCACTTCTTTGACTCAGTCTGGCCAGCGAATACCAACGGCGTAATGCAACCAGCTCTTCCAGAGTCTTCGTCGCTCTGATTCGCAGACCTTCCATATGATTGCCTGCTAGCGTTACCATGACAACATGAATGAGCCGGTGGAGGGGAATGGACCATTGCTTTGGGCAACGGTTGGCTCAGAAAAGAGAAGACTTAGACTGCCTCAGTCACTCGAATGCTCCCGCCCGTAACATCACGTGTTTCGCGAGAGTTGTTTCAGTTTGTGTGAAGTGTGAATAAATTAAAATCAGTGATATTCTATCTTAAATTCGTGGCTTTGTTGGGTTCGAACTGTTTTGATAAATTTTGTGAAAGCTTCCCTGAACATCTACTGTTAAGAACTTAAAAAACTCTATGCTTCAAATTTTGATACAGCTCGACTAAAAAATTAACTGAAGGTGTTTTATTCCCTTGATGAATACAAAACCAAATAAGTAAGAGATATTACTTGTTACATAAAGTTGAATATATTGGACATGGTGTTTAGTGAGGTGTACAAATCAGCAGACCTAATATTTAAGTTTCCATCAACAATGCAGCTTCCGAAATAAGTTTTTGTGTATTAAAAATAATCAAGACGTATCTTAAAACTACACAAGGACATGTACACTTGAGAAACTTGGCTGTTTTGTCAATAAAGGAAAATATTCTTTTTAAATATGGAAAAGTACTCGGAAGAAACTTTTTTATGAAAACGTAACATTCAAGTTCACACAAAAGGAAAGAAGAATGGAGTTAATGTACAAATAAAGTATTCGAAAGATAAAGTGTTCAAATCCTAATCCTCATAATTATTTGGTATCATGTTAGCAATAGCAGGTACCTAAAATTTAGAAAAAAAGTTACTTCTAATACTTAACAATTAAAAATTAAACTTCGTAATTTAAAAAAACAAACAGCACTGTCTGTGTGTGGCCGAGGGGGGGGGGGGGGTCGTGGTGAGACAGCCCAGGGCTAGGACTCAAGATACGCCACTGGCTGAGATGTATATCTCAGCAGTCTCCTTGTTTTTTTTGAGTGCGTACTCGTGAAAAAGCTTTCGTATCATCTGAGTGCATACTGTGACACCAGAAGCAGCTCCAAGTGATTCCTGGTTATGGCGTAGCTGGTTAAACATCAGGTGAAGCGTAAAGCGTTTTAGTTCATCAGGTGTAATCTTGTAAAATCAAGATTGTACGATTGCTTCTATCAGTTGTGCTTTATTCCGTAGTTGCTTCTGCCTAACGAGTCTCTTTAATGCTCCACAGATTTTCTGTGAGATTCAAATGAGGGCTATGGGCTGGCCGTTCTATCACTGTGATATGATATTCCTGAAACCACTTTTTGTACGCAGCAGTAACATGACACGGAGCTGAATCCTGTTGAATATACATATAGACTTCATTGTCCTAGAAAAGATCACGTGCCGAAGACCTCAGCTTTGGCTCATGTACGTATAGCAATGACGTATTATTTGCCATTTAAAGCAACATTAATCACACTAATTGTGCCCACACCTTTTGCTGTGATACAACCCCAGATCATAACACATACCGAATGCTTCATGTTAGCTGTAATGCATTCAGGCAGCAATTTTTTTCCATTTCTTCTTCTTACTTCCGTTATGCCATCACTACGAAATATGGATATTCTAGTCTCGTCATTCCACATGACTCTCTCCCATTGTTCCTAAGACCAATTTACATGGCTTTTAGCCCATTGTAATCTTTTCCTTTGTTTGGAAGATAGAAATGGCTTTTTTCTTGGAATTCTGGAATTCAAAACAAAACGTTTGAGTCAGAGTGTAGCAGTCTAGCACTCATTTTCCAACCACATTAAGACACTCCACTTTTAATTGACTAAGATTATTTTCTTCTGTCACTTAAACACAACGTTTTCATTCTTCCGTCACCCCAGGCCTTTTTACACATTTTCCTGCCTTTACCAATTTGGTTTGAAATTGACTGAGTATGCTGATACAATTCGCATAGTTTAGAAATACCTCCTTTCGTTAGATTTCCATTCACTTTTCTTTAGATTTCCTCATAAGTGTATCCTTCTTCAAGCAAACTTAGTGTTTTACATCGCTTTCTAAGTGACCAATCAACTCTTTTCACTCTGTTTGTCACCAAGTGACACAGCTTACAAAGTTATTAAGGAATAGAAAAATCTGTGAAAAAACCAGTGGCCAACTAGATGGACCCTCACACAACTAAATAGGAGTTCCATTATTAGTTCTGATAACTGGAAATGAGAGCTGACGCGTACTAACACCTTACTGGTTCCACGCTGTGTCATAATAACATCTGATTGGCTCTCAGAACGATCAGTCTCATTGGTCAGTTTTGAGTTAAAGAAATCCACTTCTTGTTACATAAGGCAGTTGTGTTTTCCTTTTCTGGTTTTGGGGCCGCGGATGGCCTAGTGGTCAGCGAACGTGACTGCTAGGGAGAGGACATAGGTTCGATCCCATGCAGGTACGAAAGCTCGAACCACTAAATATCCGCCGAGCGTCGAATGGGCACGTTAAGCCGTCGGATCCCAGGTACTGCACACACACACCCCCGGTTATAAATAGGGGCGTCTTCCTCCCCTTTTCTACCTCGCTTCCGTGTCACTTTCCTATCAGGCACTCTAGCCAAAGCTCCTAGCTTCCTATTTCTAAGGGTTGTTTAAGACCTAGGATCAGACACTCCCTTCCTAAGATCATCTACATATGATCTGATTTGATCTTTTCTGTTGTTTTGGCTATACCTTTTGACAGAATAAAGACAATTCAACACATTTTTTTCGCATTGCATTCTGCATTAGATTAACCTTCTAATGATATCATGGTGTTATTCTGAAACAACTGATGTTATGGAGCCATCAAACCTTAGAAATACAAATTTTCCTAAAGGTATCTGCAATTTTGGCCACTAGTGTATATGAAATCTTCATTGAAATGTGAGAAATACAGTTTTGTAAGTTTAAAAATTAGCCAAAAATTTACATTCAGTAGAATACGTAAAAAACACTTTTTAGGTGTTCGTATTTTTCCAAAGGTAAAAACACGCTTCCTTAACTTAGGGGTTCTCAACGTAGGGTAAGCAGTAAAATTTTTGCGGGTACGGCTTGAGAGCTGCACAAAATGAAGAGAGAGACAGCAAGCTTTCTTTTTTCGCAGTTCCACTCGCGTACGACACGGATCGAGAGACCATAGGTCACGTGGTCTAATATAATAGTGTCACATCACTCTTTGTGTTTATCGTTATGTGTAATTTTATGAATACAAAATTTAAAGTATATCTCGTATACATGTTTTATTTTATTCCCATTGCTATGCTACAACTATATTTTATCTATCTAAACAAACGGTACGCCAGTTATATACACATTTCCAGGACGTGCGTAAGCATAAAAGGTTGAAAATCACTGCCTTAACTAATCTATATTCGATTTTCGCGGTTGGATTATTTCAAAAATCAGTCTGGTGAAATTATTACCAGATACAATCGTCTGTGAAATGACTTTCAGTAAAGAAAATTTCTTCCATTATTTAACGAAATGAGCTGACTTTTTAACGAAAGGAAATGAGCGACATTCATCACATTTGCAAATGTATTTCTCGAAATCAAAGCTTAGCAACATGACGACCTTGCAGTTTCAAAGAAGAAAGTATTACTACGAGTCTTATTAAAAAGATCACAAAAGAGCATCCGTTGCCGATTAATCTTTCCCTGCAAACATGTTTTTTTTCCTTTCATTAGTTTTAATTCTCTTTTAAAAAGTGAGTTTTTTTACTACAGCTTCTAGCGAAAAATATTGTTCGAAGGATTCCTCCAGTGACAGTTTCATAAGGAAATCCGTTTCCTTTGACCATATCAGCATTTAATGGTCGAGCAGGAAGTCTGCGCACAATGAAGTGAAAAATGAGTGTACGTTTTCTTGAGTGCATCCTGATTCATCGCGCCCACAGATAATTTTTGAAAACTGCGTAACGGGATTGCTCGTTATGCGTTAATGAGTATAATGATTGCATTTCATCATTTATTCTCGGAACAAAATTCTGAGGTCGCGAGTAATGAGGATTCGTCTCGCGTCACACGGCATGGGTGTGCGGAATAGTAATGCGCTGCTTCGGTTTCCGCTTTTGCTGATTCATAGCAACGTTTTCTCTTGCAACTATCCCCCCCCTTTTTTTTTTTCGATCTGCCAGCTCAGAGAGGGAAAAATAAAAAGTCTTGTTGCTTGTTATCACAGGACACAGTGACACATGTGTTGCTCAGGTAGAAAATGTCGTGTTCTTCCTTATCAGCTAACATAGTCACAAGCGTATTACTCAGTAAATCAACATTTATGCTTGAAACAATACAGTGAGCGAAGGATAACCAAGTATGGCAAAAATTTTCTCCCAATCGTCGCTACACTGTTAAAAAAAAATCCTGAAATTCATGAGACATTTTTGGCGATTTCTTTTGTGAACTAAGAAAGTCTATTGATATACAGGGTGTCCTACAAAGGACTCCTGATTTTAAAATGAAATAACTCGGAAACGGAGATCGATAGAAGAATAAAACAAGTGGTATGTTGATTTGAAAAGCCGTAAAAATTTGATACAGAAGTTTCAAAATTACTTACAAATGTTGCCGAAAGGTGGCGCTGTACGCTGTAGTCGCATGCTGTGAAGCACAGAGCGATCAGTCTTCGGACAGTTTTGCTGTCGAAACGTGAAATGAGGTTAACGTACTGAAGGAAGTGGATGAAGTCATGTATTCCGTGGAGCAACGCGTTTTTCTGGTACTCGAGTATCAGGGACTTCGTGGTTTATGCAAGATGGGGCCCGACCACACCGTACCCCAACGGTTTTTGCCTTTCCTGAAGAATACTTCGGGAATAGAGTCATTGCTTTGAACTACTTCACATTTACTGGGACAGGCATGGATTGGCCTCCATAATCACCCGATCTTACCCCCTGCGACGACTTTTTGTGGGGCACATTGAAGAACACTGTTTACCAGAACAATCCTGCAAAACTGGACGAGCTTGAAGAGTTGATCGGTGAGGCATGTGCGTCCATTTCCGTTGACACACTACAGAGGGTGACTGAAAATTTCATTCTTCGTTTGCGCGATCTCTGTGCTGCGAAATGTGCACATTTTGATTCGATTGTCATGTGATTGCAACGACTGCTTGCAAAGGACAGTTTATAAACTATTTCTCGGACTCCCTACTGCGACTACAGCGTACAGCGCCACCTGTCGGCAACATTTGTAAGTAATTTTGAAACTTCTGTATCAAATTTTTACGGCTTTTCAAGTAAACATACCACTTGTTTTATTCTTTGTATCGATCTCCGTTTCCGAGTTATTTCGTTTTTAAATCAGGGAGTCCTTTGTGGGACACCCTGTACAATGCTTTTACAAGAAATGACGATTTAACATTTGACGGGGAAAATCTGTATATGACTAGAAACATAAAAGAAGAATATGAAAAATGGGGATTAAGTATGAATTTAAATAAAACAAAATATTTATGCATTGGAAGTAATGAAGTAAACCTACAGCTGGAAGATAACGAGGAAATTGAAAGATGCGATCATTATAATTACCTACGTGTAAAAGTTACTCAAGAAGGTAGAGATGCAATGGAATTAAGAAATAGAATTGTTAACAGCATCTTACTATATGGGGCAGAGGCCTGGCTATTAACAGAAGCGGATAGAAAGAAAATAACAGCAGTAGAGATGAATGCTTTAAAATGATCATGTAGAGTGTCAAGAAGACAGAAAATAACGAATGAAAGGATTAAAGAATTGATGGAAGAGAAAGAAACCACTTTAGAAGACAGAAAATAACGAATGAAAGGATTAAAGAATTGATGGAGGAGAAAGAAACCACTTTAGAAGACAGAAAATAACGAATGAAAGGATTAAAGAATTGATGGAGGAGAAAGAAACCACTTTAGAAGACAGAAAATAACGAATGAAAGGATTAAAGAATTGATGGAAGAGAAAGAAACCACTTTAGAAGACAGAAAATAACGAATGAAAGGATTAAAGAATTGATGGAGGAGAAAGAAACCACTTTAGAAGACAGAAAATAACGAATGAAAGGATTAAAGAATTGATAGAGGAGAAAGAAACCACTTTAGAAGACAGAAAATAACGAATGAAAGGATTAAAGAATTGATGGAAGAGAAAGAAACCACTTTAGAAGACAGAAAATAACGAATGAAAGGATTAAAGAATTGATGGAGGAGAAAGAAACCACTTTAGAAGAGAGAAAATAACGAATGAAAGGATTAAAGAATTGATGGAGGAGAAAGAAACCACTTTAGAAGACAGAAAATAACGAATGAAAGGATTAAAGAATTGATGGAGGAGAAAGAAACCATTTTAGAAGACAGAAAATAACGAATGAAAGGATTAAAGAATTGATGGAGGAGAAAGAAACCACTTTAGAAGACAGAAAATAACGAATGAAAGGATTAAAGAATTGATGGAGGAGAAAGAAACCACTTTAGAAGACAGAAAATAACGAATGAAAGGATTAAAGAATTGATGGAGGAGAAAGAAACCACTTTAGAAGACAGAAAATAACGAATGAAAGGATTAAAGAATTGATGGAAGAGAAAGAAACCACTTTAGAAGACAGAAAATAACGAATGAAAGGATTAAAGAATTGATGGAAGAGAAAGAAACCACTTTAGAAGACAGAAAATAACGAATGAAAGGATTAAAGAATTGATGGAGGAGAAAGAAACCACTTTAGAAGACAGAAAATAACGAATGAAAGGATTAAAGAATTGATGGAGGAGAAAGAAACCACTTTAGAAGACAGAAAATAACGAATGAAAGGATTAAAGAATTGATGGAGGAGAAAGAAACCACTTTAGAAGACAGAAAATAACGAATGAAAGGATTAAAGAATTGATGGAAGAGAAAGAAACCCCTTTAGAAAACATGCAGAAGAGACAATTGTGATGGTTTGGTCATGTAAAAAAAAAAGACCGATGAAAGACTCCCCAAAATTGCCATGGAATTTAAATCAGACAAACGAAAAAAATGAAGGCCGAACTAGATGAACATGGTCTGATGGAATAAAGAGAGCACTTAAATGACACTTAATAATGAGCACTTAAATGACAGTTAATAATGAGCACTTTAACGCACTTTAATTTTTAATAAGAAAGCACTTTTAATGCACTTCAATTTTTAAGCAAAATGGCCTGCTGGAAGAATGGTGATTGGATGAGAAAAATGGAAAAAACTCTTGGAGGTCGGAAGGCGACGTCAGACGCCATAAACCGATCATATACAGGGCTCAAAGGAAAGTCCTTATTCAGGGCAATAACTGCGGAAGGAATGATCCAAATGATACACAAGTTAGGTCTATGTATAGGAAAGGGACGATGGTCGATTAAATTAAAGCGATTGGTGCGCCCATAGCGGCAAATGTAAGAAGTTAGGAAACCTAACTCGCGAACAACGCGAGACAGAAACAAAATTCCAATTACAAAGTTGTAGCGCATTGTCTAATTAGTAAGAAACGACATATGGTGCGCACGAATTATGTGCATGGATGGGTCAAAATGCTGGTAATTTGAAATTGGTAAATCGTGTGAAACAGACACAAGAATAATGACACGAGACAGAAGCTGTGCAGGCTTATTTATAATACTGAAAAATGTTTACAGGAGATACGCAGATGTGCGTTGTGCCTACTTACAGGCACAACGCACATCTGCGCGAAGTTAATGTACAGCCGGTTCGAAGTGGCCACCATCGGCTACAATGCACATTCCAAAGCGTGTAAGAATAGCTTCTCGTACACTATCTAGCATGGAAAATGTCACTGTGTTACAGGCGCACACAATGCGGTGTCGTAAATCTTCCAGACTAGTGGGTTCTGTAGCATACACCTGTTCCTTCAAGTAACCCCACAGGAAGAAATCAAAGGTGTTAAGTCCGGTGACCGCGGAGGTCATTCCATCGTACCGCCATAACCAATCATCTGGTGTCTGAATGTTTCAGCCAGGAAACTCTGTACGTTGGCTGCCATGTGAGGTGATGCACCATCATTTTGGTACCGCATGCGCAGCAGATCTCTTAGGGAAGATCATCCAGAAAGTCAGATATCGGGCACCGTAAGAGCTGAAGGTACCGCTGACCTGTTAACGTCCCATCATAGAAAATGGGTCCAACAAGTGTGTTTCGCCAAATACCGCACCAAACGTTAGTTGCCCAACGTCGTTGATGTCGAGCAGCTCGTCCCATAGATGGCTTGCTCAGAGCCCAGTGATGGGTGTTATGCCGATCGACTATTCCATCCCGTGTAAAACGGGACTCATATGTCCACAAGATATCGGCCAAGAAGTTTGGATTAACCTCCAACGTGTAATGTACAAAATTGCAGAAATCGAAACGCATTCCCTGGTCTACATCCATCAAACGTTGCACTAGGTGAACGTGGTACGGGTGAGTTCCCTGCTCGTTCAGAATTTTCCAAACACGTTGTGCTGTTAATCCGCATGCTTCGGTGACTTCTGTGGTACTAATGTTGGGATTGGCAAAGACATATCCCAGGACAGCCTCAGGATGCACTGTAACACCCGAACCCGTAGGTCTGCCCCCATCGCGGACGTGCCTGTATCCATCTGGTCTCTCGGAGGCGGCGAACACAGTTGTTACTAGTCGCTGCAGTTGGATGTTGACCAGTCGGAAAACGCTCGGCATACCGCCTTGCAGCTTCGTGGGCATTGCGATGACATACGCTATAAAGCACGGCCGTTTCACAGTACTCAGCGTTCGAGTAGCCCGCCATCAGTGTTTGCAACGTGTACATTGACTGACGTTCAAATCCCCAGCCTCGGTATTTTATCTCATCGACCGGCTTCTACGTCACTATCAATATTTACATACGCATTTGAATCGTTCTCCATCGTAGGTCGGTATTTTGCATTGCCTAACCATCCAGCGACCGCGTGCACTTTATGAGCATTTTGACCTATCCATGTACATAATTCGTGTGCACTAAATGTCGTTTTCTACTAATTAGACGATGCGCTACAACTTTGTATTTGTAATTTTGTTTGTATCTTGCGTTTTTCGCGAGTTAGGTTTCCTAACTTCTTACCTTTGCCGCTAGGGGCGCTCAAATTGCTTTCATTCGATCGGCCATCATCCTGTTTCTATACATAGACCTGACTTCTGTGCCATTCGGATCATTCCTTCTGCAGTTATTGCCCTGAATAAGGACTTTCCTTTGAATCCTGTATGCGTATTAGGTGTGCAAATAAGTTTCAAAGCTTTTTTTGTGTGACGTATACCACTAAATTACATATCCGACATTCCACCACGTTGTTGTCATGTGACCGTAACTGGTCCAGATTATAAAATGTAACACAGAAATCTGCCCAAAAGTGAAACGCGTTTGCAACATTGGTAGGTGAAAGATGGCGAGCGATACTGCAATTATTCGACACTGCATTCGTTACGAAAAAGTACTGCAAAAGCATGTGTATCGATCTGTTCTGTTCTGGGGAAGAATATTGTATCGAAAATCACGAGTTCAGGCGGTTTAAAGCAGGTGATGTTGATGTTAGCGAGAGAGGACGTAGCGACGCCCTCAGTAGGTTGCACATGAGGAACTGCAAGCATTGCTGGATGAAGATTCGTCTCAAATGCAAAACGAACTAGCTGAATAACTGGGGGTAACTCAATAAACTATTTCCAATCGTTTACGCGCAATACGAAAGACTCAGAAGGAAGGAAAATGGGTGCCACATGACCAGAGCCAGAGGAACAAGGATGAGCGTGTCATGAAATGTTTAAATCTGTTGAATAAATAAACAACACAGAAAGTTTTTCCTGTAGAAAATCGTTACGGGTGATGAAAATTGGATATTGTACGACAATCCCAAATGCAAAAAACACTGAGTAGATCCCGGTAAAGCAACAACTTCAACACCGGAACGTAATATTCACTCGAAAAAAGTTCTGCTGTGCATCTGGTGGGATATGACGGGTATGCTCTATTATGAACTATTGGAGCAGGATCAAACTGTTACTGCTGATCACTACAAGCAACAATTGCTGCGATTGAACCAAGAAATCTGTCGGAAGCCACCATTCACAGGCAAAAGATTGCGTCCCGTGAAATCACTGCGTGGCAACGCTATGCCACATGTCGCTAAATCGGTCAAGGAAACGTTATTGACGCTTGGCTGGGACATTTTGGAGCACCCGGCGTATAGATATTTGTTCATATCGAAACCATGTTGAATCGATATGAACAAATGATATTTGTTCATATCGATTCAACATGGTTTGTCTGTTGTATGGTTCCGGACATGTGACGAAGTGCAAAAATGGGTTGACGACTTCATCGCGTCGAAGTATTCTTCATGGCTGGAATCCGTCAGCTGCCCGACTGGTGGCGGAAGGTAATATATAATGACGGCGCATATTTTGATTCGTAAAGGTATTGTTGTTTTCTCTCGAATTACATGTTGCGTTGTCTTAAAACGCTTTAAAACTTATTTGTACGCTTAATATATATATGCGCAAAATCTTGAGGTAACCGATACCTACGTTTACCTTGGGCAATATACATGTATATCAAGCGAGGATGACATTGATAAAGAAATTAATAGGCTTATAAAATTTGGTTGGAGAGCCTTTAGAAGAAACAGTACGATTTTTAAAAGTAATATACCATTACGTCTTACAAGAAAAGTATTTAATCAATGCACCCTTCCAGTTCTTATGTACGGCGCAGAGGCAGTCAAAGCCTGCAGACAAATAAAAGAAGCATGGAGAGATGAATGCTTGGTGTAACCGGGAAACATAAAAAGAGGAATACGTGGATCAGGACAATGACAAGAGTGGAAGACATCATAAACAGAATAAAATCCCTGGAATGGCCATGGGCTGGACATATTACCAGAAGAACGGACCGTTGATGAATAACCGAAATTTCAGACTGGATGGATACCAAGGACAGCAAAGACTCAGAAGAAGACCCTGCCGGAGTGACTTGGAGGACATGGGCTCGAGGTAGATCCATGGGATGAAACTTGGGGAGACTTTCATCCAGCACTGGATCGATAATGGTTGAAAATGATGATGATCCTGGATTTAACTTTTTCAGTGTTTGACGTGCCTGCACCGCAGGACGCACATGAGATAAAGGCAGATAGCAGCGAGAGTATACATCCGCGTAGCTCAGTTGGGAGAGCGACTTATTCCGGAATGAGAGGACCCGGGTTCGATGCCCGGCGTGGACAAAAATGACGGAGAAATTTATTTCGTTATATTGGCGCCCGAACTTCAAGAATGACCTGGCCGTTAAAGTTCTCGCAATGGTGTGATGTTTCTTCCACACCGCGAGACAGGAAAAATAAGAGAATCCCTTCTTCAGTTCTTCGAAAAATATATGTGTGTGCTGTTACATTCCATACACCAAATTGACTGGGATTTCTCCAACATACGTTCTTCATGGGATGACTGCCTACAGCGACACATGGACCCGGCTGACCCGTGGGCCATGACCCCGGCCCTCTTTCGGGTTGGGGGGGAGATGTGACGTGCTTGCACCGCAGGACGCATATGAGATAAAGGCAGATAGCAGCGAGAGCATACATCCGCGTAGCTCAGTTGGGAAAGCGACTTATTCCGGAATAAGAGGGCCTGGGTTCGATGCCCGGTGTGAACAAAAATGACGGAGAAATTTACTTTGTTATAAGTGATATTACAGAAAAACTGATTTTCACGGATTTTTCATTCGTGAATTGGCATAAATACTCTTGTTAATCTTTCTCGGGTTAAATAAAGAAAATTGATGTTTTTAAGAGGTGTTGTTAACCCGTAAGCGGCGTCCTGCATATTTGGCACGTAAAAAGCAGGTGGTAGTCGAATGGGAAAAGATCTGGACTGTATGGAGGATGGGGTAGGATGTCAAATTCAGTCCCTGTAGTTTAGGGCTGACCACTCTGCAGGTGTGACTTGGGGATTATCCCCTTACAGCAACGCCTACTTCATCATGACGAGCGCTGGGTATTGTTTACGCAGAACATTATGGACCCGTTGAAGATTGTTCTGCAAAAAGATTCCCGTCTGCAGCTTGATCATCTGGCACGAGTTCCCAAATGCACAGAACCCTCACAATTCCACGAAATGCACAGCATGACTTTCACCGAACCGCGTTCTTTGTACCACCTGCTGTGATCCCTGGTGTGGCCTCAGCCACTGGTACCTATTGGTACACTGTTAAAACTTTTGTGGTAGGTTGCACCAAAAAGTGGTGCTACACCAGCTGCACCACTTTTTGAGAAACGATTCGTCATTGTGTGGTGCAAACAAAACCCAACAATGAGGTGCAACTTTGTACCAGCTTATGGTATGAGGCTGCACATCATTACGGTGCAAGATTTCACCATTTTATTAGGTTTTGTTTGCACCACACAATGCTGTATCTTTTTTCGGAAAGTGGTGCAGCTGATGTAGCACCCCTTTTTAGTGCAACCTACTACAATTTTTTTAACAGTGTAGGATAACGTAGGAATATAAACTTTTCGTCTCTAATTATGATACTCCGCCAAAACCTATTGTTCTATGGATTTGGCAGCAATCTGCAACACAGAGCGATAGATGTTCCGCCTGCATGCTGGAGTGTTAATTCATGGGGAAGCATTCGATCGTGGGAAACCAAGATGGTGCAGGTGACAAATGATAGTGGATTGGGAAGACTCCAACTAAATTTCCAATTGTCATGTACTGGTGGTAGTCGAATGGGGAAAGGTCCACACCGTATGGGCAGGATCTCAACCGCTTCCAATTCCTGCAGTTTCGGGAGGACCACTCTGGACGTATAACTTGGGCCTTATGCACTTGAGCGGACGCCCTCTTCTTCCCTTTAACCGACTAGAACGAATTAACTCAGGGTTATCAAAATGGGCTGAAATCAACTCGAACGAATGTATTCGCTGTCTAAGAAGCGGGCCAAACGCAACTGGAACGAATTCATGTGGGATATGTTTAGTGAACTCAAAGCTGCACGAATGAGTGACCTTGAAGACGAGTAATAAAAAGCCTTGCTTTCGCCCTGAGATTTGTTATTCAGAGTGGTCGTATAGGGGTACGATTGACACTAATCCTTTCCGGCAAATTAACTGATAAAGGGCTATACCAATGGAGATGAATCTAAGAAAGGAGAGAAAAGATGTTTGACTGACTTCTTGATAACCACTGGCATGGTATTTGTACCAGGAGATTCGCCCTTTCTCATCATATCTTGGGTGAGGGAACAGGGAATGAAGGACTAGGAAGGAGATCGTATAACCTGTGACAGGTTTACTTTCGGTGCTGCTGAGATGAGAGAACGGGGAAATATATTGTTTAGCTGCAGCTTTAGTGAAAGCCGGCTGCTATGTGAACATTTCTGTTTGGAGAGAGCGAAAGTTTTGGACATCATTTGGTCCAAGGACACCGGCAGCTTAAAGGGTGTACGAGCTCAGTGGGGCGTTGGTGCAAGGCATTATAGATCTGCTGCATATTGATTCCCGTCCACAGCTTGACAATCAGGCACGAGTTCCCAGTGCACAGGATCCTCAAAATTATACTAAACGCACAGCATGACACATCGAACTGCTTTCTTTGTACCACTGTCTGTGCTTCCTGGAGTGGAATCAGCCACAGGTTTTCAGTGATAGGAAAACGTAGGAATATCAACTTTTCATCACCTGTGATGATACGTCGCCAAAACCTATGGATTTGACAGCAATCTGCGACAGAGAGCGGCACGTTCTTTCGCCTGCTGGGGTGTCACTTCATGGAGGAATTTCGAGGGTAAACCAAACTGGAGAAGGTGACGAACGGTGGTGGATTGGGAAGACTCCACCTCAACTGTCAATTGTCGTGTTCTATTACGGGTATCCGCTGTCACAGCTTCGACCACTGAGACAATGTTAGTGGTCGTTCGGCGTCCAGACCTCTGACCTTCGAGACAGCTGTCCCCAGCACTGAAACGCTAGAACCTTTTCATGCAGTGCTGTTGTTCATTGTTTCCACGCCTTAATCTGCTCAAATTTCTCTCGCTGCTGCTGCCGCGTTTAACCCTTTTTCCCTATTATGGCGCAGGAGCGCTTGCACTTGCTTGACGTAGTTTTAGGAAGTAAGTGTCTGACCATAGGTCTAAAACTACCCTTAAAAATTGGAAGCTAGATTTGAGTAAGTGAACTCAATAGGAAAGAGAAACAAAAAATTCAGAGACGGGGAGAGAGAGCTGATCTTCCAAGCAAACTGCCGCACCTGTCAGGGTGAAAGGAGAACGAGAGGGGGGAGCAACCGGCATAGGTGGTCAACCCCTAGCATGGCACAAGAGCACCAGAACAGCACGTTTATATACACTACATTGACAAAAGTCACCGAACACCTAGAAGAGAAACACGGCATAGCATTTATTGACACACATTAATACAGTGTCGGTCCACCTTTGGGTTTAATGCATGCATTGACCCTTTAAGACATGCTTTCGACAAGGTTTTGGAACACAGCGATTGATATGTGCTTCCATTCAGTACACAATGCTGCAGATAACTGTTGCTTAGTAGTAGGCCTTGGTTCCAAACTTCATATGCGGCGCTCTAATTCATCCCATAGGTGCGCTATGGGATTAAGGTCAGAGCTCTATGCTGGCCAGTCCACACACGATAAGGAATTATCGTCAAACCGTGCCGTAACAGTCTTTGCTTTATGGCTCGGTGCATTATCCTGCTGTTACCAACAAGGCTCGGTTCCATAGCATTGCCACTGGGTTGGTAGGGTATAATTGTCTAGAATATCAAGGTAAACGTGCTGGTTAACAGGGTTGTCCACGATAACCAATGGGCCAGGACCATACCACGAAAAACACCCCCACACGAGTACACTGGCAGCTCCAAACTTGACCGTAGAAACAGTACACTGTGGTAAATAGTGTTCCCCCTGCTGCAGCCATGCCCATACAGTACCATCAGACTGATGGATCGTGCATCTGGATTCATCAGTCCATAGGACCCGTTTTCATTGATCTTCGATCCACGATAAATGTTCTTTACACCATGCTAAACGAGGAGTAGCATTCCCAGTGGAGATGAAAGGCTTATGAGCAGCCGCAGGACCACGGTAGCCCATGGAATGAAGTTCTCTGCGAATGGTACTTGTACATATCGAAGTTCCAGCATTTTTATTCACCGGTACACTGAGGTCTGGTGCAGTACTCTTTCGATTAGCTGTGACGACTCTCCTGAGGTTTGGATGTCCTCTATTACTGATTTTCTTTAGTCCGCGGGTACGTTTTGCTGCTTCAGGCACGCCATGTGCCTTCCACTTATTCAGTACATCCAAAACAGTTGACTTAAGTATGTTTACATCTCGGTTTCTCTTATTTTATGTTTTATGAAACATAAAATGTTGTTAAAAACTAAGATGTGGGTGTTTGGAAACTTAGGGGACACTATCAATCCAACAATCTTTCCTTTCTCAAAGTCGGTTCCCTCCCGCCTCGATATTCTAACTCAACCTCACAGTGCGATATGATCGCGGTCAGCTGCAGGCTTTTTTTATGCCGTTTGCGGCTGTACCGCGTTTAACAACGCAGACGATCCGTTCATTTGATATTAAAGGGGTGTCTGATGAATTTTGTCAATTTGGTGTACTTCCATCCTCTGCTTACCTAATAACGCAATGTGTCTCTGTATCGTGTTCTTCACGTCATCGCGGTACCTAGATGACGCTGACGCGTTTCGCACATAATAGAGGCTTAACATTATGCGTAGCTCTCTCAAAACGGAAATAAAGTTTAACTCATTCTGGTGTTACTTCTAAAAGCTGCTTTATATTCAACTATCTTCCCGTGGAAAGGTTCCTTAAATAGGAAAGTACAAGAAAGTTTGAGTTTACTCAACAATCTGATATCTGACATTTGGTGTGTATGTAGCACTGTAAGCTTATATTTGTCGTATTATGCAGCGGATAAACAATGTGAAATTTTCCGTAATCCGCACGTGTATCTGATGCCTGTAAAATCACACAAAAGGTGCATCATTTTTCTTCTCACGCCATCCATGTATATTTTTCATGATTCCGAAAATGATAGGAGCTCGCATTATTCTCCGTGAATGTCCATTCCATGCTGTCTCGTAAAATACCTTTGTGTCGCCTTTCTTTCTCGCTAGCAGAGATTTATGCACGGATGGCATAGCAGATGGTGGGCCAAAGAAGAAAAAATCTTGCGTGACAAACATTGCCTTCTGGTAAATAGGTCCCTTGTTTCTCTGAAAAGTCGTTGCGCTCTCATGAATTTCTGTGTTTGCCTACAAAAAATCTAGTTTTGCAGCAAAGGATGGGGAGGACATGCAGCATAATCATAAAAGAAACTTTACGAGAAAAGCGGGGATACGGAGTATTTGAAGGTTAGCCTTGATTTTTGGCAGAATGCTTTATGAATAATATCTAAGCTTAATACGGTCAGTTAACAACCAACAAAGGAATTCTCAGGCCACAACTGACATCGTTGGAAGAAAGTGATTCCTTTTTAGCTGGTATGGAAATTTAACGAAGAAGAATGCACCACTAAATGGAAAGGACATAAGACCTCAAATTGCTTTAAATCAAAAAGGGGAAATAATGTTGTACAGTATCACCATCAACAAACAGAATCATTATCAATCTACTGCTGGATGAAGTTCTCCCCAGGTCTCCTCCACAACTGCCAGTTTTCAGCCAGCTGTAAGATTCGATAGCTCCAGATAAAAACCAAAAAAAAAAAAAAGATTGTAAATATGTATGCCTATGTTCAATCCCACGTGGAATTTCTTTGTCTGAACCATTTTCGGGCAAAGCTGACAAAATCAGCATGTTTGAGGCCGTTGCTGTCCGATACACGCAGTTAGCCGAGTTACAGTAGATAGATAGATCATACGTAGAAGATTTTAGGAAAGGAGTGCCTTTATTTTTATTATTGTTGGAGGGTTTTTTTTTTTTTTTTTTTTGGTTGGATGTTTAACGACCACCGTGAGCAACTCAATGGGCTATAAGCAGTCGCCCGTCCCTAGTTTAGGGTCACTGGTTCCAGGGAAGGGAGAGAGCCAATGCCGTAAGACAAACACAGCATCCATGCCTTACCGGGATTCATACCCGGACCTCTTTCGGACGAATGATAAGAATTCAAATGGTATTTATTGAGAAACAAATATATACAAGTATTTACAAATATTTACAATCACCGGGTTGTCGTCGCGCTTTGGCGATCCCATCATGCGTTTCACCTGACAAAGCAATTAAGATAAGAAACAAAAAAGTGACACATATACACTGAAGAGCAATTGAATTAGAGATACCTGTTTAGTAACGTGTAGCACCATCTTTTGCCCTGATGACGGCGGGGATTCGTCTCGGCATGGACTCGACAAGACACCGGAAGCGTTGGGAAGCCATACGGATCCACGACCCCTGAACAAGCTCCCACAGTTCACAAAGATTTGATGGAGGGGGTCAGAGCCTCGAACATCTCTCTCGATGGCATCCCAGATGTGCTCGATGGGATTGAGGTCAGGTGACCTAGCTAGCCAAGAAAACGAGGTCATGTCGGTGGAGTGTTCATTCAACCATTGGGATACGATTCGGGAGCGATGGGACGGTGCATTGTCTTGTTGCAGGACGAGGTCCCCAGTGGGATGTTGAAGACGCACAAACGGGAGCACATGGTCGTCCAGGATATCCCGGTAACGTTGACCTGTGAGAGACGATGTCACACGTAACAGGGGTCCCATTGCAGTCCACGTCAACAGTCCCCAGACGAGAATGCCACCCCCACCAGCTTGAAGAGTTCCCTGCTGGCAAGAATGATCCATCGCTTCATGTGGTTTGCGCCGTACTCGTATCCTGCCATCCACATGTACCAACGTGAATCTCGACTCATCAGTCAGGCAACATTTTCCCACATGTCTAGGGTACAATGCCGATGTTCCCGCGCCCATGCTAATTTTTACACAGAGTTCACAAAGGGCCAAATTATTGGGTTGTGGCAAGAACAGAAGACCTGCAAGGAGACTGCTGTAATCACTGGCACCGGATTACGAACTGTCCAACGCATTATTAAATCGTGCAATGATTGATGGCGGTAAAGCATCAACGTCGCGGAAAATGTGTGGTCGGAAATCATCCCTCAATAATCGTGACCGAAGATCATTAAAACGCTTAGTGAAATCGCATCGCAAAAAAAAAAAAAAAAAAAACGACACTAGAACTCATTGCCATGTTCAATAGTGGAAACAAAACCATTCCCACTCGCACGATGAGACAGGAACTTAAAGGTCTGGGATTAAACAGCTGTGTTGCAAAAAGGAATAAAGGAAACCTCTGGTTAGTGAGAGTAATCGAAAAAAAAGACTCCAATTCGCAACGGAACATCAGGATTGGACTGCTGAGTAATGGGGGAGAATTATGTGTTCCGATGAGTCTCTGTTCCAGCATGATGGATTCATCAGGGTTCGAAGGGAACCGCATAAAATATTGGACCCTTACTGTACTGTATCCACTGTAAAGGTCTCAGGAAAAGTGTGGGGTTGTTTCTGTTCGGCTGGTCTAAGATACATCAATAAAATGAATTCACCTGAGTATCTCAGCATACTGAATGACCACCTTATTCCATCAGTGGAATTATTTTCCCTGAAGGCAATGGCTTATTCCAGGATGACAATACCACGATTCAGCGCGCTGAAATTGTAAAAGATTGGTTCGAGGAGTACGAGGTATCATTCGCAAACTTGAATTGGTCACCACAAAGTCCTGACCTCAACCCCATTGAGGGTCTGTGGGATGTACTAGAGAGGAATCTAAGGAGTAACTCCACTCTTCCGTCATCAACCAAGGATTTTGGCGAAATGTTACTGCAAAGCTGGCCACAAATCAGTGGGGAAACAGTGTATAAACACATAGACACCATGCCATGCCGAATTCGTGCTGTAATTAGTGATGAAGATGGTCCCACGAAGTATTAACATACACGACTTTTAATTTGGCCAGGCAGTGTATTTTTCTTCGATGTGTGTGATTCTGCCTGTGGAAACGAAGCAAAACAAAATTATGTGACGGCTCTCGCAAGATCGGGACTATGAAGAGTAAGATATAGAAAGCACCGAGGGTCGTTACACCAGTCTCTCCCAAGTCACTTTGGTATGCTCTTAAAATTCCATCACCGCCCAGCCCCGGTGGTCCAGGGGTCTAAGCGCTAGCTTATGACCATTTGTCCTAGATGGGTCCGAGTTCGAATCCCAGTGAGGCATGGATGTAAAGTTTGTCTTACAGCAATAACTCTATACCTGGAACCAGTGGCTCTATATTACTAATATCCAGAATAACCGCCATGTGCAGCGCGTACAGCAGCTAGACGGGATGGGAGTGACTCCATAAGGTGCTGGAAGATGTTCACAGGTGTGTAGTGCCATGCTGACTACAGTGCATCTGACAGCTGCTGGAGGGTGCGTGGTGGAGATTCCATAGAGCGAACAACACGAGCGAGGTGGTTCCACAGATGCTCAATTGGGTTTACGTCTGAGGAATTAGGGGGCCATGAAAGTACTTTCAAATCTTCATCGTGCTCTTCCAACCACTCTCACTCATTTCTAGCTGTGTGACACGTCACATTGCCATTCTGGAAGATCTCATCCGCCCCAGGGAAGACAATCAGCATGTATGGGTGTACGTGGTCTGCATGGGTGGATTCATAACGCACTCCGTCCATAGTGCCTTTCAAAGTTATGTGTGGATCCAGGGAATGCCACGAAAACATCTCCCAGACCATAACGATGCCCCCACCAGCTTGTGTTCTTCCAGCAATGGTTGAAGAGTGTTTGTTCTCCGATGTTTCTCGCCTTATACGCCAACGTCCATCCGTTCGATGAGGCAGAAAACGTGACTTATCGGAGAAGGCAATCCTTTGCCAATCAGCGGAGGTCCAATTCCGATACTGCCTTTTCTGCCAATGCACCTTCGTTAGCATAGGTGCAATGACCATCCGTTTGCATCGGAGCTCCATACACAGCAGGGTTCGCTGAACTGTCGTTTTAGTCACACTTCCGGTAGCCCCCTGGTTTATTCGGCTTGTGAGTTGCTCCACTGTAGCGTGCCAATCGGCCCTCACGCACCTTCGAAGCCGACGTTCACCTCTCACATCAATGGTCCGCGTCGCTTATTCGCACTGGTGCCATTTCTCCAACGAGAACAGTTCACACACTGCGCTGTTTCAGAAGTACTACCACCCTTGGCCCGAAAGCCGACAATCATCCTTTTTGCGAATCTGATAAATCGCCCCCTTTTATCCATGACAGCAACGAGTGATATGTTTTCGGAATGCCTACAGCACACCTTATGTACCTTCCAAGCCAGCTCACGACACGTGCCTTCCATCATTGGCTACGCGCTGTTGACGTCAAAAGTAGGAGTTGGTCACAATAATGTGACTCGACTGTGTATATACATACAGAGGCCGTTCCATAAAAACAGAGAGTAAAATCACACAAAATGAAGAAATATAGGTACAGAAAAGCATATGTTATTCTTTCTCAAAGTATCTTCCCTCAGATCATCTGAGGGAAGATAACGGCCCCATCGTTTAGTCCCCTTTTCAAAACATGTGGCGAAGGCATTTTGTGGAAGCTGTTTTAGTGACCTCTGTACAGCTTGAATAACGTCAGCATATGTGTTGAACATTACGTCACGGAACTTCTCCCTCATTGTTGGAAAGAACCAGAAATCACACACAAGTCAGGACTGCAGGCAGGCTATGGCATGATTTCAATACTGCATTTCGTAAGAAACTGTTAAACATAAGCAGCCACATGTGGGCGGGCGTTATCATGGTGTAGGATCTACTTGCCCACCAGTCCCGGTGGCCAAGTAGATCCTACACCACGATTAATCGATATTTGTCATCGCAGACACTTCAAGACTGAAATGTAATACTCAGCATTGAGCATAATTTGTGGAGGAACGGCATGCTGGTAGACTACACCTTTATGATCAAATATTATCATCACCTTCCCAGATGATTTGGTTTGGCGGACATTTTTCAGGGAGGCGAGGCTGTGTGTTTCCAGACATTCGTTGCTTGCTTCGTGAGAGGGTCGAAATAGTGGACCCATATTTCATCGGCAGTTATTACTGTGTTTAAAAAGTTTGGATCCCTTGCAATCATTTGTTTCCACTCATGACACACCAGAACTCTGGCTAGCAATTGTTCTCTCGTCAGGTGATGAGGTACCCATCTGGAACACAAACGATGCAGCAGTAATTTGTCACGTAGAATGCGGAATACCGACGTTTTCGAAATATTAGTTGACGCAGCTATGTCTTCACACGTTATTCTTCGATCTTCTTGCAGGATTGCACAAACAGTGTTAACAATACGATCCCTAACAACACTTTCAGGTCAATCAGGCCTAGGAGCGAGTTCTGCCGACAAACGCCCCTTCATGAAATCATGGTGCCATCTAAAAATCGTTGACTTACTCAAACATTTATCTTTGTAAGCTCCTTTCAATAAATCAGCTGTTTCTGGAGCCGTTTTACCCAAACGATAGCAAAATTTTAGCGCACAACGCGTTTCACTTCTTAACTCGGAATCACTCACCTCCATAGCTGTATGGCGAAATGCAGAAGTACCTCAAACAACTGCGCCATAACATAACCAGAATCGTTTTCCACGGCTAATAACTGTTGCCATAGATAGTTCCTTAATTCAGTTACTCGTTTGCGTAGTTATTTTCCCCTTTCGCACTGATGCTAACTCAAAAAACAATTACTATCAAGTTTTATGGAACGGTCTTTGAATATTTACATCTATAAAACATTTAACGAATTTTTAGTATGCTAGTGGCAAAGTATATTCGTGTCAGGTTATCAAATATCGGCATACGACAGTGAACATAGAACGCTGTTTGTTGTCATTTGTCGTTGGGATGGCATACGTATAATGCAATACACTTATGTTTGCAGGCTATGACAATGGAAAAACAGCCACCTAGGTGGCAGAGTGGTAAAATACTCGGTCTTCTGGTCGAAGTCGTACAGCTAACCCTAAGGCAAGCGGTACGAGATGGATCAGTGGGACCTGTTAGAAAAGCAGATCCGGAAAAAAGTACTCTTTTTTTTTATTGGATTTTTAACGACTACCGTGAGCAACTCAATGGGCTATAAGCTGTCATCCGTCCCTAATTTAGGGTCACTGGTTCCAGGGAAGGGAGAGAGCCAGTGCCCTAAGACAAACACAACATCCATGCCTCACCGGGATTCGAACCCGGACCCCGTTCGGACGAATGATCAGAGGCCATGGCTTAGACCACTGCGCCACCGGGGCGGCAAAGTACTCTTCCGTCAAGTACACTGTTTGGGCAGTTGAAGGACTGTTTATTGAACGCCTGGTACGCTGTACATGTAGATGTGCACCAACACCTTGTGGAATCTATTCCAAACCGCATACGACGCCACGGTGGCGCAGTGGTCTAAGCGATGGCCTCTGATCATTCGTCCGAAAGGAGTCCGGGTTCGAATCCCGGTGAGGCATGGATGTTGTGCTTTTCTTACGGCACTGGCTCTCGCCCTTCCCTGGAACCAGTGACCCTGAAATAGGGACGGGCGACTACTTATAGCCCATTGAGTTGCTCACGGTGGTCGTTAAACCTCCAATAAAAAACGCATACGTGCTATAATTTTGGCTAAAGAAGATCCAACCCGGCATTGCAGCCCCGGTTGCGCAGTGGTCTAAGCGATGGCCTATTATCATTCGTCCGTAATAGGTCCGGGTTCGAATCCCGGTGAGGCATGGATGTTGTGTTTGTGTTACGGCGCTGACTCTCTCCCTTCCCTGGAGCCAGTGACCCTAAATTAGAGACGGGCGACTGCTTATAGCCCATTGAGTTGCTCACGGTGGTCGTTAAACCTTCAAACCCCTCCCCCTCCCTTCCCGGCGTTGAATAAAAGTTTCTAATGAGGCCTGTATGTGCAGAACATATAGATTGAGTATCTTGCTCTTCCTGACGTGCACTAGAAACCTCATCAGCATGGTGAGCTGCATTTGGATTCCTTGAGAGTTTTGCAGAGCCTCTTCTCTGCAATGGGTGGAGAGCGTTGTTCTTACAAGGTGATTGCTCCGTTCTTTATACCAGACCGGCTTTCAGATCCTTTCTTCTGGATTCTCAGCCATGTTGGGATCTAGAGAAAAGAGTTGGTGTCTATTTCCTCGTTGATTAGTGCCCACAGTCTTGCCACTTCAACTCTGGGCCTTACGTTCTCTAATTTGGGAGCACATTAAATGTACTTGATAGACTCTGCAGGACTGAAAGGCATGGAACACACTGCGTCGTATTAAGCCAGCTCTGGGATTCTAATATATGCCGCCTCGGTGGCGCACTGATCTAAGCAATGGATTCGGGTTCGAATCTCGCTGAGGCATGGACATTGTGTTTGTCTTACGGCCCTGGGTTTCTCCCTTCCCTGGAACCAGTGGCCCTAAATTAGGGACGGGCGACTGCTTATAGCCCAATGAGTTGCTCCCGGTGGTCGTTAAATCTCCAATAAAAAAATTCTGATATACAAGATTTTACTAGAACCGTAAAGAGGAAGTTGTACTTGCATTGTCGTATCGGCCACCACTAATTTCGGGCTGTGTGGCGACACTATACCATGTCAGACATGCGAATGCCCTTTGTGTTCGGCCAGTTTTGTCGTGAACTTGTGCATTTATGTGATGTGTGCTTGGTCAGTTTTGTCGTGAACGTGTGCTTTTCCTACTGTTGCGATATGAAACCTAAACCCTGGGTAGCCTTCTAAAACATCAGTTATAATATTTCAGTTGGTTAGATGCAAATATGTATATAAACTTGTACTTCACGTTAGCTTCATCGTAGACTTAACTGTCATTTAATAACTAAAAGATTGTTTTCCCACACGAGTCTCAATCGTAGTAGTTGAGAATTTTATTATGCATGTCACAACACTTCTGTAATACATTGTTAGTGTTTCTAAATGAATCAACGTACCTTCAGTTTAATCTTCTTAATTCACAGGCTGTCAGCAAGTCAGAAAATGCAATAATAATCATCAAATTTTACGCTACTGTTATAGCAATCTTTCTTTCCGCAAGTAGAGGAATGAAATTGCCGCCATTTCATTCCTCTACAACTATTTTTTCGTGGTGTTGGGATTTTTTGTTCCGTCAGTGTATATATAGAAATAAAATGGTGTTTGCATATCTTAAAAAAAGCCGATTTCACGAAATCTTTCCTTCGGAATACACAATCATGGTGTCTCGCTTTTAAACTTCAGCGCATCGCAAAAAGTGCACTTCAAATAGTACATGCTACCGATGACAAACGGACGAACGTTTGAATAATGCAATTCAGGATTACAATTGAATGCCTCGTCCTTCAAATATAGCCACTTGCTTGCCCGTGTGGTGCCTTGTTGAATTCTCTCCTGCTGTAGTCGATTTCTACGAGCTTCAACAGTTTCAGCCAAAATTCTGTTCTGGTGAGCAATTGCATTACTTTGAATTCGTTGCTGTCGCTGCTCTTCGCTTTCAGTAGCTCTCGAATTTGAAGCTCGTAGGCGATCTTACTCTCGGCGCTCGTTGTTTCGTCTGGTAGCAGGCCGCGCTCGTTGTTTCGTCTGGTAGCAGGTCGCGCTCGTTGTTTCGTCTGGCAGCAGGCCGCGCTCGTTGTTTCGTCTGGTAGCAGGTCGCGCTCGTTGTTTCGTTTGGCAGCAGGCCGCGCTCGTTGTTTCGTCTGGTGGCAGGTCGCGATCGTTGTTCTGCAAGTCGCGCCTCTGTTTCTTCAGCAGTTTCGTCGCTTGGTCTTAAACGTTGTCCAGCAAGTCGTGCCTCTGTTTTCTTAGCAGTTTCGTTGCCTCGTCTTGTAGCAGTTCGCAATCTTTGTTCTGCAAGTCGCGCCTCTCTTTCCTTAACAGTTTCGCTGTTTCGTCAAACAGCTTGTTGAGTTTTGTCCGCTTGTGATCTTTCCTCTACCGATTGCTTGGTGGTTCATGTTTAACTAAAAATTGTTGATTCATGATGATTCAACAATTAAAAATTGTTGATTCTTGTTAATTAAAAATTGTTGATTCTTGTTAATTAAAAATTGTGGATTCTTGTTAATTAAAAATTGTTGATTCATGATGATTCAACAATTAAAAATTGTTGATTCTTGTTAATTAAAAATTGTTGATTCATGATGAATCAATAATTTTTAATTAACAAGAATCGACAATTTTTGATTCATGACGAATGAATATTCAATGATATTATTGAATTTTCATATTGATCTTAATATTGAATATTCAATGATATTATTGAATTTTCATATTAATCTTAATATTGAATATTCAATGAATATATTGGATATTAATATTGAATTATTCAGTGAATATTCAATTCAATTGTTGATTCATGATGAATAAACAAAAACAATAAAAAATTGTTGATTCATGATGAATCAACAATTTCTTTGTGCACTCTTCCTTTTGTGCATTGCTGTCACAATTATTTGTCGAATTAAAGCAAGGAAATGTACAGAATGTATGGAATCTGTGGAATCAAACGGACCAGAAACGTTATCAAGCAAACGTTCAATTTTTACTCTATGCTTATTTGGCTCAGCAATAATGCTTGATCTAGAAATTCCATCATTAATAAACTGTGCAAATTTCATGATGCCAGAGTTCAGGTTCGAGAGTTATATAACGTTCGAGAGTTTTTAAGCTCGGTTCCAGAGTTATTTAGCATGCGTTGAGGATACACAACGTTAGAACACTTTTCCAATTATATGAATCTCTGACTGAACAAATTTCGTTAACATACTTGCCATTAATCACACGTGATGTAAAACACGCTATGCCGTCCCGGTGGCGCAGTGGTTTAAGCGCTGGCTTAAGACCATTCGTCCGTGAAGGGTCTGGGTTCGAATCCCGGTGAGGCACGGACGTTATATTTGTCTTACGGCACTGGCTCTCTCCCTTCCCTGGAACCAGTGGCCAGAAATTAGGGACGAGCGACTGCTTTTAGCCCATTGAGTTGCTCCCGGTAGTCGCTAAACACCCACTCAAAAAAAAAAAAAACGCTATGCCTTTTATACATTTATGTGGTGTCTGATCACCTCAAAACTTAATTAACTCTTAACTCGGGAAGGGAACCACGCAGTGAGCTGAAAATAGTTGCATTGATCTAGAAGGTCCAGCATAAATAATCTGTGCAAATTTCATGATGCCAGAGTTCGGCGTTCGAGAGTTTTTGCTGCTTCAGACAAACAACAAACGGACACAAGGATTTTCTGTTTTAAATTATGTGTGCAAATAAATTTTAAAGCGTTTTAAGGCAACGCAACATGTAATTTGAGAGAAAACAACAATAACTTTACTAATCAAAATATGCGCCGTCATTATCTATTACCTTCCGCCATCGGTCGGGCAGCTAACGGATTCCAGCCGTGAAGAATACTTCGTCATGCGACGCGATGAAATCGTCAATCCATTTTTGCACTTCGGAACCGTACAGCAGACAAACCATGCTACATCAGTCGGAACAAATGATAGTCTGAAGGGGCTGTGTCGGGACTATACGCCAGGTGTTACAAAACTTCGCAGCCAAGCGTTAATAACGTTTCCTTGACCGATTTCGCGACATGCGGCTTAGCGTTGTCATGCAGTAATTTCACGAGACGCAATTCTTTGCCTGTCAATGGTCATATCCCACAGATTTCATGGTTAAATCGCAGCAATTGTTGCTTGTAGCGATCAACAGTAATAGTTTGACCTTGTTCCAATAGTTCATAACAGAGTACACCCTTCATATCTCACCAGATGCACAGCAGAACTTTCTTGGAGGGAATATTGCGTTTCGCTGTCGAAGTCTCTGCATTACCGGCGTCTACCCAGTGCTTTTTGCGTTTGGGGTTCTCGTACCATATCCACTTTTCATCACCCGTAACGATTTGCCTCAGGAAAGACTTTCTGTGCTGTTTATTCAACAGATTCAAACACTTCATGACATTCTCATAATCGTTCCTCTGGCTCAGGTCATGTGGCTTCCGTTTTCCTTCATTCTGAATCTTTCCCATTGCGCGTAAACGATTGGAAATGTTTTTTTGAGTTACCCATAGTTGTTTAGCTAGTTTGTTTTGCGTTTGAGACGAATCTTCATCCACCAACGCTTGCAGTTTCTCATGTGCAACGTTCTCGATCGCTAACATCAAAATCACCTACTTTAAACCATCTAAACCAAACCTCACACGTGCTTTTTGATACAATATTCTTCCCCAGAACAGGACAGATCGATGCACATGCTTTTGCAGCATTTTTCCTTGATGAAATTCGTAACGAATGCAGTGTCGAATAAAGGCAGTATTGCTTGTCGTCTTTCACCTACCGATATGCAAGTGCGTTTGACTGTTGGGCAAACTTCTGTGTGACACTTTATACTCTGGACCAGGTACGGTAATATAATAACAACGCGGGGGAACCTCGGATATGTAAAGTAACCGCATACATCACACAAACAACGCTTTAAAACTTATTTGTACACCTAATAGGTAAGATTTATCGTACTACATGTGGTATTTGTAACGTTGGAGTCTCTTAACGTCATGCCCTGGATAACTAACACAAATTCCTTAATTACACAATGAGCAATATTAGTCTTTCTAACTGCCAGAAGACAAAAAGTCTTCAAGTACTCACATAAATAGTCTTTATTTTTTCTTCCTCGCAAAACAGAACAATGCTTCAAAGCACTTCGGTATTCTCAACAAACTGAACCTCTTTAACGAGACACACAAAATATATAAATCTCAGTACAATGTTATTAAGTTTTGAAAGTGAAAAGCAAGGCTTCACTAATCTACCCACACTCAACGCCGCTGGTTCAATACATTAGTGCATTATTCTTATCTTGCCAAAACGTAGACATGTCACTCAGATTTGACCTCAAGACTGTTGCCACCAGGGGCGTACTTCGAAATCAGGATGCTAGACGGGTGGGCGAGCATTATTTTTGATGGGGCAAATTTATTAGCAACTTTAGTTACGAAACACTGAAAGAAAGAAGTTGTTTTCCTTTTTTCTACAGGGTATTTGTGCAATATCCTCCCCCTCCACCTGGATGCTCATTAAATTTGGAACTGTCTTGAAGTTTTTGCAGTTTTAGGAATATAAAAGAATCAAAAGCTTGGAGTCTTTTTTTTTTTTTTTTGGTAATGTTCCGTCCATCTGTTTTTAATAAAATTAGTAAATCCTAAAGAATTGCATACCCGTATAATAAACATGACACATGTCACTAACACCAGCAACACACCCTGTTTAAAAGAAAATTTCATTCCTAGGAGAAAGGTCTTAAAGCAAACCTTTTCGTGGATTAGGGTTCAGGGGAAATAAGTCCACGCAGACAATACCTTTTCCCTGGTTAACTCCTTTGCTTCAACCCAGCGGCTTTGTCTTGCACGGCTCACGACTGCTCTTCAAAAGCAGTCGTGAGCCACGACCTGCTCCTTCGTTGCCCTAAAAGGCAGGCTAAAAAGTGCTGGTATAGCTTTAGACTCCACACTCCGTGTTGGAATCCTCTGATGAATAGCACAAACAAACAGCAGAGCAATCAGTCCTCAGTGAATTCCTATTCACCCTCTTCATTCACCCCTGATGATATTAACTTGAAAACAAGAAAGATGACACCGAATTTTCGGGTGTAATAAGCACGTCTTTTGAATCCGTTCTGACGCAAATTAAATTTATCAAAGCTATTCAAAGTCAATGAAACCGGTAAGGAAAACAGTAGTATCTGACGGAAGAACGAAGTTTTTCAATCGGGGTTTTAATCCCTCAGATATTGCTGTAAACAGAATCGTGAGCTTACGCCTTCTGGTTGCAGACTAGTGCCTTAAGAAAAGCATGAATTTATATGAGAAACATTTCGCACCGGAAACGCTCTCCAACACAGAAAGAATTTTTCAAATAAATAAGATGTGACTTTACTTCCCCTGGTGGGAAAACCATGCATTATTTTAGGAAGAAAGTATTCTCAACAGGGTTTTCCATATGAGCGGTATCGGTCCAAGAAAAAAAAAAATTAGTCGAGTTTTCAGGAGCCCAGATTTTGCTACAAATACATAACAAGCAGAAATTAACACTTATGTCCCCTGGTGGCCAAACCATTCTTTACCAAACATTAGAAATTATGTGAAAAATATTTTCCATCAGGTCTTGAATGCGATACAGAAAACATTTTTCAAATCGGAGTTTTAGAAACAGAAATAACGCAGAAACCGCAATTTACCTTGGTGCCCCCTAGCGAAAAGTCTATGATTTACTTGATAATTTTGAATTTATAGGGAAAACATTTCGCATCGGAAACATTATCCAGTAAAGAAGGAATTTTTCAAATCGGACTCCTAGAAGTAGAGATATTGACAAAAATAACATGAACATCTACGTCCCCTGGCGTAGAAACCATGCATTATTTCAAAAAGAAAATGTTTCTAAAAGGTTTGTCGACATAAGTAGTGTCGGTGTACAAATGACTTTTTTTCCAGTCGGGAATTTAGAAGCTCATATTTTGCTGCAAATTCATCAGAAGCGAAAATTAAGATTTACGCCCCCTGGTGGCCAAACCATTTTTTTACAAAAATTAGAAATTATGTGCAAACGATTTTCCATCAGGAGCTGTATCCGGTGCAGAAAGAACTTTTCAAATCGGAGATTTAGAAGCAGAGATATAGGGGGAAACGTAATTTACCACTACGCCCCCTAGCGGAATGTCTATTAATTACTTAAACATTTTGAAATTATATGAAAAGCATGTCACACTGAAAACACGATCCAACAAAGAAGGAAATTTTCAAATCGGACTGTTAGAAGTAGAGATATTGACAAAAATAAGATATACATCAACGACCCCTGGCGGAGAAACTGTGGAATATTTTAAGAAGAAAATATCCTGAAAAGGTTTATCGATGTGAGTGCCATCCGTCCAGAAAAGAATTTTTTCAATTGATATTTTAAAAGCTCCGATTTAATGGCAAATACATCAGAAGCAAAAATTAACAATTACGCCCTCTGGTGGCCAAAGTATTCTTTACCAAAAAATAGAAATTATATGCAAAAGAATTTCCACGAGGATGTGTATCTGCTGAAGAATTTTTTTTTCAAATCGGAGTTTTAGAAGAAGAGTTATCGGGGAAAATGTAATTGACTTTTACGCCCCCTAGCGGAAAATCTATGCTTAATTTGAAAACGTAACTATATCTAAAATACTCTTCGACATAAGTGGAATCGGAAGTTAAAATAATTTTTTCAATCCGATGTTTAGAAGCAAATATGTGGAATAAAACGTATTTTTGAATTCGACATCATCTGCATTTACGCCCTAAAGCGTCGAAATTGTACTTCGTAAAAAACGAAATGGAGGATCATCATTCGCATATTTCAAGCTTCCCAATACAAAAAGAAATTTTCAAATCGGACTAATAGCTGCAGAGATATTGTGGGTACAGGCGGACGGACAAGCCGGTATCATAAGCTCGATCGTTTTTTACAAAAGACGTGCTTTTAAAAAGGCTTAAATACAGGATTTGGACGAGAGGGGAACAACTGAAATTTCATGGTCTTGCCGCTAATATTTTGATAATCTTTTGTACGGAGAAGGAAACCGCATTTCCTAGGGGGTAATACGTAGGGCAACACGACGAACAACATGGGAGTCATTATTCCTTGGCAAATTCGAGATTACATTTTAAAGTTAAAAAAAGTGTGGCACGTCTTGAACTGGGTGGGCGATAGAGTGGGCAACACAATTTTCAGGGTGGGTTAGAGCCCAACCTCGCACACCCTTGGCGACGTCCCTGGTTGCCACGTAATATTCAGTAAGGGAGAAAATATAACGTAAAGGTTGAAACGCTTAAAGAGAACGAACTCAAAAATTTAAATAGGGAAAGGAACTGAAAACGGAAGTTGAATTAGAATATAACCTCATAACATGCTTTTGTCACATTTTGACGTTCCATTCTAGTCCTGAGTTAATTTGTGTTTTGATGCTGCTACTATTGCGGTGTTATTTTACTTTTACCACTTCGTCCTTACGTTTTGCACACTTGTGTATCTCGCCACTCAGCATTCAGTAGATGAAGTTGGACTCTAATAGAAGAGGGATTTATGACCCTACTATTCATCGTTATCCCAATATGAAAACATTGATTCTGTGTGGTTGCGAATGTTTTTTGCTATCGTTTGAATGGAATGGGGTTTTGAACTTGAGTTCTGTTCTTCTTTTAGTCAGCTTCTATGTCGGCGGTTTTCATAGGGTTTTCTCGTTTTGGTTCATCCAGACTGACTGCTCTCTAAAACATGTGTTTCTGGAACGTTAGTTGCGTAAATATGCGACGAATCTTTAGCAAATACCATCTAAACCTTGGACATATGCCATATGTTGTGCCGTGCTGATACCTACTAATTTGCATGCTCTACTTCTCTCTCTCTCTCTCTCTCTCTCTCTCTTCGACAAAATGTATTACAGCTTCCAATTCATGAACACTACGTGTTTTATCCAAATTCATCCAACCTTCGTCATTCCGTTGTACAGCCATATTAATTTGACCCACGTCTGGCGAAGCAATTTATCTGTAACACTCCCAGTATCTCATATTATTGCACACTAAGAATTGTTCATTGCTATTTTTAGAAAGAGAAAAAATCAGTCTTCAAGTGCAGAGCCCAGGAATAATGAAAGTCTTTTCTTTTACCAAGCTCATTTTTGCTTCAGATGGAAATATTTCCTCATCTTACATTTAGTTTCTCCGTCTGTCATAAAAAGCAAGGTATCAAATTTTATCATCCCAGAATTTAAAGCAAATGACATGTAAAAGAATTTAACAATACTTAAATAGCTGGTAATCGAATTCAACATCTTAATGAGCTCCTCTGATGGATTTATCGTAATAAGATTTTGTGCTCGCTCTACGTAGCTTAAAACTTTTTCGTCGACTAGATAAATTAAATTAAAGACAAAAATACGCTTATAAACAAATCTTAGGAAGAACTAATTTTCTGTTTCCAATCTCGTTTCACAATTGAGAAAAGGTTCTTTCTGCAATATAAGAACGAAAAATACTACTATCTGAAAGTAAGAGACTAAGTAATTATTTGAGAAGGAAAAGCCTCTGTCAGCCTTTTCGTTTGTAATTTGATGTTTCATTCGTTGTTTGAAACCTTTTACAATATATGAAAAATGTATTATACTTTAAAGCTATTTGAACAACTTTCTCCCTGAAGCTTGTTATTGCTGCTGCTGTATTATTCGCATGTCTCCCTTATTCTTCGATAAATCCGCACCAAATGAAGTTCTGCGACACATATGCATTTATATGCAATTTACGGAAAAGTGGCATTAAATAACAATTATATGAGTGTACTAGCTAACTGACGCAGCGTTTCCTAGGTTTAACCAAAAATATGAAATTCAGTTTACGGGACAGGATAGTTGTCAGCTTTTTGCTGCGAAAACGTGTCACATAAACCTTTCATCAGAGGAGCTTCGATAACCTTTCACATAAACCTTTCATCAGAGCAGAGAAACGTGTCACAAACATTTCATCAGAGGAGCTTCGATAAACCTTTCATCAGAGGATTCTTCGATAAATCCGCACCAGAAAAGTACGAAGTTCGGTGAAACATATGCATTTATATGCAATTTATGGAAAAGTAGCATTAAATAACAGTGCCGCCCCGGTGGCGCAGTGGTCTAAGCGATGGCCTGTGATCATTCGTCCGAACGGGGTCCGGGTTCGAATCCCGGTGAGGCATGGATGTTGTGTTAGTCTTACGGCACTAGCTCTCTCCCTTCCCTGGAACCAGTGGACCTAAATTAGGGACGAGCGACTGCTTATAGCCCATTGAGTTGCTCACGGTTGTCGTTAAACCTCCAATCAAAAAATAAATAAATAAATAAATAAATAAATAACAGTTATATGAATGAACTAACAAACTGGCGCAGCGTTTCCTAGGTTTAACCAAAAATATGAAATTCAGTTTACGGGACAGGATAGTCGTAAGCTTTTGACGTAGAAGTATGTTTTCTCTGCACTGGTAAATAACATCGGCAGCACGGAGGCTGCAAAAACGTGTGACAATTTGAACGCTAATACCTTCGAAACTAATAATCGTAGAGTAATAAATAATACATCATTAGATAGTTTAAAGAGTCCCATTTATAACAAAATAAGTTTCAACACTCACCCCTTAACCCTTCCATACAGTAGCGTTAAGCTAAATTTCGCGTTATTTTGCTTCGCCGCATGCCGTTTTAAGGTTGATAACTAGTGAATAGATAACGGTAGCGATGACCTCAGCCCCACATTCCATAGCTGACGATCAGAGCTAACAAACGTATGTGATAAACCGAAATAAAGTGGATTTAAAATTAATTTATTTTTAAGATTAAAAAATATTTGGTGACGAAAATCCAGGTAAAATTACTATAAGAACCGACGAAAGTTGAAGAAACAGCTAGAGGAGAACGAGAGGAATCCGAAAAGCTCGCTAAGTCATCAACCGAAAGGTCAGGGGAATGTAGAGAGTGTCAAAAGTCTACGCCCCAGTATGCGTTTCACCCGAGTTCGACTCTAGAGCCATAACCTTCCACTTCAACTGCACAATTCGAGCTTGAACAGCAAGAACAGATGGAGATCGATGTCATCGATCAAAATTTCTAAATTTTCACACCGAGCATGTACCAATCACCAGTCTTCACAGCTTCGTTGGATAATGAATGTATTACGTCTCAAACTTTTAAACCGCTGACGCATTCTGAATCTAGACAAGAACAAAAGCAAGAACAAGAAGAGTGCATTGGGCCCGAGACGTATCGCCAAATTTAGACAATTAAGGAGTTTGAAATTTTTTTTCTGAAGAACGATTTCTTCACAAACAATTTTAGCAATAACTGCTGACAACGTTATACTACGCCCTCTACAGTACTTCTACTAACATTAATTTATAATCAGCATAAGTTCCTAATGAATTCTATATAAGTTGCTTTAAAGTAAATAAAGTAAAACATTTCTTTTGTTTTACTTTATTTAATTAAAACCAATTTTATATATAAAAATTATATATCTGAAAAAAAAAATCAAAGGGGCGCATTAGCAACTGTGCTGCGACCTACAAAGTAGGGCTACGCCCACTGTCCTTCGTTGAATATTTTAAGGACGTAGAACTAGTGAGATATTTCCATGAAATAGTGGCAGTTGAAGAATTTTTACGTTGTAGATTGTAGCACAGTTGCTACTGTGCCCCTTTGATTTTTTTGAATAAATTATCAAAAGAATGTGTTTTACTTGAACATTTAATTACCATAGTCTAAGCAAGAAAAGAGAAAAAATAAAATAAACTGGTGAACTTTTCCGGTACATTTGCCAGGCACCGATTTTGGTAGTTTTTCTCTTTAAAGGACCATACATGATGGTTTCAAAGAAAGGTCAACCAACCTACCGATGGACTGTTATGTGCTATTGAAAACGATTATGTATATTTTAAAATAGTAAAACTGCACTAGTAATTCAAATTTATTGACGTAAAAAGTAGAAATCCAAGTTTCCGGGCTTTTGCACAACATCCAGATGGATTTTACAAGGACGACGTTGCAGTTTGCTGTTCACGTTCCTTGAAAACCCCATCTGGTTGACGTGCCAAAGCTTGGAAATTGATTTCTAATTTTTATGCCAATAAGTTCGGCCTACTAGTGCAGTTTTACTATTTCGAATACATTTGGTGCACAGTTACTCATTACCACTTACATTTTAAAACGAATGCAGATGGTTGGTACTGATTTTCTAATAATCCTTTCTGAAATACGCAACAACATGAATGGAATTTCAAATGAGTCTGATGCAAATTCATCGTACAGATTCGTTTAAAAATGCAATTTTAATTTAACCGGTTGAAAATTGCATAAACGCGTGCGTAAATTGCATTTACGCACATGTAAAAGAAAAGAAAAATCGCAGAATATGTTGCATCGATGCAGTTCTCCGTTTAAAGACGGAAAACTCTCAATTTCTTTAATATGCTTTACGTGCTTACCTACAAAGATTATTTCAAGCAGATATATCTGAGAGTCACTACCACAAATCTCCTTTGGAAATATACTGTTTGCACGAAATCAAGCGAAACTTACCGCACATGTAAACAAGCAGATGGGGAAAAAACAAGTGATTCAATTGCTAAGGGATTTCGTGAATGCGATAGGCGAGGTCATGCGATACAATCTGCAAAACTGCTATACAATATGCAAAACTGTGTGGCACCAAGTAGTAAGGTTCCCGAATGCTACCCTGAGATATCGCTGACCATGAGTTGTTAATCTGTGTCCACAATTCTTCGGCACTGACAGGGGTCGTACAGAAGCGTAAAATCCTTTGCCAACGGCGTCCCACACGTTTTCCATTGGGGGGGGGTGTCTGAAGATGGTGCTTGCAAATGACGGGGATTGGCAAATGCTGCGCTTCACAAATCTTCGATGCGGTTCAAATCGGAGGAATTTGGTCGCTGGTGAAGCACACAAAATGCTTGGACGTGATAATCGTGTCATTCGCCCCAAATCCTGGCCCTCTGATGGGTGCTTTCTTTCTAAATGGATACATCACTGTCACCATGTAACACAATACTAGGTTAGAAACAAGGCCTTAGTAAGCTCTCGCGGTAACGAGACGAGTTGGCCAGAAGGATCTCAGTGATGTCCATGAGAACAATCTACAAGCCATGATTCCACCGCCGGCGTTATGTTTCCGTCCAACTGTGCAATCTCGCTACAGCTGTTCAGCCGCGTTGCGTCGAATATGTGCCCATTTATTCGCATGCTGGAGTTAGAACTTGGATTTATCGGGCTAGGTCACTTGTGGCGTATATTTTAAATTAACTTTCATTTTTAGTTCCTTTTTCTATGTAAATCTGAGTTTCTTCTCCTTTGCACTTTCCAAACTTAACGTGATATCTTCTCTCTCATATGAATGAGGTTGGCAACACTTTTGAGGTCAGAGAGAGTGACGTATGAATGTGATAAGAGCTTTAGATAATAAGGACAATGCAGCAGTTGCTTGATGGGTATGTGTGTGTGTGTGGAAATGCTCGATCTTTGTTAAGCTAGAATACAGATAATAAAGGTAATATATGTGCGAAGTATAATACTAGCAGTGCTATATTGTGAATGTCATCATTCGTTGCTGGATCAATAAAAAGTTATCGTAAGTTTGTCTTCTGTATATGTTTCGTCTGGCCGAAAAACCTTAAATTAGAGCTATTTCGTGCATCTATCGCATCGTATTCTCATTCAGTTCAACATTTCCTTAGTCATAGTTTTAGACATAGCGTGACACCAATCTTGCACACGAAAAAGGGTTGCGTTATATACTCTTTTCTAGTTGACAAACCTCCAGTCACGTTGCACCTTTGTCCACCGCTGGCAGATCTTCCATGACGGTCGATCAACATGGGCACATGAACTGGTCGCCGAATTCTTAGACCTCTCCACAAGAGCGTCCGCTGTACTGTGTGCATGGATACGTTTCTACGATTCCCCTGTTTACGACCGACCGTTAACTGAGGGGTCGTGAGTGTCAGTTGTACTGACCAACACGTGCCACTACCTGAACACCACGACTGTTAACCAGATGTGGTCTCCCCTTCCTAATACATTTATTGGAAGTGTGTCCCTCTTGGGACTATTTCCGCCACCCCTTCGCTAATGCTGCCCTCGGAAAGCTAACAAATACCTGCTGTTGCTGCAATGCTTGCTCCGGCCCTCCTATCACACACCCCTAAGAAACTATCACCGATAGTTCCCCTAAGAAACTTCTTCAGATTCTTCTTCGCTTTCCCCATCGCACGGTATTCATACAGACGAAGTGACATGCCATCCACCTGCCGTTTATATACATGTATATTCCATGCTGGGTGTCCTAGTTGTTACGTGCTTTGGTATGCGTCCATTTATAAAAATCAGACTGCCACCCAGGTGGCGCCGTGGATTAGATATGGCTTCTGACCATTAGTCCGAGATAGGTCTGGAACCAGACTCTCCAAAACAGAGGCGGGCAATTGCTTATAGCCCATTGAGTTAATTACGGTGGTCTTTAAATCCTCAAAACGGAGTGGTGATAAAGATTTGACCCACGAAACCATTGGGTTGTCGGAAAAGTCATGACGTATTTTGGCACCCGATGGCGGTTGGGAGGTTTTGGAAGTACTAGAGGCATGCGCTGCTCTGTTATCGCTATGACATTCGCTGGGTGCCAGTTCTAGCTGCAGTCTAAAAGGAATAGTGAGCGATTTGGTTGATTTGCGGAGATTTGACATCAAGTTGAAGATGGAAGACCAAACTGTGCATTTTCGCCATATTTTACTGTTTTACCTCCGTAAAGGGAACAACGCGCGTCAAGCTTGTGAAAAGTTGCGTAAAGTGTACGGTGATAATGCTCTTCAAGAACGTCAGTGCCAGCGGTGGTTCGCAAAATTCCGTGCTGGTGATTTCGACCTCAACGATGCTCCTCGGTCCGGGAGGCCAACCGAGATTGATGACGACCAAATCAAGGCATTGATCGAGTCAAACTCACGTTACACGACACGAGAGATTGCAGACACATTGCCCATCCATCATTCAAGCGTTTACGACCACCTGAAGCAGCTAGGATATGTAAGCAAGCTCGATGTGTAGGTTCCTCATGAACTCAAAGAAGCTCAATTGACGGCGCGTATAAACATCTGCGATATGATCATTAAACGCGAGGAAAAGGATCCTGTTTTGAAGCGACTGATAACTGGTGACGAAAAGTGGATTGTGTACAACAATGTGCTGCGCAAACGGTCTTGGTCCCGAAGTGCTGCTTCGCCTCAAACAACATCCAAAGCAGACATTCATCAGCGGAAGGTTCTGGTCTCAGTGTGGTGGGATTTTAAAGGTGTCGTGTTTTCCAGCTCCTACCACGGAACCAAACAATCAATTCGAATGTGTACTGTCGGCAATTAGACAGTTTGAACGAATCCATCATCCAGATACGTCCAGAGCTCGTTCATCGTAAAGGTGTTGTGTTCCATCACGACAACGCGAAACCACACACAAGTTTCATCACCCGCCAAAAATTATTGGAGCTTGGGTGGGATGTGTTGCCACACCCAGTATAGTCGCCTGACCTTGCGCCGTCAGACTTCCACTTTTTTCGCTCTCTTAAACAGTCCTTGCGTTGTATAACGTTCAATTCAGATGAGGCTGTAAAGCAGCACCTTGTATAGTTTTCCGCACGAAAGACAGGTCCTTCTATGAACGAGGCATTCTGCAGCTCACTGAAAGATGGCAAAAGGTGATCGAACAAAACGGGCATTATATCATTGATTGATCTTTGTTCTTTCTATTAATAAATGACCTTCGCAAAACATGACTAAAATACGTATGACTTTTCCGACAGCCCAATACATTGAGGTGTCTATGAAACTACGTCGCGTGACTTAACTCAATGCTTCTGCTTCGCGGGATACGGAACTGATCTGTTACTTTGACAGTCTCAAAGTCAACAGACGAAAAAGAAGCTGAAGCAAACAGAGCTGAAACCCGTAAAAACGGTAAACCCCCAACAAGATTTTGAAATGAAAGAAGGACTTTGAATTTTGTTTAGTGGAGTAGAGTGTACATGGAATCAGCTCCATTATTATTATTATGAGAAAAAACTGGGACGAAAAATGCATGGGCTGTTTAAATTATTGTTGTGATTGTTTTTAAGTTGTCAATAAGTCAGCTGAATTAGCTTTCAGACATCTACACAGTGTGTTTGAGATCCAGTGGCAATGCATGTTGCTACAACTGCTGAATATTTACTTCATTGATTAATGTTATCATCCGTTATTATTATCAAAATTATTCCATCAAACAGAAGTCATCGCTCTTTCCACGTTTATAAGTGAGCCACGGAAAAAATTTCATCGGCCGCCACCGGGAATCGAACTCAGTGTCTTCCATTTATGCGCCGGACATGCTACCACTGCACCACAGCGGCCTCGAATTATCTAGATTCACATACGACTAACTGGCAAGCCACACGGCAGGTTGCTTCTTGGAGCCCCGCACAATGCTGGGGTTTCGCCAAAGATGGAAAGCAGCAACTGAACAATGAACTAGGAGGCGAACGAATAATTAATACACGCACAATTGACGTGGATTAGTAACGTAGAAAAATAAGAAAGAAACTAGAAAATTATTCTACCTGCAAGTAATCACATTTAGCTTCGTATAGGCTATGTGTGTATCAGGTATATGTGTATGCGTGTGGTATTTGCGGCACCGCCCTCGTGAACGCCTGGTCAGATACTTAAGTTTCTGGATAGTCCCCGAGTCGGCACCCGGGTTCGAGTCCCGCATGAGGCATGGGCAGTGTGTTTCTCTCTCGCCGCTGGCGATCTCTTCTTTTCCTGGAACTTGTGGCTCCAAATTATGGTGGGATAGCTACTTATAGCCTTCTCATATTAGTTATTAAACCACTCCACCGGGAAAACGTGTGTGTTCCTCCGTATAATTAGTTATCAATCTTATCAATTCATCATATACGAGTATTTGTTTGCACGGAGTGTGCAGAAAACATTGAGAGCTACCCATCTCATGCTGGTCTACCTTTCGCCCGGATAAGGCAGTCACAAGGCGAGGCATTGAGCCCACTAAGTCCGAAAGCGTTCTACAGACACCTCCACACATGCTTGCTGCGCCTCTGTCCATGAGTCCGTCACATTACGTGCTAGAGAATCCAAACCTCGAACGGACCTTTTCATAGCATCCCAAAGATTTTCCACGGGGTTCATCTCCGGTAAACAGGGAGGCCATTACATGGTGAAAACTTCTGCAGAATGCTTTTCAACCATATTCTAATCACCACGGCTCTGTGAAGAGACCTGGTGACTAGAATATGGTTGGCTGTGCGAGATGTCCATGAAAGATCACACGCGCAATACATACACAGTCGTATCAGAATAATATGACCACCCCCGGAATCAGGGCACCAGTACAGGCGCGACACAGTGTCTACATGGCAAGGTCAATCACGCGGAGAAGTAAGCGGCCGGCCAGGTCAGATGAGCCATAGTGCCTCACATGAGAACAATGGCCAGACGTAGTGATTTGACGGACGTTCAAAAGGAATGATCATCGGCTACCGCGACAAAGGAGGAAGCATCTCAGAAACAGCAGATATCGTGGGCTGCTCGCGAGATGTTGTAGTAAGGATGTACCTAGAACGGACCGCTGGCACACCGAGTACCTCTCAAAGTCATAACTATGGAGCCCCAAGGGCTATCGACCCCAGGATAAAATGTCGACTCCGTCAACTGACAAAGGGCAATCGACGCGCAACAGTGAAGCAATTGACAACGCAAATGAACGCTGGATCATCCAGATACGTGTTCTTGATAACAATAGAGCGAACCATGGTACGCATGGGTCTCCGGAGTCGCCGCTGCATCAAGTCACCCATGTAAACCCAGGTCAATCGGTAACGACTCCTGCAGTTCTCATGAAACTACCGTCATTGGGCAGTGGAAGAGTAGAAAAGGGATGCATTCTCTGAGGAATCGAGGATTCTACACCGCAGAGGTGACAGGCGTTGGCGGATACGGCGTCAGACACACGAGAACCAGCACCAGGACATGCTTGTCGGTCAATCACAGGTGGGCGGTAAAAAATTTGCATGTCTCGAGGATGTTTTCCTGGTATAACCTTTGTCCTCTGGTACCACTGGATGGGTCACTGAACGCCAATGGCTACCTGTATATCCTCGCTGACCATATGCATCTCTTCATGTTGGACACTTACCTTGGTGGTGATGCTGTCTACCAACAGGACAATGAGCAGTGCCACGTCACTATGGGGGTGCGTGACTGGTTCCAGAGACAAGTCACGTGCGTGACTTGTCTCCGTTCTTCCTCGACTGGCAAAATCGCCCGACCTCAACCCTATAGAGAGCTTGAGGGACTATTTGGATCGGCAGGTGCTGCGGGCTGTCCCACAACCACGTCGTCGCGGTGACCTCCGTGATCTGCTGCAGTTCAAATGGGCTCGTGTGCCTCGGGAAACCTTCCAGGGCCTCATTGCGTCCATCTACATAATCACACCGCTGCCACCAGGGCCAAGGTTGGTTATTCCGATTATTAGGTATGTGGTCATATTACTCTGATACGACTGTGTATAACTGCCGTGCCACTGTCTAATGACCTTTCCCGGTTTATACTAAAGTACAAAACTTAAGTAAGCAAATAAATAAGTAACAGTTGTAATTTTTTTACTCTTGAATATAGAAACAACTTAAAGTAATGCCACAATGTTTTGCACAAAGAAATGTTTTTTTCTCTTGACTCTGTTATTAAAAAAAGGACGTAGATCTCAGTTTCTTCGTTCCCGCGAAGAATACTTTGAGCTCATTATATGTATTCTGAAGGATGCGTAGTTTTATGCAAATAATTGTAGTACGTAACACCGCATGTTTATTGGCATAAAAATTTCATTCACTTAACCGACATTTCTAGATTCACATTCTTTTTTTAATAAGCATATACACTATATTGAGAAAAGTCACCGGATACCCTTTCCAAAGCAAATGAACGGCAAAGGAAGATGCACGGTACAGCTGCAAACGGTATAAAACCAAGCCTGCAGCTGACCGCGATCATATCGCACTGTGAGGTTGAGTGAAACTGTCGCGGCTGGAGAGAACTGACTTTGAGAAAGGAGAGATTGTTGGCTGTTATATTAGTGGGTTGTCCATAAGAGAAAACGAGAGGCGTTTAAACATACCCAAGTCAACTCTTTTGGATGTACTGAATAAGTGGAAGACTCATGGCAAAGCAGCAAAACGTACTGGCGAACCAAAGAAAATCAGTGATAGAGGACGTCGAAGCCTCAGGAGAGTCGTTACAGCTAATCAACGGAGTACTGCACAAGACTTCAGTGTACAGGTGAGTAAAAATGCTGGAACCTCGGTATGTACACGCACCATTCGCAGAGAACTTCATTCCATAGGATACCGTGCTCGTGCGGCTGCTCATAATCCACTCATTTCCACTCGGAATGCTACTCGTTGTTTACCATGGTGTAAAGAATATTTATCGTGGACCGTAGATAAATGGAAACGAGTTCTATGGGCTCATGAATCCAGATACACGATCTATCAGTCCGATGGCCGTGTGTAGGCATGGCGGTAGCCGGGGAACGTTATTTACCACAGTGTACTGTTCCCACGGTCAAGTTTGGAGCTGGCAGTGTACTCGTGTGAGGGTGTTTTTCGAGGTACGATCCCGGCACATTGGTTATCGTGGACAAACCTATTAACCAGCACGTCTACTTCGCTATTCTGGACAATTATGCCCTACCAACTCTGCGGCAATACTGTGGAACCGAGCTTTGTTGGTACCAGCAGGATAATTCACCGAGCCATAAAGCAAGGACTGTTACGTCGTGGTTTGACAATAATTTCGTACCGTGTGCGGACTGGCTATCACAAAGCCCTGATCTTAATCACATAGAACACTTATGGGATGAATTAGAGCGCCGCATAAGAAGTTTGGAACCAAGGTCTACTACTAAGCAACAGTTAGCAGCATTATATACTGAATGGAAGAGCATACCTATCGCGGTGTTCCAAAACCTTGTCGAAAGCGTGTCTCGAAGGGTCAGTGCATGCATTAAGGCCAGAGCTGGACCGACCCCGTACTAATGTATGTCAATAAATGCTATGTTGTGTTTTTCTTTTAGGTGTCCGGTGATTTTTTGTCAATATAGTGTATAGGAACTATTACCATGGCTGCGAAAAGGTGCAACAATCCGCTGGAATAGCTGCTTTCCCGTTATCCAGTTTTTATAAACAAAAGCAACGAATATGATTTCTAAACATTTTACTTCTTATTTACTGAAAGAATGAAAAAAGGCAAAAAACATTTGCAATATCTTTTTCTGAGGATAGAGGCCCCCTTAGCTGTGCCTCCCCCGCAACGCGGGGGATATGCGGGGGCTATTAGTACGACCCTGCTCAGGGAAGGGTCCGGCCCTGAGGGAGCCATTGCAACACTTTGGAATAGTTTGGGAAATCAACATCTTCGCGGGAAAGAGCAGCGTAGACCTTCTGAGGCTCTAATGAATTCCCCGCTTATTACTTACTTAAATTGCACACGTAAGTTGTTCCGCGTTGTATTTATTGAAATTAAATAATAACACAAAACCTTAAATTTTGTGTTGTAAAAGGTCCTGGGACGCAGTTCTGGCACGTTTCGCCAGGAAAAAAGTCCTGTTTAGAGGTATACGTCAGAACGCTTATAAGAGAAAATCATGCGGTGTTTTTTTTTTTACAACCTACGTCCATTCAGTTCCATGACTGGCCGCATGACTGACGTATGTGGCATGCCTGCCCAGCAGGACGCACACGATATAAAGGCAGATAGCAGAGATAATGAACGTCCTTGTAGCTCAATTGGTAGAGCGACTTATTCCGGAATGAGGGGACTCGGGTTCGAGCCCCGGCGTGGATAAAAATGTCGGAGAAATTTACTTCGTTATACGTAACAATAGTGGGATAAAATATCACGTGTATGCCAGAATACAGCAGTTCTTGGCCAAACAGCGAACAGCTGGAAACCGGTTTACTCCGGTACCGACAGGAGGCAGACGGGCATTAAGGGAGTTATAACGAAGTAAATTTCTCCGTCAGTTTTGGTCCACGCCGCTGATCGAACCCGAGTACTCTTATTCCAGAATAAGTCACTCTACCAACTGAGCTACGCAGACGTTATTTCTCGCTGCTATCTGCCTTTATGTCGTGTGCGTCCTTTGATGATGATCAGAGATCTGGGCTGCCCTCCAGTGTGCTGACATCGGGAAAAATGGAAGAGGTGCGGAATCAGTTAAAGAAAGATCGCCGAATTACAATGATACCTTTGGCTGTGTCTGAGGGCATCTGTAAGTCTATCTGTCATGCGATTCTACACGAGGATTTGGGAAAACGAAAGCTTTACGCCGGATTGGTATCCCGCATTCTGAAAGATAACCGAAAGAAGATTCGCTCATCGATCTGTTCCGTTGCCAGTCCAACAGTTCCTGGCTCACCATCAAATGACTGTATTGCCACATGCGCCGTATTCCCCTGATTTATCGCCCTGTGATTTCTTCCTGTTCCCCCAGCATAAAACGGACACTGAAAGGACAGTATCATACAGCACATTACATCTATTATCCAGAGCCACCATTACGGGTGTGCGACCGGTTCAGTCGCACAGGGCCCCGCGTTTTAGGGGGGACCCCAGGCTCACACGCTGAGAAAGAAAATGAGAGAGGGAGAGAGAAAGAGCGAGGGAGCGAATTTCTTATTTTCAATTATTCTGATTTTATTTTTTAAACTCCGTCTCGTTTAATTATTCTTTTTTTTTACGCTTTCCAACCGTAGGTTGAAGAAGCGTATATGCTCCAGCTTTTTCCGTCCGTCTGTCCGTCCGTTTGTCTGTCGGCACGATAACTCACGTAAAAATGGTTCGATTTCGATGAAATTTTAGTATGTGGTAGGGGACCACCAGGGGACGAACCCTATTGAAAATGGGTGAAGTGAGGTCAAAGGTCACGCCATAAGAGCAGGATCCATTCAATTGCCCTTATACGTCATAACTTGCGTAAATATGATTAGATTTCGATGAAATTTTAGTATGTGGTAGGGGACCACCAGGGGACGAACCCTATTGAAAATGGGGGAAGTGGGGTCAAAGGTCACGCCATAAGAGCGGGATCCATCTCATTGCCTTTATGCGTCATAACATGCGTAAATATGGTTCGATTTCGATGAAATTTCAGTATGTGGTAGGGAACTACCTGGGCACGAACCCTATTGAAAATTGGCAAATTGGGGTCAAAGCTCAGGCAGGGCATAAGAGCGGAATTTATTCCATTGCCCTTATGCGTCATAACTTGCGTAAAAATGGTTCGATTTCGATGAAATTTTGGTATGTGGTAAGGAACCACCTGGGAACGAAACCTATTGAAAATGGGTGGAATGGGTTCAAAGGTCAGGACATAAAAGCGGGATCCATTTCATTGCCTTTATGCGTCATAACATGCGTAAATATGGTTCGATTTCGATGAAATTTTAGTATGTGGTAGGGGACCACTAGACACGAACCCTATTGAAAATGGGGGAAATGCGGTCAAAGGTCAGGCAGGGCATAAAAGCGGTATTTATTCCATTGCCCTTATGCGTCGTAACTTGCGTAAAAATGGTTCAATTTCGATGAAGTTTTGGTATTTGGTAAGGAACCATCTGGGAACAAACCCTATTGAAAATAGGCGAAATGGGGTCAAAGGTCAGGGCATAAAGGTGGAATCCATTCCATTGCCTTTATGCGTCATAACATGCGTAAATATGGTTCTATTTCGATGAAATTTTAGTATGTGGTAGGGAACCACCTGGGCACAAACCCTATTGAAAATGGGCGAAATGGGGTCAAAGGTCAGGCAGGACATAAGAGCGGGATTTGTTCCATTGCCCTTATGCGTCATAACTTGCGTAAAAATGGTTCGATTTCGACGAAATTTTAGTATGTGGTAGGGAGCCACTGGGGACGAACCCTATTGAAAATGGGCGAAATGGGGTCAATGGTCAGGACACTGGAGTGGGATCCATTCCATTGCCCTTGTGCATCATAACTTAACCAAAAAATGTTTCGATTGCGACAAAACGTTATCATGTTGTTCCGGAGGTATAGTGAATCGGTTCTGTTGAATATCAACGAAATGGGGTCAAAGGTCATTGCACAAAAGCAAGATTTATTCCACAGCCATTATTCTCATAACTTGAGTAATAATTTCTGGTATGTTGGAAAGCGTATCATAATCAATGCATTGCATGATTTTACTAACTTGTTTTTATTATCGATTGCTGAATTGCTGAAACTACTGTACAATAGTATGTCTAGCGAAACATTAGTATTTAAGTCATATCTTTCAACATGCACCGTGCACTGATAGTTATCGGAAAAGTTGTGCTACGTCTGTTACTTTCGTCTGATGTCAAAACTGCAGCCGGTGCTTTAAAATACATGAATAAAATTCCGAATCCTCTCCTTAAGGCCTTCATCGCCTACATGATATTATTTACTGTCCCAGTAACAGTGACAAGCGTACAAAGAAGCTTTTCACGCTTGAAGCTGATTAAATCTTATTTAAGATCTGTCATGTCTCAAGAAAGATTGATTTCTTGGCAACTTTGCCAGTTAAACAATATAAACCAAGCAAAATACATTTTGATGATTTAATAGCTGACTTTGCTGGGATAAAAGCAAAAAAGTCCAGTTCTTACATGGTGAGTTCAATAATGTAAGTACTGTCCCATAATAGGTAGAGACGGAGCCATTGTGAGGGAAGGACGTATGCTGGTGTGCTTGTTTTATCTACATCATGTAAGGCATTTACAAAATAGCAGTAGTGTTCAAAAAATGTAAAATGCTGCCTTTCGTTATTGGTTAATTTTCAAATGTTTTGACGTTTCCTTAAACTGTAAATATAACTGTAATAAACTATGTTTTATGTCTAGTGTGTGTGTGGGGGGGGGGGGGGAAGCAAGGGCCCCACGTATGCTAAGGGCGACTTTGCATCATTCCAAGCAGCCGTGACAAAACAACTTGCGGACGTCCCGAAAAGTGTCTTCCAGAACTGTTTTCTGGATCTTCAGAAACGCTGAAAACTGTGTGTTGATTCAGAAGAGAGGTATTTTGAAGGTGAACAGCATTAATTGTGAGTATGGTACTTTTTTATACTCTTTACTGCGACAGTCCTGGAACATTTTCGAATGTAGGTTGTATTTTTTTATTAATGTTATTGTGGATTCTATTTCATGTTTTGTGGATTCTGTGAAATCAGTTGGATTTCAACATGATAAAAGCTTCTGTAGTTGACTTCATTGCTGAATAAAGTTTTCATTTGTTGGTTTCTTTGAACACCAGGATAGATAAACCGGGGGAATCTTCAAAAAAATTCTGCTAAAAACTGCACGCTCCTTCTGCTTTTTTTCATAAGAGGTTTTCAGAACAATAAATAAAAATCCATTTTCAAAACACTCTTGAAAGAGTCCGATAAATGAAATCGTTCGTCGAATTAGGGTCATGGAAGTAAGAAGCACTTATCTTAAAAAGCAAGAAGGCAATTTGTTTCCTCGGACTTCATGATTAAATGTTTACACAAAACAGAAGATATCTGCAGAACGGCATTGGTTTTACCGGTTGATAAGACATTCGCGGTCGAAATTTGCGCAGTTTTCCCAAATAAAGTGCTAGACTGCGGCTTTAAAGCAGCTTAGACGAGCAAACAACACAGTACTTAAAAATTTCACTATTGAATTGAACACTGAGCTTTTCTTATCACCCATGGTTGGGGTGTCTAACTCTTTTCAAGGTGTCCTAGTTTTTTGAATGTCACTATTAATTCTTCCTCATCGCGAGCAGCATTTCATGCTTATTTGTACAACCAACAATACTTCCTCCTTAGACGAAGGCAAATTCAGCTGATATTAAAAGTGGCTTTTTGCTCGTCAGATACATAATGCATGATGGAATGGATACCTTTGTTCCGTCCTTCTGTCTGTAAAAGATATGCCTACAAGTCAGATTGAAATATTCGTTTTGCGCCGGGATAGATCTAACAGCGATAAGTATGATAAGTATGAGGGTAGATATTTTGCTAAATTTGATAGATGAGAGACAGATTAAGTGGTCGGAAATTAATAAGTCCTACTTATTGAAGCGCTACTTATGTTACTTTATTGAATTTCAGTGATTCATTGTCTTCCCGCTAGATGCCGTGAACATATTTTCATGTCTAGAACGATATCTATACTTCTAAACCTCGAACTGAAAAAAATTACCTTGTCGTTTAGATACCAATAAAGCAGCGAAACTACGCATTTTCCGCTTTACACGCTCCCAAACTTTCAGCACAAGATGCCGTAAATGATTTGGCTTTCCTTTCACAGTAGTTCGGAGTTCAACGACTTTCATGAGATTCTAAGGTGTCGCCTGTCCTTAATTTTGGGTCATGATTCCCAGGAGAAGATAGAGCCAATGCTATCGCAGTAACACACCAATCGCACCTCGGCAGGGATTTAGGAACAACGACAGTCTTTTTTTGTTTGTTGTTGCTTTGTAACGGGTTTCAGCAATTTTAAGACTTATAAGCAGCCGTCCGTGTCAAATTTATGGCCACTGCTGGTCTTCACCCGGGATGTAGAGGTGGGTCTGGCTCTAAATCCCCGCCTGAGGTGGGTCTGGGTCTAAATCCCGGGTGACCCAGACCCGCCTGAGGATAGTATGCATGTCCTACGGTGGCGCATTGGTTTAAGCGCTGGCTTATGACCATTCGTCCAAGATGGGTCCAGGTTCGAATCTCGGGAGGTATGGATACGATGCTGTGTTTATCATATGGCACTGGCTCTCTCTCTCTCTCTCTCTCTCTCTCTCTCTTCCCTGGAGCCAGTGGACCTAAATTAGGGACAGGCGACTGTTTATTAGCCGTTGAGTTACTCGCAGCGGTCGCTAACTCCCCCTCCCCCCCCCCCCCAAAAAAAAGGCTTCCGGTGCTGGTCCTCTCCCTTCCCTGAAACCAGCGGCCACTAATTAAGGACGGGCCACTGCGTATATATCCGAATAAGTTGCTTACCAAAGACGCTAAACCTTAACAAACAGCAAAAACGAAAACAAAAACCACCATTTGTGCCCTTAATACACAGTCGAAGCGCGTAGCCAATGAAAGGAAGTACGTGTCGTGAGTTGGCTCGGAGGGTATACGAGGTGTGCTGTAGGCATTCTGAAAACATATCACTCGTTGCTGTCATGAATAAAACGAGCGATTTATCAGATTTGCAAAAAGGGATGATAATCGGCTTTCGTGTCAAAGGTGGCAACGTTTCTGAAACAGCTCAGTTTGTGAACTGTTCGCGTGCTGCTGTGGCTAAAGTGTACCGTGATTGGAGAAATGGCACAGTTGCGAATAAGCGACGTGAAAACTGCGGAGCACCACGTGCCATTGATGTGAGAAGTGAACGTCGGCTTCGTAAATGCGTGAGGGCCGATCGACAGGCTACAGTGGAGCAACTCACTGGCCGAATGAACCAGGGGGCTACCGGAAGTTTGTCTAAAACGACATTTCAACTAATCCTGATGCGTATGGGGCTCAGATGAAGACGGGTGTTCACTGCACCTATGCTAACGAAGATGCATCGGAAGGAAAGGTCTTACATTTTCACGGCATTATCGGAATTGGACCTTAACTGATTGGCAAAGAATTGCCTTCTCCGATTACTTACGTTTTCTGCTTCATAGAACGGATGGACGTTGGCATATAAGTAGGCGAACATCGTAAAAAAAACACTTTTCAACCATTGCTGGAAGAACACAACGTGGTGGGGTCAGCATTATGGTCTGGGGAATGTTTTCGTTGCATTCTATGGGTCCACTTGTAACTGTGAAAAGCACTATGGACCGAATTCGTTATGAATCCATCCTTGCAGACCACGTACACCCATACATGCTGATTGTCTTCCCTGGGGCGGACGGGATCTTCCAGCACGACAATGCGACATGTCGCACAGCTAGAAATGTCCGAGAGTGGTTGGAAGAGCACGATAAAGACTTCAAAGTACTTTCCTGGCTTCCTAATTCCCCAGACTTAAACCCCATTGAGCATCTGTGGGACCACCTCGATCGTGTTTTTCGCTCTAGGGATCCTCCACCACGAACCCTCGAGCAGCTGTCAGATTCACTGCAGTCAACCTGGCTCCACATACCTGTGAACACCTTCCAGCACCTTTTTGAGACACTCCTAGCCCGTCTAGCTGCTGTCCGCGCTGCACATGGCGGTTACTCTGGATATTAGCTGGTGGTCACATTAATGTGACTTGATCGGGTATATTCAAATTTACTCACAAGCATGAGCAATGAATGAAAAATGGAACTATTTCAAAAATACTCCAATTACTATTGGATAACTATTAATAATAACACATTTTTATTTTTTCTCTTGCTTATTTTAAACAAAATCAGTGTGCAAATGCCTTGTCAAATGTCAGCGGGGCAACGAGTCGAAAATTCCTTGCGGGTCAGACGAGTGTTTGGGTCAAGGTGTTCGTGATCGGATTTCGACAAGGTTTTATTTCTGTTTTATTTTTGAAAAGAAAAACAATATTTCAAAGAACCTTTCAGATTACTTTGAAATAACAATTCAGAGCTGCAGAATATGATCCAGGAACTTGCTGAGAAGGGTAAAGAAATGGGATTAAAAATGAACTTTCAGAAGACAAAACTGATGTACAATGCTTTTACAAGAAATGCAAATTTGTCAATTGATGGGGAAAAAGCTGGAGATAACTGATTCCTACATTTACCTTGGGTAGCAAACATCAAGAGAGGGTCTCATTGATGAAGAAATTTATCGGCATACAAAACTTGGTTGAAGAGCTTTTGGTAGAAACAATACAATTTTTAAGAGCAATATGCCATTATGTCTTGAAAGAAAAGTGTTTAATCAATGCATCCTTCCAGTGCTTAAGTACGGAGCAGAGACGTGGACCTTAACTAAACAAGTTAGTAAAATCATGCAATGCATTGATTATAATACGCTTTCCAACATACCAGAAATCATTACTCAAGTTATCACTCAAGTTATGAGCATAATGGTTGTGGAATAAATTTCGGTCCTGTGCCCTAACCTTTAATCCCATTTCGATTATATTCAACAGAACCGGTTCAGTATACCTCCGAAATAACATGATAAAGTTTTGTCGGAATGGGAGCATTTTTACGTAAGTTATGATGCATAAGGGCTATGGAATAGATCCCGCTCCTGTGTCCTAACCTTTGACCCCATTTTGCCGATTTTCAATAGGAATTATCCACAGAAAGGCCCCTACAACATACTAACATTTCATCCGAATTGAAGCATTTTTACGTGAGTTATGATGCATAATGGCGATGGAAGTGATTCCGATCCTATGTCTTCACCTTTGACCCATTTCGTTCACTTTTTTTAGGGTCCTTTCCCAGGTGTTCCCCTACCCTATACTAAAATTTCATCGAAATCGAACGATTTTTACGCGAGTTATCCAGCGGACGGACATACGCACACATCGCGTGACGTAATGAGGCAGATGGGAATCGCGACCATCTGCTCGCAAGAGTGTGACGTCATAAAACTTTAATAGGATCCACACATAACGCGTGACGTAATGAAACAGATGGCGTGACCGCGCGCCGACATCTAAAATGCGAGATTGTGACGTCATAAGATTTCATGGGTAACATTAATGGGCCGCCCCGGTGGCGCAGTGGTCTAAGCGATGGCCTCTGATCATTCGTCCGAAAGCGGTCCGGGTTCGAATCCCGGTGAGACATGGATGTTGTGTTTGTCTTACGGCACTGGCTCTCTCCCTTCCCTGGAACCAGTGACCCTAAATTAGGGACGGGCGACTGCTTATAGCCCATTGAGTTGCTCACGGTGGTCGTTAAACCTCCAATCAAAAAAAAAAAAAAAAAAAACATTAATGGGACGACGCCATGACACCAAAAACGTGATAATTCGGGGTGGTTATTTAACACACTAAACGAATTTTCATAAAGTCGAGATCAAGCTAAATCGATCTCTTGTACCAGAAAACGGTAGGTTAACGATTTTCATCAAAATCCTTAGAGCCGTTTTCAAAATAAAATTTTACATACATACAAGAAGTGCTGCTTTAATACTATGGCCGCCCCGGTGGCGCAGTGGTCTAAGGCGTTGGCCTATGATCATTGGTCCGAAGGGGTCCGGGTTCGAATCCCTGTGAGGCATGGATGTTGTGTTTGTCTTACGGCACTGGCTCTCTCTCTTCCCTGGAACCAGTGGACCTAAATTAGGGACGGGCGACTGCTTATAGCCCATTGAGTTGCTCACGGTGGTCGTTAAAAATCCAATCAAAAACAAAAACAAAAAAAAAATACTATGGGATAAGGGTGATGGAATGGATCAAGATCCTATGTCCTGACCTTTGATCCCATTTTGTCCATTTTCAATGGGGTCCATCCAGTGGTGGTCCCCTACGACATACTACAATTTCATCGAAATCGAAACATGTTTACGCAAGTTAGGACGCATAAGGGCGAAGGAATGCATCCAGCTCTTATGTCCTCACATTTGACCCCACTTCACCCATTTTGAATAGGTTTCCTTCCCAAGTGGTCCACTACCACATATAAAAATTTTATCGGCATCAAACTGTATTTACGCAAGTTATAACGCATAAGGGCATTGGAATGGATCCCGCTCCTATGTCGAGACCTTTGACCCCATTTCGTCCGTTTTCAATAGGATTCGTCCCCAGGCGATCCCTTACCACATACTAAAATTTAATCGAAATGGAACCATTTTTACGCGAGTTATCGTGCCGACAGGCAGACGGACAGACGGACGGACAAAGCTGTAGCATATACGCTTCTTCCACCTACGGTTGGAAAGCGTAAAAAAGACGTACAAAGACTGCAGACAACTGAAAGACCCTGGGGAGATGCATGCTTGGTGTAACTATGAAAGATAGAAAGGGGAACTCGTGGATAAGGAAAATGACTAGAGTGGAAGACATGACGATCAGAGTAAATCCCTGAAATGGCAATGGGCTGGACATATCGTCAGCAGAACGGACCACCAATGAACAACCGAAATTTTAGGCTGGATTTGAAGAGACACGAAAAGACCCAGATGAAGACTAAGTAGGAGATGGGTGGATGGAGCAGACTGGCTCAAGTTGTCGAAGAAACTTTGGGAGACCTTCGTCCAGCAGTGGTTTGATAATGATTGACAATGATGATGATGATGATGATGATATATTCAAATTTATAGTTCAAAGCAGAATTGTCCGGGCCATGTCCGGGTCGTGTTCAATTATGTGACGGCCGGATCTGGGTCGGATCCGGGTCCCAAATTTTTGACCCGTGGCCAACTTCGATTGTAACGCGGATTGATGCTGTTCTCGAGTTGTACGGAGAGGTCCTGATAAGGCTCCTCACTTTTAACAACAGTACACTCTACCCTGTTAGGGTGACTTAGAGATCATTAAAGCATTTTACAATCTGCTGCTGTTTGGGAAGTAATTTAGCGTTAGTGAATGTCCAGTGTACATCGTTTTTTTGTTTGCTTTTTTCGTTTTTTTTCTCTTCCGTCTTTTGCAAAATTATCCTACTATAAAATTTGCTAGAGTCCTTCTCCTCCGTGCCACTTTTTAAGTCGTCATAGCAACAACCGAGAAACAAATGTTTGTGACGTCACGCTTAGCTTTTCGTGTAGGTGACGTCATCACTTACACGCGCACAGATCAAGGGGAAAAATCACTTTGTTTTGTTGTCATAGCAACAAAGAACACAGCTGCTGGTGTGACGTCATGTAATCCAAATAATTCTCGCATGACGTCAGAGATGCCTTACGTCACACGGTAAACTCTTTAGAGATACGGAAACTTTACATCAGAAATTTTAGTTCACTACCTGAACCGGCGTTTAGCCATCTGTATGTGGCAATTAAGAGTACGACGATCTGACGACGTCAACATAAAAATAGTTTACGGAAAAGAACATGGGAAATTGATACAGGGTTCACAGTGTATACGAAAAACGCATATTTCTGCTGAAGTATCATTGTACCAGGAAGTGTTGACGAAATAGGGACTAAAGGTTTTATACAAAACACATAACAAACAGACAGCCCGTCGTATCAAATTCCACAATCGACTGCTCGGGAAATTTTCAGAAAGCTGTGAGCCAACGTCGCCATCTATTGACGTGGAACTCAAAAACACAATAAATAAATGTAAATTATTATTATAAATTTTATTTTCCCCGTCATTACTGATGGGCTTTCACCTAGTTGCTAATAAAGCATCAAAAGCAAAATATTCAGCTTTTAAAGCATTTATTGGCAGTGTTGCATCTTTGCATCTCTACTTAAGCTTTTTATTTTCTTAAATTGTCAGCGATTTTTTTTCGTTTTTGTCTTAACTCTCACGGGTATACACAGTGCGTCAAAGAATTTTTAAGACTGGGTCTGTAAAATGAAATAGAAACAAGAAATTATAATTTGTTTTGGTTTGTTATTCAAAGTAAGTCCCTCCGGCTTCAATTCACTTGTTACAGCGATTTAATAATGATTCGAATGCCTGTTCCAGTTCACTTTGCGGAATTGCCTCCAAAGCACGAGTCGAAGTTGTTTGTATGGTCGAAATATCATCAAAATAACACCCTTTTAACGTCATTTTAAGTTTTGGGAACAAAGAAAAGTCGCAGGGTGCTAAATCAGGCGAATACAGTGGATGATTCAACACACAGACGTTATTTTTCGCCAAAAATCTACGAACAAGAAGTGAGGTGTGACTGGGTGCATTATCGTGCAACAAAAACCAACTGTTTTCATCTTGGCATTCTTGACGAATACGACGAATTCTGCCCATCAAACGCCTCAAAACATTTAAATAAAACTCACCAGTAATTGTTTGTCCACTTGAAACAAATTCTTTGTGGATAATACCCTTACTATCGAAGAACGTAATGAGCATTGTTTTGATTTTCGATGGAACTTTTCTTGTTTTTTGGCTTGTGGCGAGTTTTTTGACTTCCATTCCGCACTTTGTCACTTTGTTTAGGATCATATTGAAAACACCATGTTTCATCACCAGTAACAATCGATTTTAAGAAGTTTGAATCATTTTCAGCGGCTGAAATGATGTCTCTGCAATGTGCACTTCTCCTTGATTTTTGTTCATTGGTTAACGTGTGTGGAACAAATTTAGCACAGACTTTTGTTTTGCCCAAATCTTCATGCAGGATGGTCCGAATCGTTTCTTTGTTGATGTTTAAAGACTCTTCCATCATTCTTAGTGACGCACATCGATTGTTTGCCACGAAATCACGCACTTTTTCAATAATCTCAGGTGTCCTTAATGAACTTGGTCTTCCGGTATGCCTATCATCTTCTAGCGTCTCTCTTCCGTCTAAAAAACGTTTGTGCCACAGGAAAACATTTGATCTACTTAAACAAAACTCACCATAAACTTGTTTCATCATTTGGTACGTTTCCGAGGCTGTTTTATCAAGTTTTGCGTTAAATTTAATAACAGCCCTTTGTTCCATCTTAATAATTCAACATGAAAAAAATTTTACTTTTCTAATGAACGCCCGTTTCGTTTGAGTTACTTTAACAACTGCGCAGTACTTTTGGCAGAAAGCAAGCAGATGGTCACGGTATATAACGCATTCGCGATTACACTGGTGGCGCCACCGTAGGCTGAAATCTATCGCCAGTCTTAAAAATTCTTTGACGCACTGTGTATGAGAGTTAAGACAAAAACAAAAACAAATCGTTTGTGTTTTAACTCTGATATACCCGTGAGTCTAAACTTTTAGTGAAGAGAAACTCAACTTCCAAATACTGATTCTAATGAAAGGTGACACAATTTTTTAGACATTTTTATATATACATTTAAGCGTTTAATTTTTCTGTAGAGTTTAAAAATGTTTTGTGTGTTTTAATACGTGAGGTGCTTTTTCTCATTCAACGTTTTCTCATATTTAACGTTAATTACGTAATTCATTGCACACTATTTGTTGGAAGAAAAGAAATGCTGAAAAAGTAGCATATATTTCCTCAAACGCCTACAGGACATTGCTTACTATATTCGTGCGTTGGATCGGCACGCTAAGCCGTCGGACCTCTGGTACTGGCTCCCCGGTTATAAATAAAGTCGTCATCCTCCCCTTTCTACCTCGCTTCCGTGTGACTTTCCTGTCATGGCACTCTAGCCCAAATCTCCTAGCTTCCTATTTCTAAGGGTTGTTTAAGACCTGGGGTCAGACGCACCCTTCCTAAAATCATCTACATATGATCTGATCTGATGATCTTCCCAACAGTGTATCGCAATCGACGTAATTGAATAAATGTAGAGCGACTTTGATCGTGGACGTATTGTCGGCGCGAGACAGATGAGTCATTCTATCGCCCAAGTGGTAAGAACCCTAGGGTTCCCGAGGTCAACTCTATTAAGGGTGTACCGCGAGTATACCATCGACGGACGTACCAGCACCCAGAGACCAAGCGGTGACCGACTACACGCCATTGATGACCGGGGTCGACGTAGTCTATCCATGGACAAACACAACATCCATGCCTAACCGGGATTCGAAACCGGACCCCTCTCGGACGTATGGCGAGAAGCCGGCGTATAGATCACTGCACCACCGGGGGTAGCTCTCAATATTTTAAGATTGTTAGGATCATTGTTTTTGGTTTTTTCATTTAGCCGTATGTTTAGGCGCGTGTTGTTCATTTAGTATGTAAAGGCACACGTTGTCCGTTAGTACGATTAGGCACACTAAGTAACTAGCATAAAATCAATATAACTTTATCCATGTTCACGTGTGTTTTTTTTATATTGAAACTTTCCAAAAACAGAAGACAACTTTTCCATTTAGTTCCGGCACCTCATCAACTTGTGATCATTGCGAATGAGAGACATAGAGAGCAATTGCCTCTCGGATGACAGCCACGTCAAGCCTGTTTTCCCTCGTGGGTCAACGTGAAGTGATGGAATCACGAATAATGTACGTACGCGTAACATTTTATTCCGGACTACAGCTAGAGAGAGGTAAGTTTGCCTCTTTGAAACAGCTGTTTAGGTGAACTTCCGCAGCTCTAGTTTCTTAAATATTTCTTTACTTCGCCTGCATCACTCGACTTAATGTAAATATAGCCTGCTCACTGCGATCATTTAGGATCAAAGAACGTAACTCCGTTGCTAAAAGAGCAATAAAATCATAGAACAAAAATAAATCTTACGTTTGGAGCTCTTTTGATTTCGAATGTAATTCATTAAAAACGTTAAGTGGATGAAATGGAGAATAAAGGGTAGGCATCAAAAGACAATATAAGGTAATAGGTAAGATTTCTGTTTTGCTACCTAGATGAAGGTTGTCTGCAGGAGTTTTCAACAGCCTTTATTTATTTATTATTTTGTTTTGGCATTAATTGAAGACGAGGTGTGTGTAGGGTTTCATTCGTAAATGAAAAAATATTTTCATTTCAGTCCTATTTTTAATCTTCTGTAAATCTCTTGAATAAAAAATTAATTCGGTGCAATATATTTCGTACTTAAACTGCCTTAGGAGTTCCAAATGAGTTCCTAAATGCTCCAAAGCGACCATGCCGACACAGAGAGAGAGAGAGAGAGAGAACAAACGGTCATATAAAGCATTCTTCTCCGGTAAAATCTTGATGGATCTTTTCACGTTACACGTTGCACGAGATATTAATAATAATAATAACAGTAATAATAATAATAATAATAATTATTATTATTATTATTATTCGAGATTGGAATGGTGAAGCAAAAGAAGAAGCTTGGGGCAAGAAAGTCCTACACGGAAAGCTCTACAACAATCTGCAATCGGACCATGTGAACAAGACTGCCTCCAATGCATGGCTAACAAACGGATCACTCTTCCCCGAGACCAAAGGGTTCCTGATGGCTATACAAGATCAAGTTGTAAGCACCGGAAACTACCTGAAGCATATCCTGAAGGACACGTCAGTGGAAAGCGACACATGTCGGCAATGCCATCAAATGCCAGAGACCATCTAACATATCACAGCAGAGTGTAGAGTGCTCACACAAACACAGTACACGGACAGGCACAATTAAGTCGCAAAGATTGTCCATCAGAAATTGGCAAGAAAGCATCACCTAATTACAACTGAGCTTATCCCTACTGCAAGTATGAGCCAACAACGCTTCTAGATGTACTGGGACAGATCGATCAGAACAGATAAGATCATCCCCCACAATCGGCCGGACATCATACTGGAACAGATCGATCAGAACAGATAAGATCATCCCCACAATCGGCCGGACATCGTCCTGGTCGACAAGGAGAAGAAGTCAACGTACCTCATTCACAAAGCCGAGCCCAACACGTGTAACATCCAGAAGACGCACGGAGAGAAGCTGTCAAAATATAACGACCTACGATACGAAGTCAAGGAAATGTGGCATATGGAGAACGTCACCACCGTCCCCATAGTAATATCAGCCACAGGAGTTGTACTTAAGACCATTCACAGCTCTATACAGGTACTAGACCTTCAATTTAACACCTACAAGGAACTAAGGAAGGCAGCTATCTTGAACACTTGTAGGATAGTAAGGAAGTTCCTGGACAACTGAGAGAAAGAAATACCGCTTCCGTCGTACCCGTCCCAGAATTAAGAGAAGAAAACCCTCAGGAAGAGGTGGAATCTTTCTTCATATATTTTTTATTATAATAATAATACACCTGAAAAGAAAAGACGGTGGAAGGGTGCTAATCAATGTATACATTTTTTGCCGGAAACAAGAGGAGCGACTGAAACAATATTTCTTCAGGAAAAAAATCATGGCATCACTTTAGTGGTGGCTGCAGCTGACGAAGGTTTTACTTCACTGAATCTGAATACCGATCAGCTCCATCCTTAAAGAGAAACAATTTAGATCCACCGAAGATCCACCGAAAATCCACCGAAAGTTCTTCACGGTAAGTATCCAAATTCCTTAGATCTGAAAAACATGAACACAAACTCCTCACTTCAATGCTTACAAAATGGTCAGCTTTATGCGGAAACCGAGAGATTATCCATTGGGAATCAAGACCGTGTTATGGTAACACAGAACTACAGGAAACAAATAATGAAAGTTTCAGGTGATGAGACCAGTAGAATGATTAGAAAATACAATGAAACCATAGGACACGTTTTATCTCGCTGCTTTCTGCTCGCATCAAAACAGTATCTTAACATACACGAGCAAGCAGTAAAGACCTTTTATCAAGAGCCTTGTGTTAAATATTGCCTTCTCCAAGGCTATACTCCACCTTATTACAAGTACCACCAGAACATATTCTCGAAAATCAGGATTACAAAATGTACCGGGACAACCCTATCATCACAGAAAAGACCATTGGCTGCAATCGACCTGACATCGTAATGGTAGGCAAAGCATTGAAGACAAAACTAATAGGTGTAGCAGTTCCACTAAAAGAAAACATCCAAAAAGCTGTTTCTGATAAAATCTTGAAATATGAGAACCTGCAAATAGAAAGCCAAAGGATCTGGCAGCAAATCATAATACAGATCGTACCAGCTGTCATTTAGGCAATAACAGTGGCACCAAATAACTTTCTAAACCTAGAGAAATTGGGATTGCCGCAGGAACTGTTTCACCCAATCCAAAAGGCAGCTTGCCATATCACCAGAAAATTCATGAATCTCCAGGCCTGAGGTGAATATCTCCGCCTTTTTTCACAGGGCCTGGCCAAGAAATTCTGCAGCAACAACAACAATAATAATCTAATAAAATGGCAACAGAATAAATAAACTTTTTTGAACCCAGTCAGAAAAAAAGTACTGAATTTTTTTTTTTTTTTTTTTTGATTGGAGGTTTAACGACCGCCGTGAGCAACTCAATGGGCTATAAGCAGTCGCCCGTCCCTAATTTAGGGTCACTGGTTCCAGGGAAGGGAGAGAGCCAGTGCCGTAAGACAAACACAACATCCATGCCTCACCGGGATTCGAACCCGGACCCCTTCTGGACGAATGATCAGAGGCCATCGCTTAGACCACTGCGCCACCGGGGCGGCTACTGAATTTGGTCATGGACCTTTTGCTGACCAGGTCCGTAGTCAGGATTCTAGAGGTGGGTGGGTGCCTATTTTTTTTTTTTTTTTTTTTTTTTTTTTGGTTAGAGGTTTAACGACCACCGTGAGCAACTCAATGGGCTATAAGCAGTCGCCCGTCCCAAATTTAGGATTTAGGGTCACTGGTTCCAGGGAAGGGAGAGAGCCAGTGCCGTAAGACAAACACAACATCCATGCCTCACCGGGATTCGAACCCGGACCCCTTTCGGATGAATGATCAGAGGCAATCGTCTTAGACCACTACGCCACCGGGGCGGCCCGCCTTTTTTTTTTCAGGGTGGGCAATTATGTCGGGTATATAATACACCAATTAGCCATTACATTATGACCACCTACCTAATAAGCTGTAGGACCCCTTTAGCCCGCAAAACAGTGGCCACTCGGCAAGACATCGATTCGATGAAGTGGAGATAGGTATTCTGGTGTATCTGGTACCATAATGTCAACAGCACTTCTCCAGTTCCCGGACATTTCGAGGTGGGGGAGATTGAGCGCCAACCCGCTTTGCCAAGTCCAAATGTTCGATTGGGTTCATGTCAGGTGAATTTGGATGCCAGGACATTAACAGAAAGTCACCAACATGTTCCTCGAACCATTCGTTCACGTTTCTAGCAGTTTGGAATGGCACATTATCCTGTTGGTAATGGATATTACCAGCAAGGAACACAGTTGCCACGAATGGGTAAACTTGGTCCGCAAAGATGTTTAGACACCTGACAGTGGTCAGGGATTAGTGCTACTGAGATAGTGTGGCCTAAAGTGTCGCAAGTAAACATCGCCCACAGCATAACATCGCCGTCGCCGGCCTGTCTCTGCCCAACAGTACATCCAGGCGACAAAGCCTCCGTTGGCAATGGGAATATCCGCGCTCGGCCGTCTACGTGATACACCAGGAATCTTGATTCGTCAGACCATGCCACTTTCTTCCAATCATCTACAGTCCAATCTCGATTATCTTGGGCCCATTTCATGCGTTGCTAGCGATGACGTGCAGTGAGCATGAGGACCCGGCTGGATCTTTGGCTACGGAGGACCATGCGCAGAAGGCTCCGATAAACTGTGTGCTGTGACACATTGCCCTGATCACCACTGTTGTAGCTGCTGGTGATTTGTCGCACTGTGACCGTGCAGCCGCTGTGAACAATGCGCGACAGTCTCCGCTCTCATCTGGCATCAATAAGCCGCGGACGACACACGGCTAGACGACGTTTCGTCGTTTGGCAATATATGCCCCACTTTTGATACGTACTCATTACAGCGGCACGTGAACAACCCGCAAGCCGCGCCGTTTCCGAGATCGTAGTTCCGAGGCTCCGTGCCATCACAATTTGTCCTTTATCAAACTCCGAAAAATCAGTAGTTTTTCCCATTGTGACTCTGAACACTCTACTAATCAAAAGCCGCTTCTCGGGTTGTATATATACTGCTCTGTGAACTTCCCCTGCGCAACCGTTCGGCCTCCAGGCGCGTTCATTTCTCTGGACTGGGGTGGTCATAATGTAATGGCCATCGGTGTATACTGGTGTGCAAAATAAAAGGACAAGTATGGAAAACGCTGAAAATGCGAGGACGGTCGATGCCTCTCTACCACCCTAGCTACTGGTCTGTTACTGACACTCTCTGATTATAATAGCCAAATAATGGAGATAAGAGATTCAAGTCCCACGCCGGAAAGGCCTTTCAACCATAGACACACTTTCGCTGACTCAAAGTCAAAATACTATTTTCTTAAACCCTCTCTCCTTCGGCCATGCTGACAACGTTACCTCTGATGAAGATTCTGGTGCATCATAATCTTCGCTAAATGACCATATTAAGCCTGCAATCTTTCAAATGCAAGTGGAAATGCTCTTAGCATTGCTTTCAACAGATGGACCCATTTCCTACGAAAACTTTGTAAAATTGACTTGTGAGAAAAAAGGCTGAAGTAAACGCGCTGTTATGTATGCACCATACTAGGCTTGACACTTCTGATTGTCATGGTTTCTTAAACCAACTCAAAACCACCCCAATACAGTTTATAAATATTCATCATCCAAGAGCGAAATATTCATCAGTTTTTAAATAGTCATCATCTAAGGGCGAAATATTCATCAGTTTTTAAATAGTCATCATCTAAGGGCGAAATATTTATCAGTTTGTAAATATCCATCATCTGAGGCGAAATATTCATCAGTTTGTAAATATTCATCACCCTAGGGCGAAATATTCATCATCCTAGGGCGAAATCTAGGAGTTCCTCTGGTAGTCACTACAGGACATTGAACAAGTTAGCGAAAAGAATTTGTCGACTACTCTCAATGCTATGAAAATCAATTCATTCGTTTATGCTCCTTCAGCGTTCTGAATAACTTGAGATTTCACAATAAATTTAATTTAATTGTTGAAGATACTCTGACCCCCTAAGCAACAATCTCTGTTTTCTAGAACCTCTGGACATTGATCCATCCGCCAATGCCTCCTTAATGGTTCGAACAAGATGTAAGATTCCACAATAATTTAATTTAATTGTTGAGGATACTCTGACCCCTAAGAAACAATCTCTGTTTTCTAGAACATCTGGACATTGATCCATCCGCCAATGCCTCCTTAATGTTTCGAACAAGATGTAAGATTCCACAATAATTTCATTTAATTGTTTAGGATACTCTGACCCCTAAGCAACAATCTCTGTTTTCTAGAACCTCTGGACATTGATCCATCCGCCAATGCCTCCTTAATGTTAAATGAAATTCCACAATAATTCCATTATTATTATAATAATGGAATTATCAACAATTAAATGGAATTCCACAATAATTCCATTTAATTGTTGAGGATACTCTGACCCCTAAGCAACAATCTCTGTTTTCTAGAACCTCTGGACATTGATCCATCCGCCAATGCCTCCTTAATGTTTCGAACAAGATGTAAGATTCCACAATAATTTTATTTAATTGTTGACGATACTCTGACCCCTAAGCAACAATCTCTGTTTTCAAGAACCCCTGAACACTGATCCATTTGTCTATGCCCCCTTAATGTTTCGAACAAAATGTGAGATCCCAAAATAGTTTAATTAATTGTTGAGGATGCTCTGATCTACTAAGCAACAATCTCTGTTTTCAAGAATATCTGTACATTGCTCCATTCATGTATGCTCCCTGAATGTTCCAAGCAAAATTTGTGATTCCACAATAACTTCATTTAATTGTTGAGGATGCTCTGGCCCCTAAGCAACAATCTCTGTTTTCAAGAACCTCTAGACACTGATCTATTTGTCAATGCCCCCTTGATGTTTCGAACAAGATATGAGATTCCACAATAATTTCATTTAATTGTTGAGGTTACTCTGACACCCTAAAAACAATCTCTGTTTTCAAGAACCTCTGGACACTGATTCATTCGTCTATGCCACTTTAATCTTCCGAACAAAATATGAGATTCCACAATAATTTCATTTAATTGTTGAGGATATTCTGACCCCCTAAGCAACAATCTCTGTTTTCAAAAACCTCTAGACACTGATCCATTCGTCTATGTCGCTTTAATGTTTCGAGCAAAATGTGAGATTCCACAATAGTTTAATTAATTGTTGAGGATGATTTGATCTACTAAGCAACAATCTCTGTTTTCAAAAACATCTGTACATTTATCCATTCATCTATGCTCCCTGACAGTTCCAAACAAAATTTGAGATTCCGCACTAATTTCAATTAATTGTTGTATATACTCTAACCCCCTTAAGAACAATCTCTGCTTTCAAGAACATCTGGACATTAATCCATTCATCTATGCTCCCTGGACATTCGGAACAAAATTTGAGATCCCACAATAATTTCATTTAATTGTTGAGGATGCTGTGATCCCCTCAGCAACAATCTCTGCTTTCAAGGATATCTGGACGTTGATCCATTCACCTATGATATGCTCCCTGAATGTTCCAAACCATATTTGAGATTTCACAATAACTTCATTTAGTTGTTGAGGATGCTGTGACCTCCTTAGCAACAATCTCTGTTTTCAAGAACCTCTAGACACTGATCCATTTGTCAATGCCCCCTTGATGTTTCGAACAAGGTATCAGATTCCACAATAATTTTATTTAATTGTTGAGGATGATGTGATTCCCTCAGCAACAATCTCTGCTTTCAAGAATATCTGGACATTGATCCATTCACCTATGATATGCTCCCTGAATGTTCCAAACCATATTTGAGATTCCACAATAATTTCATTTAATTGTTGAGGATTCTGTGATCCCCTCAGCAACAATCTCTGCTTTCAAGAATATCTGGACATTGATTCATTCACCTATGATATGCTCCCTGAATGTTCCAAACCATATTTGAGATTTCACAATAATTTCATTTAGTCACTGAGGATGCTGTGACCTCCTTAGCAATAATCTCTGTTTTCAAGAACCTCTGAACACTGATCCATTCGTCTATGCTCCCTGAATGTTTCGAAAAAAATGTGAAATTCCGCTATAATTTCATTTCATTTTTGAGGATGTTCTGCTTTCACGAACCTCAATGGCTGAACTCAAGGAAACAGAACTCACGTTAAATGGTCAAACACAACATACTCGGATATTTGAATCCAATACAAGTCAGAAATTTCCGCGCCGGTGGCCTAGAGGTCAGAAGAGCTGGCTACTAGCTCAAGTCCCGGTTGAGTTATGGGTGGTGCGCTTGATCCCATAGCTCTGGCTTTCCCCTTCCCCTGGAACTATTAGCCTCAAGTTAGTGACGGGGCGACTGTATATATTCATAAGAGTTGCTAAGAGCTTTCCGTTCCTCCCTCCCACGCATTCCCGACTGTCAGCGACCTCTGCTAAAGGAATGCATTTCCCCTTCCCCTTTCCCTCTCTTTTGAGTTTTAAGTTTGACCTTACCAGAAGGAAAACACTTTTGCTGGCTTTTAGAACTCACCTTATCCCGTGATGAAACCTGACGGTCGTCCTCTGTCGTTTTTTTGTATTGGAGGTTTAACGACCACCGTGAGCAACTCAATGGGCTAAAAGCAGTCGCCCGTCACTAATTTAGGGCCACTGGTTCCAGGGAAGGGAGAGAGCCAGTACCGTAAGACAAACACAATATCCATGCCTTACTGAGATTCGAACCAGGACCCCTTACGGAGGAACGGTCAGAAGCCATCGCTTAGACCACTGCGCCACCTCGTTTTAAAAGGAATTCATATTTTTAATGATTAAATAAATTGAACGAGTACTATTACAATTATAATATTAAGTATTAACTGCACTATATTACTCAGTTTCACTTATAGAAATGCAAAATGCTATTTTATTGCAATTTTTTTCTTTCGTAGTAATATAAAACGGTTTTTGGAATATATATTCGCAAAAATTTGGCGCCTTGAATATGCAGCGATGGCCCAGGATGGTGGATAACTATCACTCCTTCCCCCGGAATATATATATATATATATATATATAAAACATTCCCGCGTTTAATTTCCAGTAGTTTTTTATAACGAAGACATCGCATGGTATCGTAAAATTGTGGCATTGACGACACATTACTCATGGAGTACTGTTAAAATCATTGGAAAATCGAAGTCTGGTGTATCCTGTATCTCAGAAAACAGTGAGGATTATTTTCCTCCCTCCAGAATTAAACGTATCGGCGCATATAGGACGACTGGTAGGGCAAAATTTTGAGCACCAGAGTGTTTTTTGCATATTTTATGCTAGCCACTGATGCATGCAAACAAACAAACAGCCATGCGGCGCGCCTGGAAACCATAAAGTGCTGGATGATCAGTCTCGATGTTTGGGAGAAATGACCTTGACCGGACGCAAAGGGAGCAGGTTTCCATTGCGTCACAGGCTCCGCTATTTGACTTCCCGTCATCAGATGGAAAGCTCTGGACAACACGTGGATGTCCCACCGGTACGACCGACCTCAGCGCCCTCACCGGCATCCTTATAAAAGCCTACACTTCGAGGTCTTCAAAAGCAGTGTCATCTTCCCGATCGAATTTTCTTCTCTTCGTGTTTTAAAGAGCTCGCTGTTCAGTCATGAAGAAATTCGTGTTTTTTGTCGTTGTCGTACTAATTCTAACCGAGGGAGCCCAATGCGGTAAGAGTATCTCAAGGCGAAAAAGGTTCCTTGACCCCCACAGTTTGTCTATCCTTCCAGAAAGGTAAATATCACTGCATAAATAATAACAAAAGAATCTTCTTTAAATTTCGATGTCTTGAACGCATGGAATTTATTGGTTTTATTCCTGTGTATTCAGTAATACGATATTTTGTCTGTTAAAACATGTAGCATTTTCTTTAATGAGGTTTAAAGGTACAGACAGATCCAGAAAATTCGCAGGGGAGGGGCATAAAAATGAATTGGGGTGTGCGAGAAATAACGGATGTATATCGCAAGAAGAAAGTGAAATTTTTATGGGTAAAATAGTCCTGATGATCAGGGGTAAAAATCAGCAACAGGTGGAAGTATAAAATTTTCCATCATTACAAAAAGGAATAGTATTTTTTGCAAGCCAGTAAGAAAACAGGAAACTGTCAAAATTTTGATTCTTACAGAAATGAAGTGTAACAGTAAATGAATTGCACGTAGTAATATGCATTAGAATTTAATGCAGTAACCTCTGAAGGGAAATGTTATTGTTTCCGCTACCGTCAGAAATTAAAATTTTAGAAAATTGCACTTGTCAAACGCTGACACACCCACACTTGATTATTGCTACTTTCGTAATTCGTGTTTGTGAATCTACACTCATAAGAGTCGTTATTCAAATGAGCGTTGAAGAAATGAACTGTGTTAAATGAACGTTAAGTCAGAAATTATATATCAAATACTCATCTTTGCTACATATCTTAAAATACTCATCTTTGTCTTACCACATTTTTAGGATATGAGGTACTTAAATATGCAAAATCAGTTCTTTATCTTACAGATTGGTTTCTTAAATTTAATCAAAATGGGAGGAATAAATCACGCGAAATCACTGTCTCGGTTTATGAAATTTTTTCAAGTGAATGCCATACTAGGTAGATCCGGATGTAATATGATCTTTACATGAGTTTCCAGATAGTTTCCAACTGACTCGAGTGCTGAGCCCCAATCAATATAGAAACTTTGTCTGCATGAATTCATTTCTTATACAAGCGTTTGTGAAAAATATATATCTTTTTAATTTTCACGGTGATTCAGGAATCAAACTTCCTATTCTGGAGACTCTAATTTCAAAAGCTTAATCTCTCGTATATTTGCATTTTTATAAAATAACTGCATATCTCAGTGCTATATATGTCAACTAGAACTTGTTTTCAGTGCATTTCTACTCCCAAAACAGAAATTTGATATGCTACACTGACTGTGGGTTTCCTTTCCTACAGACGAGATATGATAGTCCGAATATAAAGCCGCGAGGAATGTTTGTAACTCAGAATACTTCAAAGAAGGAACATCTGACGATAATTCATAATTTATTGTGACTCACAGAATACCTGAAATTAAAAGAAGAGTTAGAATAACGGCAATCTTCATCAAACGCTGACGCACGCATACGCACACAAAAACATTTTGCCATTTGGAATCTTAGTTATTAAAATAATCTGTGCCGCCCCGGTGGCGCCGTGGTCTAAGCGTTGGCCTCTGATCATTCGTCCAGAAGGGGTCCGGGTTCGAATCCCGGTGCGGCATGGATGTTGTGTTTGTCTTACGGCACTGGCTCTCTCCCTTCCCTGGAACCAGTGACCCTAAATTAGGGACGGGCGACTGCTTATAGCCCATTGAGTTGCTTACGGTCGTCGTTAAACCTCCAAAAAAAAAAAAAAATAATAATAATCTGTACAAATTTTCTACTTTTAGAACTTATTTCTCTTAAATAAAACTTTTGCGAGCCGTGAAAAAGTTCGGAAATTCTGCTCCTCTGTTCCGATTTGTAGTAGATAATAACTAGAGCCCAGATGTTGATGACCTAGAAATTGCAAAAAAAAAAAAAAAAAAAAACCTTACAAAGATGAAAAAATGCCTTTAAAAATCGAAAAAATAATGTCCTTATATTATAAAGAGAAACCACCTTAAAACAGTTTGCATTATACAAGTATTTATTCAAAATTATAAATTAAATAATTTTAATCTTAGACAATGCCCAACTAGAATTTTGTCTTTTTTTATATATATAAAATGCACTATAAAACCTCAGAAGAAAAGAAAAAAACAACAACTAAATACCTGCCAGGTAGTACATTAAAGCTTTGGAATGTCAGCTACAGTACAAGATAAGAAGCTCTGAGTTTGAATCCTTTTGTTTATTACCCTTCACCCACAGTCCCTTTTAAAAGAGGACAATAGGGATTCTCTTTTCCCCAAACTGGATAGCACTAAACAGTGTCTTGAACAGTGATGTTATACCGTGGGTAATTACCCATTTCGTGGGTATTTTAGAAGAAAAAGATTAGGAATGGGTAAATGGGTATTTTTTATATCCTGTGGGTAAATTTGTTTAATCGCTTTTCAAAAGTCATATGGAGATTCCTGCATTTTAATTTGGCGCATGAAGTCTCGTTTTCAAACAACGTCTACATCAATTGCCCAACATTTACCAAAATTAAGCATCTGTCGTCGGTGGAATGGCTTTCTAATGGCATCGAAAGATTGCACGAAATTTGTTAAAGAAAAACAATTAAAATTGTCCAATACTGGAAACTTATATTATGATGGTAAACATGGTTATGTGTATATGATATGATTCTTATGTCCAAAAACGTGAAAATTTTCGTCGTACTGGACGAAATCTTTTAAATTTTCGGATATTATCTGACTTAACATCCCTGTCATGTTTACACCAATAAATGAATTCACATCTTCCAAATTTGTTTTAATTCATTTATTGTTTCGCAGTGCATGATTCCCACTTCTTCTGAAAGAAATGAGCCTGTATTTACTTCACTTCATCAAGTAATTCTTGCCTCAGTCATTGTCTTACTGGCGATTTTCTCTCGAACAATTTGTGAAAATATTACATTAAACAAAGCACACCTACAAGTTTTCAGTATGAGTCAAGAAAAAAAAAATTCCCTTTTGCTCTGTTTCTGAAACTAGTTTATTTTTTTCTTTTGCTCTCTCTCTCCCTCCCTCGCTTTCTCTCTGTCGCTCTTTCTCGCTCCCCCCCCTCTCTTTCAAGCTAAAACAGAACATTTAATCTCCAAATTCATAGCAAATTCTAATCGTTATAAAAAATTTTTAAGAAAGCCTGTGTACTCATCACTATAATTTTACAAAATAAATACATAATTTATTTGCAGTATTGGCCATTTAAATAGGAAAAGTCTGTGTTAGGGGGATATCGCTCCAGTCACCCTTCCCCCTTTGCCCGATGGATCCACTACTGACCATAACTTCAAACATTATAGATTGTTTCATAAATTATTTTTTATAGAAGAATGGATAACAAGTATCTTCAGTTAGTTTTTTGTGTCCAGCCAGCCGTTGTCTGCCAGTGCACGATACATGTATAAATATAGTGTCCAGTCTTCATGTTTCAATTTTCCAACGGTGGTTGGTTTTTCTAGCAATGTGTCCTGTCCATTGCCCCCTTAAGTCTCTTTACTTTGACCATGATATCAGCCACTCTTGTCATTTTTCCTGTTCCATGAGATCCTTTTTCCATCCTTCTTGGTTACACCGAGCGTGTATTCTTCTTTAAGTTGTCCTCAAGATTTGTATGTTTTGTTTAACTAAGATCTATGCATGTGATCCATAATTAAGAACTGTGACATTGCGTTGATTGAACACTTTAAGCACTTTTCGTATGCCACAATGGTAAATTTGTCTTGTGAATTGTACTGTTTCTTCCAAATGCACCTCATCCTAGTTTTCTACCCAAATTAATTTCTTCTTTGATGTGGCCCTTGCTTGATATCAGTTATTCAAGGTGTTCGATTAGGTTTAAATTTTTCCCATCAAACTCTAAACCAGTTCTTGTAAAGGCCTTGTACATCAACTTTGTTTTCTGCATGTTCATCTTTAATCCCATCTCTGTACTCTTGTCAAAAAGTTCCTGGAAATGTATGGCTTTATATTATATTTTGAGCACCACATATTAACTTTTATTCGCAGGATGAAAACGGGCTGAATCGTACAGAGAAGAGTATTAGCCAAAATTTTTAATTTGTCTTCGAATCGCGACTTCTGCAAATCGTGGAAGATTGATAGGCAAACAACTCTCTTCTTATCGCACATCTCTTCTTATAGCACAATTTGCAATGGCGCCCATATGAGTACTTGGGGAGGGGGGGGGTAAGAAAAATCCTTAGGCCCTTCAAGGCTGTCAAACATTTTAGTAAATGTATAAGATACTAAAATACAACAAACATAATTGATACAATCAATCATTAATATCTTATTATTTTTAAAAATGCTTTAAAAAAATTTTTCGTCTATTTTAGTGTTTTAAATTTATCAAAACTTTGGCTATACCAACGGCTAGGTTGGAGGGGGGGGCTCCGAGCTCCCCCCCCCCCTTATGGACGCCCTTGTGTGCTTGCACAAAATTTTCCACATATTCTTGAAGTGCCCTTGTCGCAGATTTTTTTGCAACAGGCGACGAAAATTTTAATTTATAATGTAATCCCTGTTTCTATAGAAGGAGGGTTAAAAACTCATCTTCGAATTGCACAGAGGATGAAACGCGATATTTTTGTTTTATTTCACTGACTGTTAGTTCTCAATCATGAAGGTGGAAAAGAGTACAATGTACGGTATTTTCCATACACTTCCAGAATTATCAATGGATTTTCTAGAAAATTGCACGCTGTTGTGGAACGCTATTAGTTTAAGTTGCAGAAATGCTCAGCAACAAACCAGATTATTTCCTTAACCAGATTCCAACAACCAGATTCTTTCCTTAACCAGATTCCAACAACCAGATTCAAACAACCAAATTCTAGGTTTTCCAACAACCAGATTCTTTCCTTTTCTCAATTTTATTCCTTTAGCGCGAACAGTGTCGTCCAAACAGAAGCAGAATCAGACCAAGCAAATTACTCAAAGGAACGTGAGTGGAAATTTAGGCTTCAGTCTTCATAAAGCATATGCGCAACTTCTCACATCTCTTACTTCTGGGTCTAGATTTGAACCCTGGAGGAGGACATGGGTATTCTGGTTGTCCTACTGGTGCTGGTTTTTAGTCCTCTCCCAGGAATCAGTGGTTCTAAATTAGAGATGGATTACTCTTTATTCTTCTAGCAGTCGTTGACCTCCAGAAAGAAAAAATATTTCCCAAGTGTTTATTCTCTCAGTTTTAGACTAAACATTATTGAGGTCCATAGATGTCTTTACACAAACAAGCCCTAATGATGGCTTCGTTGTCATGTTGCACCAGATTGGGTGGCCGGAGCAAAGCTGGAGAGGCGTGCGTCCAGGGCCAGCTTCATATAGAACCATCCACTCATTCGCATCCCGAAGCTCTGGGAATTTAAGGGAAACCCGCAGATTGAATGCCCGGCAAACCGAAATTCTAACCCCCGTCGGAGATGTCAGTCTCCAACAGTCCCTTCTTCCGGTGATCAAATGTTAGTAGTGTGTGCATTTAAGATCCTTCACCACACTTTTCAGAACCAGAAGCTGGAAGCAATGTGCATCCCAATTCAGTGTCACTGGTTCCAGAGATGGGAGAAAACCAGTGCTGTAAGAAAACACATATCACCCATGTCTTACTGAGGATCGACCCTAGCCCAACAGTATGGGAAGCCAGAAATCAGATCTTTACAGTTCAGTGCGATCAGCGTCATTTTTTCCACTTCATCTGAAGTGCTTTAACATTCTGCGACAATGCAATCTCTTACGCGTGTACCCTCCCAACTGATTCGCTGCTTTATTTGGGAGGAGTAACTTCTCCACAGACTAAGATGCCTGAGTTAGTGGAGACGCTTCTTCTTCTTTTTATTTGAGGTTTAACGACCACCGTGAGCGACTCAATTGGCTATAAGCAGTCGCCCGTTCCTAATGTAGGGCCACTGACACCAGGAAAGGGAGAGAGCCAGTCCCGTAAGACAAACACGACATCCATGTCTCACCAGGATTCGAACCCGGACCCATCTCAGACGAATGGTCACAAGCCAGCGCTTAGACCACTGCGCCACCGGGGAGGAAGCTTCTTCCAAACCTGCAGTTTCTTAGGCGTGTACCCTCCTAGCTGGTTCGCCGCTTCATTTGGAAGTAGTTTCTCCAGAGGGACATCTAAGATGGCTAAGTTGGTAGAGACGCTTTTTCCAAACCAATTTATCTGGCTATTTGCGTTGTGGGCCAAATGTGCTCCTTGCGTAGTACAGCAGCGAAATTTACGACCAACCAAATCGCACAGTAGAAATGCATGCATAACATTAATCTTTCGTGAAACTGTTTCTCCCCCTGTATTTCTATGTTACGAGTAAGGATTTGTGCCCAGTCTTACACCACTCACTTAAAAAAAAATCTAACAATTGCAGAACTCCGCTAATTTATGCTTCTTGATATTAAAAGCTCTTTTTGGATTCAGTCAAATAGTGATACTTGAAATCCTTCTAGAATAACTATTCCTATTGTTTTAAATCATTTTTGCGTACTAGTTTGATTTTCTGTGCGAGAGATGCATTTTTGTCGATATATCAAACCAGGGCCGGGGACAGAAGTGTTGAGGCCCCATACCGTCAACCCCTCCGACAGGTACAGAGGTACAATTAAGAAAAGAAAAATGAGAAAGCAATTTTTTCATTATTCATATAATCGTGTTTGCCATATTTGTACGAGCGCTAAAATGAGAACACGTATTTCATACGCACTGCATGTCGAAATGATAAATATTCGCACTTTCACGGCGTAAAGTAGAACGCTAGTAAAGTCAATTTTGCGCGATACGCCCTGTCCAGCTTGCGGCCCTGAATAGAAATCGACTTAGGCGTCTTCTGTCACCGTGTCTGTTTTCAAACTAAATTTTCAGCAGTGTTTTCGGAGACATTAGAGACAAGACTGACACATGGCATCCATGTCTTACTGGGACTCGAACCCTAGCCCTACAGTATAAGGAGCCAAAAATCAGATCCTTACAGTTGTAAAAACACAAGTTTGTTCTTGACGGAGATCGAAACCACGTCCCTTCACTCCGGAGTAAGTTGCTCTCCCAACGGACATAATGTATCGCTGCAGATTTGTCGTCTTGATATACTATAACGAAGTCAATTTCTCCGTCATTTTTGTCCACGCCGGGGTTCGAACCCGGGTCCCCTCATTCCGGAATAAGTCGCTCTTACCAATTGAGCTACGCGGACGTTCGTTATCGCTGCTATCTGCCTTCATGTTGTGTGCATCCTGCTGGGCAGGCACACGTCACATCTCCCCCTAAAGAGGGCCGGGGGCATGGCCCACGGGTCAGCCGTGACCACGAATCGTTGCAGGCAGCCATCCGCTGTAGAACGTGCACTTGAGAACTCCCAGTCAATCTAGTGTGTGGAATGCAACGTCACACACATATATTTTTTCGAAGCGCTGGAGAAGGGATTCCCTGATTTTTCCTATCTCGCGGTGTGGAAAGAACATCACACCATTGCGAGATCTTGAACGGCTGGGTCATCCGGAAAGTTCGGGCGCCATTATAACGAAGTAAATTTCTCCGTCATTTTTGTCCACGCTGGGGCTCGAACCCGGGTCCCCTCATTCCGGAATAAGTCGCTCTTAACAACTGAGCTACGCAGACGTTCGTTATCGCTGCTATCTGCCTTCATGTCGCGTGCGTCCTGCTGGGCAGGCACGTCACAATACGCTCTGTAATATGTCATATAATCTCCCTCTTAATTTTTTTTTCTAAGCGAAGAAGGAATTTCGTTAATTCTAGACGATGTGTGGAACAAACATGACACATTTTTCGAAGAACTCAACGGCCAGTACATTCACTTTGACGTTCGGGAACCAATGTGAAAACACAAACTTGTCCGTGACGGGACTCGAATTCACACCTCTAATGCACACCACTAGATCAATCTCTCACACCTGAGTAAGTTACTCTCCCAACTAAGCTAAACGGACGGAATGTACCGCTGCAGGTTTGTCATCTTGATACGTGCTTTGCCTCTCTGTCACACAGTTTAAGATCTAAACGAAACATTAGCGTTTTCGTTTGGATTCTACTACGTAGATACTTAAAATCCTTTAACAGTGTCAACATTTGCTGTCTGTTTCGTTCACATCTATTCCCTGATTTACTTAATATTCTTTAATACTTCGTGAGCCCTTGTCCCTTTCAAAAAGATATTTTTATTTCGTTGCGTTTTAAATTGCGTCTGTGTGCAACATACGTACGCTAACTTTGCAAATTTTCTGGGAAAACTTTCACTCGACATATACTCGTATGTTCTCTAACATAAATTCTATGCTTTGCTTAGCAGGAAAAAGAATATTTACGTCCAATATCTCGTGGGAAAGAAAAAAATAAACACCTGACATACGAACTGCAGTTTGCCTAATTTCTAACAAGTGGAAGCCTGTTTAGAGTTAAACATTTTCTTCTTTTTCTTCCAGGAGAGCAATTACTTTCAAGTCTTCGAATACATCCCACGAGATATCTTGCACGCACAATTAAGCGTTAAATCATCACTTTTAGAAACGGCAGTTATGTTGTGTTCCTTTCTTAACCAAATTTAGAAGCATAATCTATAAGGCGAACAAGAAATTCCAAGTTTTTTGAGCTTCCTTATTCTTCCCGAAACGTCGATGTTCGATTGTTTACGCATACGGAGAATATGGAAATTGTACATGTGGGAGGAAAACCGAGAACGATATCATCTCTTCCCAAGTTCCTTTTTTGTCCTCTGCTTATATTTTTCAGTGAATGAACTATGATGACTCAGTGATACAAAGACTAACGGAGGTCATTTAACCGACTTTCGTTGTCCTAGTGACATTATTCTCACAAATAATCTTACAGAATCGCAGTGATGGAGAGAGAAATTCAAATCTATAAATATAAAATTTTCGTTACCAGACTGAGCGTTTGATGTCTCGACTTTGTTTTCAAAATATTGAGGAGGAAGAACTTAACAAACCTTTGAAAGATGGCTGCTACTCATAGGGAAAAAAATCATGCTCGCCGCTGTATTAGAACTTCATATACAGTATACTCCCCTACCATTTATAAAAACGCAAATTTGCAGGTGGTGGTGATCGAATACGCATCCTTCTGCTCCGGAGCCGAGTGTTTTCCCAGTTAAGTTACACTGACGAAGTTTGGCGCTACAACTTTGCCGTCTTGACATGTGCGTCACCTCTGAGGTATATACGTCACATACATACAAGGGGGATATACACACGTCACACATGTATATACCCCCTTGCGAAAGGTTTGGGACGGAATCGTAAGTTTCCGGGTCAGCCGGCGAACTACGCTTGTAGGAGAGCTCACTGTAGAAGAAGGAATTCTCATTAATTCTAGGCAATGTGTGAAAGGAACATATATTTTTGGAAGAATCTAACGGCCAGTAGAACCATTTTTACGTTCGGGCGTCAATGTGAATTTCTCGGTAGCGGAGCTCGAATCCGCATCCTTCCGCTTCGGAGCCGAATGTTTTCCCAATTAAGCTACGTTGATGAGGTTTGTCGCTAGAGTTTTGCCGTCTTGACATGCGCGTCACTTCTGAGGTAGGTACGTCATACATTAATATCCAGACACTTGCATGTCTAGAAAAGATCATTTACATAAAATTTAATATCGTGTGCTGAAACCTTTGGCCTTTATGACAGACTCTAGTCTTTCTGGAGTACTCTCCACCAATTTCCCGTAGATGTCCTGCTATGTGTTCTGCCATTCGGCCTTTAAAGCAGTGACGGGTTCAGCTTAGGAGACTTCATCTTTTACGCACTTGACGATCCAGTTCGGCTCAGATATTCTCTGTAGGTTTGAGGTCAGGACTCTGGAATGGCCAATCCGACTTTTCTACACCTAGTTCCTCAAACCAATCTGCAACAACTCGAGCAGCATGACATGGTTGTTCTGCTGATAGAGGTCTGTAGGTGTTAAGATGGCAAAAACATTTCGAGGCTTGTTGACAACAAAAAGATTCGATCCCGAGCGAGAGAGTGTGTGTGTGTGTGTGTGGTGTTAAGTGGGAGACTAGGAGTTGTATGTAGTGGAGTGGGGGGGTGTGTGTGTTTGTATGAGCGAGTTGGACGACATCGATTGTTTCTCCTATCCCTAATACGTATAGAGACTGACTTTTATAGTGTAATTGCTTGCTAGTTTACAGAAAGGGAGATTTAGAACGCGCTTAGTTTTCCTTTATCTCTCCCTTTGAAGGTTATATTCTTCAATAATTGCCAAAGTTAATATTTTTAGGCTTACATTCAACTAAATATTTTAAGTAATATCTCATTTCATTATTTAATTTTCAGAATTTAATAAAATACGATTTAATAAATACGATAGAATAATGCAAAATGGCACATCGCAGGCCGGGCCGGACCTAAATGATTGCTGCAATTGACGGGCCGGGTCGGGCCAGGCTAAGCTGAGTGTCTAATATCTGAAACGGCTAGGCCTTAAACGCACGGGCTTGATTCGGGCCGGGCTCACCAAATAAGGCCAGTGCAAAACTCTAGTGTGTAGTATCGTTCAAAGTATTGAACTGCACAAAGACCTGAATGCTTTTAAAGAAATTCCTATAAATACTATGTAGTATTACTTTCAACATGTATTGCGTTTTAAGTATTGCTGTTTGATTTTATTATATATAGAGCCGCGGATGGCCTAGTGGTCAACGTTCGCCACTGCCACGGGGGAACCTCAGGTTCGATCCCGGTCAGGTAGGAACGCTCGAACCACTAAATATCCGCCGTGCGTCGGATGGGCACGTTAAGCTGCCGTACCCCGGGTACTGGCCTCCCGGTAATAAATAAGGGCGTCTTTCTACCCTTTTCTACCTCGTTTCCGCGTTACTTTTCTATCGGGTACTTTAGCCCAAACCTCCTTGCTTCCTGTTTCTTAGGGTTGTTTAAGACCTGGGGTCTGACACTACCTTCCTAAAATTCTCTACATATGATCTGATCTTTATTATATATATATATATATACCACTTGTTAACACAGAAATCGAAACGGCCAAGGAAATGGATCAGCGAAACAGCTTACGTTAGTTCACCCTTTATTAGCTTGTCACTTGCACTTCAGTACAGGAAGATCGATCAACTCTTGCCAGAATGCAAACTTGCTGGCTTCATTTCAGACAAGAATCACAATGCACTCTTCATACGTATAATTCATTATATCTCAGCGTAACATTCGTTCAACCAAATCTGCTTAACAACTCTGCGTTCTCGTAACATGCGTCTCGTATCTAGCCTCTTTCAAACATGCCCTTCTTTCTAACAAGCCACTCTGAAACATCTTCTATTTCTAACAAGCGTATCTCTAACATGTATTCATAGTAACAAGCCTCGTTTTAACATGTTCTTCTTTCTAACAGGCATCTCTCTAACATGCCCTCGTTCTAACAGACTTCTCTCTAACAAACCTTTTCTAACTTGCTCTTCTTTCTAACAGTCCTCTCTCTAACAAGCATCTCTTTAACATGCCATCTTTCTAACAAGCTTCTCTCTAGCATGCCCTCTTTCTAACAAACTTTTCTCTAACATGCTCTACTTTCTAACAATCCTCTCTCTAACATGCCCTCTTTCTAACAAGCCTCTCTCTAACATGTTTTCATCATAACAAGCCTCTTTTTAACAGGCTCTTCTTTCTAACAAGTCTCTCTCTAACATGTTTTCATCATAACAAACTTCTTTTTAACAGGCTCTTTTTTCTAACAGGCCTCTCTCTTACATGCCCTCGTTCTAACAGGCCTCTCTCTAACATGCTTTCTTTCTAACAAACTCTAACATGCCCTCTTTCTAACAAGCCTCTCTCTAACGTGCCCTCTTTCTAACAAGCCTCTCTCTAACGTGCCCTCTTTCTAACAAGCCTCTCTCTAACGTGCCCTCTTTCTAACAAGCCTCTCTCTTTCTAACAAGCCTATCTCTTACATGCACTCTTTCTAACAAGATTTTCTCTAACATGCCCTCTTTCTATAACAAGCCTCTCTGTTACCATGCCTCTCTCTAACATTTAATGCTTCCCTGTTATCGTGCTCCAACCAACTGTTTTTTTGTTTTGTTTCGTTTTGCTTTATTGGGGTTTACCGACCACCGTGAGAAACCCACGTAGCACAGTCTTGCAATGTGATGTAACCCAACACTGAGCCACCGTCTTTTCGGAATAGAAGACGGTGGTTCAGTACTGAGTCTATGTTAAATTGCAAGGTTGTGCTACCTGAAAACTCAATGGGCTGTAAACAGTCGCCCGTCCCTAATTTTGGGCTACTGTTTCCATGGAAGGGAGAGAGAGTCAGAACCATAAGACAAACATACCATTCATGCCTCACCCGGTGTTACAATCCAGATCCATCTCGGACGAATGGTCAGAAGGCAGCGCTTATGCCACTGTACCACAAAGGCGACTCCGACCAACTGTCAGTGATGAAAAATGAAAAAGTTCTTCGGGGAAGTAATGTGTCGTTAAGTTCGAAAACGTTTAACGAGGAGAAAACAAATTTGCATACGAACACAGAAACTCAAAGTTAAATTCAGGTGTACGTTATTGCTGTTTTAATTTGTTATAGATGAAAAACAAAATGTTGGGAATTTTAATTGGTTAAGTTGTGTACTCTAATTTCCTAACTTTCTCTTGTAAGATATTTGAAGGCTTGTCATCAGCGAATTTATCAACCGCAGTTTTTCTGGAATGGAAATCACGCTGTCGACTACCGTAGAGGTTGTTTTTTTCTACGCAGTTAGCAAATGGGTGGGTGTCCTACGAAAGATATGCATCGAAACAGTACTTCCTGCATCTACATGGCTTACGTCACCTGAATAATCGCTGGAACTAATATCCTCCATTGTCTAAAAAGGCGTGAATTCTGCGGGGAACGTTTGAAGACGATTTGCGCTCCATTACTTCTTCGAATGCCATTACTTCATGCGGACGATTGGCTCTAATTCAGCAATGCGTTTCATCTCATTACTTTAAATCTAGCATTCAGGAAGATGTTTGGGGAAGTTAGGAGTGTGGAAAAGGAGATGGAATAGAATCGTTAAGAGAGCCTGTCTTTCAAACAAACAAAGAGAAAAACTACAAATTTTGAAGATGTGAATCCGTTTTTTGGTGTAAATATGACATGGATGGTAAGTCAGATAATATCTGAAAACTTGAAAATTTCGTGGTCCTGCTGTGTAGTGTGTTGCGTAGTTATTAGCACACCCGGCGCTATACGCGAGACGCAGGTTCGTTCCCGGGCGACGAAATTTTCAAATTTTCGGATATTATCTCACTTACCATCCATGTCATATTTACACCAAAAAACGGATTCACATCTTCAAAATTTGTATTGTATGATGTAATCCCCTATTCCATTCATGATAAAGAAAAAAAAACTATTTTTATCTCCATTATATTTTGTTACGACGTAGGTGAGTACAGTGCTGCATTCAGAGTTTGTTTCCGGGGGGGGGGGGCAATTATAAATTTTGAGGGGGCTGAAACTTGTTGACTGATTATATACATATAATCACAATTTTGTTATTAATATATATACAATTTTCAATTATGCTCTTATATCGCAAATGCAAATTCCAAAAAATCAACACATACAAGTGATTAAAAATGTAAAAATGTTATGCCTTTGCTTTAATTCAGTAATGCACCACGGATGTCACAATGGCGTGGTGAAAAATATTGAGGATGCCAGTAAGGTAAGAAGGATGTGCTGGAGAAAATCCCGCCAAGACAGTAGTGGTAAAAATGTCCTCGCCTTACTACAAGCGTGTTTCTGATTATTAAGTAATCATAACAGTGTTACCTGAAAACGTATGAGTTACGTGAAAACCTGTGAGACATTCCCCTGCCATTTGGTTTCAGCCCCCTTTAGATTATTTAGATTAGCAAATAGTAGTAAACAAAATAAAACTAACTAACCGTTTGGATGCCAGTTTGACGTGACTCGTATTTTTTGTTTTTTTTTTTGTTTTTTTTTGTCACAGAGTGTAAACCACCACCGCCAGAAAAAAAAAACATCTTATTATGGGAACAATCTCTAATAATTTTCTATTGTTAAAAATTATGTAGCAGATATTCTGTTGTATTGGAAGCACTAACGTCATGTTAGCTACACTGAGGCTTAACCATGGAAAGTCAGCATCCACTGAGGCTTAACCATGGAAAATCAGCATCCAATGAGGCTTAATCATGGAAAGTCAGCATCCAATGAGGCTTAACCATGGAAAGTCAGAATCCAATGAGGCTTAACCATGGAAAGTCAGCATCCAATGAGGCTTAACCATGAAAAGTCAGCATCCAATGAGGCCTAATCATGGAAAGTCAGCATCCACTGAGGCTTCGAGACATGCTTTCGACAAGGTTTTGGAACATAGCGATAGGTATGCGCTTCCATTCAGTGCACAATGCTGCCGCTAACTGTTGCTTAGTACTAGGCCTTGGTTCCAAACTTCTTATGCGGCACTTTAATTCATCCCATAGGTGCTCTATGGGATTAAGATTAGGGCTCTGTGCTGGCTAGTCCTCACACGATGCGAAATTATCGTCAAACCACGCCGTAACAGTCCTTGCTTTATGGCTCGGTGCATTATGCTGCTGGTACCAACAAGGCTCGGTTCCATAGTATTGCCACAGAGTTGGTAGGGCATAATTGTCCAGAATATCGAGGTAGACGTGCCAGTTTGCAGGTTTGTCCACGATAACCAATGGACCGGGACCATACCACGAAAAACACCCCCACACGAGTACACTGCCAACTCCAAACTTGACCGTAGGAACAGTACACTGAGGTAAATAGCGTTCCCCCGGCTGCCGCCATACCCACACACGGCCATCAGACTGATGGATCGTGTATCAGGATTCATCAGTCCATAGGACACGTTTCCATTGATCTACGGTCCACGATAAATGTTCTGTACACCTTGCTGAACGACGACAGCATTCCGAGTGGAGATGAAAGGCTTATGAGCAACCGCACGACCACGGTAACCCATGGAATGAAGTTCTCTGCGAATGGTACTTGTACATACCGAGGTTCCAGCATTTTTACTCACCTGTAAACTGAGGTCTTGCGCATTACTCCGTCGATTAGCTGTAACGACTCTCCTGAGGCTTCGACTTCCTCTGTCACTGAATTTCTTTGGTCTGCCGGTACGTTTTGCTACTTCAGGCACGCCATGTGTCATCCACTTATTCAGTACATCCAAAACAGTTGACTTGGGTATGTTTAAACGCCTCTCGGTTTCTATTATGGATAACCCACTAATATAACAGCCAACAACTTTCCTTTCTCCAGCCAACAACTTTCCTTTCTCAAAGTCAGTTTTCTTTCGCCGCAACATTTTCACTGAACCTCACAGTGCGATATGATCGCGGTCAGATGCAGGCTTGTTTTTACGTACATTTGCTTTTGAAGGAGTGTCCGGTGAATTTTGTCAATATAATATATTTTCGGTCCAATTAGCAGTACGTGTCTCTTCTAACTTATCTTCTTCACGTTTGCAAACCCTGTTTTGTGTAAAAATTTCATTCTTTTCATCTTTTTGACGTACCGATTGTTTTTTCTTTCGAGTGGCATGGCTAAACAAACCCAGCAAAAATGTCACAGCTTTGCAACCCTTTTAACGTCATCATTGTCGACCAATGTGTTCGACAATCTCTTTCCGGTGATGGCGTGCGACAAAATGAAAATGTTCTCCCAATTGTTCAATAATTTTTGCGCTGAGAGCTAGGAAAGCGCGATGCGAATGCCTATATTTACATAGGCACTCAGGTATGCCGGCGGAAAACGTCGGAATTTAAAAGCGTCGCAACGTCATTAAGCAATGCGTCATTACCAGTTTGATTGTAACCTGTCCTTTCACCGAGTGAGAAGAAAGCACTAAAAATAGCTGCGTTACCATTGCAACAGGTCACGGGACCAGAATGTTCCTGTTTGGTTACTGCTGAAGACAGAGGAAGCCGTTCGTTTCCTTTCCTTTGCGTCTTTAAAAAATGCTTAAAAATTTTTGTTGAAATGGATTGCGAAATAGAAAATTTTGTGAAATTAAAAAATGTAATTTTTCGTAAACTAAATCGAAATTCAAAAAAAAAAAAAAAAAAAAAGAGCGACGAGGTACAAAAGTTCGGCCATGGCCCTACATGCCTACAAAGTTTCGTGGTTCTGTTGCTGTTAGTGTGTCCGGAACGCGAACTGATAGCACTTTTTTGCTTACCTTAACTTTGAAATACAATAGCTCTTGAAGTATCGCGAGAGCCGCCCCGGTGGCGCAGTGGTCTAAGCGATGGCCTCTGATCATTCGTTCGTCAGGGGTCCGGGTTCGAATCCCGGGAGGCATGGATGTTGTGTTTGTCTTACGGCACTGGCTCTCTCCCTTCCCTGGAACCAGTGACCCTAAATTAGGGACGGGCGACTGCTTATAGCCCGTTGAGTTGCTCACGGTGGTCGTTAAACCTCCAAAAAAAAAAAAAAAAAAAAAAAAAAAAGTATCGCGAGAATCGAGAAACAGTTTATTTCAGCGTGTTCTCCAACAATTCTCTACAAGCGATGTAAACTTCATATTTTTGTATTCAATAGTTTTTGCGCTGCGAGCTAGGAAAGCGCGAGTGTCGCGAAATTTCTAAAACAGTGGCAGCAGCGGCGGCAGTTACTTTTTTTTTTTTTTTATAATAGGGAGATTTTGTATGATTTAGTACATGAAACTTTTCTAACACTTTCTAGTTGGTATAAGGAACCCTTCGGCAACTGGGTCTGAGTAGAGAGTGGTGACTCGGGAGGTTTATTTATTCTGGGCTTGGGGGCGGGGCATAGGCCATATGTAGGCAATGCATTGGTGGATTTCTACGGAAAAAAGCTCATTCAAGGACTACAGATAGTCGATACCACGCCGCCAAGATCCCCTCCCCCACCATTACGCGGTATCTCCCTGCTAATTCGATTGAGCAACATACGTAGATTGCTGCGCCACCCGATCCATCCGGATATCCGCTCTCCCGAAGGAAAGGAATATTAAAAGAAACTCATAAAATAAAAATACCAACGATAACCACAATCAAAGGTTTATTGTACATCGACGATAGATTCGCACAGCATTTGGCTCGGCATTATGAAAACGAATGGGTGATGCCGAACCAAACGCTCTGCGAAACTATAGTCGATGTATAATAAACCTTTGATTGTGGTAAACGTTGGTATTTTTATTTTATTTCAACACCACAAGTTCTGTAGTCATAAATTATATACAAAGAAACTCATGCTACTGAGATCCCTTCCAGAGATGGAAACGGGTTAGGGGTCAACGGATCGACAATTTTTTGCGGGTCCAACGGGTCGGGCCAAGGTGTTCCATATCCGATTTTGACCCGGTTTTATTCCCGTTTTATTTTTGAAAAGAGAAAAATATATTCCAAAGAAAAATGCGCGTTGTGGAATTCTGTAGTCGATACTGGTGCCCACGGAGTGAATAATGATTTGCTATGCAAAAGTCATCTCTTTCTTAAAGCAACGAAGATTTCAACCGACCGACGTCAGACCCACCGACACTATATCTTAAAAAGATACTTCCTTTGCGTTAATTTACAGTGCGGTTGTCCAGCGCAAGATACAGGCAAACGCCATTCGCCTGCTTCTCAGCTGATTCACTCTCTCTCCGTGCGAAGTGCACTGTATGAATAAGAGTTACTTTTCACATTGCATCTTTTACATTGAGCATTCAGAGTTTTCGATTGATGGCTAACATCCCGTTCCCATGACATGTCATGCCGGAATTAACTCCTTATTTCTTAATATGGATGGATTTAATATTAAGGAGGGTGAGAAAGGCGTCGAGGCCAACAAATACGTGCTTGTTGAAAACCACAAGGGGAAGAGTGAATGCTGGAAATTGTTTCGTCTCATTAAAGGAACCGGTGAATAATTCGGTGTTGTTTGGCTTTGCTTGTTGTTCAAAATGGGGAAAGTGTATAATTACAAAGAAAGATGTCGACGGTGTAATAAAAGATTATGGAACCAAAAATCGAACGGACCATATGAAAGTATGCGCACCTCCATCAAAGCGTGGAAAGAGTGAACAGTATAAATATATTTAAAAATATATATTTGTGTAATCGTAAATAATGATTCCCATTTGTAATATACTCCATGGCCACGGTCATGGTCAGCCATTACTTCCGGATTACGCAAAATAGTGGCACTAAAATTTAGCAGTAACCAAATTTTATTATTAAAAAAGGATTCCAGTTATTAAATATCAAGCAGTTATTAGGATGAATGTATATTACGTTTATATGTATATACAGATAAATTGAGTTTCGAATTTATAGTTCAAAGCAGATTTGTCCTGGTCAGTTTACGGGTCCAGTTATAGGACGTCCGGGTCTTAAATTTTTGTCCCGTTTCCAACTCTGGTCACTTCACCACTCTGCAGTCGAGAAAGACACCCGTTAATTGCAGGGGAAGGAGAGAGTTGAAGTTCGGAACAGGATATTAATATTTTTAATGCCTAAACAGGTCAGTCAAAGTTTCCGGGCTCATTCGGGCCCGGGCTCTATATTGTAATATAAAATTAGAGTTGAAGTTCGGAACAGGATATTAATATTTTTAATGCCTAAACAGGTCAGTCAAAGTTTCCAGGCTCATTCGGGCCCGGGCTCTATATTGTAATATAAAATTCGGGCTCGAACTGTCATACTTCTGGCTGGGGCTCTTAAAATTGAGCCAGAACTCAGCACTGGCGCACAGCTCTCTGCTCCTACTCGGCGACATCTCTCCCTTCTTAGAATGCTTCATGGCACCGCTTTGCACTACCACGTGACATACACACTATTCATCAAATTCCTGTTGCTTGTAAATCAAATGTTACGCCTTAGGATTTTCTAAACTGCATCAAACCTTAATCACGTATCATTATTGAAAATTCCAGGAAGGGGGGGAGGGTTAACGATCACCGTGAGCCACCTTAAGGTCCATAAAAGCGATCGCCCGTCCCTAATTTGAGGCCACTGTTTCCCAAAAGGGGCAGAACCGACGCCACCCGATAAGCACACCACCTATCGCTCATCTAGGACGTGAACTACGGCCCATCTCGGGAGACCGATCCGAAGCCCGCGCCTCAGACCATTCTGTCAACGGTGTAGCATCACAGTGCTGCTCTGTCCCGTGCTCTAGATGGAGTGAAACTCAACCGATACGAATGTAACATGGACAAGTGTTTGTTGAAAAGTTGACCCTTCAGTCCTTCCTTGTTCACACTGCTGCCACAACAACGCATCCCAATTACCCTTCTGAATATAATCTCATTACTTTTTGATAAGTCTTTGCAGTTCGCGAAGAAAAATTGAGCCGACGATTTGCGCAGCTGATGCTTTGCACCATTAAATTCTGTGGACACATGCAGTTCATAATTGTTTAGGGGATATTTTCATATCTTCATGCTGTTTCACTTTGCGTTGTGACCAGTTGCGTATATTCTAGGCTAGCTGCGAAGCCCAAAAAATGCACAAATAAAAGTCAATTAAATATACACAAATATAAGTCAATTATCAACGGTATTGTCGATGCTTTTGGTGCGAAAAAAAAACACACGATCGGATTCGCTTCTTTCGATGATAACAATCAATATGGCGAGCGATGACCAACTGCATAACGCAAGCAGGTCTTCAAGAGTCTTCGCGGTTCTGATGCGAAGAATTTCGACACAATCGCCTGCTAGCGTTTCCATGGCAAATTGAATGCGCGAAAGGAGGTGAATGGACCATTGCTTTGCGCAACGTCTCGCTGAAGGTAAATGGACCACTCCTATCGCGACGGTCAGAAAAAGGGAAGCCTTGGACTATCTCAGTCATTCGCATGCTCCCGCGTGTAACAACGCCTGTTTTGCTGGAATTGTTTCAGCTTGTGTGAAGTGTCAATGAATTACAACTAGTGACATTATATCTTAAATTCGTGGCTTTGTTGGATGTTTTGATAAATTTTGTGAAAGCTCCCCTGAACATCTAGTACTTGAAAAAACTATGCTTCAGATTTTGATGCAGCTCGACTAAAAAATGAACTCAAGGTGTTTTATTCCCTTGATGAATACAAAACAAATCAGTAAGACATTACTTGTTACATAAAGTTGAATAAATTAGACATAGTGTTTTCTAAGGTGTACAAATTATCAGACCTAATATTAAACTTTCCATCAACAACTGCAACTCTCCGAAAGACGTTTTTCTGTATTAAAAAGAATTAAGATATATCTTAGAGCCACACAAGGACATGTGCATTTGAGCAACTTGGCTATTTTGTCAAAAGAGTAAAACATTCTTTTTAAATATGAAAAAGTACTCGGAAGAAACACACTGGCGGAAAGTGAAAAAAGAACACCAAGAAGGAATTGGCGGACGATCATGAAATTTACATATGTTAATGGAGTCGAGTTTACGTAGGTGTGATGCTAATTTCGTTCGGGATCAACCGATGAGCGCTTACGCCACAGCACGGCATAATATGCAAATTATCGTCGGTGGGTTTTAAAGGAGTGCGGCGAAGTGATTGTAACCAGTTGTCAGCTTACGGACACGTGCGAAGACCCTGAAGAAGCTGCAATGCCTGGACATGGAAGACGTGTACGATTTCAGCAGTTATCGGACTTTGAGCGAGGTCGTCTAGTCGGACTCCGCGAGGCCCGGTGGTCGTATCGTCGTATTCCGGAGCGAATTGGACGGGAAGTATCGGTGGTGGTACGATGATGGCGTAGATGGTCCGAGGAACATTCCCACACGAGAAGACGTGGAACCGGGAGTCACAGACGGACTGATGAACGGACCGATCGACGCATAAGAAGAGCGACGTTGTCAAGCAGATTATCCACTGCGACGCAAATCCGAGCTGCCGTTGCACCTGCGGTGACTGTGCGAACAATCCGCAACCGTCTACTGGATGCAGGACTACGTGCACGTGTGCCTCTGGCATGTGTAACTCTGACTTCAGCCCACCGTCAGGAACGGCTGCTGTGGTGTCGCCAACGTCTGCACTGGAGAACGTAATGGCGATCTGTCGTGTTCAGCGATGAAAGCAGAATCTGTTTGGGAGCCTCTGATAGCCGTATGCGTGTTCGCAGACGCACAGGGGAGCGTCTCCACCCTTCTTGCATCCGCCAGCGACACACAGGGCCTACACCTGGTCTCCTGGTGTGGGGAGTGATCAGCTATCACTTCCAGTACACAACTAGTGTTTGTACCGGGTACGTTAAACAGCACCTCCTACATCAACAACATCATTCAGCCCGTTGTTGTGCAATTTGTAAGGTCGGTCCATCGTGGTGTTTTCCAACAAGATAACGCACGCCCACACACGGCACGTGTAACGCAACATGCACTTCAGGGTGTGAGACAACTTCCATGGCCTGCACGTTCACCGGATTTGTCCCCCAAAGAGCACGTGTGGGATTTTATGGAACAACGACTTATCCGGGTCTCCACGGCCAGCCACGACCATCTCCGATTTACGCGTCCAGATTGAGGATGCTTGGAACTCAATACCCCAAATTTACATCCAACATCTGTACGACAGACTCCATGCCAGAATTGCACAGTCTGGCACAGTTCATGGCTGTTCAACCTCGTACTAACCATGTTACATGGAAATGTTATTTTTCAGTTTACCAGCAATATAAATTTCGTTGGTATCAGACGTCTCCTTCTTGGTGTTCTTTTTCTCACTTTCCGAACAGTGTATTTTTGTGAAAACGTAACACTCAAGTTCACACAAGAGGAAAGAAGAATGGAGTTCGTGTACAAATAAGTGTTCAAATCCTAATCCTCATAATTATTTGGACTGCATGTTAGCAAGAGAATAGCATGTACCTAAAATTTAGAAAAAAAGTGGCTTCTATTATATTTCTATTTCTAATATTTTTAATGATTACTTCTATCACTATTAAAAATTAAACTTCGCAATTTAAGAAAAAGAAACAGCACGGGGGGGGGGGGGGGCTGGTGATGTAGCCCAGGTCTTGGACCCAATATACGCCACCGGTTGTGACCAAACTTATTTTGCAAGCGATAAACTTTTCGATCACTAAATCAGTCTGGTTTTCTGCGTCTATGTGTGTGTGTGTGCGTGTGTGCGTCTCTTTATCTATCGCTAAGTTTCATATATACTCATGAAATGCATCATCATCATCATCATTGTCAACCATTATCAATCCACTGCTGGACGAAGGTCTCCCCAAGTTTCCTTCACAACGGTCTGTCTTGTGTCAGTCTCCTCCATGTCACTCCCGCATACTTTCGAATTTCATCCACCCATCTCCCATGGGGTCTTCTTCTGGGTCTTTTCCTGTCTCTTAGAATCCAATCTAAAATTTCGGCTGTCCATCGATGGTCTGTCCTTCTGGCAGTATATCCAGCCCATTGCCATTTCAGGGATTTAACTCTGATCATGATGTCTTCCACTCTTGTCATTTTTCGGATCCACGAGTTCCTCTTCTTATCTCTCCTGGTTATACCAAGCATGCACCTCTCCATGTTTTATTTGAGTTGTCTGCAGCCTTTGTATGTCTCTTTTAGTTAAGGTCCACGTCTCTGCACCATACGTAAGCACTGGAAGGATGCATTGATCAAACACTTTTCTTTTAAGACATAATGGCATATTGCTCTTGAAAATTATGCTGTTTCTTCCAAAAGCTCTCCAGGCAAGTTTTGTACGCCGATTAATTTCTTCATCAATGTGACCCTCACTTGATATCTGCTGTCCAAGATAAACGTGCGTGTCTGTTATCTCCAGCTTTTCTCCATCAATCGATAAATCTTCATTTCTTGTAAAAGCATTGAACATCACTTTTGTCTTCTGAAAGTTCATTTTTAATCCCACTTCTTTACTCTTGTCAGCAAGTTCCTATCTGCAGCCCTGATGGGGTAGTTGCAAAAATGACTACGTCATCAGCAAAACGAAGGTGGGTTAGATAATCTCCATTAATCTTTATCCCTTTGTTTTCCCAGTTCAGTGATTGAAAGACATTTTCCAATGTGGCATTAAAGAGCTTCGGAGATATGGTGTCACCTTGTCTCACTCCTTTTCCAATTTTTATGTGTGTTGTATTTTCAAACAGCCGAATCTTTGCACTTGCATTTTCATAGATGTTATTAATAATATTAATGTATGCATCTTCAATACCGCAGGATTTCAGAGCCATTGTAACTGCTGATTTTTCATGAAATGCATATAGTGTATTAAATTCATTTACCTTTTGTGGTGTAGTCAGCACAAAGATTCGCCAAGCTTTCGCACTCCACTGGGAGGCTTTTTCAAGGCAATGCTAGACATAAAAATGCAAGGAATTATAACACGCAAGGAACAAAAATGATTTTTGAAAATAACGTGGGTGACACCACGAGCATATTACATAAATTTTTATCACGCAATTATACAGTGCGTTGCGATGTGTCTTTTAATAACGCATGCCAAACCATTGGTAGTTCAGTAGAAACCATATCATTGCACTCTAGTTTGCTGGATAGGATTTCGACTGTTTCTCTGATAGCAGTCTCTTTAAAGTTCATGTAATGGGCAATTCTTCTAATACTATTCCATACAGGAGCGACCGATGAATGGATGACTTCTCTGGCGAAGGCTGTATTCTGTATGTCCTGGTTGACACTTCGCACAAAAACACACAAGAACAGTTCGCACGTGTTCTTTATATCTAGTGTGTCAACCAGGACATGCAGAATATACAGCCCTCGCCAGAGGACATGCATTCATCGGCCGCTCCTGTATGGAATAGTATTAGAAGAATCGCCTCTTACTCGAACTTTAAGGAAACTGCCATCAGGGAAACAGTCGAAATCCTACCCAGCAAACTAGCGTGCAATGATACAGTTTCTACTGAACTACCAAGGGTTTGGCATGCGGCGAGTTGGGCAGGAATGCATTACAAAGTAGTGGAAGAACAGATTACAAAATGCAGTAACAGGTAATGCATTACAAGGTAATCCCAAGTATGGTTTGCACAAGGTAATGGAATTAATCTGTAATGCATTTATACAATGAAGAGGATATAATTCAATTATTTAATAATGCCATTCCAACGCAATGGAATTATTTGGTAATGAAATTACACAATTTGCAAATAATAATTACATATTAATAGTTTATTGAAATGTACGTGTAACCAAAAACTATGTCTAGAAAAGTCGGCCATATAACACAGACAGAGACCGAAGTGTCGAGTAGAATGTTCTAGATGCGACAAGAATGGGTTAGACGTTATGTTTTTGTTCTTTGTTGAAGACTATGATGAATTGTTCTTTGTTGAAGACTAAGATCACATGCAACGGCATTTATCTTTCTTTCATTCTTGTACTATTCTCTAACCGAAATAAACATCCCATTCGTATGTACTTCATATGTATTATTTCGTTCAAGTCACTTTACTTGCGGCGAAGACGGGACAACTACTCATGTCATACACGTACAATCTCCAATACATACATACACGCATTTGAGGTCCGAGGGGTGAAACAATTGTCAGATAACTTAAACAACGTGTAAGGGTGTATGGTTGCTGGTTTATTCACGTTTTATTCTTACCCATAAGTTATTGGTTAATTACCAACATTTAGTTAACCATTACGATTATAATGGGTAACTTCTACATGTCATTACAATTACCATGTAATTCTAATGACCAGTTCACTATTACCATGTAATGGTAACGCTAAGTTCTTGTTCCCATTACCATTACAGATTAATTCAATTACGATTTTGCCCCAACTGTTATTAAAAGACGGAAACACATCGCGATACACCGTATAATTGCGTGATAAGAATTCGTGTAATATGCTCTTGGTGTCACCCTCGTTATTTTCAAAAATCATCTTCGTTCTTTACGTGTTCCAATTCCCTGCATTTTTATGTCTACCATTGCCTTGAAAAGGCCTCCCAGTGGAGGGCGAAAGCTTGGCGAATCTTTGTGCTGACTACAGCACAAAAATAAACGGATTTAATACGCTATATGCGTTTCATGGGTATTCACAATCTAGTGTATTTAAAATAAAGCTAAACTTCATTTCATTTTTCTGTGGTGTGTACCTCCTAAATGCATCTGTGCCAGAGTGCCACGTGTGGATTTGCATTTTTTTGTTTCAGAGTCCCTTTTTTGAGTGTGTGTGTGTGTGTGTGTGTGTACGCCCGATTCAGGTTTGCCGAATTTGAATTTCGTAACGCCGTCTGGGTCCTTCGTAAAGGTCACAAAAGATTCCCGAGATGGACTTGGCAGTGGGACGTTCGAGGGCAGAAAAACCAGCACAGACAAAAACGATGCTGCGCGTGCAAGGATACCCGCCCGAACAGGAACAGACTGGCACGAGAGCAGCTAACCTCATCTGCTTCGTCCGACCGTTGATTCATGCTTGACGTTGGCTCACCAGAAAAGCCGGATGCTCCTCTTAGAAAAATAAAATCAGAAGTTTCTCGAATCCAAGTGCCTAGCTGAAGTTTGGCATGCGAAACCGTCTTCACACACACACACACAGAAACTGAGAATTTCTTCCAAAATGTAATACTAACATGGAAAACAGTGGATGTTTATACAGATATCTTAACCTTTTAATTTATACTCCTCGAAAACAACCGAGTAACACGCCGTACTCCTTCGAAACGTTTGAAAAGAACTCAACAATAGAACAGAAAATTCGCATGTCCCAAAAATAATACGAAATAGAATTAACACAGACGCGCACGCAGAAAGAAATGGTTTGGCTCAAATATATATTTTTTTTTTTGACCCAAAAATTATTCTACAAATGGTGTTTTTTGTTCGTGTGATATCCCCGCTTGCGAAAGTTGTACTGCAAAATTTTTTTATATATATGTAATCATAGTCAGCCATTACCATTCCACTTCTGGATAAAGGTCACCCCAAGTTTATTGCACAACTGTCTTGAAACTGTCTCCATGTTACTCCGGCATGCTTTCGAATTTCATCCATCCATCTCCCATGTAGTCTTCTTCCGAGTCTTTTTCTGTCTCCTGGAATCCACTCTAAAATTTCGGTTGTTCATCGGTGTTTCGTTCTTCTGGCCACATGTCCAGCCCATTGCCATTTCAAGGATTTTACACTGATCATGATGTCTTCCACTCTTGTCATTTCCTTATCCACGAGTTCTTCTTCTTATCTTTCCTGGCTACACAAAGAAAGCATCTCTCCATGGTTGTTGCAGTTGTCTGGAGCCTTTGTGCATCTTTTTTAGTTAAGGTCCACGTCTCTGCTCAGTACGTAAGCACTGGAAGGATGCACTGATTAAACACTTTTCTTTTAAGACATAATAGCATATAGCTCTTGAAAATTCTACTGTTTCTTCCAAAAGCTCTCCAGACAAGTTTATTTATATAAGCAAAATTTTACTCACTATCAACGAAGAACTCCCCAAGGAAACCCCGAACCTCCCATAAATTAACGAACGTAAACCAAAATACGAACTGTCACAAATGTACATACAAAAATAGCCGTAATAATAAAGGTAATAATGATAGTAAACACGTAAGGTCGGAAACCGGGAGCCACTCATCAGGAAAAGACACCCCAGTCCCCGACCCTGTTTCATGCAGGTGTCGAATTAACTGGAAATCGACAGGGGTCGCCACAGGGTATCATTTGGTTCTTTTAGGATTCGTGAATTGCGTTTGGGAAATCAACATGGCATTTGTTCATTTTCTTTCGAGTGGTTTAGGATTAATGTGTTTGAGGAACGGGTTAAAGTTAATTTTGGTTTGCTGTTCGTTAAGATGAAAGTGTTTATGGTTGCTTTACTTAAGGTAAGACTTTATTTGGTATTTTTGGTTCAGGTTGGAAAGACCAGGTGTAAGTCCTAAATTTTGCAAAATTCTTAACCCTTATTTTGGAGATTGTTTTTTTGTAAATTCGATACCTGCATGAAACCAGGGTCGGGGGACAGGGGTGTTTTTCCCTGGTGAGTGGCTCCCGGTTTCCGACCTTACGTGTTTACTATCATTATTATTTTTATTGTGACGGTTACTTTTTTATGTACATTTGTGACAGTTCGTATTTTGGTTTACGTTCTTTAATTTATAGGAGGTTCGGGGGTTTCCTTGGAGAGTTCTTCGTTCATAGTGAGTAAAATTTTGCTTATATACTCTACCCGTGGTTCTTGCAGCAAGGCGCAGTTCCCTGGTGAGTTGTACAACTTCATAGTACACGTTTTTAAGTTGTATTACTTATATCTAAATATGTGACCTTTTCTGTGAAATGACGGAAAAAACCTGAATTTCAAGGATTTTTCATAAATCAATGGGCTACTCCTGTTCATTTTCCCCCGGTAAAAAATGCAAAACTGCCGTTTTTAAGAAGTGTTAAAGGAAAATTCCAAATTGTCAGTGAACCTTTCCGTGATTCAGTTCGTATGTTAACGGGAAAAAATTTCTGTTCGTACTTTTTCCGTATCAATATTATGAAAAATTTTCTGTAATAAGAGCAGTCCGCGGGAAACCTTCAATGGGGTTTGATTAACTATTGAATTACAATTGAACAGTTTTGCTGAAACACTAATCATTCACACCATCGGAAGTTGTAATCTTAGAACACTCTAATACTCTTTTGTAACAACACTGGTTCGTATTCTTGTTTGCTGAATAACCTGATTTTGAGTTTCTGTAGTGAGACTGGATATTGTGCATAGCATACCGTATGATATTAAGGAGTATCATACACTGAAGAGCAATTGAATTAGAGATAGCTGGCGCTATGCAAATGGGGCGCTGTGGGCGGCTCTGTGAAAGGAAACGACATGACGTATGCAGCGATCCGACAATATAAGGGGTGACGCGACGGGAATCAGTAAGAGTCAGACGCAGTATGGGTAAGACGAAGGATCTAAGCGCATTTGATCGAGGGCAAATTGTCGGGACCCGACGAATGGGTCACTCCATCTCGGAAGTCGTGCAGGCACTGGGATTTTCACGAGCCACTGTGTCACGGGTGCACCGTGAGTACATCGAATTCGGTAAAACCATCCCTGCAAGGGCCAACTGCCGTGGACAACAGCGTGTGGATGAGCGTGGTCATCGTCGGCTAGCTGGCATTGTAACAGCGGATAGACACAGTGCAAGAAATCACTCGGCAATTTAACGCTGGTGCACAAAAACGTGTAAGCAACCACACCATCCAGAACCCATCTCCTCGCTGTGGGGTACAGAAGCCATCGTCCCACCAGGGTACCGCTGCTGACCACACATCAAAGGACCCAAAGATTATCATGGGCACGGGAACATCGCCGCTGGACCCTAGACATGTGGGAAAATGCTTCCTGGACTGATGAGTCGAGATTCACGTTGGTACAGGCGGATGGCAGGATACTAGTACGGCGCAAAACCACATGAAGCGATGGATCCTTCTTGCCAGCAGGGTTACTCTTCAAGCTGGTGGGAGTGACATTCTCGTCTGGGGACTGTTTATGTGAACTGAAATGGGACCTCTGGTACGCGTGACATCGTCCCTCACAGGTCAAAGGTACCGGGATATCCTAGACGACCATTTGCTCCCGTTTGTGAGTCTTCAACATCCCACTGGGGACCCCATCCTGCAACAAGTCAATGCACCGTGCCATCGCTCCGGAAATGTATCCGATGAACACTCCACCGACGTGACCTCGCTTCCTTGGCCAGCTAGGTCACCTGACCTCAATCTCATCGAGCACATTTAGGATGCCATCGTTAGATATGTTCGAGGCTCTGACCTCCCTCCATCGAATCTTCGTGAACTAGCTTGTTCAGGGGTTGTGGATCCGTATGGCTTCCCAACGCTTCCGATGTATTGTCGAGTCCATGCCGAGACGAATCGCCGCAGTCATCAGGGCGAAAGGTGCTGCTGCACGTTACTTGACAGGTATCTCTAATTCAATTGCTCTTCAGTGTATATGACCTTTTACCTATGATCATATCCTAACTCACGTCTTCCTACTCTATTCTCCCAACTGAACTACTCCGGCAAGGTTTATCGCTGCAACTTTGCCGATATGACTCATACGCCATGTTACGTTGTACGCTAAATCATCGCCATCCCTTCAGAAAGGCGGGGGCACAAAATCGCTGGTTTTCGGGTCCGCCGATAACCATACTTGAAGGATCACCTCACTGCAGAAGAATGAAAATTTATTAAATTGAAAATTTACTGCATACAGGGTATGGAAAAATCACACATATTTTTCAAACCTCAGAGCCAAGAGATTCATTTTTTAATTGGAGGATTAACGACCACCGTGAGCAACTCGATGGGCTATAAGCAGTCACCCGTCCTTAATTTATGGTCACTGGCTCCAGGGAAGGGAGAGATCCAGTGCCCTAAGACAAACACAACATCCATGCCTCACCCCCCGATTCGAACCCGGACCCATCTTGGACAAATGGTCATAAGACAGCGCTTAGACCACTGCGCCACCGGAACGGCGAGATTCATTTACGTCAGGGCGCTAATACAGAGTAAAACTTTTCTGCCTGTGGCGGAATTCGAAGCAATGTCTTCGTACTCTGGATGCGGGTATTATCCCAACTGAATTTCGCTGGCAAGTCCTATAGCGATATGACTCATGCGTACCCGTAGTAGTATATCATCTACTTAACAGAAATTTATTTTACTCAAGTAGATTCTGTTGCAGCTAGTTATCAATGGAATGCGCAGAATTCGTTTAAGGTAAAATGCTTTCAACAGGGTTTGGAAAATTACGTACCACCCCTTGGCGCAGTAGTATAAAAGCTGGCTTCTGTCCATTCGCCCGAAATAGGTTCAGGTTTGAATTTCGGTGGGGCATGGATGTTGTGTTTGTCTTACCGCACTGGCTCTCTCCCTTCACTGGAACCAGTGGCATTAAATTAGGGACGGGCGGCTGCTTATAGCCCATCGAGTTGCTTGCGATGGTCGTTAAACCCTCGAACAAACCAAAAATTAGATGAGACGCACTGCATGTCATTTTAATGATAGTAGACACTATTGGCGGCGAAGGCGGATGTTTAGCCGCTCTCATCTTGTTCCGCTGCAAGGTACAGCTATGCTCCTTCCCTCTCTCGGTCTTTCTTAAATAGTTCTTGAGTTCGGCTTGCTGCCTTTCTTAACTATCTCTTAAGTTCGGCTTGCTTTCTATCTTACATAATTCATTCGTTTCGCTTTTTTTTTTTACGCTTTCCAACCGTAGGTTGAAAAAGCGTATATCCTCCAGCTTCGTCTGTCCTTCCGTCCGCACGATAACTCGCGTAACAATGGTTCGATCTCAATGAAATTTTAATATGTGGTAGGGGACCGCCTGAGGACGAACCCTATTGAAAATGGACGAAATGGGGTGAAAGTTCAGGCCATAGGAGCGGGATCCATTCCATTGCCCTTATGCGCCATAACTTGCGTAAAAATGGTTCGATTTCGAAGAAATTTTAGTATGTGGTATGAGACCACCTGGGGACGAACCCATTTGTTTCATTCGGCAGCTCGGTGGTTGTATTTAGCATCAGAGTTCCCCGCACAGATAGTCCTAACACTCGGCGATACATCCCACCTACGTCACTAGCCGCAACTTCCGGGGTCAACTAAAACCTGCCGTATGAGCTAGCGCTTGTATCTAGAGTCCTGCTACACCACCCAGAACGACCAAGTTTCAAGTTTCCGATTAATTTGAATATAACTATCACAGGATTCGCTAGTCGAAGCAACCGTCATCCATGTTTAAGCGAATCTGGAGGTTAAGAATTCTTCTTAACCTCCAGATTAGCTGAACATGAAAAAAAAAATTACGTCTTCAAAATTCGTAGGTATAAACGATTTGAAAAAGCTATAGGAACTACACTATCTACCAACAAGTAATTGAACACCCCTGCAATCGACGATATCTGCGGTCCTGATACAAGTCACGGCCGCCGCCGCCGTTAAATATCGTGTGGGAAACAACAACGCAACCAGTCGCATGAAAGATGCCCCGCATGTTGGAGCTCTCTGATTTCGAGAAAGATGTAATCGTCGGGTATCACAGAAATGGCCGATCCATACGTGACATATCCAGCGAGTTGAAGTACCCAAAATCGACAGTGGCCTACGTGATTGGCAAGTGGAAGATGAGAGGTGACTGTCGGAATGTGCCCCGACCCGGCAGACTCACAAAACTGGGAGTTAGAGACCGACGGGTGCTGGCCAGAGAAATTCGGAAGAACCGCACCAAATCGATGGGCCACATCCGCGAGGGGTTTCAACAGGCATCCGGGAGTGTTCTTTCGATGAATACCATCCGTTAAGAAGCCCATCTGCTCGGTTATCATGGACGTGCTGCCGCCAACAAGCCTTTGATCACCAAGTCCAGCTGCTCTGCTAACGTGGTGCAAAGAACGTCGATAGTGGACCGTTGAACAGTGGAAACAAGTTCTCTGGAGCGAAGAATCAAGGTTCACCCTCTACCGTTCGGATGGCAGGGTCTGGGTTTGGCGTCTGCCTGGAGAACGCCTCCTGCCAGAAGGTATTGTGCCAACTGGGAAGTTCGGCGGCGGTGGAATTATGCTATGGGGGTGTTTCTCCTGGTATGGCATGGGACCCTTGGTCACAATTCCCGGTAGACTCAACGCCGAGACCTACTGCGCCATTTTGGATGACCATGCGCTTCCTACGTTGTGGCAGTTTTACGGAGTGGACCCATGTTACTTCCAGGATGACAATGCCACCTGTCATGTTGCGAGTTGCACCATGGCTTGGTATGGTGACAATGGGGTTAATCGAATGGACTGGCCTGCGCAGAGCCCGGACCTTAACCCTATCGAACACCTCTGGGACTAGTTGTAGCGTCGACTTAAGGGGTGCCCCCACCGTCCGAAATCGGTGAAGGAACTGACATGTCTTCTCCAAGCCGAGTGGAAGAAAATACCGCTAGCCGTCGTACAACGCCTGGTTGAGAGTATGCCCCGGAGGGTCGCAGCTGTAATCGCCGCTCGTGGAGGCTCCACCAACTATTGAAGGTGAATAAACTTCGTTTTCCTTTGCTATCACAGGTGTCCAATTACTTGTTGGTAGATAGTGTACAATAAAATATCGCGACTAGAGCAGAATTACGTATAAAAGTGTAAAGCGTACGTAAAATGTATAATCGAGGTTCCATCATACTTGAAAACTAACAGATGCGTAATGTTAGAGCATGCTTGATGTGATGAAACCGTGTTATTCTTTGTCAAAAATAAAATATTTTTCTCTGAAGAAAGTTTTTTTTCCCCATGTCTTTTCGTTGTTGTGGTTGCTTAATTTACTGTTTTCATTGCATTTTATATGCTTATGCACTAACAATAAATTTAGATTAAAACACAAAGGCATTCTCAAAACGTAGTCAGTGGAAAAGACTATAAAAAAAATTGAGAAAGTCGAGACCTTATCTCTGTGCATTATTTTTGCGGATTTCGATGTTTGAATTTACCTTAAAGGAAACTTTCGGGGTGCACTATGTGGGTGTACATGTTTATGTGGTGATAATGATCCAGGAATGCAGTTTCTACGTATTTAACTCATTTTAGGCATGACACAGCTACCTTCCGGCGAATAAGGCTTGGCCATGCACGTGGGAATATATATTGGCTGCTGGGTGGTACCAACACAACTTCCGTAATTTACTTGATATTCAAACGGTATCACATTCGTGGGAGTACACAAAGCAACAACTACTGATCTATCACGTGACGTAATTCTGTCACCTCTTAACTGAGTCACCGTGTTTAAGACGGAATGCTATTCAAAATTAAGGAGGACTAAATCAAAAGGGCCAACTGGGCAAGATAGTTAGCATGGTTTGCCATCTGATGTTAGAAAAGCCCTCTGGTCAAGCTGCTTGTCGTGACTACCCGTCTTAGTAAGATGGTCTAGTGATTTTGCTTCCTATACTACCAATGCAAAAAAATTTCAACCGCGTTTCCTGAGCAAAGAAAGATTTCCCACGCATCAAACTTGGCCCACTGATGAAAAACATCCAAACTTAGATTGTGCAATCGGTGTTTTCTACAAAAACGTTTCCAGAACTATATTAAAAATTAATAACTTTACTTCTATGTAGTGGTAAGGAATAGTGGCGCCACCTGTAAGCAAATATCATAACTATAATACATTGAAGTAAAGTTATTGATTTTTAATATAGTTCAGGAAAGTTTTTTGTAGAAAACACCGATTGTACAATCTAAGTTAGGATGTTTTACATCAGTGGGACAATTTTAATGTATGGCAAATCTTTCTTCGCTCAGGAAATAGGGTCGACACTTTTAGCACGTCTTTTGTAAAAAGAGATCGTGCTTATGTTATCGGTTTGTCCGTCCGTCCGTCCGTTTATAGACAGCATGCGGGAGTGACATGGAGGAGACTGGCTCAAGACAGACCGTTGTGGAAGAAACTCGGGGAGACCTTCATCCAGCAGTGGTTGTTAATGGTTGATGATGATTATTTATTTATTTATTTATTTATTTATCTATCTATCGAAGTTATAAAAATATTAGTACAATTCAAAAGAGTTATAAAAACTATTAGTACGATTTGAAAAATTCTTTTTGCATTGGGAAGCATGAAATATGCGAATGATGATCCTTCATTTCGTTTTTTTTCTTTACGATGTACAATTTCGCCGCTAGAGGGCGTAAATGCAGATGATGTCGAATTCAAAATACATTTTTTTCCGTACATTTGCTTCTAAGCATCCGATTGCAAAAAATTATTTTATCTTTCGATTCCATTTATGTCGAAGAGTATTTTAGGAATAGTTACTTTTTCAAGTTACGCATAGATTTTCCGCTAGGGGGCGTAAAAGTAAATTACGTTTTCCCCGATATCTCTTCTACTAAAACTCAAATGTTTTCTTCAGCTGATACAGCTCCTGATCGAAAATCTTTTGCATATAATTTTTAATTTTTAGTAAAGAATGATTCGGCCACCAGGGGTGTAAGAGTTAATTTTTGCTTCTGATTTATTTGCAATAAAATCTGAGCTTCTAAAATCTCGATTGAAAAACTTCTTTCGTAGACCGATGCCACTCACGTCGATAAACCTTTTCGGAATATTTCTTTTTAAAATACTGCATGGTTTATCCTCCAGGGGGCGTAGAGGTATATCTTATTTTTGTCGATATCTCTGCTTCTAATGGTCCGCTTTGAAAATTCTTTCTGTATTGGACAGAGTTTCCGGTGTGACATGTTTTTCATATAATTTGAAATTTTTCAAGTTACTCATAGACTTTTCGCTAGGGAGCGTAAGATAAATTGCGTTTCCCCGATGTCTCTGCTTCTAAAACTCCTATTTGAAAAATGCTTTGTGCCCCGGATACAGCTCCTGATGAGAAATCCTTTGCATAAAATTTCCAATTTTGGTAAAAAATGGTTTGGTCAACAGGATGCGTATGCCTTAATTTCCGCTTCTGGTGTATTTGCAGTAAAATCTGAGCTTCTAAAATCACGAATGAAAAAGAAATCATTTGTGGACCGATACTATTCACGTCGACAAACCTTTTAGGAATATTTTCTTCTTAAAATAAAGCACGGTTTCTACGCTAGAGAGCGTATATGTATATCTTATTGTTTTCAATATCTCTACGTCTAGGAGTCCGATTAAAAAAAATACTTCTTTGTTGGATAGTGTTTCCGATAGTAAATAGTAACACTTTACTAGTGGTCCGATTTATTGGCGTAGAAAGTAGACACATTAGCGTTTCCAAGCTTTCGCGCATCAACCTGATGGCTTTTTCAAGGAGGTTACACAGAAACTGCAACTGAAAAATAGAACGCATTAGCAATTTGAACGCGGAAACTTGACTTGACAACAATAGATACGACGTTATATTAATCATTTAAAGATATGACGCATCACGTTGGTTGCACGCGCGGTATCCTGGTAGGCAGAGGCTTTACTTGAAGAATTGGTTCCAAATTCGCGGCAACTCGAATGAGGCGCAATCATTGCAAGCATCGCTGTTGGTAATGATTTCCAAGATTTCCCGAATGGCTGTACCTTTAGGGCGTAAGTAGCTAATTTCTTTATATCGTCCCACATAGGAGTAGCGGACTTGAATTTCACTTCTCTGGATAGAGCTCTGGCTACTTTACCGTATTTTGTGTTTCTTTTATGTTCGTTGACTCTGACTCCAAACGAACGCTTGGTCATTCCAATGTAGTAACGTTTAGAGCCGTCCGGATACTGTAGGGGATCGCATAAACACCTGCTTCGCAGGAGAGAGGTAGTTTTTCACTACTTCTCTTTAGCATAGTATGTAAAGATGCAGGAGACCTGGTGCCGACGCCATAGTTCATCTTCTTCAGAGCGTTTTTGAGTTTTTAAGACACATTCGGTATGTAGGGAATTGAGCCTAAATAACGTATCTGCGGCATAGGAAGATTAGAATGTTTGACCCTGGCTTTTTGGATAAATGTACGTATCTGATTCAACGAATATCCTGCATCAGTGGCTAACTTGATGACGCTTTCAATTTCGTGTTGTCTAGAATGGGTATCGGAGAAACGGATTTGCCACGAATTTGGAACCAATTCTTCAAGTAAAGCCTCTGCCTACCAGGATACTGCGCGTGCAACCAACGTGATGCGTCATATCTTTAAATGAATATAACGTCGTATCTATTGTTGTCAAGTCAAGTTTCCGCGTTAAATTGTTAATGCGTTCTATTTTTCAGTTGCAGTTTCTGTCTAACTTCCTTGAAAAAGCCATCTGGTTGATGTGCGAAAGCTTGGAAACGCTAATGTGTCTACTTTCTACGCCAATAAATCGGACCACTAGTACAGTGTTACTATTTACTACTTAATTGGTGTACTGTTCCTTGTTATCAGTGTTTCCGATGCTAAATGTATTTCATATAAATTCAAAATTTTCAAGTAAATCACAGACTTTCTGCCAGGGGGCGCAAAGGTAAATTGCGTTTTTTGCGTTATTTCTGCTTCTGAAACTCCGCTTTGAAAAAATTTTCTGTATCGCACACAGCTCCTGATTAAAAATGTTTTTCATATAATTCCTAATATTTGGTAAATTGCGGTTTGGCCAACAGGGGGCATAAGTGTTAATATCTGCTTCTGATGTATAATATTTGCAGCAAAATCTGAGCTGCTGAAAACTCGACTAAATTTTTTTTTCTTCGACCGATACTGCTCACATGGATAAAACTTTAGGGATTTCTTTTTTCTTAAATAATGCACAGTTTTCCCGCCAGGGGCGTAGATGCATATCTTATATTTGTCCATATCTCTGTTTCGAAGAGTCCGATTTGAAAAATTCTTTCTTTGTTGGAGAGCGTTCCGCTGCGAAATGTTTCTCATTTAAATTAAAAATTTTCTTAACGCACAAGTCTGTCACCAGAGGGCGTAAGCTCATGATTCCGTTTACAGCAATATCTTTCGGGATTAAAAACCCGCTTGAAGAACTTCTTCCTTCCTTCAGATACTATTGTTTACCATACCGGTTCCATTGCCTTTGAATAGCTTTGATAAATTTAATTTGCATCAGAACGGATTCAAAAGACGTGCTCATTACACCAAAAATTCGGTGTCATCTTTCTTTTTCTATTGGAAATATAAGGAGCAAAATCCCTAGATGTCCACCTTGAGACAACAAAATGCCCAACTAGCCAAGGGAGTTGGTATGAGCAATCGCTCAAAGCCAAAAGGCCTAGTGAAAATCTTCCAAACACGTGAAGACAATGTGAATAGACAAAGTCATCGCTCTTTCCACGTTTTTCTTTAATTAACACACAGCAACCAAAAAATGCCAAAAGCCTAGATAGTTGGCATGACTAGCCGCCTTAAGATACCAAAAAGCCAACTGGTCTTCAACAAAAAAGCCGGTTGACGACCTACATACTTTATATGACAAGCCATCTGAAAATAACAAAAAAATCAACTGAAAAAAATGGGTTTGGCATGGCGTAGCCACCTGAAAATCTCAAAAAACTAGCTGGCCAAATAATTGGTACGGCTAGCTTTCTTTAAGATACCGATACAGCACACTTACCAAAGGGATTTTGCATGATTAACCTTTTGATGAATCAAGAGGTCAAATGACCTAGTAAGTTGGAATGGCAAGATACCAGACAAAAGAAGGTGACACCTAATTTTTTCTTGGGTGTAATGAGCACGTATTTTGAATCCTTTCTGACCAAAAAAATTAGACCAGATTTTTATAAAGGAAAAATGTCTGTGAAAAAGAAAATGCCCTTACATTCCCTAGTGGGAAAACTCAGCATTTATTAAAACATAAGATGTTTGCGTTTTTCTTCCTAGTGAATGGAAGCAGCTACAGAAAATAATTTTTTCTCCAACCGGATTCCTAGAATCGGTAAAACATTCGCAAATAGAAATTTCAATATGCTCTCATCAGCGGCAGAAAGATACTTTACCAAAAATCGCTAATTGTACACAAAATCTTCCTCATATCGGACGATATCCGAAGCGAAATAAATTCCCCAAATTAACAATTAGAAACAGGGATATGGAGGAAAATGTAGCACAGGGATATGGAGGAAAACGTTGGGCAAAACTGCATTATTTGAAAAGAAACTATATGCCAAATATTACAGGGTAAAAGATATCAGAGGAAAAAAAAGTATTGTTTCAGTTAGATATCTAATATATAAAGTTGCATATTTGTTTGTTTGGTACTCTTAGACCGTAGACGGTTTTGGAAGAGGGTCGGACCCCGGGGTCAAGGGGCTGCCCATACAAAATTTTCGTAAAAAGTTCCATTTTTTACTTTTTTATTTTCAAATGGTATACTATCTCATGGTACTCTAACTTAGACCCTAGACGGTTTTTGGAAGAAGTCGCAGCCCGGCGTCAAGGGGCCACCATACAAAATTTTCGTAAGAAGTTCGATTTTTTTACTTTTTTTATTTTTGATTCGAATATAATATTTTTTGTTGTGATAAGTGCAAGAATTGATGTTTTTGTGACAAGTGCTTTCCAGTGAAGCACTGCAACACAATTCAGCATCAGAACGGAAGGTAAGTTAACAACAGAAACCAAACGGAAAAACTAAAAATACTGTGTGCTTAAAGATACAGAGAATAAAATTCAGATTCAATGAAGAAATGAAAAAAGTATTAGGCACGTTCATGCCGTAAAAAAATAATCGTTTTCATTTGATTTGTACAAAATTTAGATAGCGAATTATCACCAAATTCTCCCAGACAACGCCGGGCAATTCAGCTAGTGTGGAAATAAAAATATGTTGAATTCGACAGCAATCTGCATTTACGTCCAAGATGTTCATGTATAATTACAATATTATGTGTGCTTATCTATTCACTGGGATGTGTTGAATGCCGCCCTGTGGCCGAGTGGTCAGAGGCGTAGACTAGGTGTCCAGCTAAGACTCGAGTCCCAGATGAAGCATGGGTGGTGTGTTTGTCTTCCAGCACTGGCTCTCTCCCCTCTCTGGAGCCAGTAACCCCAAATTAAGGGCGGGCGACTACTTAAAACCCTCAGAGTTGCTCACGCGGGTTTTTATATAGCCCCGGTCACTACCGGAAAAACTGTAATAACAACAAACAGCAAATACTTTAGGATGCGTTGCGTGACTTATCGATCACTCTATACTTCCGTTTTTATTTCTGATAAGTGCCGTCAGAAACTCAGAACAATTATTTTGGGATTGTAACGAACGGTGTGACAGACGCATGAGTCAGATGAACAAGGAAGCAGCGAGAAGCTTGCCGGCCTAGTTCAATTGGGAGAACAGCCACTATGAAGTAGGAAGATCTAGGTTCGAATTCCATCGGAAGAAAGGTTTCGATGGCGCCTGACCTAAAATGAATTTCGAGGTTTGAACTATTTGTGTGATGAGTCATCCACATAACGCACATAATTAAGTAAAAATTAATTCTCCTACTATTGTTGTCGACTGGCTGGAAACCTGCGATTTCGTGTTCTCTCCTTCCTCGGGGGGCGGGCGAAGAGTAGATATTACTTACTACGTGATATGATGCAGACGACGTACTCCTGATGCGACATATGAGTCAAATGGATAATGAAGCAGCTATTATAAACCTTCCGGTGTAGTTCAGTTGGGAGAACAGCCGTTCCGGAGTAGGAAAACATGTGTTCGAAATCCACCAATGGCAGAAGAAGAAGGTTATAGAATAAAAGGCTCATCAAACGTTTCCCAACCTATAAAGCCTAGATCAGCCGCAGGGAAAGGAAAATATTAACGTAAGACTAATGTCTTCCCTGAAATTCCAATTCATGCCCAGACTACATCCTGGACCAGTGGTTCCCATTTGGTGTTTCGCGAAACCACAGGAGGTTCGCGAAGGTGTTCCAAGGGCTTCGCGATAAACATTCTGTAATGGCGTCTCCATGAAATTACAATAAAGGTATTTTTTTTAAACCGCAGGTAAGATGAAATGCATTAACAGTTTAATTATTTTTCGCAGATGTTTGGGACACTTTCTTACATAGCCAGCATGCATGAGAGGGTAATCTGTCCTGTATTACATTTCAACAACATCCGTATGTGACTGACACTCTCAGCGAGAGAAAGACATCACAATGTAACGGAATAGTTCTTTCTACCCTACCCTGACGTAGGAAGAAAACGGTTACTTTTTTGTTTGTGGGATGACCTTGCACGGTGGTACGTGCGTGCTGCAGTTGTTTGCCGGAACTCTCAGAGCATCGAAAGTCCGTGCATCGTTAAAGTAGCGTTGGGGATGTAGGAGTTCGTGAAAATTTTGAACTTCAAGGCAGAAATTCCTGCCATTAGTAATTTTTTTACTGTGAAATCATGGATCACTAGTTGAAGACTAGAAACATGGTAAAACGTGGTAACGAGGATCGAAATATTGAAATTCTTTCTTCAATTGTGCCGCAAGGTGATCTTCTGAAATCTCGTGTTCTAGTCCGAATATTGTTAAACTTTGAAAGACCTCTAAATTTGTGATTTACTTAGATCCGTAAGTATTAATATCATTATCATTATTTTGCTATATTTATTTGTTACCATTATAAATCGTTTAACATTTGTTTCAGGAATATTTCCTACTGATTTTCAGATTAGTTAACCATTAACTTACATTTTATATTACAGTAGGTATGCATTTTGGTATTAAAATCCTCTTAGTTTTACAAAATGCAGTATATATTCCTGAAATAATTTTTTGCGATGAAGTTGCAGGAATTCCTATTAGAAATGAGCCCCCGTGAAAGAAACCGTAAGGCATTTAAGAATATACGTACGAAACTGTTATGTTGCTTGTTATGTGAACAGAAATAGGTGCAGAGGTTCGCGATAACAATATAATTTTGAAAGGGTTAGCGAGTCAAAAAAGTTTGGGAACCGCTGTCTAGATCTCTTAGCCATCGAACTACCCTTATTATTTGTAATTGGGCTTTTATTATTTTCTTTTTTTATTATAGTTATATTTATTTTAGGTAATTAGCTTCCCTGTGCATCGATGAGAGGCAATTGGATTCTTCTCAAGGAAGTCCACTTCAGTTCGGTGTCTCTAACAAGCGAGAAAATGAATGATGAGATATGTGGCGGTTGCTAAGCAACGACAGGGATGATTTGGATGGGAACCACTTCCCCATTCTCTCGGTGCTTCATTAAATCGAGCTATTTTTTTTTTTTTTTTTTTTTTTTGTTTGGAGGTTTTACGACCACCGTGAGCAACTCAATGGGCTATAAGCAGTCGCCCGTCCCTAATTTAGGGTCACTGGTTCCAGGGAAGGGAGAGAGCCAGTGCCGTAAGACAAACACAACATCCATGCCTGACCGGGATTCGAACCCGGACCCCTTACGGACGAATGATCAGTGGCCAACGCCTTAGACCTGGATTTCGCAAGAATTCTGAGAAACCGTAGTTAATGTTCTCCGTGTTGAAAGTACCGAGACACTCCTTTATCGCTGATGGCTCATCATTTTATACCAAACCTGGAGTCACGATTCAAGTTTTATTGAAGCACGTGTCGTATTTCATCAGATAAATTTGTTATTGAAATCCACGATCGTAGCAAACGGCATATTCCGGCGTTGTCTTCTTTCTAGAGAGAAATATCGTAGTTGGGTAATTTAATACCCAAGTGGATCGAAACTGTGGCACGGCATGAATTCTTCGAGAGAAAAGAGCACGTTACTTCCGCATCTATGTGCTGCAATTATGAGGAAATCAAAGCTGTAACGAAGTTTGAGGATCGATTCTAATATATTTTTACTTTCCTCAATTCTTGGTGGCTTGGGCAATTACCCCATCGGTGATTTTGAAGTAACACTATCAGTGGAACACTCATCACGTCCTGTTCCACCGACTTGAGTCGGTAATATCCATCCGCAGTGATTGTTTTACTTTCCAATTAGAGCAGAGCATTCACTAAGACCGGAACAGGAAAAAAAATGAACGACTTACACTAATCAAAAGCGGCATTGCACAAAGACATTGAAAAAGGAGAAAAGTTTTATTTACTTCTGGCGAAGTGATTCAAATGCTTGCTCAGTAGTGAAGAATTCAGCGAAATTAGAACTGCCTGACCAGCGCGCAAAATGAAACGCCTATTGTCGCAATCCATAGCCAAATATTGCGCCTATGCTTATGCAAATTTCCAGCCCTGTGGACCCTTTTTTTTTTGTGAACATTTTTATAGAAGAGAATGACAAAGAAAGTTTTTTTTTTTTTTTTGATTGGAGGTTTAACGAGCACCGTGAGCAACTCAATGGGCTATAAGCAGTCGCCCGTCCCTAATTCTGGGCCACTGGTTCCAGGGAAGGGAGAGAGCCAGTGCTGTAAGACAAACACAACATCCATGCCTCACCGGGATTCGAACCCGAACCCCTTTCGGACGAATGATCAGAGGCCAACGCCTTAGACCACTGCGCCACCGTGGCGGCACACTAAGAAAGTGTCGTGCATTTTTACGAAAAAGGTGTTAGGAAGTTTATTTTGACTATCGTCAAACGCCAAACAAAAACATTGTTTTTTTTTTTTTTTTTGGTTTTGTTGTGGAGTCTAAAGAAACAAACAATCCTTACTCTTTTTCTGAGTTATTGCAGTGTATGGCATAAATCATTCCTTCTTCGGAATTCATTCATCTTTCATCATTCACGCAAGAGTCATTCACGAATGACCATTCAACTTGCAGGTTGTTACCACGCTGACTGAGTAAACCACACGTTGCAGGGTCCCGTGCGACCAAAGCGCTTTCAAAGATACCGCGGGTATTGGCAAGCTCCCTAAAAGAACGGGAGCTCATAAACATTCACCATTCATGATGAATGATCCGCCACGAGCAGGGTTCGCCTAGGTGGGCCCAGCTCGAAAAAACCCACCGGGTGTTTTCGGGCTGGGCCCAGTTGAAAAACCCCACCGAGAAACCCACCTGGGTTTTTTTCAGAATTAGATTATATTAAGTGCTTCTACAATATTCTAAAATTAATCACGCCCACTATAATATTTTCTTTTACAATTAGTTTGACCATCTGATAACGGCGGTGGTTTTTTAATTGCAAATTTTCAGCAATTGTAACAGTTTTTTAATATCATTAAACTAATATTTGCTAAATTTCCAGTTTTTGCCATTTTCGTAAATATTCTGTGTTGATATTACCAATTCACACGAAGATAACGTTTAATGGTAAGACCAGACTTAAAAGCAACTATTGTTCTTTGTTTTGTCAGTAAGATTTAGATTTTCCCTTTTCAAGCATCGTTTTATTCTTTATCGTCAACTTTGCACTGGGTTTTTAAAATTTCCTCACTTCCGCTACAAATTTTGTCACTTTATTTTTTAATCGCACCTTTTTATGCATCCCTCTCCGCTTTTGCAGTGGATTTGTTGTGATTTAATGAATCTATGGCAAATGAAAAATGTCGAAAAAGCACTAAAGTGAATTTGTTGAAGCAAAAAGAGAAGGGAACAAAGTGTTACATTTAATACAGTAAAAAAAAAAAAGCAATAGTGGACTTCCCCGTGATTCAACATACTTTTGGGGAATGTTTGAAAAAGTTTCGAATCCTTTTTTTATAGCAAAAAAGGCACAGATCACGGACAGCCTCTGTCTTTTTTTTGCGCGGAAAACCGTTAGGTGCAGACTGTACGAGGGTGCGGACAAACTGGAGATTTATTATAAACTATTGCACGCAAATATGTATATAACGTAATTTTTGTACACTCACCGCACCTTAAATATTTTTTATATATACCCTAGTTTAAAAAAATATGAACTAATAAAATGTGATAAATTGGAATTTCCAATACTGTTTTAAATAAATTCCAGCTATACAAATTAGAAACAAACTAGACCCCCCCCCGAAAAAAAACAATAAAACCCGAAAAAAAAAACCCGAAGTAGGCTTAGGTTTTTTTTCAAAAAAAAAAGAAGCCTGGGCTTTTCAAGTCCTGGCCGCGAGTCCCCAACAATTCGGGCGCACCAAAGAAAAGTATAGCAGATTTTCACAAATTAATATCGGCTGTAGAACACACACACCCTCCACCCCCACCCCCACCCCATAAAACCCGAAGAAAAACAAGTGGGCTGGTTTTTTTTCCCAAAAAGCTTGGGTTTTTTCAAGCTCTGGCCGCGTGTCGCGAACAGTAGTGCACCCCAAAACTACAGGCGATATTGACAAACTCCCTAAATGCGCGGGAGCTCTCGTCTTTATGAAGTTAGATTTTTTATGAACTTCGATGCCACAGGGTTCATCAAACGCCTAAACGAAAAAAAAAATGCTGTAACGCTCTTGGATTCTAAAGTGTATAGCTAGATAATCAAATTTGGGAGAATTTGTACGTAGGCTGATCAATAAGTAACTTCTGATGATATTTATCTGTGGTTCTGGTATATACACACCGAAGAGCCAAAACATTAGAACCACCTGCCTAATATGATGTTAGTACTCCACGTGCCGCCAAAACAGCTCTTACATGCCGAGACATAAGCACTAAAAGATTTCTGAAGGCATCTTGTTGTATCTGATACCAACACGTTTCTAGCAGGTCCTTTAACTCTCGTAAGTCACGTGGTTGAGCCGCTGCAGGTCGGATTTGCTATTCCAACACATACCACAGACGCTCGAAAGGATTGATGTCTGGGAATTTGGAGTTCAGGGCAATACCTGGAAGTCTTCCTGATGTTCCACGAACCATTCTAGAACAATCCAGGCAGTGGAGTACATCACATGATCTTGCTGAAAGAAGACACTACTAGAGGGGAATACCGTTGCCATGAAAGGATGTACTTGATATTTTATTAGATAGGTGGTAGAAGTCATAGTTTTTTACACGCGAATGACTGAACCTAGGGTTTCCCAGCAGAACATAGATCAAAGCATTACACTTCCTCCACCTGTTTATTTTCGATCCACGGTGCATCCTGGTGCCTATATTTCCCTAGGAAAACGAAGCGCAAGCACCCGGCCGTCCACATGAAACGTTATTCATCGGACAAGACGACCTTGTTCAAATCACTCAAGGTCCAGTTTTGATGCTCGCGCTCCCATTATAGACGCTTTTGGCGATGAACGGAAGTTAGCACGGGCACACGGAGCGACCTGCGGCTAGCCCATTTTCGGCAGGGTTCGAAGCACTGTGTGCTGTGACACATTACTCCCGTCACCAACATTCAAATTATCAGCGAGATGCGCCACAGCATCCATTCTGTTGGCTAGTACCAAACGAGAGAGCCTTCGCTCACCCCTAGTATCGATGAGCAGTAGTCGGCACACACCTTGCCTACGGTTCGTGGTGTCTCCTTCCTCGGACCACTATTTGAAGGTACTAAATGTGGCTAACCGTGAGCAACCAACGAGCCTGGCCGTCTCTGACCCAGTCGTCTGGCCATTACAATCTGGCTTTTATTAAAGCCGTTTAAGACCACTGCCTTTCTCACTTGAAGAACAAGATTAACAGTAATTAACAGAGCTCAGTGTCAGGTGATATACACTGAGTAATCACAGAATTATGACCACCTACCTAATACTTCGTAAGTCCTTCTTTCGCCCTCAGTACAGCAGCTATCCGACGTGACATCGATTCAACATACACTGAGTGATCACTGAATTATAACCACCTACCTAATACTTCGTAGGTCCTCCTTTCGCCATTACTGTAGCAGCTATCCGACGTGGCATCGATTCAACATGCACTGAGTGATCGCAGAATTATGACCACCTACCTAATACTTCGTAGGTTCTCCTTTCGCCCTCAGTACAGCAGCAATCCGACGTGGAATCGATTCAACATGCACTGAGTGATCGAAGAATTATGATCACCTACCTAATACTTCGTAGGTCCTCCTTTCGCCCTCAGTACAGCAGCTATCCGACGTGGAATAGATTAAACATACACTGAGTGACCACTGAATTATGACTACCTATCTTTTAATTAACTGACTGAACCATAATTATGGCCTTTGCATGGGCAAAATTGTCGATGACTGATACCCATAGTTATGTATTTTTATACACACATTAGCTTTACTACCCGGCTTTGCCCTGTATTTAGGCTTATTAATTTCATATTCCCTTATATGTCACTGAAAAATTCGGGGGGAAAATTGATGCTTGCAAGAAAGAAAAAAACTGATTTTACAAATTCGGTCATTACAAATTATTTATTCATAGCGTGATTATTTCAGCACTTGGCCGTACACAACATTTTTGGTTTCTTTTTCATCGGCGACAATATATAATTTTGTTGTATCCTTTGCTCTTGACATTCCAACATACAGCTGTAGAATCAAACGAACCAAAAGCTTTACGAATTATTTAACACGCGTCCAGGAGACACAGCATTGTAATACTAACTGAACAAAATTCGTTAGCAATTTGTTATCGACGATCAAATGCATCACGTGCTCTCAGTTTCATACGTCTTTGAGGGGCGAATTTCTGAAAAAAAAGTTAAAAACGTATCTTTGCGAATATTTTATGAAACTGGCTGAAATTTTAATGAACACCATAAATCGTTAATAGGAACATGACCAAATTTCGCCTGAATCGGTAAATATTTTTTTAAATTAGCCGTCAAAATTTAATTAACCGTTTCTGCGTATATATTTCTGTTTACCGATGAATTAAAATTCCATGCCTATTTTGAGGGGCTCCTCTTATTACCAATTTATGGTGTTGATAAAAATTTCAGCCAGTTTCTTTAAGATTTCGCAAAGTTCGTTTTTACATTTTTTATGCACAGTTCTGAAAGAATGGAAACACCTGTGGTTGTGCCGCGGCGATGAATGCAGTCACGTGCTTTCAGATTTGGAACAGATAACGATGACGTAGCAAACGACGCTGACTTCATTGATTAGCTTATTAATTAATTCATAACTCTCGAAAGGAACAACTTAGAGACCTTAAAATAGTTGCGTTGACATAGAAATTCCAGTATTAATAAGCTATGCAAATTTCACGATGCCTCAGTTCGGCGTTCGAGAGTTTTTGCTGCTTCAGACAAACAGACGTTTTGTGTTTTATATATACGATTATCACGAGTGAGTTAAACTCTTTTTCTCCTAATAAAGTCCCATAAAGTCCTTTTTTTTTTTTTTTTCATTCTTGAAACTGCTGAAAATGATCTTTCAGAAGAACAATTAGTGACTGATAAGGTTAAAAACATTCTCAAAGCTATTTCTAAGTTTGGAAATGTACTCTGAAGATTATTATCAATAGTTAAAAGTGCAATGTACTCTGAAGATTGTTATCAATAGTGAAAGTGCACATATCCTGTGGTGTGTTCAAATCTTAGGCATTCATATATGACTGGAAATGTAGAAATTCGTTGCTGAAAAAGTTGTTTATGTCTCCTTGGTACCTATGAACTAGCCTCTATGTCACGATCACTGGTCTCTTTCAAATCGCTGAAAAGTTCAACCTTTCCATAACAACTTCGTATGATTTCCTCCTGTTTGCTAAATTACTCAATAAAGAATACATAATCTTAAAAAACGTGATCATATATTTGAGAAACGAATTTCTCCTAAGAAATAATTCTTCATTTATACATGGTAGGCATTAATGCTGGTTTTATGCCTTCGCACACATCCACAATCACTAAATCATGGCTAGAGGAATATTCCACGGATTATTGGCATAAATTTCGCTGTCCTGGGATGGAAATCAAATATATTTCCGAGTCCTGGGTAGTGTAATGACTAGCATGTTCGACCGGAAATCGGGAGATGCTAGTTCGATTCCCACTCCAGGACAGCTAAGATTTTTCAAGTTTTCTGAATGAAGTAAATACATGGAATATAGTGAAAATATACCAATAATCCTAGGAATATTCTTCTAGCCATGATTTGGTGATTGGGGGGTCATAAAATCAGCATTAAAAAACGTGTTTACTCTTGCTCAGTTAATGCTCTCTGTCCACGCATGTGGAGTGACGATTACAAATAATATAAGTTTTAAAAATTAATAAATTTTGTAAAATAATTTAAGTACAAATTTTTTTGGGTGGTGGTGCTAAAGCATTCATAAAAAAAAAACTCTTCCAACTTGGCGCTCTCCTAAATCTGGCGCCCTGATTTAGGAATGATTTTTTATATCGGCTCTCAGATCGCTTAAAATGCTGCAAAACCGATTTGGAAGTGTCTACTCATTTTCATTTCTCATTGGCGGTCAAAAATTTGGGCACCCACTTCGCTGACATCTTCTGTATATCCAAGTGCTCATGAATTATGAACCCAACACGTTCCCTGGATATCTCCAGTGTCTCAGCCATTGCTTCAGCCGAGATTCGTCGATCTGAAAAAATCAGCAAAAAGGAGTTTGTCACACCAACACGTTCCCTGGATATCTCCAGTGTCTCAGCCATTGCTTCAGCCGAGATTCGTCGATCTGAAAAAATCAGCAAAAAGGAGTTTGTCACACCAACACGTTCCCTGGATATCTCCAGTGTCTCAGCCATTGCTTCAGCCGAGATTCGTCGATCTGAAAAAATCAGCAAAAAGGAGTTTGTCACACCATCACGTTCCCTGGATATCTCCAGTGTCTCAGCCATTGCTTCAGCCGAGATTCGTCGATCTGAAAAAATCAGCAAAAAGGAGTTTGTCACACCATCACGTTCCCTGGATATCTCCAGTGTCTCAGCCATTGCTTCAGCCGAGATTCGTCGATCTGAAAAAATCAGCAAAAAGGAGTTTGTCACACCAACACGTTTCCTGGATATCTCCAGTGTCTCAGCCATTGCTTCAGCCGAGATTCGTCGATCTGAAAAAATCAGCAAAAAGGAGTTTGTCACACCATCACGTTCCCTGGATATCTCCAGTGTCTCAGCCATTGCTTCAGCCGAGATTCGTCGATCTGAAAAAATCAGCAAAAAGGAGTTTGTCACACCAACACGTTCCTTGGATATCTCCAGTGTCTCAGCCATTGCTTCAGCCGAGATTCGTCGATCTGAAAAAATCAGCAAAAAGGAGTTTGTCACACCAACACGTTCCCTGGATATCTCCAGTGTCTCAGCCATTGCTTCAGCCGAGATTCGTCGATCTGAAAAAATCAGCAAAAAGGAGTTTGTCACACCAACACGTTCCCTGGATATCTCCAGTGTCTCAGCCATTGCTTCAGCCGAGATTCGTCGATCTGAAAAAATCAGCAAAAAGGAGTTTGTCACACCATCACGTTCCCTGGATATCTCCAGTGTCTCAGCCATTGCTTCAGCCGAGATTCGTCGATCTGAAAAAATCAGCAAAAAGGAGTTTGTCACACCATCACGTTCCCTGGATATCTCCAGTGTCTCAGCCATTGCTTCAGCCGAGATTCGTCGATCTGAAAAAATCAGCAAAAAGGAGTTTGTCACACCAACACGTTTCCTGGATATCTCCAGTGTCTCAGCCATTGCTTCAGCCGAGATTCGTCGATCTGAAAAAATCAGCAAAAAGGAGTTTGTCACACCATCACGTTCCCTGGATATCTCCAGTGTCTCAGCCATTGCTTCAGCCGAGATTCGTCGATCTGAAAAAATCAGCAAAAAGGAGTTTGTCACACCAACACGTTCCTTGGATATCTCCAGTGTCTCAGCCATTGCTTCAGCCGAGATTCGTCGATCTGAAAAAATCAGCAAAAAGGAGTTTGTCACACCATCACGTTCCCTGGATATCTCCAGTGTCTCAGCCATTGCTTCAGCCGAGATTCGTCGATCTGAAAAAATCAGCAAAAAGGAGTTTGTCACACCATCACGTTCCCTGGATATCTCCAGTGTCTCAGCCATTGCTTCAGCCGAGATTCGTCGATCTGAAAAAATCAGCAAAAAGGAGTTTGTCACACCATCACGTTCCCTGGATATCTCCAGTGTCTCAGCCATTGCTTCAGCCGAGATTCGTCGATCTGAAAAAATCAGCAAAAAGGAGTTTGTCACACCATCACGTTCCCTGGATATCTCCAGTGTCTCAGCCATTGCTTCAGCCGAGATTCGTCGATCTGAAAAAATCAGCAAAAAGGAGTTTGTCACACCAACACGTTCCCTGGATATCTCCAGTGTCTCAGCTATTGTTTTAGCCGAGATTCGCCAATCTGAAAAAATCCAGTTATGAATACAGTGGTCATGAACACGATCAACAACTTCGGGTGTTGTCACCGTTGAAGGCCTCCCAGATCTTGCTGCACCTTCGGTCTCAAAGTCTCCACGCTAAAATTTGGCACACTAATTCTTCACAGTAGAATATGAAGGGCACTTGTCACTTAATGTTTGCATCATACACTCATAGATTTCCTTTGCAGTTTTCTTCTACAGAAACAGAAATTTCATAACAGCCCGGAGTTCTACATTCGAAAATTCAACACTTTGCATTTACATGATTCAGTTCAGGAAAAAAAAATATCTGGGAAAAAAAAAAAGAGCTATTAGTCTGAAAATTGGCACTTTACAATACAAAAGAACACTCTTTCGAGCTGCAGTGTAAAAATAATGCTAATGCTACAATTACAGGAAATGGGTTAGGCCGAGAACTTTTCAGCATCTCCTCGTACCGCAGAGTCATTTGAAGCATGTAACGACGCTTCCCCGTCCTCCAGGTTACGCCAGAACCTACCGGCGCGCAGCAACCAACGGCTGAAGATCTGTTATCAAGGGGATGCTGGGAGGGAGGATGAAGCCGGGGATGTCTATTCTTATTAAATTCCATTCTTTTTTAAAAAGGGATATTCAATAAATTCGTGCACTTAAAATGACTCTTGATTAGACACCCGATCAAGATACTTATATAATCACACAACTCATTCTCCGACAAAAAGATGTAAAATCAATATTGCATATATCAAACATCTGCCCCCCCCCGCGCCCCCCAATGGCACTAAGCTAAGATATTTTGACCTTCGATCAAACTGATAGTTATATTAAGGTGCCTCCCCCTTAACTAATTTCTACAACCGACACTGCACACACACACACAGAGTTGGAACAGAGACAGAATTTTCCCCGGACAAACCCACTTCCGCGCTAGAAATGAAATCCTGGTTACGTCAACTGCCGAACACAACTTTAACAAAATAATGGGTTTTTTCGGTTTACCAACGTTGCTCCTTATTTCAGACTCAGATGAAAAAGAAATTCCTGTTAATAATAAAACAAAATAGCCCTTGTTTTCGTGCTCACAGATGTGCATCCATTTTTTCACTTCGAGAGAGAGGAGTGACCGTGAAAGTCTAACAATTTTCGCTTTTCTACAAAATTTCGCTTTTGTCTCTCATTTGAGGAGGCAAAATGAAGCATGGTATGCGAAAATAAAAAAAAGTGTGGTAATGGCGCAGCAGTTTGCTGCCATTGTTCCAAGACAATGGGTCGACCGTGAAAGTTGCTCGTCTCAGTGACAAGAAGCGCAGCTAGGTCTTCCGGTGTCTGAAGCTGGTTTCCTATTTTTATCTTTTTTTTTTTTTTTTTTTTTTTTTTGAGGTCAAGAACCTATTACTTTACACTCTCAGGCTGAGTGAAACACTTGGTTTGGACTGGAACTTGGCCGTGAACTGTCACGGCGTAGCCTATGTGCAACGACCGTTCCGGCTTTATAGGAAGCGTTCGAAAAACGCCGCTTCCGCATTCTGGTCGCCCACATCTGTAAATCAAAAACCGGGGTCATATGAGTTAAGACGAATCAACTTTAATAAGAAGTTATTTAGTCTTGTTCCACACACGCACACTGTACATATGCTGTAAAGGTCAAATTTGACGTTCATCAACAATCAGACTTAACGTTCATCAATAGTCTAGCACTTCAGCGAAGACAGAGAAACTTTTAGCAAAACTAATGTGCATTACTAATTAACAAAATAAAAATAGAGAAGCCGCAGTTTAATAGGAAATGCTTGATTGTTTTGTTTTCGTATGAACTCTTAACCAAAATTAGCCAATTGAGAGAGTTAGAAAATTTCCTCGGGAAAACAGCGCGCCCTGTGACTCTACAAGGAAAATTTTCTAGGTTTACGAATCAAACTTTGATATTACCGTTACTCCTTGCATACAGAACAAGGGGCGTCTCTAAACTTTGGGGGGAAGTGGGGGGTTGCAATTGCATCCGAATAATCTCAGAATCAATTTTTCGTTTAAGTTAAATAATTTCTAAACCTTGTGGCTGCCGAATGATTTCCCAATTAGGTTACGCCGGCAATAACTGATCACTGCCAATTGAGAGAGTTAGAAAATTTCCTCGGGAAAACAGAACGCGCCCGGTTATAACGAAGTAAATTTCTCCGTCATATTTGGTCTACGCCGGGAATCGAACCCGAGGCCGCTTATTCCGGAACAAGTCGCTCTACCAACTGAGCTACGCAGACATGTATTCTAATTCCTATCTGCCTTTATGTCATGTGCGTCCTGCTGGCAGGTACGTCACATCTCCCCCCCGAAAGAGGGCCGGGGGCATGGCCCACGGATCAGCCGTGACCATGAATCGCTGCAGGCAGACAACCACTGTAGAACGTGCACTTGAGAACTCCCCGTCAATCTGGTGTGTGGAATGCAACGTCACACACATTTATTTTTCGAAGCACTGGAGAAGGGATTCTCTGATTTTTCCTATCTCGCGGTGTGGAAATAACATCACACCAATGCGAGATTTTGAACGGTCGGGTCATCCGGGTAGTTCGGGCGCCATTATAACGAAGTAAATTTCTCCGTCATATTTGGTCTACGCCGGGATTCGAACCCGAGGCCACTTATTCCGGAACAAGTCGCTCTACCAACTGAGCTACGCAGACATGTATTCTAATTCCTATCTGCCTTTATGTCATGTGCGTCCTGCTGGCAGGTACGTCACACGGTGACTCTACAAGGAAAATTTTCTAGGTTTACGAATCAAACTGTGATATTACCGTTACTCCTTGCATACAGAACAAGGGGCGTCTCTAAACTTTTGGGGGAAGGGGGGGTGCAATTGCATCCGAAACCATCCGAATAATCTCAGAATCAATTTTTCGTTTAAGTTAAATAATTTCTAAACCTTGTGAAAACTCACATTTGCTTGTGGCTGCCGAATGATTTCCCAATTAGGTTACGCCGGCAATAACTGATCACTGCCAATTGAGAGAGTTAGAAAATTTCCTCGGGAAAACAGCGCGCCCGGTGACTCTACAAGGAAAATTTTCTAGGTTTACGAATCAAACTTTGATATTACCGTTACTCCTTGCATACAGAACAAGGGGCGTCTCTAAACTTTGGAGGGAAGGGGGGGAGGTTGTAATTGCATCCGAAACCATCCGAATAATCTCAGAATCAATTTTTCGTTTAAGTTAAATAATTTCTAAACCTTGTGAAAACTCACATTTGCTTGTGGATGCCGAATGATTTCCCAATTAGGTTACGCCGGCAATAACTGATCACTGCTACTTTCCGTCTTGACACGTGCGCCACCAGCTTTGTAGCGCGTCACAACCTTTACTAAGATTATGACGCACTACAGAAGTGGCGCACATGTAATTATTATTCAATTTCGGAATATTATTATTTATTTAAATTAATGATCAGTCATCAAAAAATAAAATACAAAAAAAAAAAAGTTAAAATTTACATTTGAATATTATATACTATAATAAAGCTGAAGGAACCACCTTTTGATTAAAGACACGATCCGAAGATTGTCGAGACTATAATGCGGTTAGTAATTTTTCTTACTTTTCAGCCATAGGTTCTTTTCAAAAGTTGGCAACACTCCAGGCACCTGGTGGGCGTGGACATTTATTGGACGTTCTGAGATTTTTGGGCTGGTATGCTAAGCTTTTGTATCACAGGGCTAGTATTCTCTCCCGGCGATAGAGCTCTACCTTTATTGTCCTTAATTACCCTTAACTTAGGATGTTCTGTCTATCTCCGAAGCCTAATGCCATGTGGCCTCGCCACCCAAATTATAACTAGACCACCTAACTAGCACACAGAGAACACATAGAATCCACTATTCACTGTGTCCCTTGCTTAAATTCGGGGGTTACAAAACTAAAAGCTTGGCTTTTCTACTGTCTGCATGCGCAATTTGTTGTTCGTACTAACAAAGGCCGCAAATCAAAATCCTCCTAATCAGAAGAAAGGAGGATTTTCATTGTAGCACTGTTCAATACTCCTCACCACAGCAAAGCAACAGGGGGGGGGGGTCATTTATATATTATCACAAACACACTGAAGATGTGGAAAACATCAATATTGAAATCATAAATTACTATACTAAAACTAAAAATCTCAGGGTTGCATTTATTGTAAGTGAAATTAAGTTAAATTAATTTAATTATTTTAAGTTTGAAACGCCGCTCTGGTGGCGCAGTGGTCTAAGCGACCATTGCCGCCCCGGTGGCGCAGTGGTCTAAGGCGTTGGCCTCTGATCATTCGTCCGAAAGGGGTCCGGGTTCGAATCCCGGCGAGGCATGGATGTTGTGTTTGTCTTACGGCACTGGCTCTCTCCCTTCCCTGGAACCAGTGACCCCTAAATTAGGGACGGGCGACTGCTTATAGCCCATTGAGTTGCTCACGGTGGTCGTTAAACCTCCAATCAAAAAAAAAAAAAAAAAAAAATGCGACCATTCGTCCGAGAAGGGTCAGGGTTCGAATCCCAGTGAGGCATTGATGGCAGTTGTCTTATGGCATTGGCACTTTCCTTTCCCTGCAACCAGCGGCCCTAAATAAGGGACGGGCGACTGCTTATAGCCCATCGAGTTGCTCACAATGGTCGTTAAACTTTCAATAAAAAAATTGAAACTCAATTAAATTAAAACTGAGAGCTATCAATTTTATAATTCAGCAGTTTTGTTTTGGTTTTATTAGGGAAGAGGGTGTTGAAAAAAAATTAAGCCCTGTTCAGCTTCCCACCTAATGTACTCAGTACAGTTGGATATAAAAGAAAACAACTTGACAGAAAAAAGAAATTACGCCTGCTCCTATGGTCCACAACTTCGCAAGCAAAGTTAACGGAAGGTACATTGGGTAACAAGATCTTGTGTGCTGTAGAGTCATATTGAAAGCAAAATCTTTAGTTCAAATACGATTCCACAGCCGGTGAGGTCGTCGGCTGTCGTAAGTTACAAAGTCCTAGAATGCGGAGAAATAATTTTTAGCGAAAGACTGCAGCCTAATGACCTCCTTGGCTTCGGAACTTTACTGCAGTTAAAATCAGACAATCAGCAAAACTACTTTCCTCGTTTACCGAATAAACTATAGTGTTTTCAGATTTACTCGATAAAAATGTGGCCTGTGGCACAGTGGTCTAAGCGCTAGCTTCTGAGCCTTCGTCCAAGGTGGGTCCGGGCTCGAATCGGGGATGAGATATGGATGTTATATTTGTTTTACGGCATTGGCTCTGTCCTTTCCCTGGAACTAGCGGCCCTAAATAGGGACGGGCGACTACTTATAGCCCATTTGAGTTGCTCACGTTGGGCGTGGGCCGCGGATGGCCTAGTGGGCAACGTTCGAGACTGCCACGGAAAGGACCTCAGGTTCGATCCCAGGCAGGTACGAACGCTCGATCCACTATATATCCGCCGTATGTCGGATGGGCACGTTGAGCTGTCGAACCCTGGGTAATGGCCCCCCGGTAATAAATAAGGGCGTCTTCTTCCCCCTTTCTACTGCGCTTCCGTGTCACTTTCCTATCGGGCGCTCTAGCCCAAATCTCTTAGTTTCCTGTTTCTAAGGGTTGTTTAAGACCTGGGGTTCAGACTGCCTTCCTAAAATCCTCTACAAATGATCATAATCATGATCACGTTGAGCGTTAACCTTTCTTCCTCCAAAAAAAAAAAAAAAAATGAAATAAATGTGCGCCGCTGCGTAAGTACTACACGCAAAACTTAAAGCTATTCCTTAGGCCCTGGTAGAGCCAAGTGGTAGGAGGCGTTGGCTTTTAATCATTCGTCCGAGATTATTCCGGGTCCTAATCCCGGGAAGAGGCATGGATGATGCACTTCTGTTAAAACACCGTTGGCTTTCCCCGTAACTAGTGGCCCTAAATTAGGGACTGGCGACTGCCTTTAGTGTTGCTAATGGCGGTCATTAAATTCCCTACCATAAAAAAAAAAAAAGAATCAGGAAGTGTGAGATTTGTCATGTTCCTTGGTTTACTACTTGCGTGTTATTTGGCTTATTCTGTAAGTGTTACTACTGGAATCTTTCTGTACTTAGGCATACGATCTATAGTTTTCATTCATTACATGCGACATCTAATAGGCGTGTGCAATGTTTGTTTAAAATTTATAACAGTAAAGTTTTAACGCAACAAAAGAGCCATTTGGTTACTAAACGAATTAAGCACATCCAACCATCCGCCGTTCACATACACTGCCTGACAGAGAAAATGTCACACCACGAAGACGTGAACGCAGCGCCATGCAAATTGCAGAGCGGGTGCACGCATACAAGTTATGCAAATGATTGCATTTGCAGGCCAATCGCTGGAACGGCGCATGGGGTACAAGCGGACAAATAGCCCGCGAGTCCAGCATTCGAGACGTCGTCACGGCCGCGAAAAGTGGGTGGTTCTGCTGTAACCGTGTCTGGAGAACGAACAAGGTGTGTCAATGCCGTTAAGACGCCGTCGTACGCGATTTCGTCAAACGGATGAGTTCACGAGAGGTATCATTCGTAGGTCTTCGTGCCGCCGGATGGTGCTTGCGTCCTATTGCGGAAGAAACGCAACGTTATGCCACAACCGTCGGTCGCATTTGGAGACAATGGTCTCAGAAATGATCTGTGCAACATCGTAGGAAGACAAGAGCTCGGAGACGGAAGTCAGAGCGCACCGATCGTCACATCTGACGTCATGCCGTAGCGGACCTACTGGCCACAACGGGCGACAGTTTGCGGAGTGTACGGGGAGGCTTGTATGCTTCGATATCGACGCGGACAGTGTCGCGACTACTGGTTTCGTCTGGTTTGCTAGACAGCAAACCAGACATAGTGTACCTCTGGAGCGACACCACTTCACCGCTTGGCGTGATGTCGCTCCAGAGCTGCATGGGGTGTCAAATGGAATAGTGTGGTGTTCAGCGACGAATCGCGGTTCTGTCTCACCACAGATTATCGCCCTGTAAGAGAATGGAGGCGACCTGGCCTACAGGCGGATTCCTCATCCATTGTGGAGCACCACACTGCCTGGCAACATGGAATCATGGTGTGAGATGCTATCAGCGCCAACAGCCGCACACCGCTAGTACGCATTACGTGCACATTGACGAATCGCCGCTATGTTGACGAGGTGCTGCGGCCCGTGGTACTACCGTATCTGCAGGTCATCCGAAACGCCGTTTTTCAGCAAGATAATGCCCTTCAGCATACCGTTCGGATCAGCCTGAATGTTTTACACGCTGTGCGGATGCATCCGTGGCCAGCGCGATCCCCCGACCTTTCGCCCATCGAGCATCGGTTGAGTACCTTCCACCCCTGCAAAATTAAGATGAAATGTGGACTCGGATCAACACCATATGGTCCACGATACTCCAGGACTCTATTCGGACTCTCATTGCTTCGATGCCACGTCAGTTTCAACGCTGTGTCGCCCGAACTGGAGGCCACACTACTTAGTGATCATCCTGTATATTCGGCCACTGGAGCCTAGTCTGTATGTGACAATTAAATCATTTGTTGAGAACCTACACTGAAGTGCCAGAAAAACTGGTACAGACGAGCTTATGCGAAATACATTTCAACGTCACCTATGCACGTACTCGGTTGCGTCCGCCAGTGCGTATATAAAGCGATAGACATCTTTGCCAGCTATCAGAGCTGTTTTCGGCATGAAAATGATAAGTAATAACGATTTAAGCAATTTTCAACGCGGTGTCATAGTTGGCGCTCGTGAGATGGGCCATAGTGTTTCGGAGGTAGAAACGAAGTTCTGATTTTCACGGACAACCATTGCAAGGGTGTACCGTGACTGCAAGAATTTCGGCAAAACCTCCAACCTACGATACCAGTGTGGCCGTAAAAAGACATTGGGTGAACGTGACCATCGTCGGCTGTCAAGAATCGTTTCATGTGATAGGCGTGCAAAACTCTCTCAGGTATAATCGGAATTCAATGCTGGAGCCTCAACAAGCATCAGCGTGTGGACTGTGCAAAGTACCTTGCACGATATGGGCTTTGGGAACCGACACCCAACTCGAGTCCCCTTGATGGGTGCACGACACAGAGCTATGTGCCTCGCTTGGACACGGCAACACCGCCACTGGACACTTGATGACTGGAAACTAGTAGTCTGGTCTGGCGAGTCGCGTTTCCAACTGTATCGGGCAGATGGGAGGATTCGTGTGTGGCGCAAACCCTGTGAAGCCATGGATTCCGCCTGTCAACAGGGAACTGTACCGGCTGGTGGGGGGTCCGTAACGGTATCGGGTGTATTTAGCGGGACTTCACTGGGACCCCTGGTACGTCTACAAACGTCTGTGACCGGGCAACGCTATGCGATTATCCTTTCTGACGAGGTACACTCGTTCATGTTCTGCATTCATGCTGATGGGTTGGGTCTGTTCCAACAGAACAACGCACCTTGACACAAGAGTTGTGACGCCACATTATAGTTAGACGAGCATTAAACTGAGTTTGGGGTGTTTCCATTCCCACCCAAGTCCCCAGATCTGAACCTGACAGAACACATTTGGGATGCCATGCAACGCGCTATCGAACACAGGAATCCGAGACCTCGGAATACACCCGAATTGTGGAACGCTCTGCCGGAAGTATGGTGTGCATTGCCTACAGCATATTTGCAGAAGATAGTGGAGTCCACGCCCCGTCGTATTTCTGAAGTCCTGCGCTCCCGTGACGGACCTACCAAGTATTAGACTGTTGAACCAGTTTTTCTGTCACTTCAGTGTACTTGACCATCTGTGTGTGTAGTTTGGTCTATTTTCGAACATTCCTTCATGGTGTGACATTTTCTCTGTCAGGCAGTGTATTACTTAATCCGGCAACCAAAAGATATGCTCTTTAGCATGTCTTACTTGTTAGTCGGAATGAGCACATAAGTAGCGTGAATTTCATTTATTTATTTTGTACATTTGTTTCATAAGCATTGTTTAAACTAAATATTTTGAAAGCGTTCAAAAAACTGAAAAATGTAAGTAGCCGAAATCTGCTTGAATTGTAGGCAGTGAAGATAGGATGGCGGGTTTGATACTGATGGATGATTCCCAAGATGAAATTAAAATCAAATACTTGACTAATTAATTATTTACCTATGACATATTTATTTATAATGTTCAGTATTTCTTACAAAAGCTGCCCCAGTGGCGCAGTGGTCTAAGCGCTGGCTTATGGCCGTTCGCCCAAGTGGGTCTGGGTTCGAATCCCGGCGAGGCATGGATGCTGTGTTTGTCTTACAGCACTGGCCCTCTCCATTCCCTGGAACCAGTGACCTTAAATTAGGGAACGGGCGACTTCTTGTAGCCCATTGAGTTGCTCACGGTGGTCGTTAATTCCTCAAAAAATTGCTTACAGGATAACTATCATTACAGAAACATTTTTGTAAACGCTCTAACTCATGTGTATCTATCTAACTCTGAATTTCCTAATTTTGTAGTAGCTACATCAAGACATTATCACTCACTTGGCTTTGACTTACATTAGTATTTGTTAGCGAGACAGCAGTTCCGCCGTAATGGTTTGTAAACACCACAAAGTCCTTCTTCGACCAGGAGATCAGATATATCTTCAATTTGGCCAATTGTTTCGATTATTCCACCCATTTAGTCAAACGTATTTTTGCACGTGTCAGGGCGAGCCGTACCACTACCCTTACAAGACATGGCACAAGAGACAACTGGGAATTTGTAGGCTCAATTGAATATGTACCATACATCTGTAATGTACTATCTCGCTTGTGTTTTAAACATAACCTAAAAATTGGTGTTAGTACTAAATGTATGTCAACATACGTTAGAAAAGACCGATGCAAAACCGACATGCTGCAAAAATGGGGAGTGTACAATATTCCTAAGCTAGATCCACGATCAGGTGAAACCATCAGTAACTACGCAGGATCTACAAAAAGACTAGTGGGCTTGCGATTGCAAGAGCATAAATATAGTTTAAAGGCAAACCTACACAGCACAGCACAGCCCTGGCTAGGAATGTTATTTCTGGTGATATGTACACAGTTGGGAAAATACCAAACTACTGGCAACCCCCGCCTCTACCCATTCGCTACTACGCTTGGAGAGTGTATATATCCCAGCCTTTGGAGACCCTTGTAGAGTTATCCCCTGTAGAGTTATCTGGAGATTGGGAACTACTTATTCATGTATTAGGAGACAGATTGTAGTATCAAGTAGTATGACGTGTTTTAATTCTAACATAATCTCGTATTCATAAATCATCCTCATCATGATTTGCATACAGATTTCACAACAGCCACGTCATGTCACGTGACCAGGTAGTAGGGTACCCATGATGCACAAGTGTATATACTGTATATGATATCGAATTGGCGTTTTTATCAGTACATCTGAAGATGAAGTGAGTGTCCCTTAGAAAGTACTAATGTATGTTTTTACCTGTATATAGTTTTTTCATCTTTCAAAATAAATCGTGCTAAGACGGTATTCCATTGCAGCCTATTTTACCTATATGCTTATTTAGCAAATAACTATTTAAAACAAACTTTCATAGATACAGGCTTTCTTGAAAATGACGTTTTGGTTTCTTTCACAGTCAAGAGAAGCTTTGTTTTTAAAAGTTTCTTCGAAAAGTGTGGCTTTTTATGTGTATTACAATATACATTATTTGAAATGCTTGAGTTTGTTCTGTAAAAAGAACAAACTCAAATAAATAAATTCTTTTAGATTTCAAGTAAAATGATTTGAGAAGTTTATAAGATTATTTCACAGAAATTTTCTTTAAAAAGTTTTGTAATGTTAATTGTAAACGAAATTTTTGATTGAATGTTTTTCATAAAAGCGTAACTTCTTAAAGAGAGAGAAATATGCTTTTCAACTGATTTGAAAAAATCTACGAGCTTATTTCACAGAAATATGTTATTATGGACTGTATTTTAACGGTTCTGTGTTTTTTTTCCAGTTTGCTGCGATGGGGTGAGGAAGCTGAACAATTTGGAGAAACATTGTCTTCTCACGTTTCTCGAACTTTGGATGACCTTTTACAGGAAGGGATACGGTTACGTGACAGAATTAATCAAGCTTCATCGGCAAAACCCATTATGCCCGAGGTTGTAAAAACGTCAAAGACGCAGATGGGAAACAGCCAGATAGAAAAGGAAGATTTCGAGCCAGTCGTGGCTGCTGCCGAAACTCCACAATCATCTGTCACTATTGAAATTCCCCAATCTTCTCTGCTTCCTAATCCGTTCTTTCAAGGGGCAGTCCTGCAAAATCCACTTTTTAATTTCGGGTTCTTTACACCATGGTGGAAAGGGTAAGTTCTCTCTCTGTCTATCTATCTCTCTATACATATGTGTGTGTCTGCATGTGTGTGTGTGTGTGTGTACACTGAAGTGCCAAAAATATCTGGGATACCTTTCTAATACCGCGTTGGTCTTCCTCGCAATCGGATAACAGCAACAATGCGATGGGGCATGGACTTTACGAGCTCTCTGTAGAACTGTGGAGTCATTGCACATCATGCTTCCTGAAGAGCGTCCCACAATTCCGTAATATTCGCCGATGGACGATTCCTCGCATGGACTCCACGAGCTCTCTGTAGAACTGTGCAGTCATTGCACATCATGCTTCCTGAAGAGCGTCCCACAATTCCGTAATATTCGCCGATGGACGATTCCTCGAATGTACTCCACTAGCTCTCTGTAGTACTGTGGAGACACTGCATACCATGCTTCCGGAAAAGCGTCCCACAATTCCGTAATATTCGCCGATGGACGATTCTTTGCATGGACTCCACGAGTTCTCTGTTGTACGGTGGAGACAGTGCACACCATGCTTCCTGAAGAGCGTCCCACAATTCCGTAATATTCGCCCATTGATGATTCCTCGCATGGACTCCATGAGCTCTCTGTAGTACTGTGGAGACAGTGCACACCATGCTTTTTGAGGAGCGTCCCACAATTCCGTAATATTCGCCGATGGACGATTCCTCGCATGGACTCCACGAGCTCTCTGTAAAACTGTGGTCATTGCACATCATGCTTCCTGAAGAGCGTCCCACAATTCCGTAATATTCGCCGATGGATGATTCCTCGAATGTACTCCACGAGCTCTCTGTAGTACTGTGGAGACACTGCATACCATGCTTCCAGAAGAGCGTCCCAGAATTCCGTAATATTCGCCGATTGATGATTCCTTGCATGGACTCCACAAGCTCTCTGTAGTACGGTGGAGACAGTGCACACCATGTTTCCTGAAGAGCGTCCCACAATTCCGTAATATTCCCCGATGGACGATTCTTCGCATGGACTCCACAAGCTCTCTGTAGTACTGTGGAGACGGTGCACACCATGCTTCCTGAGGAGCGTCCCACAATTCCGTAATATTCGCCGATGGACTCCACGAGCTCTCTGTAGTAATGTAGAGACAGTGCACACCATGCTTCCGGAAGAGCGTCCCACAATTCCGTAATATTCGCCGATGGACGATTCCTCGCATGGACTCCACGAGCTCTCTGTAGTACTGTGGAGACAGTGCACACCATGCTTCCTGAAGAGCGTCCCACAATTCCGTAATATTCGCCTATTGATGATTCCTCGCATGGACTCCATGAGCTCTCTGTAGTACTGTGGAGACAGTGCACACCATGCTTCCTGAGGAGCGTCCCACAATTCCGTAATATTCGCCGATGGACTCCACGAGCTCTCTGTAGTAATGTAGAGACAGTGCACACCATGCTTCCGGAAGAGCGTCCCACAATTCCGTAATATTCGCCGATGGACGATTCCTCGCATGGACTCCACGAGCTCTCTGTAGTACTGTGGAGACAGTGCACGCCATGCTTCCTGAGGAGCGTCCCACAATTTCGTAATATTCGCTGGTGGAAGATTCCACCCACTGAAGGCACGTTGGACAGCATCTTAAATGTGTTCGATGGCGTTAAAATCCAGTGAAAGAGGGGGCTACGTAAGGGTGCAAAACTCGGTGGAATGTTCCTACAGCCATAATAGATCGGGAAATTGTGGACGTGTGCTGTGGCGCATTGTCGTGTTGAAAGGGATCGCACCACTCGGAGTAGTTGCATGATATGCACGAGTGTAAATGATCCCCAAGGACGTTTACGTAACCTCCACTGTTCACAGTGGTCTGAAAACGTATGAGGCATTCTAGTTCGTGCCAGCTGGAAACACCCCACACCACAACAGAGCCATCACCGGTCTTCACTTTCCCTTGTAGGCATGCGGGATCTATTGCCTCGTAGGGTTGTCGCCATACCCAGAGTCGGCCATATGTCCGAAACAGTTGATACCGCAATTCGTCGGAACAGGCTACATGTTTCCAGTCATCTTGCGTCCAATGGTGGTGTTCCCTAGTCCAGGCTAGGGAACACAGCCTTATGTTGTCTGGTCAGCAATGGCACCCGGGTTTGCCGTTGGCTCCAGAACCCCAAAAAACACAGGGAACGTTGCACTGCCCAAACTCAGATGCTACTACTGTCCCCAGCATTGAATTGCGTTTTGATTTACGGAAGTGTTGGAAGCCGGGCGGATGCCATGATGCGTGCCAGACGCCTCTGTCCATTATCTTCCAGGGCTTTTCTACGGCCCAAAATAGTTCGAGCGGCGAATCAGTCGTCCAGAGGTCTCTCAGTAGCTACACGGTCCATCGTGTACGACCTCCCCAGTTCCCACCACCGGTCGGTGTGTGCGAATCTGTGGTCCCGGGAACGGGATTTTTACTGTAACGTTCACCGATGGTGTATGTAAAAAATGAGTTCCATCAATCCTTGCAGAGTCCGCAGTTGGACGGAGCAGGTTGATGCCTCATCAAACATACGGCCACACCGGTCTCGTGCTCTGGATTTTCCCTCTGAGTTTGTGTAGTCCATGTACACCCCTGAAATTGTTGACTGCGTAAATTCAAAGTTCGTTGTAATTTCCGAGATGGAGCGACCCATCTCTCGGGCGCCGACTATCCTGTCATCTTCGAAATCTCTTAAATCCTGATACGCTGCCATCTGAACTGCGAATGCTACAACTTGAGTTTGTACAACCCATTTAATGGGTACACGATATGTCGTGCAAGCGGCACTGCGATCAGAACTGGGTACTGTTTTCCCTCAGATGGTCAGGCCCGACACTGTGCTCCAGTACTGGCTCAACTAGGCAATTTCATGTTGGACTTTCAACCACAAAGAAGGTTTAGAACCAAACCACCTACAGCGGATCCGCCTTTTGGACAGGGAACAGAAACGTAAGGAGTGAGACCAGGTCTAGCGACTTTGACAGAACAGTTTGTAAGTGAGAGAGAGCACAGTAGATGGCGCCACCATACAAGTTCAATTTTGCTCAAAAAGGAGTCAGAGAAATTAGGGGAGGGGCTTAGGAATGGACACCCTTATACTATATAACCGGGGGCCGTCATTTTACGTACTCGTCCGATTCACGCCGGATATTCGGTGATGTTAGCAAATTACACCACCTCTAGAAGATCAGCCCGGACTTGAACCTGGGGACCTTCGATCAGTAGTCTGCTTCGCTAACCACTAAGCCATCCGCGGCTCTATACTACTTGAGCTTGCAGAGATATCTGTCTCGATATATGTCGTTTGCGGACGATACCATTTACCGCATTGATGTTCATCATCAAGGGCTTTGGCGACCGACAAATGGCGGTATAACTATTCTATTTGAATTAGAGAAAATGTTATCCCACACTCAACAACCCACTTTGCCCGCGTGGTGTGTTATGGCCACTCCCTCCTCCCCCAAGATGATTTCACAATTTAAATTTTGGCAGTCTCCGGCAGCTGGAATGTACCTGTCCAAGGCAGCGACCAATGCGACATGAAGGCAGAGGGTGCTAAGAAATTCGAAAGAAAACGGAAGTGATATTGAGGAGAATGACGCAAGACAGACCTTTGTGGAAGAAACTTGTGGAGACCATCTAGCAGTGGATTGATAATGGTTGATGACGATGATGATGATATGTACATATACACTGAAGTGCAATTGAATTAGAGACAGCTGGCGTTATGCATATGTGGCGCTGTGGGCGGCCCCGTAAACAGAAACGACATGACGTATGCAGCCATCCGACAATATAAGGAGTGATGCGACGGGAATCAGTAAGAGTCGGACGCAGTATGGGTAAGACTAAGGATCTAAGCGAATTTGATTGTAGGCAAATTGTCGGGGCCCAACGACCTGGGTCACTCCATCTCGGACGTGGTGCAGGCACTGGGATTTCCACGAGCCACTGTGTCACGGGTGCACCGTGAGTACATCGAATCCGGTAGAACCATCCCTGCAAGGGCCAACTGCCGTGGACAACAGCGTGTGGATGAGCGGGGTCATCGTCGGCTAGCTCGCATTGTAACAGCGGATAGACGGACCACAGTGCAAGAAATCACTACGCAATTTAACGCTGGTGCACAAAAACATGTAAGCAGCCACACCATTCAGAACCATCTCCTCGCTATAGGGCACAGAAGCTATCGTCCAACGAGGGTACCGCTGTTGACCGCACATCACAGGGTGCAAAGATTAGCATGGGTGCGGGAACATCGCCACTGGACCCTAGACATGTGGGAAAATGTTGCCTGGACTGATGAGTCGAGATTCACGTTGGTACATGCGGATGGGAGGATACGAGTACGGCGCAAACCACATAAAGCGATGGATCCTTCTTGCCAGCAGGGTACTCTTCAAGCTGGTGGGAGTGGCATTCTCGTCTGGTGACTGTTTACGTGGAATGAAATGGGACCCCTGCCACGTGTGACATCGTCCCTCACAGGTCAACGTTACCGGGATATCCTGGACGACCATTTGCTAACGTTTGAGCGTCTTCAACATCTCACTGGGGACCTCATCCTGCAACAAGAGAATGCAGCTCCCGAATTGTATCCGAATGGTTGGATGAACACTCCACCGACGTGACCTCGCTTCTTTGGCCAGCTAGGTCACCTGACCTCAATCCCATCGAGCACATCTGGTATGCTATCGAGAGCGATGTTCGAGGCTCTGACCCCCTCCATCAAATCTTCGTGAACTGTGGGAGCTTGTTGAGGGGTCGTGGATCCGTATGGCTTACCAACGCTTCCGGTGTCTTGTCGAGTCCATGCCGAGACAAATTGCCGCCGTCATCAGGGCGAAAGATAGTGCTACACGTTACTAGACAGGTATCTCTAATTCAATTGCTCTTCAGTGTATATGCAGGGTATTTCACTCGCTCTTGGCTCCTGGATTTCCCTTATAACTGGCAAACTAATGGACGTAATTCAGTGAAATTTGAAACGGAGCTACCTTGGTGTATGATCTCAGAGCAAGTGTTCAAAGTGGTCGCCATTAGCAAACGGACCTACCTTGGTGTATGATCTCAGAGCAAGTGTTCAAAGTGGTCGCCATTAGCATCAAGGCATGCATGCACACACCTCTCCATGTTACGGAAGATATTCACCAACTCATCGGGAGTCACAGCCTCAATTTTCCGCAGAATGTCTTCCTGCAATTCCATGAGAGCCCGTGGTTTGTTGCGATACACTTTCTCATTCAGCATGCCCCATAGGAAAAAATCCGGTGGGGTAATGTCAGGCGACCTTAGTGGCCAAAGTCCCTTAGAAAGGACGCTATCTTCAAAGAAGGAAACAATTTCAGCCATGCTGACATTGGAGGTGTGGCAGGTGGCACCATCCTGCTGAAAATAGACAATACGGAGTTCCACGTCGTCCAACTGATTCACAAACTCGTGGTAGATTTCCATGTAGACTGCGGTATCTACTGTTGTATGGGAGAAGATTTGGCCAATAATGCGGCAGGGGCAAGTCCAGAACTTTCGTAACAGGATGGGGGGGGGACGCAGAAACGAAGAATGAAATTACCGTATGGAAAACACAAATTAGTCCTGAATGATAAAATCGATCGTTAATATTTCCCAATTAATTAAAGAAAGTAATATACTTTTAAGTAATACTTTTTTTGCGAAAAAGTATTCAATTTTTAATTAAAACCTAACAAATCGGAGCTTTTCCTTGGTTCCTAAGGGAGAGGCGGATGCCCCCCGCGCCTCCTTTTTGAATCTACACCTGTAATGCGCGACGGCGCGACAGAGCACACCACACCCCAATTTTTTTTATCATGAAGAAGTGTCCCATGCACGGTGTTAGGATTCTCACTAACCCAAATACAGCTATTCTGGGAATTGACGTGCCGACTTAGGTGGAATTACGACTCTTCGCAGAACCACGTGTAGTTCAGTATCCTCGAATGTGCATTGACAAACTGCTGGAACGAATGACAGTAATTCAGTCTTTTCTGTTCGTCGGGAGGTTTTAATTCTTGCACAGCAGTAACTCGCTATGCATGCAGCGTCGCTTTTTTGCAGCTCGTTGACATGTGCTTGTGGAAACCTCCATTTCCTGCAACAGTTTACGCAAGGACTTGGTGGTGAGGCTAGCAGTCTGTTTTTCACTTCCTGCACCGTGGCTTCTGGTAGTATAGGACGTCATCCTTCGTGGACATCCAACAATGTTCCAGTGGTTTCCAGTTTCTTCACCAGATACTGATTGGAGGATTTTGCTGTTGGTTTCCGAACCCCAAACTGCTCAATAAATTGTCTTTGGCACTCCTTTATCGACGCAGTTTTCCAGTACGTGCGGACAATAAACACGCGCTGTTCCACAGTGTACTGGTTCATACTGTAATTGTTCATCACACGAAGGCACGATGACTGTCAGATGGGTCACACCAGCTGCCGAGGGCAGCGACCAGGGCCAGATGGAGCTCTTGTGGGGCCCTGGCGAAATTTCATTGCGGGGCCCAGAGCAAAATTTGATTGTGGGCAGTCAAAAATAAATCTCATATTTTAACAAAGTCGTTTCTGAAAATTATCGTTCGTGAGGAAGACACACGAACACAACCGTAAAGACAAAATTATTATCCCAAAAAAGTATTTGCTTTAAGCTTAAGAAAAAGACCATAATACGGGCTGAAAGTTGAGAAAGAGAGAGAAAAGAGAGATAGAGAAAGAGAGAAAAAGAGAGTGAAAAGAGAGAGGGAAAGAGATAGAGAAAGATAAGAAGAAAGAGAGAGAAAGAGAAAAGAGAGAGGAATAGAGAGAAAGAGAAAAAGAGAGAGGAAGAGAGATAGAGAAAGATAGAAAATGAGAGGAAGAGAGAGAAAGAGAAAGAGAGAAAATAGAGGGAGACAGAGAAAGAGAAAAAGAGAGAGAGGAAGAGAGATCTAGAGAAAGAGAGAAAATGAGAGGGAGAGAGAGAAAGAGAAAAAGAGAGAGAGGGAGAGAGAAAGAGAGAGAGGGAGAGAGAAAGAGAGAGAGAGAGAGAGAAAGAGAGAGAGAGAGAGAGAGAGAGTAAAAAGTGTTAAAATCTACGATTTTCTTTCCAGGGAGAAGAGGTTTAGGTTGCGTTGTGACTCTTATATCAGCTTATTCACAAAATGATAAAAAAGTTACCTGCTTAGCGAATATTTTCTCATTGCGAATATTTTTGTATAAGAAATATAATAAGGATCCCTCTAAAATAAATTGGTGTAAACAGTTTTTCCCCTGATACAATTTTTTGTGATTGATTTTTAATGCACAGTGGAGTAACTGACAAATTAGTGACATTCTAAACTTTTATACGCGTTCATATATGAATGTCGCATTTTTTTTTCAATTTCTTGTAAAGTTGGGTGGCCTCCATATGTAGTCCGAAAGTAACTTGGATATTGTTCTTTTTATTTCCTTCAATTTAAGTATCAGGTTTTACACAAATTGTTGGATATATAAAAGTAGGGTACCACAAAATGATGAAATTTAATTTGTTATTTCATGAATGCGGAAAAGATTAAGGTGGTTACAGAAATCATTTCGAATCTGCAAATCTCAGTGTCCGTACGATGAACAGGGGGGATAACGTATTCAAAAATGGGGAGATTGGAAACAAACAAAAAAACTTCAAAAATATATTTTTAAGGGCCTTGCGCCCCAAAGGTTACAAAAAAATGTAGTTAAACTTTTTTTACCGAAAATTATTTGTTTTCTAAACTGCGGGGCCCCCTAAAGGCGCGGGGCCCGGGCCGACCGGCCCGGTTGCCCCTATGGTCCAGCTGGCCCTGGGCGCGACACACAGTCTAGAGAGTAGCGCCGCCACTCGCTACTCGGTAGCACAGTAATGTCGAATCGACGTCGATGTTTGGTTACTAGGTCGATATTACTTCGAGGCATGGTTTTCGACGTAAAACCGATGAGACGGTACGTCAAGAAAAATCATTACATTGAATTTCAGTATACATCTAGACGGTTTTACGCAGTTTATCCCTTTAGTTCCATTAGATCGAATAATCCATGTTTGTATGCGATCTGCAAGGATCGGGCGCGTGCGTCTTTGCAACCATTACGCCAAAAAAAAAAAAAATTTTTGGATGATGGGTTATATCATTTCTGTTGTAAGATGAGATTTGTACCTGTCTCTTTTTTCGCCAGGAAAAAGTTGTTGTTGTTGTTGTTTTTTTGCTTAAGTATGTTTATAAGAAGTTGAGTCTTTAAGTGGAATTACTTTTTAAAATATATAATTTGTACGTACGAATATCCCAATTATGGATAGACCTAGCGTGATGCTGAAAGATCACCAAAAATTCTGTGAGATTTTAGAGAATTATGTGTATTTTGGAATGCGTCCGAAAAGATTTGCATGTTGAAACAATAAAATATATATATGATCTTTTTAATCGTAGACAGTGTCGTAGAATAGTACTAAAAATACGAATACATTCTATGCTTTATGTGCACGATTAAAAGTATAGAATTTCATGTTTGAACATCTAAATTGTAGAGTAAACGTAAATTCGACATTACAACAGTACTATAATCGATGACTAAACTGCGTAATATAAACGTAGAATCGACGTCTACACTACGTAGCAACGATGTATATGTTTCTCTCGGGAGGTCGAATCTTCGTTTAATGTTGACTTGATATCGATTTAATAGGTTTAAAATTCGACGTCGAAAAGACGTAACAGAAGTGTACATGGATATCTATATTCGACGTTTCATATCGACCAAAAATCAATCAAAACTTCCACGTCGAATCAATGTAACGTGCTACCGGGGATAGTGATCGTGGTCATAAGACAAATAAAAGCATGAGCGATCAAGTAAATAAATCGACAAGTTTTTGCCAAAAATATTTTTTTAGCTTCTTTGAACGGAAATAGGGTGGTTTTTTTGTACATCAGATCCCCAGTACAAAAACTACTGATCTAAGGTTTCAATATATTTTCGTAGAAGCGTGCAAAACATCTCCTTTCAAACAAAATCGGGTATTCGTTGTCTATCCAAAAAAAGGATTTCGGCCCCATTTTTGACCTAATTACATGTCTAAACAGTGAAGGAAATGCAAAAGATGTCATTACAACTAATGAAGATCTTTATACTGAACAGGCAACGAACAATGTGCGCGAGTTCTTTGTTTTGAAATCATCGGGAGAAAATTATTTCATCGGGGAAGCATCTCATGGCGTTGTAGAAGAGGTCCGCGATTATTTTAAAGACGTGGTAAAATGCAGTGAAGAGTTACAAACGTTTATGTGAACAAAGGTGGTACGGGGGAAATTAGCATTACGGGCCGCTGATGGCCTAGTGGTCAACGTTCCTGACTGCCACGGAGGAACCTCAGGTTCGTTCCCAGGCAGGTACGAGCGCTCCAACCACTAAATATTTCCCGTGCATCGGATGGGCACGTTAAGCCGTCGGACCCCGGGTACTAGCCCCCTGGCAATCAATAAGGGCGTCTTCCTCCCCTTTCTTCCTCGCTTCCGTGCCACTTTCCTATCGGACACTCTAGCCCAAATCTCCTAGCTCCCTATTTCTAAGGGTTGTTTAAGACCTGGGGTCAGACACTCCCTTCCTAAAATCTTCTACATATGATCTAATCTATGATCTGAAATTAGCATTATTGAAGAATTTAAAAATACGTTTTGAAAAGCATGCTACGTATTGCCAAAAAAGCAACAACAAAAAAAAATCCGCTTTAATCATATTTTTTCACCAAAAAACTGTTGTCTCTTTAAATTAAATCATGAGCGAGAGGCCACTTTTTTTCAAGGATTGGTAGCGCTAGGCAAGTTTTTACCGAACTGAATCGGACTTTTTTAAAATTTACTGTACTTAGTCAATCATTGCCCATGGAAATCGACATCTGTTTTAACACAACTGATCTTAACTCAGTTTTTTTTTCTTTCTTGTTTCTCTCCTTCTATGTCTCTCTCTTACTCTCTCTTCATTTAGTTATGTAGCTATGCACAAATCCGCAGACCTTTTGTTTACCAAAACCACAGAAATAAACCCCAAAAATAGCCAGCGAAGTGGGTGCGAGACAGTATAAACACTATATTGACCAAAGTCATCAGACACCTAGAAGAGAAACACAACATAGCATTTATTGACATACATAAGTACGGTGTTGGTCCACCTTTGGCCTTAATGCATGCAAAGACCCTTCGAGACATGCTTTCGACAAGGTTTTGGAACACAGCGATTGGTATGCGCTTTCATTCATTACATAATGCTGTCGCTAACTATTGCTGAGTAATAGGCCTTGGTTCCAAACTTATTATGCGGCGCTCTAATTCATCCCATGCGTGCTCTGTGGGATTAAGATCAGGGCGCTGTGCTGGCCAGTCCATAAACGATAAGGAATTATCGTCAAACCACGCCGTAACAGTCCTTGTTTTATGGCTCGGTGCATTATCCTGCTGATACCAACAAGGCTTGGTTCCATAGTATTGCCACAGAGTTGGTAGGGCATAATTGTCCAAAATATCAAGGTTGACGTGCTGGTTAACAGGATTGTCCACGATAACCAATGGGACGGGACCATACTACGAAAAACACCACTAAACGAATACACTGCCAGCTCCAAACTTGACCGTAGGAACAGCACACTGTGGTAAATAGAGTTCCCCCGGCTGCCGCCATACCCACACACAGCCGTCAGACTGTTGGATCTTGTATCTGGATTCATGAGTCCATAGGATCAGTTTCTATTGATGTACGGCGCACGATAAATGGTCTTTACACCCTGCTAAACGACGAGTATCATTCCGAGTGGACATGAAAGGCTGATGAGCAGCCACACGACCACGGTAACCCCTGGAATGAAGTTCTCTGCGAATGGTACGTGTACATACCAAGGTTCCAGCGTTTTTACTCACCAGTACACTGAGGTCTAGTGCAGTACTCCGTCGATTATCTGTAACGACTCTCCTGAGGCTTCGATGTCCTCTATCACCGATTTTCTTTGGTCTGCCGTACGTTTTGCTGCTTCAGGCACACCATGTGTCTTCCACTTATTTAGTACATCCGAAACAGTTGACTTGGGTATGTTTAAACTTAAACGCCTCTCGGTTTCTCGTATGGACAACCTACTAATATAACACCCAACAATCTTTCCTTTCTCAAAGTCAGTTCTCTCCCGCCGCGACATTTTCACTCAACCTCACAGTGCGATATGATCGCGGTCAGATGCAGGCTTGTTTCTATACCGTTTGCAGCTGTACCGCGCATCTTAACAACGCAGCGGATACGTTCATTTGCTTTTGAAGGGGTGTCCGATGACTCATGTCAATATAGTGTATATATATATATATATATACAGGGGCATATATTCGATTTCAAAGGTTCATTGGCACCCCCTCCCTTCCGCGCCCCGCATACCTGCTGGATTCGATAACTTCCGGAGCCGGTATTCGGCGCCAGGCCACTTCCTTTTTCAGATCTACCCCACTGACGTACACATATTGAAACATGAATCAAAATGGGCACATTGTATGTACTGTATTTTGAAATGAAAATACTATACATGTACAGTATGTATCCACACGTAGTGTATTGTTTCTCACTGTGAAACAATAGAAAAAAATAATAAAAAGACGTGTGATCAAAAAACATCATTTTAACTATGTATTATTGTACGTGTTTAATATGAAGCTTTTTTTATTATGAGCTTAGTTGGATTCAAAAGTCAACCTCCCAAACAGCGGACAAAGGTAGAAGTCCCAAGATGACCACTCTTCAAAGGTTTTACTGAAGTATAGTGGTAGAAATTGGTCTTCGTCAAATTCTTTCAGTGAGAGATTTTCGTGCAGTGTTTAAGTTTGCTTTATTTAAGATTCTTCATGTATAACTTACGTACATTTATTTATTCCAGCTCTAACGTATGCGTAGATAGAAGCGAAGTGGAGGAATCGGAGGAAAATGCCTCAAACTTGACGAGCTTGAGCTTCAGTTTTGAATCAACGCAGTGTGTGCCAACTGAGAGTGCTTACGTTTGCACGAAAAGGTATTTTACTTTTTCTTCTCGTTTTCTTTGTTTACATGTGTAAGTCTATTTTTTATTTACGCTATTTCAATTACATGTTGCATCACCAAGCTACATGCGCTAAAGAGACCATCCTCATACAGTAGTCCCTAACAACCACGAATATCAGTATACATAAAAAAAAAATACATGTAAGCTCAGTTCTGATTGAGCAGTCAGTTTGGAAAGTAGGACTACGACTTGCAGATAGAAGAGCTCAAATGAGCTAGTCGAGTATGGTTTCAAAGCGTTTATTTAATTTGTTATAGCCAACATACAGTGAAGAGCAATTGAATTAGAGGTACCTGTCTAGTAACGTGTAGCACCACCTTTCGTCCTGATGACGGCGGCGATTCGTCTCGGCATGGACTCGACAATACACCGGAAGCGTTGGGAAGCCATACGGATCCACGACGCCTGAAAAAGCTCCCACAGTTCACGAAGATTTGATGGAGGGGGTCAGAGCCTCGAACATTTCTCTCGATTGCATCCCAGATGTGCTTGATGGGATTGAGGTCAGGTGACCTTGCTGGGCAAGGAAGCGAGGTCACGTCGGTGGAGTGTTCATCCAACCATCCAGGTACAATTCTGGAGCGATGGCACGGTGCATTGTCTTGTTGCAGAATGAGGTCCCCAGTCGGATGTTGAAGACGCACAAATGGGAGCAAATGGTCGTCCAGGATATCCCGGTAGCGTTGACTTGTGAGGGACGATGTCACACATACCAGGGATCCCATTTCAGTCCACGTAAACAGTCCCCAGACGAGAATGCCACCCCACCAGCTTGAAGAGTACCCTGCTGGCAAGAAGGATTCATCGCTTCATGTGGTTTGCGCCGTACTCGCATCCTGCCATCCACATGTACCAACGTGAATCTCGACTCATCAGTTCAGGCAACATTTTTCCACATGTCTAGGGTACAGTGGTGATGTTCCCGCGCCCATGCTAATCTTTGCACCCTGTGATGTGCCGTCAGCAGCGGTACCCTCGTGGGATGATGACTTCTGTACCCCATAGCGAGGAGATGGTTCTGGATGGTGTGGCTGCTAACACGTTTTTGTGCACCAGCGTTAAATTGCCGAGTGATTTCTTGCATTGTGGCCCGTCTATCCGCTGTTACAATGCGAGCTAGCCGACGATGATCCCGCTCATCCGCACGCTGTTGTCCACGGCAGTTGGCCCTTGCAGGGAAGGTTTTGCCGGATTCGATGTACTCACGGTGCACCCGTGACACAGTGTCTCGACAAAATCCCAGTGCCTGTACGACTTCCTAGATGGAGTGACCCATTCGTTGGGCCCCGACAATTTGCCCGCGATCAAATGCGCTTAGATCCTTCGTCTTACCAATACTGCGTCCGACTCTTACTGATTCCCGTCGCATCACTCCTTATATTGTCGGATCGCTGCATACGTCATGTCATTTCCGTTTACAGGGCCGCCCACAGCGCCACATTTGCATAACGCCAGCTGTCTCTAATTCAATTGCTCTTCAGTGTATAGTGGCGTAAGAACTTCGCTCTGTGACTACGTAGTTTCTTTCACCGCTAGATTCCACCCCGTGGGACTATTACAGCTAAAACACTCTTCATGAATCCATGTCCAAAACGTTCAAATTGGGTTAGAGATTTTCGCGAGATTCGTCCGAGTGCAGAAGTCTTATCTTGTCTCTTGCGATTGCTGCTCAGAAGCGACTGCGTTTCGCTCCAGTTTTGTACTCTCCTGATATGTCTAGCAAGAGTATTTCTTTCTTTCTTTTATTTTCTTTTTAATTATTTATTGGTTTTAGATAACACATAAAACTTGAATTCGTACATTGGTCGTGGTTAACACATACATCTCGAATTCAGACAAATACAGTATTGTGCGTCACAGGGTACGAATATTACGCAATACATTGAAATCATCAAAATACAGATCGAACACGCATGTCTGATTTGCAAATAACAGAGAGAGAGAGCCAATGCCGAAAGACAAACACAGACATCCGTGCTTTACCCGAGATTCTAACCCAGACCCCTCCGTTGGGCGAAGGATCAGATGCTATCGCTTAGACCACTGCGCCACCGGTGCGGCAGAGAGTATTACGAAGGATGTTGTTGCATAGATGGATGCTATGGTATAACACAGTAAATTCTGATTAATTGGAACACATCGGGGCTTGGATAATTTGGCCCAATTAAGCGGCTGTCGCGATTATGCGAAGCTTCATTCCAAATAACTAATTTGGAATATTCTTCAACAATTGTCCCAAATAAACGGCTGCCTCGATTAACCGATGACCCAGTTAACCGGAATCTACTGTACTATGTATGTAGCGAAGTCTAGGAAAGAGAATTATTTTGACTTTACCTCTGTACGTCAGAAATTCGTTGATCAACACTGCAAGCTGATTTTTCAGACTTCGCTTTGACGTCTCACGTGTATGGTATTTTCCTTCCGATGGCGCTTTGAAGACTATGTTAAAACCGTGTCCATGGAAGTGGATGCCTCTGTAATACAGTGTTTTAGTGACCTATGGAGCTATTGTAGGACACACAGTGCGAGAGAAAGTCTCTGTTTCGGAATTCGTATTTCGGAAATCTGGATCCCGTGCTGCAAAGCTCCGTACGAAGAAGGAAGTGACCAACTAGTAAATGGAAAGCTGTGAAGTGCGGAATACATACACCGGAGTTGTGAAGGTCTGTCGGAAGTGTGTCAAAGAACCGAGGCTACCTCATTTTCTTCAGCCCAGCGTCAGGGTGGAGGTAATTCTGATGGTTATGCCACACCAGAAGGCAAAGAGCGTGGTCTTATGTCAAATCAGCGAGAAGTACAACGTGCAGCAGAGAGAGGACATCTTGTTCTAGTGCTCGACACATGAAAGTGAGTGTATGAGCTAAAAATGTAGAGCAAGCTTTTGTGCCTACTGCATAAACGAGACTTAAGAAGCAATAAAACCGTGAAAAAAAAAAGAGAAAGGCGGTTCGGAAGACTAGATGTTCACATGAATACGTCACGTGGTGCCATTGAATAGGATATTGGATCCGCTTCTGTAGACGTTCCTACGCATACGTCGCATGACGCTATCTACTTAAAAATGAGTTCATCTTCTGTAGAGCCTAAGAATTCAGTTGCTGAGAGAGAATTCTAAAGCACAAGGACAAGGATAGTACCATTTGTTACCTTAACAGAATGAAAGGCCTGCCACGCTTCAAAAAGCATTTAAAAACTTGAACAGCAACTAGAGTGTCTCGATTTAATAACTGATTAATTCGAATTTCGTAACAGTTTCAAGTGTCGACAATGCATATTTGATGTGCCTTATGTTTCAATTAAACATGTGCTGCTGAAGCGAAGTGTTGTAACCGCAAGAAGTCAGGTGGTTCTTTCAGTGGATTCGACGTTGGCGTCTCCACGGCTGAAGCCGACCTTTGTACATTGTTTTTGTCAAATGTTTCGGCACTCTTTGGCCAAATACAGGCTTGGCGCCAGTTTTTGTTTTCTAAGTAATTACACATATTGATCATTTCGCCACACTGTCAGAGTAAATGCCCGAATTTTTTTTTGCAGTTCGACAGGTGTAGCCACGCTTAATCGAGACACTGTGAACTTCCAGTGATCATCGGGCAGATATCTCTCGCAGAGATTCCGAACATTTTTTTACATAAAATATGTGCCACATAAAAGTAAAAAAAAAAAAAAAAAACATGCTTGAAGGTACACTTGTAACAAATGCTCACAGCCTCTTCAAGATATTTTCTGCCTACAAAAATTAACGAGTCTGACTGTTACTTCTTAAACCTCGATTTCTACTTCATGTTGATAACATATCCGTTCTATTCTATATCGCTGTAATATTTTAAATTTTTTTATCAAAAGCATCCTTTATTAAACTCGGTATAAAATACATCTAAACATGCAATCGTTAACTTCTAATGTAACTGCCATTTTTTTCTGTATATCTGCCAAAAGTAGCGCTCCCAAGATTTATTTATAAAGGTGGTATAATATTGAAGATGCACATGAAAATACCACGGAGAAAACATATCCCGAAACTCTGGGAATCGATAACAGTATCACCGCATTATTAAAATGCGTTTCCAATTATTCGTAAAATATGTATCTAAAAATACACTATATTGACAAAAGTCACCGAACACCAAGAAGAGAAACACAGCATAAGATTTCTTGACATGTACTGTGTCGGTCCATCTTTGGCCTTAATGCATGAACTCAACCTTCGAGACATGCTTTTGACAGGGTTTTGGAACAGAGCGATAGGTATGCGCTTCCATTCAGTACATAATGCTGCTGCTAACTGCTGCTTAGTAACAGGCTTTCGTTCCAAACTTCTTATGCGGCGCTTTAATTCATCCCATAGGTGCTCTATGGGATTAAGATCAGGGCTCTGTGCTGGCCAGTTCACACACGATACGGAATTATAGTCAAACCACGCGGTTATGACTCGATGCATTATCCTGCTGGTACCAACAAGGCTCGATTCCACAGTATTGCCACAGAGTTAATAGGGAATAATTGTCCAGAATATCGAGGTAGACGTGCTGGTTAACAGGTTTGTCCACGATAACCAATGGGCCGGGACCATACCATGAAAACCACCCCCACACAAGTACACTGCCAGCTCCAAACTTGATCGTAGGAACAGTAAGTACACTGTGGTAAATAGCATTCCCCCGGCTGCCGCCATACCCACACACGGCCATCAGACTGATGGATCGTGTATCTGAATTCATCGGTCCGTAGGACCCGTTTCCATTGATCTACGGTCCACGATAAATGTTCTTTGCACCATACTAAACGACGAGTAGCATTCCGAGTGGAGATGAAAGATTTATGAGCAGCCGCACGACCACGGTAACCGACTCATCTGTACACTGAGCTCTTGTGTAGTACTCTATCGATTAGCTATAACGACTCTTTTGAGGCTTTGACGTCCTGTATCGCTGATTTTCTTTGGTCTGTCGGTACGTTTTGCTGCTTCAAGCACGCCACGTGTCTTCCACTTATTCAGTACATCCAAAACAGTTGACAGTTTGAATGCCTCTCGGTTTCTCTTATGGACAACCTACTAATATAACACCCAACAATCTTTCTTTTCTCAAAGTCAGTTTGCGACATTTTCACTCAACCTCAGTGTGCTATATGATCGCGATCAGTTGCAGGCTTGTTTTTATAGCTTTTGCAGCTGTACCGCGCATCTTAACAACGCAACGGATCGGTTCATTTGCTTTTCAAGGGGTGTTCAGGGACTTTTGTCAATATAGTGTATCATCATCATCATCATCATCATTGTCAACCATTATCAATCCACTGCTGGACGAAGGTCTCCCCAAGTTTCCTCCACGACGGTCTGTCTTGTACCAGACTACTCCATGTCACTCCCGCATACTTTCGAATTTCATCCACCCATCTTCCATGTGGTCTTCTTCTGGGTCTTTTCCTGTCCCTTGGAATCCAATCTAAAATTTCGGCTGTCCATCGATCGTCTGTCCTTCTGGCAGTATGTCCAGCCCATTGCCATTTCAGGGATTTAACTCTGATCATGATGTCTTCCACTCTTGTCATTTTTCAGATCCATGTGTTCTTCTTCTTATCTCTCCTGGTTACACCAAGCATGCACCTCTCCATGTTTTCTTTGAGTTGTCTGCAACCTTTGTATGTCTCTTTTAGTGAAGGTCCACGTCTCTGCACCATACGTAAGCACTGGAAGGATGCATTGATCGAACACTTGTCTTTTAAGACATAATGGCATGTTGCTCTTGAAAATTATGCTGTTTCTTCCAAAAGCTCTCCAGGCAAGTTTTGTACGCCGATTAATTTCTTCATCAATGTGACCCTCACTTGATATCTGCTGTCCAAGATAAACGTACGTGTCTGTTATCTCCAGCTTTTCTACATCAATCAATAAATCTTCATTTCTTATAAAAGCATTGAACATCACTTTTGTCTTCTGAAAGTTCATTTTTAATCCCACTTCTTTACTCTTGTCAGTAAGTTCCTGGATCATACTCTGCAGCTCTGATGGGGTAGTTGCAATAATGACTGTCATCAGCAAAACGAAGGTGGGTTAGATAATCTCCATTAATCTTTATCCCCTTGTTTTCCCAGTTCAGTGATTGAAAGACATTTTCCAATGTGGCATTAAAGAGCTTTGGAGATATGGTGTCACCTTGTCTCACTCCTTTTCCAATTTTTATGTGTGTTGTATTTTCAAACAGCCGAATTTTTGCACTTGCATTTACATAGATGTTATTAATAATATTAATGTTCGCATCTTCAGTAGCACAGGATTTCAGAGCCATTGTAACTGCTGATGGTTTCACCGAATCAAAAGCTTTTTCATAATCGATAAAAGCCATGCACAATGGAAGTTCATATTTCCTCGCTCTTTCAATTAGTTCTCTCAGTACGTGGATATGATCTATTGTGCTGTAGCCACTCCTGAATCCAGCTTGTTCTCTCGGTTGAGCCATGTCCAGTGTTACCTTCAAGCGGTGTGAAAGAACTTTAGTGAAGATTTTATAAACCCCTGATAGGAGGCTGATAGGTCTGTAGTTCCTGAGATCCTCAATGTCACCTTTTTTATGTAGCAAGATCATTGTAGCGTTGTTCCAATCCTCAGGAATCTTCCCTTCATTAAGGCATCGAGTGAAAATTTGGGCGTGTACTGTTTCGATTTCTCCACTTGCTTCTTGCATGATGTCTACAGTAATTCCATCTTCTCCTGGAGCTTTTCCCCGCTTCATGTTCTTGACTGCATGTGCTACTTCTGCTGGGAGGACTGGGAGAACTCTGGTACCGGTAACTTTCATGTCGTCTGGAGTACATGTATCATCCCTTTCATATAATATGGAGTAGAAATCTTTCACTCTTGTCAAAATTTCGCCTCTATTTCGTGTTACAGAACCATCTTCTTTTCTCAGTGCCATAATCTGTTTTCTTCCCTTACTGAGATGTCCCTTTGCTATCTTTAGGCTTTCGTTGTTTTCGATTGCTCTCCTCACTAGTTCACAGTTGAATTTCCTTACGTCTTCAGTGATACTTTTTCGCACTGTCTTGCATAGCTGTATATATTCCACTTTGGAAGTCACATCTACTTTAGTTGTCCTCATCTCTCTTCTTTTTTGCATAAACATTTTGGTTTTTCCTGATAATTTGTTCACATGCAACTTGTTCTTAGACCCAGCTAATTTTGTTGCTGTTTCCATAAGAGCTTTGGTTACTTTTCTGTTAACTTCGGAAATATCCACTTCTTCCGATGTTAGGCCTTCTAAAGCAGAGAATCTGTTCTTCAGTTCCAACTTGAAGGTATTATGGTGTTTTTTAAGGTTGGTTATGTCAATACATTTTGTTTGTCTTATGAGCTTGCCACGTTCAAGTTTAGTGTTGAGGTGCATCTTACATCTCACCAATCTATGGTCACTACCTGTGTTGAACTTGATTAGCACACTGCAGTCTTCTATGACGAATTTTTTGTTACACATAATAAAATCAATTTCACTTGTCGTCCCCTTTGAATGTCTCCATGTCCATTTCCTGTGTGGATTTTTCTTGAAAAAGGAGTTCAAGATGAAAAACTCTTCTGCCTCTGCAAACTCTACGAGAGTATTTCCACGCTGGTTTCTGTTGCTGTGACCGATGTACCTACTGAAGTTTCATTCTGTTGCCGTTGCCCTATTTTTGCATTGAAATCTCCCATAATTATCTTTAAGTGCTGCTTACCTTTATTATTTAGAAGACGAGTTTCCTCATAAAATTCTTCAATTTCTTCTTCAGTATGACTTGTGGTGGGTGCATAAGTTTGAATAATCTGAGCCTGGTATCTTCTCGAGAGTTGGACAACGAGTCGTGCAGCTCTGTCAGAGGAACTTTCAACTTCTACAACTTTGTCCTTCAGTTTCTTGTTTATTATAAATCCAACACCACTAGCTCTGCCAGTATTTGTACCACGATAGTAGAAGAGATGTCCACTTTTCAGTTCAATGAGTTCTTCTCCTTTTTTCCTTACCTCACTTAGCCCGACGATGTCCCACTTGATCCTTTGTAGTTCCTCTTCCAATTCAAGAAGCCTTGAATCAGAAGATAGAGAGTGTCCATTATTCGTAGCCAAGGTCAGCATCAGATGGCAGCCTAGTCCGGTCCTCCGGGGATTCTTAGCACCCTCTGCCTTCTTGTCGCACTGGCCGCTGCCTTGGCCAGGTACATTCCAGCTGCCGGTGACTGAGTGCCAAGATTTAAGTTGTGGAGTCATTTTGGAGGGGTTTGTCCATAACTCACCACGCTGGCCAAGCGGGTTGGTGAGTGTGGGATAGCATTTCCTCTAATCCCGATGGTATAGTTATACCGCTATTGGCGGTCATCAGAGCCCCTTCAGTGGGAACAGGATGTACCACGAGAAGGCGAGGTTGACATTTGTCAAGGAGAGGCTGTGATGTTACTCATCACCTGACCTTACATCCCATATAGTGTATATACAAATATATTTAAATAGCAGACAATAAAAAAGAACGAAGGACCAAGTGATACTTCATGGAGAGGGCTTAGGGTCCCGAGCCCTCTCCATGAAGTATCACTTGGACCACTAAGTGCGTCACTGTCTGTCAGTAATGTTCCCTGAAGTCTGGATAATCTACCACACCTAGGTTGCTATGAAACGGAAAGAAATATCTTACCCTCTTTGTTATACAATAGTTGAGGTCGATCAGTTTACGCACCACTTCAGGGCAAGCAGGAACCTTTTCCTTCTAAAGAGATGATATGATACAGAACTTTGCTTATCTAAAGAGATGTTGTAAATGAAAAAAGAATAATGCTCAATAAATGATGCAGAACCTCTTTTTTTTTTTTTTTTTTTTTTTTTTGTCGGGATGCGTTTGTGTTTTATTGTTTTGGGTAAATGACTAAGAATTGTTTTTCTAATTATCGTTTCATCCTACAATTATCTTGGATGTTTTACTTCTAGGACACGTTCCAACGGTATGAAGAGAACAACTGTTGTAAGGCATCAGTGTTGCCATGGTTTCACTAGAAGAACAGATGGACGCCCTGGCTGCAGTCAATGTAAGTAGGAGCTGTCATTACTACAACTTTACAATTTACAGTCAATTGCTTGCAATATGGACGGTGAAACATGCTTTTGGCGATTTTTATTGACCATGAGAACACACTAACCAACTAAAAGCAGAGGTTGGTGCTTGCGCTGTAATTCGAAAAAAAACGCGCATAATTTGTTATTTTCTTTTTTAGCACGTCTTTTGTAAAAAAAGATCATGCTTATGTTACCGCTTTGTCTGCTCGTCCGTCCATCAGTCTATGGACACCACATCTCAGCAACTATTAGTCCGATTCAAAAATTTATTTTCGCATTGGGAAGCATGAAATGTGCGAAAGATGCATTTCAATTTTTTCCCGATGCGCAACTTCGCCTCGTAAATGCAGATGATATCGAATTAAAAATACATTTCACTCCATATATTTGCTTCTAAATAACCGATTAAAAATCATTCTTTTCCCTTTCGAAGCCATTTATATCGAAGACTATTTTAGGTGCAGTCACGTTTTCAAGTAATGCATAGCTTTTACGCTAGGGGCGTAAAGGTAAACTGCGTTCCCCTGATATTTCTGCTTCTAAACCTCTGATTTGAAAAATGCTTTCTGCATCGGGTAAAACTCCTGATGGAAAATGTTTTGCAGTTTCTAATTTTTGGTAAAGAATGGTTTGGCCGCCAGAGGGTGTAAGTGTTTATTTAATTTTTTGAAATATTTGCAGCAAAATCTAAGCTTTTAAGAACTCGACTGAAAAAACTTCTTTCGTGGACCTCGCCTCGGAAAATCTTTTTAGAATTCTTTCCTCTTAAAATAATACATAGTTTCCTAGTTTCCCGCCAGGAGTCGTAGATATATATCTTATTTCTGTCGATATCCCTGCTCCTAATAGTCCGATTTGAAAATTCTGTTTTTGTTGGAGAGCGTTTTCGGTGCGAAAGGTTTCTCATATAATTTCAGTTTTTTTATTAACGCAAAAGTATGCCACTATAAGGCGTAAGTTTCCGTTTTCGTTTTCAGCAATGTCTGCGGGGCTAAAAACACGATTGAAAAAAATATATTTTTCGGTAAGACACTACTCTCTATGAAAACACTTTGCGTGTATTTTCTTAACAAAATAATGCACAGTTTCGCCGCTAGGTGGCGCCAATGTTTAATTTGTTTTTCTCAATATCACTGCTTCTACATGTGCGGTTTAAGAAATTATTTTACACCGGATGCCATTTACCTTGTGGAACACTTTAGGTTTGTATTTGAGGAGTTTTGAACTTTACAGTTCTGTCGCTAGGTGGTGCTTTTGTACTTCGGTTTACAACTGTATCTCCGCTTCTATAAACTCTTTTGAGAAATGTCTTTTTTACTGCATGCGATTCGCTACAATAGAGATGTGGAACATTATCCTCTTTAAATAATGCACAGCTTTCCCGCCAGGGTTGTAAACCTTTTCTCGCTATCTCTGCTTCCGGAAGAAGTATTTGAGAAGTTCATTCTCCTTAGCATAGCTTTTTCCATGAAGAATATGTTCCACCTATTTTCAACTTTTCCATTTTGCAAAACTTTTCCGCCAGAAGGCGTTGAGTTATATCATGTATCCTTCTATATTTCTTCTTTTAACGGTTCGATTTGAAAATCTCGTTATCTCCGATATCCTTCTGCTACGAGAAACGTTTTGTGCGCCATTTGTTAATCTCAGTAGCATACGTTTTAGCCGCTCGTGGAAGTAAGTAACTGTTTCAGTTTCTAGATGTTTTATCGATCGTAGAAATACGGTTAGTTTTTTTTCTAACCGGTTCCATTGACTTTGAATAACTTTGATAAATTTTATTCGCATCAGAAAGGATTCAAGAGACGTGCTCATTACAGCCGGAAATTTGGTATCATCTTTCTTGTTTAATTTCTGAAGAGACTTACGATCATGAAGGAATTACACCATATTAATACAAATTTTGAAGATGACAATCCCTTTTTTGGTGTAAATATGACAAGGATGGTAAGCTAGATAATATCCAAAAAATTGAAAATTTCGTTGTCTTAGAACGGGAATCGAACCAGGGTGTGCTAACCACTACACCACCCAGCACGATTAAGTCTCAAGTTTCCGATTAATATGAATACAACCATCACAGGATGCGCTAGTCGAAGCAACCGGTATTCATGGTTAGCGGATCTGGAGGTTAAGAATCCTATCCCATGATTGCCCGGAGGAACAGATAAATGATGAATGAAATACGGGATTGCACCATATAATACAAATTTTGAAGATGACAATCCGTTTTTTGGTGTAAATATGACAAAGATGGTAAGTCAGATAATATCCGAAAACTTGAAAATTTCGTCCTCCTGGAGCGGGAATCGAATCCGTGTCTCCCAGAAAGCGACCGGGTATCCCGAAATTTTCAAATTTTCAAGGTTTCGGATATTATCTGACTTACAATCCTTGTAATATTTACACCAAAAAACGGACTGTCATTTTCAAAATTTGAGACTTACGATCTTTATTGTTTCATTTTGCCAAAAACGATAGGTAAGGTTAGCGCATAAATAAATAATCATGAAGTAGGAACGTGGTACCGTTTTTTTTTGTTTTTTTTATTGGAGGTTTAACTACCACCGTGAGCAATTCAATGGGTTATAAGCAGTCGCTCGTCCCTAATTTAGAGTCACTGGTTCCAGGGAAGGGAGAGAGCCAGTGCTGTAGGACAAACACAACATCTATACCTCACCGGGCTTCGAACCCGGACCCCTTTCAGGCGAATGATTAGAGGCTATCGCTGACACCACTGCGCCACCAGGTTGGCAGTACCGCATATTTGGAAATACTTCCGAAATGTTACGTGTTTTCTTCCGCGGCAGTTGCCGGGGGTTTGTTTGATATCGCGCCTCTCTCCGCGTGCCACTACGCGATATAAATAGTTCCACAATGAAATGCAAACCAGACAGCGACGGATTGGTCTACCGGGACAATTTCTGGTGTACCACTCCAGAAATCACTCACTTTTTCGTGTTCTTTTTGTCTACATTTTTTGGACCGAACGAATAATAATTCTATTTTATTACTCTAAAAAAAACATCCTATCTATGTGTTCGGAGCGATTTTAGAGGACCCATCCACGCATTGGCGTCACAACGGGGAAAAATCCTGAAATGATCCCCCGGTGGTCGAGCAGTCTGAAGCGTTTATAACGAAGTAAATTTTTCATTCATTTTTGGTCGACGCTGGGAATCGAACCCGAGACCACTTATTCCGGAACAAGTCGCTCCACCAACTGAGCTACGCAGACGTTCGTTCTCTCTGCTATCTGCCTTTATGCCGTGTGCGTCCTGCGGGGCTGGCACGTCACATCTCCCCCCACCCCGAAAGAGGTCCGGGAGCATGGCCCACGGGTCAGCCGTGACCATGAATCGCTGCAGGCAGCCATCCGCTGTAGAGCGTGCACTTGAGAACTCCCAGTCAATCTGGTGTGTGGAATGCAACGTCACACACATTTATTTTTCGAAGCGCTGGAGAAGGGTTTCACTTATTTTTCTTGTCTCGCGGTGTGGAAAGAACATCCCACCATTGCGAGATCTTTAACGGCCGGGTCATCTGGGAAGTTCGGATGCCATTATAACGAAGTAAATTTCTCCGTCATTTTTGGTCCCCGCCGGGAATCGAACCCAAGTCCACTTATTCCGGAACAAGTCGCTCCACCAACTGAGCTACGCAGACGTTCGTCTCGCTGCTATGTCGTGAACGCACACGCCTTTATGTCGTGTGCGTTCTGCGGAGAAGGCACGTTACACGTTGTCATCTGACCATTCTTTCGAGTTGGGCCTACGTTCGTTCTCGCTGCTATCTGCCTTTATGTCGTGTGCGTTCTGCGGAGAAGGCACGTTACACGTTGTCTTCTGACCATTCTTTCGAGTTGGGCCTACGTTCGAGTTCCGGTTGAGGCATGGGTGGTGTGCTTCCCTGATGGCGTTGGCTGCCCCTTCCTTGTAACAAATGGCTCTAAATTAGAGGCCAGGTTTAATGACTACCTAATAGTTGCTCATGGTAGTCATTGAAACCGGAACAAGAAAAGAACTCTAGAAAAACTTTAATATGGATGAGCGGCAACGGGGAATCGAGCCCCCCCCCCCCCCAACAGTGGCCTACTACATGGATACGAGACTGGCGATTGTCTTGGCGCAACACGTTGGTGGTTGAATCTCAGTTATAAGTTCATAATACCTCATATTAAACTGCGCTAATAGTTTTCCTATTAGGTTCTAAAATGTTTTTACTTCTGTTTACATAGATAGCCCATGAATTTCTTTTGCAACTAAAATGGGTTTATCGCTGTGGCGTATATTATATGCTAGCTGCGAAGCCCAGAGAATGCAAAAATATAAAAGACAATTAAATATACACAAATAAAAGTCAATTACCAACGGTATTAAAATATGTCGATGCTTTCACTGCGAAAAAAACAACACGTGCGGATTCGCTTCTTTGACTCAGTCTGGCGAGCGAAGACCAACGGCATAACGCAACTAGCCTTTCCAGAGTTTTCGCTTTTCTGATTCGAAGACCTTCGATACAATCGCCTGCTAACGTTTCCATGACAACATGAATGAGCGTATATGAGGGGAATGGACCATTGCTTTGGGCAACGGTTTGCTCAGAAAAAGAAGACTTCGACTATCTCAGTCCCTCCATGCTTCCGCCTGTAACAGCGCGTGTTTCGCGAGAGTTGTTTCAGTTTGTGTGAAGTGTCAATAAATTAAAATCAGTGATATTCTATCTTAAATTCGTGGCTTTGTTGCGATAGAACTGTTCTGGTAAATTTTGTGAAAGCTTCCCTGAACATCTACTGTCAGAACTTAAAGAACTTTATGCTTCAAATTTTGATACAGCTCGACTAAAAAATGGACTGAAGGTGTTTGATGAATACAAAAACAAATCAGTAAGAGACATTACTTGTTACATAAAGTTGAAAAAATTGGACGTAGTGTTTAGTGAGGTGTACAAATTAGCAGACCTAATATTAAAGTTTTGATCAACAACTGCAACTGCCGAAAGAAGCTTTTCTGCCCTAAAAAGAATCAAGATATATCTTAGAGCCACAAAAGGACATGTATACATTCCAGCAACTTGGCTGATTTGTCGACACAGAAAAACATTCTTTTTAAATATGAAAAAGTACTCGGAAGAATTTTTTTATGAAAACGTAACACTCAATATTATAAATATTGAACGGGAATTATAAAGGATAAATTATTAAGGTGCTTTACGTCTCAAATTTTCGATCTAGACACCAGATCATCTTCAGGAGTTCTTGCGTCTTACTACTTCCACAGGTCTTATATTAAGTAACACTCAAGTTCGCACAAAAGGAAAGTAGAATAGAGTTCACGTACAAATAAAGTATTCAAATCCTAATCCTCATAATTACTTGGTATCATGTTAGCAATCGCATGAAAATAAAATAAGTTGCTTCTACACTGCTGGCCACCCAAAATGCAACACCAAGAAGGAAGCATCCCATTCGCCTGAAATTCGCAGCATGCGTCGCCCGCGAGAGGACATGCAAACGATTAGCATTGCAGGGTATATGCAAATCATGTGCTCCCGGCACGCCACCGAGAAGCACTATAAGAAGGGTGCACAGAAGGCGGGTTGTAAGTAGTGGACGTGTGTTGTGCTACCGGACCTGTGCGTGGGAAACTTCCTAATGACTGCAGAATACGGCAGTCATTCCAGCCCGTTTCGGAGTTCGACAGAGAACGAATAGTGGCTTATCGCGACAGCGGTTTATCGTACCGAGACATCGCCGCCCATGTGGGACGGCACCCAGCCACAGTGAAACGAGTATGGATTCGGTGGGTGCAGGAGGGACGGATGGACCGACGTGAGCGATTACCGCAGCCACGGCACACCACCGAACGAGAGGACCAGCATGTTGTGCGGCGGGCATTGACGGCTCGCACCGCCACATCACGAACGTTAGCGCAGGAATTAGGGTGTGTTGCGCAACAACATGTGTCAGCACGTACCGTTCGACGTCGTCTCCAGGAGCGGGGACTTGTCGCACGGCGCCCATTGCTCCGATTACCACTGACGTTACACCACCGGCGAGTGCGTCGGCAGTGGGCCGTTGAACGCCACACCTGGACAACGGAATGGCACGGCATTGTCTTCCCCGACGAATCCCGCTTCTGCCTGCAACACCACGATGGTCGGATCCACGTGTGGCGGCACCGTGGCGAGAGACTGTATGACGCCTGCATTATGCATCGCCATACCGCTCCGTCGCCTGGTGTTATGGTTTGGGGCGCCATTGGATATGACACCCGTACCCCTCTTGTACGCATCGCCGGTAAACTCAACAGCCACCGCTACATCTCCGACGTTTCGGAGCCTGTAGCCCTCCCTTACCTGCAAGATCTGCCAGCGGCCACATTTCAACAGGACAATGCGCGCCCGTACGTGGCAGCATCGTGCAACAATTCTTTACGGCCCACCAGGTGTCACTGCTGCCATGGCCCGCCTGTTCTCACGATATGTCGCCTATCGAACACGTCTGGTCGCCGATCGGCAACCGAGTGGCCCGGCAAGTACCACCCGCGACTACGCCTGATGAACTGTGGCAACGTGTGGAAGCAGCCTGGACCGACATACCCGAAGCCCACAACCAAAGCCTCTTTCGTTCGATGCCGCGGCGTGTAGCGGCCGTTATTTCCAGCTATGGGGGCCACACGAACTATTGATGTCTGCGTGTTCCGCAAGTAGCACGGGCCTGTAAGCTCAATGGTTTCATCTTTGTATCTGTTGTTATGTGTCCAGTAAATCTGGCTTTGCTATCTCGTGTCCTTCTTGGTGTTGCATTTTGGGTGGCCAGCAGTGTATTACTTAACAATTAAAAAGTAAATTTGGCAATAAAAAAAACAGTACTGTGTGTGTTTGGGGGGGGGATGGAATAATCCGGGTCTCGGACCTAAGGTACGCCACTCGTTTATCGTGACCGAATCTGAATAGTCTTTTGCGCGCGTTCAAATCCCTGGTAAGACATGGATATGATAATCGTCACGACAATGGTTTTATCCGTTTCATAGGGTAACTAACTCTACATTAAGGACGGCAAAAGTATTTTTAACATTATGCCCTCATCGAAGTTATGAACATCATATACTCACAGAAACCCGTGCGTGTGTAATGCCCAGCAATTTGGCAGTGGAGTAATTAATGTTAAAACGTTAAATTATTTCATATATCATAACCAATGTACAAAATGTTTTACACGATTTTGACTTAGTCACTTGCTTTCATGTATACTTACTGATATTCTTCTTATATTATTTGTGCAACAGTGAAAATGGATAACTTGATTGATACGATGAACGATCTGGGTGCAACAAGATTCTCCCATGCCATTGAAACCTTTGGTCTGAAGGACAAAGTCTTAAGCGGAAACTATACTATTTTCTGCCCCACAAATGAAGCCATGATAGATTTTGAAGATGAAACCGAAGACGTAAGTTTTCACAGTAAATTAATGCTTTATCCCATGCATAGATTTAGTACTATACATGTATTATCGAATGCATTTATAGCGTTATTGAGCAAATGGAAAGTGGTCGGCCTTTTTGTCTAACATTAGGGCAAAACTATTGGTCGAAAAGTTACTGTTAAAACCTTATAAAGAGGTTGTTTCACGTTTATAGTGACAAAGTTTTCAGCATCATACAGTTATGAAATATCATGGCGCCAACTTCTGTTGTGTTCTCTGTGCTTATCACGTTCCTGTACTGTCCTTCTGTATCGCAACTTCCACTGTAGCAGGCTCCTTTGCAGGCAGGTAAGTTCAGTTCTCTCCCAATCCTCTTTGCAAGTTTTCCAAAGGTCGTCAATTGTTCCGTCGGTCTACTTTTGAGGGTTCTGTGGCGTATATTCTAAAATAACTTTCATTTTTAGTTCCTTTACCAATGTGAACTTGAGTTTGTTCTCCTTATACTTTCCAAACTTAACGTGATACCTTCTCTCTCACAAGAATAAGGTTGGCAACACATTTGAAGTCACAGAGAAAGTGACGTATGAATGTGATAAGAACGATGGATAAAAAGGACGATGCAACTGTTGCTCAGGTGGATGTGTGCGTGTAAACGTTCGATCGCTAAGATAAATGTGAAGTTTACCTGCTATGTCGGATCTACTGAAAGAGTGCTGGACCAATAAAAAGTTATCGTAAGTTGACTTCTGTATATGTTTCGTCTGGCCGTAAAAGCTTAATTAGGAACTATTGCATCGTATTCTTATTTAGTTCAACATTCCTTAGTCATGGTTTTAGACATAGTGTAACACCAATCTTGCTCACGAAAAAGATATTGCGTTATAATTCGTTTAAGTAACACGAAGCCGCAGGAATCTATGGGAGAGGCATCTGGGGAATTTGACAGGAACTGAGGATACTGGTACAGCATGAATGCCGGTCTCAGCTTCCATCATCGGTATGTATATCACTGTGGACTTAGCCGTATGGCTGGAAGCCTTATCTTGGTGGATCTATACATTTGAAGCCACTGCACCGTATAAGGATGGAATTTCTTCGCGGTAAATTGGATCAAGAATGTTTGTCTGATAATAAGCTACACTAATTTCTGCGTTTTTCCCGACCTTTCGCAGCTTTAATTTGTCATTATAGCAATAACCTGCCATAACCATAAATCCACGTGAAAAACGTTCTTTGCATTCACGTATACATTCCGGGTATGCCTTGGCACCCTTTTCTTGAAAGCATATTGTCCGGATTTTGTTTCTGTCGCTAAGGTATATTGATGCTTCATCTAAAGTGACCACAAACTTCCACCTGTCGTTTGCTAGATAAACTTCCACCTTCCGCAAACTTCCACCTGTCCTTTGATAGGTAAATTTCCACCTTCCACAAACTTCCACCTGTCCGTTGCTAGGTAAACTTTCACCTGTCCTTTGCTAGGTAAACTTTCACCTGTCCTTTGCTAGGTAAACTTCCACCTTCCACAAACTTCCACCTGTCCTTTGCTAGGTAAACTTTCACCTGTCGTTTGCTAGGTAAACTTCCACCTTCCACAAACTTCCACCTGTCCTTTGCTAGGTAAATTTCCACCTTCCACAAATTTCCACCTTCCACAAACTTCCACCTTCCACAAACTTTCACCTTCCACAAATTTCCACCTTCCACAAACTTCCACCTTCCACAAACTTCCACCTTCCACAAACTTCCACCTGTCCTTTGCTAGGTAAATTTCCACCTTTCACAAACTTTCACCTGTCCTTTCCTAGATAAACTTGTACCTGTCCTTTGCTAGGTAAATTTCCACCTTCCACAAACTTCCACCTGTCCTTTGCTAGGTAAACTTGCACCTTCCACAAACTTTCACCTGTCCTTTGCTAGGTAAATTTCCACCTTCCACAAACTTCCACCTGTCCTTTACTAGGTAAATTTCCACCTTCTACAAACTTCCACCTATCCTTTGCTAGGTAAACTTGCACATTTCACAAACTTCCACCTCCCACAAACTTCCACCTTCCACAAACTTCCACCAGTCATTTGCTAGGTAAACTTGCACCTTCCACAAACTTCGACCTGTCCTTTGCTAAGTGTCTCTCATACAGTTTCCTGCATTTCGTCATCCGCTCCGAAATGTGTCGCGGAAGGAGCTCGTGGACGTTAGGCTTAAACCGCTTTTCTAAGTGTAGTACAGATTTGATAATGCGGTTTACAGTTGCCTGTGAGTCACCTACATGCTGTGCAATACTTCTTTGTGTTGCTGGATTGTCTTTCTTTACAGGAGACCTGACTTTTCGCACAACCTCAGCGGTTTTCTTATGGTTTAGGGTGTTTTTTTCGTGACGTTTGTGCGCCACTCGAACAAGCTGCAAAGTTCTCTTTTGTCCACTGAATTACTTAACATAAGATATTTTTAGAAATTACACCACCATTTTCTTTGCACCTTTTTTGGATTGCGGCATACGAATAACCTTCTTCGGTAAGGGCTACTATATACCTCTTCCAGAACAGAAACACTCGTGGAGGCATCTTAACACTACGAAAGCAAAATTACAAATGCTCTTAATGCGGAAGGCTGCTATTGTACGACAAGCATGGTTACGTAATCGTGACTCACACGATTTGCATATGACGCGTATTTTACTTTGTCATTATTATTCCGCAGTCGTTATCCTCATAACATTTTTTTTTTTTTTGGAGGTTTAACGACCACCGTGAGCACCTCAATGGGCTATAAGCAGTCTCCTGTCCCTAATTTAGGGTCACTGGTTCCAGGGAAGGGAGATAGCCAGTGTCGTAGGACAAACACAACATGCATGCCTCTTCGGGATTCGAACCCGGACCCCTTTCGGACGAATGATCAGAGGACATCGCTTAGACCACTGCGCCACCGGGGCGGCTCTCATAACTTGAGTAATGATTTCTGGTATGCTGAAAAGCGTCGCATAATCAGTGCACTGCATGATTTTACTAACTTGTTTAGTTAAGTTTCCTGTCTCTGATCCATACGCGAGAACTAGAAGGATGCACTGATTAAATACATTTCTTTTAAGACATAACGGTAAATCGTTCTTGAAAATTGTGCCGTTTCTTCCAAATGCTGTCCGTCTAAGTTTTATGTGCCAATTAATTCCTTTTCGATGTTGTCCGAATGAAGATGTGCACTGTAAAAATCAAGTGGTGTGAATTCACGGAAAATTCCTGTAACGAACGTGAAGCAAAATTTTCGGTAAGTGTCCGTCTTTCAACGAAATTCCGTTTTGAAAAGTTCACTTTTCTTCTAACTTCCGTGTTTTCACGGATTGTTTCCGCAGTCAGTTATTCTGTTCATTTCAAAAATGCCCGTTTTAGGTTTTTCCGAATTTATAAACAAATTTCGCAAAATCAAAGACACTGAATTTTCAGCCCTTACACCAGATAAACCTTTCGCCCCGGTGGCATTCGATCCGAAGTCTTTAGGGTTGTAAATGTATGATGTCATCGCTCTGTCCTCGTTATTTTTATAAACAACGAATATCAACTGAAAAATTGTATATCCGACACCGCTGGGATCGAACCCCAGATCTCTCGATAACTAGCCGAGTACGTTCGCTTTACGCTACGGCGCCAACAATTCACAGCGCTATTCGTGGTTTATCAGTCAGCATCTGACTACACAAATCCATATTGATGACCTCAGCAACTGATGTGTCGCCATCTAGTGGCATTCAACAAAGCAGACTGTTTAATTACAGCTGATCCAAGGGGCGATAGAAATGGTGAATATATTTTAAATACGTGGAGATAATGTAAATGTACCATACATTATCTCCACGTATTTTCTATCGCCCCTTGGATTTATCAGCTGTAATTAAACAGTCTGCTTTGTTGAATACCACTACATGGCGACACATCAGTTGCTGAGCCCATTAATATGGATTTATGTAGTCAGATGTTGACTGATAAACCACGAATAGCGCTGCGAATTGTTAGCACCGTAGCGTAAAGCGAACGCACTCGGCTAGTTATCGAAAGATCTGGGGTTCGATCCCAGCGGTGTCGGGTATGCAATTTTTTAGTTGCTATTCGTTGTTTATAAAAATAACGTGGACAGAGCGATGACATCGTACATTTACATTATCTCCACGTATTTAAAATATATTCATCTTTAGGGTTGGCTGAACAGAACAGAACAGCGAGTCTTAACCACTAAGCTAGAAAGACTCGTAAGTCACAGTCACATTCAAGATAAAGCTCTAATTGCGCAGTTATGATCTTCTTTTATTTTGTCATTAATGGGAGTCAATTAATCGTTTTATTTTCTGTTGCAGCTTATTATTTTTTAAAACAAGTTTATAATACTTTTATTTATCTTGTAGAAGGACTTATCACAAAGTAAGTATTTTTTCATCGTCATTTTTTGAAGCAACAGAATGCCTTGGAACTTGATCTTTTTAAACTGACAATGACTTTCAGTTACCTTTAAGAAAAGCGGAAATGTACTGTTTTATATATTATACAAAATAGTATATTACTCAAAACCCATAAATATAAAATGCACTCTTGATAGCTATAATAGCTTTTGTCTTAAGGATTCTACAGACTAATACATGGACATTCTACAATACAATCCCTTGTACAATAATTTAAGTACTCGATTTTAGCGCAATATACAATAGCTGGAGCACAAAATGGGGCAGACAGGAAGGAATATCCGGTGCCACAATAATCAAAATCTCATGGGATATGCTATCCACAGTGACGACTACTTAAAATTAAAAAGTGTAAATTGTATATATATATATATATATATATATATACAGTATATACATGTACATTATATTGACAAAAGTCACCGGACACCATACAAAAGCAAATGAACGGATCAGCTGCGTTATTAAGATGCGCAGCTGCAAACGGTATAAAAACAAGCCTGCAGCTGACAGCAATCATATCGCACTGTGAGGTTGAGTGAAAATGTCGCGGCGGGGGCAGAACTGACTTTGAGAAAGGAAAGATTGTTGGGTGTTATATTAGTAGGTTGTCCATACGAGAAACCGAGAGGCGTTTAAACATACGCAAGTCAACTGTTTTGGATGTACTGAAGAAGTGGAAACCGATGTACACCGTGCAATAGATTTCACCGAATTGCTGAGCTGATCTGATCATATGTAGGAGATTTTTAGGAAGGGAGTATCTGACCCCAGGTCTTAAACAACCCTTAGAAATAGGAAGCTAGGAGATTTGGGCTAGAGTGCTCGATAGGAAAGTGACACGGAAGCGAAGTAGAAAGGGGGAGGAAGACGCCCTTATTTATTACCGGGGGTCAGTACCCGGGGTCCAACGGCTTAACGTGCCCATCCGACACACGGCGGATATTTAGTGGATCGAGCGTTCGTACCTGCCTGGGATCGAACCTGAGGTCTTTTCCGTGGCAGTCACGAACGTTGCCCACTAAGCCACCAGCGGCTTTGAATTTCTGAGCGTACACCGCCCGTGTGATTTATACCCTTCCGACCCCCCCTCACGTCATGCTGCATATATGCGCATGCCCTACCGTCTATCTCCTGAGTGGTCTTTCGGTCCATTCTGCCTGCTCGTTCCGCTGTTATGCTAATTTCTCCTCTTCGTCCTTAATTTTTGCACACCAGTGTATATAGTCTAATGTTTCTTTTTCAGTTAATCATTGCAACTACACAACCTATATGTACTGTAGGTATCTCTTCACTGTAACATATCTTGCAGCTATATTTCTCAACATCATTTCAGCATGTACAAGATTTGTGAATATATAAATGCTTGCTATTTAAGCAACACTCATGTTAATACTTATTGGATTTTGTCTTGTTTGCAGAAGAATTATTTTATTTTTTTTTTTTTTGATTGGAGGTTTAACGACCACCGTGAGCAACTCAATGGGCTATAAGCAGTCGCCCGTCCCTAATTTAGGGTCACTGGTTCCAGGGAAGGGAGAGAGCCAGTGCCGTAAGACAAACACAACATCCATGCCTCAACGGGTTTCGAACCCGGACCCCTTTCGGACGAATGATCAGAGGCCGTCGCTTAGACCACTGCGCCACCGGGGCGGCCAGGAGAATTCAGACACGAGAGAGAAAAAATAAGAACAGATCACGGAAACGAAAGAACCGTGTGTAGTTTGGGGGAGGAGATTCCCGGTTTTTATCATTCTTAATTATAAAAGTTCAACAGTTCTCCAGTTTTTGAGCTGTTTCTCTATTTTTAATCCTAGGTTTAGAGACTAAATATTACTATATAAAAAAATTTTAGCCTTCAAAAAATCTGCTTTCAGATCAGATCATATGTAGAGGATTTTAGGAAGGGAATGTCTGACCCCAGGCCATAAACAACCCTTACAAATAGGAAGCTAGGACATTTTGGCTAGAGGGCCGGTTTGAAAGTGACACGGAAACGAGGTAAAAAGGGGAAGGAAAACGCCCTTATTTATTACCGAAGGGGGGGCTACTTTCGTCTAACAACCCCCAATTTTATATTTCCGGATAATCCCGCGACACCACCCATGCTTCATCCGGGACTCGAACCCAGGCCCAATTCCAGGTTATTCGATTCAGCAAAACCTGGAACTCCAACTATATCCCAGGTTTTGCTAAATCGATGTGCTGAAATGTTCCTTTAAAGAATCGACTAGTGAAAATTTCATAAGCAAGGCGCGGAGGCCACGGGCCACAGCTCCGGTGTCCGCTGTCGTATTGACGTTATTCACAGTGGGCTAAATGTCTGAGGCTGAAGCCTTAACGGCCGCCCCGGTGGCGCAGTGGTCTAAGCGATGTCTTCTGATCATTCGTCCGAAAGGGGTCCGGGTTCGAATCCCGGTGAGGCATGGATTGTTGTGTTTGTCTTACGGCACTGCCTCTCTTCCTTCCCTGGAACCAGTGGCCCTATATTAGGGACGGGCGACTGCTTATAGCCCATTGAGTTGCTCACGGTGGTCGTTAAACCTCCAATCAAAAAAAAAAAAAAAAAAGGGCTTAAGGGAATGAGGTTTGACTTGTCTATAATTAGCAAATCACCATCCCAGCCTCAACAGCTTAACGTGACTTCTGAACCATGGTTGATGTTTATCGGTAGCCATACATAAGCCGTCCAGCTCCAAGTTGTTCGCAGTAATCAATGGGTCACATACGGCTCAAGACAGATTTGTTTGTGTTCAGCGAGTTTTAAACTTTGTGACGTACGACAGAAGTAATACGCACCTGTCGGTGTAGTTTAATTGGGAAAACATCCGGCTCCGGAGCAGAGTTCAAATCTGTCACCGGCAATTTGCGATTGGTGCCCGGACGTAAAAGTGAAGCTACACTGTTAAGAAAAATCTACTTAAAAATGAGAACAACCTGAACCTACTCGTTTTTTAAGTACAATCGTATCGTAAACGAGTATATGACATGCTCAAATATAAGTAACCATACGTACTTACAAATAACTGCGTCAATGAATATAAATATAATCTCGTATTACTTCATTTTAGATATTAGAGACCTCAAGAGAAATTGTTTGATAAATGTGTAAAGTGACACATAAATAATTAGTACAACAAAATCACTGATCACAAGTAATTTAATTATACATAAAGTATCTTTGTGTACGTTTTTACATTATCTATATTTGTGTCAATCTCATAAATAATATATTGTCGCTTCATCACTATATTTGTCATAAAATTGTGCGGTCCATTTGCCCAGCATGTGACAACGACTATATCTATTACCCCAGATGTGCCATGGAATAATAAACTTCCAGTTGATTCTATGAATAAATGAGTATGTATGAGTACACGTATCCAAATTTGAAATCGAGCCGCCAATGGCTTAGTGGTTAGAGATTCAGACTACTGACGGAGGGACCCAAGGTTCAAACCTAGCCTGAGAGTTCTTCGTGGTGATGTGAATTTCTAACAATCGCAGAATATCGAACGAGCACGTTAAGTGACGGCGCCTGGGTAGGAATCCCCTGGTTGCATATAAAAGTATTCATTCCTAGGCCATCCTAATTTCTCTCTGCCTTCTATGTGCAAAATCGCTCGCTTGTGCAGTGACGCCATCTCGTATGCTCTCTCACTTACAAACTATCCTGTAAGAATCGCTAGATTCGCTTTAACTTCCTTTAGTTTCTGTGCCCTGCCCGAAAAAGCCCAGAATGTACTCAAAACCGAGTACACTTTACTTATTTCTAAGTACCAATTTTTAACAGTGTACGTGCCGCTTGGTTCTTCGAAACGTGTGTGATGTTCATTCAATACATCATTTGGAATTAATGAGAATTCGTTCAACGCTTCAAAAAATGTGTGATGTTTCGTCCACACATCGTCTGGAATTAGTGAGAATTCCTTCTACTGAGAGTTACTTCAAGCATGGCCCCGAAACCTGCGATTTCGTGTCCCTGCTTTTCTCAAGGCGAGGGTATACGTATTACAGAGGTGACGTAAATGTCAAGACGACAAGTAGCAGTGATAAGCCCTTGCCGGCGTAGTTTCATTGGGAAAGCATTCGACACCGGAGCAGATGGATGTGGATTCGAGTAGCGCTACCAGCAAATTTGAATTTTCACAACGTTCAAGAGAAATCGCTTCAATATTACTTCATAAACTAAATCTTATATATAAAACACAAAACATCTCTTTGTCTGAAGAAGCAAAAACTCTTGAACGCCGAACTGTGGCATCGTGAAATTTCCATAGCTTATTAATACTGGAATTTCTAGGTCAATGCAACAATTTAAGATCTCTACGTTGTTCCGTTCACGAGTTATTAATTAATTAATTAATAAGCAAATCAATAAAGTCAGCGTCGTTTGCTACGTCATCGTCATCCTATTCCAAATCTGAAAGCACGTGACTGCATTCATCGCCGCGGCACATCCACAGGCATTTCTATTCTTTGAGAACTGTGCATAAAAAAAATGCTAAAACGAACTTTGCGAAATCTTAACGAAACGGGCTGAAATTTTTATCAACACCATGAATTGGTAATAAGAAGAGTTCCTCAAAATTCCACCGGATTCCGGTCAAAACTTTTAAAATAGGCATGGGATTTTTAATTCATCTGTAAACAGAAATACGGAATAAAATTTTGACCGCTAATTTTAAAAGTTATTTACCGATTCAGGCGAAATTTGGAGATCCTGTTTCTATTAACGATTTATCGTGTTCATTAAAATTTCAGCCAGTTTTATTAAATATTCGCAAAGATACGATTTTTATCCCAGAGATTCGCCCTTCAAAGACGTCCGAAAATGAAAGCACGTGATGCATTTGACTGTCGATAACAAATTGTTAACGAATTTTGTTCAGTCAGTGTTCTAATGCGGTGTCTCCTGGACGCGTGTTAAATAATTCGTAACGCTTTTGGTCCGTTTGATTCTATAGATTCCATACATTCTGCACCAGGCAAAGCCGGGTACTAAAGCTAGTAAGACACAAAACATTTTACAATGTGTATCACGTGTGCTTTATATTCTCCTAATGCATACATCGTGTGACTACACTGAAGAGCAATTGAATTAGAGATACCTGTCTAGTAACGTGTAGCACCACCTTTCGCCCTGATGACGGCGGCGATTCGTCTCGGCATGGACTCCACAAGACACCGGAAGTGTTGGGAAGCCATACGGATCCACGACGCCTGAACAAGCTCCCACAGTTCACGAAGATTTGATGGAGGGGGTCAGAGCCTCGAACATCTTTCTCAATGGCATCCCAGATGTGCTTGATGGGATTGAGGTCAGGTGACCTAGCTGGACAAGGAAGCGAGGTCACGTCGGTGGAGTGTTCATCCAACCATTCGGATACAATTCGGGAGCGATGGCACAGTGCATTGTCTTGTTGCAGGATGAGGTCCCCAGTCGGATGTTGAAGACGCACAAACGGGAGCAGATGGCGTTCCGGGATATCCCGGTAACGTTGACCTGTGAGGGACGATGTCACACGTACCAGGGGTCCCATTTCAGTCCACGTAAACAGTCCCCTGATGAGAATGCCACCCCCACCAGCTTGAAGAGTACTCTGCTGGCAAGAAGGATCCATCACTTCATGTGGTTTGCGCCGTACACGTATCCTGCCATCCGCATGTACCAACGTGAATCTCGACTCATCAGTTCAGGCAACATTTTTCACATGTCTAAGGTCCAGTGGCGATACTCTCGCGCCCATGCTAATCTTTGCACCCTGTGATGTGCGGTCAGCAGCGGTACCCTCGTGGGACAATGGGGGTCTGTACCCCATAGCGAGGAGATGGTTCTGGATGGTTTGGCTGCTTACACGTTTTTGTGCACCAGCGTTAAATTGCCGAGTGATTTCTTTCACTGTGGCACGTCTATCCGCTGTTACAATGCGAGCTAGCCGACGATGACCCTGCTCATTCACACGCTGTTGTCCACGGCAGTTGGCCCTTGCCGGGATGGTTTTACCGGATTCGATGTACTCACGGTGCACCCGTGACACAGTGGCTCGTGAAAATAGCAGTGCCTGCACGACTTTCGAGATGGAGTGACCCATTCGTCGGGCCCCGACAATTTGCCCACGATCAAATGCGTTTAGATCCTTCGTCTTACCCATACTGCGCCGACTCTTACTGATTTCCGTCACATCTCCTTATATTGTCGGATCGCTGCATACGTCATGTCGTTCCCGTTTGCACGGCCGCCCACAGCGCCACATTTGCGTAACGCCAGCTGTCTCTAATTGAATTGCCATTCAGTGTATTAAATAATGAGAATGACCCTCTGGAAAACAAATCTGAATTTTTGCAATCAAATGATTGTTTCTCCCTTTAGAGCAGGCATCTCGGAAGACTAAATGTATTCTATGATTCTTACTGGTAGCATTTCTGTTGCTGTTATTTTCTGAGGTTTAAAGCTAACCATGCGAAATTCTGAGCAGTCTCCCGCCCCTAATTTGTGCTATTGGTACCAGGGAAGAAATTGAAATAACTGATCATCAGACAAACATTCTACCATGCCTCATTTGGAACTCGAATCCTCGTGCAAATGGTCAGAATCCAGCGCCTCAGACTACCCTGCACCCGGGATGGCTAAAAAATATCTGAAACTCCTTTAAAAGTACCATTGAAGCTTGTATGACGTTCTTGTGAGTTTTCTCGTTATTGGCATTCTGTGCGTTTTTTTGTTTGCATTTAATTCTTGAGAACCATTGAAAATCGTTTGGGACCAGATCTGGAGATTAAACTGCATAATCAAGCTGGGAACATAAATTGTTTTTTTTTTATCAAAAACCGGTTTGCATGAAATGAAGTAGGGTATTCACAAAAGGCCGTCTAGAAAATATAAGGCCATGATATTAGATAGATGAATTCTCTGTTTTTGTGACGTCACGCAGAAAGCAAGTGTTCCGATTGGTTTCCAACGCTGTCGTGTATGACGTCAAACACGACACCGACATATCAGATCGTGTAACATGAGTGACGTCACAAACGGAGGAAACTGATCTCTCTAATGTCATGGCCTTATACCTTTTAGATGGCCTTGATTCACAGATGGTACAACACCTATCTGGGACTTGTGCTGTATGTAAACAGGAGATCTTGAAGTACAAGTATGAATACTACAAACCACAGTGTCATTATTTCCGAACCTTGAATGCACACTGAACTCAGATTGTATAGCGTTAATTAATATTAAAATTGCATCCCTTATTTCTTTTCAGAATGAAATCACTCTTGATCGTCGCATTGAGCGTAGGAGTGTGTCGGACAAAGCATCAGTTGTATCCGGTCACATTGCTGAGGGATTCCATAATTATGACATCTTGGACAATGAGCAGATTGTTCATTCCATTAACGGAAAGCAGATTCGCATCAATAAATACCAGGGACCGAACTCTGTGAGTATGATGGAATATATTATAAAATTATCACGTAAGTGCTTTTAACTGTATGAAAACAAAATCTAACGCCTGTAGCTTGATTTGAATACATCACGATTCAGCAACAACAGCCGAACTTTTATTAAGTAAAATATCTGTATGCTCTGTCGCACAGAGGAAAACTACTTGCATCTAGTATCAAAGATCACTAAATATATATGACTGGTATGTTTTTAAAATGTGTAAAGTATATATAACTTTCATTTTTAGTTCCTTTTCCTATGCAAACTTACTTTCCAAACTTAACGTGATATCTTCTCTCTCACAAGAATGAGGTCGGCAACACATTTGAGGTCAGAGAAAGTGGCGTATGAATGTGATAAGAACGATAGATAAAAAGGATGATACGGCAGTTGATTGGTGGATGTGTGTGTGTGTGTGTGTGTGTGTGTGTGTAGACGTTCGATCACTAAGATAAATGCGAAGTTTACCTGCTGTGTTATATGCAAGGAGGTTATATTACTGGAGACACCACTCCTATCCACGCAGCATTGGCCGCCATGAGTCACTGTCTGTGCTGCAAATGACGTCATGAGCAGGCACGACGCAGCCGCAGTAGAGAAGCTGCTTGGAAACCAATGGAACACAAGCTTCTAAGCGTATAAACAGGTAAACTGAGTAATTCAATAATCTTTATCAATGATACATAAACTTATAGTTTCATCAACGGTATAATTTAGTTCATTTTTGCCTGCTTGTGACGTCACACCACAGATTAGCTGTGACCTATGGCTGCAGAGCCAGTGGTGTCTCCGGTAATATAACCTCCTTGGTTATATGTTGGATCTACTGAAGTAGTGCTAGACGAATAAAAAGGTATCGTAAATTGACTTCTACTTATGTTTCGTCTGGCCGTAAACTATTGCATAGTATTCTTATTTAGTTCAACATTCCTTAGTCATGGTTTAGACACAGCATAACACCAATCTCGCACACGAAAAAAATATTACGTTATAAATGTTAAACAGAACGAAACAGAATTTTTTTCTTTTGTCTGAACATTCACTAAAATAAAGCACTAATGTGCATTAAGAACTTTAAATACATAAAAGTTATTCCCAAGATCAGGGTATCTTTTCCTATCAACAGGGGATTACTTGAAAATACGCCCTTTCGAGTTACAAATTTCCCTTCTTCCACTGAGATGGTACGCAGTTTCTGCTTTCTATTAGGATTACTTGAAAATACGCCCTTTCGAGTTCCAAAGTTCCCTGCTTCCACTCAGATGGTACGCATTCGAGTTCCAAATTTACCTTCTTCCACTCAGATGGTATGCAGTTTCTGCTTTCTATTAGGATTACTTGAAGATACGCCCTTTCGAGTTCCAAAGTTCCCTGCTTCCACTCAGATGATACGCAGTTTCTGCTTTCTATTAGGATTACTTGAAAATACGCCCTTTCAAGTTCCAAAGTTAACTTCTTCTACTCAGATGGTACGCACCTCCATTACAAGAAAGTATCATGATCGTTCATAAATCTCACTTCCAGTTTTGGGCAAAATTTTACTAAAAATGTAAAAACCAGATAAATACCCAAGAGCCAACGGTTGTAAATTTAAAGTAAAACGTAAACATTACGTGAACGCCGACACCACACCTAGCCGCAAAAATGCAGAATGAACGACGAACAAGTACAGAACGAATGAGTATCACATAGTGAAGGTAACAATAAGGAAATGCTTTAGGAGTAGGGCTTGGAAAAATTCCGTCCAAGGTTAAACCCCCGAGCAGCTTTCTGACATAGAACACAACTGGCTAATTAGCTCCCCATCCTTACGGCATGTTCGTAAAGGTCACGAAGGTTAGATATATCTACGCACATGTACTGTTTTATGTGCTGTTCTCCGCTGTTTTGGGCAATTCTTTTCATGCAAGTGAAGTGTTCACATCTCACAGTATAGGTTACTCTGTATCCTGGTTAATTATGTGGAATACTGTATGCGGATGACACTAAAGTCTGAAAAAGAAAATATTGAACTTTCGTTTTCAGTTACGGTTTTCAGTAAATTCATTCACACGCCGCGTATTTCAAATGTTTTATGTCCCTCAGAGCATGAATTTACGATCCTGGCATGTCTATTCTGGGCGAGTAACGTTCTGCCTCCTTAATTAGCTACGACCATGTCCAAGATGTGAAGTGATAAAATATATTGCAGAGACTGGTAGCGATCAGTGTGGTTTCCATTTGCGTATTTTTATTCTTGGGGGAAAAGATGTGATTTTAAAATTCTTAATGAGTCCAGACACTAGCTTTATGACACTGTTGTTATAGCGTAAAATGCTGTTTCACGTTAATATGGAGTTGATTGAAGCATATTTTCGTTGCCATTTCGCCGAGAGTTGGATTTTATGGCTTTACTTTTACCCAAAACTTACGAAAAGCGTTTGCAATTCTAAACCTAAAGACAATCCTACAAACTTTCGATCCTCATTATCAGTCAGGTTGGTTCTTTCATAATTCAGAAATTAGTAATCGGTAGATATCGCAACAGGAAGCAAGTCTTATTCCAGTTGGCTGTGCTAATTGAATATTCCAGAACTGCCTGAAGGTACGATACTTCTGAAATTGAAGTTTTGTAGTGTGCTCTTTAAATATTGACAGCCGTATGTTCAGAAAAGACTGGCCAACTGAATGGGCTAATATGACTTTTGTAGAGTGATAGACACACTATTAATGAAAAACTCAGTGGCAGACTATCTGCATTGCAACACAACAGTGATAGAGAAGGAATCATAACAGACATCAGGCGAGACGAAACACTAAAATTCTTCAATGGGTACGAATAGGAACATTTTAATAGTTTAAGAGTTCAAATTTCAATTTTTTTTTTTTTTTTTTTTACATTTCAACTTCCCATTTTTTTAATTTTTTTTTTTTACATTTATAGTTTCAGGGTTCAACTTCCCATTCTTTTTTTTTTTTTTTACATTTATAGTTTTTTTTTTTTTTTTTACATTTATAGTTTCAGGGTTTAACTTCCCATTTTTTTTTTTTTTTTTGGCATTTATTGTTTCAGGGTTCAACTTCCCATTTTTTTCTTTTTTTTTTTTTTACATTTATAGTTTCAGGGTTTAACTTCCCCTTTTTTTTTTTTTGACATTTATAGTTTCAGGGTTCAACTTCCCATTTTTTTCTCTTTTTTTTACATTTATAGTTTTTATTTTTTACATTTATAATTCCAGGGTTCAACTTCCCATTTTTTTTTCATTTATAGTTTCACGGTTTAACTTTCCTTTTTTTTTTTTTTACATTTACAGTTTCAGGGTCAACTTCCCATTTTTTTTATTTTTTTTTTCATTTATAGTTTCAGGGTTCAACTTCCATTTTTTCATTTAGTTTTTTGTTGTTGTGAGCACAAAATTCAGCGGTCTAACAGAAATCTTTTTTATTTTTTTTTTATTGGAGGTTTAACGACCACCGTGAGCAACTCAATGGGCTATAAGCAGTCGCCCGTCCCTAATTTAGGATCACTGGTTCCAGGGAAGGGAGAAATCCAGGGCCATAAGACAAACACAACATCTATGCCTCAACGGGATTCGAACCCGGACCCCTTTCGGACGAATGGTCAGAATGGTCATCGCTTAGACCACTGCGCTACCGGGGCGGCCTAACAGAAATCTGACTTCGTCATACCTTGTCATGATTTATCAACCTAACCAGAGTTGACTGCTGACAGATAAAATAAAGTCTAACAGCGCCCTGTAAGAAAAATCAGTACTGGACAACAGGGACGAATTGTTTTAAAAATCCACTCATAATTGAAAATAGCATATCAAACCATGCACAAAATGTAAGGTTGCATCTGATAGTTATATTTATTTGGTCACTGATCGTCTATTCGTACCATCTCCTTGACGCCATTTTTAAGTCTACCCGTTATTTTAATGAACTACCATTTTGAACTGATACTGGTATATCGTTGTTTCTTTGGAGATTAATGTTGGTGGGAAACGGATTTCGGAGCATCTGTGCCGGAGAATCGTCCTGTGCCCTATGTCATCACAGCCTTCACCGTGTGTGGGATGGTGAACTATCAAAATTGTTACTAACACCTCCTTCAAGATTACAAAAGGAGGGTACGGCCTACCAATGCCCCTTTGGCTACAAGTCCAACGACTTACACAAGTCCAACGATGTCCCTTTGGCTACAAGTCCAACGACTTTAATCATACTTACTTTAATTTATTTAGAACAGCGTGCTTGGTCTGATGACAAATTTTTCACTGAAGTAGAGATATTTGTTATTTTAGAGCAACCGCCACCATACAGTATACACTGTATAGACAAAAGTCATCGGACACAACTTCAAAAACAAATGAACTGATGCGCTGCGTTGTTAAGATGCATGATATATAGCTGCAAACGGTATAAAAACAAGCCTGCCACTGACCGCGATTATATCGCACTGTGAGGTTGAGCGAAAATGTCGCGAACTGACTTTGAGAAAGGAATGATTATGGGTGTTATATTAGTGGGTTCTCCATAAGAGAAATAGAGAAGCATTTAAACATACCCAAGTCAACTGTTTTGGATGTACTGAATAAATGGAAAACACATGGCGTGCCTGAAGCAGCAAAACGTACCGGCAGACCAAAGAAAATCAGTGATAGAAGACGTCGAAGCCTCAGGAGAGTAGTTACAGCTAATCGACGGAGTACTGCACAAGACCTCAGTGTACTGGTGAGTAAAAATGCTGGAACCTCGCTATGTACACGTACCATTCGCAGAGAACTTATTCCATGGCTTACCGTGGTCGTGCGGCTGCTCATCAGCCTTTCATCTCCACTCGGAATAATACTCGTCGTTTAGCATGGTGTAAAGCACATTTATCGTGCATCGTAGTCAATGTAAAACGATCCTATGGACTGATAAATCCAGATACACGATGCATCATTCTGATGGCCGTGTGTGGGTATGGCGGCAGCCGTTGGAACGCTATTTACGACAGTGTACTGTTCCTACGGTCAAGTTTGGAGCTGGCAGCGTACTGTGGGGGTGTTTTTCGTGGTATGGTCCCGCCCATTGGTTTCTGTGGGCAAAATTGTTAACCAGCGCGTCTACCTCAATATTCTGGACAATTATGCCATACCAACTCTGTGGCAATACTATGGAACCGAGCCTTGTTGGTACCAGCAGGATAATGCACCGAGCCATAAAGCAAGGACTCTTATGGCGTGGTTTAACGATAATTCCGTATCGTTTGTGTACTGCCCTGCATAGAGCCCTGATCGTAATCCCATAGAGCACCTATGGGATGAATTAGAACGCCGCATAGGAAGTTTGTAACCAATGCCTAGTACTAAGCGACAGTTAGCGGCAGCATTATGTACTGAATGGAAGCGCATACCTATCGCTGTGTTCCAAAACCTTGTCGAAAACATGTCTCGAAGATTCAGTGCATGCATTAAGGCCAAAAGTGGTTTCAGAATCGCTTTAATATAACAAAACAGAGAAGCCGAGCAACATGGAATCGTTTCAAAGAAAAAAAAAAAAGAACAGGAATGATACAAACTGATAAAAGCGATGATATGTACATTGAATGAGTAATGACAAATTTACAACGTGATGCAAACAGAGCAATGCTTGAGGAAGAACCAAATGATCACAGGAAGGGCACCGCAGTGCGAAAGAACAACAAAAAGTTAATGCAGAGTCTTAACTCACCGTGAGATGTAACGTACTTGGTGTATCAGCGTACCACGGGGTCACTGGCGACCACGTAGCATAGAAGGAACTTTCATGGCATAGGAAGATGGCAGACTTTTATTCCTGCTGTACCACCGTGCACAGAATAACGGAAAGCATGGTGAAAGGTGAAGTCCTAAGTGCGCCATCTACGAAAAAATGTCGAGGAGTGGCAGTTCGTCTCTTGCATAAGGAGTAAGTTGGCCCCAAGAGGCGAGAGATCTTCCAGAACGAGAGAGTTAGAGAGGGGGTTAGCAAACCTCCCTACAATTCAGAGTGGCGACCTTGAATGGGTAAGTCCGACGTCGGATGAAGGGCAGCTATGGCAGCTTTCTGGAATGTGTTGAAGCGATTGATGATACCACGACACCAGAAGACGTAGTCGGGTTGCTTGGCATTATTCCGGAGGAATTTGAGGACGGAGGTTGCTTGGTCGAAGATCTCGGGAAGAACTGTTTCAAACTGCTGTAAAAAGATGAGAGAAGCCTCCCGATTTGTTTTATGAGTGAGAAACTTGTAAATATCTTCAAAGGAGGCAGGTTCTGAAGGAAGAGAGGCATTGGGAAGCATAGTCGAGATATTTTCAAACGTCGGCAGAGGACCCTTTGACTTTAAAGAGGAAGAGCTAGAACGTGACAGAGGAGACTTGGAGCCTGCTGAACGGGTAGAACGATGTGGGCGGCCAGTCGGAGAAGGTGACTTCTTTTTCCTACGGGCCTCGTTACTGGTAGTAGAGCGACGTTTGCCGTGAATCGATGACACACGAGATGGGGAATCAGAGGAAAGGTCAACTTCATCGCCGGGAGCAAAGGTTCCGACGGTGAATTAAGCTTAAAGATCAGCCGTGATGTTCTGTGATGGAGAGAGAACACGGGAAGGCAAGGAGGAGTCAAGCGGAGGAAAACCCGACAGAATGGAGAAAGCAACATCGGAAGACGCGTGTTGATGGAAGGCTTAAATCAGATTTTCCGCAAAACTGGGTCCAGGAGGTGCAGACGCAGGAGGAGGCATGGCAGCAGAAACGGAGGAAGAAGTAGAATGCTGCCTTGGAGCTGCAGGAGTCAGTGGCTCTGCATGGAAGCAATGAGCCTGCTGATGGCCGTAAGCCTTGCAGCGTGAGTAACGAGCAGAGGTGAGGAGCTCAATCCGGCGGCGCTCGTTACCGCAACGAACATCGAGGAACCGTGGAAACTTTATGAGATGCTCTTCCGACGGGAAGATGATGCGAGCAATTCTACGGAAGCCACAGATATGTTTATCATCTGGGTCAGAGGGGGAAGAAGAGATAGTCTTCACTGGGCCGACTACTCTGCCGCATCGACTAAGAGCAGCACACAGCATATCAGAGATATCCGGGGGTACCGGATGTAGAGAGACCAGAACAGGACGCTGGGCGATGGATTCGGCTAAGACGAAGTGACGTTCGCCAATTTAAAAGCCCCAAGACAAGACAAGTTCGGCATATTCTTTCTTCGAAAAATAAACAATCACAGTTCGTGGCTTTCGGGTGAGGTGGGTGATGGCACCAGAAGGAAGCATCTTCTTGAGAGCGGAGGTGTACTGCTTCAAAGGAGTGTTGGGCAGCGCGTCAAAACAAACCCCCAACTCGAGGGTCGAATGAAGACGTTGACCAGCAGGCGAGTTCTCGGGGATGTCTAAAAAGATGGTGTCACCGTTGAGAGTAACCTAAGAATCCATAGGGGGCAGACGAGACGAGGAGGAAGCCGGTGGAATACCAGAGGCAGCCGCAGAATACGTGTGTGCAGAAGCGCCTCCGCTGGAAGGCATTGACGCAGCATGAGACAATGTACTGGAGGCAGAGTCAGTAGAAACTGTAGAGGGAAGATTAGCAACGCCATCAGAGACGTCCATGAATTCATCATCGTCGGCAGAGGTCAGAGACGTGGCATCCACTTTCTCAATGGCAGAGTTGGTGACCCGGGGAGGAGGAAGATTAAGAGGCTTTCCACTAGCAAGCGAAGATGATTGGTCGGCTGAGGAGGCGATGCGAGGAGCTGCAGCGATGCGTGCGGGAACAGCGCCCTCATCGGCAGATGCCATAATCAATGGCAAGGGTTAACGAAGAAAACGACCAGTTCGGTGTGGAAATTAAAACACTGATAATGAAAAAAAGAATAAGCACTCACCAACTCGTGAGGAATCTGAAACGAAAGTACAGACCCTTAACTTCGGCACACACACAGATGAACAATGATGGGACACACGAAACACGTACGTGAAGCACTCAAACATGGAGCTCGTGAAGACACGTGTAGGCCAAAGGAGGACCGACACCGTACTAATGTATATCAATAAATGCTATGTCGTGTTTCTCTTCTAGGTGTCCGGTGACTTTTGTCAATGTAGTGTATATATAGAAGGAATCGTAATTTCTTTTAAAACAATAACATTTTAGACAGAAAACATAAAGTTCAAGTGAAGTTAACGATTCTTATTCATAAGTGTCAAAATAATTATTCGTTCTTTCCAAACAGTCCAGATAAAGAGGATATGAGAAAGACTCAGCCAGTTCTCGAGTGGTGCACCTGAAAATATCCCTGTGGGCCATCAGGGGGCGGATTGGCCCACCGGGAAATATCCTGGTGGGCCAATCCGCCTCCTGATGGAAAAGAAAGAATGAAAAAACGTCACCTCGTGTGATGAATGGTAGGAAGACCATCACAAGTGTGACCAACTTAGTTATTTTACCAGAATGATGCTTATGTTACTAGGTTAGAATCTTCAAGGGACAGCAGCAATGTTAATGACTTTAGCTTAATGTACTAGCCTTCCGCGTCGCCAGATCTCAAGCTATTCTAGCATAAGAGAGATGAAATGTAATAAACAGAGTCGAAATCCCCTAACTTTTGACGCTCTGCCTACTTACTACATGTCCAATATCTTCAAGCTGTTTTCAAGGCAAAATTGGTAAGATACTTGCTGTTTGGTAGCGACATTTCCCGGGTCTCAAAGGCTATTAATGCCGCGGCAGATTTTTTTCACGGGTTTAGAGGACCAAAAAACAGTTTGTCGATGATGTGCTTTTTTTTTTTTAATATATCTGAAAATTTTAAGTATTGTCATTAACAATGCTTTTCTCTTATGTCTTGTCAACTCGTCACTGTATTATTTGTCCCATTTTATTGCCTTCTATCACACTATAACAGGTTTGAAGAGCTTGTATGTGCATTGTGTTAATTGGTTCTACTACACTGCTAAGGACGGATCATAAACGGCTATATAGCGCATAAAAAAGTAAGTGTGGTTGGATGCCAAGTGAAATAAAATAATGTCAGAATGCCAGGACATTACAAGAAAGACAATTTATTGTGCTCTGAAATCCAGAAGGCCTTGGAACGTGTTCAAGGGACAAACAGGTCATTTTTTGCAGAATACGTAAACGTGAAAAAAATGCAATTACCGTCCGCAGGCGTTCCGGCGTAAGATGTCAATACGGGATATGGCCACCATGGAGGGCGATGCAAGTTTCTACACGTCGTGTCATGCTTTGCGCAACATTAGCAAGCAGCTGTTGGGGTGATTTATCCCATTCCTCTGTCAGTGCACGTATGAGGGTGTCCTTGTTTATTGGAGGGCATTGCGACCAGCAAGACTCCTCCCCAAAGCATTCCAAACATTTTCAATGGGATTCAGATCTGGAGAACGTGCTGGCCATACGAGGCTTTGAATATCCTCGCTCTCAAGACACTCCTGGACAGCGACTGTTCGATGACATGTTGCGTTGTCGTCCATGAAAATGAATCTATCACCGACAGCACCACAGAACATGCGAACATGAGGTAGCAGAACATCATTAATGAATCGTTGGCCAGTCATAGTCCCAGTTGGAAGCACATAGAATGACGTACGGCCATTGATCATGATGCCAGCCCATACCATGACACTACATGTCAGATATCGGTCCCTTTCCTGTATGTTTGCTGGACAATATGCAATACCACTATCACGCCAGATCAGTTGTCGTCGACAATCAGACGATAGACTGTATCTACTCTCATCTGAGAAGAGGACAGCAGACCAGTCGTTATCAGTCCAATTGCGATGTTGATGGCACCATTGCAAACGGGCGGTATGGTGACGTCTGGACAATGGGATGCACACAACAGGACGGCGGGCGTGTAGTCCTCCTTCATGCAAACGTCTGGCGACAGTTTTTCGGGAAATCCGCTTGCCAGTAGCAGCCATAAACTGATTTGCTACCTCACTAGCTGTGCTGCGCCGGTGTCTTTTTGTTGATAGCACTATGTACCGATCTTCTGCAGGTGTCGTACTGCAAACACGACCTCGCCCGTGACATTTGCTACACTCTCCATTTGTTTGAAATTATTTCCAAAGCCTTGAAACAACACTGTGGCTGACATCGAACTCCCTGGCAACATCTGTTATTTTTCGCCCTTCTTCAATCTTGCCAATAATACGGCCACGCGTAAACTCGTCTAGGTGATGTTGGGAAGACATACTAAAAATTGCAAGTTCGTCAATTGATTCTTTCCCTTTCAACTTTGCGTTTGAACAACAACGGTCAATACGCGTCAAATCTTTTATATCTCTTATCAGCGCTATGACGTCACGAACAAGTTCGGCAATCCAAAATTTGCATACGCACAACATGTCTTACTGTATCCCGCACTTATGCTAATTTCCACATTTTCCTGCCTTCCATTTTATGGTTGCTATCGTTGCTATTGTCATCCGTCCTTAGCAATTGTCCGGCAGTGCAGAATAAGATAAAAGTTATAAATTATAAAAGAGAAAATGTAAATAATATACGTACGCATTTCTGAGCATGCTAACGTGAAACCATATATTTATGCTAGACTACATCAGTGGCGATGACTGAGGGCGATCCACCGTGGCTCTGGCAGTGTGCGGCCGGAAGTTATCGTGCATGAGCGATACTCCCTTTGACAGCAATATATGCTTTTTACGCCGAACATCCCCCTTCAGTGTGGCTTGATAAGAAGCTGCACTGATCGTTGCCCCGTTAATAAAATCCAGCAACAAGATGTCCCAAAACACCGTCGCTAGTATCTTTTTCCGGCTTGGTAGTGTCTTGGATTTTTTTCTGACAGGGGAAACCAGTATGTTCCCATGTAATTGATTCGGTTTTGCCTTCTAACGGAATACTCACGTCTCGTCTCCAGTAATGATTCTGCCTAAATATACTTCCTCCTAGGTCAGTGATATCATCCTGTTTGTCTTGTGTGATCATCATCTGTCAGTTGCGTAGGAACCCATCTGCTGCAGACATTTCGGTTGCCTAGACGCCTGTGAACAAAGCCCCACATTGTGAAGTCAGAATCACTGTTTCAATATTGCCAGAGACATGGCTGTCTTTCTAAAACGCTGTTTTAATGCCATCAACATGTTCCGTGGATGTGCACGGTTGCCCAATCCTTTGTAAGTCCTTTGCCCTTATGCTGCCATATCCAAACACACACACACACCACCACTTCGGCACATGTTGCACTGACATGAAACTGACACTATACGTAGACTGTCACCAGGTCGTGATGAATTTCTACTGGCTGGATATCACTGAACCCATAAGAAATGGATTCCTGATTTCATTTTTCATTTCTTCCTGTGTTGATTCGCTCAGTATGGTTGCCATTGCTGACTTTTCCCACGTCTGTATCATTTGAGGTGTGGGCCTGTGCTTGCAATCAGGTGGAAAGATCAGGTACTAAGTTTTGCCATAGCAAGGTGAGGTTCACTTTGACGGGAGTAAAACATGTAGCTTCACTTTCCGACTTTCCTTCGTAGTTTAAAGTTATCAACACCCGTTAAGAGTACACTGACTATGCAAGTTCGAAACGCTAACAGCGTAAATTCGTTTATTCAGTGTCGTAACATATTCTCATGCGTTCTAATTCTCATGAGAATATGTTACACCACTGAATAAATTCCTTTATTCACCGTTCTCTAGACATCTCAACTCAATTGAGTGGCATAGCATATTCTCATGTGTTCTAATTCTCCGCATTTTATGTCTAACTACTGCCTTAAGAAAGTTTCCTAATGAATTGAGAGAGAGAGAGAAAACTTAGCGACTTATATATGCTGTATTACGCCACTGAATAAACGAACTTTTACTACATTATAAGCATTTATAGTTCCCAAGTTGAAATAATTATTGCACTTTATGTATCTGATGTAAACAATTTAATTCTGCAATAAGGAAAAAGACTGTCTTACAAAGTTTACTGCATTGCAGGTCTTTACGGCCAACTGCGTTCCAGTGACAGCCAAAAACCATTTTGCCACAAATGGAATTCTACACTTTGTACCTGAGGTGGTCCAGTTCCCAACAAAGTCTATAATGGACATTATTAACAGCGACGCGCAGTTCAGCATCGTCAGAGAGCGTAAGTTCAACAAAACGCTTCTTATTTTTCTTTTTTACATTTATACTATGTGAGGGCAAAATTTATCGATATAACCAATATTTTGACATAGTGTTTTGTATTCTACCCTGTGCTGAATAGATTAACACTTCTGAAATTAATACCAGTCTCTCCTGTTGCCCTTTTTACCATCAGTTAAACTTTTTAAATATTTGTTAAACATGTTTAACTGCCCCCCCAAAAAAAATGAATATTTTCTTCATTTTAGTTTTGAGCAAGAGTGGACTAGACGAGGATCTGAAAAACACAGAAAAGGCTTGGACTTTCTTTGCCCCCACTGACAATGCTTTTAGTGTAATGGATCAATCCATGCTCAAAGACATGCTGGATGGAAAGAGATGCGTTAAAAGTAAGTACAAGACATATGCATATTTCCTCAAATGTGATTATTAAATACACTGACGGAAAAAAATCCCAACACACCAAGATGGGGTTGTGTTAGATAAACGATAGTTGGTAGGCGGTGAGAGTACATCTGTAAGATGACGTCTATGCAAATTTCGCGCTCGGCGCATACGTGTGGCGCTAGTAGTGCCCGTCGGAACATGCAAAGCAGGTTTGCTGTAAATACGTGCTGTAACGTTCGTGAGCGTTAGTTATCTTTGAGATTCGACGTAGGGTGTTGATGTTAGTCAAGAATGCCTTTAAAGACTAGCTGATGACCATTTACCTGTACCGTCCAATTGCGGACTCCACAGGGTTGAAAGAACTCTCTCAAAAGATTTTTAGTGACGGCGTTGCGAGTAATCCTGCCAGGATCCGACATTCCCCCATCCGGACAGAATCGGTCCGTAGACCTGCAGCTTGCTGCTACCCCGTGGGCCGGCACTTCCCACATCTCCATCATGACCCGGGTGTGCGTGCCATTTGGGCAGGGGCTAGAAAAGAAATTTCTCTACCCCTGACTGGGAGAATAATTGCTGGCGCGAACTGTTTGGGGCGTCTACCCTTAAGAATGCCTTTAAGAAGACGAAGAAGCCATTATCAACAGCTCACGGAGTTTGAACGAGGTCGTGTAATAGGGCTACGAGAAGGTGGATTTTCTTTCCGCAATATTGCAGAACGACTTAGCAGGAATGTAGCCACTGTGCATGATTGTTGGCAGCGGTGGTCAAGGGAAGGTACTGCCTCAAGAAGACCGGGTTCCGGCCTGCCACGTGGCACTACTGAGAGGGAAGACCGCCGTGTACGGCGTATGGCCGTGGCGCATCGTACCGCGTCTGCGGCAGCAATTCGAGCTGCAGTTGCCACCACCGTGACACAACGAACTGTTACAAATCGGTTACTTGAAGGAGAGCTCCGCGCCAGACGCCCTGTAGCGTGCATTCCACTTACTCCAAACCACTGCCGTTTGCGACGTCAGTGGTTTCAAGCTATAGCTCATTGGAGGACGGAGTGGAGATCTGTTGTGTTTTCTGATGAAAGCCGGTTCTGCCTGGGTGCCAGTGATGGCCGTGTGTTGGTTAGAAGGTGGCCAGGTGAGTGCCTGCAACCAACCTGTCTGCGGCCAAGACACACTGGACCTGCACCTGGAGTTATGGTCGGGGGAGCAATTTTCTATGACAGCAGGAGCACTCTCGTAGTTATCCCACGCACCCTTGCGGCACAGTTGTACGTCAGTCTGGTGATTCAACCTGTTGTGCTGCCATTCATGAACAGCATCAAGGGGGTGTTTTAAAACAGGATAACGCTCGCCCGCATACCGCTGTTGTAACCCAACATGCTCTACAGAGTGTCGACATGTTGCCGTGGCCTGATAGATCACTAGATCTTTCACCAATCGAGCACGTATGGGGCATCATTGGACGACAACTCCAACGTCACCCCCAACCAGCATTGACCGTCCCTGTATTGACCGACCAAGTGCAACAGGCATGGAACTCCATCCCACAAACTGACACCCAGCACCTGTACGACACAATGCATGAACTTTTGCGTGCTTGCGTTCAACATTCTGGCGGTTGCACCGGTTATTAATGTACCAGCATTTCACATTTAAAATGGCTCTTCTCGCGCTTAAAATAAGCTGGGATCTTGAAACTTTAATCGATTAAATATGTTACCTATGCAAATGTACTGCCGCCATTTCATTCCTCTACAACTATTTTTTCGTGGTGTTGGGATTTTTTTCCGTCAGTGTATTATGCAGAAAGTAAACTGCATGTAATCATAATTTTTTTAACAATTGAATTTCTGAATTAGGAAAAACAAAAATAAGAGAGAAATCCTAGTCTGGGTGTTAAGCGAACTGGAGAAATCATGAGTTGAACCGGAATTAAGAATTTCTAGATGATGACTGAGTATTGATATGTCACTTGGCTATTAGTTACTTTGAAGAGTGAAATAATGTTTACTTAATGAGATTTTCATAAGTCTGATTTAAAGAAGATAATTCCAGTTTAGGATGGTTTGCATCCAGGGCTTTCACTAGTCGATTTCCGGGCAGGGGGTGAACCCTGAATGATCTCCAAATACGTTTTTCGTTTAAGTTAAAAAAATAAATTTTTCTAAATCTTTACTACGTTTTGATTGCTATTTTAAATCAATGATCAAACATCAAAAATTAAAGAAAGGAGGCAAAAAAAAAACTCAATGGCAAATCTACCTTTGACCATTACATAGTACCGAAGAGCACGTAGGAACTGGATGTTGCTTAAGATTGCGTCCAGTGGATCATAGGGGTGCAATGCGGTTCGTACATTTTTTTACTTTCTTGCCATAAGTTCTTTCCAAGAGCTGTATGCAGTTGGTGGACATGGAGATCAATTGGAAGCATAGAGGTTTTGCTGAATTTGGTGTTACAAGGCTAGGTTTCTTGCCCTGCAGTTGGCCTCTCTCTCTTTATTGCTTTTACTGCCCTTAACTCCACTGCAACACAGCTCATTACTGCTCACTGCAGCACAGCAACTGGGGGCCATCTCCATATTCTCAAATACCACTGAAGATGGGGGAAAGATCAATATTTAAAAAAATATACTACAGTGCAGCGTTAAAATTAATCCTAAATCTTAAAATCTTGAGCTTACATTGGCTGTAAGTGAAATTAAGTGATTATTTTAAATTTTAAAAGTAATTAAATTAAAAGGGACAATTATCAATTTTAAAATTCTGCAGTTTTTTTTTATTACGGAACTCGGGATGGTGTGAGTATGGGGTAGTGAAAACATTTATTCGCTGTTCAGACCAGTGTTCTTTGTCTAGCGACGTACCTGTGCACATCACTTTATCGATGGCTATTTACATAGAAATATTAGATGTCACACTCATTTGTTGTCATTACGCTGCGCAAAATGTTAATTCATTATTTTAAATGTTAATTCATTGTTTTATGTTAATTCATTATACATATTCTCCGAACGGTGCATCTATAAAATAATTTTTTAACAAAATTGAAGAAAAGGAAAAGTAATTAAGGGAAAGGAAAGTAATTTAAGATCCGTAACTGTTTCATGATTTAGAACAGGGTCGTGACGTCAATGCATACGGTTTGACGTAAAACGGAACAGGTTTTGGAGCCCCTTAATTTTAAATCAAAATTTGGTGTAATTTTCACAGCATTTCAACGTTTCTGGCATAATTATCTTTAAACCTATCAGCATTTTGAACAGTAAAGCTAAGCCTCCCTTTTGAACATTTTACGTTTCATTTCTAGGTGTAGAAGTGGTAGAAAAATTCGAGCAGACAATATTCCAAAACCACCCTTTTGGTTTTCAGATTTTTCTAAGTTATCTGGACTTTAAATCCTATCAGCATTTTGAAGAGTAAAGTTAAACCACTCTTTTGAATTTTTGGTTTACAGACTTTTTTAGGTGTACAAAAAATTCAAGCAGACAATAGTCTAAAGCCGCCATTTTGATTTTTTTTTTTTTTTTTCGTTTTCGTGCTTTCGTAGATATCCAGAATTTCAGACTTATCAGCATGCCAATTTTCAGATCTTTAAGTCATTTAGAAGTGATCGAACACTTCGCGGATGGAAACACTCGCACTTTTCCCCATTTATCCACTTTGTTTTATATAGAGAGATATAAACTTCTGTTTTTCCTACATACAAATGTGTACAATATGAAATATTTATTGTGTCTGAGTGTGGTGTAAACATACTTGTGATTTTGGAGTTACTGCTTATTCTGACTTGACTGACACACACACACACACACACACACACACACACACACACACACACACACACACAAGTGGCGTCACCTGGCCATTGTGCGCTGTTACGGGAAAAAAAAACACACCCACAAACGTTTTATTATGTAATCCGAGCTGAAAAATTCACGCATTGATTTTGAACATACCGAGGCATTATTTTTATTTAGCGGTCGTTTAATAAAGAAAAAAAAAGAATGAATTTTTGTCATCCCATTTTATATAGATAGCAAAAATTCTAATTCTGTTTTTAAATCTGTGGTCGTAAACATATCGATTCGCGTTGCGACGAAAAGACAGAGAAATCGCAACTCGTGGCAGAACGTTGAATTGTATTTATGGATCCACGCGATACCAAACGCATGACCAGTAGTCTTTTGTTAGACGCGCACACCCTGGGAAGTTTAGCCTTTGCGTTGAAGCCACAACGAAAGAAAAACGTGACGTGAAGCGCCATCTGGGAACTTTGTATCATAGTTACTTTACACGCCTCGGGTGTCAGCTGACCAAATAGCACACCTACGGATGCGAATATTATTTACTACGGTTTGTTTACTCAATAAAGCAACGAACCTTCTCCACTTTACGAAAATATTGTAGAAGGGAATTAGTTTTAGCCACGACGCGAAGCCTTAGGATAAACTTTGGTGAGTTTTGTTATCCGAAAACACAATATAACAGTAACTCGTATCACAACGTTGAATTGCGTTGCTCCATGGGATTACAAATGTTGCTGTATTTGGCTTACACACCCTGAGAGATCAGCTGTAATGTTTGAAACCACAGGGAAATAAAAACGTGACCTGCAGCGCCATCTAGGGAGCGCTTGTACCACAGTTGCTTGAAAACCTTCGGATGTTCTGTCGAGATAACGCACACACGAGGATTTCAGCACAAATGTTATATTATGTTTAATAAACGAACCTTCGCGTTTTAATGAAAACATTGTATGGGGGGCATTAATTTTAGCTACCATTCGAAGCCTTAGGACAAACCCTGGCAAGTTTTATTAGAAGTAAATCCAAAAATGTAATATCGATAGTACGACTTTGTGTGGGTTTGGGCCGTACACCTAGTAGACCCCGAATATTCGCCCCCCTCACACACACACACATACACACACGCACACACACATACACACGCACACACACATACACACACACGCGCGCGCACACACACACACACACACACACACACACACACGAATGATGTCATTCATTATTACTACATACGTACATACTGTAATCATGCTATCTTTTCCTTCTAAAACATTTTCTTTCTGTGATGTCGCGTACAGGAGACACAGGCATCGTGTCAAGAAAGATGAATGGTACACTTTTCAAATTTAATAAATTTAGAGCACAGAGAGCAATAAGAGAAATCTTGAACATGAAAATTAAGTTTTCCAATGATGTACGCTTACTGAGCTGTTTGGTAGAGAAACCATTAGCAAGATCGCAAGGGCCATTGAGTAGTTAATTCTGTTTTCGTTTTGCTATGTACACTATATTCTTTGTGAAAATTGCAGCAACGTGAAATGTCCCTGTGGGCCAATCCGTCCCTGACCGTCTACCACAGACACTGGATGAGCTACGGATAGCAGGTACATACACCGATGAACCATTACATTATGACCACCCCCAGTCTAGAGAAATCAGCGCGCCTGGAGACCGAAAGGTGAGGCAGGTGAAGTTCACAGAGTAGTATATATACAATCCGAGGACCGGGTTTCGGTTAGTAGAGTGTTCAAAGTCAGAATGGGAAAAGCTGCCGATTTTTCGGAGTTGGATAAAGGACAAATGGTGGTGGCACGGCGCTTCGGAACTACGATCTCGGAATCGGAGCTGCTTGTGGGTTGCTCACGTGCCGCTGTAGTGAGTACGTATCAAAAGTGGTGCACAGATGGCCAAACGACGAACCGTCGTCCATCCGTAGCTCACTGATACCAGAGGAGAGCGTTGACTGTCGCGCATTGTTCACAGCGACCACATGGCCACAGTGTGACAAATCACCCGCAGCTACAACAGTGGTGATCAGAACAATGTGTCCCAGCACAGAGTTCGTCGCAGCCTTCTGCGCGTGGGTCTGCGTAGCCGAAGACCTAGCCGGGTCCCCATGCTCACTGCACGTCATCGCCAACAACGCATGAAATGGGCCCAACATGGAGATTGGACCGTGGATGATTGCAAGAAAGTGGCCTGGTCTGACGAATCAAGATTTTTGGTGCATCACGTAGACGCCCGAGCGCGAATACGCCGATTACCAACGGAGGATATGGCACCTGGATGCACTGTTGGCAGAAACACGCCGGCCGCGCGGCGGTGTTATGCTGTGGGTGATGTTTTCTTGGGACACTTTATGCCACATTATCCCATTAGTACAATCCCTGACAGCTGTCAGGTATCTGTACATCTTTGCTGACCAAGTTCATTTATTCATGGCAACTGTGTTCCTTGCTGGTGATGACCGTTACCAACAGAATAATGCGCCATGCTACACTGCCAAAATCATATAGGAGTAGTAGTTCGAGGGACATGCTGGTGACTTTCTGTTAATGGCCCTGGCTTCCAAATTTACCTGACATGAACCCAGTCCAACATTTGTCGTTCGACTTGGAAAAGCGGGTTCGCGCTAAATCATCACCACCCCGAAATGTGTGGGAACTGGAGAGCCTGCTGTTGACATTAGGTACCAGATACCCCAGAATACCTATCGCCACCTCATCGAATCGATGCCTCGCCGAGTGGGCGCTGTTTTGCATGCTAAATGGGGTCTACAGCTTATTAGGTAGGTGGTTATAATATAATGTCTCATAGGTGTATATATAATGCTCTTTTTTTATGCATTGCTAGCTCCACAAATCTTTGGCCCATTACATACAGAAGCTGTGCTTCCATGGATCATTTGATTTTGACCAGAAATTAACGAAAATGACATCAAGTGTACCAACAGGTTAAAAGATATCCAACTTTGTTCAAACAGACATACAACAACAACAACAAAAGGTACTGTATGCTCATCCATTTCAGTATGCATTCTAAACATGTAGACTGTGGTTGTTGTTACAAAAGAAAGAAGTTGTGAAATGGTAAATAGGATATTTTCCACATTTAAGTAAAACCAAAATCACACCATTAACAAGAAATTAATTTAAGTAAAACCAAATTTACATCACTAACAGGAAATGAACATACACTTAGTTAAACTCATCTGTACCCACACATGGCTACATACTAGCTGAGTACTTCCAGATGAGTGTATTACCTAATGCTTATGATGCAAACAATAAGCTTATATTGTCTTGTATTTTCTGCTCGTCTGATAGCTTCTTCTTCAATATTTCAGGTACAATGAAACAACACATGGTGCAAAGCACAATATGTTCTTCTGCTGTAAGTGGACGCATTCATGTGCAGAATGTTCTCGAAAATCGTTTGGTTTTGACAAGAGATGAAGACGAAAACATCAGAGTTGAAGGCAAATCAGTGCTGGAAAAAAATATCCTGGGTACAAATGGAATAATTCATATCATTGATGGCGTTCTAATACCACCTCAAGGTAACTGACTTTTTGCTTGTTTATTGTTATGCTACTTATCTGTTTTCAAATTCTGTAGCTGAACAGTTGTTTCATTATGATCACATTCTATTTTACCTGGCACGCAGTTTAGACTAGTTTGTTTTGAAGTAATATATAAGAAGGTAATTCAAGATTTACCTGTTGCATTCTGTACCAATTGCGGCAGAATATGTACGGTAAATATGCGTGAGCCTCCCCTTCATGCCAATAGTGGTTTCGTCTAACTGGTGCATTGTGGGAGGCATGGAGTCCGTGGAGGTGTCAATGAATGTGGGGAAAACACTATATTACCAAATTTCTTGTGAAGGAGAAGGTGAAAATGCCAGCTAACATTTTGTGAAGACTGCAAGCACTATATGGGGACAAACTGCTGTCAATGACAAGTGCTTTGGAGTCTGTGGAGGTGTCAGTGAATGTGGGGAAAACACTATATTACTAAACTTCTTGTGAAGGAGAAGGTGAATCCGCCAGCTAAAATTTTATGAAGATTGCAAGCACTGTATGGGGACAAACTGCTGTCAATGGCAAGTGTTTTTGGAGTCTGTGGAGGTGTCAGTGAATGTGGGGAAAGCATATTACTAAATTTCTTGTGAAGGAAAATGTGAAACCACCAGCTAAAATTTTGTGAAGATTACAAGTACTCTGTGGGGATAAAATAGTGCCAATTGCAAGTGTGTACAACTGGCGCAACAAGTTTACTGAGGGCCAAGAAGGAGTAATAAATGAGCAGCATGGACATGTTTTGGCTACTGCTGTGATGAAGTGGACATTGATTATATACAAGCAGTTATTTTGGAAAACAAACGAGTAAGAGTAAGTGGCATAGCTGTAATAGTCAACATCAGTGTTGATAGTGTGGAAAAAGTTATCCACAAGGGCCTGCTATCCAGAGAAGTGTGTGCACGTTGGGTGCCAAAGGCACTGACGTTTTATCAGAAGTCGTTTCATATCAACACCTGCACACAGCTTTTGCATTACTTAAGCCTAACTGTGACCAGCAATGATGCAGTGCTATCTGCAGAAAACTAATAGCCACTGTATTCTGGGGTGCAAAAAGGGTACTCCTAGTGGATTTTCTTACACAGAGAGCAACAATGAATGCATGGTATTGGACCCATCATCACAAGAGGCTAGGAAAATTATTGATTGGATCATCCTGTAACATGACAATTCTAGGCCACACACAGCTCGTGTGACAATTACAAGTAGGACACCAATGTGCAGGAAATACTCAGTCATCCTACATACAGTGCTGACTCGTCTCCAAACAATTTTTACCTGTTCGTGCCACTTAAGGAGCACTTAGGAGGAAAGAGATTCACTATAGACTAAAACAACTGCAGAATCGTATCCTACAGTGGGTAAGACAGCAAGCCAAATCCTTTTACATGGCTGGTATACAGTCTTCCATGGAGATGAAACAAATGAGTTAATGTTAAGGGAGAGTACCTAGAGAAGGATAAATAGTTTGTTGCATAAGTGGATTTCTATTTGTTTCTTTTCTACAAAACGAAAGTCCAGGCCAACCTTGAACCACCTTTGTGGTACATTCTTACGAATTTTATATTTAACAGTAAATAATATTTCCGTCATAAAGTAATATGAAGAAAGGTTGCAGAAAGTATTGAGATTAAATGCTATGTGATTTTCATTAAGCAGTAGGAAATGCATGTTTATGATTTGTTTGGTCTGTAGAACGTAGATTGCCACTGTGTCATTGATGGTGAAGCCCAGCCGCTAATTGTATTACAATCATTACTTATATTCAGCCAGTGGAATGAGATATGATAGATGCTAATACGTTCTTAGTCCAAGCATGATATAGTAATCCACTGATGTTGAGTGCTTTCCAGTACTGTATCATCCTTTGGCAATGAAAGACGATGAAGCAATCACTGACAATCAATTGTTGGAATCTAGCAAATTAATTTGTTATATCAGTCACCAATGGTGAAGAAAATTGTAAACGTGCAGCAGTGGGAAGTGATAAAAAAGAACGAACTGTGCCAAAAAATATTCAGAAGTGTAATTTCGAAGATAGAGATTCTGCATTATTGTAGGCAATCTTGGAGATCTTCATCATTGAAACCATAGAACGTGTTTCAGAGACCATGAGAAGATAAAGGTACCATGGTAACATTGAAGAACCGGATCAAAACTTTTTCTGCCGATCTCTAACACTACTGGAACACATACGACTGTCAAGTGCATTAAAGTTTCTGGGGTCTGTACTGAAATGCAATGGTTCAATATTGCCAGAATATAATGCACAGGAATGTTAGACTTACAACTTATTAAACATTCATCCCCTTGTAAACACATATTCAACCAGATAGCAGATAGCCCGTAAACGTCTTCATAGTAAACATACACACACTGGTCAAAAAAGTACAAACCTTTATGATAAGACAGTAGACCATAAATACCAATAAGATGCAATGTAACAGTCACATGGACTGATGACATTTTGCCTTTTCCTTTATGACAAGCTCATACAGATTATTCTGTCTGTCTATCTCTTCTGCTCAGGGTGGCTTGAGTTCCTCAAAGACGACAATTCCATCTATGAGGATGTTGGTGAATTAATGCAGCCGTCTCGCCATTCCTCTGATGCATATCGGAACAAGGGACAAAGTGCATCCGGGGCCGACTTCACAGGGAACCATCTACGCATTCGCGTCCCCAAACGCAGGGCGGGATTCGAACACCCGTTAGAAACGTCCGCCTTCCACACAGTGCATAGCGACTTAACCAACTGCGCTATGGCAGTGGTTACAAATTATTAGGCTGTAGTAACTCATGTAAACATGGGAAAACCCTAGGATCTGTCGGAATTTGGAAGGGATGAAATCGTAGGCGTATGTTTAGCGGGAGCCACAATTAACAAAAGAAATTATTGCTTTCTCATTTCAAAGATGTTTAACAACTAGAAGACAATCGGATCGGATTGTCTATGCTAAGAGGCGTAAATGTGGCTGAAAAACTAGACTTAAGGAGCATAGTGATTGGGCTGGTGAAGCAAATTGTAATAAAGGTCTTCCAGTGAGCAGCAAGTGATTGCTGAATTTAGACAAGGTCAGAAGCATTCCATTTTGAGACAGACCACGCATAAGGAGTTAAATTGAGTTCTGGAAGTCGTCTGCCTATTTGAAAGCCACTTGAAAAAAAAAGGAAAAAAATTGGTTATGATGGTGCTGATAATGTTGCGAATGGACAATAAGTAGAGCAATGGAAGGTGATGGGATCAGATCACTGATGGTAGGGAGGAAGTGTGATGAGAACCTCGTAGAACAATGGATCCGGCATGTCTTGTGAATCTAATAAAGCATCTGGAGGTAACACCATGATACAGAAGATGTTCTGTTGGTATGGAAGGTACTGTGTTCACTGATACCTGAGAAAGATGAGATGACATCTGTGGAATACATGAGTGTTGCAATGCACCCTACAATGCTTCATTTTTTTCCAGCATGTAATAGCATCTTTATGGATGACATCATACCAGAGTCTTGAAAGAATCATTTAATGAGCACAAAGAGGTACTTACATCATATCATTTTGCCTCCGCAGTCCTCAAATCTCAATTCTATTGAAAACGTGTGAGACACGCTGGAAAGAGCTGTTCAGTGTAGGTGTCCTCTTCTGTCAAGACAAAGAGAGTTGCACAACACTTTGCTGCAAAGGAATGGCTATTATTGGACCAAAACCAACTCAAGCATCTCATAGAATCCATGGCACATTGCATACCTGTTTACAAAAAAGGTGGCCCTACACGATACCAAATAAAGTTTTTTTTTTTTTTTTTTTTTTTGCCAGTGTGTGTGTGTGTACATATCTAACCAGATAGCCCACATACGTCTTATTATGCACGTATATTTATTCAGCTAGACTTAGGTGGGGGTTCACAATCAATCTGCCTTCATGTGAGCCACACAAACTCTTAATTAGCATTCAATTTACATCCAAATACACAAAATAGCTCTGAATCAGCAGTTATATTCAGCTACTTTGGCACAAGATAAGCCATAAGGAGCCACTATATTTTATGTCAGCCATTTTTGTAAATAAGAAACAGCCACTATAATTATATCAGCCATTTTCATAGATAAGAAGCAAGCTTATGTAATAATTGGTCATTTAATGTGCTTATGCATTCAATTCTTGTACCTTCCTAAAAAATACGGAATAAGTCAACTGACATCCCTTCTATTTAACCCCTCCTTTCATTCATTTTGCTTGGTTATAAAACAAATGTTTTCAGGAAGTTTTGGAAGCATAATAATTCATAAAGTAACTGTTTGAGCTTCAAAAGTTAATCATGTATTTGGTTCTATCTCAGCAGTTTAGAATTCCCATAACTCTTCTATACCTGCATTTGTTTTAGATGCATTATTGAAAAATATATAAAGATGTCTCCAAAACTAATAATTTTATGTTATTGTTTTAGCCAAAACCATTTTAGAAGCTCTCGAAGAAGCTGGAAGAAGTGACCTTCTTGACCTCATAGAATCTGCAAACCTTATTCCAACTTTCAAAAAATTTGAAAATGTAACTTTTTTTGCACCATGCAAAGATGCTGTAAAGGTAAGGAAAGAAATTTATACCACTCTAGATGTTAACTCTCACAATTTACAATACTGGTATCATGGTTGAATACTGAATTTGTAGGACACCTCTCTGCTGACAAACAAAAATATGTTCACTTGTCAAGCTAAGAGAAAGTCTAAAGACATATCTGTTTACAATACGTAGCTCTGTACAAGCAGAAGTATTTGATATAATGCTGTTCATACTTTATCCACATTTAATGCGTAACCATTCACATAAAATACCACGGAAAAAAACATTCTCTGAAAGTGTGGTCAAGATTAATTTCTAGTTGTGAACTCCTTGAAATTTTGGAAGTGTTATTCTATTTTCGGATCGGGGTGCAGCCAGGGTTTTTCATAGGTGGAGGGCTAGTGTGTCTGATGAGATGCTCAATTACAATTGAAGCAGAGTAGAAAATAATAGCACATTATTGTTATTATTATTATTAAGACGAATTTTTTGACTAAAACTGGAAACGAAGATTAAATCTTAAAATATTTTGTATTCCTTCTTAGATATCATCATTGTCAACCATTATCAATCCACTGCTGGACGAAGGTCTCCCCAAGTTTCCTCCACAACGGTCTGTCTTGTGCCAGTCTCCTCCATGTCACTCCCGCATATTTACGAATTTCACCCACCCATCTCCCATGTGGTCTTTTTCTGGGTCTTTTCCTGTCCCTTGGAATCCAATCTAAAATTTCGGCTGTCCATCTATGGTCTGTCCTTCTGGCAGTATGTCCAGCCCATTGCCATTTCAGGGATTTAACTCTGATCATGATGTCTTCCACTCTCGTCATTTTTCGGATCCACGAGTTCCTCTTCTTATCTCTCCTGGTTATACCAAGCATGCACCTCTCCATGCTTCTTTGAGTTGTCTGCAGCCTTTGTATGTCTCTTTTAGTTAAGGTCCACGTCTCTGCACCATACGTAAGCACTGGAAGGATGCATTGATCAAACACTTTTCTTTTAAGACATAATGGCATATTGCTCTTGAAAATTATGCTGTTTCTTCCAAAAGCTCTCCAGGCAAGTTTTGTACGCCGATTAATTTCTTCATCAATGTGACCCTCACTTGATATCTGCTGTCCAAGATAAACATACGTATCTGTTATCTCCAGCTTTTCTCCATCAATCAATAAATCTTCATTTCTTGTAAAAGCATTGAACATCACTTTTGTCTTCTGAAAGTTCATTTTTAATCCCACTTCTTTACTCTTGTCAGCAAGTTCCTGGATCATGCTCTGCAGCTCTGATGGGGTAGTTGCAAAAATGACTACGTCATCAGCAAAACGAAGGTGGGTTAGATAATCTCCATTAATCTTTATCCCTTTGTTTTCCCAGTTCAGTGATTGAAAGACATTTTCCAATGTGGCATTAAAGAGCTTCGGAGATATGGTGTCACCTTGTCTCACTCCCTTTCCAATTTTTATGTGTGTTGTATTTTCAAACAGCCGAATCTTTGCACTTGCATTTTCATAGATGTTATTAATAATATTAATGTATGCATCTTCAATACCGCAGGATTTCAGAGCCGTGGTAACTGCTGATGGTTTCACCGAATCAAAGGCTTTTTCATAATCGATAAAAGCCATGCACAATGGAAGTTCATATTCCCTCGCTCTTTCAATTAGTTCTCTCAGTACATGGATATGATCTATTGTGCTGTAGCCACTCCTGAATCCAGCTTGTTCTCTCGGTTGAGCCATGTCCAGTGTTACCTTCAAGCGGTGTGAAAGAACTTTAGTGAAGATTTTATAAACCACTGATAGGAGGCTGATAGGTCTGTAGTTCCTGAGATCCTCAATGTCACCTTTTTTATGTAGCAGGATCATTGTAGCATTGTTCCAATTTTCAGGAATCTTCCCTTCATTAAGGCATCGAGTGAAAATTTGGGCGAGTACTGTTTCAATTTCTCCACTTGCTTCTTGTATGATGTCTATAGTAATTCCATCTTCTCCTGGAGCTTTCCCTGCTTCATGTTCTTGATTGCATGAGCAACTTCTGCTGGGAGGACTGGAAGAACCCTGGTACCTTTCATGATGTCTGGAGTACATGTATCATCCCTTTCATATAATTTGGAGTAGAAATCTTTCACTCTTGTCAAAATTTTGCCTCTATTTCTTGTTATAGAACCATCTTCTTTTCTCAGAGCCATAATCTCTTTTCTTCCCTTACTGAGATGTCCCTTTGCTATCTTTAGGCTTTGGTTGTTTTCAGTTGCTTTCCTCACTAGCTCACAGTTTGATTTCTTTTTGAAAGCAGCACGAGAATCAAAGGAAGAATTCACACTAGCCTTATACTGCTCCTGTGTGTGCTCCCAGTATGACATCTGAGGGAAATAACCAAAATTTTCAAAGTTGCTATAAGCTTTTGACTCCTCGGCACACATGTTGATCGCAAAACAATGCAGTTCAAGGAGCCAGATAATAATGGTAGAGTTCAAGGAGCCAGATTTTTAATGCAGCACGTATTGCAAAACACTTGAGCGTTTGCGTCGTGCCACGAAGAATAAAGGTCCCGTCAGACTCCGTAAAGTGGTAGTTCAAACTCCCTTGTTCATCTGCTGATTTAAACTGAAATACCCTATAAATGATGACTAATGCATTCAGCGCTAACTGAATACTGCAGGAGCTTATCAACTTGCTATCCTGTGAATGCAGAGGCATTCATTTCTGCTTTATAGAATATAAGGCTTATTCTGCCATACAGAAGGTATAAATACATGCTGATAATTTTTTTCTCATACATATATTTGGGTTGCTCCAACTGGCGTTAAGTTTGATCAATTTTATGAATGAAGAGGGATGTAAAATAGTGCTCCAGGATGAGGCTGTAAGCCCCCCCCCCACGGTGGCTGCACTCCTGTTTTGGATAAATACTAGGAAACATATTTTCAGCATCAGATTAAAGAGCTGAAAATGTATGCAAGATATTCCTCGTCTTCGAGGATATGTGATGAAAAAAATATTTTTTTAACCCGACTTTCAAAAGCAGAATATACAGTACGTGGCCCCCATTGAGATAATTAAAAATTATTTTAATTAAAAAGTGGGCACAAAATGGTCTTCATAGTTTCCAAAAAGTTAAAAATGAATCTTTTTCTCTTAGAATCACACACAGGGCCGTAACTACCGTGAGGGCAGCTGCCCTCCCAGATCGGCCATACCAGGTAGGTAAAAAAATAAAAATGCACGTGAATAAATTTACTAAAATTTGTAGCTAAAAAATAAATTATAAACTTCAGTATTTTCTTTTTAAAAGGTTTTATAATTTGCCACATACATTATTTCGCACAGCTAGCCAGGGTACAGACTAACCTACATTGTGAACACCTCATATGCTTGAAAGAAATCGCCTGAAACAGCAGATGTTTATGTTCTGTAGCAGAAAGCTCCTCTAAGCATTTAATCTTGAAAGAAAAAATTTCCAAACCCTATCCTTAAAGCAACATTCTATTTTTTTCAATAAAGAAAGAACACACCTCGAAAATACATATAGCTCCCGAAAATTGTTCCTATTTTACGTGCAAATTGTATTTAAATTCATTAATGGAAACTCAACTTCATTCATTACTTCAACTTAATTCATTTATACAATGGCTCAAAGTTCCTCCTCCAACCCTACCTGGTTTTTCGATGGGAAACACGATACGCTTAACCACCGATACCGTAAGCCTCACCCCCAAGACTTCGTTCGCCTCTGGCACTTTTTGCCAGCCCCTGGCTGTCTTCAGGAGGCCTGTTGAAAAACAACCGGTTAAAGGAATAGGGTTTCTGTACATAGTGTATATAGATAAAGTTTTTAATGTGAATGTATGTATAAATGTTGTGAATATTAAGACGTGGGCGGCAACTAACGACCAAGAGAATTAGGGATAATGAATAGAATGGAAGTTATGTGTAGTGTTTTAGTTTTTTTTTTTTAAATGTATGTTGAAGGTAATGAAAGCTGTGCGTACGTGAGGAAAATGTGACTGTAAAAGTGATGTATTGGCTCAAAAAACAACTGGCAAGAGTGTATATGAAGACACAGGCAAGAGATACGACAACCACGTAAGAAGTCCATCACGCATTATGACAAGTCAACCAGAAATATACGTGTGGTAAATGTTGCAAAAGGACAACCTTATAAGTGAGTTTCCATTAATGAATTCTATTTTTCGTTCATTCTGATATTCATTTGTTCTGTGCTGATTTACTTTTTATTCTGCATTTCTGCGGAATGTTGTATTGTCCACATTCACAGGACTTTTACTTGATATTTATAATCATTTGATTTTGGTATTTGCCTAGTTCTAACATTTTTAGTAAAATTATGTCAAAAACAGGAAGTGAGAGTTTTGTAGAAACATAATACTTTCCTGTAATGCCTGTGTGAGAAAGCCCGGCTTTGAGTGGAATTGGGAAACTTTTGAACTCGAAGGGCATAATTTCAAGTCTCACCCTCCCAGATTATAAAAACTTGCTCCGACCCTGATCACTCACAATGATGCAAACTAATATACCTATATGAGCATCAACATTATCGGCATTTACACACTATAGTGTTAAGATTTAGTAAATGGAAAAGAGAGAGACCATATGGTTTGGACCTTTGTTCTCAGAGTTCAAGCTTTCAAACACGAAAATAAATTTTCAAATCGGACTAATTGGTGCAAAAACGTGTCCACAGATAGGCAAAGTAATATCAGAAACAAACATTGTTTTTTTTTCTTTCCCCAAAATGCGTGTTAAGAGTGTGAACTTTACTTTTCCAGTTTCGAATTTCGCCTCCCTAACAAATGACCAATCTTTGATTTCAGGAGTTGTTTAATAACCCTAATGAGAATCAACGGTTGGAAAACAGTCCCATTCCTAATTTTGGGCCACTGGTATTACAGTAATGATATAACCAGTAACATAACACAAACACAGTTAACCAACATCACTTGTGATTCAAGCCCAGGACAAACTCGGATAAATTGTCAGAAGCCAGCGTGATTTAGATCACTTAACATGTTATCATTAATGATGGCCCTTCTTTTAATTTCAGGTACTTTTTTTTTAATTTCTCATATCCCACTTATGAGTGATAACTTTAAATGAACCAAGTATGAATCAGTGTGTTTCTGTGATCCATTTTTCAAATATATCTGTGTAATCCTCTTTTGTTAGTTTTTGATAGCCAATTCATCTAATCCAGTTTCATTAATGTTTTAAGGGTGTTGTTTAGCTGGCTAAGGAACATGCTTTTTATTTGGGGCTGATGAAGCCAGATGTTGCTACGTCCATACTCCAATCCCTCTCTTGGAATTGCATCATTGGCATCTGTGAAATGGAGCTTTCTCCATTTCAAACAATGATAATCTTCAAATTTTTGTGTAGGCACGAATGTGCCATTTCCATTAAATTTGTTCCTAAAATTTTGGTTTGCCATCTGTCATATTTGGAGTTTCAAGAATTTAAATACGGAAGTTCACTGAGATGAAACTACTTGCATCAAACAGTGTGTTAATAAATGAGATTACTCCATGCTACCTGGAGATGTTTTGTAGGCCATAAAATGAAGCTAGAGGCATTGCCTTACAGAAGGTTAGAGTGATTCAAATGCATCAAGGCTCATGTACTGGAGGAAATTCAGAGGTCTGCCTGAAATGCAGGAACATGGTTTCAGAAAGCTAATATTTACGTTATTAATACGAAAATGACTTTTACATTTTGTTTTGCAGAAAGCTCCCCATACGACTATCACAACTACCACTAACAAATAATCCATAACTAAAAAGGTTGTAAAAATAAGGGATAAAGGTCATCCCTATACTATTCATTTACATGGAGCAATTTGGAAAATACAGAAAATAATATTGCAAGGCACCATTATAGAACCAACAATCAAGCCAGATCCAATACTGCAGGACACATATGCCCTCCTTTGCAATACCATTATATGGAGCAATTTGGTCAACTTAAAAATACTTTAATTCCTAATGTAAAACATTTCTCTGAGGAAGTAAAGGGGCTAATTCAGCAGATTGCCAGCAAAGGGTGTGAGAGCAGGCCAAAGCCTCTGCAAGAGAATCCAAGCAATTGATTGGACATACATCTAGTATCTGAACTGCAAATAAAAGCATGTCTCTGGAAAGCCAGACAACACCGATAGCAATTGCTAATCCTGTTTTATTAGACATGCTTCAAATTGGTATAAATTTTATTAGACATGTTTAATTGGTAATCCAGTTTTACTAGACATCTTTGTGACTGTTAATGCTGTTTTGGTCGGCATGTTTTTAATTGGTAATGCAGTTTTTCTAGACATGTTTCTAATTAATTGCTAATCCAGTTTTTAATAAATATCTTCAATTGCATAAGTTAGCAAAGTTGAAAAGTAATGTACCAACTTGCTGATCTTAAATTGCTCAAATAATAAAAATGAAATCCAAATCTTAATGGACAGCATTCTTTTTTTATTTTCAGGAAGTCTCCAACAGCACTTTAGCAGAGTGGCAAGAGAATCCAAGTAAGCTGAGGGATGCTCTTCTGTATCATGTCACCATTCCAAAGACATCAGCATTCGCATTCCAGAATAACCAACAGCTGACATCCCTGCTTGATCACAAATCAGTACACATTAAGCTTCATGAAGCTGTAAGTAAATATTAACAAATGCTTAGACATTGTCAGTAGGTAAATTCTTTTATGTAGAAACTTATGTATACCTAGGTGCAGAACACAGCAGCTAAAAAAATTTGCATGACAGTTGTGAGATCAGCAGATCTGTTGTTGGGGCACCCAGTAATGATGGGAAGAACTGTAAGTGTGGGTACCGTACTGTGATCGACTGTACAAGAGTATTCAGCCAGGGCCAGGTGGGTGTTGATGGTACCCAGTGCAACAATATTTATTGACGACACTCCCTCCACCCCCCTCCCAAGGTCTGTGCGTGTGGGTAGTGGATTGTATGGTTTTACTTAGAGCCGCATATGAAAGATATACAATTAAATTTTAATAGTCGTGTGTGTTGATCACAAAGCTGACAATAAAAACATACTCTATTGTGACAATTTAGATTGTTAAAGCAAGAGCGAGACCTTTTGTCATCTCCGATCATCATCACTCATTGGCTTGAATTACAATACTCACAGAACATCTTTTCTTTTTTATTTACTCTAGCATTTCACAAAAACTCATCCCAGTTGCTAGTGCAACAAGTCCCTTACAAAAATCGTTTTATAGAGCCGTGTAGAGCTCCACAGAATTCTATCAAATGTTTATAGAACAACTGTAGTGGTGGGTTTATAGAAACAGTTTTCTATAGAAATCGATAGTGTGTTCTATAGAACTGGATGGCCATTGATTCTATAAGGTTCGTTTCTATAGAATTCCATGTCATCACTATATAATGGATAAAAAATTTGTAAAAGGTCATTAAATATTTATTTCAACTCTGCAATTATAGCATTCTATTTGCAAATTCGTATTTTTACGCTTTTTGTAAATTTATTTCATGGGCATTATAATTAAAAAATTATGCACACGGAATATTTAAGTGCATATTATATTTTTATAAATATATATATTTATAAAAATAATTATATCACACACAGAATATAAAAATTATAATGCTCATGAAATTAATTTACGAAAAGCGTAAAAATACGAATTTGCAAATAGAATGCTATAATTGCGCATGCAAAGTTGATATATTATCTTTTGGAAAATATATCCGGCCGCTCCGCGATTAAAATATGCGACGGCCGCATACGGCCCGTCGCATATTTTGTATCGTCGACTGTTATGTCTCGTAGTGGTGGAAAGAACTGCCAATGTCAGCACGCACTCTCATTGAATTTTTATTAAAAAATCTTGATAAGGAACTACACAAAATAATTGGCACCAGGACTAGCTTTCACGTTTGTGGCATCTGGTGCGACAATATTTGTTAACTACCCCAAAGCTGTTTTTTGTGTATGTTGGATTGTGCACTTTTTCAGTCACATATGAAAGATATACAATTAAATTAACAGTCTTGCACATTGATCCAAAGGTCAATACCACAGGCAATGCACCTTTTCGTGCTCAATTGTAACAATACTATTGTGATTGTTCCAGTGAGAGTGAGACCTTTCGTTGTCTCCAGTCATGACCACGAATTACAACACCCACCACCATATGCATGGCCCTAGAGCAGGTACTGATTCTCAACAAGAAAGAGTGATAGCCACAGAATATAATTTGTATATAATGCAATACTGGACTTATCCTCCTTTGTGTTAGAGAGTGCTGGTGGATACAGTGAGATCTTTAGGAGGTTAGAAACTGCCGACATGAGCATATTAAGGGGAATATCCTCCCACAGGGGTATCAGGAGAAAATAGGTGGTAAAGCAGAATTAGCCTTGTAGGCATTAGAACTGAGTTGCATACTTCAGAGGAAGTTAATATACTAAGAAGATTTGGACAAGTGTTTTGAATGGAAGATAGAAGATTGTATAAAGAGGTGTTAATCTCTGTTACCAGGTTTTGACCAAGAGGTAAATTTATAATAAGATGGACTGAAAAGGTATGAAATCAGCTGCTGATAAACAAGGAAGCAATATGATAGAGGCAGAAAATATTACAATGGGCAGAAAGGGATAAAAAACATTTCTTGTCAACATTTTATTTTAGTATAGGGTTATCATGGTAAATGTGGAATGATTTTAGACATTTATACCTTAAAGACAATTTGACCTGGAAAAGTTAAGAATCCGTCATTTGAAAGCTCAGTTTATTATCTTTCCTGGTAAATCATTGATAAAATTGTCATGAACATCGCTGTCACAGAAGAAATGAAAAGAGCATACGTGCTGTCAGCTCTCAGCCCTGGGAGAACCCCAAAGGAGATTGCTGAGTTCCACAAATTCTCTTTGTCTACAAGATCAAGGTCAACAACATACAGAGGACTCTGACAACATCCCTACCAAACGTAAGAAGCATGACCGTCACTCCGACTTGATCAGGATGCCCGAGCTTGTCACCCAGGTGCAATGGGATGGTGAATAACTACCCCAGGAAATCAATGAACATCTTATCCAAGGAGTTGGGTGTTGCTTATGGTGCCATCCACCGCATTATCCATGAGGACCTTGGCTACAGATCCTATGTTCCTAAGAGAGGTCGGTTCGTGAACCAGTCCACATAGGTACGGCGTCTTACAAAAGCAAAGAAACTGCTTAACAAAGTCAAGCAACCCTGAGAAGAACATGCTGAGAATCTCCTCAGATGAGAATTTTGACCAAGACCAGAAGGTCATCAGGGGTGTACGACAGGTTATTGTGCAAGAACCCTGATGACGTGCCGAGGGGCACGCATACGAAATTTCCTGCCGCCGTCATGGTCCTTGAGGTAATCTCCATCAAGTGAGATGCCATGACTCCTCACTTCTTTGAGAAAGGTTTAAGAGTCAACGCAGACGAGCACATTAAGGTGCTGAGAGCTGTAGAGAAGTCCCGGATGGACACCATTGCCAATGGAAGGCCTTCCGTCATCCAACAGGACTCTGCCATAGCCCACAAGGCCAAAGCAACTCAGAAATTGCTTGAAGAGAACATGCCCTACCCCTGCCCGCCAGATGTTTGGCTCCCCAGTTTAAATTACTTGGATTACTGTTTGTGGGGTGTGGTTTAAACAGAGCCCAACAAGCATTCTCGTAACACCCTTGACTCCATCAGGCATGCCATCGCCAATATCATGAGCCACAAGAACAAGGCCCAGGTCACCAAGACCTGCGACCAATTCTGCTCAAGGATTGAGACCATCATCACCGCCAACAGCGGGTTCATTGAATAATTTTGAAGTGTGTTTATGCAGCAACTATTCAACAAGATTTTGCTTTAATAAAACATATGTTCATGTTTCAAATCATTGTTTTATTATGTACATAAATTTTCCATATTTACTATGATAACCTGTACTGGTATTTGCTAAATACATGTACCTGAATGCCATACCGGTACACAGTCATATGGTAACAAGTAGTTATACACTCGTGTGCAAAAATTAAGGACGAAGAGTAGAAATTAGCATAGCAGCGGAACGAGCAGTCAGAACGGACCGAAAAACCACTCAGGAGATAGACTAGGGTCCGGTACGGTAGGGCATGCGCATATATGAAGCCTGACGTGGGGGGAGGGGGAGTGTCGAAAGGGTATATAGCACACGGGCGGTGTACGCTCAGCAATTTGGTGAAAGCTATTGCACGGTGTACATCGGTTTGAACGACGTCGAGTTGTTGCCACCGTGTGATATGGCCAACAGGCAATCTAGTAGACGACATCTGGATGACTTTACCCGAGATCGCATCATTGGGAAGTTGGGAGAAGGTCGAAGTGTGACCGAGGAGTTCGGGATCGCTCACAGCATCGTTTCACGAGCTTGGAGAGCATTTCAAAGGACAGGAACAGCTGTCCGAGAGTTTAGCAGTGGTTGTCCACGAGCAACCACGGCGGCGGACGACCGGTATATTGTCCTACAGGCGAGAAGAGACAGATGGCAGACAGCGGGAGAAATCGCAAGACGCATGCAACAGGACAACTGGACGTCCGTTATTGCGTTTTACCGTGGCCAGGAGGCTGCACAAAGGTGGTCTATTTGCACGACGACAAGTACGGTGTGTGCCATTAACGCCTACTCATCGGATACGGCGGTTTCTGTGGTGCCAGCAACACAAGAACTGGAAACATATGCAACGGGGTTGAGTTCTCTTTACAGATGAGAGCCGATTTAGTCCGACGAGTGATTCTGGACGTATACACATCTGGAAGGAGCAGGGAACATGCAATCACGCCTCCAACATCATCGAAAGGGACCGGTTTGGAGGTGTTGGAGTTCTTGTTTGGGGCGATATCATGCTTGGTAGCCGTACTGACCTCCACATCTTCCAAGGAGGTTCAGTCACTGGTGTCCGCTATAGTACCGAGGTTCCCCTGCCTCACGTGCCTCTATTTAGAGGTGCTGCGGGTCCTAAGTTCCTCTTCATGGACGACAACGCTACAGCTCATCGTAGAGTGGCTGTCGCAGAGCTGTTGGAGAGTGAAGATATTCAAAGCATGGATTGGCCCGCAAGGTCCCCAGAGCTAAATCCAATCGAACACGTGTGGGACCTTCTCGGGAGATGCTTGGCAGCACGTCACCAGCCGCCAGCAACGATTCCGCAGCTGCGATTGGCGCTACAAGAAGAATGGGCCGCGATGCCTCAAAGCTCCTTGACAACCTCGTCCTCAGCATGGACAGACGTTGTAAATCCTGCAACGCAGTCAGTGGTGATCATATCCCCTACTAAAGACTGGATTTTTCTTGGCAGCCGCCTGTCACATGGACGTCTCTGTCTTCTGTCCAGTTTTGCTCGAAGCTACCTTTTCAACAAAGTGCCTTTGTATCCCTTGTTTGGGCGGTTTTGCTCATTTGTCCCATATTCTTACATCTTGGGGATTTTATGAAATGATTTGAGTCGATATGGAGCACTTCTGCACGACGTTACATTCGAAAAACCGTCTTGTCCTTAGTTTTTGCAAGCCAGTGTAATAGAGATTTCATCTCATCATAAGCCATGGTTAAGAAATAGTGAGTGCTATTCATTAGGTCTATGCTTGTTTTCAGTGCTCCATATAGTGCTTGAATTTTTGTTAAAATTTTGTGCTTTAGGGATAAGGTGGCAATAGTGCATCAAACATCACATGATTGCACATGCAGTTAGTTGTGCTAAGGCATGGCGACTGACAAGGTATATATTCCATCGCTGTTTGTTCATGTTTAAGATATAAAGTTGGCTTACCCAAATTAGACAGTAATTTTTTATAAGAAATAATGAAAAAAATCTTGAATATGTTCTGGGCTGTTTATTTATACACAGTGCGTCAAAGAATTTTTAAGACTGGGTCTGTAAAATGAAATAGAAACAAGAAATTATAATTTGTTTTGGTTTGTTATTCAAAATAAGTCCCTCCGGCTTCAATACACTTGTTACAGCGATTTAATAATGATTCGAATGCCTGTTCCAGTTCACTTTGCGGAATTGCCTCCAAAGCACGCGTCGAAGCTGTTTGTATGGTCGAAATATCATAAAAAACACGCCCTTTTGACGTCATTTTAAGTTTTGGGAACAAAGAAAAGTCGCAGGGTGCTAAATCAGACGAATACGGTGGATGATTCAACCCACAGACGTTATTTTTTGGTAAAAATCTACGAACAAGAAGTGAGGTGTGGACTGGGTGCATTATCGTGCAAAAAACACCAACTGTTTTTATCTCGATATTCTAGACGAATGTGACGAGTTCTGCCCATCAAACGCCTCAAAACATTTACATAAAACTCACCAGTAATTGTTTGTCCACTTGGAATAAATTCTTTGTGGATAATACCCTTACTATCGAAGAATGTAATGAGCATTGTTTTGATTTTCGATGGAACTTTTCTTGTTTTTTTTTTTTTTGGCTTGTGGCGAGTTTTTTGACTTCCATTCCGCACTTTGTTTTAGGATCATATTGTAAACACCATGTTTCATCACCTGTAACAATCGATTTTAAGAAGTTTGAATCATTTTCAGCGGCTGAAATGATGTCTCTGCAATGTGCACTTCTCCTTGATTTTTGTTCATTGGTTAACGTGTGTGTAACAAATTTAGCACAGACTTTTGTTTTGCCCAAATCTTCATGCAGGATGGTTCGAATCGTTTCTTTGTTGATGTTTAAAGACTCTTCCATCATTCTTAGTGACGCACATCGATTGTTTGCCACGAAATCACGCACTTTTTCAATAATCTCAGGTGTCCTAGATGAACTTGGTCTTCCGGTATGCTTATCACCTTCTAGCGTCTCTCTACCGTCAAAAAAACGTTTGTGCCACAGGAAAACATTTGATCTACTTAAACAAAACTCACCGTAAACTTGTTTCATCATTTGGTATGTTTCCGAGGCACTTTTACCAAGTTTTGCGTTAAATTTAATAACAGCCTTTTGTTACATTTTAATAATTCAACATGAAAAAAATTTTACTTCTCTAATGAACGCCCGTTTCGTTTGAGTTACTTTAACAACTGCGCAGTACTTTTGGCAGAAAGCAAGCAGATGGTCACGGTATATAACGCATTCGTGATTACACTGGTGGCGCCACCGTAGGCTGAAATCCAGCGCCAGTCTTAAAAATGTTTTGACGCACTGTGTATATACTGTATATACAGACACTTCGAGCCCCTCGTTGATAACAAAAAGTTCATGTGAGGAATAAAGATGTGTTGTAATGTTAAGTAAAATGTTGTTAGTAAGGTGAAGTCAACTATTCCGAGGTGTTTGGCCATGTTAAAAGAATGAGTAGTGAAATGCTTACAAGGAGGATTTATTCAGCTCATGTGGCAGGAAAGAAAGGTAGAGGAATGCCAAGGAAATCATGAGAGGGCTAGATTAAGGAATGATTGCATGAGAACAAAATGAGTACAAAACACAAAATGTATTGTGTGAGACATGTAATGGATGTCAGTGAAGCCTATATTGTGTACCGAGATCGCTGTAAATGGACACGTTCAGAACATTAAAAGTAAGAAATTTCTAATACCATTGATTTTAAACTTTAATCTGGCAGATCACTTTCTATATGAGGAGCTAACCTCTGAATATCAGACAGGGTTCCCATTCTTTTCCTCCCACAATAAGCACTTTTTAAGCCCCCCTCCCCCTTCAATTCTTTTAAGGACCTTACCAACTGCATGCACCACAATGACATGTGCACAAATATACTTTTACACACAACTTGACTATGCAAATTCAAGTATGCTGATGAAGTCTGCAATATACTGTATTTCTATATAATTTAAGTTTGTGGATGTAATAAATTAGAATTTATGCAACTTAAAAAAGACAGTTCTACTGTTCTAATCAGTTTTCTAATCCAAGAGGATGATCACATGTGCAATAAAGAGCATGTAAATTGTAAAACTGTTGTTAAAGTTATGAGTTCAAGATCTGAATTTTCCACACAATCACATCGTGGTTGGAATTGCAAAACTAAAGTCAAAATTACATGCTAAAGATTTTAATTTTGCTCTTCATTTTCTCATGGTATATAACTGAAGGATTCTTAATTACATACACAAAAAGGGATTCCTTAATCTAGTCCTGCAAAAGTGATATATTGTACCAAGCAAATGTGATGGGGCTTGTTAGGTGGAATCTCCTGGATATGTTTGATTTAACTCATGGTCCTTAACTTTTTCAAGAAATTACTTATCTCACACTGCTGTTCTCCCTCTTTCAGCTGACGTCACATGACGCATTAACATAGTCAACCAGCAACAGAAGTTCAAGGCCATGGGTGGGGAACCTGCAGCCTTTTGAGTGAATCCAAATTTTGCAGAAAAAATCCTTTTACTTTTGTTAACATATTTTTTTTTGTCTTTCATTAATTTCATTTTAATTTTAAAATGACCGTATTTAAAATACCAAAGAATAAAAAAAGATTCAACGAAACAATGCTCCCCGACTGACGGCCACAATTAAAACATTAGTAAGTCATAAGGGCTATTTTAACACCTGCTATGCTCGTGATTTTGTTCTATGGCTCCTAAAGAACTACAGATGGAATTGATTGAGCTCTCAGATGATGACATTTTGAAGTCCTTATTTGACGCTAAGAAAGATGCAGTCGAAATATGGAAAAAACGCAATAGAATACCCACGCCTTCAGCAACATGCATGAAAAAAGCTTTCTTGCTTTTCAACCACTTATTGCTGAGAATATACATTCTCCTACCTAATTCAAATCAAGACGCTCTTAAGGTCACAAATGATGGATCAGATGAAACTGGACCTCCATGTTGCAACTAAATATTCAAATGCTTTACAACAAAAAGCAGACACAAGAAAGTCATTAAAAGATTTGAACAATTTATTTTATATTTTTGTAGTTAGTTAGTACATAGTAAGATTTTCACAAAATAATGTAGATTTCGAAGTATATCTAATTGAAGTTTCTTGAATGCGGCCTTGTTAGATTACAGCTAACTTAATGCAGCTTTTCAACACGAAAAGGTTCCCCACCTCTGTTCTAGGCCTACATCGTAACTTCTGGATTTTGCACAGCCAGTTATGAGAAATAAGTACTTTTTTGTGCATACCTTTTGCCATTTTTGGCCATAATAAAGGTTTTCTAAGCACCCTTAAAAAAAGCAGCACTTTTAAAGATTTATAATTACCATGGGAACCTTGTCAGAGAACAGCTTAGAGTTATACACAGAAGAGCCAAAACATTACAACCAGCAAACCTTTATGCAAATCAAAGCAACTGTGGATAAATAATGACAAGTGTGGCCATGAAATGGCATAAATAACACACTGCTTAAAATAGGGCTACGGAGCACAGACTGCTGTGAATACCCATGCTAACCTCAGTTCGCCGTCGAAGTCGCATGCAATGGGCACACGAGCGTAGAAACTAGGCCTTTAATGATTGGAAGAAAGACAACTGGTCAGGTGAATCTCGTTTTCTGTTGCACCACATAGACGGCCGAGTACGTGTGCATCATTTTCCTGGGGAAGCGTTGCAAGGGATGCACAGTGGGACGAAGAAAGCCTGTCGTGGAAGTGTATAATACTTTGGGCAATGTTCTGGGAAACCCTGGGTCTAGATATTTATGTACAGGAAACCATGACATCTACCATCTACCAAAACATCGTGACAGACGAGGTACATCCTTTTATGACAACAGCATTCACCCTCCAGTACTGCCTGCTTTCAGAAGGATAATGGGTCCACACTGCATAGATTGTTCAAGAATGGTTCACAGAACATGAGGATTACTTCCAGGTATTGCCCTGGCCTTCGAATTTCCCAGACATCAATCCAATTGAGCACCTGTAGTTTGTGTTGGAACAGTAAATCCGATTTGTGGTGGCTCAGTCCCACCATAACTTACAAGAATTGAAGGATCTGCTGGTAACATGTTGACACCTTTAGCATGAATATCTATCTCATGGGATCAATGCCTTGTTGGGTAAGAGCTGTTTTGGTAGCATGTGAAGGACCAGCATCATATTAAGCAGGTGGCCATAATGTTTTGGCCCTCTAGTGTATATATGTATGTATCAGGGGCATATTTAGAAGGGGGTCCAAGGGAGCGTTGCCCCATCCCCAAAATTGTTTCATTTCTTTGTTAAAATGAGACACTTACATTAGAAAAATGCTTTAATTTAATAAAGATGCATCACCTTGCAATAGAAAATGCTTCAACTTTTTCTTCAATTTTTAATTAACTTTGCTTGTCCTGATGGATTTCAAAAATTTCCCTTTTCAGCACCCCCCCCCCACGCCAAAAAAAAAAAAAAAAAAAAAAAAAACAACTCCTCCTCTATATACGCCTCTGGCATGTATTTTCAGGCATGAAAGTGGGCAGTGATAGGAAAAGCTGAAATTCCTCACACGAGGGGCGTGGGCGGGGGGGGGGGGTGTTAACAAAGTGTTGAATCTTGCATTTAACTATGTAATGTATACAACCATGACATTTAGGTATTGATCACATGCCTGCCAACTAAATAGATTTAATGTATGTATTTTGTTTCAAGAAAATTAAATATATAGTACAATATAATGTAAGGGGGAAAATTGCTGATGAGGTCATATGCATAGAAAATCACTCACCTTAGTACAGAACGACGTCTTTAATCAAATGTCTTTATAAGATAACAATTTTGTTTGGAAATGAAATCTTGAAGGTTTGAAAAACTTCAGACATGTTTGTTGATAAGTAATAAAAGTTTGATGAAGAATAAATGTTCATTCTTGATTTGACACAAAATTATCAATCAAGAAATATGATAAATGCTTGCGAAAACGTTAGATATTTTGTAGATAAATGATAAAAGTCATTCACAACTAATGAAATTTCATTTTCTTAAGCTGTTTCTGTCTAATTTTTTCTAACCTTTTATGAATTAGCTGGCTATAGGTTTCTTCCTCTTGAACCAATTCATTTGATTTTAATTTGTTGCATAAGTTATTAGAGATATTTAGCTCCTTTCATCATCTTTTCATTTCTTCCTTATCTTGTAATTCTTTATATGATGATTTCATATTTTGGCATAAATTTCTATTTACAGGGTCATGCAAATAATCGTTTTTCTTAAAAAAAATCCAAGGCTGACTTATCCTGATTCAGTTGCTTATATTTCATGGTTTGAACAAATGAAAATGTTTTAATTTTCCTGTTGCTGGATCCTTTATCAAGTACATCCTCCATCATACTTAAAGGAATTTTGCACTTGAGAACCAGGAAAACAACTCAATAATGCCTTCATTATTTTTGAGAGGGCACTGAATTTGTTTAACTTAAAAAATGCATGTTTTGGGATTCACTGAAATTTATTTATGTAAATATTAAACTGGAGCACATCACTGCATCCAAAGTATAAAATTACTGACATTTAACAGCACAGGATACAGGAAACGTCGCGCGAGCGGTGATTACGATTGCCGGTGTCTTCGCTCCGTCCGACTTCTGCTTTCGGACATTTTACCTCCGTTTTTCAAGCTAAAATACAAATAATTCAATGCATTAAAATGAAATTTAATAACAATACTGGGCAGAAGAAACATCGCGAGGAAAATAAATTAGGATTATGGGAAAAATCTCCGCTCCGTTTAACTTCAGTTTTCGCAAGTTGAAATACCGTCCTCAGACGGAAAAGACTCCCCCCCCCCCCCCAATAGTTTCTTTTCAGTTGTACATCGATCTCGAGGATTACCCAAATGATGACAGAAAATGCGGAATACCGCGAAACCACGAAATATTATCCGGTATGAGTAAGAAGTAACTAAGAAATGGAAAAACACGAATGAATTTTATGGAAAATGAAAGTGAAAAATCGATACTGCGTTGTTCACTCCGCCGTGAAACAATTTTACGGGACACGAAAACGGAGCGGATTCCACCACGGACGGATTAAATACCGATCTAGAAATTTAATTTCGTTTAATAAAAGGGAATGGGGTGAAAACGATTGCTCTCTATTGATTAGTTTTGAAGAAGTATGTATCAGAAATAGGGTAACATGCATTTCATTAGAAAAAATTCTTTAAAAAAAAACAAAAAAGAACGAAGTCGCTCCTTTTCACTATTACCGAAGATATTGAAAACGAGGAATATGACAAGAAAACAGCAAAAATAAAAATATAAACAGGCAGAGAGAGAGAGAGAGAGAGAGAGAGAGAGAGAAGGGGGGGGGGGGGCTTGGTCGAAAAAAATGCATATGAGGAAACGGAAAATGACGTGACATTCTCAACACACAAGAAACATTCCCGAAAATATTTAACAAGTGTTAGAATCTTGAACACACAAAAATAAACTACACAGATGTTTAATAACGTTATTTCTCTGATATTTTCTATTTCCGTTGCATACTCAACGTTTTCCGTTGTTCGTAGCGGACCGACGATTTCCATAGCATACTGGATGTTTTCCGTCAATGATTTCCATAATAACTACGTAAAATTCCTAGTACTTGGAGTCGCTGGATCATTCTTCCCACCGCATGGACTTACTCAGCGTCAAGCGGAAGAGTGCGCACGGAGAATTTACTGTACCGAAGTCCCAACGATCACAGAGGTTCTGGCGCCCAATGGCGCAAAACCGGCTTTCTTTAACAAGATGGCACAAAACTTTTGTTTTGGCACACTTTGGCGAGGATTTCCATCCCTGGAAGAGATGACGTCATTCCCAGCCGTAACCATCCCGTCATTCGAAGTCATTATGATTTTGCTTTCCGCAAGGAGGAGGCATACCCCCCCCCTAAAGATTTTATTGCATTTTTGGAATAATATCGGTAACACCAAAAATAGAACAGAAAAAGCGGATTTCCGCGTTTTCGCGGAAATCTTTCATGCTTGTATTTTATAATGTTCTCTTACACATAAATTTTCTGTCTTAATGAATTAAGAAAAAATGTGTTTTGCAGCTATAAATATGAATTAATTTTTCTTTTTGTCTTTCAGTTTCCTGGAATTGTAACTAGTGCCACAGCACAGTGTGCTCGTGTAGTAAGTTCAGATAATGAAGCATGTGGAGCATACGTCCATGTCATCAACAAGGTAATTTAAAACAGTCACTTGTATCTAGAATACAGAGTTACATATCAGAAATAGTTTAGAAAGGCAAATGAACTAGAATGGAAGAACAAAACTGACACCTGCCTGACCCTGACGTGAAATGCAAATCCTTGCAGCAAAGGTGTACCAGTCCGAACACTCAATTAGTGTGTAACAGAAGTGAATGATGCTCTGCACACACTTCATCATGAGTAGAATTGGCAGACACTTTTTTATGGTATTTAGAAATCCTAACTACTTAGCTAAACCAGGATTAGATTTTTGAACTTTTCACATTTGCAAGAGCAGTGGGTTTACATAAATTATTATTCTTAATATATCAAGTTGGCCAATTTATAGGAGGATTAAGTTTGAAAATAAGATTTCAGGATACAATCCTGAAACCTGAGATTTGCCAGCTTGCAGGTCGGTAGGTTTGAGGTCTATTTTGATAGATTACCGTGACTACATACACGAAGCTCAGATGGCAGAATCAATGGAGGGGGTACTACACAGGGTTCAAAGGAAAGTCCTTATTCAGGGCAATAACTGCGGAAGAAAGGGCCCGAGTGGTACACAAGTTAGGTCTATGCATAGGAAAGGGACGATGACCGATCGAATGAAAGTGATTGGAACGCCCCTAGCGGCAAAGGTAAGAAGTTAGGAAACCTAACTAGCGAACGACACGAGATAGAAACAAAATTCCAATTATAAAGTTGTAACGCATCGTCTAATTAGTAGGAAACGACATGTACATGGACGGGTCAAAATGCTGATAAAGTGCACGCGGTTGCTGGATGTTTAGGCAATGCCAAATACCGGCCCACGATGGAGAACGGTTCAAATGCATATGTAAATATAGACAGTGACGTAGAAGCCGGTCGGTGAGATAAAATACAGAGGCTGGGGATTTGAACATCAGTCAACGTACACGTTGCAAACACTGATGGCGGGCTACTCGAACGCTGAGTACTGTGAAATGGTCGTGCTTTATGGCGAATGCCATCACAATGCCCACGAAGCTGCGAGGCGGTATGCCGAGCGTTTTCCAACTGGTCAACATCCAACTGCAGCGACTAGTAACAACTGTGTTCGCCGCCTCCGAGAGACCGGATGGATACAGGCACGTCCGCGATGGGGCAGACCTACGGGTTCGGGTGTTACAGTGCATCCTGAGGCTGTCCTGGGATATATCCTTGCCAATCCCAACATTAGTACCACAGCAGTCGTCGAAGCATGCGGATTAACAGCACAACGTGTTTGGCAAATCCCGAACGAGCATGGAGCTCACCCATACCACGTTCAGCTAGTGCAAGGTTTGATGGATGGAGACCAGGGAAGGCGTTCCGATTTCTGCAACTTTGTACATAACACATTGGAGGTTAATCCAAACTTCTTGGCCGATATCTTGTGGACAGATGAGTCCCGTTTTAGACGGGACGGAATAGTCAATCGGCATAACACTTATTACTGGGCTCTGAGCAACCCATCTATGGGACGAGCTGCTCGACATCAACAACGTTAGGCAACTAACGTTTGGTGCGGTATTTGGCGAAACACACTAGTTGGACACATTTTCTATGATGAGACATTAACAGGTCAGCTGTACCTTCAGCTCTTACGGGGCCAAATATCTGACTTTCTGGATGATCTTCCCCTCAGAGATCTGCTCCACAGAAGTGACGGACAGATATGACGTCAGACACATGAGAACTACAAGAGGGACATGCTTGTCAGTGAAGTACAGGCCAGTGGTGGCGGTGTGCATGTCTGAGGGATGTTTTCCTGGTATGACCTGGGGCCACTGGCACCAATGGATGGGTCCCTGAATGTCAATGGCTACCTGTCCATCCTCGCTGACCACATGCATCTCCTTCATGTTGGACGTTTACCCTGGTAGTGATGGTGTCTACTAACAGAACAATGCACCCTGCTACGTCGCTAAGGGGGTGCGTGACTGGTTCCAGAAACACGACAGCAATGTCTCTGTTCTTTCTTGGTTGGCAAAATTGCCTGACCTCAATCCCAAAGAACAGTTGTGGGACTATTTGGATTGACATGTTCGATGTGCTGACCCACAACAAAGTCATCTCCTAGACCTCTGTGCTCTGCTGCAATCAGAATGGGCACATGCACCTCGGGCAACATT